>JANFAM010000017.1:2500-1325000 GCA_024362665.1 Prunus padus | reverse complement strand
ATGTGTGTGTATAAATTATGCTTTCTGTATACAAGTAAAATCACCCAGATGTCTTTTGTGGAACTGTATAGTAATATCAAATGGCCTCAACTTCTCAAACCAAATGATCATTGATCACTTAGGTGCAACACAGAACATATTTACTCATTGAAGGAAATGGCAATTCCTGAAAAGATTACCCACACCATCCAAAACTAAAGATAACAACGATGATACATGTCCCTTCTATCAATAAGTTATCAGTAAAAGTCTGCGCCAACCAACCAGCTAATATAATGATCTAAAATCTGTTATTTGCAAGAACTAAAGCAAAGAGGCAGAAAGAGGGAGAAGGGGAAATATCAGAATACTCAAGAAATTTCCATAAAGGAGGAAGATTGTTTTTCAACAACAAAAAAAAATCAATGGTGTGGTCACAGACACACTCGAAAATTATTTTTCCACGCGCACACACACGCAAATATATAGCATTTTACCTTAGATGGTGTTGGATACCAGCGTCAGTCTCTGCAACCACGACATTATTTGTTCATGCATGTTTACAAAACAGAAGAATTCCAGAGGAATGACAAGAAAACGTTCAGGAAGGGAACTGGCTTACCGATAAAGCATTTAACTCTTAAACAACATCTTTTCAACAAGTCTGCCTTATCTCCTTTTTTTTGCTTGAATTCCATGAAAGGAAGCCGGGCCTGTGGTATACCAGATAAAAAGACACCATTATAGCAAATAACAGTTGCATCTCAAAAGGAAAAAATCAACCACATCCTTGAATCAACTTGTGTGTTGGGATGATACTAAATAAAAGGAAAGTCTTTCATGGAGCACATAAATCCTTTAAAAGTTACAACATTCATCAAACATTTAAGCACAGAAATGCAATACAGAAACACACAAGTCCAACTCAACTTTTGTCTGTATATTGATCTTTTTGGGATTAATGTACAAGGACTCCCTCAAAGGTCAGCCAATTGTGGAAGAGACCAACGGTAGCTACAAAAGCACTCAGATGCATATTTCAAAAGCTCTATTAGATCATGCATATTTTTGTCAAACAACCATTGGACTTCAAAAGCTTTAGCTATTAGGAAATAGGCCAACGATGTATTTCCAGACAACAGTTTCATTATAATGTACTGCAGCTTTCAGTTTGCACATGTGACAATAATTAGTGAAAACATATAATAGTTCAACCAGAAGGACTAAAACTTAGTATCTCTCTTTCTGATTGTAAACCTACGTAATTCCACCAGGAAAAAATAAAAAACTGAATGCCTACCCAACGAGCATCTGGAAGTAGGCGACCAAGCCTCGAATAGAGACACGACTATAGGTTTCAAAGTTTTCTGACATTCCGCATCCGTCAGATTCTAACATCTCCAAAATTTTCTCAATATTCTCTTTTCCCTGTGATGAACAATTTCATAAACTTTCACAACGTAGTAAAACATAAGTTATGTACAAGAAGGACCCACGCAAAGATTAACGTGCAAATATGGTGGGAGTTTGGGACGAGAAAAGAGAGGGTGGGGATATAGAGGAGAATAGGTCAGTTCAAAGAGGAAAGATGAAAGAAAGTAGGAAACAGATTGGAGGTTGAACTAAGTGGGGTTTTGTACTATGATAATACCATCCATGGTTTCTCAAAGTGGATTAAAAATGGATGGGGTATATTGCCTATTTCATATAATGTCCAGCAACAAGAGAGTTAGTAATATATTAATATATATACCATGTTCGTACCTCAACCATAGGAAAATAGACAGACATCGCCAAAATTCCCCGACCATATATATTCATAAAATCTTAGATAAACCCATTTCAATTCACCGTCAGTTTTGCCAAGCCCCTGTTGAAGTTTTTATTTTTGACCCATCTATCTATGAACTCTAAAGCTCCGAGTTTGCTATCCTAATTTGCCTCCATTTTCCTTCGTTTTCCCAGAATACGTCACGCCCAATGGCTGCCGCGCTCAGATCCAAACCCTCCAGGGATACTGTTTCCTCTACCGTCTCTCAATTCAGATACTTCGTCTTCAATTACATGCATGCCGGTCGAGTTGCTAATTCTCACTATGCGCACCGTACCAAAAATGAAGACTTGTTCATGAACACTCCCTACCACTTCACTTCGTTCAAACCCGCGGCGCTCGGTGGCAACTTTGTCGAAAAGGGTTCGCAAATTTTCGATCGCCCGAGAGTTGCCCAGAAAGATTGCAAGAATAGTGATAGGAATTGGGGACGAAAATTGAGCAGCAGTAGGTGTGATAGTGTTCTTTCCTCGCAAGGGGACCCACCCGAGGTATGGTCCGGTGATGGAATTGTGGTTCGGGCCGGTCCCAGCTCGAATTTGGTTCGTGGAGGCGGTGGAGGTGGTGGTCCGAGCCCTGGTTCGGGAGGTGGGTTTGAGTCCAATACCAAGGATGAGTGTTGGGGTGGTTCCAGTTTGGGGAACAATTTTCCTACACCCAAGGAAATTTGTAAAGGCCTGGACAAGTTTGTAATTGGGCAAGAGCAGGCCAAGAAGGTGATTTTTTTCTTTTCTTTTTGTGCTGCTGCTCTTTTGGAGTAGTTCCTATCATCGTATGTGAAATTTTTTATGTTTCTGCAATTCTTCTGAATTTTTGTCTTAAATGGATGCAGGTACTATCTGTTGCTGTTTACAATCACTATAAGAGGATACATCATGAATCCCTGCAGAAGTGGTCAGCTCCATATCTATATGCATATCTTGTTTGAGTCTATATTTTGTATGGAGAAAAATCATTTGGAGCTGGAATTGTCGCATAAGTGCAGTTGCACTTAATGTAATTCATAGCTATAAGTCATAAAGATTGACAGTCAGTTCAGTTATGGTTTCTCTCAAAACTTGACAGAACTGACTGATGCTCGCTCACTCCTAATTTAAAACATATAGAACTTGGCTTTTTAACGTTTTGCTTCTTTGGAAATTAGGTCTGCAGGAGATTCAGGTAACAGCAAAGTAGATGCAATGGATGATGACAGAGTGGAGCTTGAAAAAAGTAACATTCTTTTAATGGGGCCAACAGGGTCAGGTAATTTATAGTTATCCTGGAATACTGCTGGAAATTTGTGCTCTTAATGATTTCGTGGTTGGATGTCTTTACATTGTTTGCTTTTATGTTTTCATCAGTAAGTTGCTTTTGGTGACCGGTCTCACTTGTTCTCTTTCATGCTCTTTCAAGGACAGGGAAGACACTACTCGCCAAAACCTTGGCACGGTTTGTGAATGTTCCCTTTGTTATTGCGGATGCAACAACATTAACTCAGGAAAGTTTTGTTTTTCTTTGTTAGTCATTTATACAGTCAGTTGTTATGTTTCCTGTTTATTTTTAAGTCACTATGCATTATGCAATGATCAGCCTTGTATACTTTGTTGAGAAACTGGCCTTCATGATCTCAAGAATATTCAACATACATGCATCACTTTTTATTTAGGTTATTGTCTAAAATTCTCTTAACGATGTTTATGAGAATTATAAGAGTTCAGTGTGGATTTCAATTGCATTTCTGATGGCCGCGACACCATGTTGTTACTTGCAGGCAGGATATGTTGGGGAAGATGTGGAGTCAATTTTATACAAGCTCCTTACGGTATATTTTCTTTTGTGTTCGCATGTTTCTGGATTTTGTGAATTGATCCCCTATGCTCAATTTGGAGGTCTCTATTTCGTGTTATATGAGTAACTAGTTCATCTTTGTTATTTACTTATATGGTTATTATGGTTAGTAATCTCAAGGCCATCCATGTGCATCTTTATTCAATGATAGGTTGCTGATTATAATGTAGCAGCTGCACAGCAGGGAATTGTGTATATTGATGAAGTTGACAAGATTACCAAGAAGGTTCATTTACCTTTTTGTATGTTTATCTCTCTCTCTCTCTCTGTGGGAGAAGTTTACCACTCTGTTGTGTGTACCAACATCTGCTCGTATTTTGCAGGCTGAGAGCCTAAATATTAGTAGAGATGTATCTGGTGAGGGTGTTCAACAGGCATTGCTAAAGATGCTGGAAGGGACAGTAAGTGCACCTTTTACATAATTTGTTAGCACTAGTACTAGTGGGAATCATGGAGATGGCATGTTGGTTAAGACTGGGTCAGGACCCGTCTCTAGATGACCTTTTCCTCTGTTATAAATGACTCATTTATGACTTGGATTCATTTAAAGATTATAACCGATATTGGAAGTTCATTGTATTCTGATCTGAGGTGTTCTTTCTGATCTAGATTGTGAATGTTCCTGAGAAGGGAGCTCGAAAGCACCCTAGAGGAGAAAATATTCAGGTATATGAGTGGCTTAAGATATATGTCTCAGTTACCTCGATATTCATATTGTTTATATCAGTGGCTTAAGATAAATGCGTCAGTTACATACATATTCATGTTGTAGTAAACTGTTCATGTACTAGCTCATGAATAAAATTATGTATTGATCACAAAATAAGCTTATTTTGGGTCTTCCTGTATTCTGGTTAGCTGATTTTCAGTTTCGTCAAGTGTTGGGTAGAACCTTGAAAATCAGTTTGTAATTTTACTCTTTTGTATCACTTGTTTCTTCACAGATTGACACAAAGGATATTCTCTTCATCTGCGGGGGTGCCTTTATTGACTTGGAGAAAACAATCTCAGAAAGGTTATCCCAACACTGAAATTATGCCATCTTTTGTTTTTCTTTCTCTCTCTCTCTAAGTGTATGCCTTTTGCTTGTCTTACAGACGCCAAGATTCCTCTATTGGGTTTGGTGCTCCAGTTAGGGCAAATATGAGGACTGGTGGTGTTACAGATGCTGCTGTTACATCATCCTTATTGGAGACTGTAAGTTCCCATCAGTTTGAATTAACATGTAACAGCTTATGTAGACTTCCTTTTCTGTTTTCATCTTTTGATAAGAAATTCCAGTCGTTTCTAATAAATACCATGCTTTATACTAGAAATTTATACGCTATGAAAACTGGTTTCTTTGACAGGTTGAAAGTAGTGATCTTATTCGATATGGTTTGATACCTGAATTTGTTGGCCGGTTTCCCATCCTTGTCAGTTTGTCAGCACTAACCGAAAATCAATTAGTTCAGGTATTACATTGTGTTCCTTTTCTTTCTGTTGAAACAGCTTTGCCATCTATTTGTGGAAAATGTCATTTCCACTAATTATTCATATTAGAATCAATGAGATGGCAGGATGAATGAACTGTATCAACTATCATTATGCATAACTGAGCTTCTGAATAAGTTATTTAAAATTTTCTCCCCTTTGATAGGAAACATATTTGGCATGAGTATATTTTTGTTGATGTGATGGTCTACTTATTCTAGCTTCAAAATGCCTACTCTTAACTTTTACAAGAACTTGTCTTTTTGTCGGATTCTATTTAATGTTATTTGTTAAATGTACTGTCAATGTGTTTGTTAACGGAAAAGATGTTTTGTAGGTCCTAACAGAGCCAAAAAATGCCCTAGGGAAACAATACAAGAAGATGTTCCGAATGAATGGTGTAAGTAATTCTTCTCTGGCCCTGCATTGATATGCATGTTCAGTTCCAGGTCATTTGTTCAACATCTTGGTTTTGTGCACTTCTAATGATATCTTTGCTTGTTTATGTTCAACTTGCAGAGTCTGTTGTCCTATGTAATTCTCTCACTTCCATGGTCCGCAATCATGATTGTTTTTTTAATCTAAATATGTTTATTCTTTACTTCTCTCAGGTCAAACTGCATTTCACAGAAAGTGCCTTGAGATTAATTGCTAGAAAAGCAATATCAAAAAACACTGGGGCCCGTGGTTTACGGGCAATTTTAGAAAATATATTGATGGACGCCATGTATGAGGTACTGCCACTTCTCCTTTCTTTAGCGTTCTCGACCTGGTATACAAAGTGCAAAAGAAATTTCCTGCTGGTAGTTTGTATGCCATTAACGTTTGAACCAAAAAAGAGAGAGAGGAGTTTCTTGCCTCTTTTTGGTGCAAATCTGCATCTACAAATGACTCTTCCTAAATCCGATGATTGAAATTAGACATATTATTTACTTATAGGAGTCCCAAAGCAAGTCACAGTACTTGGATTATTCCTTTAGGTGCTTGGTTTCCGGAGGCCAAATGCTCAGACATGGAAATCTTTCTTCTCATGTTTGGAATGTGAAGATAGAGTTTATTTTGAAATCCATGCAAAAAGGATTTGGAGATTATCTTTACTAGGAGAGGTCCTGTGTTAAAGTTACCAGACTAACATGGAATCATCACCATTCTTATGGCAGAGGCAGTTAGGACATAATGAGCATTGATTTATGCAATTTGATATTCTGTTCCAAGTAGTTGAATTTATTTACAAGAATGGACTGAACTAATGAATTCATTTGGTTCCAAACAGTCTGCTGTGGATGATTGATTTCTTTTCGAATATTTTGCAGATACCTGATGTTAGAGCTGGTGACGACATAATAGATGCAGTTGTAATTGATGAAGAGGCCGTTGGATCTGAGGCTCAGGGTAGTGGAGCTAAAATCCTCTATGGCAAGGGTGCATTGGATCACTATCTTTCACAAAATAAGGCCAAGGAAGTGGAGGTGCGTATTACCAGTGTGCGGTATCTTGTCAACTAAATCATAATTCCAGTTTACCTCCTACAGATTTTAGATGCTAATGCTTTATTCTTGTCTAGCAGACTGCAACCACGGAGGGGTCGTCCGATGGAGAGCCTGAGGTGGAGACGGAGCTTTCTTCTGTTGTAGCTAGCATGTAACTTAGCTTTTTCTTGGAGCTTATTTGTATCCCAATCTTGTACATAATAAACATTTATTTAATAAATCAGATAAGCGTTATTTACAGCTCCTCGCAAAGGTTTGGGTTCAGTCATGTTGGATCAGGATGTATATGTATAATGTATGCTTCTTTGTTAATTGGAAATAGTTATCATATTCAGACCCAGATTCTCACTAACCTCTCTCTCATAAGGATAAGGTCTCTTTATCTTACTTGAAAATTGTATGCTTACCCAGCAGCACCACCTTAAAAATTGTATGCTATTTTCAGGTCCTGTTTTGGTCGAATATTTTCAGGTCCTGTTTAACCAACAAAATCACTTCTGAATGCTTAACAGAATCAGTTGCCATCCACTTTTATGTGTGTAATATTTCTTGTTTAAGAAGCAATTAACATGTTATATGTGTGTAATTTAAGAAGCAATGGAAGAAAAAGAGCAAAGTAGCCACGTGTCACATGTGTGGTTCAAAGTGCAGAACAGAAGACAGAACCGTATGTATGTGAGTCGTTATGACATTTTTGTATTGAACTCCTCCCGACCAAAACCACATCATTTTTAAAACGAAAAAAGAAAAAGAAACCTCATACCCTTAAACAAATAACACATAATCTACCAGCCGTCGGATTTCAATCCACCTCCTAAATGATTTTCTGAATCAACGGTAAGCCTTATCTCTCTCTCTTCTCTCTCCTCTCTCCTCACACAGGGGGAGAAGGAGCGGAGAAGAAAAGAACCTCTTTTTCACAGAGAGAGGGGTTGGAATCCCATCAATCCGTCTTCCCCCTCCCTCCTTTTTCTTTCTCTTCTTATTTCTTCTGAAATTTCCCAGAAAAGAAAGGGAAGGAAGGTCTGAGAGAAACCCAGTAATCGTTTACGATTTATCGGTTCGGTTCTGGATTTTGATTAGTGGGTATTGGATGATTTTCCATTTCTTTAATTTGGGTTTGTTAAAAATTGGTCTTTGGGGTGTTAAAAGGAAAGAGATGGACTTGGAAAGCATCGAGTGTGTCTCGTCCTCAGATGGTCTTGATGAGGATGAGATCCATCAACACCATAACACTCTTCACCCACATCCCCATCCTCATCAACACCACCATGACTTTTCCAAGCCAAGAAGCAATGCCACCAACAACACCACCATTCCCGGCCCCACCGCCATTGCTCCTGCCACCAGCGTCCACGAGTTGCTTGAATGCCCCGTCTGCACCAACTCCATGTACCCACCAATCCACCAGGTCCTTTTTCTCTCTTCTGCTTTGTGTTGCGTGGAATTGGCTCTTGTTTGCATTTCTGTTTATTGAGTTTGATGGCCGTTTGGTGGGTTTTGAGTGGATATCGAGAATGGGGTTTTGAATAAAGTGATTAATTTGACATATTTGTGTTTTCATTCTATTGAAAATTGGTTGTTTAATTGGATTTGTGGTACTGGTCTTTGAATAGAGTATTGGTTTAACACCAAAAGAAAAAAGAATAGAGCATTGGTTGTAGGATTTTGGATACGTGGTATACCGTTCTGGTGAACGGTGATTGGGTTTTGCTTGTATGAATGAGCCATGTTTACTAGTTCAGGTATCTTTCTGAGACTAGGAATGATTTGAGTAGATGATCCAAGAAATGTTGATTTAGTATTTAAAGTCATGGAATGTGCTAACTAGGGAATCTACAAAATTTAGTTAACTTCGTCAAATGCAAGTCCATGACTCTGCAGGAAGGGTGTTTCCAGGGCATATATGTGTTGAAAGATCCCAGTCCTACTAAAAAGGGATCAAGTTACGTGTTGGCAATTTTATAATCCAATGTTGTGAAAAAAAAAAATTGGAGTAACACAGATCCTCACTAAGGATATGCCATTTAAGTAGCTGAAACTTTTATCTTTTCAAGTCCTCCTTGGCATGCACACACACGCATGCATAATTGGATATGCTCATTTACTTTGGTCTGAACCATAGTTTTCCTTGCATTGACACGAGGCGTGGGGGTCTTGCAGAATGTTTTTCTTTTTTATTAAAAAGGTCGATATTGTAGGTGTTTTGATATCAAATTTGGATTTCACATGAGACCTATGGTGGTTATGATAGTTCTTATGAACCGAGCCTTTTTCTTAAAACTGAATTTGCTCTTTTGCAGTGCCACAATGGCCACACACTGTGTTCTACTTGTAAAACAAGGGTGCACAATCGCTGCCCCACTTGTAGACAGGAGCTTGGAGATATTCGGTGTTTAGCGCTGGAGAAGGTGGCTGAGTCACTTGAATTACCCTGCAAGTATTACTCCTTGGGATGCCCAGAGATATTTCCATACTATAGCAAACTAAAGCATGAGTCAGTGTGCAACTTCAGACCGTACAATTGCCCATATGCTGGATCGGAGTGCTCTGTTGTTGGGGATATCCCTTTCCTGGTTTCCCATCTTAGGGATGATCACAAGGTGGACATGCACACAGGATGCACATTCAACCATCGCTATGTGAAGTCAAATCCTCGGGAAGTAGAGAATGCCACTTGGATGCTTACAGTAAGTGTCATATGGCATTTAGGTTAAAGTGAAATGCAATGTTTTCTTTTGTTCTTTGGTGTGAAAACCCATTCATTTGATTTTCTTCAAACCCTCTTTTGTCAAACTGGTTGAAAAACTAGAAAGTTAAATTCGTTTTGCATGGAGTTGTTCACCTAATTTGTTTTCGGTAAGTAGCATGTTGGAGGATGTGGCTAAATCAACAGCAGTCCATCCCACCATTCAAATTATATATGCTGTAAAACAGTATGCCTTTTATCCAGGAGTGCCTGCATGCAAGGGTTCATATTTTGCCTTCTCAACATACATTACTGTATCTGCTTTTCATGTCAGGTCTTCCATTGTTTTGGTCAATACTTCTGCCTTCATTTTGAAGCCTTCCAGCTGGGCATGGCTCCTGTTTATATGGCATTTCTACGTTTTATGGGTGATGAGAATGAGGCTCGGAACTACAGCTACAGCCTAGAGGTTGGAGCAAATGGCAGGAAACTCATATGGGAGGGGACCCCACGAAGTATCCGCGATAGCCACCGAAAGGTCAGGGATAGCCATGATGGTCTCATTATCCAACGAAACATGGCTTTATTCTTCTCTGGAGGAGATAGGAAGGAGCTGAAGCTGAGAGTTACTGGGAGGATATGGAAGGAACAGCAAAATCCAGATGCTGGGGTGTGCATACCAAACCTATGTAGCTAAGACAAATGATTTTGAAAGTTTACAGTTTGTTGTTTGAGACACTGTTGTGTGTTGTACCTCTGCCAGCTTTTTCCTGGTATGTTGTAATGAACTGTGGATTCTTGAGTTTGGAAATTTTCAGCCTTAATAAAAATTGTATAATAAGCAGGCGTTTTCTTCCTTTACACTTTGCTTGGTAACGTTTCAACTATTAACATGCTTGTAAATCAAGTCACAACTACATTGTCTCTAGTTGCAGTTTGTCTTTCAAGTTATATGACTAGTGATCCAAGGAAAAATCTGTCTTCACTTAAATGTTTTGCAAACTTTCCCTTTTTCTTTTTCAACTCATAGATGACAGTGCCTCCTCCCCTGCTCAAAACCATAAATCCCTCTCTCAATGGAGAAGAACACGGGAATAGCAATGCTATCCCCATCCAATCACGTTACACCATCTGGAATCTTTATTACACATGGCGGAACGTTATTGGTTAAGAACAGCAAAACAATGTTATCGCCGTGACATGGAAGTTTTTATCCCCTCAGTGACTACCGAGTAGCCATGGCTGGGATTGAATCTCAAGCTTGCACAGGAACCCTTTTTTTTTTTCTCTTTTGGCTAAATATTGTGGCCATCTTATTTGTATACAGGCCATCTCCACAATTGCAAATTGCAATAATGTCGATGTGAAACGAACTCAAAATATCATTATTTTAGAATGTTACATTCCTAAAACTTCAATACCATCTACTTTGAAATATCCTAGTCTGATAATAGCTTCATCGTTCTTTCTTAGTAGCAGCAAAAAAAGAATCTCATGTGGATACCAATCAAATTTTTGCCATCAATACAATTCAAGGACATGGCTTCTAAATTTGTTTAGAAAGCAACTGTTCATACAACTCAAATACTTGCATCTACAGAGCGAGTTTAACTAAGTTTGGTAAGCCTCAATATCATAGACCCACTAATTCCAATTCAGAGAAATGATTTACGGCCATTTCCAACAACCCTGATTACATAATTAGCTAGACCTATGGAATAACTTTCACCAGAGATCTAAAATCAGGCCAATACCTGCTCAGTTGCACCATCACTTTTGGATTCTATCTGAGCTGAATTTTCACCTTCTCCGCTACGCTCTTCCTGACCAGCTTGTACATCTTCACTCACTGTGGCAGCCTCTGCAGGTTTTGTTGAGGCAGCTTCGCCTGCATTTTCAGTGGCCTCTGTAGACCCTGTCTCAGGTTCTTTATTCCCAAACAACTTGGAAGGAAGTAAGGAGGACACAGCAGCTCTTGCACTTTTCTTTGCTGCTTCTGCTGCCTCAGCCTCCTTAGCCTTAGCTTCAGCCTTCTCCCTTTCCTTCTCCTCCATAAGCTTCCCCACTTCATCCTCTCTCCCCTCCTTTCTCAGCTCCCCTTTAACAAACTCCTGCAGCTCCTCATTAAATTCAACCCCATCATCATCCAACATGGTATCGACCACATTAAGCACCTCATCCAATTTCCCTGCCTCACTCAATGTCTTCATTATGAACTGATAGCTCGGAATATCCATCTTGAGCTTCTTCACCATCAAATCAAAAAACGATTTTGCCTCATCAACCTTCCCTACCTTAATTAATCCATCAACCAACCTGTTATAAACAGCCAAGTTTGGCCTCAGTTTGGCATCAACCATTTTTCTAAAGTACTCAGCTGCATCATCAGCCCTATTCTCCTCAAAACAAGTATCCATCAACAAAACATATGTAAATTCATCCGGGTTCACTCCCGTGTCGCTCATTTCTCCATAAAGCTCCTCAGCTTCACGCAGCATCCCTTTCTTGCACAATTGCTCAATCAAATTATTGAATGACAAGGTGTCCGGACTACACCTATAATCTCCCATCTTCCTGAAAACCTCAATGGCTTCCTTAAACCTCCCCTGCGCGCAATACCCGTCCGCCATCACATTAAAGCTTCCCAAATTCACAGCCAAACGCCTCGGCGGGTTATGCTCCGCGACCATCCTATCAAACAACCTCAAGGCCTCATCAAACTTAGCATTCTTGCTCAAGGCATCCAACACCGAATTATAGGCCACAGCACTCATCTTCACCTTGGAACTCTCCCCCAAAGCTTCCTCATAACACTCCATGGCCTCCTTCTCCATCCCCTCATGAAATACCCCTTCATCAAGTTCCCATAGACAACCCCATCTTCTACAACCCCTCCCAACTTCTCCTTCAACTCTTCGTAAAGCTTAAAAACTCCATCTGAATCCGAATTCTTCACACAGCCCACCATCAAATAATGATAAACAACAGGGTCCGGCGCAAAACCCTTGACATCGATTTCCTCTTTCAGCTCCATAGCCCTGTCCAGCTTGTTGTTATCCACCAAACCTTTGATCAAAATCCGATAAGTAGTTGGGGAAGGGTTCAAAGGGGCGTCATTGATCAACTGCTTGTAGTTTTCCATAGCAGTATCGGGCTTGCGGCAATCCAAATAAGTCTGAAATATGAGATTGTGAGTGATGATATTGGGGGCAACGCCGGCCTGGGTGATGAAGCGGTGAAGGGACAAGAGGTCAGAGTACTTGGACTGGCGAAGCTGAGCGGTAAGCACAGAGTTGACTGTGAAAATGGTGGGCCGGCAATTGGAATAGATGGAATGGCGAGTGTAGAGCACGGCCTCCTCGAGGTCGTTTTGGCGGACGAGAGTGAGAATGCGGTTGTGGAGGTTGAGGCGGTTGCCGGAGAGAGCCGAAACGGGTTCGGGGAGTTTCGGGGCATTAGGGTTTTGTTGGGGTTTCGGGGATTGCTGTTGCTGTTGTTGCTGCTGGTTGCGGTGGAGGGAGGAGAGAGGGGGCTCGATGCGGAGGCGGCGCTTTCGACGACGTCGTTCGGCTGCAGCTTCTTCTGGGGTGGCGAAGGAGAGAAAGCGAAGGGAGATGAAGGAGGGTGGTGGGGTTGGGTGGTGCCGGTTGGGGGGTTTGGCTAGGGTTCTAAGGTGAGTGAGGAAGGTGGGTTTGGAGAGAGCCATTGCTTCGGTGTTCAGAGTTGAGAGGGATTTGGGGATGATGATGGGGTTCTGAGAGGGTTTAGAAAATGGAACAAGAGATGGCTATTTGCTATATATATGCTATTTCCTAAGGCTATTGTTACTATTATTGGGCTCAGAGAATGAAAATTGGATCACAGAAAGTTTATGGATCTTCTTCTGAATTTTTTATTTTTTATTTCGTCTGAATTTCTTCCAGATTTTGTTATGCACGCAAAATTTAGTTTTCTGGCAAAGTAGGCCTTCAACCTAAAAATTAAGATTAGGCCCATTGTGATAAACTAAGCCTCTTAAATATTAAAAATCATTTTATTATAACCAAATTTTATGTGGAATTCCTAGTTTTTTTCCACATATATATATATATATATATATATATATATATACACACAATTATTCACTCATCTGGATGTCCACACCATTATAAATAGTGAAGAAAGCAGAGAGGTTTAGTACAAAATACATGGCATCTATACAGTAATAAAATACGGACTTCCACATAGGAGAATTTATGTGTATATATATATTTAGTGATCTTCTATTGAAGGACACCCTTGCAGGGCCCACCACACATTATTTTTCAATTATCCAAACCGTCTAAGTTTTAGATATTCATTCAAATATCATCTATGCAAAAAAAATCACTTGAATCCTAAACCATTTGACCACTCAATTAGATGATGGTTATTTTAGTTTTTTCTTGAAGCAACGTATTCGTCTATTTTGTTGCTTGCAATTAGATGCCTTAATGATTTTTAATTTTTCTGATTTTTTGCATGGATGATCTATAAATAAAGACTTGAAAAATAGATGGTTTGAACATTGAAAAAAAAATCGTAGGCTACCCTAAAGAGTGTCCCTCAAATATTTGAGGGATGCCTCAATATAAGGGACTATATATATGTTATTGGTCACATCCCCTTAAGAATAATTTGTTTGTGCTAGATCAGATCAAAATTTAATAAATATTAAAAAATTTAAATTAGACGACTTGAGACTGCTACCTATAAGTGAAAGGGACTTGAATGACTAAAATTTAACAAGTGGTTGACAACAGTCCCGGGCCATTGGGTGTGCAAGTTGGGCGACGGCACAGAGCCCCTAAAAAATGGGGCCTCCTACACACCTCCAGTCTAATAAGTATACTAGCAAAAAATATTATTTATGTGTGAAACTAATGCTTTTGGGGCTTTGTTTTGAACTTTTTTGGATATTTTTCTTTATCTTTCATATAGAGAACCTTTTTTTTTTACTTAAACTAACCTACTTACCATCTAAGTTTGAAACTTTTTCTTATAATTTTTGTTCAAAATGAGGTAAGTGTTAAACAAAAAAATGCCTCATTTTTCTTTTTGTCTATGACCTCCAAAATCAATGGACCGGCCCTAGTTGACAAGTATGTGGCGAACAAGGGGTATCTCATGAGAAGGAAAAAAACTTTTTTTAATGAGGATAACATTGTTTTGCTATTTTTTATCAATAACACAATGACACATGAAAAAATTATCTCACTTCTCATTGTGTTATTGACTGGGGATAACAAAAAAATTATCCCCGTTACATGAGAGTTTCTCTCCAAACGGAGTGGTTAACAAGCTTAATTGTACTTATACCAACAAAATAATAAGCTTACTTATATGTTTGCTCAAATTAATGAGACAATGATGTGCGTGAATTGCGAACAGTGAATTAGGCATCTTTATTAAATAAATATATAAGCTTACTTATATGTTTGCTCAAATTAATGAGACAATGATGTGCGTGAATTGTGAACAGTGAATTAGGCATCTTTATTAAATAAATATATACATGGCTACATGACGAGTAACATTTTCTCTTTGTATTTTTGCACTAGTTTTGCTCAAATTAAAGATGCGACAATGTAGAAAAAAATTTACACCAAGAAAATTGCTCCAAGTTCAATTCAATTGAGTGATCAAATAAATTTTAGGGAGATAATTTGGTGGGCCAGACAAAAATAAACTTATATGAGAAATAATCCACTGGACAGTTCACTACTGCTGAGAGAGACCAGTCTTGTCTTAGCATGAAGCAGCTATACTCGTAATTCATTGATCACTAGTTAAAAATGATTAACGGGTTTAGATGCATGTTTACTTGTTTAAGTGTCTGTCTAATCTTTAATTAGAGGAGCATAAGACAATGCTGCAATGCTTTGGAATTGGAAATTTGGAGTGAGTGATATTTCTATCATCTGAATTGCCAAGAAGCTAGCTGCATCAGAATCTGGATTAATAATCTTCTTTAATTTGGAGCTAGCTTAAATAATTGTGAAGCCTGGAATCTTGAACACAATTATGTATAACTACACATATATATTTCATTAATCAATTATTTTTATTTTTTATAAAAGAATGATAATATTTTATTGATAAGATTAAAAAAAAAGTACAAAACAACTAAGATGCTGAAGTCATCACTCATGCAATAGTACTATTTGGCCCTGCCTGAAACATGTTTTTCAACAGATTAACAAAATAGGCAAAGAATAATCAAATCTGGAATTGTGAATTCACACGCCACAAATAATGACCACATTTGCTGATATTTTCAACATTAAGATATCTCATTAGCAAAGCAATCAATCAATATCACTATTGGTCCGTTTGGTTCAAGGTTTAGGAGTTTAGGAGTTTGGAAATAGATTTCAAATTGCATTTTCATGTTTGGTAAGTGCACTATTGGGAATGCAATTATGGACTCATGAGTATGGACTTCCCATATAAGGGAAAGTTCATACCCTTGGCTCACCTAGGGAAAACATTTAATGTAGTTCTTTTGGACTAACTTACTCATGTTATTATTTTTAAATACCAATTTTGACCATTAAAAAACTTTTCATATATTAACCTTTAATAATTAAAAAATCAAAGGTATTGTTGGAAACTTGATAACTTTTCATTCCTAATAATGCACTAACCAAATATGGGAATATGATATAGTTGTATTTCCTACTCCTCATTTCCCAACGTTTCCAAACGTGGGAATGAAAATCCTTCACTCTCATATCGTGGTATTAAACATGATAAGTTTATTCCAAAAATTTCAATTCGCGAACCAACGGCCGCTGTGTAACATCTTAATGTTGGTGGATATTTTCTCTTTACAAATTACAACACCATATCTTGCCTTAAAAGACAAGGGAGTTAAAATCAACAATTGACTAATTACTATTTGAACGGTAGACTTGCCTTGCTGCTAATAATTTCATTAACAGCTCTTTTATATAAGGAGTTAAAATCAACAATTGACTAATTATTATTTGAACGGTGGACTTGCCTTGCTGCCAATAATTTCATTAAGAGCTCTTTTAAATATACTTTTGTTGTTTTGTTGATGTGAAGTGTATTGGAAGACACGTTTTGTTAACTACGACCTAATGAAGTTTTTTGGCTTAGACTTCCCCTTATAATGTCAAACCCATCAAATTTCAATTAGATTTTATACAATTTAATATATAGTCTCTCTATTTCTTTGTATTACTTGTAAGAAAAATGCAAAGGATCTCACTAGTGTAGTGGTTTGGAGTAATTGCTCTCTTAGGCAAAGTTTTTGGATTCGAGTCATAGCATCAGTGTAGTGTGTGTGAATTTAGTATATTATCGCACATCTCAATAGAAAAAGTGCTCACAAAAAAATTTATTACATTATTAAGCCAAAATAAAAAAATATTCTTATCTCCCACAATGTGTGTAGAGTGGCAAAATAATTGATCTAGCTTGCCAATTACATATAATTTTTGTAAAACTTTATTTGCGCAAGATACTTATAAAAGTACGGCCGAGAGAATAATGTCTCCAAATTATGAGTCACAATCGCTTAATAAAATATCGATGATATCTAAATATCGGTAGTCGAAAATACGGAAATTTCGATGGAAATATCGGGATATTATCGATATTTCATTCACGTCGTCGATATTATCGATATTTTAGTTAAATGGATATCTAAAATATCGATGGTATCGGAAATATCGGTAGTCAAAAATACTAAATTTCGTGGAAATATCGAGAATATTATAGATATTTTATTCCTTGGCCACAATGCGTTGATACAGTTAGTCAATGAATAAATAATTGTGCGACAAGCTTTTTTTATTGATTGGTCATATTTCATCAAACTGTGACCATTAGTAGGAAAGCCAGAAAAAGCAATAAAAAGGGGGAGTGTGCATGGTTTTCTTTCTTTCACGTGGACCGACGCTAAAGGGACCCAATAAAAACCACAAAATAGCACAATTAGGAGTATTCAATGCATTAATTATAGAAGTATACGCAACATGTGATTTTACTACTTTTGATAGATTAAAATCTTAAACTTAAAAAACCGACTAATCTAATGATCCCTTGTATACATTAAACTTTGAACACTCTCTCTAATCAATTCTACCAACTAAAGATGTTGTCGTCAATGTCATTATCATAATTCAAACTTTACGAAAACTTTTAATCAACGGGACGCGATTTAATTATTTTTGGTTTGTTAGAATACACTGATGAAAAAAGAAATCCCATCAAACAGCTTGGTTGCAAGTTGCAAACAAACATAATGAAAATGAAGCCACTTTATATTTGAGCAGTGGTGTTTGTTAAAGGAGGGACACCGTGCGTGAATGAAGACCACCAAATAGTTTGGTTTTAGTACCACAAATAAAAATAAACAGGACTATGCTTTCAAGGCAACACCATCCATCCATCAGTTCAAGTGTAAATTTGTAATGATAATATAATTACGTTACAGCAATAATATCTTCAAGATGTTACGTTAGCATATATTTTCTGATTTTCAATTTTTCATGGCAGAAAACTCCAAAAGCATGCTCATTGTTGGATGGATCCAGCAAAACATCATTAATGGAGGCCATAGCAAAAATTGGCACAATTCAATTCACGTCGGCCATCGTGTTTGTTTATTTGATAATGATAAATTGACATTCAATAATCCAATCAAAATGCGACGTGCTGACACGTGTCCACCTTGCTGACTGAATGGTCAAACTAATTTCCACTCATTTGAAGAGGGAACTGGGAAAAATATGGCTTCATCTTCATGCTATAATCCTGATCAATCAGACATTTGACGAAGGATGGTCTGGTTTTATTTTCTATATCATTCTTAAAAATTTGATCGAATCTTTTTCTGTATCTCTCTGTGATTTTAAAACTAATTTCCTAAATTTCTGAAAGACCAATCAGTCTTCTAATGCGCACGACTACTAATGTTCATGCAATTTCGAGCTTCTGAGCTATTTTATTAAAATTGGGAAACTTTTATGTACAAAATAAAATGAAGTGAATAAAAAAACTTTAGACTTTTGATAGTCCAAAATTATGAGTAAAATTATTGAAGCAGAAAGCTAAGACCAGTTTATAATTATAATAATACCTACCAAAATATATATAAAAAAAACCCGTTGATAACATTATTCTTTTACTTCTCTCCTTTTTAGCTAAAGAACAAGACAAATTTTTTTAGAAAAAAGAAGACAAGGTCAGAGTTAGACTTGTGCAGATGCGGTGGGGTCGGCTAAGATCGGAGGAAAAGTTGAATATTTATTTCTTTTACTTGAGTTGGTTGCAGCCCCAGTTGGCATATAGAAAGCGAACGTTGAAAACTAAAGAACCAAAGCTCTTCAATTTCAGAGAGAGACGGAACACTAGCTCATCCCCATACATACATACACAGGGAAGCTGAGAAAACTAAGAATTTTCCCACCTTTTTTTGACAGAGATTTCTGTTGCAAACAAGGAGAAAAAGTTCTACTTCAAAGCATTAAAAACAACATCTTAGATTCTTACGTCTCAGAATACCACTCTCAACTCACAGGTCAGCTCTCATCTTTCTCTTCCAAGCTTGAAACTTTCTTTTTTGTCTGTTCATATTCTTGAATCAAGATTGATATTTGATTCGACTTTTGGGGGATTTGTTTACTTCATGGGACTGGGTTCTGCTCATTTTTTGCTTTTCATTTATAATTATAATGGTTTCATTTGGATTTCGTTTGGGTGCCCAAAAATTAAGGAAGGTTTGAATATCATGTTTTATGTTTCTAAGCTGTTTGTATTTGGTCACAAGTGATGAATATTCTCAATTTCTCAATACTCAGCTCAGGTATTATGTATTCCTTTCGTTTCATGCATATTCCCAGAATCCAAATAAATTTCCTTTATTCATTTTTTTCTTCTTCTTATATGAATCACCTTTTTGATGGCCAATGAATGGTCAAGTTTCTGGATGATCCTTGAGTTATAGTTCTAATCAAATTTTGATTATATGCAAATGACTCTTTTAGTTATGGTTGTATTAGGTCTGTGGTTCCAAGAAACGAAAGTGATTTTCGTGCCAGAAGATAAATATAATTCTCATCCATTTCTATTTTTGTCATCCTTTTCTCAGCAAGAAAAGCCAGATTCAGAGGGTCTTGCCTTTTTATCTTTCTCAGTTTTTACTTCTAACATCACTTGTAGTGGTTGTGGTTCTAGCACTCAAACTTGAAGGCTTTATTTCTGAATTTCGTGTTAGTGCAATTTTTTATTGGGTTATAGCAAACTTTTATTTTTTTTTAAACACTCCTTTGGTCATGGAACAAAATATCCATAATATCCCGATATTTCCATCGAAATTTCCGTATTTTGACTATCAATATTTCGATACCATCGATATTTTAGGCACTTCCATGGACCAAAATATCGATAATATCGACGACGTGAATAGAAATATCGATAATATCCCGATATTTCCATCGAAATTTCCGTATTTTCGCACTACCGATATTTACGATACCATCGATATTTTAGGCACTTCCATGGACCAAAATATCGATAATATCGACACGTGAATGAAATATCGATAATATCCCGATATTTCCATCGAAATTTCCGTATTTTGACTACCGATATTTCCGATACCATCGATATTTTATTCCTTTTCATGTACTTAAACACATATGTGTGGGCTTTTGTTTTTAATAGGAAAATGCGTGTTTGACAGCTTGAGTTCCTAGAATATATATAATGGGAAATTACTTAGGCCCTAGGGATGGTCAGATCTGCTTAGATAAGCTTTACTGGTATTGAGTCTTTATAATATATGGTTGTTGGAAGATTCTGAAATTTCCACAACATCTTTTGTATTCACTGCTTTAAATATCAAGCACCTTCCTAGCCCCCAACTCCTTGTGGCAGAACTCAAGGATATGTATTTGTTACTCATGGTTTTCACTAATTTATCAAATTCACCTCCTCCTGTCTTGCTGAACTGGCCTTTGATCTGTATATGCTTAATTTATTTTCTCATGTCAATCATTCTGTACATTGTTGTTTTTGGATCTGATACAATTTTATTACCTGAATGCCATTCTATCTCTGCTTTGCTGCTAACATTTTTAATATAAAAAAATTGGAGTACTTACATTTTGTTTTGCTGATTGTTCAGGAACTCTGAGTGAATTATGTTGGTTTGTTAATGGGCTGCTATTGGTCAAAGAAAGCTAAAACACCTGGCTATGAGGACCCTACAGTTCTTGCTGCTGAAACACCATGTAAGCATTCTTTATCACCCTTGTACTAGTCATCCACCATTTTTTCCTACTGAACTTTGATATGAAATGAACTTGGATTTTGACCAGAAAAAAAATCAGCTTGGATGCTGCTAAAGATATTGAGTGCACACCCCAATTCCTGATTGTCAGAAACTAGATATTAAATTACCCAAAATGGAGAGTTGGGAATTTGAATTGTTTTTTCTTTGTTGCAGTTACAGTGAATGAAGTAGAAGCGTTGTATGAGCTTTTTAAGAAACTGAGCAGTTCAATAATTGATGATGGGCGTATCCACAAGGTAGGTTTGCTAATACTTTCAAATAATTTTTAGCCTAACTTTTTTTCTCCTCTAAACAATCCAAATGTTTTAGGTATACAATATCGTATCTTCATCAAATTCTATATATAATCACTCTAAAAGTTTGGGTTTTTATGTTCCGCTGAATGATAATTATTTCATCAATCTTTTTGAGCAGGAAGAATTTCAGCTTGCACTCTTCAAAAACAAAGATAGGAGGAATCTTTTTGCTGACAGGGTAGGTGATGCCAGCTCCGCTTCTCTATTCTCAGATTATTTTATTTCATTGATATGCTGAAGGAAGTGGGATTACTTGTGGGACATCTGTTGTTTCTTAGTAGTAAATAAGCACTAGTACGCTGCTCTTCTTTGTCTACATAAGTTAATCTTTGGGTGTTCATGTAGATTTTTGACTTATTTGATGTCAAGCGCAATGGGGTTATTGAGTTTGGAGAATTTGTTCGATCATTGGGTGTCTTTCACCCTAATGCACCTGTAGAAGACAAAACTGCATGTAAGAACATTACCCTTCCCCTATGTATCAAACTGCAATGTTCTGCAAGATTATTCCATTTTATCTTAAAAAGGAACAAAACTTAAGACATCCTACTAAATGCGTTATCATCTGCTAAGTTATGGTGGGAATTCTTTTGCAGTTGCATTTAGACTGTATGATCTGAGACAAACAGGGTACATTGAGCGAGAGGAGGTCAGTTTCTAACGAACTTCTTTGCTTTTCATTTCCTTCTTTTACATTCTGGTTTCTCTAAATGAAATTCACTCCTCAAGCTTGTTGATTCTTTTTCTTCAAAGGTTTATATCCTATTAAATTTAGCAAACTTAAATATGTTCTTAATGAATACAATTAACGGTGCCTACTCCATATCAGACCTAAAATGAGCTTTACTGCCGTGCCTAGCCATTGTTTCAGTAATTCATGCCATCTAGGTGTTATTTAACTATGGACTAAGTTGGTCAAAATGTGTTTTCTATATCTCCTCACACAACATAAGGTAATATTATTCCATGACAGTTGAAGGAGATGGTGCTGGCACTTTTGCATGAATCAGAACTTGTACTCTCGGATGATGTGGTCGAAATAATTGTGGAAAAGGTGCAACTTGATATACATTTTGTGATCCCTACTCTTCTTGCTCAGTTAAGCTGAATGTTCTAAAGTTGATTGTCTTTTCTCCGCAGACGTATAGTGAAGCAGATAAGAAAGGGGATGGACGTATTGATCAAGAAGAGTGGAGGGAATTTGTGTTGAAGCATCCATCTTTGATAAAGAATATGACTCTACCATATTTAAAGTATGCAATATAATTGTACTTGAAGTTTTTCAATCATTAGATCAAAACTCGGGGTCGACTTCTTATTTCACAGTATTATGACTGGAAAGCTAGCTGAAGCAAGCACACTCTGAATTCAGTCCTCCACATTTTAAATTTTTTAATCTTCTCCCATTTTTCAGGGATATAACATTAGCTTTTCCTAGCTTTGTGATGAACTCTGAAGTTGAAGATTCAGAAATGTGAGAGGATTACATGAAGAGGTTATTAACAATTTCATGTGCCAAGGTGGGAATTATTTTGAAGACGTTTCAATGAAGCCATGAAAAATGATATCCATGGTGACACTTGAGGTAAACACCAGTTTAAGAGGAAGCCAGGAAGCACAGCTGACAAATAAGTCATTCAGAATCTCAACTGGTTCTTCAAATCCAGGGTTGGCACAGATAGGTGTATATTTGCGTCCGTATGTGTGCAGATCAAGTTGTCATTCGAATCCTTTTTCTTTCTTCTCCTTTTGTAATGCTTTTCCAACATCAGAAATTCTGTGATCAGATTTTCCATAGGGTTTATATATATATATATGCAAGTCAATCCTTTTATATGACACTGGATTGTTCAAATCAGTCATTTCCAAGATAAGGAAAGCTAATAAGCTCAGGTATGCCCTGCGTTTGAATTTCTATAGCATTTTGCTACCCACTATGCACTGATGCCTATGCGTGAATGGGCGACTATCCCTAATACTGCTCCCTTACATATTGAAGGGTAGCCTACACTTACTCTTAAATTATACCAACCATATCTTTCAAGGAGAGGAGCAGTCCTTATCTGTCATTATCATCCAAATACAGCTAAACACCGAACGAAAACAGTTGGTTGAGCAAGACTCAAGCAACCTCATAGAATTGAGAAATGCCATAAATGTATACACACAACAAAAGTAAAATGAATGATAAAGGAGTCTAGTCGAAAGAATAATGGAAATTAACTCTGGCATCTGATTCATGTTAAAAGATGGGCAAGCAAAGCAATCATGTACCGTGGGCTCCTTTCTTACGCAATGAAAACGACAACATGGCTAGTCGTGTAACATTTGGCGCTTGATTAACGGCCAACCACTAAAGGACAAAATTGTCTGTGCTTTTGGGATGACAACACGTGGCTGCGGTCTGGTGAATCAGCAGACGGCACGGTGATTTTCCAAAACGCTGAGGATTTCTACTTTCCATATTTGTCAACCAGATTCCTGATAGCGACCTTTTCACTGTCTAAAAAATATAGAAAGTGATTTCTTTTTTCCTTTTTCACCAAGGGGAATGTAAGTGTGACGACCCTGGGCAGGAGAATTATGGTATGATATTGTGTGATGTAATCTATTTACATGTCATAATATGGACAAACGATAATTGAAATTTCCTACTTTTAAGTATAGTATGCATTTTATTATATAACTCGCACATGAGTTATGCCACCTGAACATATTCAAATTTAAGTTTATTTATCCAAAAGGGTCATAAATTATCATATATATTTTTTTGTAAATACAACGAGGTGTCTCCTCACTCGAATAGTGAGATTAATTTCCGCTCAGGGTTCGGCTTGTCTTTGGCCATAAAGTGCTTCCAACGAATTTCAAACTCCTACCATTAAGACACTAGGTAGCTTGCCAACTAGAAGTGGCAAATTACCAACTGCACCACACCTTGTGGTTATAAATTATCATATTTCTAAAATGCATAGAAGAAGAAGAATAAATTCTTACCAAGTAAGTATTGAAAAGTAAAAATATAAAATTTGATGGGCGCGTGTAACAGCCCAAAGGTGAGCGAGAGATCCATTTCTTGTTTACTTGTTAAGCTAAAATGATTAAACAAAATAAGATAAAAACAGTACAAGCTTCTTCATCCCCTGTTTTGTTTCCAACTTTTAAGCTATTCAACGCATCTCAATCTGCTCGCATATAAGCATCTCTCTCTGTCTCTCTTATATTCTTAAAAGAAAAAGATAATCAATTTAGTAATTCCAAAGAATCCAATTTCTCTCTGTTTTCCTAGGAATAAAAAAATCCCTTAATCTTTATTGCTTCCTTGTGAGCTTTCATGGCCGATCATTTTCATCTCTTTTCCAGGTTCAACTCCAATTGTTGAAAGTGCTTCACCTGTCTTTCTTTCTTAAATCTTTTTCTTTTTCATTGATTGTTGTTGTTTTGATGGTTGAGCTGCAGTTTGGTAGCATTTGATCGGATCCAGTTGATAGTCTCTTGCAGTGATAAGAGGGAGCTGATTCTTGGACCTGAGCAGGTTATTCTTCTCAATAATATTAATAGCGTGGTTTAGTGTTGATTTGGATTTAGTTTGCTAACAACCGCTGGAAATCAATGGGTCCTTATCTTCTTTTTGGACTCAGAAAGTTGTGTTTGTTTAGCTAAAAGATTATATATTTTTAATTTTCATTTTGAATGGCTAGCTGTCGGTTTGGTTGGTGAGGAAACAATGGAAGAAACTGAGAAATTCGTATTGCATCATATCATCATGTATGCTTTATGTGTTCGAAAAATCAGCCTAGGCCGGCCTGGGAGCCAGGCGGCCGCCTAGGCGGTCTGGGCGGGTCGGGTCGGGTCCTTGTTTTAAAAAAGTTTTTTTTTTCCTGACTTTAAAGAAAACCTAGGTATGACTGACATGTGAGCTGTTCATACTCAATTATTTGGCCTTTAGATAGCAAATTTCTGTTTATAGTTTATTCGTACACTTGGTCAGCAGTACCAAAATGAAAACCAAATTTGTGCGGATTAAATGGCTTTTCATTCATTGCTACCTTTCTGTTGGTCAGATTCACATCCTGTGATTGTTGAACCAATACCAGTTGTATTGTAATGCAATCAGTTGATGAGGACAATAAGAAGAAGAATTTGAAGCGTTCAAGATCATCTAGTTACAACATGCCTGTGACTGACTCGAATTTTGCACAAAGTCTTGATGACTGTGTTCTTTTCCCACTGGAAGAGATTGTGCAATACCCATTGCCTGGATATATTGCACCAACTTCAATCAGTTTTAGTCCTGATGATACAATTATAACATATTTGTTTAGTCCTGATCACACTTTGAATAGGAAGGTATTTGCTTTTGATCTCAAAACTTGCAAGCAAGAATTGTGTTTCAGTCCTCCTGATGGTGGACTTGATGAGAGCAATATATCACCAGAAGAAAAGTTGAGGAGAGAGAGGTTGAGGGAGCGTGGGTTGGGAGTGACACGGTATGAATGGGTGAAGACAAGCTCGAAAAAGAAAGCAATCATGGTTCCATTGCCAGCTGGGGTTTGTTCCTCAATTCCTTATTTATGCATTACAGATTTATTTTTTAATCGCTACTTACTAAGCCCGTGAACTTGAAATGGACAGATTTATTTCCAGGATCTTTCCCATTCAAAAGCAGAGCTCAAGCTTCCAAGCACATCAGGTTCACCAATTATTGATCCGCATCTATCCCCAGATGGTACAATGCTTGGTTATGTAAAAGATTGCGAGTTGCATGTTCTGAATTTGATATGCAATGAATCTAAACAGTTAACGTATGGTGCCAGAGGAAATGATTTGGTAAGTTTCTTTCCTATGTAGTTCTATCACTATAATTCCCATTGTGTATTGGCTTCATCTATCCTAAAGGAGTGCTAGTCGATTAAAAGGTCAATTTTGCTTTCAGTTCTAGTAGATTAAGGTAGTTGAATTTCTGACCATTTGCTTGATATGACCGGGTCTTTTCTGGATTGCAGACTCATGGCCTTGCAGAATATATAGCTCAGGTGAGAATTTCATGTAATAACCTCTTAGTCATTCATCATAAAACATAGGCCTCTTTGTCTTTGGGTTTCTTTTTGGAAGTAATTCCGGCTTTTGACCTCTTAATTCAAGACAGTTGTCTGATTGCAATAAGCAATGCCAAAATGATGCTTATTAATTCTCAGGAGGTTGAGTTAAAATTATTCTTGCATTCTCAGAGTTTTACTCATTGCAGGAAGAAATGGATCGGAAGAATGGGTACTGGTGGTCCCTAGACAGCAAATTCATCGCATTCACAGAAGTTGATTCTTCTGATATCCCTCTTTTCAGAATCATGCATCAAGGTAAAAGCTCTGTTGGTTCAGAAGCTCAGGAAGATCATTCTTATCCCTTTGCGGGAGCTTCAAATGTCAAAGTTCGCCTAGGAGTGGTTTCTTCTTCTGGAGGTCCTACTACTTGGATGGATCTTCTGTGCGGGGGAACAGATCAACCAGACAGTGAAGATGAATATCTGGCAAGAGTAAATTGGATGCATGGAAATACTTTAATAGCTCAGGTTCTGAACAGGTCCCACAGCAAACTAAAGATCCTTAAATTTGACATTAAAACTGGGAAGAGAGAAGTTTTGTTGGTAGAAGAACAAGGAACGTGGGTTACCTTACATGACTGCTTCACACCTCTAGACAGAGGAGTAACCAAATTTTCAGGGGGATTTATCTGGGCAAGTGAGAAAACAGGATTTAAACATCTTTATCTGCATGATGCCAATGGAACATGTTTAGGACCTATCACCGAAGGAGACTGGATGGTTGAGCAGATTGCCGGTGTAAATGAAGCTGCAGGACTTGTTTATTTCACTGGAACCTTGGAGGGACCTTTAGAGTCACACCTTTATTGTGCAAAACTGTTTACGGATGGAAATCAAGCCTTGCAAGGGCCAGTGAAGTTGACTCATAGCAAGGGGAAGCATGTGGTGGTGCTTGATCATCATATGAAATTTTTGTTGATATCCATGATTCCCTTGATTCTCCCCCAAAAGTTTTACTCTGCTCCTTGCTCGATGGAAGCTCAATTATGCCTCTGTATGAGCCGTCATTTACGGTTCCAAGATTCAAAAGGCTTCAACTTGAGCCGCCTGAGTTGGTTCATTTACGGGCTAATGACGGGACAACATTGTATGGAGTTCTATATAAGCCTGATGAAACAAGATTTGGGCCTCCTCCTTACAAAACTTTGATCAGTGTGTATGGTGGACCAAGCGTACAGCTTGTCTCTGATTCTTGGATAAATACAGTTGACATGAGAGCGCAGTATCTAAGAAGCAAAGGAATTTTAGTATGGAAGGTCAGTTTCCTTTTATGTTTGTTCTATATCTTATTCTAATACATTTTGTAATCCCTTATTGACAATAATGCATGGATTATGTGTCGCTATTTTGATTTTTGTTCATGTTTACAGTTAGATAACAGAGGAACTGCTCGACGTGGACTAAAGTTTGAAGGCTCTTTAAAATACAATGTTGGTCGTATTGATGCTGATGATCAGTTAACTGGAGCTTTGTGGCTTATAGAAAAAGGCTTAGCAAAAGTAGGGCACGTTGGGTTGTATGGTTGGAGCTATGGTGGATATCTGTCAGCTATGACTTTGGCCAGGTTTCCTGATGTCTTCCGGTGCGCAGTGTCCGGTGCCCCTGTTACATCGTGGGATGGGTATGACACATTCTATACTGAGAAATACATGGGGCTGCCTTCTGAGAAGGAAGAAGGATATGAGTATAGCTCCGTAATGCACCATGTGCACAAGATGGAAGGAAGGTTGTTACTTGTGCACGGCATGATTGATGAAAATGTGCATTTCAGGCATACGGCCAGGCTTGTCAATGCACTTGTTGCAGCTGGTAAGTCGTATGAACTATTAATTTTCCCAGATGAACGTCACATGCCGCGCCGGAATAGGGACCGGATTTACATGGAAGAGAGAATTTGGGAATTTATAGAAAGAAATTTGTGAAAAATGAAACTTCTGTTTATATCTTTGTTGCTCTTGTAAAATCTTCTTGGTGGTGCCCTGGTGGACAAGGTGGGAAAGATAAATTTTATGTTTTAGACCCTACTTGTGTTGTGTATCTCTTTATTTTTATCAATTAAGTTATAAAAAAACTATATTTCGTTTGTCCAAATTGTTACTGGGTTATCAGTGAAAAATCGTCTTGAGTTGGCTCAATTCAGCCTGTCAATTTTCTTTTTTCTTTTTCTTTTTCCTTTGGAGCACCACAAAAGAAAACTAAATTCTACCCTTTCAAATTTTAAAAAGCCAAGAAAAGAAAGGCTAACACCCAAAAGAAAACAAAAACAGAAAGAAAGAAAAATCCATCACTTTTTATTCTTTTCATGCTCCTTTCTATATGCTTTCTGAAAGAAAAAAAAACTTTTGTTTGTTGACATGTCTCTCAAAAACAAGTTCAATTTGGATCTTTAATTTTGTGATATTAAGTTATTAACCATTTTTTTCTTTAATTATTAACTCAGGCGTGTGCCAATTGATTTTTTTTTATAAATATTTTACTTTATTTTAGAATTAAAAAAAGATAATAGATAGTTACATAAAATTAGGATTCATTGTCTAATTTTTTTAATATTAAAAAGTGTCAATTTATCATATTATTATCATTTTCAATTCTTAATATTTGTATTAACCAATGATATTTTCTGGGAATTTAAATATTTTATCATTCTCTCCTTTTGCTTTATATTACCCCCATCAATTGATCCAATAAAAATTTACCACCCTGCAGCATGTGGTCTACTGCGCAAAAGCTTTGCAACCGTGATAGGAATCC
The DNA here is from genome assembly GCA_024362665.1 of Prunus padus. NCBI lineage: Eukaryota > Viridiplantae > Streptophyta > Magnoliopsida > Rosales > Rosaceae > Prunus > Prunus padus. The sequence goes on along the minus strand of JANFAM010000017.1, from coordinate 1,296,213 downwards.
TATCTCCGGTGCAAGCAAGTCTTACCCTGGTCACTTTGAAATTATGTCTTCCTTACATGGCAGTGAATCAGTGGCCCGTCTGATGTGTTGTGTTGTGTGTAGAAATTTGTTTTCAAATTTAAATAATCTTTGGAGGCCAAGTTGCCGTTTGTCTCCCAGCTGACCAGCACGTCCTATTCCATCAAGTTTAACGTTTCGTTAATGTAAGCGACTAAAGAATAGAAAGAAAGGAAAAATTATTTAACAAAGTTTAATTATGAATCATATTTTGCTCCTTCAAGTTCAAAATGGGGCTTATTAAAAATTAAATATAAAAATCACATTTTGGGTTGGGGTTGGGCAAATTAACCCAAATTAACTAAATTGTAACGGCCGTTTACAACATAACTACGTTATTTACCCGCTAAACTTCCGTCACACGTAAAACCAAAAAAATTAAATTGAAAATGAAAAATCGAAGATGCTTCCAACTGCATATAAATACCTCTCTCTCTTTCTATTGTATAGTTGTCTTTACTTCTCTCTCTAGCTCCTTCTAACAGTGAATTTTCTGGAGAAAAAGTTCAAGAATTTCGGATTCTCGGAGCAATTTGGGAAAATAAAGCCATAAAAATAAGCTCGGATGGAAATAACGACTGAAATTTGAATTTCTCATTCGATCGTCATTTCACCTGAATTTCTCTTCTCCGATTGCTAGCTTCTTTATGTAAGGATACATTTTGCTGTTGCTTCATTTTTCTTGAATTAATTTCCTGTATAATATTTCTGATTTAATCTGTTTGCTTTACTGGGAAAATGTGGATAAAATATCCAAACTTTTGCCCTGTAGGAGGGAGAGAGCCTGCTCTCTCTCTCTCTCTCTCACGCACACACACACATACAATTTACGCTTTTATTAATCTTAGCCTGATCCTTTCGTTGCCGAATGCTATTCTTAAGACCTGACTTTTTAGCTGCATTTCTAAGATAATAGAGATATAATGTTTTGTTTTCTGAGGGATGAAGACAATGAACAGAAAAGGGATTGATTTGAGGGTTTTAGTATGTCATTCCGGAGATACTGATGTCAATACGCTTTCGTTTTATTCTATTTTCATAATCACTTAAAATCTAATTGGAAGATTCTTTTGCATTTTGTAGGAAGCTGGATTCAGACTTGCAGGGAAGGTAATTTCTTTTCAAGCAATCCAAGTTGTGACATATACCAAATTTTAGGTACTGCCTAAAACTCCAGGAACCAATAGTCTGAGAAAAAGATTGCAGGCTTGAAAAGAACAAGAAGAGGAAGATCACTATATTTTCGTCAGCTTTGATTGTTGTGGGACTTGGGGTTTTGGATTACCCCATTTGTTAGTTTTCCTGAGGGCATATGAGAATAGTTTGAAGCTGTAGTCTGATTTGAGTTACAAGGGCTGTAAATTTAGAGGACCAACAATGTCTATTGCCAGTGTAGCTCTTAGTCCTGTGTATGAAGAATCTTTTAACTTTCCCAGTAATTGCACTGGCCAATATGGTCCATTTTCGGGTGACTCGATTTTGATATACCTCAGTGTTGGTGGGTCTGTAGTTCCGATGTGTGTAACAGAGTCGGATTCCATTGCTTCAGTGAAACTGAGAATACAGGCCTCTAAAGGTTTCTTTGTGAAGAAACAGAAGCTAGTTTTTGAAGGAAGAGAGTTGGCTAGGAACAATTCATGTGTCCGGGACTATGGGGTAACAGATGGAAACCTTTTGCATTTGGTACTGAGGCTTTCAGATCTCCAAGCTATTACTGTTCGGACTGTATGTGGCAAGGAGTTTGAATTCCATGTTGAGAGGAGTAGAAATGTGGGTTATGTGAAGCAGCAGATTGCTAAGAAAGGGAAAGGTTTTGTTGACCCCAAGGATCAAGAACTGACATGTGATGGTGAGGAGCTTGAAGATCAGAGACTCATTAATGACATCTGCAAAAGTAATGATGCTATTATTCACTTGCTGGTTAGGAAATCTGCTAAAGTTAGGGCTACACCTATAGAGAAGGATTTTGTAGTGTCTATTGAGGCATTAAATTTGAATAGGGAGGAGACTGCTTTAGTAAGGGATTTTGCGGAATGTCAGGTTGTAGAGAGAAATCCATTGCAAAGAGAATTCCTTCTGGAACCTCTAATTGCAAATTCTAAGATTGAATTGTCATTGGGGATTAAAAGGCTAATTTACTCTACTTCTGATGGGTTAGAGAGAGGCAATGAGCCAGTTCAGTCCTCAGAGGGATCCGGAGGAGCTTATTTCATGCAAGATTCATCTGGTCTGAAGCATGTTTCTGTCTTTAAGCCAATTGATGAGGAGCCAATGGCAGCAAACAACCCTCGGGGGTTGCCCTTGTCACTGGATGGTGAAGGTTTGAAGAAGGGTACACGGGTTGGAGAAGGGGCTCTGAGGGAAGTTGCTGCTTACATTTTGGATCATCCAAGGAGTGGGCCTCGTACATTTTACAATGAGGAGAAGGGCTTTGCTGGAGTTCCCCCCACAGTTATGGTCAAGTGCTTGCACAGAGGATTTAGTCATCCAGAAGGTTATAAGTATGCTCCCAAGAATGTGAAGATTGGGTCGCTGCAGATGTTCATGAAAAATAACGGAAGTTGTGAAGATATGGGTCCTTTTGCTTTCCCAGTGCATGAGGTGCACAAAATTTCTGTTTTGGACATAAGGTTGGCAAACGCAGATAGGCATGCTGGAAACATTTTGGTCAGCAGGGAGGGTGAAGAAGGGCAAATTGTGCTTATTCCGATTGATCATGGCTACTGCTTGCCTGAAAACGTAAGTGTCTAATTCTTCTTTTATCGATGTTTAATTAGAGTAGGAGATATTGGTTTTTGTTCCCATGTCATATGGTTCCAAGAATTCAAACCGATTTTGGAGCACGCAAAAATTCTTTTGTAGTTACCGTCTCAAGCTTCTACTATTGGAACTTTGGGAAGAGCATTCATGTCTCTTGCTTACTTTCAATGCGTAAATTGCAGTTTGAAGATTGCACATTTGACTGGCTTTACTGGCCCCAAGCTCACCAACCTTATTCGTCTGATACCCTTGAGTACGTCAAATCACTAGATGCTGAACAAGATATCGAACTATTGAAGTTTCATGGATGGGACTTACCACCTGAGCGTGCCCGCACCCTCCGCATTTCCACCATGCTTCTGAAGAAAGGTGCAGAGAGAGGACTGACTCCCTTTGCTATTGGAAGCATCATGTGCAGGGAGACCTTGAAGAAGAAATCTGTCATTGAACAGATCATTCAAGAAGCACAAGAAGCTGAGCTTCCAGGAACAAGCGAAGGTGCATTTCTCGAATCTGTGTCATTGATCATGGATCGACGCCTTGATGAGCTTTTCTGATAAGACTAAATACTGAATCTCATAATGCCTATGTGCATTAATGCATATATATATGGTACTGTATATGCATGGATGACATCCATCTGTAATGTACTGCAACTTCTCTTTACTGTAGATATATGCTTCGTTGCATCTACCGCCTAAGTAACTACTACTACGTCCCTTCCCCCATTCCAATTGTGTCACTTGGAAGCATGTTGGAAAAAAAAAATGAAAAAAGTTTACTTACTGTATGCATATTCCCTTTCTTAAACTTGTGTAGGAGTACTTGAGTTGGAGGAATAATAAATGATATACTAAAACATAATTTACATACTTCACTCATTGTCCAATTTACTTCAGTTTTCTCTCTCTCTCTCTTTTTGGTTTTTATGCTGATTCTATGTTTTTACCAATAGCTAAGTTTCTATTTATCCTTTGATATGTAGGGAAGAACAATTCTCAAGATGCAGTAAATTTGATAGGGTGATTTTACTTTTTACCGGTGTTAGAAATTTGAGCCTGTGTGTATGTGTTGTGTATAATTTGTTTGTGTGTATGTATGGGGAAAAAGTAGGGTGCGGTGGAATGGAAGCAATTAATGATGAAAATTAATATTAATATCAATATCAATACGAATATGGGTAGGGAACATGAGCCATGTGAGAATTTGGTGTCCGTGGCACAAAAATTAAAAAAGGTTCAAACTCACATTCACATCAACTTGACTGGACAACCACATCCCAAGTATCCATCCCATCCCACCATAGCTGGCATGTTCCTTTCCTTTTGCTTGGTCTTTGGAAGATGGCCGCCATACATTATACATACCTGGTTAACTTTCTGATGTATACAGGACAGGACAGGACAGGGTCGGAGGAGAGGAGGAGGGCCAAAGAAAGCAAACCAGCACTTGGTGTGACCCAAAGCTAATGACAAAACAAAGAAAGAAACTAGTTGCATTGCACCACCACATAAGAGCAACTCCACCGGTTGCAGCCTGGGCAGGGGGGAGTTGGGTCCCACGGGCCTGAGCCCAAAAATGAGTTTCCAGCGGGCCTGGGCAGCCTGGGCAATGGGCGGGCCCCACGTGAACTGGGCAAGCCCGCAGGGGGGAGGCTGACGTCAGCAACGTAAAAAAAATTAAAAAAATCTGAAAAAATTCAAAAAAATCTGAAATATTTTTTAATAAATACCTATCAATTTTATTATTATTAATTTCATACATACAACTAAAATTAATCCCATGTAAAAAAATAAAATAAAAATAAAAGTGAATAGTAGTAGCCCTTTGCCATGGCAACGGGTGGAAGTGCACATTACTATTTGCAAGGGCAGCCACTATTCACATGAATAGTAGCCCCCCTAGCTCCTCCACCCCTCCCCCCTTGCCATGGCAACCCCCTAACGGGTGGAGTTGCTCTAATTCAATTTCCGAAAGTCGATAGCTTTATGCTTTATGCAAATTGTCCACTATATAATATATGGCAAAAGTCGCTAGCATTTTTATGGTGGGTTTTCTGGTCCAAGACGAAGATTCAGCCGTGAAAACGTGGCCTCAATTTCATGGTATTTCCTTTCCTTTTTAATGAAATCATGAAATTGAAATGTATTGTATTTTAAAGTCATTTTTATTTCATATCAGTTGAGCTGCATCTCACTCACTTTCACGAGAAAAATTTTCTTGGAACGGGGATAGGAAGTCATTTTTATTTCATATCAGCTGAGCTGCATCTCACTCACTTCCACGAGAAAGCTTTCTTGGAAAGGGTATAGGACTGTAGTCCTATCCTCCTCCAATCGTTGTGCGTCATGTAGACAAAAACACTCTCTTTCTCACCAAAGTTGTCCACATGGCGTGCATCGATTGGAGGGGGCCGTTCCAAGAAAGTTTTTTTCCACTTCCACGAAGCTCCCAACATTATTTTTATTAGGGGAGTGCTAGCAACCTTCTCTCTAACCTTCTCTTTTGGACCTTTTTCATTATCTTTATGACATGTGTCAATTTCTACACTAAAAACAATGTCTAATGTATTAATGACATTGTTTTTAGTATAGAAATTGACACATGTCATGAAGATAATGAAGAAAGTCAAAAAGAGAAGGTTAGAAATAATATTACTAGCATTTCTCTTTTTATTAATCCCACCGTCACGAGTCACGACCCCACCGACAACAACATTCAACACCAACACATGCATCAAATCAAAATTGAAGACACGACCACAAATATCCAATAATTCAAGTGACAGCAGGAGTCCATATCTGAAATTGACATTAGAGTCCATTACCATTAGTGTCATGCTGCACGCACGCACGTAATAATTTCATCTTACATTATTTTACTAGGAGAAATTAGGCCTTAGCTTAGCCTTTGTTGTGTACTATGGAAACTTCTATCGTATACCACCACCAACATAATTGAGTCAATCAAATGACTTAAAAGAACAATGCGTGCGTCTTATTCTCATATAATGTTGAAAAAAATATACAACAAAATAGAAACACTATATTCATACAGTTACCAAGAGAATAGAGCATTTACCCCCTAATGGTTTCAGGGCCCAATTACTGCGGACTGTAATTTACTAATTTTAGACTGAAAGCCCGGCCAAGAATGCCACTCCGGTGGACGGCAACCACGACGACCCATATATAAACTGTCCAACCGTAAACTTACCCGCCTCCACCGGGGACGTAATCACCCGGTACCCGTGCCAGTTCACCCGCTGCCCCACTGCCCCGCCCGGCCCATAATTCATGTATTCACCGTAGTACAGCGTGTCAAGGGCAAAATTGGAATTCCACTCCAGCCATCCACGTGGATGTACGTGATCGCCAATATACGATAACATGTACACGACCCTCGAGTACAACTTCCACGGACGCCCCAGATACGTCGGAAAGCTACCCCTGGCCGCCTCCAGATCGGGGGTGGCCAGGATCCGGCAGGCGTGGATCGAAATGCCCGTGTTCTGATTGGGGTCCTTTCGGTTTTGGGCGGTGATGGTGTTCTTCTGAGAGGGCATTGGCTTGCGGGCGTAGATGCTGCAGTTTTGGAAAACTACGGCGGCGTTGCCGAAAATGAAGTCGACTGTTCCGTAGATGTCGGTTTCGCGTATGAACTGGCGGTTCGAGTGGACGTAAAACGTGTCTTGGTATCCGATGATGCTGCAGCGGTAGACGACGGCGTGGTCGGCCCCGATTCGGAGGGCTACGGCTTGGTGCTTGCTGGGGCCAGCCCAATTCTCAAACGTTATGTCCCGTGCAATAAAACCAGCTCCATTTGCGGCTGTGGACCAACAACAAATAAATTATCAATAAACCCGTCATCTAATTACTCTAGCTACTCCTAAATGTTACCAAGCCACCCACAATCAAACAAATAATAATGTGATTGTGTTGCTTTTCAAACTATTGGGGTGGGGTTACAAAATTTGGTGCAATGTTGTCATCCAGTCTCCGTTCGTGCTTTAACAGGGAAGGGAAGGGATTGGATTGGATTGGATAAGGTAGGAGATAGATAATATTAGCATCAAGTTTGGTGTACAGGAGAAGATTCCACATTCCACTTGGAGGTAGAATTGTTGCTTTGGCATGAAATGACACAAAGACACTACTAATATTCAATTCCTGCTTTAAAATTCCCAAAGCCTGTAGCTTACAAACCTCCAATCCAAATACAATAATTGAAGTAAAAAGTTATAGCAAAAAGGTTAACAAGGGTAATTTAGTCCAGTTAAGGATATGAGATGGGAGGGTAGGAAGATAAATTTACCGAAGCTTGCAGTGTGGAATGTGGTGATCTTCTGAGCAACGTTTCTCCCACCTGTAATCACCGTTTTGTCCTTCCCATCTCCAATGAACATCAAGTTGGTTTTCTTCCTCCCAACCTTCAAATTATCCTCTTCGTACCTGCAATAAAAAAATAAAAATAAAAATAAAAATAAAAAGTCATTTTTACTAATTGCCTCCAAAAAAAGAAAGTTCCATGCAAAGTGGATGCCAGCAAGAATTAAACTGACCGCACATGGCAGTAGATGTCACATTACATGCATAAATCCATCGCGTGCCGTACAATTTTATGAGTTTTGTGTGGGTAGAAAACAACGTCTATGTCTATGTCTATGTCTATGTCTATGTCTATGTCTATGCAAGCATCATCCGATTCCAAACCAAGCCAATAATAATACGACCAATCTCCACCGACAAATCACTCACCATCACAAGTTCACAAGTTCCCCAAAGATAACATAAAATAATCACTTTTCCATTCATTAGAATTCTTAAGTACCATAGAAAGAGGGGTATTTTCGTAAACCCATTTTAATCAGTCAGTCACATGATTAGAGTCAATGCACCCATCAATACACAAAAGGAATTTTATTACCAACAAAATAAGCGCTTTTCAGAAAATCTTTTTCACGGAAAACAATGGTGGCTACCCAAACCAAACCAACCACTTCATCGTATGCCAAAAGTGATTCATTTTAATTAAAATCAAAAGAAAAAAGGTTGAGGGAAAAACAACAGAGCATAAAACTCCGCTTTATGAGTGAGGGAGAGTGGTGTAAATTACCTTCCTGCCTTCACGTAAATAATGATCCGCCGAGAACTAGAATCAGGCGCGCTCTTGATCGCATCTGCGATCGTCTTGTACGTTCCGTTGCCTTCCTTGGAGACGACTATATCGGCCTGTATCTGCGACACCGGCACCCACAGCAACTTCCTCTCCCTCCTGCTCAGCCATTTCGGTAAATCTCGCGAGACATCGGCATTATCTCCCATGATGTCGCGCTCCATCGAATTCAGCAACCTCCTCCTCCGGTTCTGAATCGGCACCCCAGAGAAATCGTCACCGCCGCCGATCGCCGAGTAGATCGCGAGACAGTTGCTCACGAGCTCCGACAAGTCCCTGAGCCTCGTGTCCATCTCTCTCTTCACGGGCCCACTCACCTGCGAGAGCCCCTCCCCGCACGTGTCCTGATTCGTGAGTGCCGCGCTCAGCCACGTCCGCACGTCCTGGGTGGATACAGCGGTGGCGGAACCGGGGGCGACGGAGGTGAGGGAGCGGGAGAGGGCGTCGATGGAGGAGTCGAGGAGCTCGAGGCAGTCGTCGTAGGCGGAGCGGGATTGCGGGTCCATCTGGAGGTAGGAGAGAGAGGAGGAGAGGTAGAGGGCTTTGCTGAAGTGCTGCAGCGTCATGTTAAAGGAAATGTGGACGAGGTCCTGCTCGGAAGCGTGGATGGAGCCGGGGAAGTTGAGGAGGGAGTTGACGCAGAGGGAGGGGAACTGAGTCTTGGCGCAGGCGTCGGAGATGGCCTGGGTGGGCTTGAGGTGGGGGCGGAGGACTGGGGGGAGGCCTTGGAGCGGACGACGAGGAGGAGGACAGCGGAGATGGCGGAGGCTAGAATGAGAGCGGCGGAGAGGAGGGAGATTAGGATGAGCTTCTTTTTGTTGTTGCGATGGGAGTTGGAGGAAGACGAGGGTGGGTTTTGGGGTTGGTCCGCCACGTCGTGCTTGAGGGAGCCTCCCGGGTCCGACGGTTGGAGTCTGCCGTAGCCCATTGTTTTGTTTTTTCTGTTGTTTTTGATAAAAAAAACGGTAGTGCTGGAAGAGGAAAGTGTAGGACGTTTTTAGACTTGAATTGGAGAGCTCTGAGTCTCAGCTGAGAGACTGAAAGAGGAAGAATGAAGTGTGGGGTTTAAAGATAGGGTGGGGGCTGTGTATTTATATATAATTAATTAATGAATTAACTTTGTTAATTAAATATAAAAATATTAATAAGAAGAAGAGGTGTGTGAGTGTATATGAAATGGAGAGAGGAGAATAAAAGAGGTTGGTGTGAGGTCCGTGTCGAAGGGGGGAAGGGGGGATTAGCTGGCTGCTACTATGATCAATTACTTACACTGCCCCACTCGAGAAATACTTCCCTACTCACTCAGCAGCGGAAGAAGAAGGGGGGTAGTTTTTTTTAAACTAGTCTCACTTGGTTTGGTTGGTCGATAGAGTCAGTGTCTTACGTAGACAACAACAAAAGAAAATAGTCAGTTCGGTTGGCTTAATTATTATACAGTAAATTTAAATAGTTTTGAACACGTGGAGTGGAGTGGAGGGAGGAGATGGAACATGTACAGTGTACAGTGTAGTAGAAATTAGCAATAATGTTTGTTTGACGTCAACATCTTTAGTCAAATAAAGTTGAGGATGGATAGAGAAAGTGCATGCATTGCATGATTCTCTTAGCTATCAAGCTAACCTGACCTGACTGTGCTGCTAAGTAATAAAGTAGTGACGCATGAGACATCTTTTTGTACTCAATATGTACTGATATTTAATATGTACGCGACAATACAAAGGAGTAGGGTATAAACAAATTTAACTAGTTTTTTTCACTCCATTATTTTACGATATTACGTACCATGAACAAAAATGGTATTCAAACTTTAATCAAATGGTCCAGAATTTCTTTGGCTTGATAGGCATATGGACTAAATTTTAAACTTTGGTTAAATCTTATTTTGCCTCTCAAACTCAAAATGACCCACTTTCATCAATTGATTGAGGTTTTGTGACCCACTTTGTTCATGTCGTCAACTTCATCTAAAAGTCATTAATTTTGATGACGTGATATATATTTTTTGTATTTTCGTACACATGGATTATTATCCACCAATTGAGTGGGTGAAGTGGCAAGTGGAGCTACCTCCTACATAGATAAAAACATTGAAATATATGAAAGTAGTCTTTTACTGTTTTAACCCTCACCTCTACGCTCTTCTCTTTCTTTCTCCTTTCTCTTTTTCTCTCTCCATGCTCCTCTTTCTTTCTCTTCTTCAAGAGCCAAAAATCCAGAACCAATTGAAAACCGAACCCAGAACAAGTAAATATTGAACACAACTCTCTCCTTCCAAACCCATAAAATCTCTAAACCTTTTTCTATCTCCGCCCACTTTCTCTTTCGCCTCTATTTTTTTTAACAGTGAAAGTTGGAACAGTAATTGCACAAGTAAAAAACAATCGGAAAATTAAACCTCGGTCAAGTGATGAAATTGGGCCATTTTGAGTTTGAGGGGTAAAATGAGATTTGTCCGAAGTTTCAAAGGACATTAGTGTAATTAAGCCTTAAAAAATTTATAAGGGAGAAATCATTAATGTAGTTTTTTTTTTTTTTTTTTGGACGAAAAATCATTAATGTAGTTATGTATAAGATTTTCAGAGATTATTAGTAACGTAGATAGTTAGATGTCATGTCTACTTGTAATTTCACGGTATTATAACAATATAAATCATATATGAATATGACTGACATCGATATACCCTTTTTGAGCTTTGATAACCCAATATATCACAAGAAATTGGTACGATGACAAGGATGCTTACGAGTTAAAACCTCTTTTCTACCACGTCCACGTACGCTCTCTCAACTCGACTTGTATGCATCCAAAGACTCCATGTCCAAACATTGACCACCAACTACACTATCTCAACTCGACTTGTATGCATCCAAAGACTCCATGTCCAAACATGGAGCACCAACTACACAGGATTGCTAGTGTTTAGAAGTTTGGGGTTTTTCAACTGGTCCGATTTTCACTAGGCTTGGGTTGCCCCTCTTATCAATATCATACGTATGCATATTAGTTTCTCTGCACGCGTTTATGCGCACATCAGAGTCAAGCGTGTGTAGAGACTTTGTTTAGGTTAGAAATCTATAAATTTAGTGGGAGAATATCTGGATTGGCTTTGTTTTGAGTGCATTTACCTTTTTTTTTTCTTTGGGGGCGGAGGTATAGTATAGTGATCGATCCTAGCAAGATTTAGGTCCAATAACTCACGCCCTACCTTCCGCATTCATGCAACTTGCAAGTAGAATGAATTAAAAACAGTAGAATCAGTTCCCTTCTGGGTGACAACTAAGTAGGTTTGATATTGTTGTCTTTGTGAAAATAATCATTGTCAGTTCTTTGTGAGAGAAATCAGTGAGAGAAAGCGAGTTTGGCGTTTGGTAAACTTTTTGTTAAAAGTATTGTTGATACTAATTCTGCATAATTAGAAAATAATTCCAAAGTATAATCATTAAACCCATAGCCTCTTGGGATTCTTGCATAATCAGAAAATGAAAGCACCTCATTACCGCTTTCCTTATAGCTTTCTCTTACAAAGAATTTTTAACAATAAGTGATTTTCTCATAGTTTACCAAACAGGTTGGGCTTCCCAAAATTTTTAAAATCACTTATCACCCCAAATAAGCAATGTCAAACTGGCACTAAGAAGGTATAGTATTTTTTTTTTAATTTACTTTATTCTACTTTTTAATCATTAAAAAAGGATAAAAGGACCGACTCCATGATGTAGTCCTTTATATATACCCACTTTTTCTTTTTTTTTGGGTGAAGTATATATACCCACCTTTGTGGAAAGCGATCCGATGCCCCAATATTTTAGATTCTCATTATAATAATTGAGACTTGTAAAATTATCAACAGAAAAATCGATGAAAAAAGAAAACTGCTGAAGAAGGAAATATTGCTATTAAATTACGTGACTCTTTTTGTTTTGGTCATGTATTATATCATATGAAAAATATAAGTATGAATTTAGGACCAACATTATTAAAATAAGGAAGACGTCAATAAAATAATAATCCCAAAAAGAATCTGAATGTGCCAAGATGCATGCAGATGCAGTTAGGCAAAAGAGAAAGGCGATCGATTACCTTATGAGGAAGGCAAGCCCTTTTGTTTTGGTGTCTTGGCGTCTTGGAAAAAGGCAAAAAGCAATTCACGATTTGGAAGAAACCTGTGACAATATATATTTAAATTCTAAAACAATACAATATATTATTATGGTAATGGTACTACTTTTACTTACTTCTCTTTGAAAATCATAATATAAATATAATCTTTTTCTTTTTTCTATTTATTTTGGACCTCAGGTTCAGCGATAAAATTCAACGTATCATAATATCTTGTGGCGAAACAGGGTCAGCAGCATGGAGCACGTAATCAGATACAGATGGGCCCCGATTAAATTTCGCCGACAGTAAATTGCAATTCCTTTAATATATCGTCTTTAGAATAATTTGCAAGACTACTTTCGCCATGGTTCACGAGTCACTCAAGACGACGACCTTGACTTCTTCTTTTTTAAGTCTTTTATTTCTTTGTAAGAGAGAGAAGTTTTCTTTTTGTTTTTTGTTTTTTTAAAGTTTACGGAGAAATTAGCTTATTTTCACAATAAGCGTCAAGTTAAATTCACAATCTCAAACCAGAAGGACTTGTGCATGACATCAAACTACCAGTTTCTACCTGTATAAATTTATGTATGTGTGATTTTTGCATTACCATGTGTGTTGGGTGGGTGCCTAGAAAATTGTTACAGGTATGAAACGGAAACCAATCCAGTTTCCAATCATTCACAGGCTAAGGCGGATGAATATGCTTGCTCCTTCACATACATACATCACATCACATGCATGTTACTTGTACAACGTATGATTTATTTGTTTTTCTCCTATATACTTTTAATTTTTAAGAAAAAAACTTGGTATGGTTATTAGTTGATAATTAAAATGCATTAATATTGAAGAAATAATAATTAGTTGTGTAATGTAGTAGGTTGTTCAAAAAATTGGAAGTCTCTCTGAAGGTGAAACCGTGAGCTTGCACTGCAGCTGCCGCCCCTTCTGGGGTCGGTGGCTTCCCCATCTTCCATATTTCCCTCCTCCTCTCCTTGTCTCCTTACCTAGTTTCTTCCCCTCTCTTTCTTGCTTTTCTTCTTCCCATCTTTCTCCCCCTCCCCTCCCCTCCCTTCCTTTTATGGTATGTACCCCTTCCCTCTTCCCCTACTCTCCTCTTATCCTCCTCCAGTCTTCTCTCCCCCGTCTCTTGGAGAGCTTTTTGGTCAGAAGCGTTGTGGTGTTGTCGACCCAGCTTTTTTTAGTTTTCGTTTGTGTTTTTTAAGCAACCACTACAATCCACTGTAGACGCTAGTGACGGTTCCAGCTCGACCCAAAATGTTGTAAAAAAATAAAATTACTTACACATATGTCCAACCCACACTTAAATTAAACTTATACAAACAAACCTATCCCATCATCCTCCCATGCATATTGTTCTCCCCTCTGCAAAACAGACATAAGCAACAACAAGTTCTCTACATATTCTTCTCCGCCTCTGCAAAACTCCTCTCTGCAGCCACTATCTGCCATCAACTCCTCTCAACTCTCTTCTTGGCAACAACAAGTATTCTTCTCTCATTTTTAATTATCTTATGCATATTTAATTTGAATAAAAAAATATTATAGGGTTTAAATTAGGAATGAATTATAATTTGGAGATTTTGTTGAGATGTTTAATTTGTTGTTGATATTGTTGATCTGTTTGATTTGTGTGTTGGTATGTTTGATTAAATGCATTGAGAATTAGTTTTTTGCATGTGCAAAATAATGGGTTTAGCCATGTTGGTGCTACGAGTCTCTTTGGTTAGCTAAAGAGGAGGTGGTGCAATGTCCTTATTTATGTGTTTATTTTAGTCTAATAATTCTCATAAACTCTTTAGGAGGTTGATGATATTTGTATTTTATTGTTCAACTTTTCGATACGAATTTGCCGTTACTACCGTTGCATGGTGGATCTGTATTGTAGGTTTGAGTACATGTGCTTTTGTCTGCTGAATTGAAGGTTTTAGGCTTTTTCTGGGTATGCTTAATTCTCTCCATATTAAACCAATTTGTTTTTTTGTTTGGTCACTAGAGATGTTGTACTCATATTTCGCATTGTGGCTACTTTGTACTTTTGCCTATGTTATCAATAAAATTACTATCATTTTTAATAAAAATAGCAAATTTGGCATACCCCCTTCAAATTCAATTTGTCTTACTTGCAATCCTTCACTTTTTATTCCTATAAATAATACCCAATTTTTATCAACCAAAACCCATGACTAAGATCCAACTCATCAAGTTACCTTATTAAGCTCAATATCTGATTTATTATAATATTTATGTTTCCAAAATACCCCTATTTACAATTCATTGTGTAATGAGGTGGTGCTTTAATTTTTGGTTCCCCAAATTTACTGTATTCGATTTTTTGTTTTTTAACAATTTATTTTGCAATTCAATGCACATTAATGGTTTTCAAATTTTGCATAGATTTAGGGATTTGTTGGGCTAGCTTTTTCCTTTTACAAAAAAAAAAATCAAATTTGGGTATGCTTTTTCCTTAAATAAAAAATAAAAAATTTAATGACGTTCTTTTTCCTTCCACTTCTCCTTCAAATTAGTATACCTACAAAGTATAGGTAAATTGTTTTTGCATAAACTAATGCACGTATTTTTATATTATACCTATCATGTTTTTGCATAAACTAATGTACCTATTTTTGTATGGAAATAATGTACCTTTTTTTTTTTTAATGAATAATCGACATATCTTTTGTAACTATACCTATAAATAACATACCGATTTTTTGTTACCTAAATACATGCACTGCTTTTTTTTTTAAATGAATAATCTACCTGTGTTTTTATATAAATAAATACCTATTTTTTGTGAATAATCTACCTTTTTTAATAATCTACCTATAATCTACATACCAATTTTTGTGTGTGTGAATAATCTACCTATTTTTTAAAAATATAAATAATGTTCCTTTAAGTTAACTTTATTAACTAAGTTGAAAATTTGTAGGATTAATCTATTATAAAATAATTTACGGATTTGTTTTTGTTGAAATTTTAGGGATTTTATGAATATTGCTAATGCTAGAAATAAGGGAGTATTAATGAGAAATCAAGGAGTTAATGACATGCTTCAAAATCAATTATAATTACAAAATATATATATTGTTATAAATCCATAGGTTATGGATGCACACCATAATAGCCACAATTATCATGTCATAATACCCATCATTATATACTTGTAACCTACCCATCATTATATACTTGTAACCTACCCATCATTATATACTTGTAACCTACTAATTATGGGTGGTAAATGATTTAAGACTCTCTACCCCTATAAATAGTGGCACCAAATATGAATGAAATACAAGTTGAATTGAGCAAATTATATTGTCTCTCCCTTCCTCTTATTTCTCCCTACAACAAATTCCTTAGTTTTACAACACGTTATCAGCACGAAAGCTTTTGGTATGGAAAACAATCATGGATGCTCTCGTTTTGGGAGAAATGACGAAGATATTTGTCTTGCGGATAGTGCAACAACACATACAATTCTCCGAGATAAAAATATTTTGACAATTTACATTTATCAAAAGCAAATGTAACTACCATACTAGGTTACGCAAACCTAATTGATGGCTCTGGAAGAGCTCAAATTTTGTTACCCAATGGGACTCAATTCTCCATTGAAAATGCTTTGTACTCTTCGAGATCGAGAAGAAATTTACTAAGTTTTAAAGACATTCGAATGAATGGATACCATATTGAAACTAGAAATGATCACAATGTGGAGTATCTTTGCATTACCACCAATATCAACAGCCCGAGGCGTATATTGGAAACACTTCCTGCTTTTTCTTCTGGTTGTATTATACAACCATCAAAGCGGTTGAAGTCCATCTTGTCATGAACCAGAATTTCATTAACCCAACGACTTTCATGCTTTGGCATGATCGTCTTGGGCATCCTGGATCCACAATGATGCGTAGGATCATTTCAAATTCAAATGGACATCCTTTAAAGCCTTGCCATAGTGCTTTGTCTATTGAACAGTCTTGCAAACCTTGCTCCCAAGGGAAATTGTTCATCAGACCATCTCAGTCAAAACTTGATTTTGAATGTCCATCTTTCTTACAGAGAATTCAAGGAGATATTTGTGGGCCAATTCACCCATCTTGTGGACCGTTCCGTTATTTTATGGTTTTAATTGATGCATCCACAAGATGGTCACACGTTTGCTTATTGTCATCTCGTAATGCTGCTTTTGCTAGGCTCCTTGCTCAGATAATTAAATTACGAGCACAATTCCCTGATTATCCAATAAAGTCGATTCGACTTGATAATGCTGGTGAATTTACCTCCCAAACTTTTGATGCCTACCGCATGTCACTTGGGATTGATGTTGAGCACCCGGTTCCCACGTCCATACTCAAAATGGATTAGCGAAGCTTTTATTAAGCATCTTCAACTTATTGCTCGCACTTTGTTATTAAAGACAAAGTTGCTCATTTCTGCTTGGGGACATGCAATTTTACATGGAGCATCTTTAGTCCGTTTGAGGCCCGTTGCCCACCATCAATTCTCCCCTTTACAACTTGCCTTCGGGAGACAACCCAATATATCACATTTAAGGGTTTTTGGTTGTGCAGTTTATGTACCAATTGCACCCCCACAACGCACTAAAATGGGTCCTCAACGTCGATTAGGAATTTACATTGGTTTTGATTCGCCAACTATCATTCGATATCTCGAACCTATGACAGGAGACGCTTTTACCGCACGCTTTGCCGATTGTCAGTATGATGAGACACTCTTCCCGCCGTTAGGGGGAGAAAAGATCGTTCCTGAAGAACGGCGTGAATTGGGATGGAACATATCCACTTTGTCTCATTTTGACCCTCGTACAACTCAATGTGAAAATGAAGTACGAAGGATTGTCAACCTTCACAAATTGCTAATCAAATGCCGATGCATTCACCGATACAGGAAAAGTGACAAAATCACATATACCTGCGGCAAATACACCAGCAAGGATTGATATCCCAATTGAATTAACCAACGTTGCAGCAAATGAATCCTCTACTGCACGCCTAAAGCGAGGTAGACCTATTGGTTCGAAGGACTCAGCCCCTAGAAAGAGAAAATTGAAAGCATATTACAATCCTAATGAAAAAGTTCATGAAGATATTATTGGGAAAGAGATTCACCTTGAACCTACAATTCATCCAGAGGATGAAAGTGTCATTGAAAAGACACAAGACACAGAAGAGGCAAAGATACCTAATACAGAAATTTCTGTAAACTTCACATGCAATGATGAATTGTGGGATCGTAGTGAAATGGTTATCGATGATATTTTTTCTTTCGCAGTAGCTACTGAAATTGTAAAAGGTCATGAAGATATTGAACCACGATCTGTTGGTGAATGCAAACAGAGGCCTGATTGGCCAAAGTGGAAAGATGCAATCCAAGACGAGTTAAATGCCTTGGGAAAACGTGATGTATTCGGACCTGTGGTTCGAACACCACAAGGTGTGAAACCTGTGGGGTATAAATGGGTGTTCACAAGAAAGCGTAATGAGAAAAATGAGATTGCAAGGTATAAGGCACGACTCGTTGCGCAAGGTTTTTCTCAAAGGCCTGGGATCGATTATGAAGAAACATATTCCCCTGTTATGGATGTAATTACGTTCCGTTATTTAATAAGTCTTGCAGTTTCAGAAAAACTTGACATGCGTCTTATGGATGTTGTTACTGCATACTTGTATGGGGAGTTAGATGCTAATATTTATATGAAAGTCCCAGAAGGACTCAAGTTGGCAGAAACAAACACTAATTCACGGAACATGTACTCCATTAAGTTGAGACGTTCATTATATGGGTTGAAACAATCCGGGCGAATGTGGTATAACCGTCTTAGTGAATATTTGATTAAGGAGGGCTACATAAATGATCCCATATGCCCTTGTGTTTTTATAAAGAAATCAAATTCTGGATTTGCAATCGTAGCAGTGTATGTCGACGACATGAACTTGATTGGAACTCCTGAAGAGCTCATTAAAACTGCTGAATATTTAAAGTGTGAGTTTGAGATGAAAGACCTTGGAAAAACTAAATATTGTCTCGGCTTGCAGATCGAGCATCATTCCAACGGTATTCTTGTCCATCAATCAGCTTATACTGAAAAATTTTTGAAGCGATTTTATATGGATAAGGCCCACCCGTTGAGCACTCCAATGGTTGTTCGTTCATTGGACACAAATAAAGATCCATTCCGTCCTAAAGAAGATGATGAGATGATACTTGGTCCAGAAGTACCATATCTCAGTGCGATAGGTGCTTTGTTATATTTAGCCCAATGTACTAGGCCAGATATTGCATTTTCAGTAAATTTATTAGCTAGATATAGCTCGGCTCCAACACGCAGACACTGGAACGGTATAAAGCATATCTTGCGCTACCTTCGTGGAACAACTGATATGGGCCTCTTTTATTCGAGCGAGCCTTCTAGCGGTTCAAATCTTATTGGATACGCAGATTCTGGGTATCTCTCTGATCCACATAAGGGTCGCTCCCAAACTGGATATGTGTTTACTTGTGGAAATACAGCAATCTCATGGCGATCCACCAAACAAACTTTGGTTGCTACCTCTTCTAATCATGCAGAAATTCTTGCACTCCATGAGGCTAGTAGAGAATGTGTTTGGTTAAGATCCCTAGTTCATCATATTCGGAAAACATGTGATCTTTCTCCAACAACAAAAGCTCCGACAATCATGTATGAAGACAATGCCGCTTGTATAGCTCAAATGAAAGAAGGGTTTATTAAGGGTGACAGAACCAAACATATATCACCAAAGTTCTTCCACACACATGAGCTTCAAGAGTCAAGAGATTGAAGTCAAACAAATTCGTTCCCAAGATAACCTGGCAGACCTCTTTACCAAAGCTCTCCAAGTCTATATTTCAGAAGTTGGTGTATGGTATCGGGATGCGACGACTATACAAGCAATCAGATTGTTAAGATCAGGGAGATATCAACCAAGGAAACTTTTCAGTTTTACTACATCAGACGCATGTGCAATGTACTCTTTTTCCCTTCGACCAAGTTGTACTCTTTTTCCTTTGCTAAGGTTTTGTCCCACTGGGTTTTCCTAGAAAAGGTTTTAATGAGGCAACTACACCGTTGTATGGTGGACATCCAAGGGGAGTGTTATAAATCCATAGGTTATGGATGCACACCATAATAGCCACAATTATCATGTCATAATACCCATCATTATATACTTGTAACCTACCCATCATTATATACTTGTAACCTACTAATTATGGGTGGTAAATGATTTAAGACTCTCTACCCCTATAAATAGTGGCACCAAATATGAATGAAATACAAGTTGAATTGAGCAAATTATATTGTCTCTCCCTTCCTCTTATTTCTCCCTACAACAAATTCCTTAGTTTTACAACATATATATATATATATAGGTAAATGGCATATAATGTAATTTAGTTAATAATACTTGGACATATATATCTTACATGGCAACATATTTCAAATTTGGGTTTTAGTTAGAGGTTTAATTGTAGGTGGATTTATCTCTAGCAAATAAGCGTATAGAGAAAAGGAAAGATTTGATCAAATTGATAGATAGCAATGAGACCAAGCTAAAAGCTAATTAACAAACCAAAAGAGATTTGGAAGCATTGCATGTGCCTGCTTCCATTATGGTTGGGGGGGACACACACACAGGGCCTATTGCTCCCTTAATAATTTTTGTTTCTAATTAACACATCTCTATACTACAGCTATTATATAGACACTATATATTATTATATATATAAGTTTTTTTTCCCTTTTTGCTTTCTTTGAGATTAGCATATATAAGATAATTTGTAGGCAAATTAAGAGTGGAGAGGTATGGCTTGATTGGTTGGCATTTGTATTTGTATGGAGGACATGGCCCATGGGCACACGAGTTGTGGAGCCGTGCACCTGAATCATGATGCTTCCCTATCGAAAACAGCGCAGTAACTATCATCCGTTTCAATTGTACGAAAATTCTACAATGCGTCGATGTATCAATACATCGACGCATTCAACCGTTGGATTTAAAATTTTTGATCTAATGGCTCAAAATAATTTGTGAAGAAAAACCACTAAAATCACTCAAAAAACTGGATAACCTGCTATAGTGGGTTTCTTTGCCTCCCACAGGTGAAAGCTGCATACCAATAACAAAGATGAGCTTTCTTCTTCAACCTGGAGGCAAGCTCAGTCCCAGAAACCCACACCAAAAACCATGGCTTCTCTTCCTTAGGTACCAACCACCCACCTAACCAACGACAACTCCATCATCATCGGCAACCATGGCTTCTCCCTCCTCTCTCCCAATCTCACTCAGATCCTCTTCTCTCTCTCAGATCTCTCTGCCTCTTTGGGCTTTAATCTAAGGTATGAAAATCCATGGCTTCTCTTCCTTAGGTGCCAACCACCCACCTAACCAACGACAACCCCATCATCATCGGCAACCATGGCTTCTCCCTCCTGTTGACTCGCAAGTGCACGAGGCATTGGATAGTATAGCTTGTGTAAGTACGAGGTCGATCCCACGAGGATTGATGATAGATTGATTCAATTTGATTCCCTGCACAAAATAGAAAACCAAAAGAGAATAAATAAAACAAGAAAGAAAGAAAAGAAATTAACTCAAGCAAATTAGTTACCAAGTTCAATTTATATTCTTAGATTGATTCTAGCTAAAGTATGATTAAGCCATGGTATATGGTCCTAATCTTGTATTCCTAATTCCCTAATTAGATCCTTATTGTCGAACCTAAATTAAGCATTAGAAATCCATTAAGCATAGAAGAATGTTTTAAACAACCAAGCATGTATCTAATCCCTATTGTCGAATGTCCATACATACTCTTCCTATTCATAGTTCAATTTGAATTAATGCATGGTGTCTACTCTTAATTCAAACCAAGATAGCTAACATACAAGTTTTAATGGTGATCACTCATTCAAACAAGCATATTAACTTATAAGCATAATGAATAAGAACAAGAACTATAATTGAAACTTGGAAGCTAATTAAACTTGAAAACTAAAGAAAAGAATTTACATTACAATGAAAAATAAATTACAACTAAAAAGCAAAATGGTTTTGTTACAACAATTGAGAACTAAAAGAAAACTAAGAGAATTTGAGGGAGAGAAGGGAGAGGAGCTCTAGAGAGATGTTTGAGAGCTCCCCCTTGGGGTGTGTTTGAAGGTTAGCCAAGCCTCCTATTTATAGGAGAAGGAAAGCATCAAACTCACATGCCAATATTCTTCTTTTGACAACAAGTTGCATAGCCACCTCAAGTTCACATGAGCATCCATCTCCTCTCATCATTTGGCTAGTTCCCACTTGATGCTTTTGCTTTCTTTATTTCTTACACAACCTACTTCAATTATGACAATTAACATGCTTCTTCCCCACTATCAACAATAGCACATGCATAGCTACTCATAACCAAGAACTATCAACAATAGCACATGCATAGCTAATCATGACCAAGCAATTTGCAGTCAGCTTGTGGGCTCAATTTGGGCTTGTTCCTCCATTCTGAAAAATCTGGAAAAATATGGATCTTGAAGTTCTTTGAATTATCTTTCCAAGCATATGCAGCCCAGCTCAAGCAAAAATCGGAAAGACCTTCAAATGTGATTTTTGGCCCAGTAACGCAGATGCTGCCGATTTTGACCTTAAGCTTCCAAAACTTGTATAACTTTCTCTAGAAGACTCGGAATCATGAACCGTAAAATTCTTCAGAAACTAGACTTCCGTATCTTTCCAATGACGTATGGTTCATTATCTGGTTCTTCCTGAGCAAGTACAGTCCAATCCGTGAAGTTGACTGATCTGCATACACCGTTTTGAGCTAACTTGTCTCCAAAATGCATTTAGTGAGTCATAAGCTTATTACACTGAAACAAACACAAAATAGATTAAAAGCACAAGTTTAACTCAAAAACATAACCAAATCATAAGTTAGAAGGGTACAAAATGATATGTAATTATGCACCGATCAATACCCCAAACCTATATTTTGCTAGTCCTCAAGCAAAACAAAAGGAAAACAAAAATAAAAATAAAAAAATAAATTAGACCATTTTCGCAGGTAACTCGATTGCATTGAGCATATGCAACAAGCCTTTAAACCTCCAGGCATCCCTAGTAGGAGGAGTTGTGTCTCCTGAGGGTTTAACAGATACGATACCCACAAACGTTTTACGACTCTACAAAAACAAAGTAGTTAGAAAACAAAAACAAAACAAAAATAAATACAAAACAATATTTCCGAACATTTTCTCAAGAGAAATGACTCATGCACATGACTCAAAAGTTTTAACAATAAAAGCTCATTTTTGGATATTATTCACAATGTGGCAAAGTTCAAAACATAACATGCTCAAAGTGTAGTAGTGTGATAGCCAAATGCAACAAATTCTCCAATCTTAGTTTTCACACAATTTCAAAAATCATACAAAGCACAAATTCAACTTCAAATCTCACCAAAGTTGTCCTCTCACAAATGAATCACTCAGAAGAGGGCTACAATGCATCACTCAGTTATAAACATGAGATTAGAGTTAAACCATAAGGGAATTAACTCACAATAGAAAGATGAAGAACTTGCATTATATGATCTCAAGAAGGATGTCAAACACTTAAAAGTAGGAAAATGGATGCAATTCAATCACATGACATTTAGGATCAATTTAGGTCTTTATCATAGGTTGTAATGGGGCTAAGGGTGTAAGGTGAGTGAGAAATGAAAGGTATGGATAACACAAAGTCCAAAGAACTCACAATGTAAGAGCATAAAACAATTTTTTCCAAGACTTGAATCATCACAATGAGGTTTTTTTTTTTTTTTTTTCAAAACTCCTTTTACCTCCGTTTATAAGGATTCACACTCCTTTCTTTTAATTGAACAACCACCAATTTATTTTGAGGCCAATAAAGAAACCCAAAAATGAAATTTCATTCAACCACCACTTAATCACAACTTTTCTCTTTTCTTTCACCAATTGTGTGATTTTTTTTTTTCGTAATGTAACACCTCTTCCAAAACTTAGTATGAAAAACACATCCCAATAAAAGCTCAAGAGTTCCTTAGAAAGGTAAATAATTGTTTTTCAGGCTAAGGTGAGGAAATATAATTGGTTTAATGAAAGAAAAGGTTTACATGTAGGCTCAAAATGGTTAACAATGGAAAATCATGCTTAAGCATGCATAAGGTTAGCTTGAAAGGCACAAACGATCCAAAGAGGGCCTTAATATCATTTCTTAAATGTCATGTAATTAAATTGAATATGAATGAATGACTTTTAAGTGCTCAACCAATTCAATGAATAATGAGATCAAACAACAACTTAGATGACAAGAAAATAAGAATATGTGTATAACACTCATGAAATGAAGGACAAGGCTCAAAAGCTTACATTATATGGTTATACAAGTTTAATTTATGCTTGATACAATTCTTTAGATCATGCAAATCCTTTAATTGAAAAATTATGAAACAAATGGCAAGTGTAAAGAAGGTTTCGAACATATCATGCTAGAACGATGCCAAAAGTTTTTTTTTTTAAATTTTATTGATTTAATAAAAAGAAATCCAATTTTCATTTAAGTCATGCAAACATTTATCACAATCTCATCATAAGTGTTCGGAAAGTGACTCAAAATAAAAAAACAAAGCAAGACTAAAATAAAACAGAAAAACAAATTTTTTTAAAATTTTATTTTAAGAAAAACCAAATTTACTTGCTAAACTCTAATACCCCCAAACTTAGAAATGAACATTGTCCTCAATGTTTAAAAATACACACAAGTAATGTCATAACAACAATTGAAAGGTATTAAAGCAAATAAATATCACAAAATACAATAATTAAAATACAAAATAAAAATTGCAAAACAACCAAACGAATAAAAAAAAATTAAATAAAACGAAACAAGAAGCCCTAAACACACAAGCTTACGCAAATTGAAACCCAAAAAAATTGAAGCCCAAAGCCCACAATTTGAAACCCAAACCATCGTGAAATCCGACCCACAATGAATTCAAGCCCACACGTTTTAAAATATTATTTTTTTAAATTTAAAATTTAAAATTTTTTGTTTTTGTTTTTTATTTATTTTGAAACGTGAATTGGTGGATTCTCAAACGAGGGTCCGTATGTCGTCTCGGGTAACGAAGCAAAGAGCCACGTGTCGTCACATAGAGGCGCCGCAGAGCTCAAACGCGAAAATTACGGGCCATGAAAAGTCGTGACGACTTTGTTGAACGCGTTCGTTCGGAAAGGTTACGTCGCGACAAATTATTTTTGGGGACGGGGAAAGCCGGAAGGCTGGAGCTTGAGTGGTGCTAGGGTTTGATATCTATAAAAGGAAACTAAGGGAGAAAAACAAAAATTACAGCCACACGGAAGAGAGAAAGGAAAGAAGAAAAGAGAGAGGGAAAAGAGAAAAAGAAGAGAGAAGAGAGAAAAAGAAAAGAAATCGAAAGAAAATGTCGTCTCCTTTCCCATTTTCACTCGATCTTAACCTAGCTCAACCAATTCAGACGTCGAGTCAAGGAGCAGCACCAACGTGGATGCCCTATTTTGGCTCAAAGAAGAGGGCCCGTGATGGTGAATGACACAATACTCATGGACAACGAAGTTGCCCTTGGAGTCGCAAGGAGTTTAGTGACTCCCAGAGATGCACGAGTGCTCGGCGCAAAGTGTGACAATCGAATCGTCGGTGATGCCATGGCACCGCCGCACAAAACACGACCACTATCGCAATCGTGGGTTATCGCCTAATTGCGAAATCCCGTGAGTTGGAGCTAGTAAAGGCTCGATTGGCGACATCGCGAGAATGTGGTTGAGGATTGTCAAGGCATTATAAAGGACTTGAAAAAGGAGCGGACAAGGATGGTGGAGTTTAATCGACGTCGGCTAGAAGGTTTGCGGCGGAGAATAAACAGCTATCATCGATGGTAGATTTGTACGCCAAAGACATGCGCACAAAGTCGAGTCTATTGGGCGGCCAAGGTAAGCGCAAGCAACCGCAGCACGAGACAAGTGGTGCTCAAGCCAAGAGTGCAGCCATAAGTGCGATCTTTGGGAGCTCAAGTGATGGGCCCCAAGAGGTCGTGCGTGAAGACCCAAAGGATGACGTCCAGACGGCTAAGTTTCCAATTTTGGAATGCAGGCGTGCCATGATGATGCCGATCTTGTGTTGATGAAGATGATGAAGAAGAAGAAGAAGAAGAAGAAGAAGAAGAAGAAGAAAGAAGAAGAAGAAAAAGAAGTTTTATTTATTTGTATTTTGTTTTTTTGTTTTTTTGTTTTTTGTTTTTGTTTTTTTTTTTTGTTTTTGTTGTAATGCGGCTGGTTTGAAGTGATTTTTTTAAAAAAATTATTTTATTTTTAACACTTAGAAAAATACTAACTAACCACACCACAAAACTAAAACTAAAAATAAAAATAATACAAAAATAATAATAATAATAAAAACAGAGACTAACTTTTAAGAAAACAACTAAACAGAAAAGAAAACAAAGAAGTTCCAAATTGCAATTTAATTTAATTTTTTTAAAACACTCGAAAACAAACAAACAAACCACACCACATACAAATTAAAATAATAATAATAATAAAAAATCACATACTATAAAACATTATTATTTAAGCAAGAATACAATACCCAAACTTAAATTTTTATTTAAACTAAACTATTATTGTAAAAAAATAAATTTTAATTTAAGAACACACAATTATACAAGCAACTCTAGGATGACCAGGTTAAGGGCCTCGTAAAACACAGCCAGGGATTCCGGGAAGGTTGGAGGGGTCACAATGGTCCCGCTTAAAACCCAAACTTCTTAGACACCGAAGGTGTCGCCTTAAAGAACTCCTAGACACCGCATAGACGGAAGTTGCTTACTAGAGTTACCAAAAGTTAGCTCATATGAAAAATCTTTTAAAATTTTTTTTTTTAATTATAAAAGAAACAGAAAATAATAACAATATAAGTAAAGAGAAAGGATTGGATACTCCCCTTGAAGCGATTAGGTCGAGCATGGATGCATTTGGAGGTAGCTACTCCTCCCACTACTCCATACTCCTATTCTTATGATTGAAGTTTCCTTCTCTCCTTTTTATTGAGCTATCCTATATTGCTAAAACAAACATAGAACTTGAAATGGGATTAAAAGGATTAGGAAAAAACTGAAATGAAAAGGAAAAAGGAAAGTAAAACAAGTAGGGAAAGAAAATAGAACCAAACTATGCCGTCAATCCCCGGCAACGGCGCCAAAATTTTGTTGACTCGCAAGTGCACGAGGCATTGGATAGTATAGCTTGTGTAAGTACGAGGTCGATCCCACGAGGATTGATGATAGATTGATTCAATTTGATTCCCTGCACAAAATAGAAAACCAAAAGAGAATAAATAAAACAAGAAAGAAAGAAAAGAAATTAACTCAAGCAAATTAGTTACCAAGTTCAATTTATATTCTTAGATTGATTCTAGCTAAAGTATGATTAAGCCATGGTATATGGTCCTAATCTTGTATTCCTAATTCCCTAATTAGATCCTTATTGTCGAACCTAAATTAAGCATTAGAAATCCATTAAGCATAGAAGAATGTTTTAAACAACCAAGCATGTATCTAATCCCTATTGTCGAATGTCCATACATACTCTTCCTATTCATAGTTCAATTTGAATTAATGCATGGTGTCTACTCTTAATTCAAACCAAGATAGCTAACATACAAGTTTTAATGGTGATCACTCATTCAAACAAGCATATTAACTTATAAGCATAATGAATAAGAACAAGAACTATAATTGAAACTTGGAAGCTAATTAAACTTGAAAACTAAAGAAAAGAATTTACATTACAATGAAAAATAAATTACAACTAAAAAGCAAAATGGTTTTGTTACAACAATTGAGAACTAAAAAGAAAACTAAGAGAATTTGAGGGAGAGAAGGGAGAGGAGCTCTAGAGAGATGTTTGAGAGCTCCCCCTTGGGGTGTGTTTGAAGGTTAGCCAAGCCTCCTATTTATAGGAGAAGGAAAGCATCAAACTCACATGCCAATATTCTTCTTTTGACAACAAGTTGCATAGCCACCTCAAGTTCACATGAGCATCCATCTCCTCTCATCATTTGGCTAGTTCCCACTTGATGCTTTTGCTTTCTTTATTTCTTACACAACCTACTTCAATTATGACAATTAACATGCTTCTTCCCCACTATCAACAATAGCACATGCATAGCTACTCATAACCAAGAACTATCAACAATAGCACATGCATAGCTAATCATGACCAAGCAATTTGCAGTCAGCTTGTGGGCTCAATTTGGGCTTGTTCCTCCATTCTGAAAAATCTGGAAAAATATGGATCTTGAAGTTCTTTGAATTATCTTTCCAAGCATATGCAGCCCAGCTCAAGCAAAATCGGAAAGACCTTCAAATGTGATTTTTGGCCCAGTAACGCAGATGCTGCCGATTTTGACCTTAAGCTTCCAAAACTTGTATAACTTTCTCTAGAAGACTCGGAATCATGAACCGTAAAATTCTTCAGAAACTAGACTTCCGTATCTTTCCAATGACGTATGGTTCATTATCTGGTTCTTCCTGAGCAAGTACAGTCCAATCCGTGAAGTTGACTGATCTGCATACACCGTTTTGAGCTAACTTGTCTCCAAAATGCATTTAGTGAGTCATAAGCTTATTACACTGAAACAAACACAAAATAGATTAAAAGCACAAGTTTAACTCAAAAACATAACCAAATCATAAGTTAGAAGGGTACAAAATGATATGTAATTATGCACCGATCACCTCCTCTCTCCCAATCTCACTCGGATCCTCTTCTCTCTCTCAGATCTCTCTGCCTCTTTGGGCTTTAATCTAAGGTATGAAAATCCCTAAGCCTTCGATGTTTGGGTGTTTCTGATTTGGTGTTTTTGGACTGGTTTAATTTGTCGGTATTTGATATTTAGACTATTTTTGTTTTGCTGTTGTTGTATTTTTGGTTTTGATGTTATTGTTGCTAGTAAATGAAAGAGAAGCTTTGAAATAAAAGGGGAGAGAAATAAGAGGGAATGTATTTCTACTGTCCTGTTCTTGTGCATTTGAATTGTTACTGATTTTTTCTTTTATTGGCACATGTGATTTTGTGTGTATGAAAATCATGGGTTGCATGAACTATACTAGCTAGATAACTATGGGGGGTTTAGTTAATTAATTGTAACATGTGCTACATTTTTGGAACCAAGGATCAATTAACAAGACATTAGTTTTGGGGAGATTCAGTCAGGAACTAATTAATCTTTCAAAAGAAAAACAAAACTGAGAAGTGGGTTTTGGTCATAATGTAACATTGGAATTTACATATATTGAAAGCAGAGTAATCATAGCTAGGCATCATTGTTTTACATATGCACTTAAAATTTACCTAAGTAATTTTTTCATCATTGTTTTAATTACTAGCTAGCTTGAAATTTTGGTTTCTGATTTAGGTCATCGGGGATTCTATTGCCCATGTAATGGTTGATGCCAAGTAACTCGTGCGTATATTACATATTGGCTCCGTGGATGTGCTTAAAATAGGTAAGTAGTGCACTGCTCTTGGTTTGCTTTCATTCATTACAAAATATGTACGTTGTGCGACGCGTCGTTGTAACATGCAAAATATGCATTTGCACGTTATAATTAGAAATGCAGACAGTGAGTCAGATTTTACATGTTGAAGTGTGCAATTTCATATAAAACCTGCAATTGCACGTTATAACATGCAAAATCTGACTCACTGTATGCAATTCAATCTAAGTCGATAAATATCATCTGCCCTTTGTAAATGGTGATCCATCTTTTGTAAATCATTTTTGTTTGTCATGTACAAAACTTATGATTATGAACGAGGGCAAGGCCCTCTTTTGTAAGGCCAAATACCATGTAAATCATGTTCTTTATTTTGTACATAATTAGGCGTAATGGAAGTTATGCATAGTTTGGATGCAGAAATAAATTACATAAGCATATCTCCCGTCGAACACATACAAGTGACTTCGTAACACGCAAAAAAAACTGATAGTTTGAGCTATCTAGTTAAAACACATGTAATATCCGAATTTACAAAATTGATGTTATCTTAATGGCATTGATTAGTGACTATCATTTTTTCTTATTGGCCATCATGAAAAATCTTCCTAAAATCATGCTCTATAGCAAGACCTGTGGATTTTGTCTTGCCTTTTATTTTTATGGAAGAACATATATGTTATATATGCACTACTTAATTAGTCGGTAGCTGGTAGTGCATTGCTCATAAAAGAAGCAAGGGGTATTTTGCTAATAATATATGTATTATAATTTTTGGGTAAATTGTGGTACACCCCGAACTAGGACCCTTGTTGAAATTAACCCCTGAACTAAAAAATCAGCCAATTTAATACCCATATTAACTAAAATCGCCAATTTAACCCTTGCCGTTAAGTTTTTCGAGTTTCATCCCTTGTCTCGTTCTGGAGATGATGCTTGAAATATAGCATGGTCCATGGGAGGAATGCGATGGAGCTATGGAAGAGATTCAAGGGTGAGAGATGAGTGATTGGGCCAGCGGGATGGGAAGGAGAGAGAGGGGTGGGTGTGGGTGGCGGCAAGGGTCTAGGGGTGGGTGATGAGTTGGGATTTTTGTTTTTTAATTTTCAGATTTTTGTTATTATTATTGTATTTTAAAGTTTTTAATAATAATAATAATAATAAATTTAAATAATAAGTCGCATGAATGACAGTGACTTTTAAACAGAATAGTGGATGAAATGTGATAAAATCTAACGACGGGGTTGAAATTGGCTATTTGTTTTTCTTCAAGGACTAAATTGGCTAATTTTTTAGTTTAGGGGTTAATTTCTACAAGGGTCATAGTTCAAGGGGTAAAACGGCTAAAAGTCCTAATTTTTTTCCTTATATATTGTATTACCCTCTAAACTACCACCTCTTTTCCTTTAAAGGACCCTCAAGCAGTGGAGATAGAATGGAGCGATTTTTAGACCATTGTTGAAGGAGATAATCATTGTCAACTATGGGAGATAAGCCTTCGAACTCTCCAATTCTTGATGGGTGGAAGTAAAAGAGTGAGGTCCGAAAGGACGGATCCACATTCTTGGTAACTACACACATGATTCCCAGGCTATGTTCTTTATCTATTGATTTTCTTGTTTTGTTCTAGTTCAAGCGGTTTAATAAACATTCTCTACCCATGCATGATTTGCATTACTGCTGTAATAGGTTTTAGTTTTGGTGGTAGATTGACTTAGCTGATCTAATTCTCATTTTGTAAAGTATTCATATCAACTCCTAGTAGTTGAAATCTCATTTATTTTATATTTAACCGAAATCTCATTTATTTCGTTACTTAGCACAAACCTCATTAATTTCTCTAATAATGATCTTATTATGTTTTATCATCGGAAAATTGACATAATCTTGTCCATTAGAATCAAAGTTTTCACCTGCATAAGCCTAATAAATTGGGAAGGTCCTGTTTCTAATTGAAACATGCATGTTGGATTGCTTTTTGGATGTTGGGTGCAACCCTGAGTCAAATTTTGCATGTTGAAGCGTGCAATTTCATATAAAACCTGCAATTGCACGTTATAATTAGAAATGCACACGATGAGTCAAATTTTGCATGTAAAAGGGTGCAATTTCATATAAAACCTGCAATTGCACGTTATAACTTGCAAAATCGACTCACCGTGTGCAATTCAACCTAAGTCGGTAAATATCATCCGCCCTTTGTAAATGGTGATCCATCTTTTGTAAATCATTTTTGTTTGTCATGTACAAAAGTTATGATTATGAACGAGGGAAATGCCATCTTTTGTAAGGCCGAATACCATGTAAATCATGTTCTTTATTTTGTACATAATTAGGCGTAATGGAAGTGATGCATAGTTTGGATGCGGAAATAAATTACATAAGCATATCTCCATTCGAACACATACAAGTGACTTCATAATGCGCAAAACAAAAAAACTGGTAGTTCGAGCTATCTAATTAAAACATATGTAATATCCGAACTTACAAAATTGCTGGTTCATGGATTGCCTTTTTCTAATTCAGTAACCGCTTCATTCACCTGGATCGTGTCCTACTTAGTTGACCTAGCGTCCACACATGCTGGGCATATTTCCTAAAAAGTTTAAAGCATATCTCAATCCCGCCGTGGTACAGTTCGTTTTTGACATGAAAATACTCCCTTGATTTGTTGTACTGGATGACCGCACGATCGCTCTGCCTTGCAATTTTTTCAAAATCAAAATCAAAGTTGGAAATTGTATCAACAATATTGTTGTTACTCACCTCGGTGGATGACATAAGTACATGATGGACTTCACAAACTTTTCGAACTATGTAATTAGTAGGATAAGTTGGATCATCAATAAACTTGTTTTGCGTTGGTGCATTGGATCCCATTGAGCTAGAAACATAATAATTTGACATTGTGATGGAGGGGTTGCTAGAACTATAAATGCGTTGTTTACATCCCTAACGCAACATTTGCGTTCGGGGAGTGAAATGTACGTATAAATTGTAAACGCGCATTTTTGAGCGCCTTTACTCATGAACGAGGGTCTTTACGCCCTGAATGCACACGTGTCGTTTACATAGTAAATTATGTGTTCATGTTGTAGTTTACCATTTTAACACATATTTTACATCTGAAACGTAACATTTGCGTTCGCGAAGTAAAAGATACGCTTAAATTGTAAAAGGGCATTTACGGCCCTTTACTCATGAACGAGGGTCTTTACTCCTGAACGCGAAGTGTTGTTTAAATGGTAAATTATGCGTTCGTATTATAATTTTACTATTTTAACACATATTTTACCTCCCAAATGCAACATTTATGTTTGTGGAGTAAAAGATACGTTTAAATTGTAAAAGGGCTTTTCAGGCCATTTACTCATGAGCAGCGGTCTTTACTCTCTAAATGCGAAGTGTCGTTTAAATGATAAATTATGCGTTCATGTTGTAATTTACCATTTGGACGCATGTTTTACCTCCCAAACGCAACATTTGCGTTCAGGAGTAAAAAGTGCATTGAAATTGTAAAAGCGAATTTTTGGGCGTCTTTACTCACGAACGATGTACTTTACTCCTTGAACACATAAGTCTCGTTTAAATGGTAAATTGTGTGTTCATGTTGTAATTTACCCTTTCAACGCAGGTTTTACCTCCCAAACGCAACATTTGCGTTCGGAAATAAAATGTACGTTTAAGTGATAAATTACCACTTGAACGTCTTAATTACCATCTAAACGATACTCGTGCGTTGAGGAGTAAAGACCCACGTTTGTGAGTAAAGGTCATAGGAAATGTCAAAAATGCCATTTTACCATCTAAACACATGTTTTACCTCCCAATGGCAACATTTGCATTCGGGAGTAAAAGTGCGTTTAAGCTGTAAGCGAATTTTTGGGCGCCTTTACTCACGAACGATGTACTTTACTCCTTGAACGCAGAAGTCTCGTTTAAATGGTAAATTGTGTGTTCGTGTTGTAATTTACCATTTGAACGTATGTTTTACCTCCCAGATGCAACATTTGCGTTCGAAGTAAAATATACGTTTAAATGGTAAATTACCACATGAACGCCTTAATTACCATCTAAACGATACTCGT
The DNA here is from genome assembly GCA_024362665.1 of Prunus padus. Lineage (NCBI taxonomy): Eukaryota > Viridiplantae > Streptophyta > Magnoliopsida > Rosales > Rosaceae > Prunus > Prunus padus. The sequence continues at coordinate 1,263,417 of JANFAM010000017.1, read as the reverse complement.
GCGTTGAGGGAGTAAAGACCCACGTTTGTGAGTAAAGGTCATAGGAAATGTCAAAAATGCCATTTTACCATCTAAACGCATGTTTTACCTCCCAAAGGCAACATTTGCATTCGGGAGTAAAAGTGCGTTTAAATTGTATAAGCGAAATTTTGGGCGCCTTTACTCACGAACGACGGAATTCACTCCTTGAACGTAGAAGTCTCGTTTAAATGGTAAATTGTGTGTTCGTGTTGTAATTTACTATTTGAACGTATGTTTTACCTCCCAGACGCAACATTTGCGTTCGGGAAGTAAAATATACGTTTAAATGGTAAATTACCACATGAACGCCTTAATTACCATCTAAGCGATACTCGTGCGTTGAGGTAGTAAATACCCACGTTTGTGAGTAAAGGTCATAGGAAATGTCAAAAATGTCATTTTACCATCTAAACGCATGTTTTATCTCCCAAACGTAACATTTGCGTTCGGGAGTAAAAAGGGCGTTTAAATTGTAAAGCGAAATTTTGGGTGCCTTTACTCACGAACGAAGGTCTTTACTCCCGAATGCAGAAGTCTCGTTTAGATGGTAAATTGTGCGTTCAAGTTGTAATTTACCATTTGAAGGCATGTTTTACCTCCTAAACGCAACATTTGCGTTCGGTGAGTAAAATGTATGTTTAAATAGTAAATTACCACATGAACGCCTTAATTACTATCTAAACGATACTCGTGCATTAAGGGAGTAATGACCCACGTTTGTGAGTAAAGGTCATAGGAAATGTCAAAAATGTCATTTTACCATTTAAACGCATATTTTACCTCCCAAACGCAATGTTTGCATTCGGGAGTAAAAGTGTGTTTAAATTGTAAAAGCAAAATTTTGGGTGCCTTTACTCACGAACGAGGGTTTTTACTCCATGAACGCAGAAGTCTCATTTAGATTGTAAATTGTGCGTTGAACTCATAATTTACCATTTAAACGCATGGTTTACCTCCCAAACGCAACATTTGCGTTTGGGTAATAAAAAGTGCGTTTAAATTGTAGAAGCAAAATTTTGGGCACCTTTACTCACAAACAAGGGTCTTTACTCCCGAACGGAAGTCTCATTTAGATAGTAAATTGTGCGTTCAAGTTGTAATTTACCATTTGAATGCACGTTTTACCTCCCAAACGCAACATTTGGGTTCAAGGAGTAAAGTGCATTGAAATTGTAAAAGCAAATTTTGAGCGTCTTTACTCATGAACGATGGTCTTTACTCCCTGAACGCAGAAGTGTCGTTTAGATGGTAAATTGTGTGTTCAAGTTATACTTTACCGTTTAAACTCATATTTTACCTTCCAAAAGTAACATTTGTGTTTGGGGAGTAAAATGTGCGTTTAAATTGTAAAACGCATTTTTGGGTGTCTTTACTCATGAACGAGGGTCTTTACTCTTTGAACGCAGAAGTGTCGTTTAGATGGTAAATTGTGCGTTAAAGTTATAATTTACCATTTGAACGCATGTTTTACCTCCCAAACGCAACATTTGCGTTCGTGGAGTAAAAAGTGCATTTAAATGGTAAAAGCGCATATTTTCCTCCCAAACGCAACTTTTATGGGTTCATGTTGTAATTTACCATTTTAAAGCATATTTCACTCATTCCTTTGATAAGGAATGTCATTCAAGTGGTAATTGAAACATTCATACAGTATTAGTTAACCCCATGTATATAATTACTTGTAATTGCATTTTTAAAAGTAATATAACTCCACAATTTTATGGTTTATAGTTTAGGATTTTTAATTAGACTTGTATAAGAAATCTTGTACAATCGTAGGCGTAAAGCGTGGTAAAACTATATGTGCACACTTTTGTGCCTTATGCATCAAACAATTGACATTTTTGTTTCAATTTCAAAGATCTCAACACCAAAAATCAAAAATCCTAATTCATAAATTCATAAAGGCCACTCAAAATAAAATATTTAAATTGAAATCGCAATTCAAATTCAAGTATGTATTTAAATTTAAATCTAAATATATACTACATGACTTGTTTCATTATCACGTTGAAAGATAACGAGTAATGTATATCGTTCATATATATTTGATCAGTCCCCTTCTATTGAGGATTACTTAAATAAATTTATTTGAGGGACGCCATTTAGGGTATCCTATGAATTTTCTTTCAAAGATCCAAACGAGCTAATTTTTAGGTCTTCATTCATAGATCATCATTGCAAAAATTAGACAAATCGGAAACTGTTTAGACATCCAATTGTGTCCTACAAAATCAATGAAAAGCGGTGCGGGAAGAAAGTACTAAATTTTCAATAATTTAATTGAGTGGTTAAATGATATCGGATTCAAGTTATATTTTGTAGAGATGATCTTTGAATGAATATCTACAAAATACACGGTTTGGATTAGTGAAATAAAATGCGGAGTGGGCCCTACAAGATTGTCTCTTAAATAACCTCAACGGAAGCTCTCAATATTCTTTGATAAGGAACGTTGTTTAAGTGGTAATTATACTTCATATACTTCATATATATATTTGATAATTGTACTATACTATGTACAAGTCTTCTTATAGTTAACAAGTACTAGAAAAAAATCTAGTTTTTATATTGAACATTTTGGTATTTAACTTTCTCAAATTGAAACGTTAAAACTTATAAATTTGATTTGTAATTTGCATGATGATTGATGATGATTTTAGTATGGCATTAAGTAATGGAAGGTAACATTTTTTACACATGGCACTTAAAATCTCAAGACTGAAATCAAATTTACTAGATTAGTATTAAAAATGACATTTTTAATACTCAAAATAAAGTGAATTAACTTTGATTTGTTCTATTAATTCTTTTGTGATTTGCTTCATCATCATTAATATATTTTTCATAATAAAAAATTTCATAAAATAATCATCTTTTTTTCTTCTTGAAAATAACTAAGATGAAAGACTTTTTAAAACCATAAAGTGAAATCTTTTTTTGTTGGACCATAAAGTGAAATCTTATGCATATTGTATTAGCTTGACAAAATAATATTCTTTAATAGACTAAGAAATATTAAAAAGAATAAAACAATACTTATAAAAATAATAATTAAAGAATAGAACAATATAAAACATGGAAAAAAATCACAGTTAAATTTCGCACAGGGCTAACCCTAAAATCAAATTTACTAGATTAGTATTTAAAAATGACTTTTTAATACTCAAAATAAAATGAATTAACTTTGATTTCTTCTATTAATTCTTTTGTGGTTTGCTTCATCATCATTAATATATTTTTCGTAATAAAAAATTTCATAAAATAATCATCTTTTCATTTTTTCTTCTTGAAAATAACTAAGATGAAAGACTTTTTTAAAACCATAAAGTGAAATCTTATGCATATTGTTTTAGTTTGACAAAAATATTCTTTAATAGACTAAGAAATATTAAAAAGAATCTTTATAATAAAAAAATTAAAAAATAGAACAAGATAAAACATGGAAAAAAATCATTAAGTCCAAACTTTGGTTTAAAAAAGGTTGACAACGTAGATTTAAAACTTTAAAAAAAAGTTTAAAATTTACGCCTTACAAAAATTAGAATTTTAAAATTTTAAAAGTAACAAATAATAAATAAAGAAAAAGAAAAAAATGTGCAACTCTCCCTCCCCCTCTCCCTTCGCCTCTCCCTCCTTTCATTCCCCTTCCTTCCGCATCCCACTCCCCCTTTGATCTTTCTCTCTTCCCCATCCAATTTTGATCCAACTCTCCAACAACAGTCCCTACTCTGATTCCCTCCCATCCACCCCAGCCCCGACCCACTCTCTCCGCTTCTCTTTCTCTCTTTCTCGCACACACAGCACCAAATGTGCAATTGCATGACTACATGTGCAATTGCATGCACGCGTGAGAGAACTGGATACCTTCTACTCCAGTTTTTTCATTTTGTTTTACTTAATAATGGAAATGACATTTATGTCCCTAAAAACTGATGTATCGATACATCAGCGCATTGTAGAAGAACCCTCAATTGTATATATATTCAAAGTATCTATCCAATTAATGACAGATGAGTATGACACAATTAAAGAGACAATATATAAATGTAATAAGCCTACAAAGAAAATGGTTTCTTGTAAATATTTGATTGCTTATTATATATATGTTTTCAGCCGTCACTAAGCGTAGTCCATCCACACATATTTAACCAAACCAAGATTTCTAAAACCATTATGACCAAAAAAAAAAAAAAAAAAAAAAGATTTCTAAAACCATCATTAATTGGCTGCTTTGCGGGTTTTAATCGGAAAACAATATCCACCCTAAGCTTGCTTTCTTGCTTCACTTTAAGCCCATCTCCCATCATGTGATCAATGACAGTCGCATCAAATAGCTAATGCAAAAAGAAAGTGAGAGTGGCAAAGGAAGGAGATTATGCCTTTTTATTTTACTGGGAAAGTATCACTTTCTTTCCCAATGAAAGAAAAAGAAAAAAAGTAGGAAGAAAGGAGTGCGCGCCAACATCAGGAATCAGGATTCACGCATAGGTTTAGGTTAGGTGGTTTGAAGTCAAGTTATAGCTATAATAAAAGCGGCACTTGTAATTTAACTTTAATCAATTTGGGTCGGTGTCACGTAAGATTTCGTAAGTAGTAGGGGCTTTCATTCACAAGATGAAAGGTGATGAAAACAACTTCCACCAGAACCGCCCTAGTTTTCCTTACTTATATATAAGTTATAGCTAATCAATCACTGACCAAGGAGGAATAGCAAGGTTAATTAACTCTATATAAATCTATTGGACTTAATAATATACCTGTAAAAATTCAACATAAATATATATATATATGTTTAAATATTTGTGAGAAAATTGGGAACACAGACAGACACAATTATAATAATATGAATATGACAACTGTCCACTACAAATGTTGTTTGATAGATATATCAAAAACCAAGTCTTTGAGAATGAGAGAAATGGTTATGTTATGATTAGCTTGTGGTTTATACAATTTTGGTGTTACCTTACGCTTACCAATGGGAGGGAGGGAGGGAGGGAGACAATAAAAAGAATGATGGATGGATGGATGGATGGATGGATATGAATGGGCCATATCCCATATGCATATTGTTTAGTGGGTTTTGGACACCGTTCTCTCACTAATATCTTAACCCTAATGTTTGTGAGTTTTTGGACCACTCACTCTCTCACACACAAAAATATAAATATTGTTTCAGGTTGTATTTATTTATTTGTGAGTTTTTGCATCATCAATCAGTTAGCCAATACGATAATGCGTGAATCAGATAGAGGGCTGCTAAATGAATTTTAAAATTAATTGAGTACATTTTATTACAAAAATATTTATTAAATTACTAATTTATCCTGATATAAAATGACCAAAAAAAATATATGAAATTGGGAAACAAATATAATTTTAATAAGTACACCATACTCTTCATACTCATTATATTCAACCCTAATTAGATGCTGCATTTTCATGTACCAGATGTGAGTGATGATGTTAGGAGGACTGCTGTTCTAGCACTTGGTTTTGTCTTCCCTAATCAGATGCTGCATTTTGCTGTATCAGATGTGTGAGTGATGATGTTAGGAGGACTGCTGTTCTAGCACTTGGTTTTGTCTTGTGCTCCGAACCTGAGCAGGTTGGTGTTTTCTTATGTCTATTTCTGTCTTCGTCCATCTTCTATTGTTTCCCAAAGCAATTTTTTGTTGCTTGATACCCTTTTTATTTTTCTTTTGGTATGTAAATACCGAATATCTCCAAAATTGCACTGGTAAATTGCAGAGGCCTCGAATTGTCTCCTTGCTATTTGAGTCTTACAATCCTCATGTTCGATATGGTGCTGCTCTTGCCGTAGGCATTTCCTGTGCTGGTACTGGCTTGAGTGAGGCCATATCTTTGTTAGAGCCTCTGACTTCAGATGTTGTTGACTTTGTGCGCCAAGGTGCCCTCATTGCAATGGCAATGGTCATGGTCCAAGGTGCAACTTGATGGCTTTTTGCCGAGAGAAGTTGTCCTGAGAAAAATAAAAACACTACGTTGCTCCTTTGGCTTTTTACTCTTTTTATGCATTGCAAGCATCATGTTTTATGCATCGACCCATCGTAAGTATCACATTGTATGCATTATAAGGTATACCCAATACTCTCATAATTATAAGAGTTGTATATTGATAAAAAATAATTTTTAAAAAAAATCTTGAATTTGTGACAATCCAAATACCAAAGAAACAAATTTATAAAGTAAAAGTTGCAAACACAAAGTAAAAGCATAGGGGTGTATTCAGTTAATTAGGGTGTATACAGGTTATTCTTGGTAGTTAAATATTGTGTACTTAGTTAATTTTAAATTTTGATTAAAATATTAAGGTGTACTTAGAACTTAAGGTGTACTCAGTTAATTTTAGAATTCGTTTAGCACCACCCATCAGATAAGCCATAAACTTGGAATTTCGAAACTTCCAAAAACTAATTTGTTTTGACTTTATTTATTTATTCATAATAAATAAAAACTCTATTTTGGGCTCAAGGAAGCCCATCATGAGCCCAATCGCACAAGGGACATATAGCACAGCCCCGGTCGTAAACTTAAAAAAGATGGAGATGGAGGTGCGGGGAATCGAACCCCGTGCCTCTCGCATGCGAAGCGAGCGCTCTACCATATGAGCTACACCCCCGTTGTGATTTGGTGTACGCAAAAATATATTATCTCTAAGTTAGACAACCATAAAACGACAGTCGTATTAATCTAAATCTAAATGGTTGACTTGCCATTTGTTTTACAAACAAGCGGACGAATTGCATCAGTTAGCCAGCGACAGACGGAGAGAGAGAGAGAGAGAGAGAGACGAGAGCTCAGTGCTCCATCAAAATTGGGAAGAAACCCGAGTTCTGAGGTCTCAAGGTATTATTCTTCAGTTCCCACTGCTCAAGCTTTTTCCTTTTTAAAGTTTTACCTTCATTCTTCGATGCGTACGGTATACATCTGTATAAATATGGTGGGTGATTCGTATGTAGCATTAACAAGGGTTTAAACTAGAAAATTAGTTGGATTGGATCCAAATATAATGGAGGGCAGGAATTGTTGGTTTGATCCAAAAAAGCTTGGAGATGAACTAGTCTTTAGTCTATAGGATTATTGATATATGGTGTGCTTGGCTTGTTGTTCTCTCAGCATCCATCCACAGACAGAAGAGTAGATAGGTTGGTACAGTTGACATTAATAATAATAATAAGAGCTTCTTTGCTTGCTGACTTAAAATAAATACAGAAATTCATCAAATTTCATCTCTTGGAGTTGGTTTTCAGATGGCTGTGCAGCAGCCTGTGAAACTTTGCTGAGTTAACTCAGTGAATGGACGGGTACAGAGACCAGGGCCCAATTGCAAGGCCCTGTCCACTGTGGCCAGGCCTGCATATGACTTGACTCGTGGCAAAGACATAGCCTACCTCTGAAAGTCCATTTGCTGTTCAATTGTTATTCTTATTTGTTACAAGGAAGCAACTGAGCTTTAATTTTAAGCAAGTAAGAGAAAATGGAAGGATCACCATCTAATGCTGTTATTCTTTACTTCAGAGTTCAGGATTTTTCCAACAAGGAAGCAAGGTAGTATCCATGGTCTTAGGCCAATTTAAGCCATGCAATCTGCTGCATGCAAAGTTCTTTGTTTCTCAGTAAAAATGTAACTTATCCTGCTTTCCTAGACTTTGGCTTCCCCCTCATGATGATGATGATGATGATGATGAGGAGACCAAGTAGAGGGTGAGAGTTTTCCACAATAGCATTGGCAGTAGGAGTGGGCACGGTCCGGTTTGGTCGGTTTGAGCCTCAAACCACAGCTGAACCAATTAAACTTTAACGGTCCGGTGTGGTTCGGTTTTAGCTAAAATCAAAATAGAAACCAAACCAAACCAAACCATTCATAGCCGGTTTGGTCCGGTTTGGTTCGGCCGGTTTAGGCATAATAGAAAACATGCTGGCAATAACACAAAACCTGCTAACATTTTCATTAAATAATCCTGATACTGAACTTGCTGCTACCAAACATAAACATTTTCATCAAAGTTCATCCAAATTTCTAGCAAAACAAACTTCAACATACAATCCCATATTTTCATACAAATATAAATAAATTTCAATACCTAATTGATTAATACAAATCAAGTTAGAACATTCAAAAACTAAAAAAACTGAAAATAACAACCAGGATTCATTTCCATTCTCAATAAGTTGAAACGTGCAAAGGCCCACAAATGCTGTAATTGCAAAGTCATTTCCTTTCAGGCTTTAAAGTGCACACCTTGCATCTGTCCTCCATTTTCTCTGCAGTCAAACCATTTTCTCTGCTCACTTGCTCTTGCCCTTTTTTTCAATAAACTAGATTGAATTAAACTTGCTCTGATTTTCATCTCTATCTCTATCTCTCTTCCATTCACACAAGAAAAACTCGTTTGATACTGTTAGTTTAATTTTTACAGATATGCTAGTTTAATATTTACAGATATGCTAGTTTAATATTTAAAAGACTAATGAAAGACATGTTTCTTTTTGAAGGGAAGTACCTATGTGAGCTTGAGAGCCTTCAACCCCTTCAACCTTCAACCCCTTCTGCAGATTCATCCATAGCTGATGGATTATTAGAAGCAAAACCTACATAAAAAACACAATCACATATGTTTCATCAAAATATCAACAAACATCAAAACGTAAAGATATTAAGAAAAAGGAATAATCTTATAAAAATAGAATAATGTATCAAAACATCAAAACCTATATATATATATATATTTTTTAATCAAATACCCTATCCTTTCTTTTAACTTTTTGCAAATCCCACCCCACCCCATTGCACCCACGCATCACCATCGCAGAACCCACCTCTCTCCCTCTCCCAATCATCTTCTTCATCACAGCACAGTTAGCACCCAAACAAGATTTTGTCTCACAGCGATTATCAAATGCTATTTATCAAATGCTTTTCTCTCACAGCGATCATCTCTCGTAATTTTACAACACCACAACTGTTATCCCAAAAAAATCTCAAATTAGCTTTATACTTTTCTCTCTCATCCTGAACATCGTCTCGAGTCGATCTCTCTTTTTCTTCTCAGCCTCCTTTTCTATCTCTCATCCCAGGCAAAAGATCTAGCAGTACAAGCTATAAGTTTTGGGTATTCATAAGAAGCTTTGAGATTTGCCTAATCTTGTGAGTATTATTGCTCAGGAATTTGAGTCCAAACCAGTCTATATATAGCTCTATCAACTTCCAAATATGCTTTAAGAGTTGCAAACAGAATTATGAAAACAGATTATAGTATGGCGTTATCCCAGTGCTTATTTGATATGTCCATTTACATGCTTTACAAACTATTTCTCTTGTCTAACCTGTGTGAGCTTGAGACCCTTGAACTCCTTCTGCAGATTTATCCATAGCTGATGGATGATTAGAACCTTCTGCATATTCTTCAGTAATCACCACCATCTGAGAGAGATATGGGTTTGCAGACGGAAGAGATGAGAGCGATGAGGCTTGGAGGCTAGGGTTTTTTCAGAATGGGTTTCAATTTTGAGTGAAGGAAGAAGAGAGAGAGGCTCAGACAAATGTGAGGGAGAGATAATGGAGTCCGTGAGTTTTAGTTTTGGAGTCCAATCAAGTGTGGTAGTGTACATGGTACACTTCCAAATAACCAATCAAGTATTGCCACATGTAAATTAAATCAAATAAATAATAAATTGATTTTTAATCGGTCCGGTTTGGTTTAGGACAGTTTTTAAAACTTCCAAACCGTAGCCGAACCGGACCAAACCGGTTCGGATTGGTTTTTCAAACTGTTGACTTTTTATTTGGTCAAACCCAAACCAAACCAAACCAATATAATCGGTTCGGCCGGTGTAAATGGATCGGCCGGATTGATGCCCACCCCTAATTGGCAGAGTCAAGTACTTCAACTAACAAATTCAGGGCTATTTTTCATTGTCCCCACCTATTAAATGAACTGCTGACCGCATACTTAAAACCAACATGAGAACAAAATGCAGAAGACCCATGTATCACAAAAAGACACGAGCTTTGTTGAAAAGTGAGATCAACACAATTAAACAACCATAAGACATGGAGCCAGAGACAAAAATGGCAGCTACCTGCAGACATGATGAACCAATCCCCAACGAAGATCGTCCACGTCTAAGCCCGGCATCCCGGTTGTTTCATTCACCGCAGTTCAACTGCTACATCGTTATAATCATGGGTTTCCTGACAAGAATCAATCCGGGCGTTATTAAAGCTGGTTTAAAGGAAACGTTGTATAATCATCCTCGCTTCTCTAGCAAGCTGGTAAAGAAACGATTCCATTCCTTCCTACTTTAGGGACATTGTTATGGTAAATCCAGTTGATAATTGTTTGAAGCTTTCTGTTATATAATTAACAGGAGAACAAGGATAGCAAATGCAGAAAGAAGAGATGGATCCGAGTATCAGTAAATGAAGAAGAACATGTTTTTGTTCCAAACTTGGATTCAAATATAGACCATCCTGAGCAATTTGTTGAAGACTACATTTCAAACCTTACCACAGCACCTCTTGACCTTTCCAAGCCATTATGGGATGTACACCTCCTAAATGTTAAAACCTCGTATGCAGAAGCTGTTGCCGTGCTTCGGCTTCACCATTCAATGGGTGATGGTGCATCTCTCATGTCACTTCTTCTAGCATGTACCAGAAAAACATCTGACCCAGATGCATTGCCTACTGTTCCCACCAAGAATCGGGCGGATTCTTCAAGTAATTCGAGCTGGTTCTGGTGGTTCATATTGGCTATTTGGTCTGCAATAACACTGATATGGAACACTCTAGTGGATATGATGCTGTTTATAGCAACACTTCTATTTGTGCAAGACACAAAAACTCCTATCAAAGGTGCACCTGGTGTTGAGCTCACTGCCAAGCGCTTCGTGCATCGGACAGTCAGTTTGGATCACATAAAGCAAGTGAAGAATGCAATGGGGATGGTATGTTGATCAATTCTTGAAAAATTATACATAGACATTAGGCACACGCACACACTTCTTTGGGAAAAGCTTGGTATAAACATGAAAATTGAAAAGGGCAAATGATATGGTACTCAGATGCTATAATGCCATACTGTACGGTTCGGCAGTCACAAATTATTGGAGGTTTATGGCTCCTTTAGTTATGATGAACCAATGCATTAGTTCGTGTTACATTAATCTGAAAGGCAGAGCGCATACTTTGTTTTGTGGTAATTTTTTTGGTATTCAACGAAGCTACCAAATCCTGGTCCCAATCCTTAATGTCTGGGACCAGAATTTAGGTCTAGTCCAGCCCAGTCGTAGCAAAATGCTGGCAGCTATCATGAACTTTTTGATGTGATGATAAAAAAATGTGGCTGGACAACCATCTGCCGTCTGGTGGGGCTTGTTCCAAACATTGTGTAGTCGCTTATTGATTAAGAATATTGGAACATAAAGCAGACTATTAACAAGTTTTCTTGATTAGTGCCCCTGCATATGCTTCTTTTCACATGGATTTTCTGAAACTAAATAATTTTTACATTAACCAGACTATCAATGATGTTTTATTCGGAGTAACACAAGCGGGCCTCTCACAGTATCTGAACCGCAGATATGGTAAGTTTCCTTGGAATTGATTTCTTCCCTTCCCTTTGTAATATTACCTAAGCAGATTATATCGGTAACATTGTTCTGTTAGTTGAGTTATTAAGATTTTTTTCGTTTTTCTTTCTTTTCAATTGGCAAGAAACATCTTGGAAATGTTTAAAGAAGTTCCTGCTCCCACATAAAGTTTTCATAGTGACATGTATTCAAATTGATTAGTCTCATGTTTAAGATTAGAACACAAGTATTTGTCATCTTATCAGCTAAAATGTAGTTTCTCTCAATTATTACACTTCAAGATAAAGAAGCACGAAACACCCTTACCTCTGGACAAACAAATGGTTCAATGTCTTCCTTAGCTCGTTGTTCTAATTAGCAGGCCAAAATGAGAGAGATGAGGGATCGAAGCAGAAGAGGAGTAATCTTCCGAAAAACATCCGTCTGAGAGCAAACGTTCTCGCTAATTTAAGACCAACTGTTGGAATCCAGGTGAATACCCCTCCTCAATCTTCATGCTATGCATATAAAATAGCGTAGCCAAACTATATGATATCTCAGTGGAAATCTAAAACTGTGAATTGGTTTCTAGTCATAATTGTGATATGGCCTTATATGACAACATAGGATATAATATCATTAAGAAGTTGTTCAGGAAACATTTTTTCCCAGTAAAAGATGTTTAGTTTGCCTAGCTCGCATATTCTGTTTCTTCTCTTATGTTATTTACATCACAGGCTCTGGCTGATATGATGGATAAGAAGTCCAAGGCTAGGTGGGGTAATAGGTTTGGATATATTCTTATCCCCTTCACCATTGCCCTACAAGATGGACCACTGGATTATGTTCGTCAAGCCAAAGCCATCATTGATCGAAAAAAGCACTCGCTTGAAGCTTTCTGCACATACTTAATTGCCAATGTTTTAATCAAAATTATAGGAGCTAAGGTACCAATATTTCCTGTGTCTTCTCCCGCATATTGCTATTTTAAGGAGCGAACACTAGAATAGTTTTTAAGAATGTCAATGTTTTCACACGCAGGCTGCTGGAGCTATAGCACACAGAGTTATTTCTCATTCCACACTATCATTCTCAAACTTGGTTGGTCCCCTGGAAGAAATTAGCTTTTACGGCCATCCAATAACTTTCATGGCTCCTTACATTTACGGGCATCCTCATGTAGGTTCTCTTATAAATTCCAATAATTCTCCTTGATCATGAAGTTGCCTCCAAATCTACCAATTAACTGCAATCTAAAATATTGGAAACAACTACCTGGCTCTGTTCTTGGAAAATGGTGAATATACTTATTATTTGGATTCTTATTTATGTTCACTGTTGTCATTCTGTTGCAGGCATTGCATATGCATTTCCAAAGCTATGTTGATAAAATGACGATTTGCTTAACCGTCGACCCAGATGTAATACCCGACCCTAGTAAGTTGTTTGATGATTTAGAGGAATCACTCAAACTCATCTGTGATGCTGTTTTAGACAGAGGGCTCACCAAGGAAGAAGTTGTCTAGGCAAAACTAGTATACTGTATCTCAATAGAGAATAGATGATCTAAGCTTCTATTGTGCGCATGCCCAAGAATTGGTTTTTTGGAGGTGTTCTGGACATAAGTGGAAACATAGCTCAAACAGCTGCGTGTGCTGCTGCAAACTCGTGATTCTTCTTGCTATTGTGGACTAGGTGGTTGGCTCAACTTAGCTGTGATGCTTGTCTTTTAGTTAGTTAATTGAAGCTGTAGGGTAAGCTTTGGTTGAATGTACTTAAAGAGAGTTTTGCCCTGTTATGTAAAACCACATTACAGTGGCATGACATTAACCCAAATCAATTCAGAATGATAATTTGAGCAGTTTAGAGTAAGAATTGTTTAGTGGTTGGTTGTTCGTAGTACTTTAATTTGTTGCAGTTGGGTTTCAGTGGTAGTAGATATAAATAGAGGTTAACGAAGTTTGTTCATAGTACTTATGACATGTTTACGTATCAGTAATGAGTGACTCAATGTCAAAAATCTCACCACATCCCCTGTGGACCTTTCCAAGCCATTATGGGAAGCCCATATCCTCAATGTCAAAAGCCTCCGATGCAGAAGCCGTGTCAGTGACTCGGATGGGTGATGGTGCGTCTCTCATGTCACTTCTACTAGCTTGTACCAGACAAACATCCAACCCGGATGCATTGCCTAGTGTTCCAACGAAGAAGAAACGGGTGGTTGCTTCAAGTAATTCGTGCAGGTTGTGGAGGTTCTTTTTAGCTATTTGGTCAGCAGTCACATTGATAGGGAACACTCTTGTGGATAATATGCTGTTTATTGCAACAAATCTGTTTTTGAAAGACACAAAAACTCCAGTTAAAGGTGCGCCTGGGGTTGAGCTCACTACCAAGCGCTTCTTGTATCGAATGGTTAGTTTGGATCACATAAAGCAAGTGAAGAACGCAATGAACATGGTGCGTTGATCAATTCATGCATAAACCAGACCTTCAATAATACCCCTGCATGACTCTTTTCATAGCCCCTTTTTTTCTTCAAAAAAATGTATGATTTCTAAGAAATTTGGTTTCTTTACATTGACCAGACCATCAATGATGTTGTAGTGGACACAAGCAGGCCTCTCACGGTATTTGAACCGCAGATATGTTAAGTTTTCTAAGAAAATTGGTTTCTTCCCTTTCTACTGTTACCTAAGTAGATTCATTCAACCATTAGTATCTATCTGTCTATCTATATATCTATATAGCAGGTCCTTATTGATAGGAAAAAGCACTCACTTGAAGTTGTTTCGACATACTTAACTGCCAATCTCTTAACCAAATTATTAGGAGCTAAGGTACAAATGAAATATATTCTTAACTATCATTTTTATGATTAAGTAGCTAATGGATTAATTAATTTAATGCAGGGATGTGGAGCAATAGCACGCAGAGTTTTATCCAATTCCACACTTGCATTCTCAAACTTGGTTGGTCCCCTGGAAGAAGTTAGCTTTTATGGTCACCCAGTTGCTTACATTGCTCCTAATGTTTATGGACACCCTCATGTAGGTTTCCTTGCCCCCAAATCTACCAACTAAATCCAATCAATTTGAGGACATTTGTCCTTATAATTTGAACCATATGGTAAATATAATTGGGATTCAAACACATGACCTCGGGAGTTTGTTCATCGAGTTTTTTGTTGTTGTTGCAGGCATTGCATATGCATTTTCAAAGCTATGTTGACAAAATGACTATTTGCTTAGCCGTTCATCCAGATGCAATACCTGATCCTAATAAATTGTTGGATGGTTTAGAAGAATCACTCAAACTCATCCGTGATGCTGTTGTTGTAGAAAAAGTGCTCACCATGGAAGCTGCTGTCTAGCTCCACATTTCTTGATGTGCAAGTTGGAACACTTTTACTGCCTAAAGAATAGATCTCCCTACCATTTTATTGTAATTTCTTTTTCATAAATAAAACATCTCTAGGCCTTGTCTCCGTAGGGCAGCCTATTAAGTATTCACTTTTTACAGGTTACTTTTCTGAAGAAAAGAAAGTGAAATTATTTAAGAATTCTGAGAATTTATATATTTTTATTCATTATTTTTACAAAATTTCATTCATGTCTCTATTCAATATATTTATCGGCAAGTTAATATGGTAGAATATTTACTGGCCAAGATGTTAGGAAATAAGATCATTGATCTTCACAAAAGAACAAGTGCTAAACAATATAAACACGATTGAGAAAGACAAAAGTAAACAAACACAACAACACAAGAATTTGTTGATGAGGTTCACTCAATATGAGCTATGTACTTGGGTTGTTAGAGATTCACTATAGAAGTAAAAGGGAAAACAATTACAAGCACTCAAGTGTTTTCCTTCACACTCACTCGTAATTAAGCTCGTAGCCACACCCATTCACCCTCTCTAACCACACTCCCTAATATGACCTTATTTATAGTGTATAAGACTTTGGGTTACATGGGTAGGAAATAATGATTATAACATGAATTCTAAACTAGGTAAGAATTGAAATAAGAATCTAAAACTAAGAAGGAAACCAAACACGAAACAAATCTTTTTCCTAGTTGAATTGTATCTTCACAACTCAACACAAGAAATTTCCCATGGATATTGATTATAGGGTTAATTTAAATTTGTATGGTATGGATTTTATTTGTAAAACCTTTTACTTCTCATAATTTTTAAATTTTTTTATAACAAAAGTAGAGTGAGAAATAATAAGCCCAAGCCAAGCCCCAGCCCCAGCCCAAGACAGCCTCTGTCTTGATTTGTCAAAATTTAGGCTGGACTCGGATCCGAAAAACCCGGTAGGGGCATTATCGTACAACAAATACGAGATGGAAAACAAAAACAAAAACAAAAAGCACGAGTTATCGGCAAAAGCAAAAGTTTCTGGAACTCTCCAATCTGACCGACTATAGCATCACTATATATAAAGCTCCATCCGTCTTTGTGAATTGCAACAGACAGAAGCTTAAACCCTACACCAAGACGCTTGAAACCGAGACCTCTCTAGTTTCTCTCATTCTCAACTATTATCGAGCTATGGCGATAATCTCCGATATCCAAGAGGACCAGAACGCACCCGAAACAAAGCCGTCCCAGGCTTCGCCGTCGTCTAAAGCGGCGTCGTTTACCGCGAAGTTGGATCGCTCGAATCCCCTAGGGTTTGTGCAGAAGGTGTTCGACTTTTTGGCTCAAGAAAGCGACTTCCTTAAGAAACCGACGGCGGAGAAGGAGGTCCTGTCCGTCGTACGCGCAGTGAGGGAGAAGGAGATTAAGAAGGTGGAAGAGGAGAAGAAGAAGAAGAGGCAGGAGGAGGAGGAGGAGAAGACGAAGAAGAAGGCCAAGGAAGAAGCTAAAGCTGAAGAGAAAAAGGACACTCCTTTGGAGGAGGGCAAGAAAGAGAAGAATGGCTTGAGAGGTACCGATCTTTTTCCTTCTTTAAATTTTGTTAGAATTTAGTTTCTTTTGGTCCAATTTTAGGATTTTGTTTAATTGCGAAGATTTAATTTCGTTTATTCATGTGTTTTTGTTCTGTCAAAGATAAATTTCTACAAGTTTTGAATCTCTTAACAAAAGCGATGTGATTTTGCTGCTAAATTTGATATGATTGGTTCCTAATGTGTTTGGATCTTTGGAAACGTGATCACTGTTTCATGCCTGTAGTGGCAAAAGTGTTTTTGGATGTGTGCATTATAACTTGTTCTATCTTGCTTTCCCTATATAACACTAATCTCTCTGGACAGTTCCAAACAAAGGCAATGGACTTGATTTGGAGAAATACTCATGGACGCAGAGCCTTCAGGAGGTTAATATCGTTATTCCAGTGCCTCCTGGAACTAAATCAAGGTCCGTTGTGTGCGAAATAAAGAAAAATCATCTTAAGTTTGGAATGAAGGGTCAGCCTCCTATTATTGATGTAAGTTTGCTTTTCCATGCCTTTTGTTTTGCCAGTTTGTTTCATTTTGGTTAAATTTGCCTTACCTAATGCACATTAAATAATTGCAGGGGGAGCTTTATCAGTCTATCAAGCCTGATGATTGTTACTGGAGCATAGGTATGTCTGTTTACACTTTATGAACGTATTATTTACTTGTGCATCTTGGAGCATAAACATACATTGAAAAAAATAGTGGCATATTTTGCTTTTCTAAATCGCAAATAGAGTCATGATTTCATGGTGAAATTGATCACTTGGTGCTCTGTGCTTACTGCAGAACTTGTTTCTAAATTTTAGTATCAAGTGGTCAATTTAAACACAGCTGAATGCTTTGTGTGGGGTCTACTACGAATTTTGCTGTTATGAGTAACTTTTGAATGTGTGTATCATGTTTTCCTGATTTTTTTAGTTATAATCCATTGTTTTAAGCATCTGAGTTATTTGAATTTGTGATGTCAATTCTCATTGCAGAGGATCAGACTGCTGTCTCTATTCTTCTGACCAAGCACAATCAAATGGAGTGGTGGAAATGTTTGGTGAAAGGTGATCCCGAGATAGACACTCACAAGGTCGACCCTGAGCCCAGCAAATTATCTGACCTGGATTCTGAAACCAGGCAGACTGTTGAAAAGATGATGGTAACTCTCCCACTTCTTTTGTTTTTTCATTCTAACTATTATCAAAAGAAGATTGCTGTGATCGGTATTTTTCCATCTTTGACATAACCAAGTTGTCACTCTAATTCATTGTCCACCTTCGATACTCCATGTATGGCTGCCTGTACGCATGTTTCCTTCCGTTACGGTTTTTAAGAGCTGTATGTTTTACTTTGCAGTTTGATCAGAGACAGAAGCAGATGGGGCTCCCGACCAGTGATGAATTGCAAAAACAAGATATCCTAAAGAAATTCATGTCGGAGGTGAGTTCTTGAGGCTCTTAAAAACACTATGGACTTGCAAAATTATGAAATTTCCGTTTTGTAACAGGTGTGCAAATTTGTTAATATTTGTTTATGTATGGTGTTTTGCAGCATCCGGAGATGGATTTCTCAAGGGCCAAGATACAGTAAATCTGACAGTTTGGGGACGCTGATAACTTTGAGCTCATCATTATAAGATAACTTATTTTAGTTCAGCTCTGGTGTGTGTTGTTTTCTAAGGTGGTAAGGATGTCCGGATTGGTCCGAACGCTGTTAATACGGTGTGCTGGTTAATTTTCAGATAACAATTTGATTAAAGAATTTGGGAGTAATTTATTGTATTTTGCCTTCCATAAAATTTGTTTGAGTTTGATATTAATATTAGGGTTATTGCTTGATGCATGGTACAGATATTTAGCATGTCCAATCTATCCAAGCCCTTTCCATTGGGTTACATCTTCAGCCAAAAGAAGGGGCTTTTTTATAACACCAGGCCCAAACAATAAGGCTTTTCTGGTTACATTCTGGATCCAAAGCCAAAACAACGAAAAGCTATGGATCAAAACCCAAATCCCAATCGATACGTGAGGGACCAAACCTCTGAGGTGGGTGGGTGGGTGGCCTCTGACTTTATTGTTTGCTGTAAATATCGAACATAATCTGCCATTCTTCATTGAAAGATGGCTTAATTAAAACATAATATATAAAAAATATATTCAACCACAGGCCAGCACAACCGGACACGTGGCCATATATTGCCAACTGGGTTCACTCTCGGCTGGCCCTTTCCATAGAAAGGTAATGGGCACCACCAGAAATTGTCCTGTTGTGAGGTAGGCATTGCCCTAGAAAAAGACCACCCACCCCTGTTCCTTTCGTTTGAACCAAAAAGAGAAGGGATATTGGGGTTATTTCCGTTTTGATATAACAAACTAGCTTAGGGTTTTAGCTAAAAATATCTAAAGAGACATACACTAGTGTCTAGTAGCACTGAATTGATTAGCATATGATATGATTCTCATCATCAATTTGCAGAAGTTAAATGGGGTGGAGTCGTTTTCGACGGACCCTTTCCCCTAATAAACAATTAAATTAAGCTGCCAAACTTTTTTTGCTTTTATTTAATTAAGTGGGATGTGTTTAGCTTATTGCCATATTTAACCCTAACATTATCAGAAAGCAACGCATTCTTACTCGAGTCTTGCTTGGGTTGGGTTGGGTATGAACTTGAGTGATAATTCTGTCTGACTAATATCCAAGAAAGAGTGAGAAAATATTAGTCTGTCAGAATCATCACTCAAGATCATCCTTTTACTGTTCAACACGCATGCACTCGAGAAAAAAGAGAAAACCAGAAATAAAAACTGCATTATTTTGTTTCTACTTACTTTGTAGCTGAAGGTGAATTCGGTATTGGAAAGGTGGAACAAGAAAGGATGTCTGTACCATCAACACACACAGCATTGTTTGTAAGTTGGCATAAAACTCCAAACGCCTCAATAATGCGAACTTGACATATTCTCTCTCTCTCTGTCTCTCTCTCGCAAAGCACAACAGAACAGACCAAGATGGGAATTTTGTTAACTTTTTCTGTGCAATGTGCATGCGTTTTGAGTCTTTTTACAAGTTTACTCTCTAATTCGCAGTCTCAAATTAAGCCTCTCACATCACGGACGTTCGATTAATAAGTTGGTGCAAATATAATGCTGCCATTTAGTTTTTAGATTTTAGTATCTTCTTCTCCAAGTGGGGCTTCTTCAGCTTACAGTGGGCAAACCCGTTGTTGTGTTTCCAGGGTTATTTGTACATGAGTGTGTTTACATATGATTCTGTTTCTGTACTGCAAATAATTCGACTAGGACAGCATGTACTGCACAATGCAGTGGTACCACTTCAAAAACAAAAACAAAACAAAAAACCTACTGCTGAATTTGCTTTAAATTGAAAGCCATTATTGCCACTGGCCGGACCTACACATGAGCAAGGAGGTCCTATCACGGGAAAATTCTTTGGGGTGGTAGGAATTTGTCATTCTGTTGGTGTGCACCATGTGTTCGATTAAATGTCTAAAAGAGACTTTGTAAGATTCAATTTGATTTCTGCTTCACATAAACTTGTTGTCTCCCAAAATTCCCTTAATGGTGTATCTCTATTTAATAAATATCTATGAGTTTTAATCCTCTTATTTGGCATCTGTCCTTTTTTAGTTTCTCAACTTATAATTTAATTTTGTTTCTCTTCCCGTTGACTAATGTATATGGGTTAATGGACTCCTTCCATTTGGATTTTCCTCACTTACTTTTAGCCTTTTAAATGTTACCCCTCCCCTAAAAAATTCATGAATCCTCCA
Organism: Prunus padus; assembly: GCA_024362665.1. Taxonomy (NCBI): domain Eukaryota; kingdom Viridiplantae; phylum Streptophyta; class Magnoliopsida; order Rosales; family Rosaceae; genus Prunus; species Prunus padus. The sequence continues at coordinate 1,243,067 of JANFAM010000017.1, read as the reverse complement.
TTGATTATTGCTCATATGTTGAGTCGCTGAGAAATTTGATCAAAACTCTAAAGGGACATATTCACCTAAGTTCACTGAGGAAGAACCAAAAACCTATCTACTTTTCGGGTGAGATAAAATAAAACGTTTTATAAAAACTTTGGCTCCTAGCTTTCAATCATCTACAGGCTTTTACTGTTTTGAGTGACAGAAATTCAAAAACAACTTATGAATTATACACATATACCAAAAGATCAAATGAGCTTGACATGTTAGTAACTGAGCACCACAAAATTATGACGGAAATAAATACTCCTCTCTTTTCAGAATTATTTTCTGTGTCTGGCCTCTGGACACCGATACTAAATATTTATTTACCAAATTATATAAAATATTAACTTAAATTAATTATCAGAAGAACAAGTAAAACCTGAAAGTGACACCTCTGCTCTACCACACCTTTCAAAATACAAGAGAGAAATAAAGGTGACATACAGTACACGTCTCCCCCTTGGCTTTTTCATCTGAGGTTGAGAGTGTCTCCGTCCTTCCTTCCAAGGTATTTTCTTCAATCTTGCAGTACCAAACCCTAATTTCAAAATATACTATTCTGTAACCTTTTTTTTAAGACCAAAAAATTTTGAAGTAAATTTTATTTTTCAGCGAGCAGAAACCAAACAAAAATACTATGATAAAATATGAACCGGTGTCCAAACATGATATGTCATGTCATGTGACCTAACTTTGTTTCTCCACTGACTCACTCACTTGTGCTTTGTATGGGACGACAACAATATATCAATTTTCAAAAATTACTAATATTACATATTGACGTAGACATTTATGAAAAGATATACAGTGTCAATATGTATACATACACATAAACGCTTAAACTATACCTAATTATAATTTAATGTTAAACTCGCAATCCAGATCAGGGATTTTAGTATACCTAATTATAATATAAGTTGTATATTATTATTATTTGCTATGGAAAATGAAACCAAATACACTACTTAGAGCATCTTCATCTTCAGGAGAGTCTCCAAATTTTAGTCAAATTATAGCTAAAATAGCTAGAAAACTATTATAAAGAAACTACTTAAAAGGTGGTTCCTTCAACAATACTCTTTATTTTAGCTAATCTCAAATATTTTATTATTTTAAATTCATTAAAATTTTAAAATCAAATATATTAAAAAATTAAAAAAGGAACCCAAAATGAAAAGTAACCCACCGAACACCTTTCTTTCTCTTCTCTCTCTTTCCCTCTTTCTTTCTCTCTCTCTCTTTCCCCCTCTCTCTTGCGCAGCTTCTAGTTTTGGCAAGGATGAATTTCTCTCTCTTCCTTGCTAGATGTAGTGAGCCAAAAATGGATTCTCCAAAATAGAGAGTCAAATATGCAGTCTGCTGGAGATGCTCTTACACTGCCAAGATGAACTTCTTAATTATGTCACGGCACTGACAATTAGGTTTAGTCACCTTTTTTTCTTCTTCCTCTCTGTAAATTAGGGAGTTTGAGAGCAAATTGTCAACATTTGATTTGAAATAAGATACAACTTGAAGTGGTCCAAAAAAGAGAGAAGGAATTTAGTTAAAACCAGACTTATATATATATATATATATATATATATATATATGTATGTATATTATTATCTCGTATAAATCCGCGTGAACTGGCTTTCACATCAGAATTTGATGAGTGTTTGATTATCAAGAGATGATCGGATTTGATGAGTCAAACTTGGGATTTGATCATGGTACCCAACCCAACCCAGTATGGCCTGATGAAAAGAAAGTATAAGTACATTACACAATAACAATATTGCGTGAACAAAAGCGGCATACACTTGCTTTTGTCATAATCCTTGCCCTCTTTTCTTTGTGAGAAGCTCACATCAGTTGAGGGTTTACATACAAAAGAATCCAAAAGTTCCTTCAGGTGAGGACCCCATGATATACCAAAGCAATTCCAAATGCAATTGGTGAAGAAAGACAAAGCGCACTACTAGACAATCCACTCCAGCTGTTTTTAAGCAAACCCCATCTCTTTCATTTCACCTTGTAATTTTCTAGTTTATTTTCAACCTCCCCTAGCTGCCTTGTTCAACTCAAAACTCACAAAACCCTTTAAGCCAAATTCAATTTCTCTTAGAATTGGTCTTATATTAATGCCTATTCTTCTCCTGCATTTCACTAAGTTGTGTTTTGTGAAGTCATACATCAGAAATTTGACAAAATCAAATACACTATATAATAAGGAGTTCCACTACTAATTAATAACATCGAGGCATTTTGTGATAAAACAAACCTCAATGCTTAATAAGTTTTGTAGGTAGTTAAATTTGAAGACAATATCGATATTGCTAATTTGCTATATATATAAAAATGTTGTGTTTTCATCATCTACGGCTTGTGTTAATGTGAGTTGGATGAAAACTTAAAATGGAAGGCCAAAGTAGATGCTCGAAAGCACTTCTTACTTTGGTATAAGTAAAGGAATAATGTCTTCATAAAAGGTCCCAGCTTAAGATGCTAATCTTGCCATACAAAATGACCAAGTTCACTTCACCTCTCCTTCCATTAGTAAAAGCTTCCTCTCAAGTCAACTCAGCACTGCAAAAACGTGTTTCCATACTTGGCTCCTTGCCATATACATGCCTAATAAAAAAACAAAATTCAGAAATAACATAATTATGTGTGAGTTCATTGTTCTTCATCGTGGAAGCATTTGCATGATTTACATATTCCTCCAACAAAAGGAAAAATAAAAACAAAATAGGCACACATTGCCGACCCATTAACGTGGTACGCAGCCATAATCATTTCCCATAATAAACTAGCGAAGCCAAGACATTATTCATTCTTTGTCTGCTAAAAGTCCACTGCCGAATTTCGTCTGCCAAGTGTAGCGTTTCGAATGCGCCAAATGGAAGCAACAATTTAGTCCAACCAATCCATGACATGGACCTCAACAAAAAAATGTCACAAGCAAGCTAGCTTGCAAAGCAAAGTTTGTGAATCTAAAGGCTTTTGTGGTTGTGGTTGTGGAGATTCCTGGCTTATAAGCCAAGAGAAGAGGGCTTCCCTTTTACATTTTCTTTTTGTTTTCCTAATGTGGGAGTTTTAAGGTTCATATAGGCCATCCCAAAGTGTATCTTACTTGAAAAAGAGGATCATAGACTCTCCACTCTTGTTTCTCTTTTACAACCCCTCATTGGTTGAAATTCCTTAAGCCCTTTATTAATTTTTTGAGCTGCTTCTTACTTTTAATAACTTTACAGCCAAGCTATTTGTCACATGGAATTTTCTTTCCAACTTTAAAGTTATTTGACTGAACAATTATTTAAACTATCTGTCTGAAAACGAAATCGCTTTTAAGCTCAGTGGCTTCTTCCTCTTCCTATTTTTGGGGTTTCGTTTTCACACTTGCTTTTAAAACACATACTTCAATTCCAGTTAGACACAGAACCAGAAGCTATGCATCTCACTAAATTTGTCTTATCCCAAGACAAGCATTGTTAATTACAGCCATGAATAAAAATAAATAAATAAATAAATATATATATATATATAATTAGTCAAAAAGAATGGTTTACTTTTGGCCTCTTTTCCTTTTTTTTCTTTTTCTTTCCAATATTGATTCTGCAATCATTTTATGTAATAGAGTTATTCTTTATGCTGTTTGAGTTTGAGTTTGAGAAAAGGACTAAAGTTGGGACAAATAGAAGTCGCCATATCGAAAGAGAATTTGAATATTTGATCAAATTGGAGGATAGAATCTATCTTCTCCTCCTTTTAGTTTTCCAGCTAATAATTTGTTTGAAGTTATGATTTTGGCGATGGCTGCTGGCTTCAGCTTCAATATCAGATGACGCGTTTTATGCTTGCTTGCTTGCTTCTATTCTATGTGTGTATATATATATATATACATAGAATAGGGAAATCAAACAAAAACTTACAAGATTTAACATGTTGGGCAGTGAAAAGAAGTTAATAAGGTCAATGGAAAAGGGTGTTTCTGTTCATATATGATCATATTCATATACGGGGAATGCTAGCAATTTTCTCTCTAACCTTCTCTTTTGGACCTTCTTCCTTCTCTTTATGACATGTGTCAATTAATACACTTAAAACAATATCATTAATACATTAGATAATTTTTATGTCAAAATCTCCTTTTTTTAAGTATAGAAAATGACATATGTCATGAGGAAAATGGAAAAAATCCAAAAGAAAAGATTAGAGAGAAAGTTGCTGGCATTTCTCTTTATATATATATATATATATATATACGAGTAATACGTGGGATTGTTTGTCCTCTTTCATTATATTTCAACGCACACCATATGATCATATATCCTCCTTGATTAATAAAATATACAGATATTTTTCTTACAACAATATTATTCTATTCTGTCCTCACAAGTTCACAAACCTCTAATTCAAATGTCAATAATTATAGGCAAAACTTTAACCGGCTAATCCCAATAGCACGTTCCTTATTGTAATTATTAGCAGACTGGGTTTTGATAATAGAACAAGACAACCCTATCGGTGAAGGGACTCTTTCTTTCAACTCTTAACTTTCTGTCAATCCAAAACTACTAGTGAACTATATAAGTCTTTCAGATAGTGACATTGAGCTTGTACAAATTTATATATATCTCTCATAGTATCTTAGCATCAGTAATTATTATTGTGGGAGTGATTTTCCCCCAGGAATATTCGTCTGCGATTCCGTTTTTTTTCTTTCTTGCCTCTCGATCCCTGCAAAAAGAACATGGAGTGAAGGGCCACACACGAAGGGGAGGGAGGTGTTGGCCAAAGGCCCTCCGATACCCAAGTTAGTTCACTTGGATCTTATGTAAAGAGACAGTAAGAGCTAAAGTAGTCAGAGTTTATTTCTCTCTCAGGGGAAGTTACGGGTGGCCGGAGCCTTGTATGAGAGGGAGAGATAGTGGCGGCAAGGACTAGGGCAAGGGGAAATTTCTGCAGAGTTTTGGACTGAGATAGACTTACCTCTAACCTTGGTGTAGCTACGAATATATAGAGCTCTCGAGAGTTAGGGTTTCAGGATGAATAATTCCCCACATGGAAGGGAATTATTCTCCCCCCAAATTGGCAAGATCTAATCAATTAGGGATTTGATTTGGTAATCCCCAATTAAATAAAATAATTCCCCAATGAGTGAAATAAATCCCTAAATCAAATAATCCCCAAATGGAAGGAAATCATTTGACCTAAGGAATAATTAAGGGAATAAATTGGTTTCCACAATTATTATTTTTATACCAGTCATATTTTATTTTAATTTAATCTAAACTACAGTAGGGGAGATTTGAAATCGGAGTGCAGAGTGGACATTTATATTTTTTAAAGTATTATTGTCCTAATTTTAGGTAAGAGTAAATTTGTAATTAAAATTTGAATTCCAAGTCAACGATTAAAAATAATTAAACATCTAAAGTTTGTTTGTATCATATATGACCGGTCTCTCATGCCATGATACGTAGAAAGGATCTCACACCAAGAAGGGCCCACTCTGGCAAGCCTAGCCTTACAAATGGTAGGTACCTTTGGTATTCACGACTGGTTGTAAGGTCAGCACGGCCTAGTTGCCCGCACCGACAAAACCCAGTCCGGCAATCAACATGCCTCTTGGCATCCAAGACCAATTGCCCACTGGTCGGCCCAGCAACCAAGGCTCTCAATCTAAGAACGACAGGTTCCCTTGGTACCTCATGCCTACCAAACCTCATAGAGAGCATTTTTCAGGGATTTCTCGGGTGCCTCTCAGGTATATTCACTGGGGCATATGACAGCCTCCCAAACCACTTTCGCGAGTCCCACATCGGAATTCCACACCTAGAAATCCCTACAAATAGAGCCCCTTATCTCAGATACAAGGTAAGAGTTTCTACTTGACACTTATGCCCTTGCATTGTCAATAGCTTACTCTACTCTCCTTCAGCTAACTTAGCATCGGAGGGCCTTTGGTTGAGAGAGACCACACCGGTGCTTGAGGCCTTACCCACTGCTTTATTCTCTTTCTCAGCGCAGATCTCGCTCAGCCTGTCGAAGGGAAGCAGTTAACGAAGGCAGATCCGATACCTCGATCATCCACCTCATCTTTAAGTTGGGCCCATTACTATCAGTTCAGTTTTGAGTGCCAACAAAGTTGATTTAAAAGTGTGAGATGAGCAAATATAAGGTGATATGAACTTTAAAATTTGTAAACTATTAAGGCCCCGTTTGGGATTGCTTTTTTTGGCCAAAAACCTGCTTCACTTTAAAGTTAAGCAGTTTAAGGTGTTTGATAAAAATAAAATATCTCGATTATTTTAAAAGCAGTGGCTTTTTGACAGCAACTTTTAAAAGTAGGCTCTGGTTGCTTTTCAAAACTGCTTTCAAAAGAAGCAGAAATAAGCCTTTAATGAATTTTTAAATTCCCAAAATACCATCATTTATTTTTTAAAATGACACCACCTCCACCTCCACATCCAACTCTACCACCTCCAACATCACCGCCACCACCACCAACACATTCTCCTCCGCCATCCCCACCACCACCACCACATTATCCTCCGCCGCCACCACCACCACAACCACCACCACCTCCTCCTCCTCCATCCCCACCATCTCCATCTTCATCACCACCACTACCACCTTCACCACCTCCATCGCCACCGCCACCGCCACCGCCACCACCATCACCACCACATCATCCTCCTCCACCACCACCACAACCACCACCACCTCCTCCTCCTCCTCCATCTCCACCACCTCCACTTCCACAACCGCCATCCCCACCACCATTACCACAACCACCACCTCTTTCACCACCATCTTCACCTCCGTCTCTTTCACAACCTCCACTGCCAACACATAATTAGTGCATAACACTTTCAACATCATGCCTATTTGGGTCATTATTCACAGTTAGAACATTTTTATATTAAAATTTACCAAACGATTTTGACTAGGGGTGGGCATAAAAACCGCCGAACCGGAAAACCGAATCGAAAAAAACCGAAAAAAAAAACCGGTTGACTAAAAAAGTCAACAAACCGAAACCGAACCGGATCGGACCGACTCCAACGGATTTCGGTTCCGAATTCACACCTTATCAAATCGGACTGGACCGAACCGAACCAGTTGTGTATTATTTCATTTTTTTACAAAATTATTTAAATCCAATGCTATATTTTTCATCTCATAACTAATATTTTCTCAAGCCCAACTTCAAAACATCACTCTTTTTTAGGCACAATATCTATCTTTGCATAAAATTGAATTATTTGTTAATTTTCAAGCCCAAAAAATAAAATTTTAGTTGGAATTTGTATAAAAAATAATATTTTGAATAATAATAATAATAATCCGGTTCAAAATCAAAAAAATCAAAAATTAGACCGGAACCGGTACAAACCGAACCGGTCAGATTCAAAAAAATTTTTTCCCTAAAATCGGACCGAACCAAACTGGTTAAAGAAGTCGATTTTGGTTCCAATTTGAGGTAAAAATCGGAACTAACCGGACCGTGCCCACCCCTAATTTTGACACTGCTTTTTGTACTAATAGCACTTTAAAAGAGTTATTTATCAAATATGGAGATGCTTTACTTTACAGCTAATTATTTTCAAAGCACAGCAAAAGTAACTTTTTTAAAAAGTGACAGTAATCTCAAACTGGCCCTAAAGCCCTTCAAAATAAGCACTTTTAGATGCAAAAGTCAAGTATGTTCTTAAAAACTGTAGGCGTTCAACCTTAGGGAATCTTCTATGTGATTTTGTTTTTTTAAGAAAAAAGAATTGATGTGTCATAAACTCTAAAAAAAGTATAACTTGAAGTTCAAAGGAAAAAAAAAACGAGAGAAGATAAATGTATCAATTGGCATACAGCTCTCATTTATTGTCATTTTTGGTAAGTGATTGTGATTCCCATCTATGTCATGAAAGGTATTTGGGTGATTGTTTTATTTATTTATGTGATGTTACACGTCCCATTACTTATTTACCCTAGTGATTTTGGTAGCTAACTATAGGTGGGGAATAATCAACTATACTTTCGTGTAATTTTGTGTGTACGTAGCTGGATGCATGACCTGGAGTTAGAATTGTAAAAACATAGGCTACAATACAATAGACTACACAATCATATCATACAAAAGAAGAGAAGAGGATAGGTATTCCATTGGATTCTATAGTGAACTCCAAATACATTGAATTGCAAAATTTTATAGTGATGGTGTAATACATGGACTTTCATGTGGACTTTTATATTAGCTACATGATTTATTTGAATATGGACCGTAAATATGGACTTTCATATTAGCAACATGATTCATTTGAATAGTAACTACACTTAAGTCAAATGAATCATAAAACTAATATGAATGTCCATATCTATAGGCCTTATATGACACCCTCACGATAGAAAGAACTCGCATCGAATTTTAAAGTGAGAAATGAGAGATGCCAATTGCGAAATTGCCTCCAATCCAAGAACCCAAATGCTGATGATCATGACCACAGCCCAGCCCACACAAATGTCGACAGGGTTTGACTCCTGATGCACCTTACCGCTCTCTCTACAAATTGCAATAAATTAATAACAAAAACAGTAAATTTTTTGCAATAAAAAATAATTTTCAAATAGTAAAAATTATATATTAAAAAGGGAGCATGATAAGAGACATGGGGACAGTGCATTATAAAAATGATCGTGTCCTTTTCCCTACTTTGTCCTTATTATGTGATACCATCACTCCCAATATTACTGAATACTACTCCCCACTCATTATTATTTATATAAATTCTCTCTCCTACTGACTTAAATAAACCAACCCCAAACAAACCCACACTATATTTCTCTCATCTTTATTTATTTCTTTGCAATTTGGCTGCTCTGCTTCAGTCATTCAGTGTGCTTCTGTTTCTCTGCTTTTGCTCTCTTTCTGGCAGTGAGCTCTGTTTCTCCTTGAGAATGTATGCAGAGACTGGGCTTTTGTTCCCTTATTTCCAGAATTCACCTCAAGATTTTCAGCAACTTGAGGAGTTCTGCAGAACCCAGAAGTCAAATGCTTCAATGGTACTCTCTCTCTTTGTTAACATTCATATATGCACGTTTGTGAATTATCAATAATTTTGTCAACGTTGTCTTCGTTTTCCTCGTAGATTAGCTTGATCTGCATTGGTTTGTCTAGTTCTGAGATGGGTTTGAGCCGACTTAGTAGAAAGTAGTGAAATTGGCTCACTTTCTGTACTTAATTGTGTACTCCGTCCAATACCATCTATAACCCGCTGTTTGTTTCTTGAGAAAATGGGGACTATTTGTCGATTCGTTGTATGTTGGAACTTATTTACTCTGATTTTGAATTTATTAGTGAAGCTCAAAGTTCGAATCTTTGACATGTTTGTACGTTTTTAAGTTTATTGGTTTTATTTTTCATCTAGTCCCCTGTTTGGTTGCTGAGAAAATCAGGGGGAAGATTTGAAATTTTGGGAATTGGGAATTCAAGTTAGGGAGAGAAGATTGTTAATTTCTCGTACTTATTGTTGTTGTTTGATGAATAGAAAACAAGCGGAAAGAAAAATCTCTAATTGATTGTAAAGTATATTTAACAATTAAACACGGCATAAATCTCTCTTTTCTTTTTGTTCTCCAAATTTCTCTACTTTTGGAGAGGGAAAAGATGGGTCGAGAGAGAGAAATTTTTCTTGATTATCTATGTTTTCCCCACATTTAATTATCCAAGCCAGAGATTCTCGTTGTTTCTCTCAAACCCAAACCAAAAAACACATTTAGAGTTTTTGATTTTTAATGGTTTCTGGGTTTCTAGAAAATGGAAATGGAAAAGGAAAATAAAAAGAAAAAGATCTCTGTCTGTCTCTTGTTTTTATTGCATCAGGGCATGCATGGAAATAGCTGGACTTAGCTTTTATGTGCTGGATCTGGAAAAGGATAAAAAGGGAAACTTGTAGAAACGTGTTGCATAATTTTTCTTTCTTTGTTTGTCTCTACTGCGATTTTGTGGTAGGAATTGTAGCTTTTTCACCGCACTCACACTAATGCTAAAGAAGCAAAAGACCTTTTTTTGTCACTCGAGTGACTGAGAAGAAAGTTGATCTTCATGGAACTGTAATTTCGGTATTAAAACATTACTTTTGGAGAAGGTGAGGAAAAAGAATTAGTTTGCAGTAGAATTGTGCCTTTCTTAACAGTTCAGAGGACAGTTTTCAGCATTAGGGATACTTCTTTAGTGTCCATATATGAGTGAGTGCCCTGAAGTTGAGAACTTCCACTTTGTTTGTTTTGGTCTGAATGTTTGGTTACTTTTTATATTTGCTAGACCTTCACATTGCAAGGTCATATGCTCAAGTTTACTGCTATTTTTTCTGATTGGAGCTGAAATTCAATGCTTCTTTTGTATATTGCAGAATAGCTTCGCCGAGGCCTCTATGATATCAGAATATGACCTGGGAGGAGAATGGGATCTATTCAAAGCTCCAGAGCCTATAATTGAAGAGCCGGGCATGGGCCTTGATCCCATGACAGCAGCCATTTCAATGATATCTTGTGGGGAAGATGTCACCTCCTCTCAAGGGCTAAAGGTTGCAGACATTGAATCATTTCAAAGTGAGCAGCTTCTGAGTGATGTCTTCTATGACAAGGATCTCTTAGGGAAAGAGGCAATTGGGTCACCCCTTTCTGAGGCCCTAGATATCAAAATTCCTGTTTTGACAATGGATGCAAATCAAATTCAGGAAAACAAACCACTTCGCGACTTAACATTCCAGAAGAGTGGCAGCTCAGAAAGTTTAACCTCAATGGAGTGGATGCCCATAACTTCAACGAAGCCAAGTTTCGTGGATTTTCCTGGAATGGATTTTGGTGCTGCTTATGGTATTCGGAGGGCATATAGTGAAGGAGATATTAAGGTCAGAGATAGTTTTCTTATTTCATGTTATATGTATTATGAGATTTGGAAACATTAAAATTCTTACAAAATTGAAAACAACTACCGAGGTTGTGTGGAAAAGAGGTTATGAATTAAAAAGTCAATAACAAAAAAAAAAAAAGAAAAGAAAAGGAGACCTGGCTATTTTAATGGACACATCTAGTAATTGATGCTTGTGATTGAAGTTGCAATCTTTGGTGCATACAAATTCATTAGAGAATTTACCAGCATTTTCCAGCTAAGAGACTGATGCATTTGTGCAACCGATCTCTGTGAATCTCTTGACCCCTAGGTCTAGAAATCAGGGAATAATTTCAGAGATAATATCTCTCTGCACATTAGAGCCCATTGATATAATATCATTACTGAGAAATTGTTGGCTTTGTAACAAAGTCTGCTGGACTGAGAAATGTTTAGACATGTCTGGCCATTTCCACAGGATAGGACTGGGTCATTGATACTGAGTTTTTATGACAGACTCTTGGTAACATCAGCAACTGCAGCACTGAGGAACGCAGGGAAAAGCTTTCAAGATACCGCAACAAGAAGACAAAAAGGAACTTTGGAAGGAAAATCAAGGTAAAATCCTGATCCATATTGTTTCTATAGACTCGGTACTTTTATATATTGAATAAATTTTGAACAACTGATCAGAGCGAGATATAGAATCAAAACTACAGACTACATAGCTATGACCAAAGCAACATTCTCAGTAAATGTCTCCTTAATGTTCTAATCCCATCCTGTATTCTCGGATCCCTTATCATATTAGCTCATAGACTCGCAGTGAACAAGCAGTGTTTTCTCATTCTTTTTGTTCTTTTTATAGTCAATGATCTTAAGAACATTTAACCTTTGCCAAACCTCAGGGACCTACTATTGTTCAAGTCTTTTCCATTGGATGTTTGTTGGGTTTCTATGAGGATTGAGTCGATTGAGCTTTGTAATTATTTTCTTGGGGATGTTGAAAGGGGGTTGGCTGTTAAATACATATGCATGGATGATTTCCTGCCCCGTTAATAGCTTAGATTCAAAAAGTTGCAGTATGTACACCAGTGTAACTATCATATTATCGCTTGCTGTCCAAAATTGGAATGATTTCAAAGAGAATGTAAAGGACTTTCTTACTACACTTACTGGATTCAGCACTTGAGCTGATACGTCACTGTAGGAAGGTATGAAACTAATAAAATGCTGTTTATTTCAGTATGCATGCAGGAAGGCTCTTGCAGACAACCAGCCGAGGATCCGTGGAAGATTTGCAAAGACTGAAGAAACTTATGCAAGAGGCAATAACTGTTGACTACTTTTATATACTAATAAGAAGAATGTAGGAATGAAGTAGCTAGCTAGGTCCAGTGGTATATGTAATGGAAGAGGGATGAGATCGGTAGTAGTGTAAGCCTGGCATATAAAAGAGACTTGGAATCAGATTAGGTGATGCTCATCAATAAACCAGACCCCAAAATCCTCTGCTAAGTATTTTATCTCTATCATAAGCTGTAATAACCTCCTTTCTAGACCTGCATGTGGCCAACTACGCACGGATGTAAATAGGGTATGTGGAATAATCATCGGGGAAGCAAAACAGTTGTACTTGTTTATATTGTATGTTATGAAAATGCAATCTTTGTAGTCCCTCCTCCAGTCTGGTGCAATGGCGTCTTAACAAAGATGTTGGATTCACAAGATGAACTTGTTCATATTATATGCTATGAAATTTCTCAGTCCATGAATATATATTGGACATTGCATCTTAAGCAACACGGACAGGAATACGCCGTACTCACAGGACAGGAACCTGTCAGATCAATTTTCATGCCTGTCTGCGGCCCATTCCATCTTGTGCTTGCAAATTAAGGCTCCAAGAACAAGTCAAGAAAATGCTCCACGGAGCAACCAACAAATACTAGGCACCAAATCTTCATGATAAGATTTCAAAAAAATTCCTGAATATCTCCATCTCCTTCCACCAACACAAGAATTTTCTACTTTTCCGGGCGCTGCCCATCATTGATTGCTGAGAATTCAATATAAATCCAAATTCCTAAACAAAACTAGTATTTATTTATGATGACAAAGCTTTCCAGACTGAAAAGAGGAAAAGTTTTCATCTATGTCTTGATTGCCCATGACATGACCGCTATGACTATATGTTTTTAATAATTACATTGAAATTGAAGTGTATAAATGAAACTCGAAGAAACCTTCTTTTATTCGGCCATTATCTTTATATGTATATAGCTCACACTTTCATGTGGTTCTTGGGCCATCGACATCGAGGCAACAAACAAAACCCATTTTTCCATATTTGTGACAAATGTCAACTTTCCATTTGGGCCTCAAGGTTGGTGTTAAAATTAGGTGGCAGGCCAAGGCTTTGCTCTTCAATTTCAGATACAGACAAGTTTCAAGTTTCAAGTTTCAACCCAACACCAACCAATTTGAACTTTCATCTGCCTAGTCTACTACAAACACCCTCCATCCAAATCCAACCCAATTCGAAAAAGTTGAAGAGAAGGCCATGTTAGATTTCCATGAAAACAAGGCTAAAGGATCAATCTCCACAAATTTGTACGAATCAACCGAGTATTAGACTTTGGTCCAACCAACCAAAATATGTAAAACAGTAAAACTGAACAAGTACAGTACAGTCGTGTGTTGTGTTCCAAGTTCCAACAAGAACATATGGGAAGATGGAGGGCCCACCAACATAACAGATCATGACATAAGAAGCTGAACGAAACGTTTTAGGGTAAGCATAATGTTAGCCCAAAATACCCCAACATTTCTGTAGCGACATCAGCACAACTCCAACATTCTTGCAAGTTGGAACAAACTCTTCTGCTCAAACGCCATAACCACCAAATATATGCATAACTCAACTCCCATCCCATGTTTGCTCCTCAACTCAAAACTCCGTCGTTGTAATTTGTATTCTACTCTGCACATTTATATTACAAAGGTTTTATCTTTTTTTTGTTTTACTTTTAATACATCTAAAATACAAAACAAAACCTTTTTTTTTTGCCATTTTCTTCCGCTGGCTGGTTGACTTTCCAAAAATTCACGTGGAGCTTCTCTGCACGAAAGCAAAACCATACTCTGTTCATTTTCAAAACCGCTCCACCTAAAACACCAAGTCACCAACCTATTGTTCAATCTCAAAAGCCCCACCTTTGGGACAGACAGACCCACGACATATAAATATAAATATAAAAATGTTGACAAGATCAAGATGTTCTGAATTCCCGTGCTATCTGTAAGACTATCGATGCCACAAAACACAAAATTTAGATATGGAAATACCAAAATAAAACCCATTTTACCAAACTTGTGAATTGCATTAACAAAGGAAAGCCTTGAAATGGAAACTTTCATTTGGGCCTCAAGGTGATGGTCTTAAAATTGGTGTGGGGTTACTGACAACGACACGCAGGCATGCTCTTCAATCTCAGAAACAGAGGAATTTCAACCCAACACCGAGCTTTTACAAAATTTTATTTCTACCTATCTAGCACAGACAGACACTGCCCCATCCAACTCCAAAAATTGAGGCAAGGCCATCTTCGGCGTTTTGACCACACAAAAAAAAAGACATCTTCCTCTCGTCGAACTTGAAAGTTTCAATTTTTTTATTTTCTTTTCAAGTAAACCGTCAAATGAAAAGATGGCTCGCAAAAGGATGAATTATTCACAAATTTGTGCTAATCAGTCAACCGAGTAGGAACTCGGAGCAACCAAAAGCAAAAGGTAAACATAATTTTATACATGAAATACATTCCATAATGGTAACAGTGACCTGTTAGCAGGACAACCAACATGAAGATACCCAAAATAACCCTGTCAAAAATTGGTGGGAAAATTTGTGATTTCCACTGGTGACGTTCTTACTTCAAAAACACATCCTTCGTATAAACCATCGGGACAAAAAAAAGACCAAGATTTGTTTTTTCCATGACCACCACCACCCAACATAAAAAAGTTGAAGAATTTTAAAACTCCACCTATGCCGTCGATTATTCCGATGACCACCATCGTAGTAGAACCCAATTTGCAGAAATAATTCTACAACAAATTTTGAATCAAACCCATCAATAATTTCATCTATGAATCTACCCTGTACATTCACAACACCCACAAAAATGTGGAAATAATTTCACACTGCCCACTGGTCAGTGGTCACCTCCAGCCATATTCGAACTTGCAGCGCTCAAAAACAAGAAAAGCCCATCACAAACCAACCACCATCAAGCAATTAAATGAGCCACGCTACTAAAGTTTATAAATTGGTTCGGTCAATTTAATTCAACATTGGCGTAACCAAATCAAAACAAAAACAGAAACATAGAAATTGAATGCTACATTTCCCACTTTCTTGGAACAACCTTTGCAACATGTCTTTCCCTCTCTGTCTAAAAAAACCATGGAAACCACCTATTAAATCCACAATGGCTCACAAAAATAAACATAACAATGAAACCCAACCCAACCAGATTGCCCATGACGACCGTGTTCATGACCTTGCCAGAAAAATTGTGCTCTAAACACGTAAGGTGCACGTTAGCCCCTACCACTCTCTCTCTCTCTCTCTCACACACACACATCTTACTCTCTAATATAACACTTTGCAAGATAACGCCGAACCCCTTCTCTCTCTCTCTCTCCTCCCTACTCTGTCACCCGCCCCTATTCCTCTCTCTCTCTCTCTAAAAAATTTCGCACAAAATTAAAAAGAAAAGAACAGAGAATTTACAAGACTCGAATTTACTATTTTCCTTCGCTGCTTAACATAATTACATTACAATTTGTGTAAGCGATTTCATATTCTCTCTTCTTTCTCTCTCTGCGCTCTGAAGCAGTTGGAGAGAAACTTCCTGGATAGATCCCTATTTCGCTGTCCGACTCCTTTTGTGAATTTCGATCCTTTTCATCTAATTTTCAACCATTCTCTTTGCTCAATTTTTTTCCTCTGTCTTTCTCCTCATTCTCTGTCTTTTTCTCGGGAAGAAGATTCTTCACCAGTCGTTATCGTTTCAATTGCTCTGTTTTGGGAACCCAATTGGGAATTAGGGTTTATTTGGTGTTCTGAGAATTGGGTTTTGATGTGCAAGCAAAAAGGTTGTGTGGGTATTATGTTGAAGTAAGATTTCTTCTTCGGTTTGTGGGATTCAGAGATTCGTGGGGTTTCTGAATTTTTCTGAGAGAATGATAATCAAGAAGAACCTCAAATCCCAAATGCCGAGTCTGAAAAGGTGCAAACTCGGCGAGTCAGCGGGTGAGGACGAGGATAACTCGGGCAGGAAGAAGAGGAAGACTAATGGGTATTACCCTCTCAATCTACTCGGCGAGGTCGCTGCTGGTATTATACCGGTCAGCCTTCACGGTTTGCTCGGTTCAGTTGGGGCCGAGAAGGGCTTCTCTGCTTCGTGGTGCACCGAAGTCTCGTGCTCCCCTGAGGTGGAGTTGAAATCGAAGAACAGAGAGTCAGCCAAAGCGAAGACTAATCGGACGGCAGAGGTTTCGCGGCCGCCTCTGGTGAGGACTTCGAGGGGCCGAGTTCAGGTACTTCCGTCTCGGTTTAATGACTCGGTTATTGAGAACTGGAAGAAAGAAAGTAAGACTAGTTTGCGTGATTATAGTTTAGATGAGGAGGTTGAGTGTAAAAAAGAGAAAGCTAGCTTTAAAACCCCCAAACAAGGTAGCCAAAATGCCAAAAAGACACGAAATGCTGAGAGAATTGGATATAACGGTAAGAAGTATTCAGGTTTATGTGAAGAAGATATTGAAGTAGAGGAAGAGGGGAGTATGCGGTTTAAAAGTTTTGATATTAGGAAGTATTCGAGCTCACGTAGTACACTCACGTCAGTGCATGAGCAATTGGTTGAAAATGACAAGTGTCCAGTGGCAGAAATTGGTGAACAAGATGATTTAGTGGGCACAGTGAGGGCTCCAAAGGAGAGGAAAGATGGATTGTATGGACCCGAAGACTTCTATTCTGGTGATACAGTGTGGGCGAAGCCAGGGAGAAAGGAGCCTTTCTGGCCTGCCATTGTTATTGATCCAATGTCGCAAGCGCCTGAGCTAGTTTTGAGGGCTTGCATACCAGATGCAGCATGTGTGATGTTCTTTGGATACTCTGGGAATGAGAATCAAAGGGTATGAATTACTTTCTTATTTTTTTTGAATAGAAACATTGTATTGAAATTACTTTCCATATGGAGTTTATCTATATTTATGGATTTGCTCTATTTTCATGTTTAGAAGAGTGATCATTTATTAAAAAATTTGTATGTATCTTGAGCAGGATTATGCTTGGGTCGAACGAGGGATGATTTTCCCCTTTATGGACTATGTGGACAGGTGTGGTTGTTGTCTTACAAGCGTTGGAATTGCAATTTAGTAATCGCTTTGTCCTTATGTAATATTTTGCACGATATAGGTTCCAGGCGCAGTCCGAATTGAACAGCTGTGAGCCCTGTGAATTCCAGATGGCAATTGAGGAGGCATTTTTGGTGGAACAAGGGTTTACGGAAAAGTTGATAGCAGATATAAACATGGCAGCAATGTATGATGACTCTCTACTTGGAGGGGTTCAAGAGGCTACGGGTTCAAATCATGATCTGGACTGTCAATTACTGAACCAGGCAAGTTCTCTTAGAGCGCTCTTTCCTGTCTTTTATGTTGTGTAATTTTTAGGGCGTCATATTGATTGTAGAATTGCTCATACATCATCTGAAGATTAATTCAAATGAAATTGATATCACCGGAGATGGATTTGCTGATGGATATTTGGCTATTGCTTTGCTTTGTTATTGAGTACCCAGCAGAACTGTGTTTCTTTAGCCAGAGAATCCAATAGAGATAGACCTTAGGTGCAAACTATATTTTCTTCTTCTTATTTATCTCAGCAACAAATGGGAAAGAAGAGGTTTTCTCTGTGATAAAAGACACTTCTTTAAAATTCCCATAGTTTATCGAATTTGGTTTTTGTAAGCAGGACGTATATGGGAAGAAGAGAGACATACGACCCTGTGAAGGCTGCGGTGTTTACCTTCCTTTTAAAATGACAAAGAAAATGAAGGTTTCAACTCCTGGAGATCAATTTCTTTGTAAGACATGTGCTAAGGTTTGTATGACCTACCTTGTGTTTGGTGTTCTTATATTAGTTTTCAGTTCTTAATAAAAGGGAACATTTTTCTGTGTTCTGGATATCGTGCATTGTTTACATTGCGTGCAATCTTATTTCAGTTAACAAAATCAAAGCATTATTGTGGCATATGCAAGAAGATTTGGAATCATTCAGACAGTGGAAGTTGGGTAAGAAATCCTATGAGACATGTTTGGGCTATGAATTTATTATTATAATTCCTATTTGTAGATAACTGCAGTTACGTATGAATTTATTGTTATACGTTTCCTTTGTGAGTAGGTTCGCTGTGATGGTTGTAAAGTGTGGGTGCATGCAGAATGTGACAAAATTTCCAGCAACCTTTTTAAGGTCCGTCTATTAGACTAAATACCTAACATTGTTGCTTTCCTCCTTCATAATGAGTGCGAAGAGATTCTAGACTTCCCTTACTATGTTATTTCCTTTTTGAAGAATTTGGGAGGCACTGAGTACTACTGCCCTACTTGCAAAGTGAAGTTTAATTTTGAATTATCAGATTCTGAAAAGGGGCAACCAAAAGTAAAGTAAGTCTAATTGAATTTTCATTTTATAAATACATTGGGTTTATTTTTTCACTAATGATTATAGAGTTTCTGATGCAGATTGAGTAAAAATAATGGTCAATTGGTGCTGCCTAACAAGGTTACTGTTCTCTGCAACGGCGTGGAAGGCATTTATTTTCCAAGTCTTCACTCGTAAGCATAAGATTGAATTTTTTCCTTTTTGGTTAGAAATTAAATTTGGAATTAGTCTTGGTGGTTGAATTCTTAATACCTTTTTCACTTTAATAAGGAAGTCTTTGATAATTACTTTGGTTTGACATCTGAAAATATTTTATTCATATATACATTTGCTTTTTTATGTTTCAGAGTCGTGTGCAAGTGTGGTTTCTGTGGGGCAGAAAAACAAGCACTTAGTGAATGGGAGCGACACACAGGTTCCAAATCAAGAAATTGGAGGACTAGTGTCAAAGTGAAAGGTTCTTTACTGCCACTGGAACAATGGGTTTGTACTATACCTTCAGATTTCTTTGTTTTCCCCGGTTCAACAGTATGCCTATGGCCTCTCCATTTGGGAATTTGGGACATAATCTTATTGCAATCTCATTTGACTTTGCAGATGCTGCAGTTAGCAGAGTATCATGAAAATGCTATTGTGTCTTCCAAACCTCCTAAACGGCCTTCTATTAAAGAACGAAAGCAGAAATTGCTTACTTTTTTGCAAGGTATACTTGTTTTATATTTCGGGGAATGTAATTTTTCATTGCAATAGCCACATGAGCTGATGTACACCAACCGTATTCTTCCAATTGCTTTGACAGAAAAGTATGAACCTGTTCATGTCAAGTGGACAACAGAACGATGCGCTGTATGTAGATGGGTTGAAGATTGGGACTACAACAAAATCATCATCTGCAACAGGTATCATCAATAAGGTTCATTTTCGGAGTATTCATTGTCAAATGATGACTCAGGACCAACTGTTGGATGGACCTTAGAGACTTTTTAAGTTCTAAAGGCTTGAAAATCAGTTGAGTGCTTAATGTTTCTTTTCAATCAGATGTCAAATAGCCGTTCATCAAGAATGCTATGGAGCAAGAAATGTTCGGGATTTCACTTCGTGGGTCTGCAAAGCATGTGAAACACCTGAAGTCAAGCGAGAATGTTGCCTCTGTCCTGTTAAAGGCAAGTTTTTAGATGGGGTGGATTTGTTGAGTCATGCGGTGTCATGTCATGAAGTATCATTTTACTGTCATGATCTTGTATCTTTCATCTGATCTTTTGCTTATGCATTTTTTCCCCAGGAGGTGCTTTAAAGCCAACTGATATTGAGACATTGTGGGTTCATGTTACATGTGCTTGGTTCAGACCCGAAGTCTCTTTTGCTAGTGATGAAAAGATGGAGCCGGCTCTTGGGATCTTGAGTATTCCGTCAAATTCTTTTGTTAAGGTACTCTTTGTTCTTGTATTTTTCTTTTGGCCGATTCCAATCCGAACTCATTCATTAGAATGTTTATTTACATCTGATCATATAACTGAATTTTACTTTGGAAAATCCTTGAAGACTAATATATTTAAATCTCACAAAAATGGTACTGTTAACAAATGACACCTAACCCTTCACATCCACAATTATTTCATTGATACAATATAACAAAATTTCACATATTTTTAAACCACCAAAAATGGAGAGTGAGTTATGTGATAACTAGTTTGACATAGGGGATCTAGAAATGATCTAGAATGTACCATGTCAATGATTGTGAGTCTAGTTTTTCTTTTCTTTTCATTTTGATCTTATTGACTGCACCCTGAATTATTTAACTGATGCAATCTAAGGGTTTTTGTTCTCATTTGCTTCAGATTTGTGTTATCTGTAAGCAAATTCATGGTTCATGCACACAATGTTGCAAGTGTTCCACTTATTACCATGCAATGTGTGCATCAAGGGCAGGTTATCGCATGGAGGTGAGTTTTATTGCTCATTGTTTGTTCTCATTATATTCGTATTTATTATTTTGTGGGGTGGCTTCTGGTTTCTGAAGTCGTAGCATCTTAAGGTGATACGTGAATCGGATTACTTATATTTCTGGTGATACGTGATGCATTTGTTTGTGCATTCTTAATATGCAGTTGCACTGTTTGGAGAAAAATGGAAAACAGATCACAAAGATGATCTCTTATTGTGCTTATCACAGGTGTGGATTCTTTTCTTTTTTCTTCAATTTAAGTTTCCCTTCCTCCCTTTTGTCTCTCATATTGGCTTCTGTTCTATTGCCTCTAATTGTTGGCTTTCTTGGACATATGTAAGTTTTTCCTAACTTTTGTCCTTCACAAGCTTACAGTTTCATTTCTGGTGCAGGGCTCCAAATCCAGATACTGTCTTAATTATACAGACTCCTCTAGGGGTGTTTTCCGCCAAAAGCCTTCTCCAAAATAAGAAGAGGCCTGGTTCAAGGTTAATTTCATCCAATAGAACAAAGCTTGAAGAGGTTTTGACAGTTGAAATTACCGAGCCCGAGCCATTATCTGCTGCAAGGTGCCGGGTATTCAAAAGATTGAAAAATAACAAGAAGGTAATCTACTCTGATACCTAGTTACCTACTGATGTAGCACAGCCCGCAGGTATTAGATTAAGCACTCAAACAATAGAACCGAGAAGAATATAGGAGACTGAGGAGACGAAAATATAGATCGAAGGGACGAAAGAAATGACAGAAATCCGAGAACCGATAAGACAAGACAGAAATCAGAGAGTTTCAAGAGAGGGTTTATTCAATATCCAAATCTGAATTTTAAAGAACTACATGGGGGTATTTATAGCAAACTAAAACCTAGACATAAAAGGATAAAAATCCCTTGCTTAAACAGAAATCCTAACCCAAATAAAATAAGAAACTTAAAACTAGAAATCTGGAAAGTAGAAATCCTACTAGAATTTGGAAAACTAGAGAATCTTGGAAACTAACAAATACATTAGGAAACTAATAAATTTAGGTCCTACGCGTCCTGCATCACCTACCCATACACATTATAGTGATCAGCAATTGACAGTAAACAATTAGATGCTACTTTGTAATATGTTCCCGCTGCCACTAAAATGGATGGCAAATGGATATATCATATATTGGTGGACCAGTTGGGAGGTTATTATTATATCATTGTTGAATCAGTTAGATCTGTAATTAGCCTGATCTTTTCTCACTATCTTTTTTTTCTTTTCTGATGGCTAGAGAGTAGAAGAAGATGCCGTTGCGCACCAAGTGATGGGACATTCCCATCATCCCTTGGGAGCAATTCAAAGTTTGAATACATTCAGAGTAACCTTTTTACCTTTTCCGAATTTGTGGGATAGTATAGTCGTTTCTATCACTTTCATGTGGGATTTAAAATAATATCAACCTGACATTCTTCTTTTTTCTTCAATAGATAGTAGAGGAGCCTCCAACTTTTTCGTCTTTTAGAGAACGGCTGTACCATTTACAGGCAAATATCTTCCTTATCATCCCTTCAATATTCAATGATCTTAGTTGATTTTCTTACTATTTTTGGGTGTATGTTTATGAATGCAGAGAACCGAACATGATCGTGTTTGCTTTGGTAGATCTGGGATACATGGATGGGGTCTCTTTGCACGCAGAGACATTCAAGAAGGAGAAATGGTATGGAATTTGAACATTGAGCTACATGTTTTATTAAAATCATATTATGTCGTTATGTTTATGTATGTTCTTGAGAAGTTATTCCGTTATGTTGAAAACAGAATGTACTAAGAAACATGTGTCTGGTTCAGGTTCTTGAATACCGTGGTGAACAGGTGAGGCGCAGTGTTGCAGATCTTAGGGAGGCACGTTATAGATCAGAAGGCAAAGACTGCTATGTGAGTTGAATTATTTTCAAGTGGTTTACATTATTACTTTCATAATTGGTTCTAGATATCTTTGAAGTAGCGGAACAGAAAAAACAGAACCAGTAATGTTTAATTTCTTTGATAAGAGTGGTGCGGCGTAATTTCCCATTCCTTTTTCTTTCCTGTTTTGCTTCTTTTCTCAAGGCTCATGTTTACTCTGCAGCTGTTTAAGATCAGTGAAGAAGTGGTGGTGGATGCTACTGATAAAGGAAATATAGCACGCCTGATCAACCATTCAGTAAGTCATTCTGAAGAAT
Source organism: Prunus padus (assembly GCA_024362665.1). Taxonomy (NCBI): domain Eukaryota; kingdom Viridiplantae; phylum Streptophyta; class Magnoliopsida; order Rosales; family Rosaceae; genus Prunus; species Prunus padus. The sequence continues at coordinate 1,220,287 of JANFAM010000017.1, read as the reverse complement.
GTTAGGGTGCTGCCTTCCTTTTCATAATTTGCTTCTCTACTGTCTGTTTCTGTCATCACGGTCACTCTCATTCCTTACTGATGTGGTGTTGCTTATCTTTACCACAGTGCATGCCCAATTGCTACGCAAGGATCATGAGTGTGGGCGATGAGGAAAGCCGGATTGTACTTATTGCAAAGGCTGACGTAACTTCCGGTGACGAGCTAACGTATGTATTTCTCTCTCTCGCTCTCGCTCTCTCTTGGTTCCTTACGAGGAAGCTTAAGCTTAATGTGCATACATATTCCCTTGTTGACTCTGGCAGGTACGATTACTTGTTCGATCCTAATGAGCCTGATGAATTCAAAGTCCCTTGTCTATGTAAAGCTCCCAACTGTCGGAAATTCATGAATTAGTAGGATGATGATGAATATATACGCAGTCTCACTCACTCACTCACTTGCACAGGCCAATTGTTTCTCCGCAAGGAACAACACTAACCCCATTCCCCTCCCCTACCCTACCCCTATGCGGGATCTCACAGTGCATATACCAAATTTGTAATTTTGCCAAGGAAAAAAAAAAGCAGAAAAGAAAAGGGAATAGTGTACTTTTTTTTGTTTTTGTTTTTTTTTGACACACTACTAAGCTTAATAAAAGCTATAGCTTTTGCCGGCTTTTTTGGGCATTTGTGTATATTTCTCTATGTACCCTTTTATTATTAGTGATGACAATAGGTAATTCTTTTAATTAGTGACGTGGCACCCTCTAAACTCGAAAATGAAGATAAATATAATGATAACTCCAGTTTAAGGGGATGTGTACACCTAATTACAATCGAATGAAAGGAAGAAAAAGATCACAATGCAATAATTTTAATTTGAAATAATTAAGTTAGTTTAGAGTGTTTAATCATGAGAACGCGGCGTTTTCTTCCAAGCCAAGTAGACAGCCATGGGGGATCGCCTGAGACAACTCGGTAGCCTGCATTGGAGTACAATTGGCGAGCACCCAAATCATCCTCATAAGCCCGGAGAGCAAGATACTCGAAACCCCATTCAACTGAGAGCATATCACACCCTTTTAGCAGAACACTCCCTACTTTCTTCCTCCTGTCAATCAACTCAAATATTTATTCATCTCTTCATCTTGTCAAAATAACCAAAACAAAACCCAGTACAAAATATAAAAACGTAAATAAAACCTGAAACTCTTCAAAACAGCTATCCCCGACACGTAAAGATATTCCTCTGCCTCCGACGGCAGATGCTGAAGCACATCCCGGTCTCTCGACATTGTAACATCCACTACACCCACAAGGTCTTCCTGTGAGTTAGAAGTGTCAAGTGTAGGCTCAGCAACCAAACAGGCATACCTGTGGCATTATGTCTGATCATACTAATATCATCAAAATGCAGCTCCACAAGTATGCATGACCTAAATTATGAACCCATTTCCAAATGCATTGCTTTGCTTACCTATTCGGAGGTGAGTTCCTAAGTTTATATACAAGCCCAGAAAGCACTTCAGCCTGTGTTTGCAGCAGCAATCAAATTAAATAACAAAACCATCATTACCATATTTATATATGATTGTTTGGAGTTTGAATTAGACACAACAAGGATGAAAAGCAGAGCATCTTAGATTATAAACCTGGAAGAATTGGAAGAAGATATCATTGAAGAGAAACACAGGCTCATGGAATGCTTCAGCTTGAACTTGAGCTGCCTTTCTCACCTCATCTCCATTCCTAAACAAACTCCTCACCTTCCAACCAAACTCACTCACCAAATACTTGAACTCTCCCTTTCTATCAATACCAAATTTCCCACTCCCCACAAACCCAACTTCCTCAGCAGCTGATGAGCTTGATGAACTGGTACTGCAGCAATGCACCACACAACAACTAGCTTTACTTTCTGATCTCTCAGACTGCCCCTCAAAATGAATCATTTTCAATTTAGTCCTCCTAGCCGGTCTAGAAAGACTAGTAGTAAATCCACATGAAATCTCTGCGCAGAGTTTTCCTGATATGTTGGGGTAGCTTGCTGCTATCAAATGAGCCATATTTGCTTTACTGTTGATTGCTGCTTTTAATGACTTACATCTTTAAATCTGTTATTCTTTAAAGTCTATGCCGTTCATTCAATTTTTCATTTTCTGCTCTTTGTTTAGTTTATAATGGGAGGGACTGGGAGGGTGACAAAAAATTGTTTAAGCAAAGATAAGATGTAGGCACGACGAGCGGTCCTTGATTCTTGCTTGGTTTAGGCCAGAAATAAATATCCCACGTGGCAGCACTTGGGCCGACCACGTGGACTTGCAAAATAATAAGAACTACCACTTTGGTAACACCAGACTTCACTTCCCTACCATTCACATTAACTTAACATGTCCCATTTTTCTGTTTTTGATTTGGGAATGGACATAAAGTTCTCTCTCTCCGAATTTTTTTACGTTTATTTCATGCACAGCTTTTAAAGTTGAAAGCTTTTCCGTTAAGCTTTTCTGTTTTTCTTTGGGACTGAAATTAAATTTCATCCATTAGACTAACAGAAATTAGAAAGCATCACCAAAGTGGGGGTGTATTTTCGGTGGTGTAAAGTCACTTTTATATCCCCTTTACACTTAGGAGAGTGTAAATGTGATTTTTGCTCGATGAGGAAGATATAAATTCAATGATGTATATTCGTATTTGAAATCCAACGCCATTCAAAGACATCACTCCCACATGCAAAGGGCCCACCAACAAGAAAAATTATTTTCTCATACTTTTCTCTTCTCTCTCCTACTTTTCTCCTGGGACTCATTTTGAAGATGTAAAAAGAGATGTAAACATCCATTTTTTTTTGCATCTCCGCCACTCAATGTATTTTTACACCATATACACCTAACTATTGCATGCGTTTCCGCCAAATAAGGTGTAAATGTGCTATACACCCCCCCACCTGGTCATGCTCTTAGAAAACTGATATTGTGAATTTCAACATTGACTTTACACATAACAAAAAGAATTATTTAAAGTTAGGTCATTCCCAATGAGGGCTCTATTTGGGACTCAACCACTTTAAAGCTCTCATGTATGTAGTCCACTGCCAAAAAGGCATCCCTCAATCGAAGAGTTTTTGGACTCTATATTAGGGGTGGGCATCCGGATCGGAAAACTAGAGCACCGAACCGGACCGGGAGAAAAAAAAAAGGAAAAAAAAATCGATTGACTAAAAAGTCAACAAACCGGACCGAAATTGGACCGAATCGGTTATTATTATTATTTTTATACATATTTTTTAAAATCTAATGCTTAATTTTATAATTAATATTTTTCCAAGTTCAACTTCAAAATATTTCCCATTGTATGAATTGGATCATTTGTTAATTTTCAAACCCAAAAAATAACTTATTTATTATAATTTGTATTTTTTTATAAAAAAAATATGATTTAAAACTAGAACTGGTCAAAACCGGTTAGACCCGGATCAGCTGGTTTTTCAAAAAATTTCACTTAAAGCGAACTGGATGAATAGTATCAATTCCGGTTCGGTGTGAGCTCAAAATCGGACCGAACCGCTCCCAACCCTACTCTATATCATAAAATTGGCCGGAGATAATCCTAAATATGTTGACTTGTATAGAGCCTTAGAGCGCCAGCGAGCCCCACATTTTGAAAAACTGAACCTATAAAAGCATAAAAACCAGTGGGTCCCACATATTGAAAACCATTAAAATTTACTTTTTCTGTTACAAGCTTACAACGGTCTTTTTTTTATAATTAAAAAAAAAAAAACTTTTTCCCCTTATGTTTGCTATTTTATTCTTCTATTTTTTTCCTTTCATGGACCTTTAAATACTTCAATTGTTCTATGTTTCTAGATTTAAAAATGCTTACTTTTTTAGTACAAATTTGAAATATGCTTCCTTTAGGACTTATATTTTATTGTTTTTACTTTCAAATTTTGTTTTTGTTTTAATCTTTTCCAAATTTTGAATTTTTTTATTATATAAATTATCATTAAAAAAACTAACATAACATAAAGATACATTAAAACAAAATAAATTAACAAAAAACAAAAATAACATATAAATCAAATTATATCATAAATAAAACCCCGAATATAGAGTTTCCCATTATGGGAGAGATGCATTTAAAGCCCCAATGATTCCATCGGAGCTCTAAATGAGACTCTATCAACCTCTTTTAGAGCCTCGACCATTGAGGATGGCCTTAGGCCATCCCCAATGGTTGGGGCTCTAAATATGGTGGATAGAGCCTCATTTAGAGCTCCAATGGAATATTTGGGGTTCCAAAAGTGTAAGACCTGTGTCTTGGGGAAGCAAGAACGGTGAATAATCCCACATCGCTCGGAGAGGGAAAGTTGAAGTGCCTTATATGTGTGGGCACTTCTCTTCATAGCACGAGGCCTTTTGGAAGCTCACTGGCTTCGGATTCCTTGGAACTCCGAAGTTAAGCGAGTTTGGCTAGAGCAATCCCAAGATGGGTGACCCACTGGGAAGTTGCTCGTGAGTTCCCAGAAATAAAACCGTGAGGGCGAGGCCCAAAGCAGACAATATCGTGCTAGGAGAGTCAGGTCATGACATAATGGTATCAGAGTTGGACCCTGACCGAAAATGTGCCAGCGAGGACGCTGGGCCCCAAGGGGGGTGGATTGTAAGACCCGTGTCTTGGGGAAGCAAGAACGATGAGCAATCCCACATCGCTCGGGGAGGGAAAGGTGAAGTGTCTTATATGTGTGGGCACTTCTCTTCCTAGCATGAGGCCTTTTAGGAGCTCATTGGCTTCGGATTCCTTGAAACTCCGAAGTTAAGCAAGTTGGGGCTAGAGCAATCCCAGGATGGGTAACCCACTGGGAAGTTGCTCGTGAGTTCTCAGAAACAAAACTGTGAGGGCGGGGCCCAAAGTGGACAATATCGTGCTAAGAGAGTCGGGTCGTGACAAAAAGCATCTGTCCCACAGTGGGAGGCTCTATATCCGGGGATCTATTTATGATATAATTTGATTTATATGCTATTTTTGTTTTTTGTGAACTTATTTTGTTTTATTGTATGTTTATGTTATGTTAGGTTTTTTTTTTTGAACATTTCAACCCAAAAAAATTAAAATTTGGACAATATTTTTTTTTATAAAAGTAATTAGAGTAAAGAAAAAAACTAACTATTTATTTCTATTAAAAAAAACACTTTCATTTGAAAGAAAAAAAACCGGAAGAAGAAGAGGAGAGACAAAAATCAAGTTTGTTTTATTCATTTATGTGTTGGTGGGCTCCGCACATGAGGTAGTTAATTCATTCAAGTTTCCTTCTATGTGGGTCCCATTGAGTTTCAAGGGCTTCAACCAAGGTCATACATTTAGGGTTAGCTCCGGTGGGGCTCAAGCATATAGAGCCCAAAAATTGTTCCATTGGGGATGCCTTTTTGCACTTAGGCTCTATATCTAAGAGCCCCAAGGTGGTTGAGCCCTTTTTAGAGCCCCCATTGAGGATGGCCTTAGAGCCTTTAAAAACCCTTTCATCTTTTATCCTCCATGCATGCAGCTTGTTCATGCTTGCTACCACTTTCACTAGGGCTTGGACTTGCATGGTTAGACCATTGGTCAGTGGTCACACTACTTCCCCACTATTATTATCATCTCTCCTTTCTTCAATTATCTCTGCTCATCTCCCTGGTTACCACTACTACTAATTTCACCATCAACAACACTACTCTTATACCCACCATCATCATCACTATCTTGGGGATCACGACCACAACTTTTGTTAACCAAAACTAGAGAGTAAAACGCTCCGTTAACCCGAAATGACCAAACTTGAATAGTATCATTTTTTTAGATGGTTTTTATTAGCAACATCACTCCAATGGCTGAATGGATAGAATAAGAATTGAAGGGAAGAATAGAAAAAGGACGCAGTAGAAATTTACAGATTTGGCATCTGAGCTCGAAGGGGCCCATGATACTTTTCTGAAAAAGGAACGACGCCTTGAGTCCAACTCACCGCTTTGTTGTGACATAAGATGGATTTTGAGCATATGAGGTCATTTGGTCTTCCGAAAGAGCATAGTTAATAATTTTTGACTTTTCGTTTATTTACTATTTCAATAAATAAACGGATTGAGGATTTGTTAAAGAAGGGTTTTATCAGGGAGGGCTTGAGTCCTTGTGTGGTTCCAGTCCTTCTTGTTCCCAAAAAGGATGACATACGTGTGTTTATAGCCGAGCAATCAATAAGATCACAATTAAGTACAGATTTCTCATTCCGCGTTTGGAAGATATGTTGGATGTGCACGAGGGTTCAAAGGTGTTTCCAAAATAGACTTGCGCAGCGGATACCACCAGATTCACATTAAGCCGGGTGATGAGTGAAAAACAGCGTTCAAGAGCAAGGAATGATTATACGAGTGGTTGGTGATGCCCATCGGATTGTCAAATGCACCTAGCACCTTCATGAGACTTATGAATCAGGTTCTTCATCCATTTATTGGCTCTTTTGTTGTAGTTTATTTTAATGACATTTTAATCTACAGCACCACCAAAGAAGAGCATCTAGGCATTTGAGACAAGTCTTAGGTGTTTTGAAAGAAAATAAGTTAGAAGTTTCCATGGTTTAGCCACTTTTTACAGGAGGATTGTGAGGCATTTCAGCTCCATCACCGCTCATATTACAAAATGTTTGAAGAAAGGCAGATTCAATTGGGGGGAAGAGCAAGAAATTTGTTTTGCCCTTGTAAAAGAAAAACTTTGCACCACTTTGGTTCTAGTTCTTCCAAATTTTGAAAAAGTTTTCAAAGTCAAATGTGATGCTAGTGGAGTGGGAGTGGGAGCTGTGCTTTCTCAAGATAAGAGACCAATATCATTCTTTTCTGAAAATTTAAGTGAATCTCGTCAAAAATGGAGTACTTATGGCCAAGACTTTTATGCAGTTGTTTGGGCTTTGAAACAATAGGAACACTACCTTGTTAAGAAAGAATTTGTTTTGTTTACAGATCATCAAGCCTTGAAGTTCATTGACAACTAGAAACATGTTGATAAAATGCATGCTATATGGCTGACTTTTTTGCATAAGTTTTCATTTGTTATCAAGCATACTTCTGGCACCTTAAATTGTGTGGCTGACGCACTCGGTAGAAAGGCTTCCTTATTAGTTACTCTTACTCAAGAAATTGTGGGGTTCGAGTGTTTGAAGGACTTACATGAAGTGGATGATGATTTCAAAGAGATATGAGCTAAGTGTGCTAATCATGAGCCAATGACATATTTCTTTCTTAATGAAGGGTATTTGTTCAAAGGCAACCAGTTGTGCATTCCCGTTTCTTCTTTAAGGAAAAAGCTTATTCGGGATTTGCATGGAGGAGGGTTGAGTGGTCACCTTGGCCAAGATAAAACAATAGCAAGATTGGAATAGAGATATTATTGGCCACAATTGAAGCGAGATGTTGGAACAATTGTGCAAAAAAGTTATATTTGTCAAGTTTCAAAGGGACAGGTTCAAAACACTGGATTATACATGCCTTTTCCAGTTCCTATGCCATTTGGCAGGATCTTGCTATGGATTTTGTCATTGGCCTACCCCGTACACAAAGAGGTGTGGATTCAGTTTTTGTTGTGGTTGACCGGTCTCAAAAATGACGCATTTCATAGCTTGTAAGAAGACTGCTAATGCATCCAATATGGTCAAACAGTTTTTCAAGGAGGTTGCTCGCTTGCATGTGGTGCCTAAATATATAACTTCTCACTGTGATACAAAAATGTTGAGCCTTTTTTGGATCACTTTGTGGAGATTGTTTGGGACTACTTTGAACCGTAGTAGCACTACCCATCCTCAAATTGATAGCCAGACTAAGGTTACGGATAGAATATTGGGAAATATGGTGCGTATGATTTGGGGGAGAAGCCGAAGCAATGGGACTATGCATTGCCACAGGTGGAGTTTGCATATAATAGTGTTATTCATAGTGCAACCGGGAAGTCACCATTTTCCATTGTTTATACTGTTGTACCTAATCATGTTGTAGACTTGGTGAAGTTGCCTTGAGGACAGAAAACAAGTGCTGCTGCGGAGAATTTGGCTGAAGAAGTGGTGGATGTTCGTGATGAAGTGAAGCACAAGCTCGAGCAAACTGATGCTAAGTACAAGGCTGTTGCATACAAGCATAGGCTAGTTTAAGTGTTTCAAGGAGGCGACTTTGTGATGGTGTTTCTGAGGAAGGAAAGGTTTCATGTTGGTACATATAGCAAGGTGAAGCCTAAGAAGTATGGTCCATACAAAGTGCTGAAACGAATAAATGACAATGCCTATGTTATTGATTTACCGCATTCCATGGGAATTTCCAATACTTTTAATGTTGCTGATTTGTATGAGTTTAGTGAAGATGAAACCCTCTATCCTGAGCATAACTTGGGCTCGAGTTCTTCGAAGGTGGAGGGGACTGATGTAGACAAATGGCTGAATGGATTGAAGAAGAATTGGAGCGAAGAATGGAAAAATGACGCAGCAGGAATTTACAAATTTGGCGTCCAAGCTCCGAATGGGGCCCATGATACGTTTCGGAAAAGGGAACGACGCTTCGAGTCCAACTCACTGCTTTGCTGTGACATGAGATAAATTTTGAGCATCTGAGGCCGTTTGGTCTTTTGAAAGAGCATTTAAAAGTTGTAGTTAATAATTTTCGACTTTTCGTTTATTTACAATAATTCCCTAGGGAAGTCCATTTGGTGAGACTGATGTATTCAGATAGCCTTCATGGATGGTTTGTCTCAATTCATCTTTTATCAAATAATACAAACATAAGAGAATTTTCTCTCTAATTTCCTGGTGGATTCCAGATTTTGTTCTGTCTAGGTTTACGCTTGTAACCTATTCACTTGTGCTGCCTCACCACTGAGTTCTTAACACATACATTACGCTGTGGTTTTTCCCATTCTTCTTTTTCGTGTCCCACCGCCTCAAGTTTGTATCTCCTTGTACAAGACGAGGGTATATCAGTTGAACCTTCATTGTCTCCTCTTTCTCAAGCCTACCTCTCTCATCGTCTTCCAAGAAATCAGTCGACGGGATTTGGTTCAGAGGCATTGACATCCTGTTACCACTGGGTATTAGATCAGTTGGGGTCAGATGCTTCTCTATCACCAAAGCCACTTTAGTCCCACCCAAACTGTCAATTTTTCTCTTGAATGCTTCAGGCAAGTCATGATGAGCTGATGAGGAAGGACTACTTGGTTCTTTCCTCTTCCCAATCAGTACCATCATCATCATCATCTCTGCTCTGGAATTTTATTTTCAAAGAATTAGTCTTTCTCACAGAAGCAATAGCAGAGTGCATAAGCTTTGGTCCATCAGATGACCCTTGTTTCTTTGGCTCTATTAGTGCAGGCTTCTTGAGTGCCTTGTCATTTATCAAACCTTGTCTCTTGGACTTAGACGACCCCATTGATGGGGCAACTGGCAACTGGTCCGGCCTCAGCAATTTCAGATTCTCTCTCCGCTGCTGCAGTATTTGGGTCTTTGTTGATGTTTTGCTTCAATAGGTATTCCTGCATATATTTCTCTCAGTATCAAACCTGACAATCTAAAGCAACCAACCCATATTAGTCAACTTGCGATTGAACATGCCATCAAAGTCGCTGTCATTGCTTAAATGCCACCCCATTTGGTCTCCTTCTTCTTTGTGTTGTGCTCGTCCACTTGAGAGATTGAAAGATTGAACAAGAATATAATGCAAGAAACCAAATTGTGTTATCAAAGTTAGGATTTTATAGGGTATGTACACTAGTCAGTGTGTGATTAGGAAACCTATTGAATAAAGACTTGAGGTTCAAGTAATAGGACACAAACAAAGTTTCCTAATCCTTTAAAACCAATATATAGAGGTAGCATTATCAAATCTAATACGGAAATTTGATTTTCCAAAAACCTATTGAATAAAGACTTTCGAGTTTTTTTTTTTGGGGGTAAAAAAATCCTTGGAGCTCTTTCAGGGCCAAAACGGGAAAGCAAAACATTTGAAGTTTTTAAAAATGTTATGGGCACTAGAGAAACACGTGGATGGCTTTAGAGAGAGAGAAAAAAAAACTCATATGTATGTGTATATGTAAGTAGGAAACAAAATTGTATTTTTTTTTAGGGAATAACGATAGTATATTATTGATATGAGGATAAGCAACTAGTACAAAAACCAAGCTATGTTGTAGGGGATTAGGCGAGTTTCTCTACACATGCGGGCTTAGTCGTCAGTCTAATTTGGGTAGCCTTACCCGCTCAACCGCAAGCGAGAGTAGGAACCTTGCCACTGATATAGTACCCCCCACGGCCCTCCTAAGAACATGTTCGTAAAAACTAATTGTTACAATCCTCAAATAAGACATCAGAAATAAAATCAAGAGGTTCCTCAAACCAGTGCACATTTGAATCAATATGTAATGCATAGCGGACTATGCAGTGAGCCACACCATTGGCGGAACAAACTCGTATTATATGTATCAATATGGGAAACAAACTGCTTGGCCCAAAAGAAAAGGAAAGAATTGAAGCTTTGATTTACCAGTTAAACTCCAATTCCTGAGGGAATTCAATGATGAAACATTAAATCGAAATCCTACCTCTCGTGTATACAATCCTTGCCAAATTAATTTAACTAAAACAAACAATCCTTTGAATTTGTGATAATAGAAAACTAACATATTAAAATTAAGGCAAACGAAGAATATATAATTTGTACTAACTGGTCTGACATCCAGTCCCTGGCCCCGTTTCTGTACAACATTAAAGACACCTCATCTATATGCAAGTTTCTTAATCAAATTGGGAATATAGGATTAAACTTTTTTTATTTTAAGTAAACCATGTTACACCGTATCTATATATAATATATGTTAAGGCAGAATACCTTAAAAGTAAAAATTTCAAAATCCCCACAATTGCTGTTGGTTAATAAAATACTAAAACAGAAGATCTTTCATTAAATATGGATAAAATAATACATTTATAATTTATTTAAATTTAAATTATAATTATAAAAACAAAAAGAAAAGAATACGTATCATAGCTTATTCATAAAACCGGGAGAAATTATTCCTAAAATAGGAGACAACTATCTTCAAAATTTCCTTTATAAATTAAAAGACTATAACACTCATTAATAATAATAATAATAATAATAACCCGATTCGCACATGCGCTAGTATTAGATTAATTTGGAAATAATTTAAAATATCGTTTGTATTTAAAAAAAAAAAAAAAAAGACACCTCATCTAAAATTGATTATTTCCAACAGAATTAATTTTTTTCTTCTTTTAAGTGTAAATTTTTCTGTTTTTCTCTAATTCTCCTTCCTGTGACAGTCTGCATGTATAACATAGAATAGAAGTGATTTAAGATTAGAAAGCATTCATCATAGAGCTATCCTTAACCCGCAATAATCAATTTTTGCCTAGTCTTTCAACAAATTTTAAAAGCATTTAATTGAAACAAAAATCTATCATCCATCCAAACGGACAGGGTAAAATCTGTGCGAGGAGAAACTACTTTCATGCTGGACAAAAATAAAAAAATCCCTAACCCAAAAAAGCATGTGTATATTTAATGAGATAAGAGAAGAAAAATAAAACAAGAATTAAATGACGTATAATACGTGGAATGAGAAAAAGACTGGTTATATCTAGGGTTAGAAACAGAGAGAAACTAGCAATTAAAACAAAACTCAAGACTTCCTCTCTTTTTTTGGGTACATTGGGAATTAGTTACTGATCCCAGTTCCAGTTTCCTATCTGCATGCAGCAATCTCATAACTAAACACTTAAAAAGCATATTGATGTCAATTCATCATTGCTAAGAAACACAAACTTTGGTATGAGCATGGGTAGAAGTAGTGAGGACAAGCAAGTAGAGAGGACAAGAAAAAGCATACCATGCCAGAATTTCAAGTAGCAAATTAGTGGTTTTTAAGAAAATTGTGATAATGCAGGACAATCAAAAACAAGAAACAACAAAAAGTATAGGAAGTTAACGCAACAAAGAAAGCCAAGGCAAGGGCTGGAAGAAAAACAAACATTATGGACCAAGCTCAGGGGGCCGGTAAAACCATATTTTGATTTTATTTCCTTGCTGAAACGAGATGCCACAGAAAATAGAATGAGCATAATTAACTTAAACGCAATAAAAGGAAGAAACAAAAAAGAAAACAAGGATATAGAAAGAAATTGTCTCAATGTGTACTTTCAGGAGAATGATGTATCCGACTTAAAATTACCGAATCAGACTCATTAGACCCAGACATCAAAACCTCACAAGCCTGAGCCTTTGGGGATCCCTCTGGTGTTATTAAAGGACCAGTTAGTGCATCAGCCGCACCTTCCTTTGGGTAATGAATAGAGTTATCATTTTCAGTCTTGCTAGTAACATTCAAGTCGTTACCAGCAGCAGGTAAAGTGGAGGTAGCAAGAGCCAAGTTATCAATCGATGAGCAACCATTTGCATCCCCAACCTCTAATTTCCCCTGCTCAGAGGAGTAATCCATTTCCGCCCCATTTAAAAGTGTTTGAGGCTCTCCTGCGTTGCTTGCACTATAATCTTCAACTCGCATTTCCAACTTAGGAGAAACGAGGCAGATATCATTCTGCACCTCGGGACTAGGTGTTGACACCAGCACCTCCGGTTTTTCCTCAGCACTGTCAGTTGAAGCAGTGACAACATTCTTCTCATCTAAACTTGACAGAGGAGCATCTGTCATTTCTGCATCAGAAGTCGGGACTAACTCCTCTACTTTCTCCACATCACAAAGGACTTTTGCTTCCATTTTCTCCTGATTAGATCCTAATATAATATCCAGTGTTCCACCAGCAATAAATGGCAAGCCTCTTATTTCCATCCTCTGCATCTTGTAAAGATTCATAGCCTTCTGCGAGTCAGAAAACAATATGTCAACCAACTAGGATGCAGAACTACCAACTAGAATTCAGGGTAGCATTTGATGGCCAATTCATATTGAAGCACTAAAAGAAGACAAAGTCCGTCAAAGTAAAACCAAAAATTAGAAACAGTTGTAAACATTTGGTAATCCATAGAGTGATATAAAAGAGAACAAGATACATTAGAAAAACAGCTCTCAACTTGGTTTGAAAACATACCAGGAAATATAACAAGTGAACCAATACATACAAAAAGGGGTATGATGATAATTCCTACCAAATAATAAAGCACAAGAATTATTGAAGTATTTTCTCTTGGCCATGCATAAATTCAATATCCTGATTTTCCAAGCAACAGAGAGAGGAGAGATTCCAGTTTTTATTTATTTAAGAAATCATAAAAATCAGTAATTTCATACCACTACTTGCAGCCTCATGTAATTACAAACAATACAAATGAACGGACAATTTAACGGTATATGAACAAGATATCAATATAGAAAAAAGTGTTTAACATTATCATTCATCATAAAGTATACCTGAAAGACAGAATCCTTCAAAGGAGGAAAAAGTGAGGAAGTCGATAAGGTTTTGGATGACCCCAATCCAGCCCTTGCACCCTGTATGACATTAGGAGAGAAGATACAATCACATTCAGTAAGACTAGATTCTAAAAGGAAAAACAAATTGAACAAAGTTTTGCAAAGAATCTGCACCTTCAAAATTGTAAGCGTAGTAGCATCTTCATCAACAGTGGAACTCCCGTCAGTATCCAGTATGCTCATACACTGGCTATACAACTCAGGATGAGCAAGGTCTGCTGAAATGTCAAGCTTGGAGAGATAATAATGACTTAAACAAGGGACATCATCGCTTGGCGATTTAGAGTAAACAGGTGACTTCTCATGACCAAGTTTAGACATAGACTCCTTTGGAGGAGAAGTTACAATGGGCCTTGTTTCGACAGTTTTAGCAAGAACTCCATGATCCAGGTTATCTTCATGATGAGATATCTGACCTGCCTGCCCAACCACAGCATCATCCACAAGGGCCTGCAAGGGATAATCATCCTTCTGAGCTGGGGAGGGCAAGTCCCTTTTCACATCATTGTTATGTACTTTCCATGTATCAGCACTGGATTCCCATCCACGAGCATTCATTGAATGCCTGTTCTGATCCCATTCGGCACCCCCATACATGTGAGTCTCATCCCTAAATGCACCATTACTCCCATCCCATAGATGCAAGTGAGAAGGACCTGAACCATCCATCATATTCTGCCACCCAAGTGGGCGCAAGTGACTGGAAAATCTATCAGCATCAGAAATATGATAAGGAATCCCAGAGTGGTTAATTTCCATTGAAGGTCTAACACCAAAAATTGGTGGAGCTGGAAACTGAGGTAGCATCCCTTGAAAACCACCATGAGGTGCCCCATGTTGAAAATGCATGAAGCCATTTGGAAGTGGTGCCGTCCAGTTTGGGACACCCCTCCATGCATTACCGTGCCCACGAACCAAATTGGGATCACTACTCCTTCTATAACGTCCATTGGAGTTAACTCTACCATCTTCTTCCAATGAACCAACAAAAGAAGGGTCAACTCCGGCCCTGAAATTGGGATGAGGAAACAAAGATAAATTACTCTGACTACTCCTATTGTGAGCTGATGAATCAGCTGGCGACGAGTCATCCACCAAAGGCTTCTCTGATGGCAAGTCCCGACTAAGTCTATCCTCAGTATTAGAGAAATCTCTATTATCAATGGAAGCACTGCTTCTCCGACCTGTTTCTTCAATGTCAAGACTCCTTCTGACACCAGTTCTGTTCATATACCTACGGTCAATATTTGATGATGAAGGAGATCTTTCCATCAAGGCCAGAGGTGAAGCCTTAGAACTCGCACACTTTTCATTTGACAGCTCCCCTAGATGGCCATCATCCATTTTAATGGGTTTTTCCATGGATCTGTACTTGGAACCTCTTTCTGAAACTCCAGAGAGACCAGATCCATCTCTGGGAGGAATTGCTTTGGTCCTCTGCTCTGCCACAGAATCCCTATACTTCAAATCTTCTGGATTCAGATACCTTGTAACAGAAGAAAAATTATGGTAAATTACTATATAACACAAAAATGCCTCCAAAAAAATGGTTAAAACACAACCACAAATTCCCTTTACAACAATGAAAATCTTTACTCATGGATTCTTTCATGCTTATTTGAGGTATAAATAATAGACAAAATTATTCGTCTTCACAACTGCTCTGCATGGATATCATAAATTCTAAATGTAAACCAAATTAAAGCTTGCAATATTAAAACAAGTCACATCTTTTCACCGATAGAAACATGCAAAAAAAAGCTATATAAACAGAAGATGAAAAAATCTGCAAATGCGTGATAACCATATGAATCCGAGATATGCCAACTCTAATCACATTTTCCCAATTACATAGGAATGTGAAGGGGGAGGAAGTCAGAGAGAGAGAGAGAGGAGAGGGATAACTACCTGTACTCATCCATGCCAACATGTGAATTAGAACTGGGGGAGGCCCTCCGCTTATTGCTGCTCAATATAGTGTCTGCATAAGCTTGCCTCGACTGAGATCTTCCCTTATTAACATCTGACTCAACTCTATCACCACTTGATGACTTCTTTTCCAAGTCAGAGTAGCGAGCTTTGATTCCTCTAGACTTAGTATCACTACAATCATCACGATCATCTGGGGATCTTTTCTTTCCCCTGCTACTATCTCTGTATCTCGTGCTGCGATCATCAAGATGTGACCCATCGTAGTCCCGGTCATAATCACGGTCACGATCTCGATCACCATCTCTATCACGGCCACGATCACGGTCATGATTGCGATCTCTCTCACGGTCCCCATCCCGCTCACGATCCCAATCCCAATCACAATCGTAATCACGGTCACGGTCGCGGTCACGACCATGATCCCACCCATGTTCACGTTCACGATCATGGTAACGGTCACGATCGCGGGCATGATATGAGTCACGGTCCCTATTACGATCGCGATCACGGTCAAGCTCTCCTTTGCGCTCACCATCCTGAAGCTTGGATCTCTTCGGTTGCATTTCTGTCATATCTTTTTCTTCCTTTAAATGCTTATCATCAGATTTGCTGCTAGGATGATCTTTTGTAGGGCGCTCATCTCTTTGCTTGTCATCTCGGTGCTTATTGTCCCTATCCATATCTTCCCGATATTTTTCTCTGTATCTCTCATCCTTCCGCTTCTCATCTTTCTGCCTGCCATCCCTGCCAAAATCATCCCTAGAAGATAATCGACCATCATTGATGTCTTCAACATCATCTAGAAGCTTATCCCCATCACCAAAATCATCTCTCCTTTTCCTCATCCGTCTCTCCATCTGGTTCTCTGACTCAGGACTTTCCAACTCATTCCGTGCATTTAAATCTGCAACACCACAAAGATTAAGACATAAAATTGTATTCCAAAATAAAGTTGAATTCACAAAATCTAATTCTAATAACAGGTTCGCGTACAGATTGTCAACCCATAAATATTAAAATGTAGGATAATGTGGAAAAAGGTATAACATGGAACTCTCTCTTCCAAAACAATATGATCTGACCTCTTTACCTCTTCATTTAACAGCAGTAAGTTTAACCAGAAATTAACACCACTAATTGGTGGCTTCATAAAACTAGTTCCATTTCCAAACCAATATTAAATGTTCACTAAAAATCAATCAGTTAAGGAAAAAATTAATGTTAACATGACTGACTGGATAAACCCTTGCACACATATAACAGTCTCTCGGCTTCATTAAGTTCCCAGACCCATTCAAGTCATCAAAATGAGGGTTTATCGCCCGAAATTTTGAAAGGAAAAAGGGGTTAAAAATCAATGAATAGACAGGCAATGCAGTGAAGAGGTGGAATCCACGTCTTCAAAGTAAAAGAGGAACACCTAGTTACAACATCTCAAAACAAAAAAGAGAAACAAATAACACAAAAGAGGAGGAAAAGAGAAGTTAAGAAACTGAATCGATACACCTTGTTAAGGAAAGATATTGAAATTACAGATGAATACGATACCTCAGATAGACAAGTAATACAATTATAACTCATTAACATCTGAATAAAAGAAACAGAAACCAGACTCAAACCAATTTTTTCCATCTTCATGAGAGCAAAGCAACCAATTAAATAATCAACAAGAAACCAAAAGTATGTTTTCCTTAATTTTCACTCCAAAAACAGCTAAACCTCCAAATCACTCGAGTATGTTTCAATCCCACCTCAACTCAAAGAATGTTGAAAAGTAATAGCAGAGGGGTTAGTTCTACAGACTCAATTCAGATGCCCACTGCACTATCCCGTGCAACCATCCATATCTTAGAAATGAGAGTTAACCATTCAAATACATTTATTTTCCAAATCTACAGTTGAAATAACCACGTCAAGTAGACCAATGAGTATTTTCCAACTCATATGTCAGACAACCACACTCAACCTCAAGCAACGTGGGTCAATCCAACATGGCACCTCATTGTTAGTTTCTGAAGATATAAATATTAATAGAATTGCGTCCACTGTAAATTTGGCAAGTACAAAACTAAATCTGAGCACAACGGTCAAGTACAAATTTCCATAGAAAGCCTATGGTATTTAAGTGACTAATAAATTAATAATGACCAGGAATGTAAAGGACCGCACTAGGTCCCACAACTAAGCTGAATTGCAGCATGCACTAGATATGAAATATTACGAGCAGCCCTAGTAGCGAGCACTTTCAGATCATCCACTCAACTTAAATCAAAATGTATCTATAATTATATAATACAAATGACAATAATACAGAAATTTTCACACATTAAGGATCGTGATAAGTTTTAAAGGTGCATGTGTGATTGTGTTTAAGGAGAACGTATTAAGAGTTAAACTTTCCGTTTCTTGTCACTCATATTTACGATCTACAATGTATCAAAATCTAATCTTAA
Source organism: Prunus padus (assembly GCA_024362665.1). NCBI lineage: Eukaryota > Viridiplantae > Streptophyta > Magnoliopsida > Rosales > Rosaceae > Prunus > Prunus padus. Next base: position 1,202,404 of record JANFAM010000017.1, on the reverse strand, counting down.
CAGGATCTTCCCCTTCAAAAATCTGACTTCAATCAAACTGATTTTTTTTTCATTCAAATTGTGCTCGAAACTCTTTCTAATCCAATATGGCACTCTCCAAAATTTTATTCCTCTCATCTAATCCATAATCCCGTCGAAGAATTCAATATCCAATGAAATTTGTTTGCAATCTCCTAAATGATGTTCTTAATTTTCTTTGCTTTTTTGAAAGGAATTCCTTATCTTATCTTATATCAAATTTAAGTTCCAAACAAATGGGAACTATAGCCAAAAACCCCAAACCTAGGACACCTTATCACTTGAACGAACCTACCCCCACGCTATCACATTTCGCATTCTCATTCCACATTACATGAGTTGGATTTTTTAATTTAAGTGGTATATCAGACGGTCCTTGATAGCGAATTCAGAAATCTGAATTGGACGATATGAAGGTTACTCAGATACATAGTATCCCATTACTGAGCTATACCATGGTTAGTATTTCAATGCAATTATAGTTCAAATAAAGCAGTACAATCAAATAAAAAAGGATTAAAACATAATGGTGTATTTATACTATTATCCATCGCAATAAAGTACAAAAAATTACGATAAGCTGAACTGAATGCAAAGTCAGCATCTTATAAACTAGCAACATTCTCTTATGCATAAACGTGAGAGGGGAGGGGAACAAAACCGTAAGCATATATCCATATACAGTTAACTACTCATAATAAGTAACATATTGCTCGCAAAAATTCTATAAAGTCGTACAAAATACACAATAACTAACAAACCCATTCAGTTACCTTACCAGTTTTTTCATTGACCTGCTTTGCGGGAACTCGTTCATCGCCACTGACCAATCTCTCAATTCTCCCATCTTTACCTTTCTTTTCCTTCTCCCGCTCCCTCTCCTTCTCTGCTCCACCACCTTCTTTACCCTCCTTTCGAATCGAGTCCTTATCCCTATCCCTATCTCTATCCCTATGCTTTCCTTCACCCTTTCCACTACTACTAGTACTCTTCTTCACCTCACCGCCCTCTGCATACAATTCCACATTCTCATCTCTTTTCTTACTCTTGGACTCCCCCGATGCCTTCGATGACTTCTTCGACCCCTCACCACTTCCTCTGTGATCATCCTCGCCGCCATTCCATCTATCACTCCCTCCGTAATCAACCCTCTCCTTGCGCCGCTTAGACGACACTAAATCCTCAGAATAGTCCCCATTACCGGAGCCACCATACGAGTCTCTCCCATCCTTCAAATCAAGCTTCCGCTTCTCAGTGGAGACTGAATCTTTTGAAACCCTAACACTCTCTTCCTTGCTCTTCCGATCCTTTAAGCTCGAATCTTTCTCCGAATCCGAGTACTCCCTGGCATCCCTCGAGCTATGCTTACTTGATTTGTGCCTTGAACTCCTCGGCATCACTTCGAAACACTCAAAACCCTAATCTTGAATCCTCGAAAGGTACCAAAATCTCAAAATTTTAAAATAAAACCCTGATATCTCTTCTAACAAAAAACTGAACTCTGAAACTGAATAAGGAAACCCAGATTCAAATTGCTGAGATAGACTCGGTGATCAGATTGGATATTGAAACCCTAATTGTAAGGAAACGGAATACTCCAATGACCAAACTTGAAAACCCTAATTGTAAATAAAGCATACAATTTTCGAGGGTTGAACCAGCCGCAGAAAAATCTAACTGGAATGGTAGAGTAGACAGCGGCCGGAAGCGGAGATTACGGATCGCCGGGGAGTAGAAGGTGAATGGGTGTAAGATTGGGATCGAAGATGGTGAAGATTACGTCTGAGCGAAAGAGAGACTCTTGGCGTCGGTTGGGGATAAATGTGGAAAAACATGTGATGTTAGAGAGAGAGAGAGAGAGAGAGTTTCTGTTTTTTTGTTTATCGGAATCGGAGAGTTAATGAGACTCAGAGACGACTTGGTGGACAGTTTGTGTTTTATCTGACACGATTGCCCTTAGGATTTCTAGTTTATTTCGATTCCCTTTAGGATTCTGTTGATTCTAATTTTTTCTAATTCAACTTAAAAAGAAAATGTTTTGATAACAACTAAAAATAATAATATCATTAAATATAATTAAGAATGATTAGTTGAGTGCAGATATGGGCTTAGCTAAATTGGTTGAGTTCAAAAAATAGATTATCACTTGTATAAAAAAAAAATTTGATGATTAATTGAGTTTTTAATCTTCAAAATAACTCCCCTTTAGGATCACAAGTAAGGTGTGTCATTTTGCTTTACTAATTTTATTAAATTAAGGTCAAACTATAATTGATACTAGCCTCCTTCCACGCGCTCTCGCTCGTGCATGAGGCATTTTCTACTCGCGACTTACAATTTTTCTGTTTTTTTAGTTTGCAATTGTATTTTTGTAGATGGGCATTTTATCACTCTTATTTTTCTAGATGTGCATCCAAACAATTTATCGCACGCCATTTGAGAAGTTTTGCCAATGAATGTGTTAAGGGATTTCAGTTTCTGCTATAACTTTGTTCTCCATGTCTTGAAAAGTATATGGTGCATCTTCAACTACATCTCATCAATTTGAAGCTCCTATTTATTTACATCCCTCTCTGTCAAGTTACGTGATTATCCAAGCCTAATAGAGTCCTAAGTGCCCTACAATAGCTCTACAATTAGGGTTTGAGGCTTTCGAAATGCTACGAGAACAAGTTCGGATAAGTTCAAAAGCTATGGTTTTGGTTCGAGACTTGGATTTAGGGTTTGGAGACTAAAATTCAATTTTTAGAATACTAAAATAATTTTCTATAATTTTTAAATTCCACCCAATTATTTAAAACATTTAAATTTAATTAATTAGTATTTATTAAGTAATTTTTATGAAATTAATTAAAATATTTAAATACTAATTCTTCATTAAATAAATAAAAGTGATTAAAACATAATATTTTAATATTTTAAAGATAGCCGCACGGCTATACTTCAAAATAGAATATTTATAATATTTTATAAGTACAGTAGAGCGGCTATACTCTAAAAATATAATATCTCAACAGTACGGCTATACCCTAAAATAGAATATTATAACGTACAGCCGCACGGCTGTAACCCAAAATAGAATATTTTCAAGTATAGCCGCACGGCTCTACCTCGTAGATAGGAAACACCTCTGCCGATTAAGTTTCGTCGGCATAGTCCTGTCTTAAGCAAACATTTGACCTCTCCGACGAATTTTCGTCGGCAGAGGTGTTTTCATTTTTATTTTGAAAATTCAAAATTAGTTTCTTCACTTTTGTTTTTTGGCCAACTTCTTTAATTTAATATATGTGATTAAGTAATATCTTAGCCTTTTTGAATTACTTTAATTAGTAATTATGTATTTTTTTTTATTTCTTTAGTGAATATTTAAATATGTTACTGATTCAATTTTGTTTTGCAAAAACTAAAAAATAAATTACCTATTTTTCTTTGGGTTTCTTTATTATATTTCCCCAGAGCCCAAGTTCCATCTTTTTTTTTATAATTAAATATTATGTATTATCTATATAACCCAAGATTGAGAGCGAAACCTAAATCGTAAAGCCCTAGGTCGAGTTACGTGATTATACAACCCTAATCGAGTCCTAAGTGCTCTACAATAGGTTTACAATTAGGGTTCGAGGCTTTTGAACGGCTACGGAACAAGTTCGGATAAGTTCAAAAGCTATGGTTTTTGGTTCGAGACTTGGATTTAGGGTTTGGAGACTAAAATTCAATTTTTAGAATATTAAAATAATTTTCTAGAATTTTTAAATAATTCAAACTATTTTTAAATTCCACCCAATTATTTAAAACATTTAAATTTAATTAATTAGTATTTATTAAGTAATTTTTATGAAATTAATTAAAATATTTAAATACTAATTCTTCATCAAATAAATAAAAGTGATTAAAACATAATATATTTAAAAATATATAATATTTTAACATTATAGCCGCACGGCTATACTTCAAAATAGAATATTTAAAATATTTTATAAGTACGTGCGGCTATACTCTAAAAATATAATATCTCAACAGTATAGCCGCACGGCGATACCCTAAAATAGAATATTATACGATGTTGCCAGTGTACCCCCAAAATAGAATATTTTCAAGTATAGCGACACGGCTCTACCTGTAGATAGGAAACACCTCTGCCGACGAAGTTTCGTCGCATAGGCCTGTCTGGCAAACATTTAACCTTTTCCGACGAATTTTCGTTGGTATAGGTGTTTTCGTTTTTATTTTGAAAATTTAAAATTAGTTTCTTCACTTTTGTTTTTTGGCCAACTTCTTTAATTTAATATATGTGATTAAGTAATATCTTAGCCTTTTTGAATTACTTTAATTAGTAACTATGTATTTTTCATTATTTCTTTAGTGAATATTTAAATATGTTACTGATTCAATTTTGTTGTGCAAAAACTAAAAAATAAATTACCTATTTTCCTTTGGGTTTCTTTATTATATTTCCCCATAGCCAAAGTCCCATCTTTTTTTTTTATAATTAAATATTATGTATTATCTATATAACCCAAGATTGAGAGCGAAACCTAAATCATAAAGCCCTAAGTCGAGTTACGTGATTATCCAAGCCTAATCGAGTCTTAAGTGCCCTACAATAGGTCTACAATTAGGGTTCGAGGCTTTCGAACGGCTACGGAATAAGTTCGGATAAGTTCAAAAGCTATGGTTTTTGGTTAGAGACTTGGATTTAGGGTTTGGAGACTAAAATTCAATTTTTAGAATATTAAAATAATTTTCTAGAATTTTTAAATAATTCAAACTATTTTTAAATTCTACCCAATTATTTAAAACATTTAAATTTAATTAATTAGTATTTATTAAGTAATTGTTATGAAATTAATTAAAATATTTAAATACTAATTCTTCATCAAATAAATAAAAGTGATTAAAACATAATATATTTAAAATATATATAATATTTTAACAGTATAGCCGCACGTCTATACTTCAAAATATAATATTTAGAATATTTTATACGTACAACCGAGCGGCTATACTCTAAAAATATAATATCTCAACAGTATAGCCGCACGGCTATACCCTAAAATAGAATATTATAAAGTACAGCCGCACGGCTGTACCCCAAAATAGAATATTTTCAAGTATAGCCGCACGGCTCTACCCCAAAATAGAATATTTTCAAGTATAGCCGCACGGCTCTACCCTGTAGATAGGAAATACCTCTGCCGACGAAGTTTCGTCGGCATAGGCTTGTGCTGCAAACATTTGACCTCTCCCGACGAATTTTCGTCGGCAGAGGTGTTTTCGTTTTTATTTTGAAAATTCAAAATTTGTTTCTTCACTTTTGTTTTCTGGCTAACTTCTTTAATTTAATATATGTGATTAAGTAATATCTTAGCCTTTTTAAATTACTTTAATTAGTAATTATGTATTTTTTATTATTTCTTTAGTGAATATTTAAATATGTTACTGATTCAATTTTGTTGTGCAAAAACTAAAAAATAAATTACCACACTTTTATCGGAGTGTGAATTGTCGATGTGGGATTTTCACAAAGTGCACCTCAAAAGATAACATATTATGTTGATCATTGTCATTGTAATAAATGTTAAATTATGGTTATATTGAATTCAGAGACTGCAAAGATCCGCACATTAAAAAATTATAATAAAACAACAAGGAAACGAAAAGTGTAAATCCGCATATTAAAAAAACGAACCGGTAAAGAGAATTATGAGATAATAAATAACCCATTAAAGAACATCAACTCCAAACAATAGAGTTCTGTCAAAGGTCTCTCTTTCTCTACCACCTTGGTTCTTTGTTTGGTTTTAGAGTAGGGGTTTCGAACCAAAAAAAATGAAAGAGCAGGGGATCGCAGGGGATTTGACAGTCATTGCAGAGAGCAGTAGTCGGATGGAAACAGTACTTACTTCTACTCAACACCACCAGTCCAGTTCAAACCAAGAAGAAGAGGTTAAACAATTTTCAATCTTTCATCTTTTGTTCTTTTCTTTATATAGATGTCCGTTTCAACAGTTTCATATTTTAATCGCGCGCATGATTAAAAAAAAGCCTCTCACACGCGCGGAGAGGCTAGTAATATATAATGTACCCATTAAAAGTAGACCCATTATTTTGTTGTTGGGTCACATTGATTTGATCCCAACTCTAGAATTTAGGCAATTTCAATGATTATATTACCTTTTGGTAATTTAAAAAAGGTACTTTAATTTAAATCCTTTTTCTAACCAAAGGCACTATAAATTCATTTGTTTTATATGAGCGATATTGAGAAATGAGTTGTCTCACACGCATATTGTTAAGATGCTATGGGAGTTCGAATCTATAAGTCAATACCATTTTCACTGGGCTTAACACCATTAGATAAATTCATTAATTATTTATTCTTTTTCCTTGTGAACTTGTGGCGCGTTTACTAATCCGTAATCATATTGAGAAGGAATTGGATTGAAGAGGAATTGAAATGAGGCGGAATCGTAATCATATTCTGTTGAAGTTGTTTACTAAAGCATGCGGAATCAAAATAGAATTTCATAAAGTTGTTTACTAATTCAGATAATTGAAATATAAACCAAGTATGATTATTAAAATACCCTTGTCCCAAATCAAATTTTTTATATACTTTTTAATAAAATTTGATATAGTATATAATAGTAAGAAAAATTAAATTGCTTTTTTATTTCATAGACTTACTAAAATGATTTTGTTTTGTTTTGTTTTTATATAAATTTAAGTATTTTTATTAAGTTTTTTTAATTTATAAATGTAAGTATTTCTATTAGTTAATCCTTTAACACTTAAAATGATTTTGTTTTTATTTCTAGGGTTAAGGATAATCTTGAAAATAATGAAAGTAAGTGAGGGCATAAAGGGAAAAAATTATCATTCCGATTGCTCCCTAAACCCTAATCCAAATACATTCTACATGTTGGGAATCTAAATGAAATCTTAGAATTGAATTCTATTTTTGTGTAGGCCCCACGCACTTTTGATTCTTCCCAATTTTAATAAACACATGTATAATCCGTAATCGAAATCGGATTCCTTATTCTCATTCCGATTACGGATTAGTAAACACACCATTGAAGTATTGTGTTCACTGGCGGACCTATGTAGGCGCAAGGAGATGCATCTGCACCTTCTCTATCTGGAAAATCCCATTTTGTTGTCTTGTTTGCTGTGCAGTTGTTGACTAATGTAGATAGGTTCATAAACTCCTTGCACTTGGATTTCCCTCACATACTTTTAGCATTTTAAATGTTGCTCCTTCTCTGAAAAATTTTTGATCCGTCGGTCACTGTGGTTCTCTAGCTCAACATCATTTCATTTGTCTCGAACAGAAAAAGTTATAAAATAAAATAAACTATTTTAACTCAAAGCAATGACTGCTATAATTAAGCAAACGAATGTCCGGATTCTTGTTCGTTCACAAAAATAGAAAGGATCCAACACCGACTAGATTCAATCAAATCAGATCCGTCGCTTGATGATTGGAACACATTAACGGACGGCAGTGATCAAAGAAAGAGGAGGAACTAATGATGACGGAGATATTTGGAGGGGCGGACGTAGACGTGAGACAAACCCATGGCAAAACGCTTCCGCCAGTCTCTTACACACGCAACTCTCCTCTTCCACGCACGCCTGCTTTCCTCCTTAACCTTATGTATATTCATGTCTATATACATACTCTCGTCTTCTCCTTGTCTCTCTAACCGTTAACGGCCAACCTCCTTTTCACTATTTGCTGCAGGTAAGTTGTGCAAATTTTGTTCCTTTTTTCATTTATTTAATTTTCCCCTTCGTTTTTCTAGTTGAATTGTTCAGCTGTCGAGAATGGTAGCAAAATTTTGAAGTCCGGTTTTCAATTCAATACTTTTACTTAATCCGGTAAAACCAACATTTTTTTCTTGGTTTTCCCTGTTTTTGTTTTGATTGCTTTGAGAAATTGTGTTGGAACTTGAAGTATATGTGATCTTAGAAATTGATTAATTAAGTCTTACATTCCTTTCCATGCTTAGCTGATGAAGTTTAAGTGATAAATTTCGGAAATTTAATGCTATCTTCTTTTATTAGTGGTGCTTTAAGCTCCCTCCCATCGATGGCACTCTGTGGGGTTGGTTTGAGCCCAAGTTTTGAAAGTTTTGAAGTAGTTTGTGTTGGTGGAAATTTTTCGACAAGACTGATCAGACCGAGCCGTATGCGTGCCATTGGGAAGTCATCTGATTGGAAGAGAAGACCATGTTTGGGAGTGCGTTGTTCATCGCTGAAATTGGACGGCAAGGCCCAGACTGACTTATCTGTCCCTGTGGAGGAAGAATCAGGTCATGTCATCAAGTTCAAGATGTCTGATTTCAAGGTTCTCGACCGTGTTTGTGTTGGCCTTGGCGGTCGGGTATGAAGAGATTAGATTCTCTTTTGCATTTGCTAATGTTGTTGTTTGTTCTTGTGATGTGTTGAATTCGTGGCGGTCTAATTGATCTGAGCTTTTTTGTAGGCAGGCGAAGTAGTTTTTGAAGCTATAGTGAAGGACACTGATAGGTAAGTTTACTTGTGTTTTGAGATGCATGTTACTGCGAGGTCAAGCTTGATGACTGGTCTGGTGTTATGAAATTGCAGTCCTTTGTATAATACACAAGTTGTGCTTCGACGTCTTACTAGTGTTCGAGCTCAGCGTAGGGGTAAACGAGCAATAGAGGTCTGTGGACTGTGTCAAAATTTGTCCACTTTGTTATGTACCGTTTCATCTCATTCTAATTCTTTACTGTTGATTTCTTTAGGTATTAAAGAAGTTAGCTCGTCGTAGACTTATGTACCATTCTTATTCAATGCAAGTTCATGGTTACATCTCTTCAGCTACAAGTAGTGGTCGTTCCTCATTCACTCTGGTCCACGGGGTAGGTCCCTTTCTGTTAAACATGATTTCCTTTACTGCCACTAATTTAGTAAACTTGGCATACATGGTACTCTTGAAGAATTTGATCATCTGATCTACTTCTATAATGAATAGATAGTTTTTTTCCTGAGGAATTACTTTCTTTGGTGGAGAATTTCCATGCTGGCAAAGCCTCTCTTCACATGTGGGGACTGATTGTCTTCCAACTGTTCCTGAATATTTCATCACATCTTCCCTGATACCAGAGAACTGAAAAACTTTTTTCTTTCTATTTGCAGTATCACGGTAGTTTTTCTTTAAGGCATTGGCTACAACAATCGGATTGGCTTCCGACCTTGGAGGCTACTCTTGCATTGGACAAGGAATCTGTTAGAAGGGTTGGAGATGACACAGTTGGAGGATCTGCAGTTTCTCGGCAACTGCGAATGATTAGGATACTAATGAGAGATCTCTTAATTGGAGTATGTATGATTCTTTTAGTAATAAGTGTATAGTACTGTCCTTCTAGAAAATGATGGATTATGATGTTTTGAATGCTTATTCTACTCAGGTGAATTACTTGCATAGCCATGGTCTTGCCCACACAGAGTTGAGGCTGGAGAATGTGCACATAAGCCCAGTGGATAGACATATTAAAGTGAGCACCAGATTTTCATGTCCAGGGTCAGATTTCAGGATTAAATTATTCCTTACTTTTAGAGCACCTTGTCTGGTACATACAGATTCCCTGGCACCATATAACTTTCAGGACTTGGATTTATGCCAACCGGGGTATCCATGTTTTGCAGATAATGACATGAGTTATGTCTAATGATCTTTTTTACCTTATCAGGTAGGAATATTAGGAAACGCTGCTGACTTTTATGACGATAGTCCGAATTGTGGTACTACTGACAATAACGTGGATAGGCGACAAATGATGATTGCATTTGACATGAGGTATGGTTTGGAGATGAAAAAGATTTTTAAAAAAGTTTTATGTAGATAACTCTGCAAATTCTGAATGTTTATTTGTTTCGTACATGTTTCCCAGATGTCTTGGATTCATGATGGCAAAAATGGTGCTGCGGGAACTCATGGATCCCTTAATATTCACAAAGTTCAAATCATTTCTCACAAAGGTAAAATGTGAAGTTTTGCAAAAAGTTTTCAGCCTTTTGATCTTATAATACCAAAGCCCTATTATAAGTTTTCCAAAATGTAAAGTATTATGTAAATACATGTCTAATTGTTAGACTCTGTTTCCGTGGTCAATAGATGATTGAAAGGAGTTTTAGCTTTCACGAGTGTGACTTGAACTTCAGAATTTGTTTATTCTAACAGCAATATTGATAATGTGCAAGTTCAGGGAAATGATCCTTCATGCTTGCGTGAATTTTTGTTGCAAATACTCCACAGAAACTCCTCATCTGGAAATGCTGGACTCCAAGTAAGTAATGTGCCTTCAGTGCAACTTACTGTGATTTCATGACCCTTCCCATTTTTATGAAGCTTTTTTGGTTTACTATCTTTCTTGCAGATACTTGATAGGAATTGGGGTGCAGGGTGGAACCTTTTATCCCTATTGCTAGCAACAGAACCTTCTGAAAGAGTAAGGTATATTATTGTTCATGTGAGGCAGGGATCTACTCTTTAAGTGATGTTAGAATGTGGATTTTCTTATTTTTTATGGTGAAAACTTATTCCATATACAACGATCCTTTTTAAATGCTTTGCAGTTGCTTAGATGCTCTTACACATCCATTTCTATGTGGACCTCGATGGCGGGTAGTCCCGTCCATTGATATCATCAGGTGGGGTCTTGGCTCAACTGCATTGCGAATCTCAGAAGAATACATTTACGGCCAGCCTCAGGTATCCTCAAGGGTCCTGCATTTTGTATGTGGAAGTTTATGAATACACAACTTGGTGATTGGGAGATGCACTGACTTCTTCTATAATTTTATGTTTTAGCGAAGCAGGATATCCCACTTCATCGAGTTGATGGAGATGCTGAATCCGAATTCAAGGCCAAAGGTAATGAATTATGTATCCTTCATGTTTCTCGTGCATTCATTTAAACTAGTATATGGTTCCATTTAAGATATTAGATACCCATTTATAAAATGGCCAACTTCTGATATTGTTGCTTAAGAATAAATCTTAGCATGTGCAATGCTTTTTTGTTTGGTCTTTAATGTGGTTTTAGCCGGTGCTCAACTACATTCTAAGTACTGTTGTATGCTTGGAATGATTTGTAATAGCTTGTTGAAGCTCACTCTGTTCTTTTCCTTGTATATTTTGAACATGCAGAATTGGCTGGAATTGCTGCCAGGAAAGTGGCGTCTATTGTACTGTACTGGGAGGCACATTGGTTTAACCTTTCGGCAACCTCCTGAACGAGTCCTCATCGGTCACGTGCACCTAACTGTATCAAGAGTTTCCAAGTTGAACACCAGCCTTTCGTTTGCCTCCGACATCGGCTTCACGGTCATGATTGGTCAGGACTGGCCCCATGACAAGGCTGGTGTAGATGGGAAACTCCAAGTAAACTCTTTATTTAGATTAATGGCTGGGAGACGGTTATATCTTAAGGAAGAAGAAAAGAACACAGAAAAGCTTTCCTTCAATCCATCAAACACTCGTGATGCTTTTGCTCAGAAATTGTCAGGTAGAAAGTGGAGGAAAGCACTGCCGTTTAAGGAGTCTCCGTCGAGCCTTCCGGTGGCAAAGCTTGTTTCAAGTGGCATTGATGAAGTAACGATGAATCTGGGTGATCCATTGAGTAAAAGTATCAACAGTGCAACTAATGTAGTTCAAGAAGTCCGGACACAAGTCCCGCCTGAAATGTTCGATTTGTCAAAGCTTGTGTGTGGAACATACGTGGACTCCAGGCTGCTGGTAATTCGAGGGGTAAATGGTTCAGCACTCTTATTCACAAGGTCTTGTTAGTGTATTTATCAGGCACTCATCTAATTGCTAGTGATTCTTTCTTTTCATTTTTAGGTCATATGTTGGTGATTCTTTAAACACAGATTTCGCAATATCCAGTAAAAAATGAAGCTAACACCAACTCCCAAATAACGAAGTAAAGACTACTTTTTATAAATAAATTCCTAGGCCAAATTGCATAGCATTTATACGCACGGGGATGGTAGAATGAGTACTTTTAATGTAATTAAATTTGTCAGCTACAAAACACCATGACCTTGTACTTCTCGTCACTTAGCTACAAAAGCATAATACCAAAAACCTACAATCTCTCTCGTCCCACCTCAACCCTGTTGTGACCGGAGACTATTGCTTGGGTTGTCACAGCACCACTCAGCAGCATTGCGTTCTTAAATCAGCCCCTGTCGCTGCAGATCAGTATATGTCTTCTTATTGTAGATGTTACCCTCTCTGTCTTCATACTCTTCTTCAAGATCTGGGCGCCACTTATTCACACCTTGCCGTGCTTGTATCCTCTTCCACAGTTCTTTTGCTTCCTCAATCGATGTGATCTCATTGAAGTTCTTGGTGTTTGGTATGCCCAGGCAACGCATCCCGTGTTGGTGGCGCCATTCCTTGAAATGTCTCTCAAAAGCTCTACGCCCCCAGTAACTGTAATTCCCACATATCTCACACTTGTATTCCTGACCAAGACCATGAAGTTTATACAGCCAGTATGGTATGGGCTTCCCATCCCAACCCATCGGCAATTTGAGTGGATTGTAAATCTGCTGCTCATCGTCATCACTTTCAGTATCGGCCTGTGTCTCTTCCTGCTTGGAGACAAAAACCAATCAAGCATTTGTTAAAAACCACTACAAACTTGAAGACTTGTCAGTTATGAGTATATGATTTCAGCATGTTTATTGACGGCTCAATTTCTTACCTCTTCACGTTCTGCTTCAATTTCTTCGTATGTCAAAGCCTGTTTCTTCACAATGTTGTCTTTTGTTCGTTCAATAGCCTGCAAAATTCCGCAGATAATTTTTTCGTAAATGTTCACTGATATTCAAACTCCAACAATTACAATGAAAAATGGGGTAATTAAATACAGTCCAGACATAAACAACATAGGAGACTAGAAAATTAGGCAGCATATGCCAACCTCATTCAGTAAGTCGCATAGTTTTTTCACTTTGGCCTCCAATAAAGCAATTTCTTTTGAATTGTCAACTTGTTGTGAAGCTGCAACATCCCCATTCTGTTCTGAACCTCGCGAACCCTTGGCAAAATGTTTCCTGTCCAACTTTTCCAGAGGTGTGTCCTGCGTAAAATAAACAGAGATTAAGTAATATGTTGCATGAAAATTTTATTTTTTAAAAAAAAAGAGAAAAGGATATCCCATTATCAGACAGATTTCAATAAGGATTCAAATTTGTGAATAATACACCATATACATAGGCTGCGATGCAATGATTTGAAATGGAAATCTAACACTTAAGTATAGTATCAAGAGTTTTCCAAGGCCTACCTTGTATAAGCCAAGGCATCCTGATTTCTGGCCAGTTTAGTAGTCTTATTTATGCCCATCAAAACAAGCAAGCAATTTTAGGACATTTCAAATAGTTCCAATTGCAAATACTGCCCAGAATACTGATTAAGAAACTAGAGCACAGAGAACGTACAAGGACATTTCAAATACGCTACTTTTTAAAATAAATAAAAACAGAAAAAGTTGCAGAACAATCACCTTTGTAAGGAAAAGCCTCTCTGCACGCTGCTGAACAGTACCACCTGTCTTCAGTCCTAATGAAGCTAGTGCCTGGAAGGTAAGGTAAATTAAAGAAATGAGCTAACGAAAATTTCCTTTTCATTTTACATGAGAGAGTGAAAGAGAGAGGGTGCGAACTTAAGATGTGTATTAAACTTACGATTGAACTCAACTTATACTGCTATACAAAGACAACTCTTTATTTTTGGGGGACATTAAACTCTCTCAAATTCTTCAATTCCATATACATCTAACAACATTAATTAATGACACAAATTTTCAATTCATTTTAGAAATACAGGCAAAAGACTGCACACTAACCATTCAATTTTGAGATTTCTAAAACAAAAAAACAAGGCAACCCTTTATTCCCAAACAAGTTAACCTGCTCTCCACTTTTCCCATTCCCTTCTATTTCTCTCCCCCATTCTAATACTAAACCACTTTCTATTCAATAACAAGTTAATTTTGGGCTTTGAACAACTATACAATATTTCGCACTTAACTTTTTACCTCAAGTTGTGTGAGCTTAAGGTCTCATTTTTGGCCAAATAACTTTTCTCTTTAAGTTATAAATATCACCCTTACCTCCTTTAGCTTTTCAGGACCCACTTCCATCAGTTCTTCCACCGTGCTATAAAAATCAAGATCGATCAGAGTAAGCTGATCTTGAAGATGCCCATTTTCTTGCTTCTCGTTTTCCCATTCTTTTACCTTGCCATCTGCCCATTGCTCTTCAAATTCAGTTTCAACCTGCCAAAAAATCACCAAACTTCAAAATTCCAAATCTAATAACACTCCAGGCTCATCCTGATAGAATCCATAGAATTTTAATGAATCATGCCTAAATGTATTTGCAATAGCCCGTTCGAGACAGAGAACATGAAGTTCACAAATACAAATGTAACCATGAGAAATTGGTTCTCAAATAATATATCTTCCTGAAATATATATGAATATACATTGTTAAAGCCCATACATAGCATGAATTACTACTATGCCCAATTATGATTCAAGCCTTCCAATCATTAAAATGGTAGCAGAGAACATTCAATTGCACAACTTATCATTATCTCGTTCAAATTTAAGGTATAGCACTAGTGAATTATAGCATTCTAAGCCCAGAAAAATAAAAAAAGGAAACTATAAAAAATACTACAAATATATATTTCTGATTCACTTTGTATATGAAACAGGACTAAAATTGATGCTCTTACATGAAAATAATCCAAGTAAAGAAGATAGGATTGAAATGAACCTTTGAAAATATTCTATCAAGATCTTGCAAGGGCTCTGTCCGCTGGAAAAAATACATCAGATAAGCAAGAAGATTTTCCATGTATTCACTGTACTGCCTGAATAATAAACAAAATCATTCCCAAATTTCATGTAAATAAATTAAAGCAGCAGCAAAAGAAAATAATACAACACTTCACCTTGACAACTTCAGTTTGAGTTTGCGAGGAATCTTTTGTGGTTGTGAAAAAACATCAAGGTATGCAGAATATTCGATAGGTTCCCCAAATTTAGAATTGATATACTGGTTGTACAATTCATGCAAGTCGAGGTACCGTCCAAAAGCTTCCTACAAACAAAACAAAACTAAAAAAAGTTAATCATAGGACAGGAAGAATGATGTAACAAACTAAGTAGTGTTTATCAGAGTGACAAATGCAATAACCTCAAAACATCAAGATAATACCCAGATATAACCATCTCTGAATTATTTGACTAACTACGCATGCAATTAGTGTTAGAAAACAAAATAACAATGAAGTAACATTTTACTGGTAATCAATATTGCCAAATCTTGTGTGGAAGGGAAAATAATTGAAGCAATGTAAGTTCACTTGTCTGTGTAACCTCAAGCATTCTTTACACACGCATGCATACAAACAGAAAGGTAAAGTGAGAGAGAGAGAGACCTCTCCGCTGAACTCAATTTGAGGTTCCTCATTAAGCAGTGCCTCTTCTTCCTCATTAGCATCAACAACACGTGCAGCTGGATGCTTTCGATGATACTCACGGATCTGCACATATGGCAAAAATTCACCAAGAACCTTAAAATGCATGCAGTCTCACCAACTAATTGATAAACTACATAATTTCTCAGACTTATCGTTTTTGGTTTCTCACACTAAATTTTAAAAAGTCAGAAGACAGCGCACACTCAGACACCAATACACAGATTGTTTATACCATATATGACCAGGCTCATCAAGCCAATAAAGCCCAACAGGCCCAACAAAGCCCATAAGGCGCCTTCTGCCTTCATCCCGTGAAGGGCGCCACGAAGCACATGGTGGCCGAGGACACGTGGCAGTCACATAGACCATGCCCACAAGTCCCACATCGACAAACCACACAAAGGTACCCCATACCTTTGCCTATAAATAGAGCACTTGCCCTGTTATACTCTAGGGTTCGATGAATAAACTTTCAACATTTAAAAATCTCAAATTAGAAAACGCCCATACTATAACTTCTTTTGAAGGAAGTTGAGGTTCCACCTCAAAACCAATTGGCAATGGGGGGAGTAGCCCAACTCCTTATAAACCTGCCAGCGCCCCTTAACTTTTCAATGTGGACAAACACTCTCAACACACCCCACACGCGCGCGAACTTTCAGCCCTAAAACAACACATATTGGGTGACGTGGAAGACGCGCGCCATTGGGCCAAACACGTGAAGCCTCGTGAAGCGCTACTGATCTGTGAAGGAAGTTGAGGTTCCACCCAAAACCAATTGGCAATGGGGAGTAGCCAACTCCTTATAAACCCGCGCTAGATCCCTTAACTTTTCAATGTGGACAAACACTCTCACCATCTTTATCTTCCAAATAAACAAACAAGAAAAACGGAAAGAAAGAAAGAAATACCTCTTTCAATCTATCATAAAATGCACTAAAAACGTTGATGCCAGTGGCAGTCTGGCCTCCAAGAGCCGCAATCTCATCCTTCCTTGCATTATCTTTATCTTCATAAATCTCAATCTGAAATTAAACACAAAAAAGAACCAATTCATAGTCGAAAGCATAAACCCTAGGGTTACCACAATTACAAGCCTACAGACCTAGAATCCACATTCCTTGCATTGAAAGATAGAAGATTGCAGAGAGCGGGAGGAGGAGAATAATACGTACGAGTCTTTCGGTGGTGGAGGAAATGGTATCGATCATGTGGCGGACACGGTGGCCCTGATACAAGCGGTCCTTGCTGGAAGGCGGCTCGTTCTGGAAGTCCTTCACTATCAGCCGCTCGAGCCGCTCCACCTCCTCGTGACCGGAACGTGTCACCTCCAGTAGCGTCGACGACATCTCCGGCCAACTTCCACTTCGGAGGAGCTAGGGCTTCTCTTTGCGCTCTTGCTCTGTCTTTGTATGGACGAAGCAAAAACCCAAAATACCAATTTTTTTTTCTGAAGTGAAAGACGCCGTTAACGTGTTATGCTTTTTTATCGTGACATAAAAAAAAGACGGTGAAGTTAAAAATACTAAGGCGACGTGTTTCTTTACTATTTGGTTAAGTTTTTCCTGCCACCTGGTCATTCAAAAAATATTTTCTTTTTAATAAAAATGCGAATTTTCTCATTTTCTGCTGTAAAGTTCTCAAAGCCGTTGAAACTTGAAGAGAGCAAGAGCGAGCGACAGAGAGAGAGAGATCGGTTAATTTGTCAAAATGTGGGCGAAGCTCAACCAATCTATGCTAGAGGGTAATGAGGAGGGAGGAGAGGGCTTCTTGGATGAAGAATCTGACGGATTTTGTGCTCTCTCTGCTACGCAGGTTCTATAGCAAAGAAAGTTTCAATTTTTAGTTGTGAAATATGTGTTTTTGCTATGTTCTCTTTGTTTTTAGCTTCACATAGTTTTTGGGTTTGTGGGTTTTTAATTTACCAGAGACTGTACGGGTTTGCAGCTTGTTTGTTGGCTGGTCTGGTTTGCATGTTCCTGGTATGAGAATTCTTACCCCTCTAGATAACTTTTATTTGAATGCTTTTCTTATGAATTACTGAATTATGCTTTTGATGTGCATTATTTTGCTCACAGACATCTTTCTTTAGTGGAAAAAAAAAACTGGATTTTTCAATATTGGACTCATGATTTTCCCTGAAATTGATTCAGTTTGAGAGTAGAGGCAATGTGTAGTTGTATATGTCCATTCACCATATTGGCCTTTTGCTAATGGGAAGTATTTAGATTCTTTTAACTTTCAACCAGGAAAAAGAGGAAAGATAAAAAGGATATTTGCTTATTCTTGTATTGTATCTTCATCTTCCACATGAATGTTCCTGATAAGGAAAGAAGCGTGTGTTAATGACCATGGAATTATGTGATTTTAAACTTTGAGGTATTGAAGAGATCTCCTTTTCAAACTCTTTGCTGCTTCTCCTCAGCGGAGCTAGTTTCAGCCTCATGTATTATGCCTAAGTGAACTTTCTATTTACATTTCTAAGTGGAGAAATTAATTTAGTCTACAGAGAACTGCAACATAATTATGAGAAAATTAAAGTTCTTTTTTCAAGAGAATTTGTACAGATAATTTTATGATATTTTGTTGTAGCATTTCCTTATAACTTTTGCTTTTTTGGCAGTCATTGATTGTCTTTGCCAAACCCATCAAATTTGCCGTTTTGTTCACCTTTGGCAATTTGTTGGCAGTTGGAAGGTACGTCCAAAATGAGTCTCAACATCATATACTGGAGCCACATAAATTGGCGTGTGATGGCATTATATCTACTGAAATTCCTTAAGCTTGTTCAATATACCTCTTTTTTTCTCATGCAAGTTTCTCTGATTGAGTTTTGACTAAAATTCATCAAGGTCGTTCAGATGCTAACCTGTATTCCTTGGCAGCACAGCCTTCCTCTTTGGCCCTGGACAACAAATGAGAATGATGTTTGATTCTGTCCGAGTGTATGCAACAGCTATTTACCTTGGATGCGTTGTTATAGCACTCATCTGTGCTCTCTGGGTTAGTATGAAATCCTTATCCTATGATATTATGAAGAAAGTTTGATCAAATGGCTGCAACTTTGGAAAGTTCTTGGGGTCTGATTCTCAGAAATCTGTGAGCCCAAACGTGTCCTGAATCCTGATTAGACGCTTTGTATGTATAAAATATCAGCATGTGTTTCTGTATGATCATAATGATACCTGTAAAGGGTAAAAACTTTAAATACCTGACAATTGGAACAAGGTGATTATGTCGATAACTTACTTTCCCTTGCTTTCAACTTCTTGTCTTCACAGCCTCTACTTTCTGGCTCGTGTTCAGTATACATGTCAATGTGTCAGTGTACATGATTATTGATTCCTTCCAAATATGTTGATCTATTATATTGAATTGAAACCTTAACATTTCCTTTTCCATCGTGCAGATCCATAGCAAGATTTTAACAATACTTGCAATCATATGTGAGGTCTGCGCCCTTATTTGGTAAGTTTCCCTTTCATGTTCACCTATCTCACTAAATTTGCCACTTCAGTGAGAATGCAGAAGGGTATTAACCTTGTGCTCTATCCGAGTCAAGTGTCAAACTATTTGAAGAAAAAATATTATTTGTACTTCATGATATGGAAGCTAAACAGGATATGGAAGCTAATGGTTCATCTAGAAAACTTATATGATCTGAATTCTGAACTGTTTCAGGTACAGTCTGAGCTACATTCCTTTTGCTCGAAGAATTGTTTCGGATTTGATGATTCGTTTATTCGACACCGAGCTTTAGATGATGCAATTATAAACAGTTCGGGGTTAGAGTCTTGAAATTTTGTGATCCGGGTTTGATCTCTTTTCCATTTTTGGTTCAGTTTTCTGTTGGCTTAACAGGTATATGGGAGTTAGGTTTATTGGGCTTGTGATTGTTTTGGACCTTCGCCTTATATGAGAACAAGTAATTGTATATTCCTTTGGTTTCAAATTCCAATTGCAACTTCTTTTCTCGTTGAGTCTGCTTGAGTCGTGAGCCTCTTTGTTGTACAAAAACCAAAGTATTTAAGGCTTGAAATTGAAATGTATAAATGGCAGATGTGAGCTGAACACCATGTGAAATACATACCCAACGACGTTAGGAACAGCTACCTACCGCATAAAAGAATGTGTTTTAACTACCAAACTGATATTTGCCCAATCGATGAAGCCTTTTAGAATTGAATACCATCATCTACCAAACTGTATTAATGTGATTTTCTTTTTCTTGGAGTCTTGGAATTTGCGACAAAAATAGAAGAAAGCATGTTGGCATCAGATGTGGACCAGGGGATGGCATTTGGGGGCCTATCAGAGAAACTTTAAAGTGAGCCTAGAAGAAGCCTTGTGCAATAATGGTTTTCTGTTGGTCCACTCCAAAAGGAAAAGAAAGCCTTTGTCAAAGTTACCCCTTCTTTTACCAACCACATTTTAATTCCAGCCCCAGAAGAAAATGAGAATCTCAAGTGCTCAGGAGGATTTCAGGTAAAATTGAAGGCAGTATATGAACTAGTCAGGAGTGTCGGTGCATGTTTAATGCTATATGAAAATGTGAAGAACAAGAATCTGATATCAACATCACAATCATTATTAACACATGTACAGTACATGTATCATCCCAAAGCTCCAAATAACCTCCTTTATTACCAGATTTCCTTCTTCTGCCGATTAAAGGGAAGATTAATTTCACTTATTTTAAAGAAAAAAGTTGCTTTTGACCAATCAAAAGCTAAAAGCAAGAGGGAAACTTCCAGTTAAAGCCATCAGCTAAATGGGAATGTAATTGGGTTGGTGGGAATAGTTAGTCACCTCCTCTCTTCCTGAAGCATGATTCATGATTCATGATGGTGACCTTATTATACTTATATTAATTATGATTAGGAGGAAGGAAGCATTAGATTAGCTTCACATTAATCCATCAGATCCTCCTAATTAAATAGTTTTCAGCTGCCAGCCTACCCACTCATACTGCATGGTCCATCAACTAGTAATAGTATAGTACCCAAACCTACCACCATCTAGTATCTACCCATTGGAGAGCCATGAGATGAGCCGCCGCCACCAAAACCACCCTAGCTTGCTGGATTCGTTTATTGCTGCTGTCACAAATCATTTGTGCATTGGCTTGCCTTTTTTTTTTTTTTAACGCTAAGAACCTTCTCTCTAACCTTCTTTTTGACCTTCTCCCTTCTCCACGTGTCAATTTCTACACTTAAAACAACGTCATTTATTACATTAGACAACTTTATGTCAAAATCTCCATTTTTTAAGTGTAAAAATGACACGTGTTGAGAGAAAATCCAAAAAGATTCTGCCTCTTTTTTTTTTTTTCAATGAACGAGTTGATCTTGAATGAAGCTAGTTTTTTTCCCCTTTCTTTCTTAAGTGACTCAAGCAAGTTTAAAGTGCACGGATTAATTATACATCAAACACATCTTAATCATTAATTAAAGACCTTTCGACTATGCACAATCTTCACTTTCGACTATGCAAATATCTAAAAAACATTTTTAGAACAATAATATATACAACCAACTATTTGACCATGAGAAAGATAATAATAATAATAACATAGAAGAAACGCAGGCCATGACAAGAGAATTAATACTGGACCCTGCAGGCAGCAAGTAAATGGTCCTTTTCCCATTGAAGTTTCATTTCAGCTTTTGGATGCTATCTGACCAACAACCAAAAAATGAAAATTAAAACAAAGCTATTGGATGTTCATGTATGTACCAATGACCACTCCCTTACGCCTTCTCAAGTTGACAACCACCAGCTTAGCATTTTTTTCTTCTTTCAATTTTGGGTTTTTATCGTTTATGCCCAGTATTTAATTTTTTAATAAATAAATCAAGCCACTAGGCAAAACACTTATTGGGGTAAGCAGTCAGATTGAAAGAATGAAACTAGTGTCAGAAAACGTTATTAGACGGATCCTAAGTGAGTGACAGAATTTATATTTTAAAATATGATATCAATAAATATAAAGCATGTTTTCAAAACCCTTTTAAGGGCGCGTTTGTTTATCGTATGGTGAACAAAATTACGTATTTAAATTTTTCTTGTTTTTCTTGAAGTAGGTATTTAATATGAGAATATTAAAACCTCACTCAACCACAAAGCTCGACACCGCAGTTTTTGAGCTAGAGGTTGCAATATTTATTTTAAATATTGGTTCATCAAAAGTTAGCATTGGCTCTTGGAATCTATGAAGGAGTAATGAGCATGAGGGAAAGACTCCTCAACCACTCAAGCGGCCACTTACCCCCGGAAACAAATTATTATTACCACTCTCAAAAAGTCGTCCAATACTTGTATTCGGTGCTAACGGGTTCATAGCTCAATGGTAAGAGTAGTCTCAAGTTTGTAACTCATTGACACCTCTCCTTCTCCTTTCCAAAGTTTGATTAAAAATTTGGTTATTTTCTTACAGTGTCAATAACAACTTCTTATTGGAAAAAAATAAAAAACTTAAGCTAACAAATCATAGGAGGCTAAGATGGTTTATATACGTAATTTACTTTGTAATAACGCGAAGCAAGACCATATATAGGATCTGGTTTCATAATACCAACTACTGGATCTAAAAGCCGCAGCGCATGGGATCTTAACCTCCAAAGTCAAAGACTCCAAACCCCAGCCAGACAGACACACACAGTCACACATTGCGTATGCAAACTAATTCTGATGTCTCCAAATATGGATTTCATGTAAATTACAAAACCAATGCCAACTGCTACGAGAAGCCGCATCTCTAATAAGTTTCTCGATTTTATTATATATATATATATATTTATATTTATAATTATGCATTGTAACCAATTAAAAAGTCCCCAAATCAAACAAGCAACTCTCTGAAGTCTTAAAGTCAAAGTCTCTCAAATTCATGAACATGCCAAGTTGCCCACGGAGCCCTCATTAGCTTCATATGAGCGTCATCACCAAATGAACCTTTTTTCATGGAGTTGGCATCAACTTCTTCTTCTTTTGTTTTGTTTTTTCAGAGAAATGCATGCACATGTTGTATAAAATAGTAAAGTTCCCTTCCCATTTCCTAATGGACCCAAAAGAAAAGGTTCCCATTTCAGCTTTTGTTCCCTATAGCTATAGCCTATAGCCTTCGATGGACCCAAATATTTGCCTCAACAACACTTGGCTAAATTTGTAAAATCCAAGGGACCTCCAATAATGAAGGTTTCCCATTACGGGACCCATGAAATTATTAGACACACATACATATAATCACCTTCTTCTTCCTAATCATCAGTAAGTCAAAACGAAAGTTTACTTATCACTCTAGATCTGTCGCAAACCAGAAAAAAGTTGAACTGCCACTAAAGTTTGCAATCGCTTTGTCTCAATCAGCAATTAATGCTTTCTTTTTCTCCCAATTGCCTATCTTTTCCAATGTTAGGTACGTATACGAACAAGTAGCTCTCTATCTCCTTGAGGCCACATATATAAAGATTGATATCCATTTTAAACAAGTCGAGTTTGTTTCGTTTCCGTTTGGTTTATGGTTGATATAGAAATGCTTCATGCAACTTTTTCAACGACATAAAATTTTCGATCCTTGTCAGAAAAGAGTCACGGCATGCAGAAAACGAAAAAAGATCAGAGATTTGACAGGAAACGCATATATATGTAGACATTGAGGGAAATTGGAAAAGACATATCTAATGAGGGAACCACTTGCCCAAGTACTATTATATATATTTCCATGGCATGCCTGTGAGGCTAAATGACAATTACATTTGCTAATCAATGTGTCATAGATTTGTCTTGCATGCAAAGCCATGCCATTAGCGGACAAGCAACTACCCTCATCAATGAACAAGTCCAACAATGCTATTTAAACATTTTCAAATCACGTAATCTTAGGCAAATATGTTATTATTAGGATAAAATATGCGGCATGCCATTTTTAAGTTGCTATTTTAATATGCACCCATGATTTATTGAGCTTAGCGATTTAAAATATTGGTGCTAAGCCATGGTCAAATGCATTTGTTAAATGAGAGATCCAACTTTTTCTTGTTCTAATTGCTCCTTGTATATGATGACATGAATACTTTATATTGAGGCGGAGCTTACAAAATATGCTCTCAGAGAGAGAGGGAGAAACTTTGCCATATTTTTTATGTTCCTCTTCCGTTTGTTTATTCGTCGGTGAAAGACATGTAACGAATTTCCTTTTGCAAGGTTGGCACTGGCAGGTTATGTGGTTCGGACAAACTCCATTCCTCAGCTCTCTATCTTGGTTCGGATGTGCCAAACTTACAAGAGTTATGCATGTTTTCTTTTCTTCTATGCAGACAGAGATTCTGCAAATTAGGTTTGTGTATTGAAATATTGCATTTTGGGTTTGTTTGGTACATCGTATTAGACTATGGATAGGAGTAAATAGCTCATGTCATGTGTTTGGTGTCAACTTGTATTATTTAATTACCTGACTATTTTATACGGGTTGGGCTTTTAATACTCTCTTTACCTAACTAACTAATACAACCCACACACCCCTGTTTATATAATACACGCTTAATTATACGACTAGGGATAAAGAACACGCGTTCTACCGTGAAAAATCAAACGCTCTGTTCATTCTTTTCCCTAGGGTTCTTCTTTGCAATATTCTCCATAGGTTATTCTCATCACTCTTCTCCAAGTATCCATCTCTCACTCTCTCTATTTTTCATACTATGCTTCTTCTTGCTTCTTCTCTCTTCTCTATATATTTCTTCTTTTATTTATTTTTTGTGGAAATTAGGTTATGAGTTTTTCCTTTTTGACATTTTTTTAATCGAATGTTCTGTTTGTATGATATAATTCGACGTTGTGGGAATCTTTAGCAAATAAAGTGATTCGTGGAATAGTTTCTTTGTCCATGTTTCGCTTTTTGATGGGTGTTTTTCAATTTTTCATTGTGTTGAGAACTACAAACAAGTAGAACAATGGTTAGGGTATGATTGCGAGGGATGCCAATGGTTGCTTTGTGGCGGCAAAGGCAATTTGCTTTCGAAATATTGCGGCTGATAAAAAAAGGAAAGGACCATGACTGTAGTATGTGAAACACGACACGCCTACTGGTGTGGCTTGCATGCAGAGCACAATTAACATACCATAAAATACTAATCACAATTCAATATCTCTTTTGCTAAGCACAATTATGCATTACTCCATTAACGGCCATGGCCTTTTGGCTAGATTAATTTTTAAAATGAATCTTCCTTTTATTCTTTTTTTGGGTGTATTGACCTGACATTGCTGGTGAATTGGCAAAGATGGACTTGTCTATTAATGATCAAATTAAGGCACTGCGGCTAATTTTGGAGAAAGCAAGCGATGAGAGAACATTCCTGACATTGGATGGTGCTATGAGAAAAGCATTTGTTCTTCTCTTACTTGGGCGAGGGAGCTTTGATTAACTCTTTGATGTAGTTTAGTTTATGAACAACTTTCCCTTTTGCTCTTATCACCTTAATATTTGATTACTTTGAATTATACATTATTTGGTACTATTTTTATTAACGTATGCAAGTATGTTGGAATTTTTATGAGATACTACAATTATGATAATGGGTTATATGAAAAAAAATCTTGTCATATGAATCTTACCAAAAAAATTTTTGTGTCATTTGAATTTCAATTTCCGCTTAAATTATCAAAGATTTTTTTAAAAAAGTCTAATCCGATGTTATCCTAATAAAGACCAAACATAGTATAACTTAGTCGGACTATTTATCCGAAAGCGATTCAAACGCCTTATAATATTATGGATAAACAGTAAGATCTTCAAAGCAGTTAATACTATCCGACGTAAATTAATCAAGATACCCAACGTACTCAAACGAGGGTTTTCCATTTACTGCATTTTCTAAATCAGCAAGAAAAAGAAGGTAACTAGAGACTGCTACTCTTATTGGTTGGTACTAGGTAGTAGGTATCTGTCATATAAGACCAAAGCAAAAGAAAATGTTAGGTTTTTCCTTGGGGGTAGGTGGGATTTCACCTGGCTGAATTAGTTATATACTAGTTGTGTTTAAACGCATTTTTACAAGATAACATAGGGTTTTTAAAAAAAAATTATAGCGAGCAGTTTTAGTTGAATATTAATGCCAAACTCTCAAAGATACTAAAGCCCTACTGAAAAAGAATTAGGTGATGACTTAAAACCACGATTTGACTTGTGTGGGACTGGGAAATCTAATAAGTGTGGTTGTTTAGCTTCCATGTGAATTGCTAGCTAGTATTGTAATTTTAGTTTTAAAACTACGCCAACCAATACACAGTAACACAGGTAAGGCATCATTGTCGTTCTCATTTCCAATCAAATTTATGTGTATACCATCAAAGATGACGACAGATGGACATAATACCTTATTTTTATTTATTTTGTTTCATTAAAAAAATGATCTTGTAACAAATAAAAACATTAATATGAGACACTAGACTGATTTATTTTTAAAAATTCCAAATTATAACTTAATATGTGAATACATATGTGAGATACTCTTGCGAATTTTATATCGATTTATGTTTCACCATTTCTACAAGGCCATCACCACATGGCGACAATTGAGAATATTCTAATAAGCAATGCTAGACATACCACATTCGCATTGCATACCACATTGTGTACCAGCTCTCTAATAAAGGTGGAACCCACCAATTCAATAAAGTTCACCTCTAGTAGAGAGGTGATACACAATGTAATATGACTAATTAAGTATGGCTTAACCAATGGAGGTTTACATAATGCATGGTACAAAATCTGGAGGCCATCAGAGGAAAGCAGTATAAATTATAGATTAAATAAGAAAGAATAACAGAGATCAAATAATTGCAATGGAATAAAGCCATATAACTACAAAATATGGATGAAGGCATATACGGTTGGATTTTGTTTGTCGGGATTTAGAAATGTATGATGTATATGATCATGATGCTCCATCTTTTTAAATTGACTTCTCAAACTTTTTTGATGGTGGGTTCCTTCAATTATTTATTTATTTTATATATATATAAAAAAGGAGTTCCTTCAATTATTGAGACAATTTACTTATTAATCACGCGAATAAAAACCTCATTAGCATATACCTCGTTCATGAAACTTCTTCATTTTTCTTTAAATAAAATTCGACATTCTAAGAATATATGTGGCATATTTCCAATAAGAGAGGGATATGTCAATTACCCCAAACCCTAATGTACTTTTCATGTGATTAGCTTTGGAGTTAATGTCTCCATAAACTACTGATCATTTACCTCAAAGGCTTTCTTCAAGCGTTTTTCTTTCTTCTTTTTGGTATTCTTCTCCAAACAATGAAAAAGAATCTTATGCTATACAAACACAAAATCTTAGGCTGATAATTATCTTTATATTTAATCATGGAAGAATCTCCCACACATGTGGGCGGCTAATTAACTTGATCATGGAAGTAGATTCTCCTCATTTGTTTAATCAAGTATTAAAAAGACTAATCCAAGTGTAAATCCATTAAGTTAGGTTCGAGGCGTGACATTAGGCTTGGGTAGAGAAGAGACCCTTCAAAAATGTCACGGCACTGTCACTTCGGATGGTGGCAAAATGGACCCATTCACAAAACTATATTTAATGCTACAACAAAGAATCACTCAACCACGTGTTGCTGTGGACCGCCACATGATCGACGTTCGATTGTAATAATTCAGTCAACAAATTCGAAAATCCTTTCCAATTTAGATTTGATATTCATATTTTAATAAGCAGTAGTAGTGCCTACTGCCCACCAATCTTGCAAGAACTTGCATGTTATATATATGGTGCATGACATGTCTTTGTACATATATCTCTCATCACGTGATTTAGTACGAAAGTTCAAACAATAGCGATAATGCTTCCGTGACATGAAAGTTATATGCATGATCACTTTTGATACTTTTTAAACCAAAAAATAAAATGAAGCTTAAGAGACTGTGATTGTTTGAAAATCGTTTAGGGTTGCGCTTAATTAACACACTTCTAATTAGAGAGAGTTGTTGGTTGTATGAAGCAGTTTAATTGGGTTTCTGTTGCTGTTAAGAATAATTAACAAACAAGTAAATAAAAAAGAAACGTGAATTGTAAGGACAAACAAAAAGGTAGTGTTGAATTTTCAGATGAATTTGTATTTATTTTCTGACTCTTTTTGACTGACAGAAATGACAAAAGTCACAAGACAAATATTGAACTGAATTGGGCAGCAGTAGGCAGCACGCAGCACGCATTATTATCGAAGAATACGTTAACGTTCAGCTCAGCGTAGCTGTCACTGACACCTGTTTCTTCTGCCCGTGTGCACTGTGCTCTCTGGAACATCACTACCCAATCAATTTCCATTGCTCTTAAAAAAAATAAAGCAAAATAAAATTATTTTTTGCTTCATTATTCGCTAAATAATAGGGTCCTAGTAAATTCCTAATTTGGTCATTCCATTTCTAATTCTAACTAACCAAGAAGAGTTTCAAGTTTTATACACCATTTATTTTGAAGAAATTATCCAAATCCGAGTCACCATCAAATGAGTAGATATACACCTCATGTACATACAAAGCATATCTTTGTTTTACTCATTTTCCCTTTCCTTGCAGATAAGCATACCCTCGTCATTGATTGCGTAAAAGTTTTACTAGGAATATGACTTATGAGCATAACAATATAACACAAACAAATTTGCAGATAAAAACAACGCATAAAAAACACACTTCATTAAATATTTATCTCGTCAATATTAAACTATATTTTTTCTTTCAATAATACTATTCGTATCATTTATATTGACCACTTTTCTAATAGAGGTGAGTTCCATTAATGTATGTGAGACATAATTGTATTAGAGAGGTGGTCAGTAGGGCTCGTTTGAGACTGCTTCTGTAAAAAATACTTCTTCTCATAAGCACTTTTAGCAAAAACACTTTTATTATAAAAATATTGAAATTTTCATAAGAAATCGAAGTGTTTCATGTAAATGCACTTAGGAGTGTTTCTTGAAGAAGCATATGGCATGTACTTTTACATAAACCGCTTCTACGGCCCATAAACATTTCTAAACTTTTCTACCAAACAATGTCATAAACAATTTTAATTATCAGAAAGCGCTTTTAGCTCTTTCAAAAGCACTCCTAAACAGAATGCACAAATAACATCACTCTTTTTCTTTTTTAACGGGGTACGAGACAAGTAGTATGACTTGTGAGGTCTTTATCAATAGGACTAATCTCATGCAAGTTACAGGATATATCCACTAACGAAAGGCTACAACTAACCAACTCAATTCGAGTTTGTTTCTTTATCATCCAAAATGAAACATCAGTCAATTATTTTGTTTCAATTCTTCAGCTCAGGAGGCCTATCCTTTGTCGTGACATTTCCATTTGCATATTTAATCACTTGTTTACATAGTAAATACTAATCACCATCATCTCTCACAAAAAAAAACAAAAAAAAACTGTTGCTAATTTGTTATTGTCAATGTCAACTTCGTGTATTTTGAAAAAAATAAAAACCAAACATTAAAATTGAAATCGTTATCAAATAGACCCTTAACTAAACCTTTTTTTTTCCACTAATTCTGCTAAAAACTATCAAATACAGTTGAGTAGTGTTTTCATTACATTTGAAATATTATTTTATGTCGTATTTTGTATATAATATTTGAACTCTGATATAATTTATAAAACCAATCAAGTAAATTTCAATATGAATAAATTATTAACCGTACACGTGTATACTACATACGCAATTAAAATCAGAATTTCAGTAGGGTTCGTAAAAGCTCCTTAAAAAGAAAGTCCACATTCGGTGAATGGCTGTAGCGTAATTATATATAAGGGACAGAAAAGTCCACGTTGCACCTTGACTAATCCACCTAACAGCTTTTTTTTCTTGGGTTCAATCAAACTACCAACACAACAGAGGTTTGGTGACCACAGAATCCACCTCGTGTTTTTGCTGTTTCCTTAAAAAAAAAATTTTTTTAACTAAAGTACCGGAAAAAAAAACACAAACAAACGACATAGGGGAAGTGTCAATCAGGAAAAGCAACGAATCTTTCGTGTTACAGCCTTGGTTTTGGTTGGCGGTAATTTTTTAACATTTCGGAATTTGCGAAAATTTTACATGATTTCAGAATGCATGAAATGAACACTGCGTTTCACTTGGGGAGGAAAGGTTATGCATCCGTACTTTTCGACATATTTGATACAAAGGAGTCCTTATAATTTAGTTTACGAAAAGTGCCCCCAACTTTATTCAAAATTTTCATCATATGGTTCCCTTGGACAGCTGGCTTGACTCTCCTACACCAATCCCTACTAGGCTGATTAGGACCTAGTGGGATTAGGTAAAGACACGTGAGATGCAATGCTTGTAGACTTTTATGCCACGAGTGCTGAGTATGATGACTCCCTTTTACCATTGAGGGGAAGAGTAGAGCAAATTATATTATATTTCCTCGTAAGTGGTAAATGGTAATTAACAGCGAAGTAGCTAATCACGTTCTACCATTAAGAATGAGGGATTGGTACCATTTCTTTTGCGAAATGTTATGCCTTGGGAATGGTCTTGTTTATGTGGTTCGTAGAGGGTGGCGTAAAGTTCTTGTTGAATATGACTTTAAACTTAATATTGATTGCATTAATCACAAAGCTTTGCCCCCTTGGAGTATTAAACTTTTAATTAAGGATATAGTGTTGCTCAGTTCCTTTTGTGAGGCTCTGTCCTTCATTTATGTCTATCGGGAGGCTAATTTCACAGTTGATGCTGTTGCGAGCTTGGGCCATGGGCTGAATCCTTCCAAGTTGTGAGAGTCGGGGCTGCCCTTTAACTGTTTTATTCCTTTTTATTTTGATATGTTTAGGCATGCGTGCCCTCGTAGTTTTTGCTTGTAATTTTCCGTGTCCACATTTAAAAAAAAATTAAGAATAAGGGGCGAAGTAGTCAAGGTGAGGTGTAAAGTTTTTATGCGATGGTGAGAGTAAAGTGTTTGCTAAAATGTCACAAAGGCGGGAAACACAAGCGACTCATAATTCAGCGATGCATATTTTCTTCGTTTGCAAATGTATTTTAGAGATTCGTAATATGCCTCATAAGGAAAAATTGACTGACACTTATGTCCTATAATGGTAGAGTAACTTTGTTGTGAAAAAGTTACCCCATTGTAAAGCCTAGCTTTACAAAAAATAACCGTTTAAGTGATATAAGATAAAATTTTTTTAGACAAATTGGTACCTCATATTTGATAACATAATATGCCAGATAATTTGACAAATATAAACAGATGTATGATTTACCCATGTTTAGATAGACATAATTTGACTTTGGAAAGAAAAATTATGACTGGTAAGTTGACTTTGGCTCTTTAAAAATTTAATTTTACCTTGGAAAAACAAAACCTATCTTGAAAATGTTAAAAACATGCTTTTTTTCTTTGGAAGCTTTCATTTTAAAACACAATATAATTTACTAATTTAGAAGATAGGAATACAATTTCATCTAATTAGCATAGGGCCAAAAACAAAAAAGTAGTACTTAATTTTACAATAATGTAATTAAAAAAATCAAAATTACAAAACATGCCATTATTAAATGCTCTCAAATTTTAGTAATTCATTTTAACCCAAAACTCCAGCTGTCCACATTTAACATGCCCAACCCAAAAAAGACACGCCAGATGTGGCCCCAAACACAACTCTTACAGCCCAACTCAAAAATGACATCAGACTTTTAAAGAAGAATGGTAACATTGTCTTTTCACTTATTATTTTAAGATGAGCCAACGAACCTGGGCCTCCTCTTTGGCCTAATCCAAAACCAAAGGTATTAAAACCCGAACAGAAATACTGTTTGTCTCAAATACTAATTAGTAAGGATAGATATGTCTAATACCCAATTTTTCTATTTTGTTTTCATATAATAAATAAATACACTTTTTACAAAATATTTTTGCTCACCACTTTAATTCAAGGTGTACTCTCACTACCATTATCAACACTTGACACGTGTCCATATGCATAATCATAGTTAACTTTTGCTTTGTATTTATGGATCCATGATTATGCTTATGAACACATGTCAAGTGTTGAGAATGATGGTGAAGATACACATTGGATTAAAGTGGTGAGCAAAAATATTTCTAATTTTTGACATGTTTTCATATTTTTAATTCTTTTTCCATGATATTGCATTTATTAAATTGAAGAGTCTTGTTTGAGAAAATTTATTCAAGTAGCAAATAAAGTTTTTCACATACATTATTTCATTCACTCAAGCTTGACTTTGAAAATCCCGGAATATGCTATGTTTCTCCATTTCCGAAACAATTAAATATCTTCATTGTTATTTGTCAAGTTAATTAATAGAGAATATCTTACCCAATCAGATTTTTAGAAAATATTGAGATAAAGTGTTGGAGATATTTTTGCTCCTGATGGGAAATAATATTAAATTACAATTTGCTCAGATAGAGCAAAAGCAGATTACTAGAATCTCAAAATTAAATTTCTAGCTATGCAATTTGCATTGCAAAGTGAAATAAAACCAAGTGACAGTTACTGCTGGCCGCGTAAGAATCCGCTGGCAGTTATCAATCATCGATTCATTTCATCGCATACCACTGGCCGCGTATCGTCACTGATAGCGTCACAATGAACTACGTTATTTTACTGAAATACCCTCAGTTTTCATATATATCCAATTTAGAGGAAAATATAAGAACCCAATTTCAAATTCATATTCTATGTAATTACATAATTAATACACAATTAAAATATAAAAACAGTGGAGATATAATAAGAACCACTTTGACCTCACTCATAAGACATTATTTTAGAGGAAATATTGATCTTTATTTATAATTTGCATTGCCTTCTATATTAATTTTCAACAATATATACATCACAATACATAGAAAAAATAGTATTTATTGTTTTTCACATTTTAAAATTGTAATACGGACAACGCATTCAAGATAAATGATGTTTGATTTCTTAAATTCATTGCAATCAAAATTTGTTCACTTATTTATTTACAACATGACTCATGATAAAATAATGTTTTTCCAGTGTGCAATTTTAAATAATTTTAAATATGCATATAAACTATTAATTAATTTATTTTAATCACCTTCATATTTTCCATAGAATTTTAGTAATCTAAAGTATACGTAAAGCTTTTTGAAACGATTAGTCCACCAAATAATATCATAATGCAATATAAAAGATGCCCAGAAGAGAAAAAACAGTAAAAAGAAAAACAAAATAAACAGCATCTAGATTTACAAGGGCAAACTGGTCATTCAAAAGGAGAACACACAGAAAACATTTGTCGGTTAAAAGAAACCTAGTTTCCTTAAAATTAATATAAATCCGTTAACTATCTTGGCACAATAAAAAAGACACTCCAAATGTAACCGAAAAAAAAGAAGACACTCCAAATGTAACCGAAAAAAAAGAAGACACTCCAAATGTTATCCAAATTGACAAGAGTTCCAATCTAAAGTGAATTACCTATTGTTATGGGAAAAAAGTCTAAAGTGAAAATGTTTCATTTACCGAGCAGGCTCGGAGCCGAACCTAGTGGGTTGGTCGGCTCGGAAAGAACAAGAGGCGGCCTAACAAAAACAGAAAAAAAACAAGGGCAAAACCCTTCGATGTGTTTATCTAATAAAGTAATATTTCTATCTGAGTATTTGCAGCGGGGCCCACCATGAGCGGCTGTCGCGTGCCGCATAGGGCATTGTACACGTGGCATAATTACGAATTCTGAGCTGTACGAGCGTGAGGTCGGACTTGGTAAATTTAGCGTTCCTGTGGTCCCCACACACCCCTTTCCCTCTCTAGGACCAAAACACCCACCACCACCACCACACTCTTCTCCCTCTCTCTAAAAACCTGTCTCTGTTTTCTCTATAAAACACCGGTTTGCCTCTTCTTATAGAACCCAAACGCTACGGGCCGACTCACATATTTGCTGGTGCGCTGCAACTCTCCCCTGCCTCCTGCCAACCTCCCTCAGTTTTCTCTCACTTTCTCGCTCATTTTCCGGGAAAATCGAGATCAAGAACTAGCGAGGCATAGGAACTACCGGCCAATCTGTTGACCTTTTCTCCTTCAACTTCCAAAATTTTCTTCCCCAAAACTCAGTCTACAATATTTTTACCACCCATCGTAAATCACGTCCCCGAAACGTCGTCCTCCCTCCGTTGAAGATCTCACCTTTTCCTGAAAGCCACAGTTTCTTCTCTAATCTGGATCTAAATCCCGTATCAGTCTCCAAAACAAACTCGCAAGGACTCAAATTCCTCCTTTAAGAAAAAGCACTGCATATTTAACAAAATCATTATTATTAAATATTAAATATTATTTTTGTATACACGCACACATAATCGGAATCAAATCCGATTTTCTCATTTTCTGAATAATGTTGGCGAGCTCTGGTTCCGTCGTTCAACTGCGAACCAAACCTTCCCTCGCATCTCAGCTCAATGCCAGGCCGATAGCGAGGCTCGGGAGCAGAGCCGCCGCATGCTCTGCTACCAGGAAATCCACCAAGGCCTTGGCCAACAAGTTCTTCGGGACCCGATTGCGGTCCGCCGGATCCGAGAGGCTCCACTTATGGCGATCCGACGGTCCCTGCCGCTCGCCCAAGCTTCGGGTCGTCGTCCGCTCCTTACTCTCCGCAGTTCCCGACAAACCCCTCGGCCTATACGACCCGTCGTTCGATAAGGACTCGTGTGGGGTCGGTTTCGTCGCTGAATTGTCCGGCGAAGGCAGCCGCAAAACGGTAGGCGGAGTATAAATCGCTAATACGCACGTGCATGTAATATGCGAGATTTTGAGGATTGATTTGATGTGTGTGGATGTATGGTATTGCAGATTACGGATGCTTTGGAAATGTTGGTGCGTATGGCACATAGAGGAGCTTGTGGGTGTGAAACGAATACTGGTGATGGAGCTGGGATTCTTGTCGGTGTTCCTCACGACTTCTACAAGGAGGTATGTTATCTTTAATTTTAAGATGAAAAGATTTTATTTTCTTTATTTATTTGTTAAATTATTGGTATTTTATTTTGTTTTGACGGATTTTAATGGTTTTTAAAATTATAAAATTTTGTTCCCATATATTAAATGTGCTCGCAAGTATTTTTCTTTTTGAGTCTTGATCTCTTGGACCTAGGGTCCAAGGATTCGTAATCACTTAAATCCAACTACCAATAGAATTTTCTTTAAAATGCGAAAGTAAAGAGTGGAGTCGTTGGATTTCAATCTAACAGTGGATGACCAAGAAATCCTTGGACCCTAGAGATCCAAGAGATCATGACTCTTTTATTTTTATGGAAGGAAAAAGAATCGTTTGTTAAATATGAGATTTCTTATTATTTTAGTATTTATATATATTTTTTCGGATGAAAATAGGTTTCATTGATTTCTGCCTACGTAGATAAAGTTTGTCACTAAGTTCTGTTTATTAGTTTGGTTCTGACTGTTGCGTTTGCTGTTTCTCAGGTTGCCAAGGATGTTGGGTTTGAGCTTCCACCCGCAGGGGAATATGCTGTTGGAATGTTCTTCTTGCCCACATCTGACAGTCGAAGAGAAGAAAGCAAAAATGTATTTACAAAGGTAATTTCACGATTCCATTGTTGCGTTTCTATTTGAGCTGTTACCACATTGTCGAACTTATATGTCAATGTCCATATTCATTGCCTAGCCAAAAGAAGAAAGAAAAAGACAGGACACATTATAATTTGTTATTGGGCAGTAGCACATCTGTCCAGAATGTTTTCTGGTGCGCAACAGAAGGACAATGCTTGATCTTTTGAAATCAAATAGATTTTTGCAGCGACCTCTTACTCTTGCATGTCCATATGTTGTTTAGTGGACCTTTTTTCTTATATTTTTTGTTAATTGCTGTCTACTTGTGATGTTGATGTCTGGTAGTGGAACTCATGGGAATATTGCTCATATGTTTGCAGGTTGCAGAGTCTCTTGGACATACTGTTCTTGGATGGCGATCTATTCCAACAGATAACTCAGACTTGGGGAAGTCTGCTTTGCAGACAGAACCTGTTATGGAGCAAGTGTTTCTTACCCCAACTCCAAGGTCAAAACTTGACCTCGAGCGACAGGTATTTTCTTGTTTGATATGTTATAATCCAGATGTAAATACACAAAGGTTATAAGATGATTTTGCAGTAATGGAGTTGTTTCCTATTTCCCCACTTTTGTAATCTTGAGTTATTTTAGAGAAATAAATGGCTTGAGAAATGAGTAGCTTAATTCCCTATGTACCTAATACCATGGTTATGATACTTTTTGCATTTCCTTCCTTCCAGATGTACATACTCAGAAGGGTTTCAATGGTTGCCATCCGAGCTGCATTAAACCTTGAACATGGTGGTGCTAAAGACTTCTATATATGTTCCCTTTCTTCAAGGTTTGTTCTTCAGATATCTAGCATAGTTTGTTTTTCTTTCCAACAAGTTTTATTATTTATGTGATCATATTTTGATTCTTTCTGTTACTTCGTTTTATGTAGGACTGTTGTTTACAAAGGTCAGCTGAAGCCCAGCCAGCTGAAGGATTACTATTATGCAGATCTTGGCAATGAAAGGTTTACGAGCTACATGGCCCTGGTAAATATATAATCCATTCACTTTTTTTCTTTCTCCACTAACTCAATACTCCACAAACAGCATGGGAACAACCAGTAACTGAAGAGATGCAAGGTTGAGGAATGACTTCTGAGGCATTGAGGTTTGAATGATCTCTTAAGTTCTTCCACTCCCTTGATTACTAGTTGAAATTGGATGCTGGATTGGATGCATTGGGTGAGTTGGTAAGAAACCTCATTATCAAGTAAATCATGTTTGCAGAAACTTGGTGCGGTGCTCTCTATGATGAGTTGTTGAGGATGAAAATTCCACACGAGTGGTGAAAAGGAAATTGTGTTTGGTCGAAGTATAGATTAGGATTTCAATTTGTACTTGCACTGCAGTTTACTTCTGATTGGAGCGGCCTGAACACAATTTCTCGTGTGTGGTTTTAGGCTTTTAGCACCGGATTTCCATATTCTGAATAAAGAATGTGGAGTTGTATATGACAATATTGGTTCTTTTGATTATTTGTGCAGGTACACTCGCGGTTCTCAACAAATACTTTTCCGAGCTGGGATCGTGCTCAGCCTATGCGTGTCATTGGCCACAATGGAGAAATCAACACCCTTAAAGGAAATGTTAACTGGTATGTTTTTGAGTATATGGTTTTGTCATCCGTAAGTGGTAGGAATCTGTTTTGTATCATATGTACCTTTTTTGCTTGAATTTAATAGCCTGTTGACTTTACCATTTTAAAAGGACTTTATAGCATGCTGAACTTGTAAGTAAGCATGCGTGCTCATTCATTTGATGAGTTGAGTGCCTCATCAATATTTGATGACTTGAGATGTGTTTCTGGTTAAGTATCACTTGCTTCTCCCTCAGGTTTAAGAATGTTAAAATAAAGTTTCTGACATTCTTATAAAATACACTCAGGATGAAGGCGCGTGAGGGACTGCTTAAGTGTAAGGAACTTGGTCTATCAAGAATGAGTTAAAGAAGCTGTTACCAGTTGTGGATGCCAGTTCTTCTGATTCAGGTAAATTTAGAAAATTTGAGTAAGCATGTGCATGCATTGCTACATTATTGTAAATACGTGGATAAATCAGTATATGCTTTCTTGCCGGATGTTGGTAGCATAATTTTTGTTTTTATTTTTATGTTATGTATCTAATTTGCACAAATTTGACTTTTTCATTATGTAGGAGCTTTTGATGGTGTCCTTGAGTTTCTGGTTCAAGCTGGCAGAAGCCTTCCTGAAGCTATGATGATGATGATTCCTGAAGCATGGCAAAATGACAAGAACATGGATCCTCATAGGAAAGCGCTGTATGAATATTTCTCATCTCTCATGGAGCCATGGGATGGGCCAGCACTTATATCATGTAATATATATTGGATTTTTTTGGGATTTGCTTGGAAATACATTTGCATTAGTTCTGCTGTGTACTTGCGTCTTAACAAATACTTGTTGCAGTTACTGATGGTCGCTATTTGGGAGCTACACTGGATCGTAATGGACTTCGACCTGGTCGATTTTATGTCACCCACAGTGGACGAGTTATTATGGCCAGTGAAGTTGGTGTAGTAGACATTCCTCCAGAAGATGTCAGTAGGAAAGGAAGACTTAACCCTGGAATGATGCTTTTGGTGGATTTTGAGAATCATATTGTTGTAGATGATGAAGCTTTGAAGCAGCAATATTCATTGGCAAGGCCATACGGGGAGTGGCTTGAAAGGCAAAAGTTTGAGCTCAAGGACATAGTAGCTTCTGTTCAAGAATCTGACAGGGTCCCTCCATCCATAGCAGGAGTTATTCCTGTAATTTGACTTAACCATTTATGCCAAGTTGCCTTTTTCGTTTTTCTTTAGATATTATTTTGTTGTCGATTCTTACTTTGATATATCATTTGTGACTTCTAGGCATCTACTGATGATGAAAACATGGAAAACATGGGAATCCATGGTTTATTGGCACCATTGAAAGCTTTTGGGTATGTGATGTTTATCCTATGGTCCTACCCATGTTATAGCCTTCTTGACTATCATATAATTGATATATTTACCCTCTGTGCAGCTATACAGTTGAATCCCTGGAAATGTTGTTGCTTCCCATGGCAAAAGATGGTGTAGAGGCTCTTGGGTCAATGGGAAATGATACCCCATTGGCTGTTATGTCTAACAGAGAAAAGCTTACATTTGAGTATTTCAAGCAAATGTTTGCTCAAGTAACAAACCCTCCAATTGATCCCATCCGAGAGAAGGTAGTCACTTCTATGGAGTGCATGATTGGTCCAGAGGGTGATCTGACAGAAACCACTGAAGAACAATGTCATCGTCTCTCACTCAAAGGTCCTCTTTTAACCATAGAAGAAATGGAAGCAATAAAAAAATGAACTATAGAGGTTGGCGTTGCAAAGTTCTTGATATAACTTATTCCAAGGAACGTGGTAGGGAAGGGTTGGAGGAGACCTTGGATAGAATCTGTGCTGAAGCACATGAAGCGATTAAGAAGGGATATACCACACTTGTTCTTTCAGATAGGGGTATTGTCCTTGTCATTTATATTACCTTGAGTTGAAAATAATGAGTACTTAATTGAAAACTATATCATAGTTAATTGTTGCTCCTTCAATGTGCAGCCTTCTCCCCAAAGCGTGTTGCTGTAAGCTCCCTTTTAGCTGTTGGTGCTGTTCATCAACACCTAGTTAAAAATCTTGAACGCACAAGAGTAGGGTTGATAATTGAATCTGCTGAGCCACGTGAAGTACACCATTTCTGTACACTGGTTGGTTTTGGTGCAGATGCGATCTGCCCATACTTGGCTATAGAAGCCATTTGGAGACTGCAGGTTGACGGAAAGATCCCACCAAAAGCTAATGGTGTATTATACTCAAAGGATGAACTGGTTAAAAAGTACTTCAAAGCAAGCAACTATGGAATGATGAAGGTTCTTGCCAAGATGGGGATATCCACTTTAGCCTCTTACAAGGGTGCGCAGATTTTTGAAGCTTTGGGTCTTTCATCAGAAGTAATTGAGAGGTGCTTTGCAGGAACCCCTAGTAGAGTTGAGGGTGCAACATTTGAGATGCTTGCTCACGATGAACTTCATATGCATGAGTTGGCATTTCCATCTCGAACTTTTCCTCCAGGAAGTGCAGAAGCAGTTGCACTGCCAAATCCTGGGGATTATCATTGGAGAAAAGGTGGTGAGGTTCACCTAAATGATCCCTTCGCTATTGCAAAACTTCAAGAGGCTGCTAGAACTAACAGTGTGGCTGCATATAAAGAATACTCGAAGTTCATTCATGAATTAAACAAAGCCTGCAATCTCCGGGGTCTTCTGAAATTTAAAAGTACAGAGCAGAAGATTCACTTGGATGAAGTGGAAGCTGCCAGTGAGATTGTAAAACGGTTCTGTACTGGTGCTATGAGTTATGGATCAATATCATTGGAGGCACACACTACACTGGCCATGGCTATGAACAGAATTGGAGGAAAGTCAAATACAGGTTCGTTTCTTAAATCTTTGGTAGCGTTGTTTTTTTCTATCATCTCACACTGTTGCATTATTATATTATCTGTGGATTCCTTATCCACTATTGTGTTTTGTTCCTTTCTTAATACATTCGTTTCTATTAAAAAAAATAAAAAATTAACTGCTACTGAATTATTTTGCTTTTTCCTAAAGGTGAGGGAGGTGAGCAGCCGTCTCGTATGGAGCCACTTCCAGATGGTTCAAGAAATCCAAAGAGGAGTGCAATTAAGCAGGTTGCTAGTGGCAGATTTGGAGTTTCAAGTTACTATCTTACGAATGCTGATGAACTGCAGATAAAAATGGCTCAGGTATTTATAGTTGTAATACAAATCTAAATGCTAATCTCTGGTGCACTATTCCTGTTAATTGATTCCTAACTGAATTTTAACTGAATTTATTTGTTGCACAGGGGGCCAAGCCTGGTGAAGGAGGTGAGCTTCCTGGGCACAAGGTTGTTGGAGACATTGCTGTTACAAGGAATTCTACTGCTGGTGTGGGTCTTATTAGTCCACCTCCCCATCATGATATCTACTCGATTGAAGACCTTGCTCAATTAATTCATGATCTTAAGGTATGTTCCCTTGTTGTAATCGCTACTTCCGTGCTCCCACTCCCCTGTTTCACTCCTACTACTAAAAGCATGTTTTATTTGGATCATAATTCTATTTCATTGATCTGCAGAATGCTAACCCTGCAGCTCGAATTAGCGTAAAGTTAGTATCTGAAGTAGGTGTGGGAGTAGTTGCTAGTGGAGTTGTGAAGGGGCATGCTGACCATGTGTTAATCTCTGGGCATGATGGAGGCACGGGGGCCTCTAGATGGACGGGTATTAAGAATGCTGGGCTTCCATGGGAACTTGGTTTGGCTGAGACACATCAAACCTTGGTTGCTAATGATCTACGCGGTCGCACAGTTCTTCAGACAGATGGCCAACTAAAAACTGGAAGAGATGTTGCCATAGCCGCACTTCTTGGTGCAGAAGAGTTTGGTTTCAGCACAGCACCCCTCATAACTCTTGGCTGCATTATGATGCGGAAGTGCCATAAGAATACCTGTCCTGTTGGCATTGCAACCCAAGATCCAGTACTTCGTGAGAAGTTTGCAGGAGAACCAGAACATGTCATTAATTTTTTCTTTATGGTAGCAGAAGAATTGAGAGAAATAATGTCACAGCTTGGTTTCCGTACTTTAAATGAGATGGTTGGTCGTTCAGATATGCTTGAAGTCGATAAAGAAGTGACTAGAAACAATGAAAAGCTTGATAACATTGATCTATCCTTATTACTTAGACCTGCAGCAGACCTTCGGCCTGATGCTGCACAATATTGTGTCCAGAAACAGGATCATGGTTTGGACATGGCTCTTGACCACAAACTAATTTCTCTGTCCAAGGCTGCTATTGAAAAGTCTTTTCCTGTATACTTTGAAACAACTATTTGCAATGTGAATCGTGCTGTTGGGACAATGCTTAGCCATGAGGTGACCAAACTTTACAACAGGGAAGGGCTTCCTGCTGACACTATCCATATCAAATTCAATGGAAGTGCAGGACAAAGTCTTGGAGCATTCCTGTGCTCGGGTATCATGCTTGAGCTTGAAGGTGACAGCAATGATTATGTTGGAAAAGGATTGTCAGGTGGAAAGATTGTAGTTTATCCTCCCAAGGGAAGCAAGTTTGATCCGAAAGAAAATATTGTGATCGGTAATGTTGCTCTTTATGGTGCAACTAGTGGAGAGGCATACTTCAATGGAATGGCAGCAGAAAGATTCTGTGTTCGCAATTCTGGGGCTAGGGCAGTTGTCGAAGGCGTTGGGGATCATGGTTGTGAATACATGACGGGTGGCACTGTTGTGGTGCTTGGGAAAACTGGCAGGAACTTTGCTGCTGGTATGAGTGGTGGTATTGCCTACGTTCTTGATGTGGATGGACAATTTCGGTCCCGATGCAATCTCGAACTTGTAGATCTTGATAAACTTGAAGAAGAAGATGTGATGACCCTTAAAATGATGATACAACAGCATCAACGGCACACAAACAGCTTGCTGGC
Source organism: Prunus padus (assembly GCA_024362665.1). Taxonomy (NCBI): domain Eukaryota; kingdom Viridiplantae; phylum Streptophyta; class Magnoliopsida; order Rosales; family Rosaceae; genus Prunus; species Prunus padus. The sequence continues at coordinate 1,160,650 of JANFAM010000017.1, read as the reverse complement.
TAGTCAAGTACTGGCTGATTTTGGCAATATTTTGCCTACCTTTATCAAGGTTATCCCAAGAGAGTACAAGCGTGTTCTTGCAAATATGAAAGATGAAGCCTCCAAACAGGATGCTGTTGATGAAGCTGAGCAAGACGACCCAGAGTTAATTGAGAAAGATGCTTTTGAAGAACTTAAGAAGTTGGCAGCTGCATCAACATTAAATGGGAAATCCAATCAGGTAATTGAATTTTTCTCTTAAATTTGAGAACTTCTGCCACCCCCTCCCGCTATGTTTTTAACTTTTGGTTTCCTTCCGGTTGCTTTTCTTGTTCACTATGCTACTACTGTCATTAATATGTGGAACCTCAATTCTCTGATCTTTGTTTAGTATTGACGTGGTTTCCTGTTGGCACAATTGAAGAAAGTCTTCATATCATTACAAGCCCACTTGGGTCACATTTGTACACAGAAATATTGATTTGATTATTTGGATTTTACTTTCTGGTAACCACTATGGATTGCATAATCTAAAAAGGTTCTAATATGAGAGTTATATTTGCAGACGGTAGAAGATTCTGAAATATTGAAGAGGCCTTCTCAGGTCAGCAATGCTGTCAAACATCGCGGTTTTATTTCTTATGAGCGTGAGGGTGTTCAATATAGGGATCCTAATGTTCGGATGAATGACTGGATGGAAGTTATGGAGGAAACTAAACCTGGACCACTATTAAAGACTCAGTCAGCCCGTTGCATGGACTGTGGCACTCCTTTCTGCCATCAGGTAGGAACTTGTATCTTTTGTGACCCATTTTGCTAGTTATCAAGCATTATCTAGTTACGGTTATGGATACACTGCCTCTACTAATTCTGATCTTTCAAATAAAATTGCAGGAGAACTCTGGATGTCCTCTTGGTAACAAAATACCTGAGTTCAATGAGTTGGTGTACCAGAATAGGTGGCATGAAGCATTAGAGAGACTTCTAGAGACAAATAACTTCCCTGAGTTTACTGGTCGAGTTTGTCCGGCACCTTGTGAAGGTTCCTGTGTTCTGGGTATTATCGAGAATCCTGTATCTATCAAAAGCATCGAATGTGCCATCATAGACAAGGCTTTTGAGGAAGGTTGGATGGTTCCACGACCTCCTGTCAAGAGAACTGGGTATTCTTTTCTTCTCAGCCTAAGAGTGATGCTCTCTTGGATTGTCTTGTCAGAATATGTTGAGTTATTTTTCATTTTGTAGATTCTCTATGCATGAATCAGTTTGATATGTTTATAATTACAGGAAAAGGGTTGCCATTGTTGGAAGTGGTCCAGCTGGTCTAGCTGCTGCTGATCAACTAAACAGAATAGGCCATACGGTGACTGTGTATGAGCGTGCTGATAGAATTGGAGGGCTCATGATGTATGGAGTTCCTAATATGAAGGCTGACAAAGTGGATATAGTTCAACGGCGGGTTAACCTTATGGCTGAGGAAGGTGTCAACTTTGTGGTTAACGCTAGTGTTGGAAATGATCCTTTGTACTCGCTTGATCGCCTTCGAGAGGACAACAATGCCATTATTTTAGCAGTAGGAGCAACAAAACCAAGGTAACTTATAATTGTGTAATGTTGTTGCATCTAAGGTATTATTTGAATATGGCTACCAGTACTGAAATTTTTATTTTTATTTTGTTGGTGCAGGGACCTTCCTGTACCAGGGCGAGAGTTGTCAGGAGTTCATTTTGCTATGGAGTTCCTTCACGCAAACACCAAAAGCTTACTAGATAGCAATCTTCAGGATGGTAACTATATTTCTGCTAAGGGCAAGAAAGTTGTGGTAATTGGTGGAGGTGACACTGGCACTGATTGCATAGGAACATCCGTTAGACATGGCTGTAGTAGCATCATAAATTTGGAGCTTCTTCCTGAGCCACCACGAACAAGGGCTCCAGGAAACCCTTGGCCGCAGGTTGGATTATTGTGAATTTTTGTCTGGTTGTTCTTGGGATCCATTTGTGATTTCCTTGGCTTGTCAATTTCATTGTTTGTGGTTCTCTGCATGCACATTAGGTTATTACATGTCTTGAAGTTGGATTGCTTGCTTTAAATAGAAGAAATGTCATTGAGTTTTGTCATGTGTTTCCTTAGATGTCTCGCCTATTTATTTTCTTTATTTTGGGTTTGCAGTGGCCTCGTGTATTCCGCATAGATTACGGGCACCAAGAAGTTGCAGCTAAGTTTGGCAAAGATCCAAGATCTTATGAGGTGCTTACTAAGAGATTTGTGGGAGATGAGAATGGGGCTGTGAAAGGACTTGAGCTGGTTCGTGTCAAATGGGAGAAGGATGCTACTGGGAAGTTCCAATTCAAGGAAATCGAGGGCTCTGAGGAGATCATCGAGGTGGACCTAGTCCTACTAGCAATGGGTTTCCTTGGACCTGAGGCGGTTAGTATCTTCAATTGCTATTCCATTGGTTCAAGTTGCTTGAAAGTACAAATATATTATGTAAAATATTTATCATGCTTTTTTTTCCCTTCTCACTGGTTACTTTGTGTTTGGTTTGGCAGACGGTAGCAGAGAAGTTGGGGTTGGAGCGTGACAATCGCTCAAACTACAAGGCGGAGTATGGTCGGTTCTCAACCAATGTGGATGGAGTATTTGCTGCTGGGGACTGCCGGCGTGGCCAATCCCTGGTGGTGTGGGCAATCTCAGAGGGGCGGCAAGCTGCTGCACAGGTTGACAAATACCTCTCCATTGAGGAAGAAGAAGAAGAAGACCACACCATTAGCAATGGGAGGCATCAAGATCTTTTGAAGAGGCATCAAGATCTTAGCAAGAGGAACACAGGTAGTAGCAAACACACAGTGATGACATAGATGACATGATCATCAAGATTTTTACTAAAGAACCAAGGCAGCAGCAAGCAATACAGTGACAGCGACACAGAAACACATGGCTAGCTTGTTTCGATTTTGGAAGGAAGTTTCAAGATTGATTTAGCCTCATGGGTTAACCACTTGGTTTGTGATGCTATATCCATGCGAGATGGAGGTGACGGCAGAAGCAGGAGGAGGTGACTTCCCTTTTGGGGCAACAAAGCCTTTCTATTTTCAGCGGAGCCTGGGTATGGGTTTTTAGAATATTTATTTGTTTATAGTTTTACCCCGGTCTTTTTTGCGTGCTTGTTTTAAAGGAATAATGTACAGTTTTGGTTCTTCACCAATTATTTAAGATTATATATATGAATCATGATGGGGAATTATTATTATTATTATTATTATAAAAGAGCAGAAAATCAACCTAGAGTGATCAAACTGGCGCTCTCAGAAAATCAATCGAATTTAGTTTAGCATGTGGATTATTTCCTTACGAATGAATGACTTTTTTTATGCATTTATTATTTTTCCTTTCTTAATAACAAGACAAGAAGACATCATCTTTCTCTGCAACCCAACTCAACTCCCAAGTTGTTTTCTCCACTTTCTCCTCCATCAAATTCAAACGCATCCGCCCAACTGCAAAATAAACAAACAAAATCAACATAACCCAACTTTTCGATTTCTCAAATAATAATGTATGTGGTGTCTATACGTATAAAAATTAAAAATTTTCTCTCACTAGAATGGCTTCTATTTCCTTGGCCAAGACAGGTGTACGTTCTGGCTGAAGAGAAGTTTTCCTTCCCACTGCAGTGTTGTTGGGTGGTGCTGGGACATCTGACCCTGCACTTTCAGTTTCATGCTGAGCTTGTGAAGAAGTAGAACCTAAACACACATATTATCGACAATTTATCATAATGCCAATGAAAAGAAACACAACCAAAAGTTATCACAACAGATCCCTACATTTGACAGAGCACTGCATTCCTATAAATGCCATGCTAATAAGGTTCTATTTGAATGGACGGATCCGGAAATCTATGAATTTATATGACATTATAAGATAAAATTGTTTGTATACGTATGAAGTGATACAAGAGGCTAAGATAATCATAAGAAATATAACACCAAGTTTTATTTGACGAGCAAATAATGTCAAGAACATGAAAAACAGAGTGAGAAGACATGTCACACTGAAACAAGTATGCATAGAAAGTGATACATACCTGAGGTTGATGATTTTGGGTGTCTTTGTGGGAATTTAATGCGTGCAATTCTCTTCAAAATATGCCCTTCCCCACCCATTTTCTTTTTTTTTTTTTCTTTCTCTTCACTACACTTTACCTTTGTCTCCCAGTTTTGTGTTTGGGTTATAAATCTATATCCATCCACCACATGTTGGAATTTCTTGGTTGGTCTTCATTTATTATTGATAATTTAATTATCTTCGGACGCTCTTTTAGGGTTTCTGGATCACCTGCCATTAGAAGCCCATTTAGGCCCAATATACTTTAGACAACCACCACGTGGCTTCATAACTCCACGACACGACGCCGTTTGGCTGCCACAACAATAGAGCATTCCCTCCTGGTGGCTGGTACCGTGTCTCACTTGTATTTCCTTTTTTCTTTTTCTTGCAGAGAAGGAAGAAGAAAAAGAACGAACGAACGAAAGAAAAGATGGCGATCAATCTAGGCCGTCTATTCTCATCAACGACCGTTCTCTCAACCCCCAGTAGAACCGAACCTCTAACTCGCGCCGCTATCAACTCGGTGAGTCGACTCTTATGTTCATCGGCTAAGCAGTCTCAAAACCTCAGCAAGGAACAAAGAGAGCCCACCGAAGAAAAACTTGAAAGCACTGAAAATCAAGCTGAGGATGGCAAAGAAGGAGAAGATGATGATGAAGACGATGGGTATATGAATAAAGAGACGGGTGAGATCGGCGGGCCCAAAGGGCCGGAGCCCACGCGATTCGGCGATTGGGAGCGAAACGGTCGGTGCTCTGATTTTTGAGTTTCTTTTCTTCCAGATTTGATGAAATATTATAATACAATGTGTGATGCAAATTTTTGTTAATTTTATGGACGGTTTAGTAGTTTAGTGAAATTGGATCAGTGAAATAAAATTATTATTCGTAATCTTTGGTTATTCGCTGGGTTTTGTTTTGCTGCTACTACGACACGAAATGAAACCACACCGAAGAAGAAGAAACTTGAAATGTTAAACGTTTCGTGTTTTGATTTTGGGTTGAAATCAAGCGAAACGACGTTTCGACATTGCCTTAGTTGGGCCCCAAACAAGTCCATACAGGCTTGGGGCTTTGGGCTATGGGCTATGGTTGTGTACACCTATGACGGCTCGTAATATTGATGAGCCTGAAACAACTTGGAACTGGACCTGCAATGCCAGCCTGCCTCCTTTTAGATTTAGTTATGCAATTTTGGATTGAAGTGGGTTTGCGAACTGGGTTTTGTCTCTAAGCATGCAGCTACCTACGAGCTTAATAAAATATCCATAATATCCTCGATATTTCCACGAAATTTTCGTATTTTTGACTACCGATATTTCCGATACAATCGATATTTTAGATATCCATAACCAAAATATCGATAATATTGACGATATCGATCAAATATCGATAATATTCCGATATTTTCATCGAAATTTCCGTATTTTTGACCACCGATATTTCCGATATCATCGATATTTTATTCCTTGCCTATGGGTTGCTCTGCTTATGACGGATTCGCTTCATATACAAACATCAAGTGAGTGTAGCAGCAATTGGTCTGGAGACTGAGAGAATGAATCAATATGATTATGAACCCACAGAAAGAAAGCAATAGGAAAAGGTTAAAAGATGACAGTTTCTGGAAGAAAGGAAAAGTTAGGAAAGGTTGAAAATGACATTTTCTGGAAGAAAGTAAAAGTTTGATCGTAATGTGCTACATGCAATTTGCATACTAAAATAAACCATCAACTCTCATTCATAATTCAGCTTTCAGCAGCAGGAATCCTTCTTCGATCGGTTCATATTAAACAATCAATCATTCATCTTCAACTGCAGCTGCACCTATAAATAAATATCTTTTATTATTATTATTATTTTTGTTGGTGTTTTCGTCATCATGAATTGATTATTGACCACCAGCAGTGCGTACTTTGATTTGAACAAGTCTGTCTTCCGGAAAAAAAAACTGCTGTGCGTACTTTGATTATTGACCACCTGCAGTGCGTACTTTGATAGCATTGTTTTTCTATTCCGGCCAATAATACAATTAATATGTGAAAAAATTACCATACGTGTCATTGTGTTATTGGTTGGAGATAAGAAAAGTGTCGTTGTGTTATTGGTTGGAGATAGCAAAAAGTGATATTCCCGTTACATGATTGTTTCTCTCCTATCTTACCAACTAGGGGATTGCTACAGTGAGCCAATGCCCATTTTTCATACAAGTGGGCCCCATACTTTTGGATAAACATCAACCGTCTGATTTTTCCGAATGATGTCAATTCAACATTCAACTGCCTGATATGGTTTGGAATTGGATTATAAAACAAACAGATTGTGGGATTTGCCAGATTGGTTCATGAATGCAATTTCAAGCTGTAGGAGGGGAGTGGTGGATGCGCTTGGGTGGAGCAATTTCATCCATCCATATTCCATGCAATAGCATTGAGATCGTTATTCTCTATCTCTAGTGGAGCAAGCAAGTCAATTCCAAATGTCACATATCACAAATGGCAGCAGCCATTATCTACCGGAAATAAATTAATATATCTTGTAAAAATCAATAATTCAACCCTTAATTGCTTTTTAAATTCAGTATATAGTAATGGTATGCCAAGTTGAAATGTCAATTATCTTATAGGCCCAACTCTCTTATCTTTAATGTATGTCACAAAAACCAATAATCCAATTTTGTTTTAATTTTGTTTTAATTTTTTTAATTTTTGGTTTGAAATTAAAGGCCACTTGACCAGCTGCAAACATTTAGAACAGGTCTTACTAGCTAGCAAGATTGCTGCATTGACATAATATGCCCTCACAATCAATACATCTCTGGCTTGAAGACTTGACCTTTATTCGATAAAAGTCAAACATGCATAATATAATGCAAACTCATGCCATATATATATATTGGAATTGGAAGTGTGTAGCAAAGCAATTGTGCCTGCTATCCATATTCCAATTTCCAATTTTCCAAGTAGCAAAAAAATGAATATTTTCTTACCCATCTTGTCCTCTCTCTTCTTCTTGTCATTCTCATACCTTGCAACAAGCAGCAGCAGCAGCAGCAGTTCAGAAAATTGCTTGCAGGAGGATGTTTGCTTCAAAGGCGAGCCAAACATTAAATTCCCGTTCGGGATAACAAAGAGCCAGCCACAGTCATGTACTTTTCCTGGTTTTGAACTATCCTGCGACATCACCAACCAAACAATCCTCAACTTCCCGTATTCCGGAGGTTTCACTATCCAAGGCATAGACTATGCGGAACAACACATATGGATCAACGATCCAAACAACTGCCTCCCGCAACGAATTCTGAAGCTCAACCTCTCGGGCTCTCCATTTCACGGCGTGACCAACGAAAGCTTCACGTTCTTCAATTGCTCGTTGGATTATTTGAAGTACAACCTGAACCCAATTGCTTGCCTCAGCGGTTCTACGTACACAGTTTTTGCTACCACTTCTACCAAGGTGATTGATTATTTGTCGTCTTCGTCCACATGCAATCGAACTGGTACGTTTGTTGTTCCGGTTGACGTTCCCTTGTACGACGAGGTTATGTCGTCGGACTTGACTGACCATCTCCGGCTGACGTGGGACATGCCTGGGTGCGGCAGGTGCGCGGCGCGTGGTGGCCAGTGTGGGTTCAAGACCAATACAAGTCACCAAGTTGTTTGCTCAAACCTTCCTCAACGAGGTAACATTAATTAATATTATAACTTCAATATTACACGCTCCTAATCTCCTAATCTCACGAATTAGTTGTTGAGCTTATGTTCCGTGTTCCGTGTTATAGTTTTAGTGGTAAAGCATTTATTCCCAACATCTACAGTTAGAGTTGGACAGTTGCTTTTGTGAATCTTATGAAATTTCATGTCAACTTTGAGATCAAATGAAATGAGGTGTTAATGCATTCACATGTTGTTTGATGGAACAGTAGTAATTAAAATGATAAAAGAGTTGAATGGAAAGAATGTAATGTTTGTAAAAGTTAATGCATACAACTTAATACTTATCTGAATTTGACTTTTGGTCTGCTGATATTTATGTACTAATTTAATAGGACTAGTCAACAATATTAATCTGGTTTTAATTACCAAACCAAATGCAATTGTTCTTGTTTGGAGATAAGCATACACCAAACCAAATGCGCCGGCCCAAAGATGAATTCTGCAGTAATTGTTAGACCTTTCGGTTCTTCCTCTGTTGAAGTGCGCTCAACGCTTTCCACACTGCAATCATATTCATCATATCATAGCTTTCGTTTTGGTTGACTTCTTTTTCTTTTACCACAGATGTCAATCATGGTTTAATATTTTTCCACTATGTACTTAATTTGAGCTTAAATATCGGCTCAACTTGCATCCTCTAAACTCTGTTTTCATTGTCTAATCAACTTTTTAATCTAATGTAAATCCCAATGGCTAATTCAGGAATTCCAAGGAGCGCTCGGTATGCCATTACTGTGGGTGTTGGAGTGCCAGCAATCTTGTGCATTTTGGGGCTTTTATGTTGTGTCTGTGGCAAGGTCAAGTCTTTCACAAGGGGACGCAGAACTCTACCGGAATTTAATTCCATGGTGGCTCCACAGCCCACTATCATTATGGGCCTTGATAGGCCCAGGCTCGAGGCCTTCCCAAAAATCATCCTTGGCGAAAGCCGACGACTGCCAAAGCCCGACGACAACACGTGCGCGATATGCTTGTCGGAGTACCGGCCCAAGGAGACATTGAAGACCATACCCAAATGTCAACATTGCTTCCATGCTGATTGCATTGATGAATGGCTTCAAATGAATGCTACCTGCCCTATTTGTAGGAATTCTCCACCATGACACCAACCTCACGAACAATTGGATGTTTCATAGCATTTTTCTGCCAAGTCTTGTGCCCTTTTCTTTTTCCCCAAAAATTGTACATAATTATTTGTGTGTGTGTGTGGAAGCAAGATTAAAGTTTCTTCTTAAATTGATGAAAAAGAAGAAATAAACAAAACCCCCATAATAAATATAAATAGATTACAAAAGTAAACAAATAAAAATAAAAGGATTGGTGCTTAGTAATTTGCAATTACAACTCTTTTTTGGTAAATACCACGATGTGTCCTCAAATCCGAAGGGTGGGATTAATCCCCGCTCGGGTTCGGCTTTCCCTGGCCACAAAGTATTTCCAACGGATTTTGAACCTCTGCCATTGAGGCACTAGGTAGCATGCCAGCTGGAGATGGCAGTTTGCCAACCGCATCACACCTTGTCGTTAATTACCAACTCTTTTTTAATAAATAGTGATTGTAACTTCGTTTAAATCGTTTTGTTTTTATTCAAGTCAATAGTTATACTTTTCCTTAACAGAGACATCAAAAACAAAGATTAGGATAAGATGAATTAATACATGATCATCAATAATGCACCAACAGACGTGCATAGTCTATTGTTCCTCTGTTCTGTTCTCCTTGTTTGTAGGCTTTGTCCAAACAAGTTGTACGATGTTATAAGTATTAACTAAACCAAAGTTGTACTGTTGTTCCTGTTGTGAATTAGAACCAACTCACTCCCTTCAAGACCTTGTTGTTGATGGACTTTGGACAAGCTCAAGGATGAACTTGTTGCACACACACACACACTTTAAAAATAACCAAGAACAATGAACACAAGTATTTATAGAGGTTCAGCAATTTGCCTACGTCCTCTTTGGTGATCCCCTTGAGAAATATCAATAATGAAGATGGAGTTACAGATTTGGTTTCAATGGAAACCCCTTAGAACCCAAGCTCACTATCTGTTTTCTCTCTCACCCCTTAGCTCACTCACTTGATACAAGATGCTCTCACTCTCTCTTGGCTTCCCAAATCTGAATGCAACACTTACTACTTGCTCCAGCTCCTTTGCATCTACTTAAAGATAGAGAAAAGAAGCCACTCACATGCACCAAACCAGCCTACCTCAAAACATGGATCCCTAATTTCAGGAAAACATAATGATGTAGGCTCAAAGCAACCCACTAGTCTCCCTAATCAATGTTTAGGACTTTTCTGGTGGTTTGCCAACTGCCTTGGACTTATACCAACGTTGGGGTTGCATGTGAATTGGTAGGGACCAATTAGCATCCAAAGAAAGGGCAGTAAAACGTGCTGAAAAATCAGCACAAAGATGAAACTTATGGTCGCCAGGAATTTGCGACCGTCGCTTTTATACCGAGAGGGACCTTAAGAAATCTGCTAGAAGCGACGGTCGCCGTAACCCGCGACCGGTCGTTTTTATACCGAGACTTCAACTTCAAAACCCAGCTTGAATGCGACCGTCGCCCAAAACCCGCGACGGTCGCTTCCTCCGATTCTTGTAACCTTAGGTGAGCCATTTTTCCAACAGCTTCCAACAACATAACATATACAATATTTCATTCTCATTCAATTCTAAGTAGAGGCAAAAGGATTGAGAGGCATGATTAACTTGTCATCTTGTCTTTCCAACATTTGAACAACAATTTTCATGGAAGGACGGTCTAGTGGGTACCATTGGATGCACCAAAGACCCACAATTGAAAGCTTCCTTGCAATTTTAACATCTCCTCCTCAATATGGATCCGCAGATCCTCCTGATCTTGTTCTAAAAGGTTATAGATCCATTTTGGGAAGTAGACTTGGCTAGTGCTCGATTCGCCGTTGTCCCTTGCGACTTTAAAATTTTTCTTCCCCCGACCATTTCAAGCAATAACATTCCAAAACTATAGACATCCTACTTATGGGATACATTTCCGAAGTTTCCAGAGAAAACTTCGGGTGCAATATAGCTCATTGTCTCCCTTGCTGTAGTCATGGATATTGCACTTTGATCCTTAGAGCACAACTTGGCAAGACCAAAATCACAAACTTTTGGGGTAAAATTCTGATCCAGCAAGACATTATGGGGCTTGATATCAAAGTGGAGAATTTGCTGGTCACACCCTTGGTGAAGATATTCAATTCCTTTGGCTATACCTAAAGCAATATCTTGCAACTTATCCCAACCAAAATTAGAGTTATCATTCTGCTCCTATGATCTGCTGTTGATGATGATGAATCAGATGATGATATGAAATTTTGCAGTGAACCATTTGGTAAGAAATCATACACAAGAGCTTGTATAAATCCGTCAGCGCGGAAGCCAACCAAGCGGACCACATTGACATGGTGGATTCGACCCATTGTTCCAACTTCATTGATGAAATCCTCCCCTGCTTTTTCATTTGAGTTGCTCAGGATTTTCACAGCAACAAGCAATTCAGAGGAAAGCTTTCCTTTGAACACTGTTCCATAGGCCCCTTGGCCCAACTTGTCCTTAAATTTGTTTGTCATCCTCTTAATATCAGCATAAGAGTATCTGCTTGGCTTGAGAGCTCTGTAATCATCCAGAAATCTTTCAATTCTCAGCAGGCTTTCCTTTTCTGTTTTGGTAGAGCTATAAACGTAAGAGATTACAATCCCAGTTACAATAGCAACCACTGAAACTGCACAAATACCTGCAAAATTAATTAATGTCTTAATTGTCTCCAATAGAACACACATCCCCCCGTCCTCCCAAAAAAAAAAGAAGCAAGACAGAAAAAGCAAAAAGCTTACACATGTAACTTACCTAACATCCTTAACGTTGCCCTTGGACGTTTAGGATCTGTAAAAGTTGTTTACCATCAAAATAATTAGTACTTATGTTGATTGATCAATATAATCCTGAATTATTTTTTTCTAGGAATATTCTTTAACTTTTAATTGGTTGCATGAATATACACCATAAACTTGGAGGAACTAAATTATTCATGTCAAATCAGTGTGATTTGATTTTGTGTGGAATATACAGTATATTTACTTTATATACATAAATAAAAAAAATACCTTTGAGCACGTAATATTGAGTTTCAGTGTGATTTTTTTGTGTGGAATAAAATTCATCCTTGAATCTACATGCCTTGCCCAAAGCTTCGCAACGTCGACAATCAGGTATGAACCAGAGCAGCTTCAGAATATTGGCCCGTGTGATGGTGAACATATCTGGAACTGATGTGTAGTCAAACACCTTGGTACAAGACACCAGGGGCATTCTACCAATGGAACATCCACCAAGCATAGCATAATAATTAGTGTGGTTATTAATATTTCCAAGGCAAGGGCTCAGTTTCGTCAGACAATCATAAGAACCGGTCGATAAATATGGTATAGATGATGGACAACTGAATAAGGTATAATTAAGTATCAAGTCTTTGAATTCAAAGGGAGAAGAAGATAAAAGAGCTTAATTATATTAAATTGGCCCTGGCAGTCTCTCCTTGCAGGCTCTCCACTACTATTCCCTCACCATTATGTCTAAGTCTAACCCAAGTCTCCGTCTCCTACTCCTCCTTCTTCTTCCTCTATTAATTCATTCACAAACGAATTCTAAAGATCATAATAACTATAATTCTCATTGCACCCTTTCTTGTGGCAATATCAACATAAGCTCTCCATTTCGAATAAAGGGAGATCCTCCACACACTGGCAACCAAACGTATGAGCTATCATGTGAGACAAATACTACTAGTACAAATACAATATTATACTTGTATTCAGGAAAGTATTACTTGCGGGCTATCCATTACAACAACTTCACCATCCGACTTGTGGATGCTGGCCAGCATGGTGTTGTTGATCAGAAGAAGAAGATGAATGACAACAAGTACTACTTCTCCAACCCAACTCACTCTTTAAACAGCTTCAACTTCAGTTATGGAGATCCTTATACCACTTTAGAAGATAACTACAACCCAGAAGATCAAGAATTCATAGTGCCTATAGTTTCTCTCAACTGTGCAAAACCAATGAACTTTTCTCGTTTTGTTGAAACAGCTCCATGCGCCTCTTCTTCCAATATTTCCATTACTAATTTAAGCATGTATTCTTATTTCATGGTTGGCTTGAATGGCTTCATAAGTTCATTGGATCTCGGGGAGACCTGCAAAATAACACAAATGGTTATGGCCTCAACTTCGAGATCATCATCATCATCATCTGATTCAGACGACTATTTGAGCTCATGTGAAGCCATATATAATCTAATAGCACAGGGCTTCCAACTCTCATGGGTTGAAGAACGATGGTGCTTACCAAATTGCACAATATGCGTGGGCAACATCAACGACGGTATGGACTGCTTGGGGCATGGTAGACACCAAGGTACACCTACTCTATTTTCTTTCTGTCAAAAAAGAAACAAATAAACAAATACAAGGAGCCTGCATGCAGTAAGATCAATCAACTTTTCTTTTTCTTCTATTCAATATGCGTAGTGTATATATATATCTTTGAGTATATATGCTAATATTGTTGTTTTTACTCTTTCGCAATGATGTAGAAGTTTGGTACAAGAAGATCATACTGTCCATCCTCTTTAAATTAGGCGAGTGTCTCTCCTTCCTCCCAGATAAACCAGCTTCCGTTATTATACATATAAATATGTAATCTATTTTTTATTATTATCATAAAACCTGAATTAGAAAGACTTATCGCCCCTCTATATTCTTTCTTCAACCTTGATCAGCGTGACTTTATAAATTATAGGGAAATTTATCCATCTCGGCTTCTGATGTGTTTAATCAGTTACCTCGGTGAGAAACTATTAATTTACATATGTATATTGTTTGTTGTCTTGTTGATCGTTGAAACACAAATTCATGTTCATCATATATATAAGCTGATTTTGAAATATTCGATTTTACAAACATCTCTATATGGCCAAACAGGACTTTACCAACCAGAAAAGTTTTTATTTGGCTATCCCTGTCTAGCTGCGTTACTGATATACAAATGGCGAAGGAGACACTTGTCCATGTACGACAATATAGAACACTTTCTGCAGAGCAATTATAATCTCATGCCAGTGAGGTATTCTTACTCGGACATAAAAAAATGGCCAGAGGTTTCAAGGACAAATTGGGTGAAGGAGGCTATGGCACCGTATACAAGGCAAAACTCCGTAGCGGTCATCTTGTAGCCGTCAAGATGTTGGGTAAGTCCAGAGCTAATGGCCAAGAATTTATCAATGAAGTTGCTACCATCGGAAGAATTCACCATGTTAACTTGGTGCAACTTATTGGCTTTTCTGTTGACGGTTCAAAACGTGCCCTTATATATGATTTCATGCCCAACGAATCACTTGAAAAAATATATTTTCTCAACCAGAAGTACTTATCTCCTTAAGTTATGAGAAAATGTTTCAAATCGCACTCGGAGTGGCTCGTGGTATTGAATATCTCCATCGAGGATGTGACATACAAATTTTGCACTTTGACATCAAGCCTCATAACATTCTTCTGGATGAGAATTTTACTCCGAAAGTTTCTGATTTTGGGTTAGCAAGGCATGCCCATTAGACAATAGCATTGTGTCTTTGACTGCAGCAGGAGGAACCATAGGATACATAGCTCCCGAGTTATTCTATAAAAACATTGGAGGTGTTTCATACAAGGCTGATGTATATAGTTTTGGAATGTTATTGATGGAAACGGCTAGAAGAAGGATGAATTTAAATGCAAGCATAGAGCATTCGAGCCAAATCTACTTTCCGATGTGGGTTGATGACCAACTGAGTGAAGGAAATGACATAAAAATGGGAGACGCCACTGAGGAGGAAAATAAAATCATAAGGAAGATGATCATAGTGGCATTGTGGTGCATACAAATGAAGCCTAGCCAACGTCCTTCAATGAATAAAGTGATAGAGATGCTTGAAGGAGTAAGTAATCGAGAGCCTCCAAATGCCTCAAAAACCTTTCTTATATCCACAAGAAACGCCATTAGAGGATGTTGGGGACACTTCAAGTAATACGCCTGCATCAGAATCTACAGCAATCAATTTGATTGCAGGTGCAAATTGAAATTGTGAGTGTCAAGGCAAGCGCAACTAGTTTGTTTTCTTATTTTTCTTTCATAAGATTAAGAATGAGATTTCTCTTTTGTCAAACCATGAGAATATGAGATATGTGAGAATAGAAAAAGATTAATTTCTGATTTTCATTCGTTGATTTTCTTTGTATTACAAATAAGCAGATTTATACAAGTAGATGACTTACTAACCAAACTCATCATTAATTACAAGTAGGTAGCAGCTGGAGTTTGAGTCCCAATTCCCGAAGAAGGTAGTTGGAGTTTGGGTTCCTAAAGGAGAAAAACAGCAGCCAAAGTCAAGCACAATAAATGCTTTCATAAGACAAGTCAACATTCCCCCTCAAGTTGATGCATAGATGTCATCAATGCCCAACTTGCCAAAAGAGTTGTGGAATGCTTGACAAGAGACTGCTTTTATTAATGTCTTTCAATAAAAAAAAAGTCCATAAAAAACCCAAAAAAAAAAAATTTAAATAGGTATAGCTAATCGCTATAAATTATAAATAGAATATATTAAAAGTATAGCCATGAGGCTATACTATATAAATAGAATATTTTAAAAGTATAGCCGCGCGGCTATACTCTTTAAATAGAATATTTTATGATAAAAAGCCTTTCAAGAATAAAAATTAAATGTAATTAAAAAAAATTGAAAATTAGATGCAACAAAAAAGAAATTAGAAAAATAAGAGTGGGCCCCTCATCTTTCCAAAGGTTTTAATATCGAAAGTTCAAAACCTCTCCATTTCAAGATCGAAGAAGAAGAAGAAGAAGATGCAGCAGAGAATATCAGCGTCAGGTAGGCCTACTGGAACGCATGGCTCAGATTTCAACAACCGCATGGTCGTTGACTCTCGTAAGCTTCTATCATCTACACCTCTAAAATCATATTATTTCCCCCTCTGTTTTCTTTTTTCTTTTTCTGCTTTTGGTTTCTATCGTTTTCTCTGCAACCAAACAGATCTCTAGGTCCTTGAACTCTTTATACTTGGTATTTTAAAGTTTGTTTTGGGGTTATCGAATTTCAGGTTACCGGAAGGTAGCTAAAGGAAAATCTCGTCTCTCCGTGCTTATTCTCACTCAGGTACTCACTGTCTCTCGCAATTGAATGTGGCTCTGTAATTTCCGGATGTAAAGTTTGGATTTTTTTCACTGAATTTGCATTACTTTTTCATGCAACTAATTATAGAACTTTTTTCTTTAGTGTAAAAAACCTAATTCGTTTATTGGGTCAAGTAGCCTCTTATTTGGATTGTGTTAGATATAGGGAAAATCTGTATTTGGTGACACACAACGGATGCCTTGGACACTTGTCCATTTTGAATTCAAACCACACTTTGCCAAAGGAATATATATGATCCACCGAGGCGGAGTGATCCTTCTCACTGTCCTGTTTGTTTCCATATAAATCTTGCAAGATTTGTTGTGTTTTCTGTATTTTTATTCCGTAATTTCGCCGTCAAAAACAAAAACAAACAAAAAACCAAATGTTTTTAAAAATATTTAAAGAGGTACAGCCGCTCAGCTATAAACTATAAATAGCATATTTTAAAAGTATAGCCGGGCGGCTATACCATATAAATAGAATATTTTAACAGTATAGCCGGGCGGCTATACTATATAAATAGAATATTTTAACAGTATAGCCGCTCTGCTATACTCTATAAACAGAATATTTTAAGTACAGCCGCTCGGCTATACTCTATAAATAAAATATTTTAAAACAGTATAGCCGCTCGGCTAGACTCTTTAAATAGAATATTTTAAGTATAGCCGTGCGGCTATACTTTATAAATAGAATATTTAACAGTATAGCCGAGTATAGCCGTGCGGCTATACTATAGAATATGTTAAAAGTATAGCCGCTCGGCTATACAGTTTAAATAGAATATTTTAAGTATAGCCGTGCGGCTATACTATATAAATAGAATATTTAAAAGTATAGACATACTTTTTAAATAGCATAATCTTGATTTCTCTTTTTTAATTACTTTAATTAGTAGTTATGTTTTTATTATTATTTACTTAGTGAATAATTAGTATTTAAATATTTTATTGAAGAACAAAATTTAAAAAATAATAATTACTATTTATTAAGTAATATAATTTATGAAGTTAATTAAAACATAGCAATACTAATTATTCACTAAAGAAATAATAATTAAAAAATTACTAATGAAAGTAATTAAATAAGGCTAATAGATTATTTAATTAGCAAAAAGAAACAATAGCTTTACTCATGAAATCCCTTCAGAAATTGGGCTAAAGATTTTACGTCTAGACCAAAACTTACTTAGTGTCCCTGTTCCTGCCAAAATATCCAATTGCATCAACCTCATCTTTATCCATTTTGGTGATAATAGGTTGGTCAAAGCTTCAAAGACTTGTTTTACAATCCAATGATTTCACAGGAGAGATGCCTCCTGCCTTGGGGAACCTTTCGTCTCTCCAGATACTTGGTGCTACTTATAATAACTTGTTGGGAAGCATCCCTACCTCTCTAGGCCAGTTGAAAAAATTGAAAATGTTGGCAATGGATTCAAATAACTTGTCAGGTACTATCCCTCCTTCCTTGTATAACCTCTCTGCTCTCTTCCTTGTATAAAAACCATATGGATGTAAAGAGTGTTCATACTTTACATAAACTCAGTTTTCATGTGGGAATCGAGTACATGATAGCTGGCGCGTGATTAACTGTAGCATTTTCCAAGTAGGCACCAAAGACACCCCAGATCAATGCAATGTGATGCTGTTTCATCGGAATTGCAATCCATTAGGGACATTCTTCTTGGATAGAAACTTCTGCTATTGTTGCTGCTACACTAGATGAGGAAATCACCTTGAGGGAATCAAGTTCTTCCTGTCATCATCCCTTGTTGGCAAGTTTTTTTTTTCTTCTTCTTCTTAATTTCTGTATCTTTATTTGCTTTGTTGTACTGCACCAACCAGACTTGCAGCAAATGGCAGTGTGATTACAATATCTAATCTAAAGACAGTTTCATCAAAATCAAGCATTCTAGCTTGATGCTTCTTTGGGTAGCCAACTTGTGCAGGGGAAGATATTTTGAGTTGTCCCACAGCATCTTTGATTCCATTCATACATTGTGAAACAAGAGGATGTGCCATTCATTGACCAATCAAGGTCTGCAATGACTTTGGACCTTCTACCAAATAAGAGAACCAACCAATACTGCAAATTGTCCATTTATTATTATTTATTTTCTGATATTGGTTCATTAGTCAGATGTTTCTGAAGTATCTTTTTAATGACTCTGTGAATCATCAAAGTGATGCTGAATATTTAGGTCAACTTCTTGTACTAAATAGCAGGGTAAAGATTACTCCAATTTTTTTTATTATTCATAACCATTGATTTCAGTGTTTCGTCTTCTGTAGGCCATCCACTCCCTATATTTTCTTTCTCAGCTTTAGGTGGTGGCCTTATCCATGCTAGTAGTGTCAACTTTCTTTGACATTCCACTCCCAGCTTCTTGAATTATTTACTAGTAGAGTCATTTTACCGCTTTCTTTGCTGAGGTTTCAAGAGATTGTAGCCGCACAAAACTTCTTGTCTTGTTTTGGAATGATATCGAAGTTTATACAAATTTTGTTCTTGGAAGCAAGTCATCTTTGGAAAAGCAAGTCAACCGTGCTTGTCCAATACTTGGACGTCCTTCTCTTGTTGAGATATCAAGAATCAGAATGTGTAGTGCAGGTTCTTACTATCCTATAAATCAGTTCGTCATGCCTCAAACAAAACTTGCCAATTCACAACCATCTCTCTCTACTCTTCTATTAAAAATGGGCATTTTGGTTATGAAATTCATCTTAACATACTTACTTTTTAATGTAATTTTGAACTCTTCCTTGATCGCAAACTGCGACAGGTTAGGAGTGCAGGAAGGCAATGCAACTGATAGGCTGGCGCTGCTAGCCATCAAAGCTCAGATAAAGCAGGATCCTCGCCAAGTTATGAGCTCCTGGAATGGATCCATCCACTTTTGTCTGTGGCACGGTGTTCGCCGTAGCCGACGACATCAACAAAGGGTCACCATGCTGGACCTAAGCTCCCTAAAGTTAGGAGGTTCCACATCTCCACACAGAGGCAATCTAAGCTTCCTAAGAAATCTATTGCTCCAAAACAATAGCTTTAACCATCAAATCCCTCCAGAAATCGGGCGTGTGCGTCGATTACAAGTATTACGTCTTGAGAATAACACACTCAATGGCTCTGTTCCTGCCAACATATCCCATTGCTTCAACCTCATCACTCTCAAGTTGGGTTACAACGGGTTGGTGGGTAGATTCCTTCACAGCTTGGCTCCTTGTCACAACTTAAAACACTTGATTTACAAACTAACCAATTCACAGGAGAGATTCCTCCTTTCTTGGGGAACCTTTCATCTCTCGAAGGATTTTCTGTTATTTACAATGATTTGATTGGAAGCATCCCTAGTTCTTTTGGCCGATTGAAAAAGTAAACATTTTTCTCAGTGGGCGCAAATAGGCTATCTGGTACCATCCATCCTTCCATCTATAACCTCTCTGCTCTCCGTACTTATGAGGTTGGATTCAACCAAAGTCAAGGGAGTATGCCAGCCCTCATACTTGGGAAACACTCTTCCTAATCTCATAAACTTTAACATTGGTGTGAATCAATTTGTGGGATCCATTCCTCTCTCAATATCCAATGCTACAAGTCTAGAGGCGTTGGAAGTTAACAATAACAAACTAACTGGCCCGCTGCCGAATTTCCGAAAGCTTAACAACATCCAGTTATTCAGCATTTCTTCTAATCATCTTGGAACCAATAAATGGGGTGACTTGAGTTTTCTCTCCGACTTTAGCAACTCCACGGACCTAATGTGGTTGTTGTTGAGCGAGAACAATTTTGGAGGGATGTTGCCTGCATCGATATTCAATGTTTCAACTCATCTTGAAGTCCTTGTGTTCGATGGAAACCGACTAAAAGGAAGCATCCCAGCTGGCTTAGGCAATCTGGTTATGTTGTCATCATTGGACATGGGGAGAAACTTCTTCACATGTAGCATCCCTGCTGAGATTGGGAAGCTTTCAAGGCTTGGGGAATTGAGTATTCAAACAACCAATTCTCAGGGAGCATTCCTTCCTCTCTAGGAAATTTAACCCAGTTAACCAAACTTGCATTGCAAGGAAACAATCTTCAGGGCAGCATCCCTTCAAGCCTTGGGCGATTTCCTAGGATGCTGCAATTGAAGCTTTCTCAGAATACCCTTGATGGTGCAATACCTAAACAACTACTTGATAATCTCTCCTCCTTATCAATTTTTTTGGACTTATCATGAAACAAATTTACTGGTTCCCTTCCCATGGAGATTGAAAAGTTAAAGAATCTAGGAAGGTTTGGACGTTTCTAATAACATGCTATCCAGACAACTTCCTATTAGCCTTGGTGGTTGTGTGAGTTTAGAAATCCTTCTCTTGCAAGGCAACTTCTTCACCGGGACCATTACTTCATCTATTATTTCATTAAGAGGGATCAAAGATTTAGACCTTTCTCGGAACAATTTGTCGGGTGAAATCCCACAATTTTTAGGGGGCTTTCGTGACTTGAAGAATTTGAACCTGTCTTTCAATGGACTTTGGGGGGAAGTACCAACTCAAGGTGTTTTTAAAAATGCAACTGCGACTTCAATTGTTGGAAACACCATGCTTTGTGGGGGCATTGCTGTTCTCCGGCTTCCCAAGTGCAAATCTATAGAGTCCAAGAGAAGAAGATTGTCTGGTAGGTTGAAACTGATAATCTCTATAGCCTGTGGTGTGGGTTTCTAGGAATAGCCATGGTGCTGTCCTTCTTATTTCTTCGTTCGTTTAAAAAGAAAAGAAAATCAACTACACGGAGCACTTCGGCGAACTTTGTTTTGCAATTGTCATATACTACACTATTGAAAGCTACCGACCGGTTCTCTTCAACTAATTTGGTTGGTGTGGGCAGTTTTGGGTCTGTATACAGAGAAGTTCTTGATGATGAAGCAGCTCAGCTTGTTGCTGTGAAGGTGTTTAACATAGTTTTTATGAAGTCACAACAGCAAAATTCTACATATTTTTCGGAATTATGTTATTCATGGCAATGTTACTTGGAATATATATATATATATGTCATTTATTTTAAAATGGACCGTGCAATTTTTCTTGTGTGCATAAAAATATTATGGAATTTTTCAGGGTGTCACACCATTAATGGCCAAGGGACGTATTACCCATACATATAAAAGAGAGGAGTTTTAATAGAAACAAGGTAATGTCATTTATTTATTTATGTATTTTGGTTGATATTGGAAGGGAAAGAAAATGAGGAAAGATAGAAAAATATGCTAATTATAGAGGAGAGGAGAAACAAAAGGATTTACAGAAACAAACATCCGTATTGCGGGTATGGACTATCAGCCCAGTGAGACAAGAATCTGCATACAACGATGAAAAAATAAAAAATGTGAAACTTGCAGCAATAGTGGGCTAGGTACGGTGACAACACATATGAGATGATGAACAAAAGAAGATGACTATACAAGATGAATACCTATGAGGGGTTAGGAATAAGCACCGCCAACAACTCTCAATTTAGCAGAGGATCTCAAGGATTAGTTATTAGGCTCTGATACCATCTCAAACTATTAGAATATGAGATATGTGGGAATAGAAAAGGGTTAATTTCTGATTTTCATTCGTTAATTTTCTTTGTATTACAAACAAACAGATTTATACAA
This sequence comes from Prunus padus, assembly GCA_024362665.1. Classification (NCBI taxonomy): domain Eukaryota; kingdom Viridiplantae; phylum Streptophyta; class Magnoliopsida; order Rosales; family Rosaceae; genus Prunus; species Prunus padus. The sequence continues at coordinate 1,138,938 of JANFAM010000017.1, read as the reverse complement.
GTAGATGACTTACTAACCAAGTTCATAATTAATTACAAGTAGGTAGCAACTGGAGTTTGGATTCCTAATTCCCAGAGAAGGCAGCTGGAGTTTAGGTTGCCAAAAGAGAAAAACAGCAGTCAGAGTCAAGCACAATAAGTGCTTTCATAACACAAGTCAACATCTTTCTAAAACATGGACTTGTTTTGGTCGCGAATTCCACAGCCCAAATGGGCAACAAACCATGAGACCCAAGCTAGATGGCTCGAGGCCTGGGGACTGGGGTTACACTTGATTTTACATCCACCTATTATTGTCAAGGACACAGGCACTAGATTGAGATTCCTTTAAAAGGACACAAGCACTCATTCATCATGGGCAATATTTTTTTCATCAAAAGCTGCCCTTCCGTACGTGACACGTGGTTGATGAATGCATGATTTTTTTTTTTCCTTTGGTAACAATTATTGACAAACCAAAATTGAAGGAATATATGGTATCCTCCTACATATTGGATTTTGGCTACACGATTTTAATTTAGGGGTTTTTACAAATAGACATATTTGTTAAGATGACAATATATAAAAAATTCTTAGAGAATCTATTAGGATTAAAAAGAAAAAATCATTAGCTATCACTTGTCATTTTCTCATTAATTCGTAGTATATTATAATTTTTTTCACTTAAAAATAAAATATTGAATTTTTATTTATAAAATATCATATGAGAATGAACCTAATTGTAAGTTTTTTAATTTATTAAATGTGAAAAAAATATATTTGCTTACAACTTCTATTTTATAAGATTGCCCAACTTCATTAAACAACACAACAATTATTTGGTGACCACCATGCTTTTGATTTTCACCATTAGCTAGGGGTGGACATGAATTGGGTTGGTCGGTTTTGGTCCCAACTTGTAGTTCAACCTTATATATATTGATTTATGATTTTTTAGACTCAATATTCGCTTATTATTAGGTCAACATAATTCAACCTAAACTTTTTGTAATCAAGTTGAGCAGTTTGGTCGAATTTACTCAAAATTAAAATTTTGATTCCAACTCATAATTCATCCCGTATATAGCTGTTTATGATTTTTTAAACTTAAAATCAGCTTATTTTTAAGCAAATCCAACCCAACCCACTTCACTATTATCAGTTTGAACAAGTCGGTTGGGTTGATCTGAAAGTATGCCCACCCCAACCAACCCCCATCTAGCCATATAGATGTGCCCATGTGTTTTGTCCCCGCAAAGCTAAGATATTTTTTTCTTCTACCCTTCCACATGGAATTAATAATAGTTTTAACTCTCCAAACCCGACACGATAATCGGCAAGAACACACGGTAGGAGGTCCAGCTCCGACACGTGTCGCCACATTTTTCACAAGTCAACATTCTTGTCAGAGAGCTAGTGGAAAAGTAAAAGAGCAATTCACCACCGCATGACGACCCGCCACGTACTACAGGAGACCGCAAGTGAAGGTCCCACCTGCACAAAGATCTTCCACCAATCCGAATCAATACCCATACGTACTTCACTCCACGTGTCCGGGACCGCATCTTCACCGTCCACGTCTCTCTCTACCAAAATCCAAGTCTGCGGTTTGTGTGACGTCTGGCGCGCATCCAACGGCAAAAGATATTTCAACGGCTCAGATGCGAAGCTTGCTTACGTCTCCGTCATTACTAGAAGGTCGCTTGTCGCTCAGCTTTTCGGTGCATATCTGAGGCAGAGAGGCTGGAGGGAGATTGAAGAAAGAAGAAGAAGCTTTCACTTGATGTTAGAGTCGGGCGGCGAGATGAGACAACAGAGCTTCGTTATCGAAACCAAGAACGGCCGCAGAAAGCGACTCAAAGTACGACGACTGAAGTACACGTGTCAAACGAAGGTCGAGGTGGAGATCACCGGCGGCGACAAGGAATATGGCTCTTCGCAGTTGAAGAGAGAAGAGAAAGATGTTGGTGTTCCGGTTAAGGTTGTGTCTGTGTCATTTTCGTCTACAGAAAACGACATCGTGTTGTCGAGTAGTTCCGGTTCCGGATCAGACGAGAGACGGAAAACGAGTGGTGGTGGTGAGAGTTTGGAAACGTTGGGAAGGGGTACGTACGGCGTCGTTTCGATGCAGGGTAAGAGGAAGGAGATGGAAGATGCAGTAAAAGCGGAGGTAGGGTTTGCGGTCAACGGATCACTTGGGAAGTTTGACTTCTTTGGAGTGTATGACGGGCACGGCGGGGCTGACGTGGCGAGGGCTTGCAGAGATAGGATGCATGAGGTGGTGGCGGAGGCAGTGGAACTGGAACGGATTAATACTAGTAATAATAATAACAAAGATCCGGTGGATTGGGATTGGGAGAGGGTGATGGAGGAGTGCTTTGGTAAAATGGATGAGGAGGTGATTGCGGTGGCCAGGACGGTTGGGGCTACGGCAGTGGTGGCGGTGGTGACGGAGGACCAGGTGGTGGTGGGCAATTGCGGTGATTGTAGGGCTGTTTTGTCGAGAGGTGGTGTTGCCCTGGCTTTGTCTAGTGACCACAAGGTGAGTTACTCCCTCTGTCTGACTCTTTACCAACAAAAGAAAATAAAAAAATTACTCCCTCTGTCGCTTTGCAGTTTCTATATTTTAAATTTGAGCATATATTAGTAAGTTAATATGTTTTCAATCTTCATTAACGCATGAACGGAATTTAATTTATGCCTAACGTTAGGTAACCTAATGTCATTTTGCAGCTGGTCTCCATTGATTTGAAGTAGTGTACGTACATGCTACATTAAGTAATTATTAATTCTAGAATTTGAAATTATTGATCAACGCAGATTCCAGTTTTTAATTACTAATTGATCCACCTGGTTGATGAAGGGACACACACAGAAATTCGTAAGGAAAAAACAGAAAATATATTGTGTATGGTTAATTCGAATTAAGTCATATATACATAAAGACATTTGAGGCCAAAAGATGTTGAAGAAAATTTGAAATGGACAAGTGTTTAGTGTACACTGATCTGAGGCCACAATACGTTGGGCTCGAATGTGACAATGCAGCTAGCTAGCAAGAATACTTGAGAAGCATCAAATATTGAGCAGCGCAAGAGGATCTTAACTTTGTCCTCCGTCCGTAGTATATATCAAATAATTAGTAATTAATTACTGGAAATTTATAATAATTATTAATTATTAATTAGTATATTTATATGTTTAGCCTGACAGAGTGGATGAGTTGAAGAGAATTGAAGCTGCGGGTGGAAGAGTCATCAATTGGAATGGAAACCGTGTTCTAGGGGTGCTTGCCACTTCCAGGTCCATTGGTAAGTAGCAAGTACGTATGTATGTCACAACAATATTATTCTCTCAATCAACCCTTCACACTGATTTAGTGATATTTTTGAAATGGTGAAGGTGACCAATACATGAGGCCATATGTGATATCAAAACCAGAGGTGACGGTGACGAAACGAACTGAGGAGGATGAATTCCTCATCCTTGCCAGTGATGGGCTGTGGGATGTTATATCGAACGAGGTGGCATGTAAGGTTGTGAACAAGTGCCTTGGTGGAAGAACAAGGAGAATTTCCATACATGAGGAGGATCATCCTCATGATCATGTCCAAAGTCACAGTACGTCTGAGGCAGCAGCTGTCTTGGCTGATCTAGCCATGGCTCGGGGAAGCAAAGATAACATCAGTGTGATTGTAGTCGCCCTATCAAAAGGAGCTAGCACTACTTTTTTATTTTATAGTAAATAGAGGTCTCCCCATATGTATATATACCTCATAAGCTCATATTCTTTACCCCTTTATTATTCGTTTTAATTGGAAATGTGAGCACTTTTTCCTGCGCGGATTGTATCGTTATCTATATATATGCTTCATTATTTTCTGATAAAAGCTATTTATTCATTTTATTACACTGATATATATATATATATATATATATATATATATATATAATCTTCTTTTTTCGATGGAATGTATAATATCTTCAAAATACTTCTTTATTTTTATACTTATTTCTTGATTGACCAAAAAAAAAAGAATTTTTATTGAGAAGAAGTGCCAAACAAACAACCCTTTTCTATTCTTTACTCCTTTAAATATTGTGCCATCCATCACATTATTTCACTACTTTGTTTAATTAATATTCTTCATCCTTTAAATAGTGCCACGTATTATCTAATAAAATTTCCGATTCCATTAAGATTTGTCACATCAGTTTGTAAAATAGTTAGAATTTTACAAATAGAATGTGTGTTGTTGGAATAGCTTTATAACTTTGGAGTTTTCTAAGGGTTCAAGCAAACTAAAGTCATTGAATTGTACTATTACTAGGACACGCGTCGTGAAGTCGTGAAATTGTAACCTTTTTTTGCTTGTACATAGTCCTCTACTGTTTTAAATTATTTTATATGATACTCTTTTCATATATCGTCTAAGTTAAGTTTTCATTTGTCCATAATTTTCCAACGTTTGGTGACGTACTTTACCAAATTGCCAAGACAGCTTTATCATTCTCGCTATGGCTTTTTCTCTTTTTTTTTCTTTTTTTCTTAAGACACGTGTTCATCTTTTGCTCTGCCAATGAAAAGCAATTAAGTTGGTAATTGCTCGTGTCGTGTCTTACAAATTAAGTTGGTAATTGCTTGGAATTGATCCGTACGTGAAAGAGACCGCTGAAGATTTTACGTCCAAACGTTGGGTTTCAACTTTGAAGAGCTATCAATAATCACAAAACACATGTTTTACTTGGCGAAAAGAGTGGTGTCCGTCGGGTACAATTGATGGAAACTCAATGGACATGCTATAATGCAAAAAATGGGGCCACTAAATTGATGATCGTCGAAGTCATGAAAATGAAGGCAGTTTAGTCACGAATATATGAAATATTTTTGCTCACCACTTTAACTAAAGGTGTATTTTGACTACTATCCTCAATACTTAATATCAGTAGCGGACCTGTGCAGGCGCAAGGAGGTGCACTTGCACCTCCGATCACCGGAAGCTGCTGGATTTGCACCTCCGCTCAGACCAGAGACGCACGCAAGCTGTTCGATGAAATGTGCAAACGACCTGGGCGCTGCACTGCTGGCTGCTTATTAGCATGAAGGAGGATTTGAACTCTTTGACGACGAAGAAGAAGAGCTGAGTTGCAGAGGCGGCTGTGTCTCTAGTGATGAAGATAAGCATGTATTGGTGCCCTAACAAATGAGAAATAGTGCTTGGCTTCTTTAGTGAAACGCTGAGTTTCATGTCCAATATGTGAGCTCCCTGTTAGTGGATTCTAGGGAAAAACGGCAAAAACTGTTCTTATGGGCTCATACAAACATCAGCCTACAAATAAATATTGCCCACCCAATTTTAAAAAATTGGATCCATGCTTATAAACTATGTGTTTGACTAAAGCCTTAATGAGGTTTTGCCCAATTACTATTGTTTAAATTCCTAAATGCCTTAATGAGGTTTTGCCCAATTACCATAGTTAACTTTTGCTTTGTATTTATGAAACCATGGTTATGCCTATGCATATGTGTCAAGTGTTGAGGATGGTAGTGAGAATACACTTTGGGATAAAGTTGTGAGCAAAAATGCTTCCCACAGATATATAGAAGCAAACAGCCAAACAATGAGACAAGCATGCATGAATTAAAGCTATATATGGCTCACTAGACTCCTAACTGCCGACACATAAATGTGATGATAGTTATAGATTAAAGTTGAAGTTGGAAGTTTCTGCCAGTCAAGCGTTTAAGTTTTGAAGTTGCAGATGTTAAAGTGAGTCTTCGAATTAATCAAGGGGATTTATTTCCTTGATTAATTAAGAGATTTACTTTCCTTATTTTTAGATAGTTGACAAATCATTGTATAATTATGAGATATTATCCTAATTAATTACTATATCTATTTCCTTGTAAAGCCCTAATGTAAACTCCTATATATACCTCCTTATGTAGAAGAATAAAAGTTAACCTAAAGTATTCAAACCATATTCATATTTTAGCATGGTATCAGAGCCAGGTTTTTCTTGTGACATGTGCCTACGTTCTCCTTGCGATTTACGTGCTCTCCTCCCCTCCTCTTCAAGGGGGGAGGGGGAGTGAAAAAAGATATGTTTCTCTTTCCCATGAAGATATTGCCTCTTTCTTGACTCCGACAAACCTTTCTCTTCAGGGGGAGAAGAAGATTGACGAGAAGTTGTACCTTGCCTTAGCCGTGTTCACAGGGTTTCTGTGTTCTTAGCTGTGTTCACAGGGTTTCTGTATTCTTTAAATTCCTCAAATCCAAATCCCTCATATCTAAAGTCCTCAAATCCGCTTATCAAAATCCCTAAACACATACCCTCAAATCTTATACACATACCTCTCAAATCAAATTCCTAAATCAAACGACCGGTTGCCAGTGGAAAGCGACCGGTCGCTAGAGGAAAACGATCAGTTGTCTCCAAGCTGTCAAAATCAGGAGGAGGAAATTTCATTGTGACAACAAGTCAGCTATTGATATTGCTCATAATCCAGTTCAACATGATCGAACCAAACATGTTGAGGTGGATAGACATTTCATCAAGGAAAAAATTGAGAAAAAGATCATCCGCCTACCGTTCGTAAAATCAGAAGATCAACTGGCAGATGTCTTAACAAAAGTTATTTGTGAAAGAGTATTTTATGACTCACTTACTAAGTTAGGCATTGGTGATGTATATGCACCAACTTGAGAATGAGTGTTAAATTGAGTCTCCTAATTAATGAAGGAGATTTATTTCCTTGATTAATTAAGGGATTTACTTTCCTTTTTTTTAGATAGTTGACAAATCATTGTATAATTAGGAGATACTATCATAATTAATTACTATATCTATTTTCTTGTAAAGTCCTAATGTAAACTCCTACATATCTTTCCTTATGGAGAAGAATAAAAATTAACCTAAAATATTCAAACCATATTCATATTTTAGCAGCAAAGATGCAAAAATATGCAAATTTACTTGACATATAGCTCGCATTGTATTGCAGGCAAATATACATATCGGATTTGTACTTTTAGAAATCCTTTTACCTAAAGAAGAGTCACTGGCATATCTACAGAGGAGCAAGGAGGTGCAGCTGCACCTCCATTCGCCGGAAAATCACTTGGAGAAGCTGGAATATGCCCCTCTGCTACTGCCCACCAGCTGTTCGATTATTTGCTCCAAAGAACTCCAGGCTGCAGCGCGTAGGGCTGTTTGGTTTCTTTTTTTAAGTGATATGTCCAAAACGCATAGTTTTGGTGCAAGTGAAACCAAATAATAATAATCAAAATAATAAAATAAAAAGAATGGGCCAACAGCTACGCAAAGGTTGACACCCCTTCCTCAAATGAGTTTCAGTCGAAATTGGATACCCCAAATAAACCCTATCATCCCCAACTCTTAACCCTACCCTTCCACACCTGAACCACCACCGACCAACTCCCCAACCTCATTCCTTTTTTTTCTTTCTCAATCCTCCTTTGCCTCCATCATCCATTAGCTTTTCTCTTTGTGCTTTTTTCATTATCATTGACTATCTCTCACTCTCTCAAATTGGTACAAGTAAATTCCATTACATTCATTAAGCAACGAAACCCTGAAAGGATCTCTCTCCCTCTCGGTATTCTTTAATTCATTTGGTAGAAACCCATTTGTTTTTAGAGGCAAAAGAAGCGTTGTGAAGTGGGCATAAGCCATGGCAGCTCCTAAACCACAAGAGATAAGACCAATGGACCAACCCGCCACAATTTGTTTGGAAATTAATTTCTCTCTCAAATTTCAAAGTAATTTCTCTTTATGCTTTAATTAAATTAAGATGGATTGTTGGGTTTTGGTTAATTGATTGAGTTTTTGTTTTGGTTATTTTGTATAGATTTTTTCAATTTAGGGTTAATAAAGATTTGTATATATTTTTAGTTTTTAATTAATTAATAAAGATTGTTGTGGTTTGATTAAAGCTTGTTAGTTTGTATATAATTAACATGGTGAATTTGTTAATATGATATATTAGGTGTGCAGCAAAACGATGGGTTTGGGAAATATTTAGGGCTTAATGCTGATTTTGGTGCGTCAAAAAAACGGGTTTTTGAGGATGTTCGAAAAAAATCAATGCCAAACTGCTGGGATGGTCGGAACAATTTTTGTCGCAGGCAGGGAAGGAAGTTTTGATCAAAGCTGTTGCTATGGCTATGCCTAATTATGCTATGTTTTGTTTCAAGTTGCCTATCAATCTATGTAAAGAGATTGAAGGAGGGATCAGTAACTATTGGTGGAAGGGTCATAAGGGTCATAAGGGTATTCATTGGGTTGGCTGGCAGCGCTTATGTCAATTGAAGCAGGCTGGGGGAATGGGCTTTCGTGATTTAATGTGTTTCAATTTAGCTAGGCTTGCGAAAATTGGGTGGCGGGTTATTATGTATCCGGATTCCTTACTGGCTAGTACCCTGCGAGACAAGTATTTTCGGTCGACAGACTTTATGAATGCCAACTGTGGACGCGGAGTATCATGGGGATGGAAAGGCATTGTGCAAGGACGGAGGATTTTGGAGGCTGGGATGAGATGACGTATTGGTAATGGTAGTAAGGTTCGCGTATGTCAGGATCGCTGGGTACCTAAACCGTCGACATTTAAAATTTACTCTAGACACCCTGAGATGTCGGACTTTGTTCAAGGGCTTATTGATCCAGGGACTCAAACATGGAATCGCAATTTGATCATGCGATGTTTCAATGGGGAGGAGGCCCAAACGATATTAGCATTACCTATCAGTAGATGGGGTTGTGACGATAAGCTGGTTTGGCATTTTACAGCACATGGAGGTTATTCGGTTCGCTCTGGGTATGCAGTCGCACTTGGGCTGAGGAAAAATGGCGAATTGGGGAGGAAAGCTGAGGGCGAAGGGAGTGGTGATGGTGGGCAGAAGAACTTTTGGAGGAGTATTTGGGGACTGCCAGCGCCGCCAAAATTGCGAGTTTTTATGTGGAGGGGCTGCCGGAATGCCTTGGCTGTGAAAGAGAATTTACGGCGTCGAGGTGTGGATGTGGACAACACTTGTGCTCTCTGCGGTCATGAAGGGGAATCCCAGGTGCATATATTTTTCAGATGTGAGTACGCTAGATGATTTTGGTTTGCTAGTTCTTTGCAGCTTGATGTGTCACAAATTGAAGGAGAGGATTTTCATGCATGTTGGGAAAGTTTGCTAAGGAATTTTGGTCGGCTGGATCATGGTCAAGAGATTCTACAATGTGTGGTGTTTGGACTATGGCGATTATGGAAGAGTAGGAATAGTGCTGTTTTTAAGGGATATATATGGGATCCGGGAGATTGTGTGATCCAACTTCAGCTTCAAATGCATGAGTACCGGGCTGCCCAGACGTCACCTCAACCCTTGCTTAGTGAGCTGCTCCGTGCAACTGAGCAATAAGTCCGGTCCACCTGTACATGGTCTAAACCCGCACAGGGGTGGGTGAAGGTAAACTGTGACGGTGCTTGGCTAAAGCAAACGCGAAGGGGTGGTGTTGGGTTGGGTGGGTCCTTCGAGATGATTGTGGCTGGATGTTTCTAGCTGGAGGTGTTGGTGATTTGTATGGCAGTACGGCGTTGGTGATGGAAGCGGAAGCAGTTAGAGAAGCCTTACTTACCTGTCTGAAGACTCAGCTGATGTATGTGGAAGTGGAATCCGACTCGAGAATCCTCATGCAAATGCTGAGAAATGAAAGGCCAATTGATGTTGCAGTGGAGGCCATTATTTTAATATTAAGATCCTGGCTGGCAACTTGCAGCAGTTTTGGATACTCCCCGACAATGTAATAAGGCAACGCACATGGTTGCGGCCTTTGTCTCCAAAGTAGGAGGTAACCACGTTTGGGACCTAAGTGTGGCTTGAGTGGATTTTTGATATTCTTGCTAGTGATGTAAACCTTTCTATTCGTCTTTAATAAATCTCACTTCGTTTGGAAAAAAATAAAATTTGTTAATATAATTAATATGGTGTTTTTAGCCTTTTAAATATTATTTAAATTATCAGGGTATTTGATTGTTTTTTTTAAAGCTTTTAGCTTTTGAAATATTGCCCATTTCTTGAAAAATTTCTGAGTCCGCCGCTGAGAAGAGTGGATCATCAAAGATTTTTCATGTTACCCAAAACACACACACGATCGGTGAACTTGTGGCTCAGCTAAGCTCTCGTGGTGTGAATCAGCAGCTTTCGGAAAAAATAAAACCAAACTGTACAAACTATAAAAGAGCATTCATAGATGATATGATACCATGCCATGATGCCACAACCATCTTTTACCCTAAAAAGTATAGTTTCATGATCATCATAAAAACGTATGTGGGGATGATAAAGTTGACGTGATGATGCTATAATCCCAAAAAAAAACAAACATAAAGTTGGCTTAAACGTGTCACACACCATTCACCTTAATGATTTAATGTAGAAAAATTTCAGCGAGAAGGAGGGATAATCCCATAAAGTTCAAAAATGGAAATAATTATCTAATTTCGACCTATTTTTCATGGTCTCTACTGATTAAGTTGGATGTAAATAAATAGAATGGAAATGGTGTCATGACCAAACTATAGAAATTCCTCACCAAAAATAAAATCAAGAAACATAAACAATAGCGCAGCATAAAATGTTATTTTGAAATCATTGTGTAAGGTGGCTTGGCAATGAAAAGGACAAAAATTATTGTACACACGCTTATGCCCCACATCACATGTTTTAGCCTAACCCAATTGATTTGCCATTTTCTTAGTTGCCTTACTCCAATTAATAATGTAAATGTCCTAACTGGTAGAACATACCATAACAAATTGTAAATATTAATTTTTTGATTACCTAGCATTAGATAGTTTTTTTATATAACATGAAGAATGATTTAAATTCAGGGATCTATTCCACTACAGAAAAAGAGAAATATATATATATATATATATATATATATATATTGATAAATAATATCTTTACTCTTTCAAAATTGGAAAGAGAAATACTTGCTTGATAGCATATCATATTATTAAATTGTAAATTGATTATTAATCCTTTATGAGAGTTTCTCCGATAAAGAATTTGTGTTAAGAAGTAGTTGAGAACTTTTAATGTCAGCAATGCATTGGATATGTTAATAGGTAAAATGTTAAAAAAAATAATGTTTTTTGTTTTGTTTTGTTGGAATAGATGCTTTATTAAAATTAATAAGCACTATAAGAGTGTACAAAAGATAGCACTGAGAACAGCCAATACTATCCAAAACTCAAACATGAGAGACATGAACAAATGTGTGATCTTTTAAAAAAAGACTCACGCCTGATCAACTCAATGGGAAACAAAAAAGAGAAAATAAGAAGAGGAAGCCTGAACATCCATTCAATATGCTGGACAGCACCAGAAACTCGCAGCCCAACCATCATTGATCGTCAAAAACAGTGAAATTAAACATTAGAGACATCAGAGAGTAGTTCAGTTGACAGCCACATAGGCCCCTCTTCAATCCAAACATGAAAATCTGAACATAATAACGCACGCCTATCCAGGGAATGTGTCATGTGATTACAACGACGAGAAGCATATTGACAAATCACAAAAGGAAAAAGCTTTAGATAGGCTTGCGCTTCTGCTACTAATGCACCATAGGAATCCAAACATTCCTCCGAAGCATTCAAACATATAATCACCTCTTGAGCATCCATAACCCATTTGAGATGCTACCTCTAAACCCAAATATGCTGCCATAAGCTCAGTAACTAGTAGTAAAGTTAACAAATAATTAAAATTAGAATTAACATTATTTTTATTTTTATTTTTAAAAATAATGTTTATTGTAATTTTAATTATTTGTTAAATTTTAAAAATAATGGGTAGTGTGTTTCATAAAAACAGGCTCCATTACCATATTTTGTTTTAAATATGAAAAAGTGTGAATTTACTATATTATTCTCATTTAATTAATAATTTCAATTCTTAATCTATCTATCTATATATATATATATATATATATATATATATATATATATATATATATATATATATATAAAGCAAAAGGCAGAGAATGGTGAAACATTCAAAAACCCCAAAAATGCCATTTGTCAAAAAAATTAAGAACACATAATTTTAATTAAAAGAGGATGACATAGGAAAACACCATTGACTTAAAAAAGAAAAAAACAAAGTCAAATTCCACCAATTATAGAGAACTAGGTGGAGGCCTTTTTAAATTAAAATATTTAATTCTAATTATTTACTAAATAAATAATAATTAAAATATAATTACTAATTTAACTAATTAAATAAGGCAAATATATTATTTAATCACTAAATAAATTTTAAAAAATTAATTAACCTAAATATCCTAAGTTTATATTTATTTTTCAAGACCTCTTCTGACGAAATTTCGTCGGGACAGTCTATGCCGGCAAATATTTGCATTTGCAAGATTAGATTTCTCCCGATGAAATTTCGTCGGGAGAGGTGTTTCTTTATATATATATATTTTTAATTTTAAAAATATAAAATTTGTTTCTTTACTTTTGTTTTCTTTGATTTAATACATGTAATTAAGTAATATATTTTCCTTTTTGAATTACTTTCATTAGTAATTATGTTTTAATTATTATTTCTTTAGTGAATATTTAAATATGTTATTTACTTCATAAATTACTCAATAAATAGTAATTAATAATTTTAAATCATTTTGTGGACTTTGTTTTTTATTTTTAATATTAAATCATAATTAAAACATAATATATTTAAAGAGTATAGAATCAATGTATTAATACAATAAGCAATGAGTTAATACAAGAATAGACTATACAAACCGCACAATAGAATAGCACATAAAGATAAAAATAAACACTGACTTTATTTTCAGATATAGGCTTGTGTTTTGGCAATTTTCAAACCACAGCAGTTATAAACATAATTTCATTCAAATTTAAATTGAAAGGATATGTCTTATCCTTTTTAATTTAAATTCTGCAGTACAAAAACGAAAAAATAAATTACTTATTTTCGTTTGGGTGTCTTAATTAAATTTCTCCTGGGCCCAAGAGCCCTAAGGCCCAAGGCCCAAGTCTTTGATTAATATAATTATTATTAATCAGCGCCAAATCCAATGCCGAGCCAATAGCAAAACCCATTATCCCAACTCTCCATTGTAAACCACACTTACTAAACCATCATAGTGCTCTGTTTATAAACACATTTATAAGAGTGTGGATTTTCGATGTGGGATGTTCACAAAATGCAACTCAAAAGATAAGCCTTCAGAGATCCATATTCTAAGTCGGATAAATTCTATGGGTTTTGTTATGCCTTCATACGTGCATATTCTTTTTATATTTCACACAATTGATTGAGTGAAATATAAAAAGAATATGCACGTATGAAGGCATAGAATGGTGATAGGGGTGAGCATCGGTTCGAAACCAATGGTTTTTTACCAATCCAATCTTTTATTGGATTACAAATTTTACAATCCAATCCAATATGGTTGGATGTCAGGATCCAATCCAGCTGACCATATTGGATTGGATTGGATCCTAACATCCGACCATATTGAATTGGATTGTAAAATTTGTAATCCAATAAAAGATTGGATTGAATGATCTGTTTGTATGAAAAATAATCATGAAAAAAACTTCATAATTGTTCATTACATATAATACAAAATTCAATATGATCAAAGATATGACATTAATATATTAAATTTTAAAATAAATTAATATAATAATATATTTAATATGTTAATGTTTTAATTTTTTTCTAAAGTAAGATTAATATATTAGTGAGAAACAAGATGAAAGTGTAGATATTATACAATATGAATGTATATTAATGTGTATATTGGATTAGTTCAGTTTAGGTTGGATTTTCAATTCTTGATTTGCCATCCGAACTGATCCAATTGAATTTCTATTTTTATGATCCAATCCAATCCGCCAATGTTGTCGAAACCAATGAAAATTAGATTGAAATGGATTGGATTTGTCAATTTTTGCGGATTGATTTGAATCCTGCACAGTCCAATGCTAAAACTAGAAGACCTTATAAAAATTTTACTCGAAATTTTTCTTTAATCGCATTATGGTGACTTTTCTTCAGGATTTATAAAAGTAATTACATTTTCTTTTACTTTTTAAGTAAAAAATAGAAAAGTAATATATATATATATATATATATATATATTTGGTCTGTACTGGCGTTCTCGTCCAAACCGAAATAAGGCAGCAAAGGAAAAGCCAGAGAGAGAGAGAGAGGCAGAGGACAGATATATTCAGAGAGAGAGTGTGAGAGTGTGCGTCTATTTATATAGTTTATACTATTTCTCGTTTCCCGCTCACTTGAGGCCTCACGAAAACCCAATTTGTCATCAACCTCAGGCAAGATCAATCAATCCTTCTCTTCTCTCTCTCTCTCTCTCTCTGTGGTTCTGCTTCTCTCTCTACATCTGTCTGCTGTACGTTTCTCTCGTTGTTTCTTTGTAATCTTTTCCCCTCTGCAAGTTCTTAAGAAAATAATGTGGGTTTTATTATTCTCTGTTTTTCGATTTTTAATTTAAAAAATTAATTTTCCTAATTTGTCGAAACAGAGTCGCTCCCTTGGGAACCTCTTTTGTCAATGACTTAAAACCCTAGCCTTCTGTTTGTTTCCCGGGAAAACAGTGGCAAAGAATATCGAGTATGTTCCATTTCTTTATCGCGAATTGTAACCAAAACTTCACTATCTGTTAATTGTTGAAAAAGTCGAAACATATGCTTCTTTTTCGGAACGGTTGCTCGGCAGCCAAATAGAATTTTTAAAGGGATTCGCTCAATGAATAAGTGGAATTATATATAAATTTCTTTTTCTTTGAATGCCGTTTCTTGTTTTTGGTACTTGTCGTCGGTACAGAGGATTGGAATGATGAGGTTTATTGTTTGTGGGGTTTTTCTCGGTGGTAAATATTTTTTTTTATTTGTCCTGGTCAGTCAGTACTGTACTCTGCGGTGTTGGACTGGAAAGTTTAAAAATAATATATTTTTCTTTGTAGCTGAGGTAATGCTGGAAATGGTATAAACAGAAATTTAGTTCCGTTTATAAAAATACTATTTGGGACCCATACTCTTTAAATGAATTGAATAGATCTCATATGATCCTTTCATTCTTGTGGTGGAGGTGTAATCTTTGTTTTCTTGCGTGATCTAAGTGGCAGATAAAATGGCCTTTTTGGTTTGATATGATTTTGTTTAGATACTGAAATGGAAAAGATCTTGCATTGATTATGGTCTTAAGCCTACCGTATTCTCAGCTAAGATTCATTTGCAAATCAAGCTTTCTTTCACAAAAAGATTTGAACTTTCCACTTTTAATTTCGAATGTGGATTTAAATTAAACTCCTTGCTTGGAATCGTTTCTGTGAATGTTCTTCTGGTATGTCTTTTTCCCCCCTTGTTATAGACCACAACTATGGTCTCATTGTCTGGATTAATCTTATTGTATAACATAGATGCTTTAAGCTGGTGCAACATGAGTGCGTTTATGCTTGTGTGAAAAGTCGTTTTTAATCTCAAAATGTTTTTTTTTTGTGTGGATACTTTCTTTTCCCTTATGAATATTTAATGATTGTTAGAGACTGGAGACGGAGAAGAAAAAGATAATATATGGAGGGCGGCGCAGGAAGAGGTTTGGAATGCCAGAAGACTATGAATGGGAATGGTTCAGAGAAGGCCATCCCTTCTTGTTGCTTGAAGGCTAGGGCTTCTGCCCCTGAGGTCGAGGCGAAATGTCATTCTACTGTTGTTTCTGGGTGGTTCTCAGAATCCCAGTCTCGCTCTGGTTATTATCTATAATTTTTTTCACCTTTGTAACTCTTCTGCTTCCTAAACAGTAAACTAGTACATAGTCATTTTAGTTGGTCCAGGCAGGTTGATATCATTGACCCCCTTTGTTTTGTTTTGTTTTCTTTTTAATTGCAGACAAGGCTAATAAGAAGGTTTATTTCAACAACCCAATGTGGCCTGGTAGGCAACTTGCCTTGCATCTACATATTTCATGTTCTTATTTGTAGTCTTTATATACTAGACACACATGTTCCAGTTTTCCACTTGTGGATTGAGATTCAAGTTCCTTTTTGTGATGTGCTTTACTAAGGGTCACGACCTCTTGCTCATTTTGTGATTTTTTCATCTTCGGTATAAATTTAGGAAAACTTGAACATTATAGGAACCCATTGTGAAATTTACACTGTTTTCCTATAATGAGGAAAGAAAAATGGAACTGAGAAACCTTTTTTGCTTAAGTGACATATTGTATTGACAAGTCCATTCTCTGAAAATTTCTCTGGTAACTTGCTGAAGCTTTGGCAATCATTTTTTCTTGTCCTTTCCTCACTATTCATAGTATTTTGCTTCATTTACGATGTTTCCTATTAATGGAACTGCTTGTTTTAAAAAAAAAACTTCATCTCTATCTTGAAATAGTTTCTATGCCTCTATTTGTGTTTGATGTTCATTTTATTTTAGGTGAAGCTCATTCATTGAAAGTAGAAAAGATTCTGTACAAGGGAAAATCAGAGTTCCAAGAGATTTTGGTTTTTGAGGTTTGGGATTCTTGTCTTGGATGGTTACATTTGGTTGTTTATATCACTTGCGTTCCTTCCTTTAATCATAATTTTCTTATCATTGATGTGATTCCAATTTATGCAGTCCTCAACATATGGAAAAGTGCTTGTTCTTGATGGCATTATCCAGCTGAGTGAGAAAGATGAATGTGCATACCAGGAGATGATAGCTCATCTACCTCTTTGTTCAATTCCGTCCCCCAAGACAGTAATTTTACATTATCCGTCCATCATGTTTGTGATTGTGTGTATAGAGTCTTGAATCTCTTGAATCTTTTGATTAAAACACATGGTTACTATAGTTGGATCGAAATCCAATTGTTTGCATCAATGATACTTTAAAATTCAAGGGGCACATAGTTATAATAATTTGACTTGGTTACAGCCTGGTGATGGCTCTTTAGTAAACTTTTGTGACTCTGGAATATATTGATAGAATTGTGCAGCTTTCATGCCATCAATAATTTGTGTTCTTATTGATTTCTTATTGCGATTACAATGCTAAGTTTTATAACATTGTTGACGCAGGTTCTGGTTGTTGGTGGAGGTGATGGTGGGGTTCTTAGGGAGGTTTCTCGCCATCCTTCTGTTGAGCATATTGATATATGCGAGATAGATAAGATGGTTGTAGATGTAAGTGGTGTAAGGTATCCCTTTGTGTTTTTAGGAGTAAAGAAATCTGTGCTGACTTGCTGATTTTGTTTGTTTGTTTGTTTTTATTTCTTTTCTAGGTGTCGAAGAAGTTTTTCCCTCAGTTAGCTGTTGGATTTCAGGACCCTCGTGTCCACCTTCATATTGGTGATGGTAGGTTTAATACTTACTATTTGCTTCTGTATGTTTTATCAAATTGTCAAGTCAAATTGATGTTGTATTTGGCTGGCTGTTCCAATCATATCTCACTTTTATTACATGACAGCTACCGAATTCCTGAGGCATGCACCTAAAGGGAAGTATGATGCTGTAATTGTTGATTCGTCAGACCCTGTAGGTACGTTATGGAAGGCATGTTTCTTTCTGCTTACTGTCTCTCTCTCCATGCTTCCTCGCTTAGTCTTGATCTTGATATGGAGTATGAACTTTTGTGATCATAAGGTTTTAGATGCTAGTCTTTAAATGTATGGTTTCCTTTTGATGCAGGTCCTGCTCAAGAGCTTGTAGAGAAACCATTTTTTGAGACAATAGCTAGAGCATTAAGGCCTGGTGGTGTTCTCTGTAACATGGCAGAGAGTATGTGGCTCCATACGCATCTTATTCAAGATATGATCTCTGTTTGTCGTGAAACGTTCAAGGGATCTGTCAATTATGCATGGGCGAGTGTTCCTACGTATCCAAGGTAACTGTTTTTTTGTTTCTCGTGTTAATCTACTGTCTGCCTTTATATCTTGAAATCATTTTCTTACTCGTGAGATTGCTTGTCATGCAGTGGTGTGATAGGCTTTCTGTTGTGCTCAACGGAGGGGCCTCCTGTTGATTTCAAAAATCCCGTCAATTCCATTGAGAAGTTAGAAGGAGCTCTCCAACATAAGAGAGAGCTTGGGTTCTATAACTCCGAGGTAGGAGCCATCTTTTATAATTTCATCTTACACAGAAATCTGGTATATTCCTGCTATCTTTTGGTGTTGCTTAGATTGCAAGATTCTCAGCAATATTTTGCTAAATCTGAATGTCTCAATTTTATTTTAAAGCAAAATAACAGTGTTGTTTGTTGGCAGATGCACTCAGCTGCCTTTGCCTTGCCTCCTTTCTTGAGGAGGGAGGTGAGCGCTCTATGCCATTCTTCAACCCCAACCCCGCCAAGATGAATCGGCTTAGTAGTTATTAGTAGCAGCACCCGTTGCTTCATTTTCCTGATAGTCAAAGTGAGTAGTAGCACATGGAAGAAATAGAAGCTAGGTTAATTATTACTTTTTTATTTCAAGTGTAGATGAGATGGGGGTTCATGAACTCTCTGCCTTTAGAGGCGCATTTGGTCGGATTTCAACGTCCTCCAATAATTATTTGTGGATGACCTTATATGAATATCCCTTTGACATTATGTGGTATTGTTAATCTGCTCAGTTGGCGATGGAATAATTATCAATTAATCAGTCGTTTAGTTATTTGATTTATCATAGCTATTTTCTTTTTCCTTCTTTCCTTTCTCTTTGATTGTGTTGGCAGTTTGTTTACAGGCCCAGTGGGCCAACAAATAATTACTACCAAACTTAATCGTTTATATGTATCTAAGCCAGGCCCGCTAGGCCATCAAAGTGAAAGAACACATTGGTTACAAGATGACTTTTTCATAAGAAAAAAAAAAACTTGGAGGGAATTAGAACCAGTGGGGATGCTTGATATACCAAATTCTTGGAGTGGAGTTCACAACACCACCCGCTGCTGTAGCGGGTTGTCCCTGTCCCTGATGAGAATCATTTGTATTCCACCAGAGTTGGCATTTGGAGACGACACTAGTCAAGTCCTTAGACATGAGTACAAAGCCTTCCACCTTGGTATGGCATTGCACATTTTGGGTGGAGATGGGAAGTTGTGGTGATGAAGATGATGCCCACTTGAGAAGTTCTTCTCCATAAAACTCACCTTTCGTCTTAACCGAGTTGGTATGCATTCCACCCGGCATGTACGTCCATATCGAACCTTCTGTAATGAAGAGCATCCAATCAAGTGGTTGTCCATATCAAACAACCACGCTGTTCTCGGCGTACATAACTGGCTTCAGATAGTCGCATATCATATTCAACACCTTTTCATCCATGCCTTTTAAGCATTGGTACCTATTGTGAATATTAGCTTAATTAGTTATACCTTAATTACATCACTTATTTCATCCATGTATATATAGGACGAGAGAGTGAGGAACATACTTTCCTTAGCGTACTCATGCAGAGAAAACGCTTTAGAGGTTTCTTGGTATACCAAGGAAGAATAGAGAATAGATTCTCCAGATCAGCAGCATCTATGTTTCTTCCAATTGTTGTCTTATGTTTTTCTTGATTTCTTTCTTCATATCTTGAGGTAGATCATTTTTGACCATCCACTCTTCTATCGCTTGCTCTTTCTTCTTAATCTTCTGTCTTGTCTCCTCCGATTTTGTAGTGGCCAACTGCATAAATGTCTACGTTTCACAACAAACAAACAAACAATTAGCTAGCTCCTCAAATCCTAGCGACAAGACAAGGCACATATATATATATATATATATATATATATATATATATATATATATATATATTTATGTATAATTGAGAGATTCATATATAATTATACCAACCTGCACATTTCCTATGAGATATAAAAATAGCAGCAAGCCAATGATTGAAATAAGAATTGCAAACAAGTTTTCCCACACATACGTACTCGTCGTGAGATTTGTACCAAAGTTACTGCAAAAAATCAATTCAAGGATGATCAAGAACAAGAAAGTTATAAACAAAACAACGTTTTCAGCTTAATTATTGCTTGACAAAAACAAGATATATATAATTTTCTACTACTCATTGTGCACACCTTAAATTTCGTAGTCCCCACCAAAACGAGTAAAAGAACTTCGTTGGAAAATTCAATGCCACCGTGTTTCCAGATTGAAGTGAATCAAGAAAGTTTCCAAAATCAAATGGCGGTGTAGCATTTGGTGGAAAATTTATAGGACAAGACTCATTTAGAAACGAGGTATGTCTGGGGTTATGGTAGCGTTGTCACAGTAAAAAGTACTAACACATCCTATTTCCTGCTTCACACATGCTCGATGCCAGTATGATGTCTCCCGTTGAATTGAAAAAAAGTACCAATAAGCTCCGGCCACCTAAAAGACAACATATGAAATAATTACTCTAAAATTAAATCCTCTGCAAATTCACCATGGAGAAGAAAGTTACATGACTAGCGAGTATGTATAGAAAAAAGTTGAAAGCACCTTTGGCCCTTAGTCCGGTTTGTGTAAGTTTCTTAGATGAGAGGTGAATTCGATAAATTCTTGGAAGATATTGGGCAAGAAGAAGGAAGCATAGAACCTTTCTCTTATCCAAATATCTGGAGCCTCTCATTTTGAAAAAAACACTTACTAAAAAAACCTGAATATATACAAAACAAATAAACCTCGTTAAACCTAGCAAACTATAAATTTACACGAAAAACTATAGTTAAAGTTAAATTTTAAATGTCTTACTTGTGGGATGGGAAAAAGAGCAAGAACGTCAGTGAGAATAGAGCGCCATGAAAAATTCCGAGCTACTGCCTTAGCTTTCGATTCGCAACCGGAGTTTTGGGTTGTTTGTAGCTTGGAGTTGACAGTTTTGAAGGCTTGTCGAATTTGACTTATAACATGCACTATGAAAGTGATATCCAAGAGGGACCTTAAAACAAGCGCTACAGCCCTCAAATTTCTGTCTATTCCAAGGCACTTGCGATGTTCATCGATGAATGGAATGTAGAAGAACAAAGGGTCCAATGACACTGCAATCACACATGATATTACAAATATTTTGTTCCGTAATGGAATATTTGCAACAAGTTTATCAACTCTTCGCCCTTTCTGAAGCTCCTCCAAGTTGATTGTCCAAAGTGTAAGGTGTTAAGCTGAAACGAAATGTAATCAGAAGGGGGAAAAAACATAACGATTTTGTGTCATAAATTAATTATGAATTTTCTTTTTCTCTTTCGGGAGACACTGACCTTACTTGAATGGTCGGCTGATCATGCAAGTTACTCATAATTTAAACCTCTTTTATTGTTTGAGAGGATCGATGTATCAAACTATTAACAACAATTTAGCTTCTGAACAAGAATTGAAAATATGGAAACTACGAATTGAAAGCAAACGATTTGCAATATGGAAGAGAACAACACTGTTCAATAAAGACTTGTGATATTCGATATTATTAGCATAATTAATTTGGATCGAATTTAAAAATAAAAGAGATAGGGTGGATGGAATAAAAAAAACCAGGGCAATGTGTATATATTTGTTTGTAGTAGTCGTTGATGAAGAACTTGTCCAAGTCCTTAGGACTAGTTTGGCATTGCTGTGCTTTTAAAAAAAAACTACTTCTGTTGTGCTGCGATAATAATCAACTGTGTTTGAAAAATTGCTGTGAGTAGTTAAAGTGTTTGGTAAATTTTTATCAAAAGTGCTTTTAGTATGTATAATAACCAAAAAAGGTATGATACCAAAAATCTTTTGAGTGCTGCTAAATGAACCCTAAAATTAACTGAGTACACCCTAATATTTTAATTAAAATATAAAATTAACTAAGTACACCCTATAGAACTACCAAAAATACCCATAGTACACCATAATGTGGGAGATCTAATATGCCAAGTTCCAAATTCGGTTTTTTAAAAAATCAACTGAGAAAAATCGAAGTGGGGTTGTGTTCTCCACATCAATTTGGTTCCTTCCTCCAGTATGTAAGAGATGTAGAACTATGTATTTATTGGTTCCGCTTCGGTTGTTTGATTGCATTTCTCTCGTCGTTCTCTTGTAATCCTAGTGGTGGATACTCCAAGCACAGCACCTGACCATGTAAGTACCACACCAGATTTTGCAGATCAACATGTAACTGAGTCCCCTACATCGACAGACGGCTGGGGAAAACTTGAAAATGGAATTGACGGAGAGCATGAAAGTGTCTGATAACCATAATATGTATTGGTTAACATTGCCTTTTTTTCCCAGTTAATCTTAGTTTGTAATGTGTCCTCCTTTGTTAATCTGGCATTTCATTATATATTTTTGGTGTTAGTTAATTGGAATATTTTGTGTGTTATTTTTAGTAACAAGTTTGAGACTGAAAAACACAGCCAAGGCTATCAAAGATGAAGATGATGATCTGTGGGGCTCCATTGCTGCCCCAGCACCCAAAACAATTTCAAAACCTTTGAATTTAAAAACAAGTGGAGCAGTTGATGATGATGATCCATGGGCTGCCATTGCTGCTCCCCAACCCACTACCAAGGCAAAGCCCCTAGCAGTTGTGAAAGGTCGAGGAACCAAACCTGCTGCTCCAAAACTGGGTGCACAGAGAATAAACCGGACATCTTCATCTGGGGTGTAAATTATGCAAAAGAACAAGAGAAAATTATGGGTTAATATTAAAGAAATTTGTGTAAATTTCCCCACCTTTTGGTGGCTGGTGTTCATGTTATAATAGGACATTTGGTGCCAACAGGAATTGCTTTTGCACTTTCTCCAACTTATTAGGGTTGAATATGATTAATAGGGTGTAATTATTAAAATTATATTTGTTTCACAATTTCATATATCCTTTTTGGTCATTTTATATTAGGGTAAATCAGTAATTTAATAAATACTTTTGTAGTAGGGTGTACTCAGTTAATTTTAGGGTTCGTTTAGCAACACTCAAATATTATTTATGTTTTTCATAAAAGACAAGAAAAAGGGTTTTATCTTTATTTTATTTTTGCTCTCCCTGTTCTATCGATCCTCTTCTCCCTTCTTCCTCTGTAAACAACCAAAAGTTAGAAAAAAAAATATAAGAAAACCCAAAACCAAGCCAAAGAAACTGCCAACAGCGAAAAAACGAATCTGCATCAAAGCTTCAAAGTTTCTTTTTTTTCCAGGTTTGTTTGTTTGTTTGTTTGTTTTTTTCCAGATCTGCAATCTGGTTGATGAGGAACCAAATATGCAATAATTGATTTTCCCCATTGATTCCCCTTTCAAACATTCTCTTCCTTTTCTTATGGTTGTTCCACATCCCTCCCCCACCCCTACACACCCAACGCCAGCCTTACATAAAACCCCACCAGACCACCACAACACAACCACACATCCCACAACACAATAAGAACTAGAAAAAGAACCAGAAAACTATAAGAACAACCCCGTATAAACCTGCTACCTTTGTTGGCCACGATGGCTATGGCGCGAGCGGCGTTCTTGGTGGCGAGGTTATTGGCTTCGGAGGAAGAGAAGGTGGACTGGAGAATTTGGAATCGGCGGCGAACCAATTCTAACGCGATTCTATTCTTTCCTAAGGGATATCTGTTGTCATTTTGGAAAGTTATTAAGGGCGTTATGGGAATATGAAATGTTCATTAAAGGACCGGTTAATTTTTTTTCAAAGCAGCTTTGAGAAGCAGGTGTTGGTTTGCTTTGAGAAATCGCTGCCACTGACCAGAGTTTTTAAAATAAGTCAGTATGTCTTGGTTTTACCAAACGGGTTGCAGCACAAATTTTTTATTAAAAGCTGTTTTTTTATTAATTTCAGCAACCCCAAATGCTACCTTAGTTCTTTCTCAATTTTTTTAAGGACATTTTCTATTGAGATAGACGATAATATACTAAACTCACACACACTTCACAGATGACCCAGAACCTTACATGGAGGAGCAATTGCTCCAAATCACTACACTAGTGAGTTATTTGCGTCCTTTTCCAATATTAAATTCCCTTCCTTCCTCAATTAATTAATTAAATAAATTCCTTACCAACCATCGAAATTCCAATTACTACTCTTCACGGAAGCCATTGATCGATCAAGAGTTGTCCATGCATGCCATGCAAATTACAAATTACAATTACCCTAGCTATACATCGATGATCATTTTTAATTTGCTACTTGCTGTAGTTGACAAAGGTAACAGATGCAACCGATCGAGGAAATGCATAATTTAGGTTCAAATTGTTGTTGTTGACTTAAACCTCATTAATAGCCCAAATGCATTTTTGTCTTGATTAAGGAGTCTAACTTATAATCTTGCAAGTTGCTACTAAAAGCTTACAATTCTTGTTCTTCTTTTGCTGTGAAGATATAAAGTCAATCAAACTCCATAGCAAGCTAGCTCTAGCTGTCTTACAATGTTAAAAATTCATTAATTAAGATATATATATATATATAACTTGTCCAAGTATCCCGAAACCATTGACCATAATTTCCAATTAATATAAGAACAACTTATTTCGTTTGGCACATACTAAATACACTAAAATTTTGACAATTTATTATGTTATGCACATTACGCTACCGCATTTCATTATTTTTTGGGCACAACAAGTTGTTAACTTGGGATCGATTAGTATCTTTTTAAGCTCTAAGATGACATTCTATTTCCAATTAAAATGTATTTGGTCGCTAAAACAGGAACATGAAGATGTAAAGAGACAAATCGATGATGTACACGTGTATCAATAGATATATTAATAATTTTACTTAGCTTATATTAGCAAAAGGAAACGAAAAATTTTTATCCGCGGCCAAAATAAATAACACAGATAATCCGGGTCTTTTTGAAAGAGAGAATCGATTTGAGACTTATTACTAAAATCCCCATTGGTTAATTACAGGCCTAAAACGAAAACAAAACACAATTAATCAAAAGGAATTACATCTTGTTGTCTCTTGGGTTGTAAATTGACTTAGGACGAATAGCAGAGGCCAAGTAATGAGCCAAATGAATAAATTAACAAACCCAGATTGATCAGAAGATAAATTGCATTAATTGCATTGGAGAAGATGCAGGAGGCCCTTATTTGAATTGTAAATTGGTAGTGAAATTAATACAAACTAAGCCTATCTGATCGAATCAGGGGGTGATCAGTTATTGATCCTTGATAGTCATGGATACCACTAAAACAAAACACAACACACATGATCAACCTATATACTACATGTATTACACAGGCTTCTGACCTAGCAGGCCATGAAGGTTTCTCTCCTCCACCTAATGAGAATTAGGGTTATTGTACTTCCACAAGTTTCTGCATTTATGGACCACAGATCGCAAGTCCTTGGCCGAGAGCGCAAACCCTTCTACGTTTGTATGGCATTTGACATTTTCCGTCCAGTTTGGAAGGTCCTTAAAATTCAGAAGGTTACCGGCTGCAGCCCAACTCAGAAGTTGTTCATGTCCATAAAAGTCATCCTTCTTAAGGTCCTTTTGGATCATTACCGACGGCGAAGCTTTTCCAGCTTGACTGTCATCGCCAGTCTTGAGAATCCACATAGTGCCTTCTGTAATGAAGATCATTCGATCAGCTGGACTACCCGCTTCAGCAAACATGCAGTTCTCGGTGTACGACACTGGCTTCAGATAGTCGCAAATCATTTTCAACACTTTTCCATCCATGCCTCTAAGCCCTGGTAACTGTACACACACATACACACACACACATATATATATATCGGTTAATTAGTTAACAGTAATAATGGATATGTAAAGATGAAAAATGTTTATGTTGAGAGAGGGACAGAGAGGTTAAGCAATATATACTTCTTGGAGCGCATCCAGACAGAGATGACGCTTTAGAGCCTTTTTAGTATCCCAGGAAAGAACGGCGAACAGATTCTCCAGATTAGCATCTTTGTTATCTTCCAATTTTTGTTTTATGTTTTTGATGATAACTTCCTGCAACTTCTGAGGGACCCGTTTTCTGGTCATCCACGATTGCAAATCTCTCTCTGTCACAATCATCTTCTGCCTTATCTCCTCCGCTTTTGTAGTTTGCATCTGCATAAACGTCTGTTTCACCATCACAAACAATAAGCTCCATCGATCAGTTCCTAAAATCTTATAGCTACAAGTAAAGCTCAAGGAAGATTATGCATGATTGAAAAAGAAAACAATAACAGAGAGATTCTTTAATTGCCAACCTGCACATTTCCGATCAAATACAAAAATATTAGCAAACCCGAGACCGAAACAAGAATTGCAAAGCTGATTTCCCATGGATAGTTACTTGTTTTGTCTAGGCTCGTGCCAAAATTACTGCAAAATTAAAAAAAAAAATTGATTTAAGGATCTAATAACAACATGTGAGATACCCAGCAACTAGCATCTCTTTAAGGATTGCCTTAGAACTAAACAGATTAATTTATTTGGGGAAGCCTCAGGATCCTGACTGTACTTGTAATACTTGAAACTGAAAGAGTTGAATTTACTGATTGTTGGGCTCCCAGAAGAAAAATACTCTGTGATGTGAAAGAGTAAAAGATCAAACTCATTGTAAGAGATGCAATGATGCAAACCTTAAATTTCGCAGGCCCCACCAGAAACAGAAAAAAAGTTTCTCTACCAGTTTTTTGGATTCGGTGTTATGAGACTCAAGGGCAGCTTGAAATATTCCAAAGCCAAAGTCTCCATCTGGAGCGCAAGTTGTATTTAAACCATTTATAAATGACTGCATAACTGTTGCTGTACCGTTATCCCTGTTGCAGTAAAACGTATAATTGCTTGGACAATCTCGACCGCATTTCCGATGCCAGCACGACGTTTCTCGTTGAATAGCGAAGAAATACCAAAATGCTCCAAACACCTAATTAATCAAAACACAGTTTATGTTAACAAAGAATAGTAGCTAGTAGTATTAAGTCAATTGAAAAAGAAAACCAGTCTAAGAATATATGAAACTTACATGGCTTGCAAGAATGTAGAGAAAAAAGTTGAATAGACCTTTAACCCATATTCCAGAACTTTTTGTAAGTTTCTCAGACGATAGGTATATTCGATAAATCCTTGCCACGTACTGAAGGAGAAGAAAGAAATTCAAAATCTTCCTATGTTCCAAATATTCAGGGCCTCCCATTTTGAAAAAGACGACTACAAGTAGCACCTAGACAAAATAAACAACAATTCAACTAAGTTAGTAGCTTACACCAATGATTAATTAGACTTTAACTTTGTCTTATTTATCACAAAACTTGAACTTTGTCTTACTTGTGGGACGGGAAGAACAGCAAGAATGTCAGTTATGAAAGAGCGCCATCTCAGCTTTTCCCATATTGTATCAACATGTTCGAATGAATCGAAAAATCTCGAAACCCAATCCGTCGACTTTGCTGCTGCTTGTTCTTCATTGGGATCTGACTCCTCGGCCACAGCTTTAATGGCTTCGCGAATTTGATACACAATATGCACTAAGAAGGTGATATCCAAGAGGGACCGCAAAACAAGTGCTACGTTCTTCAACTTGACGTCCATGTCAAGGCACTTGTTTTTCTCATCGATGATTGGTATGTAAAAGAACAAGGGATCTAATGAAACTGCAAGCACACATGCAGTGACAAATATGGTGTTCCACGATGGTTTCAAAAGAAGAACAAGTTTTTCACGGGTCGTTTTCGTCGGGTTTGTTTGTGAAGTAGGATATTTTGAAACTGGTGGTGCACTTGCCCACTTGGGCTGGGGATGAACTGGGTTTGACCTTCGTTGGAAACCCCCTGTACTACCGTTGCCTGAATAACCCCGCTGAACGCTGGAAGATATTAAAATGGAAAAAAGAACAAAACAAATTCAGATTACTAAATCCCTTGAAATGATCAACGATTAATTAAGCAAGAATCCGTACGTCTAGATATTTTTTGGGAATCGATATTGAGTTTATTTAGATTTCTTTTTAACATATACGACGCCCCTCTTGGATATAAACATAATTAATACCAACAAGAAATTAACACCAATAAAAGATATACACTATTTCAAAAACTGACATGCAAGCAAAAATAGGAAAAGATAAATTTGATTCGAAGAAATTAACTGACCTTAGTTGAATTCGCTGGTCCTCCAGATCCTCCACACCACTAGTATTCATCGTTATGCCTTTTTTGCTATTAAACCAAATTAAGCTGGAATAGCTAGCTGCTTGAAGCCAATATATATGGAACAGAACATTGTTAGATTCAGTTTTATAGACTTTCCTGTATGCATTAGCTCAAGTTAACAATATGCAACAATATATATATATATATATATATATATATATATATATAGTTAGGAAATATAAAAAGAGACTTGCCTTTGTAATTGTTGACGAAGAACCAGCGACAGCTATAGTCTTTTCATAATATTTTCTTCCTTAGTTAATTCTTTGCCAACCATAGACTTGTCTGTTATTAGTCTTTTCTTAATGGCGGTTAACTATCCAAATTGCTATATAGTTTTTAGTTTCATACAAGCAATATTGTGGAAGAATGGGTCTTATGTTCGAACGTGAGACCACTAGTTTACAAATCAAAGCTGTTTTCCATTAGACTAGAACCATTGTCGTTGGCCAAATTGCTATATAATGGACTTACTTTACGTTGCATGTTACGATTGCCATAATTGCTATGGTTATCCAGATCAATGCGAACAAGATGGGTTAATGTCTGAACGCATGAACAAAGAGTTCATATTGTCTCGACTCTCGTATAATATAAACATATGAACAATTTTCTTATAATATGTTTTCATACCTTCAGCAAATATTATTCTCTTGCTTGATAGTGGTTGAAAGGGTTGGCTCACATTCAATTTTTTTCATGTTGACATCTGACAAATCAGCCAATGGAAAATAAAAAACTGAAAAATATATAGAAAATATGATTAAAACTCTAGTTCAATTGTCATGTAATTTGTTTATTTTTAATTATTTAAAAGAGCACGACAAAACTACACCATCACAATAAAATCGAATCAGACGCATGTGCGTCGAGCCTAACACATCTCCTCTAATCTAGTTGAGGCCACTATACTCAATGCTAATTGGTTTGACTTTGTATGAAAAAAATAGCTCTTTAACTTCAACTCTTAATTCGAAAAATAATAATAATAATAATAATAAAACAATTCGGACGTGATGAATGCAATTCGTCATTCAGGTGACGAAGTCTGAGTATGAGTTAAATGCACAAATTTAACTGTTAATAAATAAACTAATATTGTATTTAGACAAAGTAATACAACTAGCTACCTCTGTCCCCTCCCTACATAGTATCAATGCTCTTGATCATAATTCAAGAGGATTGTTTGTTACAAGTTACAACTTACAATTGTTAGTGGGAATTTCTTATTTTCCAGTTGGTAATTGAATAATACTGAATTCCGCATCATCAAACTTGCAAGTTGCTGATTGATTAAGATCTTAGTTAATATGAAGAGGAATACCGAGGAGGATTAATTAACTTCATCGCGTCGTGCGTCAATTTATAACAACTTGTGTGGCAGTTGATCTTTCGTTTTTCTCTTTGTTGGGAGTTCAAGCCAATCACTCCATAACTCCACTTGTCTTACAAAATTTTCAACTCTTTCATTTTTAATATTTTTCTGGACCATGTTGGTTCTTCAAACCCCATGATTAATTCTCGAATAATAAATTGTATTGGGTTAAGTTTTGAGCTTAGCATGCAACATTTTTTCAGATTCGATTTTTTATAGACTTAGCATGCATTTCATCTCAAGAAATAAGAGATTGTTTGAATATTCCCCTTGTATCCACTACTACAAAAATCGAGATAGACGACGGTAATTTACCGTCGTGTATTCTGTTTTTCAACCGACGTGGAATCGACCGACATCTTTTGATGCAAAAACCACGACGGTAAATCACCGCTGTCTATTCATATAAAGACGTCACATTTGATAAAATAGGACGTTGTTATCAATTAAACACGACGGTTTATTTTAAACTCATGACGTTGTTAAAATATACAACGTCGTACACAAATAAAACCCGACGTCTATTCACTTAAAAATAAACAACCTGGATAACTTTAGACGTCACCTTTAGAAAATAAACGACGTTTTAAAAAGGAACAATGTCATTATTTACAAAAATACAGACGTAAAAATAAGTAACCACGACACAAATTATAAACTTAAAGACGTTGAAAAGTCATTTTACGTCAGTAATTTAACTGTAGATCGACGTAGTTAATAATATTAGATGGCCATTTTATTTTTAAAACTGACGTCTATATTTGTATTACCACGTCATTAATAATTTCCAAAACAACGTGATTTTAACTATCCACGTCATGAATAAAACCATAACCGACGTTATTTCGTTTTTCTACGACGTATTTATTTCTAAAGAAGACGTTGTTAATACTTCAAATGTCCTATTTCATAGAAATTCAAACGTGGCAACTACTTTATACTTCGATTATGTAATTAATTCCGCCGTTATTATGCTTTTAGACGTCTGTTCTTAACGCCTTATACCGACGCGTGCAAAATAAATTTCAAAACTGAAAAGACGACATCTTTAATCAAAACCAACGTTGTTAAAGAAAAAACGTCAGTTTTTATAAATATGACGTTGTTAGCATTTACAACGTCTTATTCGGAGAAAAACGGACGTCTATTTAATGAAAAATTTAATTTTAAATATCCTCTTTGATAACCTTAGACGACCCTTTCAGAAAACCTACGTCGTTGAATGACGTCTAACTATACATTACCACGATTGTCCGTACATTACCGCCGTTGTTCTATTGTTTTCTACGTTCTTTGAATGAATTGACCGGTTATGATAGTTATTATTTAGACGTCGGTACATATATTATGGATGTAAACGTCGTTAAATATCATTGAGACGTCTTATTTTTCAATTTTTCAGATTACCGTCGTGTTTTGCATCTGAATCCAGTTTGTTTTATTACTGGAAGTTATGTTGCCGAAACCTGCATAATGAAAGTGAAAGAAATACATTACAATTTCTTGCAAAATTAATGTCATACACAGCCATTTAGGGCATAAATAATTTCATAAATCACAATAGCATCATTCAATCCATATATCTTCACACCCATCTCGAATATTTTCACTCCCAAACTCACGGGCTAGTTCATCAAATGTGTCAACATTTGGCATCCCTCTAGTAAATGACTCACACTCAATTCTAACATCACCTAAGTCATCATCACCAATAACATCATTATATTCTCTATTAGGCATTGATAACACTACCGACCAACTATGATGCATTGGGTCGTCAACAAAAAAACTTGTTTGACTTGAGAAGCCAAAACAAATTGGTCATTCCTATGTCCAATTTTACTCAGATCTACAAGGGTAAATCCGAGTTAAATCGACTACAAGGCCAGAAGTGCTATCTATCCAATCACACCTAAAGACCGTGATTGTAAACTTTTGGTAGTCAAGATCCCAAATATCTTGAATGACACCATAAAAACCTATATTTGAGACAATAGGGTTTTTATCCTTGGCACTAGCAACTTGCATAGTATTTGCAAGTAAATAAACTCCACTATTTTGAACTGCTCGCACATCATCTTGTGCCTTGGTGTTAAATTTAACACCTTTAATAAGATAGCTCTTATATGATGGCACTGTCATGCTTGGACCACTTGCTAGCCACCTCAAATTTTCTGATACGCCATTATTTTCTTTCTCATTGATTTCCCATTGAACCTGCAAATTAATCATATGTTAATTCAATGCAACATAGTTATGACAATAAATCAAACTCCAATGTTTTATTCAATAACATATACCTTAAAGCGTAACCATTGAATGAAAGTGCTGTTGTGCTTATCTTGTAGCCACTTTGTTCTCTTTTT
Source organism: Prunus padus (assembly GCA_024362665.1). Taxonomy (NCBI): domain Eukaryota; kingdom Viridiplantae; phylum Streptophyta; class Magnoliopsida; order Rosales; family Rosaceae; genus Prunus; species Prunus padus. The sequence goes on along the minus strand of JANFAM010000017.1, from coordinate 1,107,062 downwards.
ATATTTTGGATAAGTGGTCTTGAGGTGGATCATATGTTCCCTACATGACACAGAAAATTCTAGTATTACTGTCCCTTGTATTTAAGAGAAACATAAGGAATGATTTAAAACATAATGATTAAAAGTCATACTCGATATATGGTTGGACTTCCTCTGTATTCTCCAACACATATAGATGTGCCTGGTTCAAAAGGTCCCAATCAACTAAAGTCACCGAGCAACCTGATAGTGGCTTTGAAAGTCCCATCTTCTGGTTTAATGGCACTCCAATTGTTCTAATATCGAGATAAATGCTCGATTGCAAAACTCCACAGCTTCTTCACTATATAGCACTCAGCAATGCAACCTTCAGGATGATTACGGTTATGAACATACCCCTTTAGCACTTTCATATATCTTTCGAACGGATACATCCATCTAAAATAAACAGGCCCACATAGACGAACTTCTCGACAAGATGTACTACTAGATGAACCATGATATCGAAGAATGAAGGGGGAAAGTATTTCTCAAGCAAACATAAAGTAACTACTACATCTTCTTCCAACTTATCTAGAGAGGAAACATCCACGGTCTTTGCACATATAGAATTGAAGAAGAAGCACAGTCGAGTTATTGCATACCTTGCAGGCTTTTCCAAAAGCAACGAATTGCCACAGGAGCAATTGTTGCATCAAGGTATGACAATCATGTGATTTTAGGCCAAGAAGTCTTGAATCTTGTAAAGATACAAGATTTTTATGTTTGAAGAATAACCTTCAGGGACCTTCATACCATAGAAAGAATTGCAAACCGTTCTCTTCTCTGCTCTTGACAAATTCCAAGGCCACGGAGGCAAGCGAGTACGTCTTTCTCCATACTCGGGTTGCAAATCAGTCTTGACCCCCATGTTCAATAAATCTAAACGAGCAGCAATCCCATCTTTATTTTTTCCAGGGATCTCCAACAACGTACCAATGATACTATCGCAAATATTCTTCTCAATGTGCATCACATCGAGGGAATGCCTCACAGAATGTATTTCCAATACTCGAGATCAAAGAATTTTGACTTCTTCTTCCAACAAACTCATCACCGTCATTTTCACCTCCACCTCCCCCTTTTTCGACCCCCATTTGTAATTAATACATTCAACCCTTTGTAGCACTTCTTCTCCGGTTAATGGCTTTGGAGGCATGTCATATTCAGGTTCCCCATTAAAAGTCGCACGCTGCCTCCGATATGGATGATTTGTTGATAGCCATTTTCTATGCCCGATGTAACAGATTTTGTGGCCATTTTTCAACTTTGTGACTAGGCGTATCATCGCCGCATATTGGACAAGCTTTATATCCTTTAACGACACAACCAGATAAGTTTCCATAGGCGGGAAAATCATTTATTGTCCACAAGAGTGCAGCTTTGAGTGTAAAGTATTCTCCTATGTGTGCATCATACACTCCTCTAATCCCATCCCACAAAGATTTTAAATCATCAATCAAAGGCTCTAAGTAGACGTCTATATCATTTCCGGGTTGTTTAGGACCGGAAATCAATAAAGTCAACATCATGAACTTTCGTTTCATGCATAACCATGGTGGGAGATTATATGTAACTAAGATAACTGGCCAGCAATCGTATTCGCTACTTAGAGAACTGTGGGGATTGAATCCATCGATGAGAGAGCCAGTCTCAAGTTTCTCGGCTCTTTACCAAACTCGGGCCATTTATCATCAACGAAGTTTCCAAGACGGGAATCCACCGGATGAGACATCTGACCGTCAATTGATTTTCTATCGGCATGCCAAGTCAAACTCTTAGATGTCTTACTTGATTGAAACATCCTTTTAAACCTTGGAATTGGTGGAAAATACCACACCACCTTTCTTTGGGACACCCTCTTTCAAAACTGAATCTTTGCCTTCCTTCCACCTTGAGATACCACAAGTAGGACAATTAGTTGAATCTTCATAATCCTTCCTATACAAGATGCAGTCATTGGGGCATGCATGGATTTTCTCATAACTCAGCCCCAATGCACACAAAGTCTTCTTTGCCTCATACATAGAGGAAGGTATTGTATTTTCTTACGGAAGCAAATCTCCTTGAAGTATCAACAATTACGTAAAGCAGACATCACTCATCCCATGTTTTGCTTTCAAATTGTATAACTTCACTAATGTCGACAACTTTGTGTACTTACTACAACCAGGGTACAAGGGTTGATCTCCATCCCCAATCACATTGGCAAACTCATAAGGATCGGATCCAACATCATCACCTAAATCATTATCATCCATATCTATTTCTTCGTAAACAAAACTATCCCTACTATGGTTATCATCTTCATCCACATTTCTACTAGCATTAGTAGTTGATCGCCAAGGTTCTCCGTGAAATGTCCAATTCTTATAGCTTTGGTCAACTCCATTAAAGTACAAGTGGTCCCTTATAATTCCAACCCCAAACAATCGAAAATTCCCACATTTAACACATGGACAATGAATATGTGTTGTAGTTAGAAGATTTCCTACAGCAAAATCCAAAAATGCTTCCACCCCTAACTCATATGCCTTCGATCTTCTATCCGCATGCATCCATGACTTATCCATCACTGACATTATAACCTATAATATATAATAAAGTAAAAGGACAAGCAATGAATATCACTCAGCATATTATGTACATTTTAAAAGCAAGTAATATGAGTTACAGACGACGGTTTTTTTGTAAAAACAGTCGTCTTAGGATACTAAAAGAAAAAGGTGAACAAAGAAGATTATATAAATTTAAATAAGTATAAGATACAAAAGACGGTTTTTATATAAAACGACGGTTTTTATATAAAACGACGTATTTTATAAAACAGACGACGATTTTTTGTAATAACAGTCGTCTTAGGCTACTAAAAGAAAAAATGAACAAAGCAGATTATATACATTTAAATATAACAAGTATAAAATACAGACGACGGTATTTTAAATAAAACGACGTATTTTATACAAAAGACGACGTTTTTTATACAAAAGACGACGTTTTTTAATAACAGTCGTCTTAGGCTACTAAAAGAAAAGAGTGAATAAAGCAGATTATATAAATTTAAATAACACGTATAAGATACAGACGACGGTATTTTACATAAAACGACGTATTTTATAAAGCATTTACGGTTTTTTTACATAAAACGACGTATTTTAAGATTACGGACTACGTTTTTACATAAAACAACGTATGCTAGAAAAAAATTAAATCTCCTTTGCCATTCCACATCCAAGAACAAATTGAGAACCAAATAAATATAACACGTATCTGAAATATTGATTAAGACCCATAGCAAATGAATTTTTATGAAAAGCATGCAAGTATTAAGAACCATCACGACAGAGAGTGATTAAGAAAACCTATCTCAAGAACCATTCCTATGAGGACGCATAGCAAATGAAGAACATCATTCAATGAATAAAAAAGCAAAGTCATATTACGTTTGTACATAAGAACCTGCAACAGAATATCATTAAATGAATAAAAATTAGAGTCAAGAGATAAGGGTTCGAACTTACAGTGTAAATCAGAGTGATAGGATAAGAATTAGAGCAGGAGAATTAGGGTTCGAACTTATTGCATTCGACAGAGGCTGGAGGGCACAACTAAAAATTAGAGTTGAAGCGAGAAAGCGAATTATTTAACACTTAGAGCGGAAAATGAAAATTTTAGGTCACGCGTGAATTTTCAGATTGCGCGCTTCTTTAAACATCGACGAAACAAAATAAAACCGTCGTTAAAGTTTTAATTTTAAACGACAGTTATTATTTTTGTACTCGACGTTATTTAAATTTTCTACGCCGCTATATAATAAAGATGGACGTCTAATTGATAAAATAAATGTAATTTAAATCGACGGTAAATATATAAAATATGACGTTTTAAATACAATATAACGTCATTAAAATAAGAACACCGTCGTCAAAAATATTAAGTATCCAGGATTGGTGTTGCTGGGATTCAAATTGTGTCGCTTGGGTGGAATTGAAAGAAAACAAAAGAGAAAACCGGCGTCGTTTCAATAAAACCTAAACTCTAACCCTAAACCCTAAACCCTAAACCCTAAACCCCGAACACCGAACCCTAATCCCTAAACCCTAAATCCTAAATTATTTTAAATTAAAAATAATAAAATAATACAAAAGGTTAAGGGTGGTTTTGTCTAAACCCAAAAATAAAAGAAAACCGTTTTCTTTTCAATAAAACCTAAACCCTAAACCCTAAACCCTAAACCCTAAACCCTAAATTATATAAATTTTAAAATATTATAAAAAATTATAAAGCATAAGAAAAATTAACCAAAAATTGCTACGGACTTCTTATTACAATGCCTTGTGTACTAGGATGATAAAAACATATTTTTAATATATTTGAATTTATCACAAGAATGGATCATACAAGCCCCATAAGAATATGTTATGAAACTATAAGTGTTGTAGTGATTTATCAATAAATTTTTTGTCACGAATTAAATTTAAAATTTTTTACTCAAAAACCATTTTTTAAAGCATTAGAAGTAAGAAAATATATCAATGAGAGCATTATAATTTCTGTTTTTTTTTTTTGGAATTTTTACAATTTATTACAAATATTATAAAATAATTTCAATTAAAATCAAATAAAACTACGTCGTTATAAATTCATAACGGACGTTGTAATATAAGTAGACGTCGGTATAAAGTAACACATAGACGTTGTATGTACCGACGTTTTAAATATACATTTTAACGTCATTATTTTTTTTTATAGACGACGTATTAATAACTTTACACGTCGGTGTGAAGGAAAATATGGCCGTTGTACTTACCGACGTTTTAAGTACAACTTTATACGGCATTATTTTTCTATATATCGCCGTTTTAACATCTTTAGACGTCGGTAATATGTTTATTACCGACGCTTTAAGTGAAACTTTATACGGCATTATTTTTTAATATATCGCCGTTTTAATAGCTATAGACGTCGGGAATAAAATATCGCCGTTGTATTTACCAACGTTTTAAGTAAAACTTTATACGGCATTATTTTTCTATATATCGCCGTTTTAATATCTTTAGACGTCGTTATTGTTGAATATATCGACGTTTTAATATTTGTCGACGGCAATTTGAATGAAAATAATCACCTTTTTTGAATATAACGCGAGTTATATTTGTATACATGTCATTTCGTATACGCATCGACGTGGTTTGGTTGTATACATTTCATTTTGGTTATGTACCGTCGTGTTTTTAAAAAAATTCTTGTGATTTGATAATTTTTACAAAATTTTAATTCATACTAAAAGAAATTGTAAATTATAACCAAAATATTTACAAAAATTTTCAATTCTTGTGATTAATGTTTGTCTAATTCCCTAATCCATATGAAGGCTTACAAATTCTGCCCATTCCTTCCTCGATTTCATCAATGGCTTCTTGGGGGTATGGTGATTGATCTTGTCCTCAAAGATACCGCAAGCCATAAAAAAATAAAAATAAAATGTTAAATAAAAAAAATAATAACATGTTAAATGTTAAAATATATAATTTTCCTTTTACCTTCTTCTCAAATTCCAAAGCAGGATCCTCGATGATGTCTTTCATAAAGCGCATTACATAGTAACCACACTCTACATTGCTTGGTTGCTTTGGAGTGCCTTTTAGAGTTTTCCAAATGGGTGATTTCTGCCGTGCCTGCCTATGTGGGTATTATAGGTTACGATAGCACTGTTTCAAGGCAACAAAGTGTTATTGAAAATACAGAAACATAGTTGATAAAAATAAACACATGAACAAACAAAACCGTCGTGGTAATTATATACGACGTCGGTTCTGAAAATAAAATGACGTTATTGACAATTAAGACGACGGTAACTTAGAACCGACGTGGTATGTTATAATTACGACGTAAAATAACAAATTTCAGATTTATCCTTAAGCTTAGAAGAAATACAGATAAAATCAATTGCAGAAAAATTAGAGTACAGAGAGAGAGAGAGAGAGAGAGAGAGAGAGAGAGAGAGAGAGAGAGAGAGAGAGAGAGAGAGAGAGAGAGAGAGAGAGAGAGTGGGATCACTTAAGTGAAGAAAGCTTGCTATACAAACACATATGAGTAAATCAACTTACGTGTTCACCATGTTTTTGCACTCTTCATCAATCATTCGGTTTGGCGGTGGATCCAGAAAATAAACAGTCTCTCTCTTTGCTCTCACAATGAACAAGACCCAATGAAAGCTACACACAAAAAAACATAAAGGTTAAACACTTTAATGTACAATGCATCATACAAAGAAAATCTTGGTAAGGTGACTAACCCTGGATTGTAAGGCATCAAGAAAATCTGTTCCCCATCCTGTCCTTTTAAGTCTAGTAGCTAACGCACGTGATCTTTGAGTTAATGAGCCGAGTTAGCACTAACTTGAGCGGGTCCACAAGGCCAACCATGTTCAACATATTTGAAGTTTTCAATTTTTCAAATAGGCACCTAAATATATGAAATGATCCAATGAGTTATTCCTTTTTAAAGAAAGAAAAGTTTAAAATGAAAATTTGATAAGGACAATTACCTCATGTATACAAAGAATGACAGTGGCTCCAACTTCTTCCATTGCTGCAATTTGACTAATATCTTCGTGCAAGATGAAGGTTTCACGATCATTTCCAAACACTTCCTTCTCAATTGTAAAGGTCATAATCCTATCATGAACCCTCAATGTCGACTCAAAGATAAGAACAAAGGGCTTGTAGAGAAGAAGGCAAGTCTCCCACTTGTTGTTCCTTCTCAGAACATCCATGACCTTGGCCTTCTGTTTTAAAAATACACAAAGAAACATGTTCAAAAAAATACATGAATACAAAAACCGACGTGGTATTTATATACAGTACGTCGGTTCTTAAACTAATACGACGTTATATTACATTTCAGACTGACGGTAAATTAAAACCGACGTGGGATATTATAATTACGACGCAAAATACTTTCCTTTTTCAAATTCACAGATTAACAAATTTCAGGTTTATCAACTTTCTTAGCGTAATTACGTAAAAATCAATTCCAGAGAAAATTAGAATCACGAGAGAGAGAGAGAGATGGTGGGATAACCTATGTGAAGAAAGCTTGTGATACAAGTAAACTAAATAGGTCACCCTCTATACCGTCGTGGAATGTCTATCTCAACGACGGTTTTTTCAAAATTGTGACGTGGTGTGTTATTTAAAACGTCGGGAACTAATAACCGTCGTTGTATTACATTTATAACGACTCTAATGATAAATAACGACGTCTAAAAATTAAGAAACAGTGAATTTAAATCAAATTAACTTACCATTTTTTCTTCCCCACTTGTTCTCGCATTGTTATTTTCTTCCTCAAAATTGATGGCTTTCACACCAATTGCCCTAGAGCAGCTTGCTTTGTCGGACATTGGATTTTGGGACTTTGCTCTTGAGCTTGGATTTGAAATGGAGGAGTTGACTGTTTGATCATGGTGGCATCAAAATTTGGAAGCAGTTGGCGCACTTGATTCAGTATATTCTCCCTCTCAGCTGCTACCAATTGTTGTGTTCTAGCCTCAAATTTCAGTTGCTCTTCTTGCACAATAGTTTTGAGACGTTCTTCGAATTTATCTTCAAACTTTACCCTCCGTTGTCTAGGTAAATTGAAGTATTTCAGAGTGGAAACCCCAGTCCTCGCAGTTCTAACTCTCCTGGATGCTCGGGACCCAAAGCCATAGTCAACACATCATTGCTTCCCGATACAGTGAGAGTGCCTTCAGAGACTTTTTGTTGCAATTCATCCTAACACAAAGACACATTAAAATCAACAAAAACAGGAAGTCAGATCCACATGCAAGTCTAATTAAAAATTAAATGCAGTCTATTACAAATTTAAAACACAAATTGTCTAAATTTAGAAGCTTACAATTATTTTTGCTTTTTCTGCAACTTTTGGATCGGGAAAGTTACCCTGTTTGTCTTCTCTGGCTTTCTTCCATAAGGTAGATCGATCGATTTCTACCCCGGGCATGGTTTCCTCCAAACTCTCCTCCAAACCAAAATATCCTCGTCGAGACAACCGATGATTGTACTCGTATTTCTCCCTCCTCTCTTTTTGTTCAAGATGCACAGCCTCAAATTCTTTGGATAACCTTGAAGCTAGAAAGGCATCCCAATCGTGCTTTCAATATGAATGGATATAGTTTAGGGGTTCATTTAACTTCTCATTCTCATTGATGAATGGAAGGATATGCTGCCTAGTTAGTTTATTCTTGAAATCCTTCCATTTCTTTCCAAAGAGAAGATAAGACCATGTTCTTGCCCCCTTGCCTACAACAAAAGCCATGTCAATGGCTTCCCAAATATGCTCTTTTACATCGTTGTCCACTTGTTTCCATTTAAGGTCAGAAAGTGGGACTCGGAGCGTGCCAAGACACCAATGTAGGACTGCATCTCCTTATTTGCAAGGCCATATGGTTGACCCTTTTGTTGTACTCAATCACCGGCTTGATTTTCTGAAACTTTCTCTTCACAACACGAGGCATTGTGGTTATACCACGCCCGACTTTGGTTCTTCAACAAAAGTAGTCGTCTTTGTCAAGCTTTATCGTGAAGATACAAACTTCATCTTCTTAGAGGATTTGGTTGTAGCTTGTGAAACTTCAAGATCTTTACCTTGATTCTTTTCCAAGCTAGCTTTCTTTTGCTCAAGCTAGAAGCCTTACTTTGAGATTGAGAAACCATGTTTACAGATAAAAATCAAACCTGCAAGTGAAATTATTTCAGATTATAAACTACTAAACACGACGGTAATTTTAATAATACGACGTAGTATTCAACATTAAACGACGCTATCTAATAAGTAATGACGTAATTTAAATTTATCACGTCGGTAGTTATTTACCAAGTGGATAATACATAAAACGTCGTAGTATTTAGTTTCACACGACGCTATATACTAACCACCGACGTTATTACTGTTTTATTACGTCGTTGTTAATTACAGACGTGGTTTAATTAATACAACGGCGTAAAGAATTAGTTACCGTCGTCTTATTAACATGAACGTCCAAAAGCAGATAGTTATTTTTCTTTATATTATATCAAATTGGAAAAGATTAAATGAATTACAAAACTAACACTTATAATGATTTTCATCTATTGCTATTGAGAAAAAACATGGAAATGGCAATATTTCATAATTTTCAAACATAGAAAACGATGGTAGAATTTATTTTATTACATCGTTATTTAAATACCGTCGTCATTATTTACTTCCGACGTCTCAAATAAGACGACACCGTCGTGTATTAACAAGATACAAAAACAGTGTATTGGTACGATACCCTTTCCTTCTTTGTACGTAAAGTGAAAAACGAAAATGATTTTCAAAAGAAAAAACATATAAACATTTCAAAAGATAAAACATATAATGAAAGTTTAAAAAGTACGAAGCAATGGTTACCTTTTTCTTGCAACGAAAGTTTTCTCGTGTTTTCTCGTCTTTGAAGTGGTATGCTCGTCGGTGACGCAAGCGAAGTGTGGGAAGATGATTAGTTCCAGGCAGGGACGAAGACGAAGAGTGGGGACTTGGGAAGGATAAACGAGAGGAGTGTGAAATTTTTCTCGGGAATCGAAACGATTGCAACTTTAGAAGCAAAATATTTAAATAATGTCGAATTGTTATATAAGACGACGCTATTTATAACAAGTGACGTGGTATATTTAAAATAAAACGACCTCATTTTTAAGATACCGACGTAGATACCAATGGAAAAAATCTTTTAAAAATTAAAACGACGGTTCAGCAATAGGCACGGACGTATAAAAATTAATACGATGCTCATTTAAGGGAAACGACGTGGTTAATGCAACTCTATACGACGGTAGTATTACATTATTCGCCGTTGATTGTTTACAATTAAACGCGTCATGATTTATAATAGAACCGACGTGGTTAATAATAATAATTTCTAACGTGCGATACGCCTGTTAATAATACATTACCGTCGTGTTTATTTTTTTCTTAACACGTCGGTATTATATGTAAAACGACGTCTATAAGTACTACGTCGGTATATTTACACATACCGACGTTGTTTATTTGTCTTACGCTTTCTCACCGATTGGCATGTTTCATAAGACGACGCTTTTAAAGTTTCATGCGTCGTGTTTTAAAAATACCCAAATGAATTTCCAATTTTTAGGTGTTTTAGTATCTAATCGACGTCGGTTTTTATATTACCGTCGTCGTTTAAAATTTAACGTCGGTATTTATTTGGTCCGTCGTCGTTTTACCGACGTCTATTTCGATTTTTGTAGTAGTGATCGACAGAGGTCTATAGACCAAGAAATATATACATGTACAATTCCTATTTCTAAGGCTTAGAAGCTGTGATCCACCTTAAGTGGAATTTGATCTAGAACAATACAGGAAAGTAAATATATTACAAAAATATTTCCTAAAACAACGATATTTCATAATACTTCCCTTCAAATTGGAGAGTGAATATCATGAAGACACCCAACTTGTCTCGTAGTGTCACAAATTGATCCTTTTGCCAAGGCCTTTGTAAGCACGTCTGCCAACTGGAAGCGTGTAGGTACATATGAAAGACTAATCATTCCAGCTTGCAGTTTTTCTCAAACTATGTGACAATCTATTTCAATGTGCTTTGTACGTTCATTAAAAACAGGATTTGCTGCAATCTACAAAGCTGCTTGATTATCACAAAATAATGGCACATGAGATATATGTGTGACCTTTAAATCCTGTAATATGTAGGGCAGCCAAGTCAGATCCAAACAAGTATTAGCCATAGCTCGATATTCAGCTTATGATGTTGACCTATAGACATTAGCTTGCTTCTTGGATTTCCATGAGATAAAGTGTAACGACCCTGACCCGAAAAATCAATTAAAATAATTAAACCAATTAAATAAAATTAAACTAGAACAATTAATAATAATTATTGAAAAATAAATTAACAAAAATTGGAAAATAAAATTTTAATCTAATTAATGGAGAAAAATATCACTTAATTTTCAGACGAGAATTTGACGAAACGGGTTGCGCCGTTGCGTTCGGCTCGTCGAAACGAGTCCGTTGACGGGCGGCACGCTCGTATACGAGACGTAGAACTCCAAGGGCATTTTCGTCTTTTCAACAAAAATCTGAAAAAGGGATAAAATACCCCAAGTGGACCAATCCCGTGCAATCTCTCTCCTCCCTCACGGTTTCTCTCTCTCTCCCCGATACCCCTCTCTGCCTCTCGTCGGATTCGACGATTCCGACCACGGCAGCGGCTGAGACCACCGGCGTTCGAAAGCTCTCCCCCGTGCGGTCCTAACCCACCCAAGATCGGAGGCTGAAGCTCAGGCGTTCGTCCCCGGCGAGCTCTGCAAATTCCGGCATTTCCTTCGTCTTCTTCGGCGACTTTTCCGGTGACTTCAGGCGACGGCTCCACTTGGGTAAGCTCCCTCTCGACCTCCTCTTTCCGTTTTGGGTAGTGCGCGACAACAACTCACGGCGTAGCTGCCGTTTCAAACCACCCAGATCCGGCCAAAACCCTCGGTGGTTTGGCCGTGATCTGGCGGCGTTTCCGGCCGGTTCCCTGGCGGCTCAGCCCGGTTCTGGGCTTCCCATGAGACGGCGGTTCGATCCTTAGGGGCGGTGTAGGCAGTGGTGAGGTTTGGTGGTTGGCCTGAATTTCTCTAGCCACCCACCACCCTCGGCAGCGTGTGGCGGCGCGTGGCTGGGGTGGTGGCGGGGTTCGGCGGTCCTTTTCACTCCCCGTGTTGTTATGAACGCATACATGTGGTCGGAATTCGATTCGGACGTTGTTTGACGGTCGAACCCAATTACGCCTATTGCTCATCGTTTGGGTTCGGTGTGTTTGAACCGTTGGATCGAGTTCGATCTCAAATATGTCGTTCCTCGTATTGCCTAGATCGTGTGGGAATTGACGGATCAAGAATTGGAGTCGGTTACTCGAAACTTCAAACCCTAGGGTTAGGTTGACTGTGAACCGTTTGATCGTAAGATCGTAAGCGATCCGACCGTTCATTTAAGACCGAACTTTCAGAACATGTTCCCTAACACGTAACGAACCTTTAGAAACTTTCAAATCCAAGTTTGGAGGTCATGGGCCCTGTGGGCCCGGGTTGACCACTCAGTTGACTTTACGTTTTTCCGAAGTGATTCCCTTTCCTTGAATCATAATTTAACGTTAGAACTTCCAAACACCAAACCTACACTTAAATCTTGGGAAATTAGGAATTTACTTTAATTCCAAGTTTAATTCGATTATTCATTAATCAAGTCTCGTATTGTTCGGATTAGGTACTCCGCTACTCATACTTCACAGCGGGACCCACTCAGGGTCAAGCAGCGTGGGATTACTTGTGAGTGGACATTGCTTTCAAAGTTTATGCATCTTTTTGGAAAGTAAACCGTGCATGATGATTTAATCCTTTAATTTCGTTATACAAATAAAGTATTGACATTATGCCTATAATTATATAATTTACAACCATATAGATATATTTGGGTATTTTGACATATTCTCGAGTATCTTGAATTATGTTTGGTTGATTTGAATATATTATATGCTTATTGGATTTTATGTGGGGTACTTGGGTGATGATGTGAGATAGTGAAAATGTCGGTTATGTTGGTTTAAAGTGCTAAATGCACTACCCTTTGTACCTCCCCTAGTTATGGAACTTTGGATACTTGGATATGTCGGATACAGGGCACCCTTGACGGGTGCGCGTAGACCCTTGAATGGGTAGTCCGCGCGCGTAGGGACTGGTCACAAAGTGCATTTAGTATTGAGGACTCTGCTGTACGTGCTGATAAGCTTAGTCACTTTGGACGGCTCAATTCCCTAGCCACATGGTCAATTGAGGACTCTTCCATGTGGACTAGTCAAACGATCCCGAGTTGGATTGTTTCCCGGTACAACTTGGTAATAATATGAGATGTTACTTTTATATATATATTATCTATTTATGTACCTATACCTATATATAAGTATATATAAATACTATACATATATATATTTAGTATACTTACACATATTCATTACGATTTGGCGGTGAGGATACTTCCTCGCCCGTCGTGCCATCGGGCACGCTTTACGAGTGTGGGTTTGGGGATTGTTGTTGGCACAAGACTAACTTTGTTGTTAAAGGCGGATTGTGGATTTCGGTTGTTGTTAAGTTACAATGCTTTCACTTATACCGTATATTATTAATGTTTTGAATAGAGTGGTGATTTCGGTTTGGCTTCGTCTTCTTAATCGTGGGGTTATACTATTTTATTTTGTTTTCACCGTTAACCAACTTTGTTTTTCGTCCACTCACAATCTTCTGTTTTTCGCCCCTCGGGTAGTAGTTGGTGCTACCGCACGACCGACCGTGTTGCTCCGCTTCCGGCATCTTCTCAATTGTAGGGCTTTATGCCCCTTATCCGTAAACTTTGAATTTTGTTGTTTGAACTTTCTCTACTTGTAGTATTGCTCAGTACGCCCACTAGAGTTGAATTTAAGGCCCGAGGCCTATGTGTAAACTTGAATGCATGTGGCTGTTGGTGTGTATTTATTCTGTTGTAACTTCCAGGTTGTTTTCATTTTTTTTGGGATTTGTCCTGTTTACAGGGGAGACTCTGCCGAAATTTCGGTAGAAAATCTCATTTCTTTAGTTGTGGGCCCGACATTAGGTTAATGTCGGTTAAACAACAGGATTCGGCACGGGTTCCGAGGTGAATTCGGGTCGGGTCCTGTCATAAAGGCATTTCCAAGAAAAGACAATATCCTGTAACCGACCTCCTTGTGGCACAACAACTCCCCAATCTAAATCACAAAAAGCTTTCAAGGAAAGATTGTTAGAGGTAGGAAATAATAAACCTTGATCAGGAGTACCTTTGATATATTTGAGGATACGTAAGCCAGTATCCCAATGAGGTTTTCAAGGTTGATGCATAAATTCGCTCAATGTTCGAACGGAATAGGCTATGTCAGGCCTTGTGATAGTGGGATAAATCAGTCTACTAACTAGTCTTCTGTACTTAGTTGGATCATGCAGCAGTGCTTCATCTATAGGAGTAAGCTTCAAATTCTGTTCCATTGGAAACTTGTATGGCCGTAGCCCTAGAAGTCCTGAATCTTGCAAAATATCTAGCTCGTATTTTCTGAGACATAAAAATACCTTTCTTGGAACAGGAGAATTCAATACCCAAAAAATATTTCAAATCTTCGAGATCTTTTATGCAGAAACATTTGAGGAAGAATGTTTTGAGATGTTCCATTTCTTGAAGATCATTGTCTGTGAGAAGTATGTCGTCAACATAGATAAGTATTGCAGTAAATGAAGTGCCTTGAGCTTTGGTGAAAAGAGAGTAATCAGCCTTTGATTGTTGATAACCAGCTTTCTGAATGGTGTCTGAAAAAGTGGAGAACCAATTTCTGGAAGCATGTTAGAGTCCATAGAGGGACTTGTTGAGCCGACATACAGTGTTCTCCCCCTGTCGGCGAAGACCAGGAGGAGGTTCCATGTATACCACTTCATTCAAATCGCCATGAAGAAAGGCTTTTTGAACTTCTAGTTGATGGATGAACCAGTGGTAGGCAGCAGCAACAGTGAGCATACAGTGGAGGGCATTGAGTTTGGATGTAGGAGAAAATGTTTCTTGGTAGTCAATTCCCTTAACTTGAGTGTAGCCTTTAGCAAAAAGGCGAGCTTTGTAGCACTCTATGGTGCCATTAGACCTATATTTGATTTTGTAAACACATTTACAGCTGATCGGTTTATAACAAATGGGTAGTGGAACCAAACCCCAAGTGTTATTGTGCTGCAAAGCCTCTAATTCTGCAGTCATGGCCCTAATTTGGATCAAGGATATATTGAGCATATGACGTAGGTTCCGTGTGACCTGAAATAGCAAAATGTGCAAAAGACAAACATGAGTATGAAATGAAGTGAGAGAATGGATATCGAGTACCTGATGCAGAACAAAGAGCCGAGGTTGAGTGACTGACTTGGTTGGACATGTGGTGATCTTTATGGCATATATGGGTTGTTTAGGACAAAGTGATTAGTGTGGAATGACGATAAAAGGAGTAAGGCAGGCGTGATGGTTAGGCATTGGATAAAATTATGAAGCGGGTGAAAACGATGAGGTGGGATTGGCTGGAAGGGAAGACATACAGGTCGGATGAGACGTGTGAGGAGGGTTTGGGGGATACGGGTTGGATAGGGCCGTAAAGATTGACAGGCTGGTCAAGCGTAAGGGCATGAGGTGATGCAACTGGCGGCAGGTTAGGTGTTGTCGGCTGAGTGAGACTTGGCTAGGTTAGCTATTGTGGGCTCGACTTAGTAGGTTGAGTGTGCTGGGCTTATCGATCAGCGTCGTCAGGGCCAGTAGGTGTAAAGTGGGGCTGCACAAAAGTGGGAGCAGTCGAGGTGGAAACTTGGGAAAAAGGAAAAATGTTTTCACAAAACTTGACATCACGACTTACGAGAAATCGCTTGGTCTCTAAATTGTAAAGTTTGTAACCCTTCTGACCAATGAGGTAGTCAACAAAGACGCAACGTTGAGCACGAGGGTCAACTTTATGAGTTGTAGGGGTAGGCATCGAGACCGGAAATAGGGAACACTAATCCATACCAGATGGAAAAAATTGAAAAAAAAAAAAACATGTTGACTAAAAAAGTCAACAAACTGGCACCGAAACCAGACTGGACTAGTACAAGTCATGTCCGATTTCACACCTTACAAAATGAGAATGAACTGATTGTGTACTATTTTATTTTTTGTACAAAATTATCTAAATCTAATGTTACCGTTTTAATCTCATAACTAATTTTTACCCAAGCCCAACTTCAAAACATCTTTCTTTTCTAGGCCAAATATTTCTCTTTACATGAAATTGGATCATTTGTTAATTTTCAAGCCCAAAAAATAAAATTATAGTTGAAATTTGAATATATAAAAAATTAATCCAGTCCAAAATCGAAAAACGGACCAAAATCGGTTAAAACTAAACCAATCGGTTTCATAATTTTTTTTCACTAAAACCATACCGAACTAGACTGGTTAAATAATATCAGTTTCGGTTCCTATTTGAGGTGGAAACTGAATTGAACCAGACCGCGCCCACCCCTAATAAGTAGGGGGGACAACCATTGCATAATAAAGGCAACCAAAAACTCTCAAGTGATCGAATGATGGTGGGTGATTGTATAGTAGTTTAAAAGGGGATTTGGTGGATAATAGTGGGGAGGGTATGCGGTTAATAAGATAGACATCGATCAAGACACATTCACCCCAGAAAGTAAGAGGTAGGTGGGATTGGAAACGCAATGCGCTTGCTACAATGAGGATATTACAATGCTTGCGTTCAACGACTCCATTTTTTTGTGGAGTGTAAACACAAGTGCGTTGATATTCGATGCTTGTGGTTTGGAAAAAAATCTCTCATCACTACTACAAAAATCGCAATAGACGACGGTAATTTACCGTCGTAAATTTAGTTTTTCAACCGTCGAGGAATCGACCGACATCTTTTACGCATAAAACCACGACGGTAAAATCCCGTCGTCTATTATTCATACAGACGACGCTTTTACTCAAAACCGTCGTCTATTAATTTAAAGACGACGGTTTTTATGAAATAAATGACGTCTATTATATGTAAAGACGACGGTTTGTAAGAACTGTCGTCTATTATATGTAAAAACGACGGTTTTTATGAAAAACTGTCGTCTATTATATATAAAGACGACAATTTTTATGAAAGAAATGCCGTCTATTATATGTAAAAAAGACGGTTTTGTGATAGAATTGTCGTCTATTAATGTAAAGACGACGGTTTTTTTTGAAAGAACTGTCGTTTATTATATCCAAAGATGTAGTAATTTTACATTTTATCTTTTTTTTTTCTTGCTTCCAATGGTTCTCTACAACGATTTTAGCTAAAAAAACAACCATAATGCTTTGTGAACAATAAATTCAGCTCCAAATAATCCACACCATACAATAAATATACTCAAGAATAATTTGTTTCATAAAACTTGAAGATTCAATAATAATTACATACAAAATATTTACCAATCTTCATTCCTATATATCCATACAAAATATCATATCCATAATATTAAACTATAATTCGATCCGAATTTCATCAATTTGTTCTTGTGTGTATGAGTTAGCGTTGCCTTCTTGCAATCGCAAAACCAAGATTAAAAAGAAGAAGCAAGTTTTAGTTAGAGATACATTTATAAACCTTTTGCAACTATAACAGGATTTAATAAAAAGAAACAAGAAACAAAAGCCGAAGAGGGGAGCATAACTTAGTTGGATTTCCTCCGACTTGAGAAACCGAAAACCGGAATGAAAGATTAGAATATGAGCAGCCGGAATGAAATGTACCTCGACTTGGAGCAACTTTGATGGAGACAGAAAACTTTAAGGTTAGAATATGAGTTGAAGAAAGATAGCGAAATGTTATATATATAGGGTTTAGGGCAAATTCGAAAAATTACAATTCGCGGTCAAATTTTTCAAAAGACCGCGTTTTAAAGACGACGGAAAGTAAATTAAACCGTCGTATAAATTATAATATACACGACGGTTTTTAAATAATAGGGACGTTATAAATATATACTACGTCGCTTAGTTACAAAACCGACGTCTTAAATAAAAATAACTACAGAGAAATAGAAATTTGTGTTAAACAAGAAACTAAATATGCAATCTTTACGGGGAACTCAGTTGTTGTTTTACACCAAACCGAAGTTCTTAGATTGGTTTGGTGTAAAAACACAACTGAGTTCCAAAGAGAGACATCTTGCATGACCGAAACTATCCAGAGATGTGAGAATTGAGACTGAACGTTTGGAATAAAAACTCCAATTTAAAGGAAATATTTAGAATTGGAAAACTAAAAGTGATTTATTAAGACTTGGAAATCGAAAAGGGCCTTTATTTCGACTTGGAAACCTAAAAGCCGCCAAGCCAAAGTGTCCAATTTCGCAGATAAAGCGTGACGTTTCAGTTCGAAAGTTTCAATTTGAAACTTACAACGATAGTATTTATGATTTCCGTCGTCGTTGTACTGACGTTTATTTCGACTTTTGTTGTCGCGCTTGTTTAAAACAACAACGATGGTATAATTAATCTAAACGACGTGAAAATGATTTACAACGTCGATATTATATTATTACGACGTGGTAACGATTTACCACCATTTTTTATTTATAAACATTGTCGTAGTATAATGTATAATACGGCGTAAAATAATAAAGGACAGACGTGGTTAATTAACTTTACATGTCGGTAATTATCAAATTACGGTCGTCTATAATTACTACGTCGGTATATTTACACCTACCGTCGTTGTTTATTTGTTATCTTTTTTCTGATCGGAATGGAATGTTTCATAAAACGACGCTTTTAAAGTTTTATGCGTCGTGTTTTAAAAATATCCAAAATGAATTTCCAATTTTTAGGTGTTTTGAGATATACATAACATTTGGACTAAAAACTCCAATTTAAAGGAATTATTTAGAATTGGAAAAATAAAGTGACTTTATTACGACTTGGAAACCGAAAGGGGCCTTTATTTCGACTTGGAAAACCTAAAAGCCGCCGTTTCAGTTCCCAATTTCGCAGATAAAACGTGACGCTTCAGTTCGAAAGTTTCGATGTTGAAACCTACAACGACGGTATTTATGTTTTCCGCCGTCGTTGTACTGACGTTTATTTCCACTTTTGTTGTCGCGCTTGTTTTAAACAACAACGACGGTATAATAAATATAAACGACGTTAAAATGATTTACAACGGCGATATAATTAATAGAACTGTCGTATTATCTAAAAAACCACGACGTTATATTATATTATGACGACGTGGTAACGATTTACCACCACCTTTTATTTATAAGTACTGTCGTAGTCTAATGTATAATACGGCGTAAAATAATAAAAGAGAGACGTGGTTAATTGACTTTACATGTCGGTAATTATTAAATTACAGTCGTATTAAATAGTACTTGATACGTCTGTTAATAATACAATTACCGTCGTGTTCATTGGATGTTCAAAACGGCGGTATTATATGTAAAACGTCGTCTATAATTACTACGTCAGTATATTTACAAATACCGTCGTTGTTTATTTGTTGTCTTTTTTCTGATCGGAATGACATGTTTAATAAGACGACGCTTTTAAAGTTTTATGCGTCGTGTTTTAAAAATGCCCAAATGAATTTCCAATTTTTAGGTGTTTTAGTTTCTGATCCACGTCGGTTTTTATATTACCGTTGTCGTTTAAAATTTAACGACGGTATCGATTTTGTCCGTCGTCGTTTTACCGATGTCTATTTCGATTTTTGTAGTAGTGCATTGACATAAATTCAGAACCATTGTCTACTCAAATGGCTTTAACGGTGACATGAAACTGAGTACGAGCAAAGATAACAAAGGATTTGAGAATATTTTGTGTTTCATACTTATGTTGCATCAGAAATAGCCATGTGCATAAAATAATCTACAATGGTAAGAAAGAAACGTACCCCTGAATGTGTGGGAACTTTATTTAGACCGCAGATATCAAAATGTAACAAATCAAAAGGAGCGTGAGTTTTATTGAGCGTGGTAACCTTGCTAGCAGACATAAGATTTAAGCAAAAAAATGGAACACATAAGACATTGTCTAAAGTGATATCTGAATTGAATGGGACTGTCCAGATGGAAGTGATTTGGGCAAAAGACCCAATGGGTCAAAACCCTCATGTTGCTCTGCTCCTGCAATATTTAAATTGGTATTTGATTAAATTAAAAAGTGGTTGATCATTTCGATAACAAAGTCAACCAGACTTGTAGACTCCCAGTTTCAATTCAACAAAATTTGACCAAGTACTCGTTTGGAAATTGTAAGCTATGAGTTCTCACTTACCAACCGCTACATTCCCATTAAGAATATATAACATCATCCCAAGACTCAAGGCTTGAGTCTTTCTTCATAGATGGATTTGGCTATTGGTTTAAAATACGCCAAGTCATCAACATCAGATATATTGTTGGAAGTTTATGTGAGATTCGACTGGTGGAAGTCAAGGAAGACTCGCATCACCGTTTGTTTGTTGAGAATGCGAAAGCACGGAGAAAAAAGGCAGTCCTCTTGTCGTCTAACTTCTAAGGAAAATTTCAGGAACAAACATTTCATATATTTATAGATGAAGCCCACGTTTTGAACTATAAAGCACTTGTAGTGACACTAAGGGCTCGTTTGGGACTGCTTCTTTATGAAGCACTTCTACTTATAAACGCTTCTACCAAAAGCGCTTTTATTATAAAAACGTTTAATTTTTCATAAGAAATCGAAGTGCTTCTTGGAAAAGCACATGGCAGGTGCTTCTCCAGAAAGCGCTTCTAAACTTTTCTGTCAAACACTGCCAGAAGCGTTTTTGATTGTCAGAAAGCGCTTTTAACTGTTTTAGAAGCACTCCCAAACGGGCCCTAAAAGCTAAAAGATGGCCCAAGCCATGCTATGGACATGGAGAGATTCACTTGGGTCGGAAATGCTATAATGAGGGGTTGTGGGTGAGGGATTGTAGGAGGAGCTCAATCCCACCATCTAATAAGGGAAAGAAAATATTTTATTTAATTTCTTTTAATAATTAGATGGTTGGATTGAACTCGCCATTCAACCCCTCACTAAAGTTCAGGCCAAGGAAACTAGTACACTGAAAATTGGCCCAAGCCATGCTATTGTTATTTTTTTACATAAAAAAGAAAAAGAAAAAAAGGCAAGTGCATGGAATAGAATGTTAGGGCCCGTTCGGTAATGTTTTTGAAGAATATTTTCTAAGAACGAAAACAAGAAAACGAATTTGCATTTTCAGGATTCAAAAATGCATCTGGTAGATTAATTGGAAAACATATTCAGAAAATAAAAACAGTGAAAACGTGTATGGTATGACAATTTGAGAATATATAATAATATGTGAGTTATAAATATATTTTTGCTCATTTCTCGTTCTAAAAAATATTTTAAATAAAGGCTAAAATTATTATAAACAATGAAAAATGTATAATTTGAGAATAATAATGTTAGAAAAACCTAGATAATAAATTCTATTATCTTTAGTTTAAAATAAATATTTAAAGAAAAATATGAAATTGAATAATATATTATGGTTTTGTCATAAAATTAATATACACTTGTGTAAAAAAAAAAAAATAAATATATATAGTTCCATTCCAATGAGGGATCCCTACGATTTTTTTTTTCAACGATCCAAATCATCTATTTTTTAAGTCTTTATTCATAGATCATCCAAAAAATTATGCAAATTGAAAATTATTAAGCCATCTAATTGAGACCCACAAAATCAATGAACACAGTACTTCAATAATTTAATTGAGTGGTTAAATGATATCGGATTCAAGTATTTTTTTGTAGAGATGATCTTTGAATGAATATCTACAAAATAGATTGTTTGGATTAGTGAAATATAATGCGGAGTGGACCCTTCAAGGTGTCCCTCAAATAAGCTTATTTGAGAGATCCCTCAATGGAAGCTCTCTATGTGTGTGTATATATATATATATATATAGTTATTCTCTCATCGGATTGTCCGCACGTTATTATCGTGCGGATGTTATTGTAGACATTGAGGAAATTACGGATGGATAATAGAAAATACATGGCATCCACACGATAATAATATCCAGATGTCCACATATGAGAATTTCTGTATATATATATAGTTATTCTCTTATTCAGATGTCTGCATGTTAATAAAGTGTGGATGCTATAGTAAATTGGGAAGAAAGTAGGGAGGGGTAGTACAAAATACAGAGTGTCAACACAATAATAACATCCGGATGTCCGCATAGGAGAATTTATGGTTATATATATATATAGGGGCGGATCCGTGGCATTATATTTTTGACACAATTTTTGGGTCATTAGATTACTCCACTTTTAATGGTTGAGATTAACCCTGACATGTTTTAATGCTTTAAATAGACAATCATTAATTTTATTTTCTCTCCCCTCCTTTTTTTTGGAAACGTAATTTCAATGCCTATTTAATAGGGGTGGGCATCCGGACCGGAAAAAAACCGGTTGACCAAAAAGTCAACAAACCGGATTTTTTTACATATATTTTTAAATCTAATGCTATATTTTTAGTTTTATTATTAATATTTTTTCAAGTTTAACTTCAAAACATTTCTCATTGTATGAATTGGACCATTTATTAATTTTCAAACCCAAAAAATAACTTATTTATTATCATTGCATTTAAAAAATTTAAAAAACGGGTCAAAATCGGACCGGCCGATTTTTCAAAAAAATTTCACATAAATCGGACCGGACTAGATGAATAGTACCGGTTTCGATTTTGGTGTGAGCTCAAAACCGGACCAGACCGGACTGCGCCCACCCCTACTATATTTAATATCAAATATTTATTAAAGTGTAATAAATAAGGAAACTCACCAAAAACTAAAGGCCTAAAAAATTAAAAGAAAATATCCTCTCTTTTTTTCTTGGTACTCTATCTTCTTTCTCGCAGGTTTCTGTCATTTAATTAGTAATGTGTTCTGAAAATTTTGAAATTTAGGGAGCCACCGTAGCTGATCATTCTGTCACCATTATGCCAGTTGACGATTATAAGCTGCCGCCTGAAGCCGTCCCACTCCCATGAAGCCCGGTAAATACCATGGTATGCATCCATATCTGTATTATCTTCCAACCATTTAGTCTTGTGTAGCATGAAATTGGAGGTCAAACTTTCAGTCTAGTGGTGTTTCAAGAGTGCAACACTAATTTTTTAGCCACATGAAGATTTTCTATTGCTTAATAGCCTGAAGCATGTACACACGTACATGTGAATTTCTTGTTTTAATTGGTCCCAGAAAGCAATTGTTTCTTACTAAATATTTATTCCCCTTTGAAGGAGAAAAAGCCTTCTGTGGCTAATTCTACTGTAAGGAAGGCAGAAGATGTGGCCAGCGCTATGCTTGCCAAGGGTTACATCTTAGGAAAGGATGCCATTAACAAGGCGAACGCCTTTGATGAGAGGCATCAACTAATGTCGAATGCCTCTGCCACAGTTGTTTCAATTGACCAAAAGATGGGTCTGATGGAGAAGCTAAGGGCTGGAACAGCTGTTATCCATGAAAAGGTGAGAGAGATGGATCAAAGATTCATGGTCTCGGGAAAGACCAAATCTGCCTTTGCTGTTGCTGAGTAGAAAGCAAGCAGTGCAGGGTCTGCTCTCATGAGTAACCCTTACGGATTGACGGGAGCTTTGTGGGTTTCAAATGCACTCAGCGCAGTTGCGAAGGTGGCTGAGGATGTGAGCATGATGACCAAGGAGAAGGTGGAGAGGGCTGAGGAGGAGAAAAAAGAGATCGAACACAGACAGAGGACAGAGGTAATCACCGACTTTGCCCAGACCCATCTTGATGAGTCTTCTGGTAGGGATCCTCCTGCAGTTTCAGCCAGTTCTCCCGACGGCACGAAGAATTAAATGACTGGTCTGGACAAAATGGGAGAGAAAATAGGCATTGAGATTACGTTTCCAAGAAAAAAGCGAGGGGAGAGAAAATTATTTTCTTTTATTTTTATGAGAGAGCAAATAAAATTAATGATTGTCTATTTAAAACATTAAAACTACTTGCTATGTCAGGTTTAATCTCAACCACTAAAAGTGAAGTAATCTAACGGCCCAAAAATTGTGTCAAAAATTGTGTAAAAAATATAATGCCACGGATATAGTTATATATACAGTTATTTTCATGTTTGAATGTCTACACGGTAATTGTAAACATTGAGAAAAGCATAAAAAAGATAGTAGAAAATATAAAACATCCGCACGGTAATAATATGCGGACTTCTGCATAAAAGAGAATATGCACATATTCCTCTTTTTGTTTATCCTTCTTTTCTACTATTTAACAGTTTCAAATATACACGTTATATCTTGTTCTGTAAAACAAAAACCACTGAATATGTAAGATCTTAAGAGACACATCTGATAAATTAATCAAAACACACAACATTTCTTTATCGTATTACAAAAATGCAAGTTGCAGGATATTATTTGGTTATTTAAGATTCCGCTGATAACAGTGAAACCTCGAATAACTTGTTAAAGTGAGTCTCCTAATTAATCAATGAGATTTATTTCCTTGATTAATTAAGGGATTTACTTTCCTTATTTTATATAGTTGACAAATCATTGTATAATTAGGAGATATTATCCTAATTGATTACTGTTTCTATTTCCTTGTAAAGTCCACATGTAAATTCCTATATATGGCTCCTTATGGAGAAGAATAAACTTAACCTAAAGTATTCAAACCCATATTCATATTTTAGCATGGTATCAGAGCAATCGATCCTCGGTTGTCTCTACATTCTCATATCAAATTTCTCATATTCAAATCCCAAATCCCTAAATCAAATTTCTCATATTTAAATTCCTCAAATCCAAATCCCTCAAATCTAAATTCCTCAAATCTAAATTCCTCAAATCATCTTATCAAAATCCCTAAACACATACCGTCAAATCTTATACACATACCTCTCAAATCAAATTCCTTATCAAATTCAAATTCCTCAAATACAAATCTTACATATCTCAAATCAAATCCTCTTATCAAATCCTTACATCAAACTCCTCAAATCAAATTCCTCAAATTCTTAAATCAACTTTTACTTCCGCTGCGATGTCAAGACCCCTACGATTCTCTCCCGCCTTGAAGACTCACGAAGCATGCGTTCCATCCTGCTGACCCGCCATCCGGACTCATGCTTTCATCATCACCACCAAAGGCTCTGCTTTTCATACGCCCTCAAAAAAGCACACATGGATCATTGACACCGGGCCACCGATCATATGACCTTTGATCCTGGACAAATTACCACTCATACACCATCTCCTCAATCGGTGGTGTCTAATGCTAATGGTACCCTCCCCGTGATTGGGGAGGGCTCACTCTCTCTCTCGACTCTCTCAAACCGGATTCTCGTGTTGATTGTTCCGTCTTTACACCATAATCTCTTGTCTCGTTGCCCAAATTACTACGGCTTTGAATTGTATTGTAACTTTTTGGCCGAATCATTGTGTTTTTCAGACATCCTCACGTAAAAGACGATTGGTTGTGGTACTCGGCGGGCAAACTCTACTACTTGGACTGGGCGCCGGATAGTGAGACCAAGGTTGGTCAAGCTTTCACAACAAGCGGAGCTCGCTCGAGGGGGAGAGAGACAAAATTTGGTTATGGCATAAACGTCTTGGGCATGCCTCATTCGGTTATCTTAAGAAGTTGTTTCCATCATTATTTTCCAGTCTTGATGTTTCCAGCTTCCATGTGATACGTGTGAATTGGCTAAAAGCCATCGTGTCCCGTTCCCATTAAGTTCAAATAAGAGTTTGGTTCCGTTTTCTCTTATTCATTCTGATGTTTGGGGACCTGCTCAAGTTACCACTCCGGCCGGAGCTCGATGGTTCGTCACGTTTATAGATGATTGTACACGCATGACTTGGGTTTCCCTTCTCAAAACTAAAGGGAAGTCAGTTTAAGATTTCAACAGCTTTCATAAAATGGTGGAAACACGCTTTCGAGCCCGGATCCAAGTTCTCCGCTCGACAATGGCGGAGAATTTCTCAACCATGATCTTAACAAATTCTTACAAGATCATGGCATCATACATCAACGCTCATGCCCCTACACTCCCCAACAAAATGGAGTTGCTGAAAGGAAGAACAGACATTTATTGGAAGTAGTTCGTGCCTCTCTCTTTGGTGCCAATATGCCTCGATCTTTTTGGGGAGAAGCCGTCGTCTCTGCGGCATACATCATCAATCGGATTCCCTCAAGTATTCTAAATTTCCAAACACCACTTCAAACACTTCACCACCATATCCAAACACCTCAAACCCCAAACTTGGAACCCCGAATTTTCGGTTGTGTTGTATTTGTCCACTTACATGATCACCAATATAGCAAATTGGACCCTCGAGCCGAAAAGTGTGTTTTCATTGGTTATGCACCTCATCAGAAAGGATACCGGTGTTATCATCCTCCTAGTCGAAGGTCTATACCTCCATGGATGTTGTGTTCGGAACACGACATATATTTTTCAGCAAAGACAGAGGAGAATCAAGAATCAAATACTCCCCAAATTCTTGATTTTTTCCCCAGGAAACAACTCTGCTTCAAAACGACTACCGCTAGTGGAAAACGACCGGTCGCCAGAGAACCTACTTTAAAACGACGGCCGCCAATTGATTGCGACCGTCGCTTCCTTAGTTCTTCGAACCTGGAGAACCTACTTCAAAATGACCGGTCGGCAAAATCCTACGACCGGTCCCCGTAAGAAAATGTTCCGTTGTCTCCACGCCGTCAAAAT
Organism: Prunus padus; assembly: GCA_024362665.1. Taxonomy (NCBI): domain Eukaryota; kingdom Viridiplantae; phylum Streptophyta; class Magnoliopsida; order Rosales; family Rosaceae; genus Prunus; species Prunus padus. The sequence continues at coordinate 1,080,629 of JANFAM010000017.1, read as the reverse complement.
CGGGAGGAGGAAATTGAACCGCTTCATGAGATTTTGCCCGCTTCAGCCTTCGGGTTCCACACCAATCACCTTGAGGAAGGCATTCAGTAACATCTTTCCTCGAAACCGATAACACTAATGAAATATCCCATGTTGATTTGATTTCGAAGGCACAGAGCTCGCATATCAACTTCCGTAAAGGAAGAACCGTGGCAAACCTCGAGTACAATATGAAGCAGATTTTAAAGCCAAGGGGAAATATCCCATTAACAATTACATATCTCTCACAGATTATCGAGGCACGTGTACACTTTGTAAAGCAATTGGCTGACATACTTGTCCCCAACAAAGTTATCAAGCACTAGAAGACCCAAAATGGAAAGAAGCCATGAATGAAGAGATGCGAGCCCTCGAAAAGAATGTCACATGGGAACTCATGCCCTTACCTCATGGAAAGAAGACAAGAGGATGCGGATGGATTTATACTTTGTGAAGCTCAAAGCAGATAGATCCATTGAAAGATATAAAGCTAGATTGGTGGCGAAAGGGTACACACAGAAATATGGGATAGACTACCAGGAGACTTTTGCCCCAAAGAGCCAAGATTAACACTATTAGAGTCCTATTATCTCTAGCAGCAAATCTTGATTGGCCATTACATCGCTTTGATGTCAAAAATGCATTCTTACATGGAGACTTGGAAGAAGAAGTATATATGGACTTACCCCAGGATGTAATTCTGCTCTTGACAAGAAGAATCACGTTTGCAAGCTTAGAACATCATTGTATGGATTAAAGCAATCTCCCGAGCATGGTTTGGCAGATTTACTAAATCTATGAAGAATTTTGAATATACACAGAGTAATTCAGATCACACCTGTTCGTGAAGCGTGATGGAAGAAGACTTACTGCACCGATTGTTTATGTAGATGATATAATCGTGAATCGGAAACGACATCAAGAGCAAATCAAGCTGCAAAAGTATTTGTCTCAGTGAATTTGAGATGGACTTAGGTGATCTAAAGTACTTTCTTGGAATTGAAGTAGCAAGGTCAAAAACTCGGTATATTTCTATCTCAAAGGAAGTATGTAATGGATCTACTCACCGAAACAGGAATGCTTGGGTGTAAGCCGGTGACACACCCATTGAGATGAACCACAAGTTGTGTGAAGATATGGACCAAGAACCAACCAATAAGGAGCAGTATCAACGCCTTGTTGGAAGGCCGATATATCCTGCACATACAAGACCAGATATTGCATATCCGTGAGTGTGGTTAGTCGGTTTATGCATTCACCTAATACTTCTCATAGGAATGCAGTTGATCGAATCTTAAGATACTTAAAGTCAGCCCTGGAAGGGATTAATGTTCTCAAAAATAGAGATCTTGAAGTTGTTGGATATACAGATGCGATTGGGCTGGGTCCATTACAGATAGACGCTCTACTTACGGTTACTTTACATTTGTGGGAGGTAACCTAGTCACTTGGCGGAGTAAAAAACAAAATGTGGTTTCTCGGTCTAGTGCGGCAGAGTATAGAGGAATGGCTCAAGGGGTTTGTGAATTATTGTGGATCGTAAAACTCTTGACAAAATTGGGCTTCAAACCTGAAAAGTCGATGGAGTTGCATTGTGACAACAAGTCAGCTATTGATATTGCTCATAATCCAGTTCAACATGATCGAACCAAACATGTTGAAGTGGATAGACATTTCATCAAGGAAAAATTGAGAAAAAGATCATCCGCCTACCGCTCGTAAAATCAAGATCAATCGCGGATATCTTAACAAAAGTCGTTTGTGGAAGAGTATTTTATGACTCACTTACCAAGTTGGGCATTGGTGACATATATGCACCAACTTGAGGAGGAGTGTTAAAGTGAGTCTCCTAATTAATCAAGGAGATTTATTTCCTTGATTAATTAAGGGATTTACTTTCCTTATTTTATATAGTTGACAAATCATTGTATAATTAGGAGATACTATCCTAATTAATTACTGTTTCTATTTCCTTGTAAAGCCCACATGTAAATTCCTATATATACCTCCTTATGGAGAAGAATAAACTTAACCTAAAGTATTCAAACCCATATTCATATTTTAGCATAGCTATCCTCTGTTGAGCTTATGAGTATATGAAGACGTGGTGGTGGTGCAGACACAAGCAGGCTTATGAAAATAATTGTAACTTTTTTAGGTACAGAAAATAATGTCAGAGCTACTGATGAGATAGGGATACATAAATATATATTGAGCATGTAGTTTAACGTTTCTTCAAATAATAATTGATTGCTTTTGATGGCGAGTTTTCACCAGTAGGAGTAGCAACCGCAGTAGTAGTAGTAGCCCCACCTCCTTCACTACTGCGGAGGCGCTGGCTATACGAGGACATCAATGCTTGGTTATGGCGCAAACGGCGCAGTATGGTAGAAGCAGCCACCTTCTTTTTTTCTTGAGGATTGTTATTACATTTGTTGAGGTTCCAATGTAGTTGGCATTTGGAGACTACAGTTGCCAAGTCGTCGGCCATGAGAGCGAATGCTTCAACTTTTCTCTGACATCTGACATGCCGGGTCGAGATTGGAAGTGTGGTGAAAGTGGGTGATGCCCAGTTGAGAAGCTCTTCCCCATAAAAGTCACCCTTCCTAAGGGCCTTGGTGGTCATTAGTATTGATGATGGGGAAGTAGCAGCAGCAGCTTCACTAGTAGTATCGGTATTGCTAGTACTAGGCGAGCAGTAGGTCCACATGGTCCCTTCTACAATGAATAGCATGCAATCAAGTGGATCTCCCATTCGAAAAATGAAGCTATTCTCGTTGTACACCACTGGCTTCAGATAGTCACACATCATTTTCAACACTTTTTCATCCAAGTTTTTAAGCATTGGTATCTACATATATATATATACATGAATTGATATTCATCAATGCATACCCAACAACATTTTCTTAATAACCATATAAAGAGAGAAAAGAGAGAGGTCCGGGGGTTGAGAAACCTACTGTCATTAGTGTCTTCATGCAGAGACAACGCTTTAGAGATTTTCTGGTATGCACAGGAAGAATAGAGAACAGATTCACCAAATCGACGTCCTTGTTTTCATCTAACTTTAGCTTTATGATATTCATGATTTCTTTCCTCAAATCATAAGGTAACTCATTTATGGATATCCAACTTCGTACATCTAGCTCTTTCATTCTAATCTTCTGAGTTTTATCGTCCGATTTTTTAGCTTCCAACCGCATCGATGCCTGTTTCACCACATATATATATATATACAAAGCTCAAAGTAAGATCCGCTTCTCAAATATATATATATACAGTCCCGATCTCTTGGATCACAGGGTCCAAGAGATTCACACACCCACCGTTGGATTTAAATCCAATGATTTACCCACTCTTGCACTTATTTTAAGAAACTTTTTTGAACCGTTGGATTTAAATCCAACGGTGGATGACCACAAATTCTTGGACCCCTATGATCTAAGAAATCAGGACTATATATATATATATATATATATATATAGATACCTATAGCTACTAATTAATAACAAGGTTATGTATCTAGAGAGGGATTAATTCGGTACCAACCTCCACATTTCCAATGAGATATAGAAACAGTACCAAGCCAATGATAGAAATAAGAATTGCAAAGAAGTTTTCCCACACATATGTACTTGTTGTGAGATTCGTGCCAAAGTTACTGCAATAAATTAGTTGCATGATCAAAGCAATACAAGAGTTACACACTGAGTATCAATAATAATGACCGGCATAAGTCAACTTGAACAATGTTACATTTTATGAAAATAATTACTTATTGCCGAAAATTTGTTAATTGTCAATGCATTCAAACCTTAGATTCCGCAGGCCCCACCAGAAAGAGTAAAACAACTTCCTAGCAAAATTTACATGCTCCGAGTTATGATTCTTAAGGGAATCAAGAAATATTCCAAAATCAAACGGTGCTTCAGTACCGTCTGGAGTATTTAATGGGCAACGCTCATTCAAAATTGTGATAGTTGTTGAAGACGTCTTCCGACCATCGCAGTAGAAAGAACTCATGCATTCCTTTGGATTTGCACTATACTTTACACAAGCTTGGCGCCAACATGATGTCTCTCGTTGAATTGAAAAAAAATACCAAAATGCTCCGAGTACCTAATTAAGAGACAAACAATCAATGCATTAATAATATGTTGATTAATAAATAACATGATGCATACATTAAGGAAAATGACATAGAAAATACTTTTGACAAAATAAAGATTTTTGAAATGAAAAGAGACAATTATGATTAAACTTACGTGACTGGCAAGAATGTAGAGAAGCAAGTTGAGTAAACCTTTAGCCCATATTCTAGTAGTAGTCCATATTCTACTAGTAACCCTTGTAAGTTCCTTACACCATAGATGAATTCGATAAATTCTTGGTAGATATTGACCGAGAAGAAAGAGATTCAAAACCTTCCTATGTTCCAAATATCCAGAGCCTCCCATTTCGTAAAAAACAACTACTATTAGCAGCTGGAAGAAATACATAATAATATATCGGGTTAGAACTTCGAAGTCCATTACAGCTAGCAGCTAGCTGATAATTTACTAGGCAAAGTTTAGTTTGTCTTACTTGTGGGATTGGAAGAAGGGCACCTTCTACAGTTCTACAGTCCGCCTGGCGCACTGATGCGCCCAAAATTTTTAAAATTTGGTTACCGGTTATTCAAGTTGTCAAGTTTCCATTTTTTGTTTATATTTAACACAAATACAATTGCCAAAGCGTAAGGGGGTATTTGCAGCTCGAGTACGTACTTGGCATACAATTGGCATACAATTGGTAGGCTTTTGCATTTTCAGAATGCAATTACCAATGTAGTAGTCTGTTATTATACAATTAATGTAATGAAAATGGCATGATATTTGTAAATATGGATGTTTACAAGAGTAAGGTCTGAATTTACTAAGTTTATATTTAACACAAATGCAATTGTCAAAGCGTAAGGGGGTATTTGCAGCTCGATTAACGTAATGAAAATGGCATGATATTTGTAAATATGGATGTTTACAAGAGTAAGGTCTGAATTTACTAAGTTTACGAGATCTATGTTCCATAACATTGTAAAACCCATCGTTAATGTTGTAATCTCATAATTTACAAAGATAACGACATGTTTTACAATATAAACGTAAGTAGGGACGTTGGGAAAGTAAATTCGTTCGTTGTAGTTGTAAACATGGATGTTTACGAGAGTAAGGTTTGAATTTACAAAGTTTACAATAGCTATGTTCCTTAACATTGTAAAACCCATCGTTAATGTTGTAATATCATAATTTACAAAGATAACGACATGTTTTACAATATCAACGTAAATAGGGACGTTGGGAAAGTAAATTCGTTCGTTGTAGTTGTAAACATGGATGTTTACGAGTGTAAGGTCTGAATTTACAAAGTTTACAATAGCTATGTTCCTTAACATTGTAAAACCCATCGTTAATTTTGTAATCTCATAATTTACAAAGATAACGACATGTTTTACAATATAAACGTAAGTAGGGACGTTGGGAAAGTAAATTCGTTCGTTGTAATTGTAAACATGGATGTTTACGAGAGTAAGGTCTGAATTTACAAAGTTTACAATAGATATATTCCTTAACATTGTAAAACTCATCGTTAATTTTGTAATCTCATAATTTACAAAGATAACGACATGTTTTACAATATAAACGTAAGTAGGGACGTTGGGAAAGTAAATTCGTTCGTTGTAGTTGTAAACATGGATGTTTACGAGAGTAAGGTCTGAATTTACAAAGTTTACAATAGCTATGTTTCTTAACATTGTAAAACCCATCGTTAATTTTGTAATCTCATAATTTACAAAGATAACGACATGTTTTACAATATAAACGTAAGTAGGGACGTTGGGAAAGTAAATTCGTTCGTTGTAGTTGTAAACATGGATGTTTACGAGAGTAAGGTCCGAATTTACAAAGTTTACAATAGCTTTGTTCCTTAACATTGTAAAACCCATCGTTAATTTTGTAATCTCATAATTTACAAAGATAACGACATGTTTTACAATATAAACGTAAGTAGGGACGTTGGGAAAGTAAATTCGTTCGTTGTAGTTGTAAACATGGATGTTTACGAGAGTAAGGTCTGAATTTACAAAGTTTACAATAGCTATGTTCCTTAACATTGTAAAACCCATCGTTAATTTTGTAATCTCATAATTTACAAAGATAACGACATGTTTTACAATATAAACGTAAGTAGGGACGTTGGGAAAGTAAATTCGTTCGTTGTAGTTGTAAACATGGATGTTTACGAGAGTAAGGTCTGAATTTACAAAGTTTACAATAGCTATGTTCCTTAACATTGTAAAACCCATCGTTAATTTTGTAATCTCATAATTTACAAAGATAACGACATGTTTTACAATATAAACGTAAGTAGGGACGTTGGGAAAGTAAATTCGTTCGTTGTAGTTGTAAATATGGATGTTTACGAGAGTAAGGTCTGAATTTACAAAGTTTACAATAGCTATGTTCCTTAACATTGTAAAACCCATCGTTAATTTTGTAATCTCATAATTTAAAAAGATAACGACATGTTTTACAATATAAACGTAAGTAGGGACGTTGGGAAAGTAAATTCGTTCGTTGTAGTTGTAAACATGGATGTTTACAAGAGTAAGGTCTGAATTTACAAAGTTTACAATAGCTATGTTCCTTAACATTGTAAAACCCATCGTTAATTTTGTAATCTCATAATTTACAAAGATAACGACATGTTTTACAATATAAACGTAAGTAGGGACGTTGGGAAAGTAAATTGCTTCGTTGTAGTTGTAAACATGGATGTTTACAAGAGTAATGTCTGAATTTACTAAGTTTACGAGAGCTATGTTCCATAACATTGTAAAACTCATCGTTAATGTTGTAATATCGTAATTTACAAAGTTAACGACATGTATTACAATACGAAGGTAAGTAGGGATGTTGAAAAAGTAAATTCGTTCGTTGTAGTTGTAAACATGGATGTTTACAAGAGTAAGGTTTGATTTCACTAAGTTTACGAGAGCTATGTTCCATAATATTGTAAAACCCATCGTTGAGATTGTAATCTCGTAATTTACAAAGATAACGACATGTTTTACTATATCAACGTAAGTAGGGATGTTGGGAAACTAATTTACAAAGATAACGACATGTTTCTGAATTGCATTCTTTTTTGCAATTTCCAACGCACCGCTTGACAATTGTATTCATCGCTTGCAATTTCAAATATATTTGTTTGTCGATTGTCGCTTTCCTTATGCATCATTTATGTGAACCATTTTCACAACATTATGGACATAGGCATTCTGCAAATTTGTGAACGATATCCTTACTTTTGTAAATTACAATACTTTGGTTTTTACAAGATGCGATGCGGGCATTTTGATGTTAATATTTAAATACAAAGTAAGAAAATATTTTCTTTAGGTTTTGTGTGATTTGAACTAAAATTCATTGTTTTTACTTTTAGGTACTTGAATCATGGAAACGGACAAATATCGAACAGAGGCAGGAATTGCACACTGTCGTTTACCAATTACCAAACGGGCATGGGGATTTCGCACATTTGAATTACAAATACATAGGTATTGTTTGTCAATTTTCAACATGGTATAAGGGGGTATTTGCAGCTCGAGTACGTACTTGGCATGCAATTGGTAGGCATTTGCATTTTCAGAATACAATTACCAACTGATTAGTCTGTCATTACAATTAATGTAATGAAAATGGCATGATATTTGTAGGCTTGCAATTTGGTAATAGGAATGTAAATTTGGTCCTTATTCTAGTAAAATGAGGGTTTACAAGATTAATGGACAATTTTACAATTTTGGGATACGAGGGTACCATAACCTTGTAAGGAGGATCCAAAAACATGTAAGTTACAAGATTTAAGTAGTGATTTACAGGTTTTTGCATCACAATTACAACGTTAGGGTTCTCATAATCCTTAATGTTGTAAATCCTTATTTTACAAAGGTATGGATCCACATTACAAAGAATTGGTAAGTCTAAACCATGAGGATGTAAATTGGTGTCCTTATTCTAGTAAAATGAGGGTTTACAAGATTAAGGGCCGATTTTACAACTTTGGGATACGAGGGTACCAAAATGTTGTAAAATGGATCCATAAACATGTACGTTACACGATTTAGGTAATGATTTACAGGTTTTTGTAGCATGAGAGCGTAGAGATTCTACTAAGTTTTTGCACATGGATTACAACGTTTTGAACATACAATTAATTATGAAGGATTTATCATTAGTGAGAGATTCTACATTTCATAATTGTGCAAAGATAATTATAATTGCAAGACTAAAATGCAAATGGGACTACTTTGATTGTCAATTGTACTACTGGAATGCAAATTACACTACCCTGTTTGTCAATTGGATTGACAAATCACATATTGTAATGTACATTTTCAATTAATTGTGCACAGATAATGGCAATTGCTCGATTGGAATGCAAATGGTACTACTTTGTTTGTCAATTGCACGACTGGAATGCAAATGACACTACTTGTTTGTCAATTCATCGTATTTACATTCTCAAAATTTAAAAGGCTTCCAATAAGAAAAAGAAAACAAATCAATGGTTTTTTGTGAAGAATATAATGCTTTGTAACTTTTTTATGTCAATCCGTTAAAGCTTGTAATTGCACGATTACAATGCAAGTGGGACTGCTTTGTTTGTCAATTGCAAGACTGAAATGCAAATGCCACTACCTGTTTGTCAACCGCATTGACAAATCACATACTATACATACATTCTCAAAATTAAAAAGGCTGTCAATAACATAAAGAAAACAAATAAATAATTTTTATGATTATTTATATTTCACATAAACAGGAGTTTAGTTAAATTTCATACTAAATACCAAAATGGCAATGGATAAGTTGTCCACCAAAAGAAACACATTGAAACTAAATGCCAAGTACAAGGAAGGAAAAAACTGAATTACAATCAAGTTCGAAGCCTAAATAACAACATTAGAAATAGAAAAAAATATTGAACTACAATCCACTACACTCTCATCTTCAATTTAGCCCATGCCTTACGTCACCAAACGCATACAAAATTCCTTTATTTTGCTACAAAGACAGCCACGTCATGTTGGCAATTGACAAACAAGCACTATGTAATTGCCATTCTAATTTGCAATTGACAAACAAAATTCCTTGTTGTACTGTCAAAGGTTTCAAGATGAAATACAAATGAGAAGAAAACAAAGAAGGGAATCACAGTATAATTTCACAAACAAAATTGTAGCATTATTTGTATCTTGCTAGTGAAGTCCTCACCTTCCCGAGTTGAATAAAATGTGATCAGTAAAATGAAGACTGCTACTCCCACTGCAAAATATGAGGAAATAAATTATATAGCGATATTTTACTATTTGAACGAACCAGAAAGCAAATGAAAACACTTATGATAAAAAAGGGCTCACAGGAACCATTGGACAAGGGAAACACAAAGTGCAGATTCATCTCCACGTCTCTATGTTCCCAAACAACTAGCAAATTTTGAATCATTCACTACAAAATCAGAACTAATTCAGATTAGAAACTAAAGATATTACTCTACAATTCAGACTAAATTATCTCAAGCACAAAAATAACACATTATAAGCAGTCATGGATCTCGTGGGTTGTAATGGACACCAATTTGCTCCATTGTCGTGGAGGACAATAAATGTCTCAATCCTATCTCAAGTTCTATATCATTATTTTAACATTGAGATCTCAAGTAAACATAGTACATAAAATTCCAAGTTATCAAACACAAAATACACACAGTTTACAAAATAGAAACCTCCAATATCTCTTCAAGGCTGAAATGGATGTTCCATCGTCTAGCATCTTCCTTCAATAACCCAACGTTTTTGGTTTGAACAAAATGCAGTCTCAAGGCCATCGATTTAAAGTCTCATATCATTATCAAGAATGAATAACTCTCAAGCTTCCAACCCTCAAATTCAAATAAAAATAAAGTGAGAAAGTAGCAACGATATATCTGAGAGGGAGAGGGGGAGAGGTGGGAGAGATGAAGACAAATCATCAACTCCAACTCAACTCCAACTCACATTATCACTTTGATTTACAACCCACTTTCACTTCTTGGGTTTGTTAAAACAAATCATCCACTTCTTAGGACAATTCTAGCTCTTAGGAAAGTCTCTGATCATGTGGTTCTGCTATGGACTTATAAAAGAAATCAAAGACTTCAATAAAAACAGAAACTTCAGTTTTGTTTTACAATTTAGGCAGGAACACTTTGCCTTTGGAAAATCACTAAAAATCCATTTGGATTCCCAATGGTGGGAAAATTTCCAGATCACACGTAGACATATAAAAATTCAATATATCAAAATTTCATTGAATTCCGAGTTAAGAAAGCAAGTCAAAGACTAAATCCAAAACAGACTAGGCTGCAGAGTTTTCTGTTTTCTACAGAATAATTCCAGCTTCGAAAATTTGCCAAAAATCCAATTTAACTCCAAATTAAATGAAATCAATTTTAAAATACTCATCGAGATGTCTATTTTTCACACATCAAAGACCCAGTTTAAAACATAAATACGAACTAGGTCATTTTGTCCACAACAGAACACATACTCAGATTTCTGTATAAATGCAGATTTCATCAACATTCATCTCATTCTTTGACATTCACATCTAATCAACTTTAAACACCAAAACAATCCCAAATTCAAGATAAAATGACTATTATCCTAATCAAACTCAGAATTATCTAACACACCCAACTACCAAGGCCACAAACTTGAAAGTAGAAACTTACCCAACTTCCACTTCTTCACCAACTCACCAAAATTCAACTAGAAAATAAAAGAAAACAAATTGGGTATTACAAGAAAAAAAACAGACCTTGAACTTAGTCTGGAGCATGGGCTTGGGGTGGAAGATTCTGATGGAGGCGATCCTATTGTGGTCTTGAGCAGCGAGAACTTGGCATTGGGGTTCATAAGGCTGTGCAGAAAAAGATCAAAATTGGGATAGAGAGAACGTGAGAGGAGTGCAGGCGTGAAGTCTGAAAACGAAGAGGAAAATTGATTTAGATGAGAAAGAGATAGTGAGGATTTGGGGTAAGAGAGAACGAGATAGAAAGATGAAAGAAGTGAAGAGGGGCCTTAGGTTTTGACGGGTTGAATATTTTCTCTCAACCTGCTCAACAAGTTTTCAGGTTTTCTATTCAATGGTATAGATTTACCCTTTAAATTTTGTCTAAATCTAACGGTTAATAAAGCCTGGCGCATGGATGCGCCAGGCGGATTGTAGAATTTGCGTTGGAAGAAGAGCCAAAAAGTCAATTGCGATGGAGAGAGATAACCACGACATTTTCTGAAGTATGCCTTTAGCAAATTCAATTAGCTTTTGTCTTTTCGATTTTGCAAAAACTTCATATTCATACCAAGTTGTTCTTCGCACCACAGTAAATGTACTCCTTCTTACCACAGTAAATGTACTGCTTCTGGTTTTAATAGCTTCATAAACTTCATATACAAAATGTACCAGGAAAATGATATCCGTGAGCGATCGCGAAAGAAGAGCTGCAATCCTCAAGTTTTTGTCCTTTCCAAGGCACTTGTTATCCTCATCAATGATTGGAATGTAAAAGAACAAAGGATCAAATGAGACTGAAATCACACATGAAATCAAAAACATCTTATTCCGCAATTGAATATTTGTAAGAAGTAGCCCAAGTTTTGACCTCTTCACTTCGTATTGCCCCTTCTCAACATCACGGAAGAAACTTGTAGTGAAACTTGGTGTGACACTGATATAATAATAAATGCAATCAGAGACGGGAAAAGAGAAACAAATTGGACCGAGTAATAGGATTATTGATTGTAAATTACTTTTCAGACAGCAGAGAGCAGACCCTCTGAACTATATATATAGTTATCAGAGGGGATTCCTCAAAAAATTTTATTTGAGAGATAGTCTTTAGGGCGCCTTACGAAAAAAATTTCAGCGATCCAAACTGTCTATTTTTTAAGTTTTTATTCATAGAGCATCCTTGCAAAAAATTATGCAAATTGAAAATCATTAAGACATCTAATAGAGAGCCACAAAATCAATGAATATGGTATTTCAAGAAAGTACTTGACTTTCAATAATTTAATTGAGTGGTTAAATGATATCGGATTCAAGTGATTTTTGTATATATGATATTTGAATGAATATCTACAAAATAGATGGTTTGGATTAGTGAAAGTGGGCCCTATATATATACAATTCCCTTCCACTGAGGGATCCCTCAAATAATTTTATTTGAGGGACACCCTTTAGGGCACTCTACGAATTTTTTTTCAACGATCCAAACCGTCAATTTTTTAAGTCTTTATTCAGAGATCATCCTTGCAAAAAATTATGCAAAGTGAAAATCATTAAGTATCTAATTGAGACCCACAAAATCAATGAACACGATACTTCGAGAAAGTACTTGAATTTCAATAATTTAATTGAGTGAACAAATGATATCGAATTCAAGTTATTTTTTTTGTAGAGATGATCTTTGAATGAATATTTACAAAATAGATTGTTTGGATTAGTGAAATATAATACAGAGTGGGCCCTATAAGAATGTCTCTCAAATAAGCTTATTTGAGGAATCCCTTAGTGGAAGCTATATATATATATATATACACACACAATTATTCTCTCATCCAGATGTCCGCACGTTATTATCGTGCAGATGTCATTGTAAACATGCAAGAAAGTAGGGAGGAGTAGTACAATATACATAGCGTTCGCACGATAATAACATTCGGATGTCCACATAGGAGAATTTCTGTATATATATATATATAGTTATTTTCATTTGTGAATGTCTGCACGGTGTAAACATTGAGAAAAACATGAAGAGATAGTAGAAAATACAAAACGTCCGCACGGTAATAATCCACATGTTCCTCTTTTTGTTTATCCTCTTTTTCTACTATTTAACAGTCTCAAATATATACGTATACCTTGTTCTTAAAAACAAAAACCACTGAATATGTAAGATCTTAGGAGACACAATGAAGCTATAAAAGAAATAAAAGATGCAGTCTTAATGATTTATATAAAAAAGTACTAACCCCCTTATTTTCTGTGTCGGGTTCTCCACATCAGCTACTCTGGTGTTTTCCATAATAATTCAACTACTACTCGATCTCAATAGTACTCCAAGAGTGTATGCATGAACCTACTGTTGGAAAAATGGCTCACCTAAGGTTACAAGAAATGGATGGAGCGACCGGTCGCAGGGATTGGGCGACCGGTCGCATGCAGGCAGGTTTCGAAGTGGCAGCTTCGGTATAAAAACGACCGGTCGCAGGTTCTGGGCGACCGGTCGCATTCAGGCAGAATCGTTAGCATATGCCACGGTATAAAAGCGACCGGTCGCAGGTTCTGGGCGACCGGTCGCACGCCTCGTGCTGTGCTGTTTTTCCAGCACGTTTTCTGCCCTCTCTTTGGATGCTAATTGGTCCCTACCAATTCACATGCAACCCCAACATTGGTATAAGTCCAAGACAGTTGGCAAACCACCAGAAAAAGTCCTAAACATTGATTAGGGAGACTAGTGGGTTGCTTTGAGCCTACATCATTATGTTTTCCTGAAATTAGGGATCCATGTTTTGAGGTAGGCTGGTTTGGTGCATGTGAGTGGCTTCTTTTCTCTATCTTTAAGTAGATGCAAAGGAGCTGGAGTTTGAGTAAGTGTTGCATTCAGATTTGGGAAGCCAAGAGAGAGAGAGAGAGCATCTTGTATCAAGTGTGTGAGCTAAGGGGTGTGAGAGAAAACCAGATAGAGAGTTTGGGGTTCTAAGGGGGTTTCCATTGAAACCAAATCTGTAACTCCTTCTTCAATATTGAAATTTCTCAAGGGGATCACCAAAGAGGACGTAGGCAAATTGCTGAACCTCTATAAATACTTGTGTTCATTGTTCTTGGTTATTTTCTGAGTGTGTGTGTGTGTGCAACAAGTTCATCCTTGAGCTTGTCCAAAGTCCATCAACAACAAGGTCTTGAAGGGAGTGAGTTGGTCCTAATACTCAACAAGTGGTATCAGAGCTGTGTTGGCAGCTGTGCTAGTTCTTTCTTTGGAGTGCTAGTGTGTTGAAGATGGCAAGTGACAAGGAAGTTGAGAGTGGTAGCAGTTCACAGCAGCTGAAGCAACCACAAGCAACAAGCATGAAGGTGGAGCTAAAGCCTTTCACAGGGGAAGGAGAACTTCACTCTTTGGCAACGAAGGATGAAATCAGCCCTCACACAACAACACCTCCACGTTGTGTTAGTTGGAAAGGAAAGGAAGCCAACGAGCATGACAGATGAGGAGTGGAGTGTACTTGATGAGTTAGCTAGAGGAGCTATCGAAAACTACCTCTCCGATGAGGTGCTCATCAACGTGATGAAGGATACGGCAAAGCAAACATGGGAGAAGCTCGAAGAGATGTTTGCAGGAAGTCACTATCCAACAAGCTCTTCCTCAAGGAAGAACTCCTAAATCTCAAGATGGAGGAGGGAGGTAATCTAATGGAACATTTAAGTAGTTTCAATAGATGTGTTGCTGACTTGCAGAGAATGGAAGTTAACTATAGTTCGGAGGATAAGGCTCTTATGTTGCTCACATCCTTACCTCCGTCCTATAAACACTTTCGAACCACTCTTATGTTCGGGAAGGTCACTCTGGATTTTGAGCCTGTGGTGCAAGACATCATGACACACCATAGGATGGCTCAACGTTCGGGAGAGAACTCTCAAGGCGAAGGTCTAGTTGCAAAGACCGGAGAGAGAGGTCGTTCAAAGAAGCAAGAGGGCAAGAAAGGCAACAGAGGAAGGTCCAAATCCAAGGCAAAGGAAGGTTGTTTCGAATGTGGGTCAAATGAGCATTGGAAAAGAAATTGCCCCATATGGAAGGAGAAGAAGAACAAAGGGAATAATGCAGCCAACACAGTGGAAGAAGTCACAGAAAGTGATGGTGAGCTTTTATGTGTTAATAGCAATGTTAAAACTAATGCATTTGCTAATTCTTCAAGGTGTTCCTCTTCCGATTGGATTTTGGATTCCGGATGCTCATACCATATGTGCTCAAACAAGGAGTGGTTTGACACTTATGAAAAAGAAGAAGGTGGTGAAGTTATGATGGGGATGGCTTGGTTTGTAGAGTCAAAGGCATGGGTACAATCAAGGTGAAGATGCATGACGGGCTGTTAGGACGCTTGGAATGGTAAGGCACATTCCAAAGTTGCGTAAGAATCTCATTTCCCTTGGAACTCTTGATAAGAATGGTTATTCATTTAAAGCAAATGGAGGGAAACTCATAATCTCAAAAGGTTCACTTGTGATTATGAAAGGAGAGATTCAACCTAATTGTCTATATAGATTGTGTGGTACTACAATAACAGGTGGAGCAGCTGTATCCACAAACAAGGACTCGGAGGATGAAACTCAGCTTTGGCATTTGAGGCTAGGGCACATGAGTGAGAGGGGCATGCAGGAACTACACAACCGAAAGTTGTTGAAAGGTGTTCAAAGTTGCAAGCTTGAGTTCTGCAAATATTGTACCATGGGAAAGCAATCTAAGGTGGCTTTCAAGCAGCGAAACAAAGAGGAATGAAGCACAGGGTGCTAGATTATATTCACACGGATGTATGGGGGCCATCACCGGTTAAATCAAAGGGTGGATATCGTTACTTCGTGACTTTCTTGGATGATTTTTCCAGGAAGGTTTGGGTCTACTTCATGAAGGAGAAATCTGAGGTCTTCACTAAATTCAAGGAGTGGAAGGCGGAAGTGGAGAACCTAACCTAAGAAAGATCAAGATCCTAAGGAGTGACAATGGTGGTGAATATAAAGACAACAAGTTTCTTGAGTTTTGCAGGAATGAAGGCATCAAGAGGCACTTCACCGTGAAGAAGACGCCCCAACAAAATGGAGTTGCGGAGAAGATGAATAGAACTCTCATGGAGCGTGAGAGATGCATGAGGATTCATGCAGGATTGCTCGAGTCATTTTGGGCGGAGTCCGTTAACCATGCAGCCTATTTGGTTAACCGATCTCCTTCCAAAAATCTTGAGTTCAAATGTGCAGAGGAGGTATGGTCTAATAAGTCAATTGATTATACTAATCTTAAGGTGTTTGGATGCAGTGCATATGCACTTATTCCAAGTGATGAAAGGTCCAAGTTGAAGCCAAAGTCTCTTGAATGCATTTTCATCGGATTTGAGAGCGGTGTGAAGGGCTACAAGCTATGGGATCATGTGAACCTAAAGAAGATACTCAGCAGGATGTTGTGTTTGATGAGAAGACCATGCCTATGAACAAAGTCAAGAATTCAGAGGCAAAGGAGGATGTTGTTGGGAAAGAAACAACCATTGAAGTTCCACTCAAGAAGATGTTCAAGAAAGCTTCACAAAAACAGCCAATCAAGACGTTCGGGAGGAGGTGGAGTCGACATTGAGGAGGAAGATGCAGGGCAACAACAACAACAAACTCAAGAAGAAGAAGAAGAGGCTCAAGAGCAGGTGGAGCCATCATCTATAGCTCGGTCCAGGCCCAAGAGAACCATCAAACCACCACAAAGGTTTGGATGGGACAAGGATGCAGTTCACTATGCTTTGAATGCTAGTGAAGAAGAACCAACCACGTTCCAGGAGGCTGTTGAGAATGAGGAACTGGAAAGTTGGATGGAAGCTATGATGCAAGAGATGGAATCTCTACACCAAAACTCAGTTTGGGAGTTAGTTCCTAAACCCAAGAATCGCAAGCTTATTGGCAGCAAATGGGTGTTTAGGAAGAAAGAAGAAATGCATGAGAAGGAGCCACCATATTCAAAGCTCGATTGGTGGCCAAAGGGTACTTGCAAAAGGAGGAAGTTGATTATGATGAAATCTTCTCTCCGGTAGTGAAACACACTTCTATAAGGCTACTACTATCCATAGTAGCACAAGAGAACATGGAGGTGGAGCAAATGGATGTGAAGACTGCTTTCCTCCATGGTGATTTGGAGGAAGACATCTACATGAGCCAACCTCAAGGGTTCATTGAAGCAAACAAGGAAAATCTGGTTTACAAGCTGAAAAGGTCTCTCTATGGGTTGAAGCAATCTCCAAGGCAATGGAACAAGCGCTTCGACTCTTTCATGATGAAGATTGGATATAGAAGATGTGAATCTGATTGCTGTGTATACACTCATGTATTCAAGGATGGTAATCTCATCCTTTTGCTTCTTTATGTTGATGACATGCTAATTGCATGTAAAGACATGTCAAAAATTCAGGAATTGAAGACATTGCTTGGAAAGGAGTTTGACATGAAGGATCTTGGTTCTGCACAAAAGATCCTAGGGATGGAAATAAGGAGAGACAGAGTTGGTGGCAAGCTATGGCTGTCACAAAGTAAGTACATCACCAAAGTACTTGAAAAATTCAATATGTTGGATTGCAAACCCGTGTCTACTCCTTTGGCGGAGCATTTTAAGTTAAGTGCAAAGGAATGTCCTTCTACGGATGAAGAGAAGGAAGAAATGAGCAAAGTTCCATATGCAAGCTTGGTAGGGTGTCTCATGTATGCAATGGTTTGCACACGCCCGACCTAGCTCAAGCCGTGAGTGTGGTGTCAAGATACATGGCGAATCCGGCAAACTTCATTGGACAGCAGCGAAGTGGATTCTCGATACTTGAAGGGCACTAAGAGGCTTGGAATATTGTTTGCAAGACAACAAGGAAAAGCAAGTGTGTCAGGGTATGTAGACTACGATTATGCAGGGATTTAGACAAGAGGAGATCCACCACAGGATATGTTTTCACTTGTGGTGGAGGACCGATTAGTTGGAGAGCAAGCTACAATCGGTTAGTGCCTTGTCTACTATCAAGCGGAGTATATGGCGCTCACGGAAGCTTCAAAAGAAGCGGTATGGCTGAAGAGATTGGCAAAGGAATTCGGAATTGCCCAAGACATGGTGGTGATTCAAAGTGACAGTCAAAGTGCAATTTGCTTGGTCAAGAATCAAGTGTATCATGGAAGGTCCAAGCACATTGATGTCCGATACCATCGGATAAGGGATTGGGTGAATGATGGAGACATCACGGTAATGAAGGTTCATACATCGAGAATGCTTCAGATTGTCTCACAAAGCCAGTCACAGCTTGCAAAGTTCAAGCATTGCTTGAGCTTGCTCAATCTTGTTCCATGTTAGAGATTGAGGTGGAGTTCTTGGGAGTTATCCGGACGATTCTCAAGAAGTTAAAGATGTCCCGGAAGGCAATAATCTTCTCAAGGAGCTTAGGCTCGCCATGGTGGAGATTGTTGGAAAAATGGCTCACCTAAGGTTACAAGAAATGGATGGAGCGACCGATCGCAGGGATTGGGCGACCGGTCGCATGCAAAGTGTTTCAAGTGGCGGCAGATAAAAACGACCGGTCGCAGGTTAGGGCGACCGGTCGCATTCAGGCAAAATCATTAGCATATGCCACGGTATAAGCGACCGGTCGCAGTTCTCGGCGACGGTCGCACGCTTCTCGGCCGTGCTGTTTTTCCAAAGACGTTTTACGCCTCTCTTTGGATGCTAATTGGTCCCTACCAATTCACATGCAACCCCAACGTTGGTATAAGTCCAAGACAGTTGGCAAACCACCAGAAAAAGTCCTAAACATTGATTAGGGAGACTAGTGGGTTGCTTTGAGCCTACATCATTATGTTTTCCTGAAATTAGGGATCCATGTTTTGAGGTAGGCTGGTTTGGTGCATGTGAGTGGCTTCTTTTCTCTATCTTTAAGTAGATGCAAAGGAGCTGGAGTTTGAGTAAGTGTTGCATTCAGATTTGGGAAGCCAAGAGAGAGAGAGAGAGCATCTTGTATCAAGTGTGTGAGCTAAGGGGTGTGAGAGAAAACCAGATAGAGAGTTTGGGGTTCTAAGGGGGTTTCCATTGAAACCAAATCTGTAACTCCTTCTTCAATATTGAAATTTCTCAAGGGGATCACCAAAGAGGACGTAGGCAAATTGCTGAACCTCTATAAATACTTGTGTTCATTGTTCTTGGTTATTTTCTGAGTGTGTGTGTGTGTGCAACAAGTTCATCCTTGAGCTTGTCCAAAGTCCATCAACAACAAGGTCTTGAAGGGAGTGAGTTGGTCCTAATACTCAACACCTACTACCTGACACTGTAAAACAAAATGTGATTAATTTGGGGGTTGAGAGAGAGAGAGTTTAACTATATATATGGAAGCTGATGAGAGTTGTGAGGACACCTCCTGATCAATAGCTTGATTTTCAGTTACAGGATGGAGCAGACTGAAGGAGCATTTGAGTGGCACAGCATTCTCTGCAGGAAATATATTTCATTTCAAGCAAGTGATGGTGATATTGATGCAGCCAAATTACCTTTTTGAAACCAAATTTGAGGCACAACTGAATTCAAGTAGTTCAACCCAGCTATTAATATGCAGATGCAGTAGGTCCCCATTTTGTGCATACACAAGTTCTGACATTAATTAATGTTTCAATCGTTGTCCAGACAGGCTGCATGTCAATATCTTTTTATAATTTTCTTCTCCCCAAGTCTTTTTGTAATATATATTGGGTGTTAACAACTCTTCCCTTAAGTTATAATGGGGATGAGAGTTGAGAAACGATGATTAACACTTTGCCTGTCAATATCGTTTTATAATTTTCTTCTCCCCAAGTCTTTTTGTAATATATTGGTTGTTAACAACTCTTCCCTTAAGTTATAATGGGGATGAGAGTTGAGAAACGATGATTAGCACTTGATCAATTAAAAAAGACTGAGTCGGAATCGGATTGACAATAATAATAAGGGAACCTCATGTCAGACATGCATTTTAAATCGGTATTTGGTTATGACTTGATACTTTCGACTGCATTAAAATTTGGCAAGTAAATCAGACTTCTAGACTTTGGCTTTCGGAAAAATAAAAAATAAAAAATAGACTTTTTTACTCGATCGTTTTGGAATTTGTAGCTGATTTCACACTTAGCAACCACTACATCTACACAGCCTTGTTAAACTTAATACTTCATTGTAAATTCAATGTGTGGTTGTTAGCTAAAGTAAGCATCCACCTTTTTCTATAAGTGTTGGAAAGTCAACAACTCTCCCTCCTCAGTTTTTGTTCTTAGTTTCCCTTCAAATATTTCAATAATACTATCAAATTCCAATAAGCCAATAAGATCATAGCATCATCAAGCAGTCTTTATATATATGGATTTGGATTTGGCTCTTGTTTACCATACGCCAACTGTTGTGAATTTGAACCAACTCACTCCCTTCAAGACCTTGTTGTTGATGGACTTTGGACAAGCTCAAGGATGAACTTGTTGCACTCACGCACACACTCAGAAAATAACCAAGAACAATGAACACAAGATTTATAGAGGTTCGGCCAACTCTTTGCCTACTTCCTCTTGGTGATCCCCTTGAGAAATTCACTTCATGAAAGAATAGGTTACAACTTTGGTTTACAAAGAAAACCCCTTTAGAACTCTATTCTCTCCCAAGCTCTCTTTTCTCTCACACCCCTTGCTCAACACTTTGATGCACTTGTGAACACTCTCTCACCCTTGGTGTTTCCCTCCTTGGTTTCTAGACTTACAAGACTCCAACCCTTGAGCCCTCTCTCTCCTTGGCTTCCTTGGCTTTCTCTCTAGCCCTTAGCCCTTTGAACTCCTTTGGATTTCTGATTCCTTGGCCTTAGCACTTTGCACTTAAGCTCTCAAGCACAAGAGCACTAAACACAAAATACTAAGCACACCTTGTAATGTCTACACTTCCCACTTAAGTAGACAAGTGGGAAGCCTCCCAACATCATTAGCCACCCTGTAAAGCCTCTAACATGTGGCAAACCAGCCACCCTAAAAACCAGATCCATGATTCAAGGAAAGTATAAGTGGTAGGCAATCATACAACCCACCACTCTATACTTAATGTTGTTTAAGACTTTCCCTAGTAACTGCCATATGCCCTAGCACTCATTTAAGACTTTTGGAGGCACATGGAGTTGGGTAGGGATCTGACCCATGTGAAAAAGCCACTTGAAAACGCGTGGAAAAAGTTCAGCCCAGACGCATGCGACCGGTCGCGGTTCCTTGCGACCGGTCGCTTTATACCGATTCAAACACATTTGAATCTGTCTTCATGCGACCGGTCGCCCAAAACCTGCGACCGGTCGCTTCTCGCGAATTCTCCAGCCTTCCAATCTGCTTCAAACGACCGGTCGCTCAAAACCTGCGACCGGTCGCTTCTCCCGAAGCTTGCATCCTAATTGTGAGCCAATTTTCCAACACCAACTCCTCCACACCACATCTGATAAATTAATCAAAACACACAACATTTCTTTATCATATTCGTATTACAAAAATGCAAGTTGCAGGATATTATTTGGTTATTATTTAAGATTCCGCTGATAAAAGTGAAACCTCGAATAACTATCCTCTGTTGAGCTTGAGCGTATATGAAAACGTGGTGGTGGTGGAGACACAAGCAGGCTTATGAAAATAATTGTAACGTTTTTTGGTACAGAAAATAATGTCAGAACTACTGATGAGCTAGGGATATATAAATATATACCGAGCATGTACTTTAACGTTTCTTCAAATAATAATTTATTGCTTTTGATGGCGAGTTTCACCAGTAGGAGTAGCAACCGCAGTAGTAGTAGTAGCCCCACCTCCTTCACTACTGCGGAAGCGCGGGCTAGACGAGGGCGTCAATGCTTGGTTATGGCGCAAACGGCGCAGTATGGTAGAAGCAGCCACCTTCTTTTTTTCTTGAGGATTGTTATTACATTTGTTGAAGTTCCAATATAGTTGGCATTTGGAGACTACAGTTTCCAAGTCCTTGGCCATCAGAACAAAGGCTTCCACTTTTGTCTGACTTTTGACATGCTGGTTGCAGATTGGAAGTTCCGTGAAATTGTCTGATGCCCAATTGAGAAGCTCTTCCCCGTAAACGTGACCTTTCTCAAGGGTCTTGGTGGCCATGGATGATGGGGATGCTTTTCCAGCTTCACTCTCACGAGTCGAGTAGGTCCATATAGTCCCTTGAACAATGAAGAGCATGCAATCCAGTGGATCTCCGTTTCGAAAAATGAAGCTATTCTCGTTATACGTCACATGCTTCAGATAGTCGCACATCAAATGCAACACTTTTTCATCCATTTCTTTCAGCATTTTTACCTATATACACACGCCAGGCGCGCGCACACATATATACATACATTAATCCATTGCTCAGTATGATCATCAGAAAAACATTACACAGGTATAGTATTTATGAGGTATACGTAGGAAACAATTGATTCATTTATAAATGTAGAGAGATGGAGGTTAAGCAACATACTTTCCTCAGTGGTTCCATGCAAAGACAATCCCTTATAGATTTTCTAATTCCCACGGGAAGAATAGAGAAGAGATCATTGTGGAGATGAGCATCTTTGTGTTCTTTCAATTTTTGCTTTATGCTATTCCTGATTTCTTTACGTATATCATGAGGGAGTTCCTTTGTGGATATCCAGCTGCATATATCTACCTTCTTCATCTTAATCTTCCGTCTTATCTCCTCCGATTTTGTAGCTTCCATCTGCATAAAAGTCTGTCTCACCACCACAAACATACATTAATTGATCATATATTGGATGAACATGGGTCCTGAATTAATTAAGCTCAAGGAAAATGATTGACTCAAAAATAAAATAAATATATATACCAACCTGCAGATTTCCAATGAGATATAAAAACAACAGCAAGCCAATGATGGAAATAAGAATTGCAAACAAGTTTTCCCACACATACGTACTCGTTGTGAGATTCGTGCCAAAGTTGCTGCAAAAAAATTTAGTTACATGATCAAGCAATATCAAAGATTCTAATTAATTATCGTCAGTTTAAAAAAAATGCTAATTATCGATGGGTTTATACAAACAATTCATGTTGCGGAGCTAGATAACTTTTTATTCGTTACTTATAAAAATTGTTGATTGTCAATGCATATGTGCACACCTTAGATTTCGCAGTCCCCACCAAAAAGAGTAGAAGAACTTCTTTCCAAACTTTATACGCTCTGTGTTTTGATTCTTAAGGGAATCAAGAAATATTCCAAAATTAAATGGTGGCGAAGCAATATCTGGAGTATCTAACGGGCAATGTTCGTTCAAAAATGTGATATTTCTTGAAGTAGTAGTTCGACCATTGCAGTAGAAAGTATTCACACATCCCATGGGATCTGTATTGTGATCGACACATGCCTGGTGCCAACATGATGTCTCTCGTTGAATAGAAAAGAAGTACCAAAAAGCTCCGAGTACCTAAAAATTAACAAAATTCAGTAAAAATTGGTGACAAAATAAGTTTGTGGGTACTTTTATAAATACGTAGCTTTATTAAACACCACTTAGCCCAATCTACATGGAACGTCTGCTCAAGTAGTAAGAGCAAGAGACATTGCTCTTGCTATGAACCAATTTCTTGTAGTAAACAAATCACAATTTAACACGTACGTTTGTTATTAAAGTCTTTAACGAGCCAAATAGTGTTCATTCTACATAATAGAACTTGACAACTAGACTCACTCTACTTATCTGCCCCATTTATGAGGTTAGAGAGGAGTAACCTCGGGCATAAAGGGGTTATTGTAAAAGTAGGTAAACCAGTTTGGGCCTAAATCTGAATGCGCAAACTTTCCTCGGTGAGTCCAACATTTTACACCAGTAATTACCAAAGAAATAAAAATAAATGACAATAGAGATGAAATAACTTACGTGACTTGCAAGAATGTAGAGAAAAAAATTGAATAGGCTTTTAATCCATATTCCAGTAGTCTTCTTGAGGTGATTAGACGAGAGGTGAATTCGGAATATCCTTGGTATATATTGACCAAGAAGAAAGATGTTGAGAACCTTTCTATGTTCCAAATATGGAGAGCCTCTCATATTGTAAAAAGTAACTACTATTAGCAGCTGGAGAAAATAAATAAAAATAGGTTAGCTAGAGCTTGTAGTGGTTTAATTAGAGCTATAGCTAGTTAATATATATTTAAGAGCTAATACATAGAAAGTTCGAGTTTAGTATGTCTTACTTGCGGAATGGGAAGAAGAGCGAAGAAGTCAATTATGACGGAGACAGATAACCACGACATCTTGTGAGCTATTTTCTTGGCAACTCGAATGAACTCCATTATTTTTGATTTGGGACCCGAATGTCCTCCAGTTGGTAGTACCTTGGAATTGGAGGGTGCATTTTCCCCCGATGACTTTTTATCCCTTTGAGTTTTGACACCGTCACAGATTTCATATATGAAATGCACCAAGAGAATGATATCCGTGAATGATCGTAAAAGAAGAGCAACAGTCTGCAACATTGTGTCCATTTGAAGGCACTTGTGTTGTTGATCGATGATTAGAATGTAAAAGAACAAAGGGTCCAGTGAGACAGCAAACATACATGATGTTACAAATATCTTATTCCATATATAACGGTGATGACCCTCTGGATTACAAATTTTCTTTATTGTGGCATACATCTGCGTTTTAACTGGACTGTAGAAACAAAAACAAAAAACAAATTGAACCCATCATCAGAGTCAGAATGAAGAAAAGAAACATTAAAAAGACCCATTGCCCACTGAACCAAGAAGCTCTATATAGAGGCCGTTTTTTCTTAAAAGAAAGCGTAAACAATGACCATCCATGCAAATGCAAGGCATCATATGAGTTAAGGTTCTGCATGCATCATATCATATTACAAGTTAAAGCCATATATATATATATATATATATGATGGATGAATTATTTTGACATGCAGATACAAAGTCCGATTGCTTGATACAACAACATATTTCTATACCAAAATGAAGAAGAAGAAGAAGAAAGTTTGAATTCTTAAGTACTAACCCCTCGGTTGTCTCAGTCAGTTTCTCCGGATCTGAAGCTAGTTTTGTGCTACCCATAGTAACTCAACTACTACTTTAGTTTAGAAGGTTTTAAGTTTTACGGGTAGAAGGAAGGAGCGTTCCAGTGGCAGAAATCACCTTTTCGAAACCAAATTTAAGAGACAACTGAATTCAAATTGAACCCGCAGGCGCAGCGCATTTTATGTATATATACACAAGTTTTTGTTTAATCTCTCAATTATCATGGGGACCAGCTGCAGGTAAAAAATTTAAAGAAAACTAATATGAATATGACGTTGACGAGATGATAATGATTCGTAATATATTCTTTTTTTCTCCCCAAGTCTTTTTTTAATATAAGTTAACAACTCTTCCTTTCTAGCGGGGATGAGAGATGAGAAATGATAGATCAATTAAAAAAAGACTGAGAGTCGAAATGACAAAAATTATAGCGGAACCTCATGTTTGACATGCAATTTAAATTGGTATTTGATTAAGACTTCTAGACTTTGATTATTTTCACACTTATCAACCAGTACGCAGCCAATAAGAAGATCATCACAAGGATGAAGGAGTCTTTCTATATGGGTTGGGAACCTTCTTCTTTTTTGTCAAATTATTGGGAACCAGTTAAGCTAAAATCACGGTTCACTCCCAAAGAAAAAAAGCTGAAACAAACAAGTCTCCAACTCCAACCCCCGAAAAACAGCTTTTGTTTTGAAAAAATAAAAAGAAAATCAGTGGGATCCACACCGACACCTTCATTCGCTAGCTAGCTGCTCTAAATCAATCAACAACTTTCATTTCATGTTTCCACGGTGGTGGTACCCCACGGCGGGCCCATATGATATGATTTTTGAAGTATCATTCATCATCAACCGTTGATCAATTTAGATTTTGGAACTGGATAAGTCCGAAATGATGTTACGTGGTGGTGGGGTAGTGTTTCTACATATCTCCTTGGTGAGTTTGTGTAATGTTAGAGTGCACGTTCAAATCCAGGAAGCAGCATGAGTGCTTCCAAGGTCACGCCTTTGGTTTATATTATGTACTGCCCACTCCACTCATCTGGTCTTTCGACAATTGCTTTTCAACCCACTGAATTGAAAAGCACTTGTAGCCAATTCAGCGGAGCAGCCATTGCCCACAACAAAACGTCTTTTCTCTTATCCAATTCCACTCCACTCCAATGTTTTATCATGCATGTATGTGGGCACTGAGAAAATATCCACTGTTGCTGTGTCTATCTACCAGCTGCTTTCCGTGCCTTTCAAATTTAATTACAAAGGGCGTGGGTGGGTCTCCTAGCAACCAACAATGGTCCATCCATCACCCATCCATCCTCTCCCAAAGAAGAACTTCCTGATAATTCGGTCAGTAATATCGACGGTTGAGATCAAATCTATCAATCAGGTCATAATTGTTACAGCAGGGGTGCTACAATACAAGATGGAGAATTGGGATGGGAACCATACTCACTTTCATTCTTTAGCTTAATTCACATGCCTCTTGTTTAAATTAAATTACCAATAAAGCATTTTTGTTCACCACTTTAACTCAATGTGTGTCCTTATTACTATTCTCAACACTTGACACGTGTTCATATGCATAATCAATATTCCATAAATACAAAGCAAAAGTTAACTATGATTATGCATATGAACATATGTCAAGTGTTGAGAATGGTTGTGAGGGTACACATTGAGTTAAAATGGTGAGTAAAAATATTTTAAGCAACAATAGGTGCATTTTGATGGAAGCTTCTTCATTATTGCCAGCTAGCCCACATTTGAATTCAATTCGAATAGTTTATAGCATAGTTTAGACCATGGACCAAAATATCGATAATATCGAGGAAAATATCGAGGATATTATCGTTTTTTCTGGTCAATGATATTTTGGAAAGTATCCATACACATCGTATAAATATCGATAATATTGACGAAATATCGATGTCGATAATTTCGCTCAGACTTCATCAATATTTTAGGCAAAATATCGATATGATATCGCTATAATATCGATAATATCGATTTGCACATGAGAATGAGTTTCCTTTTCAAGTTTCAACATTCCAATTACTCTTCACAATACATGTGGGAACTGAATTCTTCATTCAATAAAACCCTAGGTCAAATTGATTTCCTTCCATTTGGGGATTATTTGATTTGGGGATAGATTTGATTAAATTGGGATTATTGCCATCAATTGGGGATTTCCTAATTAAATCCCTAATTTGATCAATCCTGCCAATTTGGGGGAAGAATAATTCCCTTCAATGTGGAGAATTATTCCTCCAGAAACCCTAGCTCCCGAGAGCTCTATATATTTGAGGCTACACCAAGGCTTGAGGTACGTCAAAACTAACTCCGAAACTCTGTCAAAATTCCCTCTCACCCTTGCCTTGCCACCACCTCTCCCTCTCTCACACAAGGCTCTGGCCACCACCACACACGGCTCCAACCACCCGGAACTCTCCTTGTGAGAAAAATAAACTCCGACCACTTTAACTCTTGCTGTCTCTTTACGTAAGATCCAAGTGAACTAACTTAGGCATCGAAGGGCCTTTGGCCAACAACCCCCGGGTGTAGTTTTTTTACTCCGATTGATTTTGCAGGGAAAAAAAGGATCGAGAAGGAAGTGGAAAGAATCCATCGATGAATATTCCTAGGGAGGAAAATCACTCCCACAATACACTTACTCTACACATAGAGATGATGAAGATAGTGAAAATTTTGAACCTCATAGGAACTTTATGTGGTATTAAGTCACTCATGTATCTTACCATGCAATGTATTAAGTGTATAATATTGTAGTAAATCATAATATATAAATAATTATGGCGTGTTTAATCTTCTTTCATTAATTACTACAAATTTTTTGCACTTACAGTATTTATCAGCTCGCTATATAATCAACTTAAATCAGTTAAACCCATAATGCAATGCATTTCTTTCCAAATTTTTGTGATAAACTAATAGATAATTGACTAAATAAATATCATTTAAAGTTTCGATAAAAATTTCCAAGTTTTCCTTACAATTTCCTTGGTTTTTATTCAATTTTTATCGATATCGATAATATACCATTATTTCTATAGAAATTTTCGTATTTTTTGACTACCGATTTTTCCGATACCATTGATATTTTAGACATTGGTTTAGACACATTTATTTGATGGGATGAATCATGAAGACCAGATTTTTACAAAATTGGCAATTCAAGGAAGGTAGGGTAGCTTTTCATGGGTTGGCCAAGAAAGAAAAAGGATAGAGCTTTTGATGGGAACTTCCACAAAACCCAAAGCCTTCAACGATTCAAACCATTTCTGAGAAGAAAGTGGAACGCATGAACCCTATCCTCTCTATCACCAAAAACAAGTGGGAGGGAGACCCAACAAAGAGGCTCAAGAACAAGAACTGGAAAAAAACAACATTGCAATTTCCAATTTGAGGAATGCTAAGAATCTTTCTTCTAACCTTCTTTGGACCTTCTTCCTTCTTTTCATTTACACGTGTCATTTTTTACACTTAAAAATGGAGATTTTGACATATAGGTTGTCTAATGTAATAATTACATTGCTTTAAGTAAATCGACACGCCATGAGTGAAGAAAGCTCAAAAGAGAAGGTAGAGAGAAAAGTTACAAGATTCACCTTTCCAATTTTTGGGTGTGGTCACTGTTTGTGTTTAGAGACAGTGGGACCCATGATACCAAGAAAAATTTAAAAACACCAAGGAAGTAGGACCCACTAAGTGGCGAATGATGAGGGATAGGGAGGCCTAAATTAATCAATCACCTGTTCTTCTTGCTACCAAAAGAAGAGACTTTTGCTCTCTTTAAAAATCTTCTGAAATCAAAGTGCCTCAGATTCCTTGCCTACACACTGAAGTGCTCGCCTTGATGGATGTCCCTCCATGCCTCTCGCTCCCTCTCTCTCTCTCTTCGCAAGTCCTGTTGTCGTTTTCTGTGTTCTAGTCAAATCTTATACCAAACCATATTGGTCACTGTCAACGAGTGGCCTGTCTATTTATGTTCTACTTTTCCCTTCTTCACCATTTAGGTTTCGCATACTCCAACTTCGAATTGAGAAGGCGGTTACTGGGTTTTGGCCTTCTGGGTAGTTGCGCTTTCAGCTACAGAAGAGCATTCAGTAAGGTTAGTGGTTAGCTTGCTTTCAAATATACCCGTTTAGAATTTTGTTACGCTGTCTGAACTTTGAGAGAGAAGAAAATGACCGGAGAAAATAACAACTTTCAACTCAGCTAATGCAAGAGCTCATCTTTGAAAAGGCGTAATGCATTCAATTGCTTTTCATTTCCAGGATTTCCTCCTGTAAAAAGAAAAAGAAGTGAAATTTTGCAGATTTTATGTAATTTACTGTTCCATTTCCTTTCCAGCATTACCTATTTGAACAAGAAAAGTATGAAACCAACGATTATCTCAACAATAAAAGAGAGGGTACTGAAATTTGACAGCTTTTATTGTTAGTGAAATTCAGAAAAAATGAGCTTTAAGTGTTTTCAAATGTTTAGTATATTGTTCTGTTGATTTTCCTGTCTGAAGTGGTTGCGGAAATGTGGCAAAGCACTATCTTTATGCAGTTCATTTTCTTATTCCCATATATTCTTTTTATCTCTGGCACGGCTATTGTCTAATTAAAATAGTAGCTTCTGGTATTTTATTAACTAATTGTTAAAGGAGACGCTCTCCTCCTTTTCTTGCTTAGCACACACTTGGTGCTGCTAAATCAGTTTAAAAATTAAAAATTGAAATGGGGTTTTTATTGGTGCATAGCCTCACTCTTTCTCCCCTTCTCTTCTACACACATTGTTTTCTTTTTTTTCTTTTGGGGTGGGGGGTGATTCAGTTTAAATTTTTCAGATTTTTCGTGGGTTTTGGATGCTGAGTTGTGCTACTATAACCTCATATGTTCTTGCTGTTGGGTTTTTTGACCCCCTACTTGGCCTAGTATTTTAAGTTCTTATCTTCATTGTTTGCAGCATAAGGAAATCTTAGTTCACTTTCCACGTTTATGCTCATGGGAACAATGACTACATCTAGTCTGCCCGTCCCTCGAGTAGCATCTAATTTTGATGAGGTTTCTATGCATCAGAGCTTGCTCTTCTCTGATAGTCTCAAGGTACTACTCTTCTGCTTAAAGATTATTGTTAGTTGGTTCTTAGTTTTGCTGCGAGTTCAATGAAATGTACAGGGGGTTTTAAATTAATCATCTGGAAAAAAATATCGTAATCCGAGGGCAGTTAGTTTGTGATGGTGCCATGGTGGAAATATCTCTTGTTAGATTTTGTCAGTCAGAGACCCTGCAACTTAAGTCCTATGATTTGCTTGTGTATTGCATTACTTTTTCAGGATTTGAAGAATTTGAGAACACAATTATATTCAGCGGCAGAGTACTTTGAGCTATCATACACAAATGATGACCAGAAACATATGTGAGTTATTTTGACTCGTGGAAGTTTGTGTTTTTCATCAATGTTTATTTTCTGTCATTATTTTAACAAGAAGAAAAAAAATTCCCTCCTATTATGCAGAGTGGTAGAAACATTGAAAGATTATGCCATCAAAGCTCTCGTGAATACGGTGGACCATTTGGGTTCTGTGACATATAAGGTTAATGATTTCTTTGATGAAAAAGTGGATGAAGTTTCCGGCACAGAATTTCGGGTATCTTGCATTGAACAGGTAAGTTTAAACTGTTAAAGTAATGCCATTGTCAGTCATCCGGTGGACACTTCTGATTCAGGTCTGTCTATATAAAAGAAATCTTGAACAAGCTTGTGTGATGTCTGACCCTATTGAATTTAATTTTGATTATTAAATTATTTTGATGCCCTATTGAGTGTTTTGGGTATTTTTATGAGGTTTTGGGGTTGGGCTTGTTTTAAGAAATTGATGGCAGTTTTGTAATTTATAAGAAGTTAAAAGCCACTTTGTTATGTTGTAAATGGGTTTTGGGTGTGTTTCTAAAGTCCATTTCATATAGGGTTTTTTTTTTAATAATTTGGGCCCCTATATTTGGTATAATAGTGAATCTCCCTAATTAATTTCCCATGTATTGGCTCCATAATATACCTGCTTCCATTGTTGGTCTGCTAAAAAGCCAACTTCTTCTATAGGTTCGTAGCTTATTTGTGAGAAATTTTGCATGACACAAGTTTCCCAGATCACATTTTTTTTATCATTGTTGCGTGGGTATTTTAATTTCAATGAAACTCTTGTGCTACAGCAAGGAGTGGTAATTCCTTTTAGAAGAGCCTAAGTCGATTCAACCACATTGTGGGAATTACTGCACCATATACCATACTGAACTCCGTCAATTTCTAGTTATGTTTTTCAATCACAAGAAACCAATACTTAAGGGGCGCTGACGATTTTCTGTTCTTTTGGCGGTTCCTTAGAGGCTAAGGACATGCCAAGAATATATTGATCATGAGGGTCTTTCCCAACAGTCGTCAGTGATAGATACTCCCAAATACCACAAGCGGTACATCTTGCCAGGCAAATACTCAGCTTCCTCTCAATTTGTGTTTTGTTACTGAAAGCACTCTCTCCATTTTGTAATTTTTTTTGTCAGCTTTTGGGAGATAAATGAATAAAATTCTTACAACTTAAATTCATATTCAGTTGGTGAGACCATGCGCGGTGCCAACAAAACTAAATCCAAATACAAAGGTTGCAACCTAGATGATGAAGATGAATGGCATCAATTTCGGAATGGTAGCATGCTTTATCTCCCATTTTGTCTGAATGCGTATAACTAAGCAAGTGTTTAACATAACTTCGTTCTTTTTGTCATCTGATTGTATTCCTAAAGCTGTTCGTGCTACCATTAGAGACCCTCCACCGACAGTCAGGTAAATGTTCTTGCAGTATCTTGTTTGAACCAAGCTTCTAACCCAGGTTAATCTGTCATAAAGGATCATATGATAACCTTGGTCCTGTTTTGTGCAGCAAAGGGCTTTCTCCATCGCCTTCTCCACAACCTTCCCAGCGGCCTGGAGTTTTTTCTTTTACATCTACCATGCCCAAAAAGGACTTAGGTGCGTATGCATCTTAGACATTGTGATATTGGCATCTTTATAATGAATTGGTTATTGAGAATCTGATTATGATGCTGTTTACTATCAAATCAGAGAAGCGAACAGTTTCACCTCATCGATTTCCACTTTTACGGTCTGGATCTCTTGCAAGTAGGCCAACAACCCCAAACAAAAGTCAGTCAACTACCCCAAACTCGAGCAGGCCGACCACTCCGAACCCTTCTAATGCAAGACGAAGGGTGAGTGTGGGAATAAGTTTGACTTTACCTGCATTTTATACAACACAGTGAGGAATAGTTATTGTGAAATTGCTAACCAAGTCTCAAATTTATCTTTTGAAAATTCATTAGATTTTCATTAGTTCATATACTTGCACCATTCTCTTCTATAGTGATAGTGATACTGATAAAGTAAAATGTTTATGCATATGCCAGTACCCTTCGGAGCCTCGTAAATCAGCTTCAATGCGATTACATGCTGAAAGGGAAAATGGAAGAGAGGTTGAACAATACCCCAGCAAAAGTAAACGCCTCCTCAAAGCCTTGCTTAGCCGGCGCAAGTCAAAGAAAGACGACATGCTATACACTTACTTGGACGAATACTGAGAATGGACATTGGAAGCAGAAAATTACTGCATAGTTTTTCTTTCAGCTTTACCCTTTGTTTGATTACCTTTTCTTTTTATAAAGCAATGTTAAGAAATCTTATAAACATTATATATCATTTCAGAAGTTTGCTGGGTAATGCATTTTAGCGTCAATCATTAGACAAGACATTAGCTGCAACAAGTTTGAAAGAAAGATAAATGCCTCTCCGTACCATTGTGTTATGTTGGGAGGAACTACGTTGTCGCTTAGTTGCCACCTTAAATGGTATAATCTGTCGGTCACATCACAATCGTTCATATATTTTAGCTGCAACAAGTTTGAAGGAAAGATAAATGCTTGTCCGTACCACTGTGTTATGCTGGGAGGAACTAGTTGTCGCTTAGTTGCCACCTTAAATGGTCTAATCTGTCGGCAACATCACAATCGTTCATATATTTTATCCAAAAATTCCTGTGCGGTTGAGATCTTATTTTTATTTTATTTGTATTATTTTAGGTAAAATATTGCAATGCTGAGATTGCAGTGCATAAGATCGTGAACAAATGAACTTCATTGCTCGCTGCAAACCCAGTTGAAGTCACCCCAGAAATCCCATTTAAACGCTCGGTTAAGGACAACACTGAATCACAAGTAGTAAAACGATAACCTTCTTTCCAGATATCTTATAGGTCCGAAGCTAAGAAATCAAACTACAATTCATGCTTTGGAAAGTTCCACAAACAGCAACTTTAGACTCATTGTGTTACAGCTCATTTTATGGAAAAACTAGCAAAGCTAACTGGTCACAATTCCATTCCTTTTCCGAATTCTTCAATTGTTTTTGTGGCAAGTGTCAATACGTCTACAAATGCACTATATGATGCTCGAAGAAATCTTGCCTCAACAGCCTCAAAGTGCCTGCACATAGGATAAAAACAACAACCACAGATTCAGTAGAAAATGAAAAGGGAGAAAGAAAATATTGTTCCTTCCCCTCCCTGATATAGCACTTTCTTGCATCTGAATCATTACTATCAAAATCATTCTTCGATACAAGTTCGAACAATTAAGGTTCACGAAGAAAGAAATTTGCTTACACTGAAAGCTTTCCATTGGAAACTGACATCTGCCTCTTCACCTTGTCTGGTTGCAACTGCAATTATAAATGGAATCAGATAAGATGCTAACTGAATCACTATTGAAGTAAGCAAGACACAGATTAAGCATATGAAAAATCACCTCCTTATCAACAGCTAATGCTGCATAGACAATAGAAGCACTTTCCTCAGACTCATAATCTACCTCCAAGTCACTGCGGACAAAATTTCAATATAAGATAACAATGTTCCCTGTGGGTTAAAGAATTCTCAAAGACAGAATGTAAATGATGAAAGTTGGATAAATGATCTCCACTTCCCATAGAAACACAACCATTGGAAAACTTTACCGGGTCACTCAACTGTTCATACTCCTGTAGTCCTTTATGCAAATTTGGTACAAAAAGAGAGACTACTGGTTTGAAATTTTCAAATGACAGTTTTCCCATTTAAAGTTTATTCTTTTTTTGAAAAGAATTTAAAGTTTATTCTCAAATATATCTAGAGCAATCTCAGAAACCTCACCCAATTTTCTTAAAGAGGGTTAACCTCGGCATATCTTGATCTACCTACCTAATTAGGAGCTCTAGAACTCCTCCCTAACAATGCTGAAAACCCCGTTGGCACCTATGAATCCACAAATTAGCTCCATTCATAAATTAGAAAAATCTAAAACTGAAGCGAAATGTTGAATATGCATAGCAGCAATTCAACTTCTCCAAGAAATTTAAGATGTCTTTCAATGAAGAATCTCATTATGACCGGTTACTGTGCATATTGTACAACTGTAAGGAACGACATGAATTCGGATATAACATGCAAGAATAAGCTACAGCCTACAAATATTATATTAAAATTACAAAAATGGGGAGCACATAACGGAGAAGCTCAATGGGATGAGATGAAAAACATATAAGCTACACATACATAAAAGCAGAAGAAAAATGATGGAAAAAGTTGGAAGTTAACTGAGAGACTACACACTGTGATTCATCGGAACAGATACTCAAGAAAGCAACTTTATGAGAAAAAACAAATTCAGCTTGAACTACATCACCATAACTAATGTTTTTAACAGATACGTGATAGGAACAAATTGACCCATAATGGAAAATCATTAAATCATTAATTTACTTTTTGGTCCCTATGGACTTGAAAGAGGAAGATAATCAAAACCCAGTTGAACTGTTGACTAAATTACAAAAGCAAAGAGACGCCAAAAGCCAAAAGACAGAAACCAGAACAAAATTACATGTTGGAATATAAGAGAGAAAAGGGAGAGAGTATAACCAGCTAAATTCCCACTGGGTTTGGCCATCTGCCTTGTCATAAGCTACAGCAGCCATAGTCCTTTGGGGCAGAGAAATTGGAAAAGATGAGCAAAACGTCTATGGGGTTTATCGGGTTCAAGATGAACAAAACGCTGCGTCTTGATCCCTAATTTTAACGAATTGGGTGGGGTATTATTCGAATGACACAACTGCCCCTCGTAGTGGGAGAAAACTACAGAAATTGGGTTGTTGAGGTTTACTCGCGGCATATTAGTATATTCGAGCGGTATATGTGCCATGCTATATAACTCTCATTGCTTTTGCTTATCAGAGTTGAGAAGATGATGGTATCTTTTTCAGCACAACAAAGCATCTCCCTCGCCATCCAAACCTTTCTTTCTTTCTTTTATTTTGGTCACCTTCTCAACAAAGCAAGAGCACATACAACGCTCATCAATATCTCTCAGACACATGCAACCAGGCACGAATTCTCTCTCTCTCTCTCTCTCTCTCTCTATATATAAACCTGGGTTTTGCTTCTTTTTCCTTTTTTCCTTATAGTTTATATATGTTTCTGCCATATAATAATCCAGGTTTGAGAATTGTCCATGAAATTCTGTCGTGTGGTTTATTATACATACAAATTTGCAGGCTCTGCTTTCCTCAAAATTTACTGTTTCTTTATGAACATAAGTACATACGACACGTCTTAAAATGATTTTCACTTTGATGCTCTGCTTTCTTTTGAACAAAGGCATGCATGACAAACATAAAAATTTACTAGTCATGCATGATATCTGTTCCTGGTCTCAATATATACGTTTGTTTGAGGTAAACTGCTAATTAGCTGTATCAAGTTTGATATCTTAACCCATACCATCATATGCAAAGATCTTGAGTTTTGAGGTTCGATACCCAAAATTTTGCTCAATTCAAAACATTCGCTTCAGTCTTTAGAGGTGGGGTGCAAGAATGAATGTTCTTGAAATTTAAAAAATTGAAAATATATAGATGTAAAATGGGAAATTTTTTGCAGGGAAAGTTGATATGATAGCAGAAAGATAGACACAAATAGAAAACACCCTATTATTTTGAGAAAATGTTAAATAACCTCTCAGTCTTGAGGCTTAATATGTATTCTGTAAAAGGTGTCATTTGTAAAGACTCATTGTGGTAAAGTACAAATAATAAATGGATGAATTAGCATCATATGTTGCTAGTGAACGAGGATTGGGATCCGCCTAAATATTGGCCCTTCTGATCTCTATCCATTCCTGCCTCCATCTGCAACATGTCCGTATTGCCTATAAAGGACCCCATTTTGTAAATAAATGGCTTATGCTCACGTTGGGAACTCTTCACAGCATTTACTTGAGAGCGCCAACCGCTTAAATACATTCGGCAGTGCCAAATTGCCAACAGAATGAAAAATCGATAAACCCCTGTCGAAAGAAACAACTATGTCAATTGTTGACCTTCACTTGGTCTATTAAATGAGCTTTTGAAGGAAAAATACAGTATAATTTACCGGTAAAACATGTGGCTATCTTGTCTCAGCCTATGTGATGGAATGTCCAACTCTAGCTGGTTTTGTACTTCTGAAAGTTCTCCTTGCATTCTCAAAAGCCAATGCAAAGAGGCCAAAGAGGTATAAGAGGCAAAGATGTAGCTTTTTGAACATATTGCACATGAAAGATACATTGTTCCCTTCACCGGTTCTTTTTCTGATTAGCGACATTCTTGAAGCCATCCACCCTGTAAATGACAGCATATATTAGCAGAAATTCACAAAATACAGCAGGCATGCTGTCCATTAATTCATGCTATCATACAGAATAGCGAGAGAACAGTTCCTTTCAAGTTAAATTGCTTACCCAAACTTTTTTCAGGCAAATTTGTCCAATCATGTGGCTCTGTCTTTGCTTCTGATGCCTTGATCAACTCAATAAGAGCTTTGTTGACCTGATATGTGAAATAAATTAAAGTTGCAAAGCATTTCCACTATCAAGCATAAATGAATCATATCACTGATTACAATATAATCTTGTAAATAATGACCTACTTTGTTATTCAAATCTACCACAAGGAAAACATACCTCTTCCGTCCTCTCATGACTCACTAGATGCCCTCCAGGAAGATCTACCATTCTAGCAACAGGGTGCAGCTTCTCTGCCAGTCGCCTTGCATAATATATTTGAGCAATGACATCATGCCTGTAAATTTAATGAATGTCAAATTGGTCTTTCAAAGAATTGTGATGCAGTGAAATGGAAAATCACAATTTACAAGTTCCATCTAAAAACTTCATTACAGAGATAGTTTTTATTGACAGCCGGAAATGTACATATGAACCATTGTCTTTTTGTAGGCATACAAATTCCAGTCCAACTGATAGTCCTATCTTGAAGAAGAAAAAGAAATGACATCTGAAATGCACTGCATAGTATGTATGACTGCACCTTCCATGAATGACTGAAACAAGAAATCCTGCAGAGCGGATCAATTCTATTTCCATTTGTTTCATCTTATGCGTCCAGCATGCATTGACTTGACCCTCGAAACCATGGTTAGACTGCATCCCAGTTGCTGATATTCCTTTTACATATTCCTGGAAACATGTTCTAGATCAGGTCATGGATCTTATGCTACAATTATATTAAACCTTGAACTCATTGCCGGCAATAATTAAATATCAAAATAATTCAATAAGAAGTTAGTTCCTTTAAATCTGAAAACCCCAAACTACAGATCCCAAATTAACCCCCTATTTTACAAAAAAGTTCCTTATAATGATAGTAAACAGATTCCCTATTTGTGATTCTTATTCACAGATATGATACCCCTGTTTTTTTCTTTGAATTTTATCGCAAATTTTAAGGGCTTACTTGATATAAAATTGCCCTTCTCGTGTTAGATCCAACATATTCCTCAAGATATCCCTGCACATTAATAAAGTAAATGTGTGAGAGAGCCGCTTTTATTTCACTGATTATTGATGCAGAGTTAACAGACAGCAAAATGATAGAATGCAAAGCAGTTTGGACCTTGGAGTAGTGGGTGTCCAAGTCAACAGCTGCCCTTTGCTCAGGAGTCTTTGCCTTTAAGAAACGGACAGCAATTGATAATGTGTGTCGGTCAAGCTGCACAATATTGAGCATATCAATGAGAAAAATGTCAACTTCAACTGCAAACTGAAATACTGTTTCAACTTCATGGGTAGTGAGCATAATTAACTCTCTTTTCAAGGAGAATGCTTGGCAGCGTTAAAAGGAAAATTTAATGCAGCAATGACAAGATATGTACAAAATTTACAAACCTTTGGTAAACATTCAAAACCCCTCCGGTCACATTAAGCAAAGCCAATGACAAAATTCTATCAGGCACCATTGCTGCTAATTTGCAGGCTATCATAGCTCCTGTTGTGGTAGTACAATTCAAGTCAGACTAAAGAATTTGAATTTAAATGAAAAGCGGAATACGGAAAAAAATTATTGCTACTAAGAAAATTCAGCCCACTGTTTGTCATCCAGTAAGTGACTCAGTACCAAAAGCCAGGATTAACTTAATCATAGACTGGTCAAAAACCTTGCAAGGAACCTCAGAATCATAGACTCACCCATGGAGTGGCCGAAAACATGGGCTTCTCTCCAGCCTAAATGATCCATCAACGCAATTGCATCCTTTGCCATTGTTTTTGTTCTGCAAAAAAACAACCAGATACCATAATTCAACTAAACTCTCTTATATAAGTAGGCTTGATAGAAGTTTGATTAATGGGAAACTTCAAATACAAAATAAATGTAAATCAGTTTTTGATCAAATTCCATAAAATAAGAACTCAACTAGCCAATAGGTTTCATAAAGCGCATTGATGACAAGGCAAAATTCAATATGGATTTTACAGAGCTAGAACAAAATTGACTTTTTCAAATTAATATAAATATAGTAATGGAACTCACCTATATTCGGATTTTTGGTGGGCACGGAGCTCCGACCCATACCACGGTTGTCGAAGGCACAGACCTCGATGCCACCGCCACTAAAACCAGCCTCACTGTCACAGCCATCGGCGGCCCTCCTTTCATCATCATCATTGGGCGTAACGGACCCTGTCAGCCCCTGGATTTGTGGGCCCCATGAATCGTGAGTCCCCGCCAATCCTGACCATCCATTGTAAATTTATCAACAACCCAGAAAACTCCGACGAAAAC
Source organism: Prunus padus (assembly GCA_024362665.1). Taxonomy (NCBI): domain Eukaryota; kingdom Viridiplantae; phylum Streptophyta; class Magnoliopsida; order Rosales; family Rosaceae; genus Prunus; species Prunus padus. Next base: position 1,041,453 of record JANFAM010000017.1, on the reverse strand, counting down.
TCAGTTGGTAAAATATCAAAAGTTAATATTGTATGAGAAAAAATTGAATCTTGATAGGCGACCTATGATGAGGAGGACCTTGATCGGTCCCTGACCATACGTTCTATAGAAAATTTTGCTTCCATCGTTGAGCTTGGCGTCGACAGTGGCATTCTGCCGCGACCCGACCTCGCAATACGGCATCGTCTTGATGATGAACGAGTGAAGATGGATTTAGAGAAAGCGAGGGAGGTCAGGCACTCTGCGTTTTGTTCAGATGCCGGAAACGAACATGAGAATTTGGCTGTCATTCATTATGGGTCTGGGTATGTATTTTAATATAGTCTAGAAGTTCGGCGGGAATACGTGGCAAAAAATTAGCGGTTGTTGCCATGTAGCGGAATAGTCCGCTAAGCCGGATGGGGGTCAAAGTCAACAAACTCGGCCAATAAAAGTGGGGAAGACACTAGGAAGCATATGCATGTGTATATGCATTTGTTTATTTATACTTATTTTTTTCTTTTGGGTGCACAATCACAATGGCATTGTTCACATTTTCAAATCTACTTGTTAACTAATCTCATATTAAACTGTTACTTTAAGAACAATTCGTGAGTTATTTGACCCTTTCTTTAGACAAAGTTCTTTTTGATGGGTCCTTTTACCCGTATATCTTGTTAATCAATCATGTAATTAGACCCAAAAGCAAAAAGGTCAAGGAGCAAACAGTAATTAGGGGCATTAACTAGAGGGGAATCTTAATCTTCTCTCTAACCTTCTTTCTTTTTTTCTATTCATCACGTGTCAATTTCTTACACTTTAAAACAACGCCATTATTACATTAGACAACCTTTATGTCAAAATCTCCATTTTTTTAAGTGTAAAAAATGACACGTGTGTGATGAGAAAAAAGAAGAATATTAGAGAAATAGGTAAAGGAGCAAACAGTAATGATGCGAGTCACACTAGAGACGCCTTTGGTCCAAAGCACTTATTCCAGAAGTTTGAATCCCCTTTGTCAACTCAATGACCTTTACCAATTGGCAACAGTGAACAATAAACAGTGTTTAGATGCATTTTTCATAAACAGTGTTGTTGGTCTGTGGTTTTGTTTTTCTCTTCGGATAATGAGTTGGTTGGATGGATGGAAACTCGTGGCAGATATAAGGCGGTTGAACTTGATGCTGCGTAGGATAGGATGGTCGGCTTAGACAGTGATGCCGACAACGACAAGGTCGAGCTTCGTTCGTCGTTCCTATCCAACAATAATATCTCACATGGCAAATGTGGTTGTATGATTTTGGGGACATGAATATGTATTTTGTATGTATGTGTGCGTGTTTCAATCTTGGTTCTTGAACATTATCCGGGCTTTAGAATCTGCACCATGTAGCTTTCGTACAATTCTGAAAAACCAGAGTTTCTAACTGAAACCATTCACACGAGGAAGAGGCGACAATCTACAAGTAGAAGGGAACGCATGAAATAAAGATTGATTACATGGTTACATTACATCTTTTGTACAAAAAAACAAGTTCTGGACCGTATTTACACGATTAACAAATCCGAACAAGTTGATGCGTGCTATTAGAGAATGAAAAAAGTTACTAATCTCGTGTATCAATTCTATGTAACCCAAAGAGCAAATACCATTCAAGCAATCTACCAACTGACAAGCATCAATATTAAATAGTTGGAAACAACCACCCCATTGTCCATCCAAGGAGCAAACCGGCACCGGCGAGACCCAATCCCAGTGCAAAAGCAACAGCACCCGTGTAAATCTCATACCTTGATCTGCCACTTCTCTTTCCAGCCCTGCGCTGGCCCTTCTTCATGTGCCCGCCTTTGTATGGGCACCATGGAAAGCAAGCCGGAAAGAGCCCGGAAATTGGTTCTTTTTTACTATTACGCTGCAGGCAGAAGTTTTCAAGTTGCAGCAATTGGAGCCACTGCTTGTAGGCAAAGAGTTGTGATGCCTGTTTCAAAAACAGAGTGATGATGTGCTCCTTCTCTGTATACGCTTGCTGTGCTGCTTCCTCAGCTTTCCTCGCTCGCGTTTGAGAATGACACAGAGCTTCCAACAGCTGAGCTTTACTTTGATCATCTTCTGCGTTATTTTGGGTTGCAACCTCATCCTTGCTGATTGTACCATAATCATTGTTTTGGCTGGAAATGAAACAAATTATATAGTTTGTCAGAATTAAACTAAGCATAACAAAAATTTAAGAAGAACGATACAAAGAATATATTGTTCCTTTCATATAAGAGGGAAAATAATATACAATTTATGTATTGATCGATCCTCAATCCTCATGAAACTTAGACCATCAAGTTCTTTAATTGGTTTGCAATTTATGTGATGCATATAATATGACTACTCTATGAATACCAGATGATAGTGGGCAACTGAAAAAGCAGTTGTAAACTAAAAGATATATAAATACCTTGATGGAATGTCCGGCTCATGTGTTGAGTGACCTGAAGTAAAGCTTCCCCATGTATAAGTGTCCATATTGGAGAAACCCAATTCAGCCATCTGATCAATTGATGAATTAGGGTTGAAAGCAGAAGGGCCCTTCCTACGATGCTTAATCTGGGGCCGTGGAAGATCACAATTCTCAATATGTTCAAGCGACTTCTGAGCAACCAAGGAAGCCAACTCATCTTTACCTGCAGAGCGCCACCATGGTTCAGTTTTCACAGTTCCCACCCAATGGGATTGCAAACTTGAAGACAGTTTCTTGGGTTCTTCAGAGCTCAAGCAGTTGAAAGAATCCAAGTTCATGAGATGATCATCTGAGTACCAAAACTCCCCAGGGTCCCTTTTCTTAGGCAATTGAGGATCATTGCCAGTTTCTGCCTTGAGTTCTTGCATTCCCTTACTCTGGTCATTTTTTGTACAAGTGACAGCAACCTTGCATGGCTGTTCCAAAAATGAATCAGCAGTATTTTTTATATCATTTTGAGTACTAATTACCCGGTTGCACAGATAATAGTCACTAATAATGGCAGGTTTATTAACAAAGCCAGAGTTTAGATCTTCAAGTTCAGCCTCAAGAACTTTTAGCTGTTCATGCGTGAATTCCTTCTGAGGCCCAACGTTGGGTTCCAGGTTCAACCACCACTTAGTGTTGGGTACCAGTTCAGAACTTAGGTTATAAGGCATGCAACCTGGTGTGAAGTAATCAATCCCTTCTGGAGCATTCTCAGGTGCACTATGAGATTCTGTTTTTGACGAAGATGATGACGGAAAGGAAGAAAATCTTGAAGCGGTCCTCGCATCTTCTTGGACAAAACGACAGTTTGCTCTACACTGCCATGCGGTTCGTGCTGCTGCTGCCATGCCTTATCTATCTGCAGTAGATTTACAAATGACAAAATATTAATCATAGTTTACAGTTAGGCACTACCGGTAAGGCCTATAATCTGAATGCATAATTAGGAATTTGAAAGCTTTTAACCAGAAAAAAGAAATTTGCCCGAAGCAGAAATAGACTCAAGTACTAAAGCGCAATTCCATTATGTGGGCAAGGGTCCCAAATCTCAACAAAATTAACAGAACTCTGATCCGAGAAAGGCAGGAACATTTAAAGAAGAATGAAGATACAAAATCCGAAGATGTTACTAAAATTGCATCTGTAACTTGTATTCAAAGAGGTACAACAAAAGTAACAATACAACCTCACAGAGACGATGCAGGGAACAAAGGATTGATGTTATTGATGTAAATTTAAGACTCAATCCAGTAAAACTACAAGGTCAATCAGAAACAAAACGTAACCTCACTTTGTATTTAATGTTTTAACTGGGTCTAAAATCAAATCCAGACTCTACAAGGTGAAAAACAGGGCTCTGTGCTTTTGCTTCACGTAATTGGTACAAACACAGAAGAGCGAATCAAAATCTATAAATACCAAGTCAGTTCATACTCTATCTATAATAGTTGAATATCTACAATCAAGCTCCACGTTCTACAAATTGAAAATTGGTCCCAGAGAGCGCTTCAAATTACTGAAATGCGTCTTTAAATTTTGAAAAAACTGAAATATTAACACAATTGAAGCAAAACCCAACTCAAATCATGCCATGAAATTGAGAGATCAAAGAGAAACAAGAAAAAATCTCAACCAGTTTCACCATCTTCTCCCAATAGATGCTAAAAAAAAAAAAGCAGCAGCTTTTACGGTTGAAAGATTCAATAGCATATAAACTATCACCTGATAACATACATCAAACACTGATTGACCAACAAACATGAGCATATATTCCATGTCAATATAAGATTCCAGCATTAACACCCCAAAGTATTGAACAGAATCTGTAAAATCAGAAAAGAAAGAGAAAACTACCTTCAAGGGGAGGCGGGTACTCTGGATTTTGCATATGTTTTTTAGATCCAAAGACTCAGATGCAGACACAGAGACCTCCTTCTTTATTGGCTCCTACATCACCGTTGCTTGCTATAATAATGCAATGCAAGCGGTGATATCTGTTTGATCCGAAGTGTAAAATATCCAAAAGACCAACTGGATGTTAACCTTTTTCTGTTTCTATCCGGCAAAGGCTGAAAATCTGAAAACTTTTTATGTGCTGAATGAAGTGGTACGTTGTGCTAAAGAGGTTGTACCTCAATGTAGAGAGAGTACCAGCCCGTATTTTTGGTGGGAAAATACAGCTTCGTTGCTTGCTGGTCCTGTCGACATAATTGGATGTGCAATTGCAAAATATCGCATCCCATTCGTTTGATAGGGATATATATTTTACACTTGTCACTTTGAAATGTTTCTTACCAAATTTGCAATTTAATTTACAAATATGGGGCCAACCAACGCCCACCGTGTTTTTTTCTATTTTCTGAAATAGACAAGAACAAAAGATCTCACATCATTCACTCCAGAAATTTTTAAATGTTCCGAGTACACCAGTCATGTGTCTGGTGTACCATTCAATAGACCCAGAACATGTGCATTACAGAACGCAAGTTGAACCCACCATATACGACATGTGTATCTCAGTTACATGTTGACTTTAATGAACAATGCACGCTAGAATTATCGCAAAACGACATCGTTTGAAATATAAAAAATTTGTAATTAAAAAATAATCAAGCGCAGAATAAACACACAAGTATATTGTTAATGTTGAATCCGTTGTTTGAATTTCATTCGAAGTGCAGACAATCTTTTCTGCAAAGGGAAAATTTCGTTTTTCCTCCCTAGTTTGTCCAAGTAGAATACAACTTTTTTCAGGGTTATCATAACCTCCTCACCCTCGGGGCCAAACTCTTTCTCTTGGATGCTCAAAACCCTCTTTAGCTGCTCCAGCGACTCTTCATCATCCTTCATCAATCTAGTTTCGATTGACACCAAACAGTCGAGTGCCTCCGCTGTAGAAATACATCACCATAACACATCAGATTAGGACCAAATGACCCTGTCATTTACTTGACCATAAAGAAAACAACAACATACCAACAGGAAGGGAATCTTTTCCAAATGCTTTTTCACGGATGTGCAAAGCCTCCAGGGCAAGATGTTCAGCTTCTTCATCCCGCTTTAAATGGTAGAGAGTAACGGCAAGGTGCAGCATTGGGAATGTGATGGATTGATCATCAGGCCCCACTGTCTTTCCCATGATCTCCAAACTTGTCCTCAGCAAGCGCTCAGCCTCCACAAGATTAATAAGATGTGTTGCTGAGCTGGGGTCCTCTTTACCTTTATATTTCTCAGTAATCATCAAACATTGCTCCAGTAGCTCTCGGCCTTCCTTCCCTCTGCAAGCATCCAAATTAATATGCTAAAAGAGAAAGGAAAGGATCAACTGTAGGCCGTAGGCTTTTGTTTTTTAATTTCACACCAGCAGAAACTTACAATGTAAGAAGTAGAAAGATAAGGATACTTCTGAGAAGATAATTTACAACCAATCACTAAATAACATCACTAAACAACCACCACTATAATGAAATTAACAACCAAACTTCCAATCACAATGTTGAATTTAACTGTACCTTCCAACAGAATGAAGTAACTCTGCCAAATCTATCCTCATCTTCTCCATTATGCTGTCGTCTAAAGCCATATAATTGGAAGTTGTGATGACTTGGAGAGCTTTTCTGTATAAAGAGATGGCTTCATTTGCATCTCCTGCAGCAAATTAGAGCATATGAACCCATATGTGAAACTGAGAAGCTATTCAGGTATTCAGAGAGAGAGAGAGAGAGAGAGAGAAAGAGAGACACAGACAGACAGACAGACAGACAGACAGACAGAGATTGCATGATTACCCATTGCACACTTGACATGGGCCAAAGAACACATAGCCATTCCAACTCTTCCATCATTCTCTCCATATAACTTCTTGTATATGTTAAAAATTCTACAAAAGGACAAGAAAGAATGAACTAAACCTGCTAAGATTCAGCCAGTGCACAAGGAAGCAAAGTAAGCCATTCTACAAAACGGGGGAAAGCAATTAAACCTTAGAAAAGGAGTTTCTGCCTCAACAGGCTTTCCTTCTTTGAGTAAAAGACTGCTCATACCAAATAAAGGTATGACCAAATCCTCACTTTCAGCACCTCTGCTTGATTCTAGAAGATTTATTGCACGATTGTAGAATTCTACTGCTTTTGAAGTTCTTCCAATGGAGCAGAGAACTTTTGCCACGCCCAAAATTGGTGTGATAAGAAAGACACTATTTTTCCCTGAAGACGAGATGGCAATAACCATTGAATAAAGATAGAAAACCTCAAATCTCGCAGACAACAATAAGTGAAGCTACAATGGATTCATACTGTATTAATCTTGTAGTTCTATCAAATATTACTGTAAATGAGAGATCCTTCAATTCATCATGCAAAATCACATATATCACGACTTTATTAAAATGTGTTAAAGGAGATCGAGTCATTTAGCCATTTAGTATCATTCACCACGGAAGTCATAACACCATCTGGAAACAGTCAACTGATTTATGACTAGCGAAAACGCTCCAAATTGTTAAAAGAGCTTACCATTTACGTTCTCCATGTTACCAATAGCCCTCCTATATGCAGACATTGATTTCTCAAACTTTCCCAAAGTTGAATACATACTTCCCATATGCACGAGAACTGAATCCAGAAGCGGTTCATCATCCTTTAGAATGTCAACAACTTCATTCAACTGGCCACCCATTAAAATGCACCAACAAAACGGAGAGGAATAACAGCTTACAGAGGGAAATGGGGGAGAAAAACTATACACGCCCTTCAAAAGAATATATGCCTTCCCTAAAGAAGAAAAAAGAAATTACCATATCCAGTAGGGAATTAACAAATTCTAAGTCACCAATAGCTATGTATCCTAGAGCTATGATGTCAATGGTAGCAGCTTCTTCAATGCCTCTAACACCGGCATTCATCCTTTCCTTCACCGCCTCATAATTGGCTTGAAGTAGGTCTATGGCATCATTTTGGTTCCCCATCATAATCATCATTTTGACTTCATCAAATAACTCTTGCAGTTCTCTCTCAAAATCTTTCATCCCATCCAATTTGTCACTTGAATGCTGAAAAGAAGTAACAGACCTGCTAATCATAAAAACTGGGCAGTCAGTAACTTATTATTTTATGGTGAAACTTAGCAAAAAACAATAGAAACGAAAAGGAAAGAACTGCACCTCTGAAAGTTATTTGAATTTGAAACATGACTTTCTTGGCCTGCCACATTCGTATCTAATGAGCCAACTGAAGCAAAAGTTCTGGAGGCATAGCAGAGGGCAAGCAGAGGGCAAAGGCTACAACAGGAACCATGAAAATGCTGGAATTCTTTTTTGGGAGACAGCCAGAGAAGCAAGTGCGGCCTTTGTGAAAATGGCCCGACTGGATGTGATGTAAGCACACTTTGCTCATCCTGAATGGTTCAAGCAAGATCATGCGAGCGCACTAACCCAACAAATTCAACTACATAAAAATCCCTGTTCAAAATATTGGGCAATGATTTTCTTAAAAATCCATCCTTGGTGAATCAAAACCAGCAGAATCATAATTCAATACAATTAAAACTGAAATTATATATGTGGTATGTGCAACAACAACATTGAGAATCTGAAGACAGAGAGATAGAGAGATTACCCGTAGTTGTTGAAAAAGGGGGAAGGGAGAAGAAGGGAAGCTGCCATTGGAGTAAGAGGAGGGGTTGCAGAAGAGTGAAAGCCGAAAGATAGCCCAAGCAGTCAAAGCGGTAAAGATAATGATGAGAACGGCGGTCGGTGACGTGAGTGGGTTAACTCAGCGATCCGGGTTTGGGTCGGGTGACTGGGTCGGTTCAAACTTTAGCTTGTATAAGTATTATTTAAGTGCTACAGTGCCTTCTGAAATATTGGTCAAATCTCACTTTACCCCCTTAAAGTCAAAGTGACCCATTTTATCCATTGATCAGGGGTTGATGTTCCACATTGCCCCTTACCGTCAACTTCATCCAAAAGTCCATTAATTTTGATGACGTGGCAGGAATGTTTCAGTAATTTTGATGACGTGGCAGGGATGTTTAAACATAAAATTTAAAACTTTAAAACTTTAAAAATTGAAATTCTCTCTCTCTATCTCTCTCTCTCTGCAAGTTGAGTTGCGATGGGGAAAGGGAGCTAGAGGGGCACTGGTCGAGGATGAGGGGAATGGGTATGGAGGCTGGGGTTCTGTGGGAGTGGGGTAGAAAAAACCAGAGGGATGGGGTGATGGGTCTTGGTGGGTTATGATGGAGAAATGGGGAGCAGAGAAGAAATCTAGAAACCGGGGAGAAGAGACGAAATCGGGGGAGGGGGGAGGTGTAAGAAATCGACGAGGGTGAGGGGTGATGGGTTTCTCCTTGATTTGGCCCCTGGTCTTTAACCACCCCAACACCAACTCGCTAGCCATCCCAACACCTCTCCTAGCACCACCATCCCTCCCACCCATCCCAAGTCAATATGCTCCTCTCTCCCGATCCCACCACCTTCCATTATAACCACCCCTAACTGATGCCTACATGTCCCATCAGCACCACCATCGCCACCTTCTCCCCCATAAAACTAATCAAGACACCCAGCCACCCCCTCACTCCCCAATAGATCTGCCCCAGTATGTGACTGTAAATATCACGTTGTATGAGCGCTCTTTATCTACCTGCTCTTGAACCTTTTAGTCCAAGGGCTTGATTTTGGCTTGAATTCAAGCCACAAGGGGAGATGATGGATTTTTTGTCGTAGTTTTTAGTATATTTAAAAACTCCTATATTGGCATCTTACACTTAGATTAAGTTACCTTAGCTGAATATTCTTGATATATGCAAGAATTAAACTGGGGTCTTGCATCTATTCTTTATCTTTTAAATGTATGCCGAATCTTTGACAGATTGTTATCTTCATCAACTTCAACTACTCCACGAGCCTCTTCTACTATAGCTGTGGAGGTAGTTAATAAATTTGAGTTTGTAATCGGTAATATGAGCTTTGCATATCAGAGAGAAAGAGAGAGAGAGAGAGGGGGAGGAAGGCGGTCGACGCACTGGTGTTGGGGGGGTTGGAGGGTGGGTCACGGTTGGGGGAGGGATGGAGCTGAGGATGGAGTGATATCAGGCGGTGGAGGGATAGATACAGCATAGAGAAGACTTAGGTATTTTTTTGGTTGATTTTTTTATTTTTTATGGATTTTAAAATTTAAAGTTATTAATTTTTATCCATGCTAGAGGTGGGCTCCACTTTAGGTGCACAAAATTACTAAAACACCCTGCCACGTCATCAAATTTAACTGACTTTTGGATGGAGTTAACGGAATGAAGCGATGTAAACATCAAACTTTGATAAAGGGAAGCGAAGTGGATCACTTTGACTTTAAAGGAATAAAGTGAGATTTAATTAATATTTCATAATGCACTGTAGCAATTACGTCTTCAGATGCTTTCTTCTCGGGTTTCTCTATCCCCATAAGTTGGCCCAATAACGTGAAAATGGGCCCAGATAGCGGCCGATAACGTGTAGACAGATCTGCTCACTGGTAGAGGTTACGGTTCACGTTTTGGTGTTAAGCTTTCGCTCTCTTCTTCTGATTCTTTTCTTCCAGGACCTTTGATTCTTCTTCTGATTGTCTCGTTTGGTTTTGTGTGTGTTTATCACTTGGTGACTGTGTTGCTTTACTACAGGTTTTTAGCCTCCCCTCCAAGAATGGGTGACCTTGTGCCCTCGGTTTCAATCCGGACTGGACCTTATTCTTTTTGGCCCGTGCTCCTTTAAGTCCATTTTTATTATGTTTCACTTTATTACAAAAATGCACTTGGTTAATTAAAATACCCTTGTTTTGTTAAGGGGATTTTGGTGAAAAGCAAATGTCCTTGGTAATAAAAACGCTAAAATCGAAAATAATTATAATAAATTAAGTCTTAGATTAAACAAAATTTAAAACACCAAAAAATAAACATGTATCTTTACAAAATTGGAGGCGATGTCCAGGCAGATTTAAAATCAATGTCTATCAAAATAATTGCACCCATTGACCCGCAAAATCCAGCATAAAAAAATCTAGAGGGCTTTTTTTTAATTGAAAAGTAGCTTTGTCATCAAAATTGTTTGACCCAGAAACTAAGTACTTAAACCAGGGAGAACCAGGGGTTACTATAGGAATGACTTCAATTCCAAAGTACATCAGGCAGTACAACAATTATACCAAGAAAACCGGAACAGTGAATTACACGACATTATGAGAGAATCAAATTGAAACGACCAGTGTTTATGCAGCACGGATTTTAACATTAAGAGTCCATTGAATCTTCCCGGACGGCACAGGGATGGACTTCGGAATACGCAATGGCACCTCATACTCTCCCACAGTTAACAAAGGAGATGGGAGATGCACGTTTTCAGGTAGAATGTGCACACAAAGCTGCCTTGCCACCTAAACCAACATAGAGAATGTATCAGCTAAAAGGGAAAAACAAATCAACCGAAATATTTTGACTAGAATGAGATTGGCCATTTTTCTGATATTTATAAGGATAAAGCTAGAAACCATGAAGAACATAACCATACCTCAGCCACAAGATCTTCCGTTGTCACAGGGGATTTCAATTCTATAGCGTCTTCTTTCGTTGCACGTGTACGGAACTTCTCAAGATTGATGGACCTCCTCAATACCTGTAAAAGTTTACAAAGTTCAGCTACCCCATATGTGTAAAGCAAAAAAATTTAGTTCTAGTATGCATCAGAGATTCAATCAGCTTTCTGAAAGTTAGCATCACATTTCTCTCCAGGAAGAGAATTAGCTAGATTAAGAAATCAATCTGATCAACACTCAATTAGACGAGACCTTTCAAAATCTGAGGGAATTTCAGTTCGTACTTCTAACAACATCCATATATGACATTTGACTTTTAACCCAGCATTCTATTAGTACATAAAAACTAACCACATTTATGAACATAAATAGGCTTATTTCTGTCTTGTACAACAAACAATGCAAACGACATAGGCAATTAAAATCTTAACAGATAGGCTACGAACCAGACGAGCATTGTCCAGGATTTTTGCTGCCTTTTGATATTCCTTCTGCTTAGCTTCCTCAGACACAGTAACTACTTTAACCTCCTCCTCATCCTCTTCTTCTTCTTGAAGCAGGCAATTCTGAAATATATTCGTGACAAGCATAACAAAATTGAACAAAATAATAGGCAATGGACGAACATTGATAACGTAATCCATCTAAGGCAAAGTAAAGAACCTTCCGCTGCTGTGTGATGAGATAAGCATACTTATCAATGTTTGGGACAGCAAGCAACTTGGGCATCAAGTGGTTGCGAAAATGCCCCGGCGCAACCTTCACCGTCTGGCCAGCTTTTCCAAGCTTGTCTACGCTCTAAATGCGTCAAATAAATCGTTAACCAATCAATCAATCAATTCACTTACTAAAATCCAGCCCTAATGATTGAGTTTGAGGGAAAATGCGCACCGTTGTTAGAATGACCTCCAACTTTCTGTACCTAACTCCTTGACAAGCATAGATCAGAGGGTTTATCATGTGATCCGAGCCGGAGCTATGGATGCTGGTGTCTTTAATGATTTGACGGATGACATTTCTGCCATTTCTTAAGTAAGCCATCCACAAAGCTTCTTCTAACCTACGCCAAAACATTTAATCAGAAACGATATCGCTGAAAAAATCAAACTAGATAACGATATACGGAACGTGGTTTCAGTTTTCCATTCCTCGGTTTCTCACCAACCAAACAGAGATGCGTAATTAATTTCAAGGTGATGAATAGGTAAAAACCGATCAACTTTTTTGCACTGAAGAAGAAGAAGACGTACCAGCTGTGGCAATCAATTAGCAAGCTATTGCGATAACGACAGTGGCGAGAAGAGAGAAAGAGGGGTTTAGGGTTTTCTGTGACGGGTCTGAAAGTCACAGTGGAAGAGTGAAATTTGAAAAGAAGGGCGAAAGGGGGATTAAGAATCAGCGGTTTAAAGCAAAATATCTAAAACACCCCTGAAACTGAAACAAATTTGCACGCCCACAATGGTTAATTTCCTAATAAAACATACTTTAAATATAGAAATTTATTTGTTGAATAAAATACTAACCTTATTTATTAGAGAAGTAATACACAATATGGTATATATGTTGGAAAAAATTGGCTCACCTAAAAGATATAGGCTTCGGGGAAAGCGACCGGTCGCTGGCTATTTGCGACCGTTCGTTTCGAAGCAGAGTGTAATCTGGAAAATCAACCATATAGCGACCGGTCGCTAGCTATTACGCCCAGTCGTTTTGAATCTGCTTCAAAACGATCAGTCGCACTGTCTATGCGACCGGTCGCCTCCACCGTGCTGTGTTGATTTTCCACACATTTTTTTTACTCTTTTTCCATGTGCTACGTTTTCTACCTAATTGCAAGGACTTTATGGGTCACTTCTGAGTTCTTGGAAGGTTGGCAATCTATTGGAAAGCTGGGATAGCACTTTATGGTTGTTTATTGACTTGTTTCAAAGAGTTCCCACTCTTTGGTTCTAGATAATGTGGCTGAAGGTGCAGCCATTGATGACATGCTTTTGGCTTGCCTAACTCATGGTCTATGTTGGGTGACTAAAGGAAGAACGTGCTGCAAAGATGAAGCTTCCTCCTAGTTCCAAAGGTTTGTCTATAAAATGTAGAAGAAGCAAGACAACTAGTGTGGCTGAAAACTAGAGTGTCAAGGGAAAACCAAGGGAGAGAGAGAGTTCTCAAGTGTATCAAAGTGTTGAGCAAGGGGTGAGAGAGAAACAGATTGTGAGGGTAGTGTTCTAAGGGGGTTTTCATTTGTAAACCAAAGTTGTAACCTATCTTCATTAGTGAAATTTATCTAGAGGATCACCAAAGAGAATCTAGGCAATTGCTGAACCTCTATAAATATTTGTGTCATTTGTGCTTGGTTATTTTCGTGTGTGTGTGTGTGAGTGTTAGACACATCCATCATTATGTTTATCCAAAGTCCATCAACAAGAAGATCATAAGGGAGTTAATTTCACAACAATATAAATATGGTATGACTGGAATTTTTTATAAATAAATAAATATAATTTCAAATTTCCAACGCTAGTACAAAAATAAAGAGTTAAAACGTCACTGTGCTTGGAGAAATGTTTTGTTTACCATGTCGTATGCATAAAACATTATGGACTTAAGTTAGGAATTGGTATTTGTATCTTCAGAATTTTGGTCAAATAACAACAGTTCCGTTTTTTCTTTTTTATACAAGCGATATTGAGAAAGGAAAATCGAATCTAGAACTTCGGGTGCAAGATAAATGCTCTTAATGCATTTTAGTTTTTAGTGGTCGCAATCGGATAATTACGTTCATAATAAGACTAATTCACAAGGCGCGCTTGGTATTTCAATTGCAATGAGATTTTGAGTTCACCAGTAGTAGCAATGAGATTTGTCCAAATAAATTGGGTCAAATGACTGCAAAAGGAAACAAGTGGAGACATGATCATTAATCATCGACACACAAAATACACAACATAATTGTCACTGGATTGTGTTCCCACTTCCCAGATTCGCAGACAACTAAAGCTAAAATCCTTCAGATATTACATTTACAGTGGTAGTGTTTGCATTCATATAAACCGATGTGTGGCTAAACTATGGAGCCAAAACTCCCTTGCCTTACAGGATATACATCTAGAAATGATTTGAACAACAATATCCTGGCAAGCCCAGCTCAAAATTTTAGTACAGATGTTGCTCCTGCTCGTTTAAGGGCCATCTTCTTGTGCTGATTAAAAGTAAAGGAGGTTTAAGAGTCAAATTATAGGGAGGGAGACCAGAAAATTATAAAGTCGGACATGGAAGAAAGCGAAAGAGACTTACTGCTTAAAATAAAGCCCTGTAGCAAACTCTGAGCTCTCTCAGCCTGCTCTGGAGTACCTGAAATTTGAATGATCTTTTGTGTTTCCTCTGGTCTATCCTCTACCAGGGTCACATTGGCTCCTGATAACTGTTCCACTCAAAACACAAGTCAAAAGACAATTAAACAAAGCTAAACTTGGAAAATAAAGAAGGGAAATTACTAAGAGCTCATCAGGCTGACCTCACTGATCTGAGCAAGCTTGTTTCTTGATTTCGTTATGAGCTTTGAAACTGCCTGCTCTGGTATTACAACTTCAAGTGTACTCCTAGTGACTAGTGTCACAGGTATTCTAACAAAAGATAGAGCAAACATCGATAAGATGGATATTAATTGGTAGGAAACCCATATATATATATATATATATATATATATATAGAGAGAGAGAGAGAGAGAGAGAGAGTAAAATGAGACTAGGATTTATATGAGGCCTTAATAGTAAAACGAAGAAGAAATTTGCTACCTATTCAATGCACTCAGAACATCTTCACGCCGTTCACTTTCATTTGGCTTTACCGATTCACTGGTAATCCCTCCAGTATCCTACAATACGAGGGTGAAATCTTATAACACAACACAAAAACGAGATGTATGTGAAACAATGTGCCTCCAGTTTAAAATCATATCAAAGTAGCCTGAACATAGTCAGCTAAACTCTCAAGAAAAAGCCACTTCTAAAATGCCTTTCTCCACCTCCTTTCTCCACCTTCTGGCACAACATTTCTTGTTCACTCAAATAACTCTCACACCTAGTCACCTGGATTAAGTTTAACTGGACGAAGACTCTGGTTCCCCAAATTGCAGATGATTGAGATAACGATAAACACAAATACAACCATATAATGGATATTGAAGAGAACAAAATATCTGACGAGAAAGAAGAAACTGTAATAATGACAGAAAATGAGCATTTCTTAATCCAGGCAAAGATAGAAAGGACAACCTTTGATGCCAGTGCGATTGCCCCTGTTTGCAAATTCTGATAGGTTGTCATAGGAGGATTATTTCCAGTATGAGCTTCACGAAGTGGAATTGTGTTATTGGGAGATATCTCCAAAGCTGGTGCAGAAACAGGTGGTGTCATATCCTTTCGAAACAACTCCCTATATAAGTAACTCCGTATTCTTGATGTCAGCTCAACAAGAGCATCTCGAGCTGCTTTTATTTCCCCTACGATCTGTACAAGACATGTAGGAGCCATGAGCCATTCAGAATAATCTCAAGTATAACTCATCCTGTCCACCAGGTGGTCCAGGCCCTTGTAACCTTGGGGACAAATGTTTTTGGCCCTTTCTTTTATCTTTTGGTTAGAAACAGTTCATCTGATAAATGACAGTGAAAAACGTAGATGCATATTCAAATACACACAGACAAGGGAAAGAAGCATGCATTCACAAGATATTCTAGTCAAAATGCATAATTAGATGAGCAGACCTTTGATCTGTTCCAGTGGATTGTTCACGTAGAAGCTCCACTTAAAAAGGAGCCATAACGTGATGCTTCAAAAATTAAGAACTCATCTTCATTTTTTAAGTCCGCTAAGAAGGCATTCAACCCAAAAAAAAACTGCCAAGCAAGTCTCTCAGATAATGAGAAGAAAGGTGTGCAAGAAATATGTGACAAACCTGTACAATCACATCATCCCCTGATACGCACACAGGAAGTTCTTCTCTGGGCAGAATTTGTATATTTGCACCAGTAAGTCGCCTCATATCTGATAACAACCCATCTCTTCCCTCTAAGCATCCAATATCACTAGTTGGGATAAGTAGCCTGGTAGTGATAACGTTGTCTTTGTCTGGAATAAGATCGACAATGCGAGTTTGAATATGCAACAAAGCTTCCTGAGCTGGAAATAGCTCATCATCGGGACCCTATGTACACACATAACATGGTCAAAACCATTTGAGAAAAAGAGAGAAGGGAAAGAGAGGGAAGCATATCATTTTAAAAAGCCAATCATCACAACATTTATGATTCCCCATATGCATACATGCACATGCCTATATTATTTTAGCAGTGTCATCAGCAATTTGAGTGTATCATCACTTCAATTTTACACACAATCAGAAGAAATTGCACTTTACAAGTCGAATACTTATATACCGAGATTAACTACAGAAAATTGTAAAATACCTCCTCTGAAGAGATGATGATTATCTGTTCATCTGCACCAGCCACAGGGTCAGTAGCTTTGACATCCACACCAATTTCATTTTGAAGCAATTCAATAATTCCATCAGAATCTCCAACTACAAGATCAACTTTGTCAATAGGACAAAGTATTCGAAACACAAGGTCTTCACCATAAAAGGGCTGCACATTATCAGTCATGGGAGCAGACCCCAGTTCAATGTTAAAACCAGATGAACGGGAGGCATAGTTGTTGTTTCTGATATTCGAGGTAGGTAATCGTGCCCCAAAAGCAGCCCCATCCATGGGTGACTTACGTGATGTATTGTTCATATGAGGAATATAATCATCGTCAGGAGGAAAGAACCGTTCTGGTGAGTGTACTCGTCCCTGGAAATGACTGCGGTCCCGATGCTGACTCTCCCTCAAGCGTGATGAAATAATTGCTACAGCATTCTTAACACAATTTGCATCACCTACTACCTGCAGCAGAAATGCAAATTCATAAGATTGATAATTCCCTTATTTCAAATCATGTTGATGAGGGGAAAAAGAAAAGGACAATTTCACATAAATCTTCAGATGGTGTATTGACACCATATGCTTCCCAGTGTACTAACTTAAAAGATCAGTGTGAACCATTTACTGCATAATACTCCCACACATTAATACACAGCAAAGATGCAACTAAAAGCTGAATTTTTTTAGAAAACACTATCACCAATGTAGAACAAAAACATAAACCAATTCGTTAAACATCATAGTACTCCAGCATTCAGCCAAATCCACTCCAGCTGACAGTGATACAAGCTGCCAACAACTGTCCTTAATTTTGGTCCGGTGATAAATTTTAAAATGAGGGTCCTCAGAGTATATATCATACACATTTTACAGTTATTATTTAGCTTAACAGGAAACCAAAGTTTCTGGCATTCCAATCGAACCAATAATGGAATGCAACTGAAAAGCTCAGCAATTTGTGACATGCAACATAGGAATCAGATGCAGTTAAAGCTGTAAGTTCCAAAACCTGAACAATCTCCTCAGACAAAGAAACACAGCGAGGCAGATTGTGATCTCTAGGCAAAACCCTAATCTGGGTCTTGGTCTCAACCCTCATTTGCTCAATTATCTTGCCTCCCTTGCCAAGCAAAGACCCCACATGCATTCTCGACACGACCAGCCGCGTAGCCACTCGGGTCCCACCACCACCCCCACCTCCTCCTCCTCCTCCTCCTCCTCTAACACCGCTGCCATACTCATCCTCCTCCTCTCCACCACCAAACCCAGCCACATCACTCTCCAGAATCCTCTCATGGATCAAAAACAGGGCTTCTTGTGCCGGAGAGAATGCCGGCATCCGGCCCTCCGGATCCCGCCGGCGCGTGTCGGAAATTTCAATAATCCGCTCCTCGTCGCCGGGGATCAGTTCATGCACGTTGATCCACGCACCGGTATGTTGCCGAATCGACTTAATGATGCTACCGGACTTGCCGATTACGCCTCCGGCTTTCATGTCGTGGCAGAGAATACGGTATGTCGTTGTTACCGTAATTGATGGGTCCTGTTGAGGCTTAGAGGGTCGCCCGCCACCGCCACCACCGCCGCCACCGCCTCCGCCTCCGCCACTGCCACGGTGGCGGTGGTTGTTGGTCGCGTAGTGGTGGTTGTAGCGAGGCCTGGTCCTACCGACAGTCTCTGTCTCGTAGTCTTGGTCATAGTAGTACCTCTTAGATCTAGACCTCTCCATCTCCAACAGTCTCTCAAAAGCTATGGTTTTTAACTCTCCAGGTAAAGAAAGAAAGCGATCCTTTCGTCAGTGTCCAATATCAAGCATTGAGGTCTTGGAATTTGAGGTCTAGGGCTTCAGATTGTCTTTGTTCCAGAGTTGAAGTAAAGGATTACACTTGGGGAGCTTGGTCATTTTTAGTCCTTGTTCCTCTGTTGTTGTTGGTTTTTGTTTTCCAATTCTTTCCTTCTTTTCTGTGTGTTTCGTGGGAAAGCGTGAGAGAGATGTTCAAATTTGAAAACCCTAGAGAAGATGTGGAGAATCTAGGGAGAGAGGGAGTCCAATTTGCAGAGTCTGAGCTGCCAGATTTACCAGTTCAGTCTGGTTTACTTTACTTTCCCCAACACCCACACAACTCTGAGGTAATAATAACAATAAATAATTTATTTATTTTATAGTCTCTTTCAGATGGATTTGACTAAACGACGACGATTAGCGGACCCTTGATATTAGGATAACGTACTACAAAAGTTGTGAGGTAATGGAAAATATACGGTATACATACAGTACATGTTGTTTAAGAACTTTCAACATTTTTTTATAAGTGAGAGTCTAAAAATTCAAATTCAAACAAGTATGGATTAAATACAGCCAAATTTTTATAGACTTTTAAAAGTTCGTACAAATTCAAATTAAATACATCCAGATTATTAAAGTCTTTTAAAATTTTATAGAATCCTAATTGAATACATCCCCTAAAGAGAGGGTCGGAACTCACTGACCTAACCGATTGGCTTATCCAATTTTTTATATGTCAAAAGTGTACTTGATTTTGCTAAATATTCGAAAAACCTTGCTTGCAACTTTTGCATTTGATTTAAACTCTTCATTAAGTTGTTGAATGTTTCTTTAATGGAAAAGTGAGCTCGAGCCCTCATCACATGATTTTGTATCCATATTTAAATTCATCAAATCATATTCCATGCAAAAAAGACCGGCAGATCATAAGTTAACTATAACTAAAGGCATATGCTAAAACACTTTCTTATGCAATAGTGTTTTGGTTTATTGGGTTTTCTTATGATTTTTTTTTTAAAAATTTTATTTTGATGTAACCATTTGATTTCACTTTGAATAAAACGGTTATCTTTAATGATAATTTTTCAACATTTTTCACTTTGAATCCCATTTGACTTCGTAAATGAGACTTGATTAGATTAGACGTGCATGAATCTCAAACATAAATGTTCGTTGAACATAGTTTATGACAACACGATAGAACTTAATTATATTTATTAAAACTATTATAAGTTCTGCAAGTCCTGTAATCATCTTTTATATTTAGTAAGATAATCAACATTTGCTCGGAAGCTATGTTAAATTTTGAAAGATTTCAATAGTTGAATATGGCATTTTCTTTTATTTATGTTTTAATTTTTATTAATTTAGTGAATATTTAAATATTTTATTGATTTCATAAATTACTTAATAAATAGTAATTAGTTATTTTAAATTATTTTGTGGACTTTATTTTTAATTTTTTAATACTAAATAATGATTAAAACATAATATATTTAAAACTTTGTTTGAAATTGTTGCTTGTTGGCAAAGAGATTGCAAAATCACAATATTGCATTATTCTTACAACAAGTAAGAAACAATCTTATCCCCTCAAATTCTTTCATGGTTAGTGAAATACAGAACTGGAAAAATGCAAATAAAATACGTACGTGTTTATTCTGCAAAATTTTGGCAAGTTACAACTGAAAAGTTCGCCCACTATATATTATTTTTATTCAATAATATGTGAAAATTATGTGTACAATACGTGTATTTTGTGTATTATTGAAAATTTTGTAAAAAACACATGTATTATGTACAAAATGAAAAAAAAATATTTAGTCAATTTATATTTTTCCTACTAAAAAAATTAAAATCAAATAATAGATTCTATTTTTATAAAACATAATTACCCATTTTATCTTTTCTTAATTCTAAAATAAATAAAAATTTTAAAAACAAAACAAAACGAAATAGAAAAGAAAACCAATCGGCAAACGCATGCGGCTAATATTTTGTTATTAAAAAATGATATTGGAAATCCTATCTCCTACCAACTCACGCCAGGATATAAAAATAACTTTTTTTGGGTCTGGATTTTAAACTCGAACTAGTAGATCTCGACCCCTCGTCGTGCCATCTAAATTGATTTGGTTGGTTCTGTGAATTCTGATCCCTGCAAGGTTGTATCAAAGGCGATGGCATACAGGTAAATTCAGGTTAGTCTGAGGACATTTATACAAGAACTGCTAAAGCACTAAACCTAAGATCAAAGTGAAGGATAACAACACAGCGGCCAACGCACAGCGATGATGGCTTCTTCCACACTGGGCTTCGCTTTCTCACCTGCTTCCCATGTAATATGTCTTACTCTCTCTCTCTCTCTCTCTGAAATAATTGGACAAAAATGAAACTAATTGTGTACGAAAAATTCCAGTTCTTATTTTGAACTTTGGTTCTACTTATCTTTTTGGCTGCAGAGGGTGCAACTGAGAGTGGAAAGTTCAATGCTTTCCAACTGCTCCTTTAGGCCTCAGGTTACAAGTTGCTGTTTTTTTCCCAGCTTTCTTCTCAATTTGATTTTAATTGGTAATCTTAATTCTGTTATATAAACATTTTGCAGGTAATTTCCGGAATGCAAAAAGATGGCAGCGGTCGGCGAGTGTGGCGGCGAAGGAAATTGGTACGAAAGAGAAAACTCCAATTGACTGCCGCCTAAGCTTTCTTGTTAACTTAGTAGCGTGAATTATATATCTCATGGAGCACTAAAAGAAGCGATAAACAAAAAAGAAATAAATATATTTTGGGAACTCAATTTTAGGGTTTTCATGAAAAGACGATAGTAATATAGTTATGTAGGGGTGGTGGGTGTTGTTTAATTGCAAAACATGATTATGTAGAAACAACCCATTACTCTTTATCTATCATGAATTTGAGTTCATGGGGAATTCTAGTGTGAACTAGTTAGGATTGTTTTGTATGCAAAAGTGACATTTTCAGCTCAGCTTCTATCTGGCAAGTGCTAAGATCAGTTGTAGCTATTAGGCATGAAGTCTTTTACTGTTTTCAATCCCTTGCTGTTACCCATCTGAAAAGGAAATGTGGGTTGAAAATCTGGAATTCAAAGTTTGCTTGAATGACTAGAGAGTATATTATTAAGCTGTGATTCAGAACCTCCTCATGTTGTACTATTGGGCATTGACTCAAATTGGGTGCAAATTTTTCATTTTTCAGACAAAGAAGGATGACATGTTGCGATACAAGATGGAGAGAGTACCTTTCCTTGAGGAGCAGGTTCGCAAGGTCAAGGACGGAGGACAGCTCTTGGGGATGGACATTGAGAGACTGCTCCTATCAGAGGATAACCGGTTTGATTTCGTCAATGAGATAGCAGCCGAGGCCAGCGAGTATGTCGAGAACAACCGAGATGAGTATGGAGGCAAGAAGAAAGCCATCCTCCAAGTGATAAGTAACCGGGTGAATGATGCTGGGTTTTTTAGACCAGAGGCATATGAAGAATCTGATCCCTTCAAGCCAGGCCCTTCTTATTTGAAAGAAGAATTTACTTGATTACATACACCACTTACTCATGTTGTAATGTTAATCTTAGATTATGGGCTGCTATTATCTATATGATAGTTTCCGTTTTCAAACTATCAGTGCATTAGTTTTGCTTCTCCTCAGACCCTATCTTTTTAGTCTACTTCTGCACAGGTGCGCTTCCAAGTTGTTCATTCAATCTGTGCCTGTTTATTTTGTTTCGGCTACTCATTAGAGAAAAAATTATACTGACATCAAACTATTAGAAAGTTTGTAGCTCGAATGGTTAATAACAGTTATTTTGCACCCGAAGTATTGTGTTCAAAGCAACTGAGTATCAAGATATTTTTCTAAAGTCACCATTCATTTTGTTAACAAAATTGACACAATTTTACTTATGACAGAATAAAATTTCACATTAGTTCAACTAGGGCCAAGAATTTGGAAGTGAATCACACAGTCGTTGCTATAGACCATGTTGAATCTTTAACAGCATCGTCCGGACCCACCATAAAGTGGGTCACATCTGACGTGGCAAAGCTGGGGTGGAAGGTCAAATGGAAAAGGGTCCCACGTTCCAACCCAATCTGTTAATGCAGTTAAAGGTGTAGCTTCACTCTCTCTTATCCTTCACATGATGACCAAATCACCTCCAAGTCCAACCACCACTCCCACCACTCCTAATTCTGAACTCTGAACTCTGAACTCGTCCCAACTCGCTGGTTCAACTCAGTAGCAGTAGCACTAGTGGTGGTGGTAAATGGCTTTGTTGAGCCCACAGTTGCAGAGGTTTCTCTTAACCAAATACCATGTAGACTCATTGAAGACCACCGCCAACAAAAGCAGCCTTGTTTTCAATATAAAAGCAAGAAGCCGAAGCTGCTCGGCCATTGCCATAGACGCTCCTGGTTCTTCGTTGACGGATGTGGCGGGAATTCGATGGGGTTCGACGAGTTTGCAGGGTGCCCGAGAAGAGATGGAGGACGATGTCGTTGTGCGGTCTGATGGCCTTGATGGGTTTTCATTTGCCGCCGTTTTTGATGGCCATGCCGGGTTCAACTCGGTCAAGTTCCTCAGGTTTGACCACTACTAATTGGAATTAACTTTTTAATTAATTCCAGTAAGCTAAATTAAAATTAAATTCTTTTGTATAACAGGGATGAGCTCTACAAAGAGTGTTGTGCGGCTTTACAGGGTGGGCTGCTATTGCGTGGAAATGATTTCAAGACCATTAGAGAGGCATTACAAGAAACTTTCGAAAAAGTGGATGCAAAATTGTTAAATTGGTAAGCCAAAAAAGTAAAAAATAACATGGTTTGATGAGAAGGAAGAAGAAAAATAAAAAAGATTTTGGTGTTTGCATCAAATTTGATTGTATATTGTATATTATTGCGTTGAAGCTTTAGATGGTGTTTGATTTTGTAAAGGCTTGAAAGGAATGGAGAGGAAGATGAATCTGGCTCAACAGCTACGCTTATGTTCGTTGGAAATGATACGCTGGTCATTTCACATGTTGGTGATTCTTGCGTGGTATGTATTCAATCCCAGTGTCCTCTTGGTGTCTGCAACTGCAGCATTTGTACTTCATT
The DNA here is from genome assembly GCA_024362665.1 of Prunus padus. Taxonomy (NCBI): domain Eukaryota; kingdom Viridiplantae; phylum Streptophyta; class Magnoliopsida; order Rosales; family Rosaceae; genus Prunus; species Prunus padus. The sequence continues at coordinate 1,018,030 of JANFAM010000017.1, read as the reverse complement.
TATCAAATGCCATTAAATGAAGAAGACAAAGGAAGATGATGAAACAATAAATTCAAGGGTTGCATGTAATTAGCTGTATTTATCAGCTGACTGGCTGATGCAGGTTCAATCTTGTTCTGGAAAAGCAGAGGTACTGACCCATCCTCATAGACCATATGGAAGCAACAAGGTCTCTCTTCAAGAAATCAAAAGAATCAGACAAGCAGGTGGATGGGTGTGTTTTTCTTCTTTGTTTATTTATTCATGTTTTCTTCTTTGAGCCATCTCTTATAATTATCAGTTTCTTGTACAGAAAAAGGAGAGCTATAAACTGCTTTGTTGACCTTGATATAATTTATAACCTTGGAAATGTTCCAAGCTTTTGGACAACATAACTCTAAACTAATCATCACTTTTTTTTTTGAGATTACTGTTAAAGCCCCAAACTTCTTATGCCAATAACAAACTTGATGAGAACTTACAATGGTGGTGCCTATAGATCGTCAATGGAAGAATCTGTGGAGACATTGCTGTATCTCGTGCTTTTGGTGACATGCGGTTCAAGACAAAGAAAAATGAGTTCAGTCTTTTAATATTCTGCTCATCCTTGTAAAAAATAGGGTTTTTTCCTGGAAGCTTTGGTATATAGACAACCAGAATATGCATATACTGATGGTCTTTTGCATTTTGTAATGGAAAGGATGCTGAAGAAAGGAGTTGAAGAAGGGAAATGGACAGAAAAATTTGCTTCTCGGTAGGTAATCTCTTATGTTTCTTGACTACTAGTTTCACCTATTTGTTTCTTTCCTTGTAATTAGGATGCTTTTGGATTAGTTCAATGCTAGCAAGCATGTAGTGGACACTTTCATAAGCATACAAATTTTCCAGTAATAGTTTATAAGGTTAAACACGAGGTTTAAACTCTAGTCTACTCTTATATTAACCAAATGCATATAGTTGGGCCAAATGCCCTGGTATAATTAGATGATTGAATTCATATCAGAGGCTGATAAATTGGCGATAAACTCTTTCATGTGAAGACTTGACAAGTATGTGTTCTCTCTGCCTGCGCCTGCTAGATTACAATATCGCCCAATTCCTGTGATAGCCTCAAGTTTACCTCTGTCTAGGTTTTGAGAATGAAAGGAGAGGTGTAAATCTTGTATGATTCAAAATTTTCAGTTATGCAGTACTGAAATACGCTTGCGCATTATAAAAAGTAGTCTTTAGTGTCATATGAATAAGCTTCTGGTTTCTGCACAGCACTAAACATTCAATATAGTAGTGTAAATTAGATTGTTTCTTTCTCTGTATTTTATTATGTCGTTATAAGTATATTGACAACTAAGAATACATTAATTAGAATCCCTTTTATGTTATGCCAGTATACAATTCAGTGGAGACCTTGTTACTGCATCTCCAGACATTTTTCAAGTAACTTTTGGGAAAGATTCTGAATTTGTACTGTTAGCATCTGATGGCTTATGGGACTACATAAACAGGTTTGTTGGACTGGTCTTTGACACTCTTGGTAAAACTCCTGGTAATTGTCATATTCTCATCAATTTAATCACTCACGTAAAACTTGATCACTTTTTCAGCTCAGATGCAGTGGCTTTTGTGAGGAATCAGCTTCGACAACATGGAGATGTTCAGGTATGGCTTGTGCATCAATTTGCTTAACTAGTGCCTTTATTTGATTTGAAATTTGAATGCATCAACATCAATCTCCTTTAACGTTGTAACAAAAGCGGTGATCCAGTGATTAACTATACCGTCTTATTTATGTTTCAGCAAGCTTGTGATGCGCTTGCTCAAGCTGCTTTGGTAACAAATTACATGAGTATATTTGATTTACTCTGCACAGATTAGTTATATTCTTTACTCGGGTAGTTTTCTAATGACCTGAAATTTGCACATATTGAATAGGATCAACGCTCGCAAGATAATATCAGCATTGTAATTGCCGATTTGGGGTAGGTTTCTACATGCATTATGGTTTTTATTAATTCTTATTGATATACCTTCCTTCACCTTCACCTTCACCTTCACCTTCACCTTCACCTTCCTCTTTCTTTTTCTCTATTTTGGGTTTTTGTGATATGTTTTATTTGATTCATCCACAGCCGGACAGACTGGCAATGTTTGCCATTTCAACAACAAAATTTCGCATATGAATTGGGGCAAGCTTTTGCTACAATTGGGATTGTGTCGCTTGGAATTTGGATGTCGACTTGTTTGCTTTAGACATGAATCTGACTCTGAGGCATCCTCAGCTCGGCAATTCATTCAGCTGACTTCAAGGTAGCCGGATGCCGACTCCAGAGCATTAATGTAGATAAATGGAAGTATGGAAATCAACGTAGATTTTCACACATTTTATTTGTATAATCTTGAAAGTGTACATGCCTTACTCAACACCTTGATACTTTTGATTTAGGTGAATTAGAATAATCTTAGTGATAAACAAGAATTCACATGTTCAATTAATGATTTAGATTGATATATAGTTTGTCATTCAATTTGAAAAATCTAGCTATGAATTTCTGCAATGGTTCAATCAAAGAGGAGGGTCTCTCTCTCTCTCTCACAACCGTCAACTCATGCCATACGGAGTGCCTTTTTCCCCCCAACACAACTACAGGAGTGGCCTTTGAGGTTCTGAAATCACAGTTGATGAACTTCCAAACAGAAGAGATGGCAGAGACAATAAGAATAAGGTGCATGCATGATGCATGATGCATGAGATGAGAAACCTCAAATGTAATCCCAATTCTGAAGCTCAAGTAAAGCAAATTACAAATGAAAATGGAGAATCCTCAATCACTGAAACCCGACACTAGTAGTAGTACTACTAACAACTATATCGTCTATCTATGGGACATGGATTATGTTTCTAATATTTTATGCTGTTAGATTTATGAGACATAAGATAGTGCTTCATTCTTTTCAAAATTATTTATTCAGTACCAAAGCAATGCCAAAAATACTTATTTTACACTTCTTCACTTCATACATATATATATAAGATGATCAATAGCCACAGGAAGAATATGATTTTTATTTTTATATAATATAAAGATGTTTGTATTCCTATGGCTACACACACAACAATACTAGACAAATACACTAGACAAATACATATATATATATATATATATATATAAATTTGATGAAGAAACTCATTCGATCGGATGGCTAGCTATATCTTATATATGTCTCCTTCTTACAGATGATCGATCAAAACCTCGGTAAGAGAGGGCGCGGCGCGGTGCGCGGGAGAGAGAAAATAGTAGTGTTATTAATTAGTTAATTGAGAGTTTTAAGGCCACTTTATTAAGGCAGTCATGGGTTCCTTCCATTGCCAGGTTTCCTTCTAGGGTCGTGTTTAGTGATTGGCTCCTGCATCATCATAATCCTGCATTGTCGCATCAAGCATCCAAAGCTTCCTCGAATTCATTACGATTCCATCCTTCAAAAAAACAAAATAAATAAATAAAAGAATTGGTTATCGTTAGCAAGGAAGGAAGGCATATGATTTGCATCTCTCTTAATAAATAATTAATGTTAAATTGTATTTAATAATAATAATGCATGCTAGAATGTTGTCCCATATAATTAATCTTATGATAGAAACTACAGATAACAAGGAGATTAATTAATTGTACCTTGTGAAGTAAGTGAATGGGGTCTATGCCATCCTCCTTGAAACCTTCATTAACAATGCCTACTTAAGTCAGCTTATTAAGATAATTGAAACATATATATATATATATATATATATATATATATATATATATATATATATAAAATAAGGAAATAAAAATGGGATATAATTAACTTAAGTATATGTAGGAATCTGCTCACCTGAAGATAAGGGAATGAGGAGAAGTGAGAGGAAAAGTAGTAGAAGAAGAAAGACATTGATTCTAAGAGCCATATGGTCGTCTTCTTTTTCTTCTTCTTGTATCAAATATCAATAGTTAAAATAGGGGATGAATATGTTTGGCTCTAGCCGGGGAGGTGGGGAAGTCGCCTTTTATGCTTACTCTCAGAGTGAGTGGTAGTGTATTATCATGCACTATGACTCTATGACTCTATGATTCTATGAGAGAGAGAGAGAGAGAGAGAGAGAGAGAGAGAGAGAGAGAGAGAGAGAGAGAACTGTTGTCATTGTGTGCTGTGCACTCACTCCACCCAATTAGCAACACAACAGAATGATGATGAAATGCTTTTTACTCTTTAGCCCACAACACAAGTCAACTGCACTATTTCATTTCATGTTGCGTGTCCAAAATGGAACTTGATTTTCAGTAGCTAATCTGTTGCAATTTCACCTTGCTTAAAGTGTTCTCTTGAATCAAAGGTTTTGATACAAGACCTTGCTGATGCAACCGGAGAAGGAAACTTCCGAGCATCAGAAACAAAGGTTAGTTGACTCGCAGTAAGAGAATAGAATAGGTTTCATCCAATTCGTGCTAACTAATAGTCGAATATATTTTAAAGAGTACAGCCGCGCAGCTATACTATTTAAATATTTAAATTTATTTAGAGAGTATAGCCACACAGCTATACTCTTATGCATGTGGATAGACACAGCAACAATCCCTTGCATGGCTTAAATTCTAACAATTTTTTGAAAAAAAATAGAGAGAGAGAGATATTATTTTTTGCCTACTTTTGTGTGTCAGTCACATTTTTTTATTATTAAGTCAAGTTAATTTGCTTTTTTTTTCCTTGTCTTCACCACTACGTGTCGGCATTGACGCATAACCCTTAAAGCCTAATTCATGTGTTGCAATTGTTTCAATGGTGCAGTGCACATCTACTTGTTAAAGTGCCCATTGTTTCAGTAAAAACTAATAAACTAGTAGATATGTCTAGCTCATGGTGTGCAGAAATTGCGTGAATGATCATGACATGAGATGAATGAAATAGAAAACCCTAGACCTAGACTTTTTTCCCCTTCTTCTTCTTCTTCTTCTTCGATTATGAGTCTCTATGAGATACAGAAAGGTAACTTATATATATATCCTTGATTTGATGAGGTTAATTACATTTTCTCTTGTTAATAATATAGAACGATAAGTTTATTGCTCAATCTCAATGGAACTTTTAATTAAGCCCCATGAATTATGATGATAATTGATAAAACATAAACAATTAATGGGGAGGAGTTGATGGATGGCCATCATTTTCTCTACGACTTTCAACCTTTTTATGTTCTTCTGACCACTCTCTCTCTCTCTTTTTCTCTCTGATATAGATTTCATTTTCCGTGGTACCAAACCAAACAGCACTTGAGTTTAATTGTGCTTTAGGTCCTCATATTTTGGCCTTCATCACTTTGTGGTTAGTCAATGGATGAATACAAGCACAGAGAGAGAGACACACAGAGAGAGACAGAGTGGGCTACATATGAAAAATCAAATAGGAAGGATTATAATTGAAAGATTGGTGACCCACTAGTGGGATGGAATGGAAGCAAGCACTATCATAAGGTAACTTTTTTGAACTACTCTCCCAACACGAATGCTACAACGTTTTTTTAACTTTAAAAATTATCGTAGATTAACATTAAGACAAAGAAAATGTTGCAGTAAGTAATCATCTCCCAATAGGAGTATATGTTGGTAATGATGGTGTTTAGAGGAACTCCGTTTTTGGCAATGGTTCTAGGTTGTCGGGGAACATTATTATGAAAACTAATTTTTTTTTTTAAATGGTATTTTACTATTTTACATAGGCAAGGCATCAATGAATCTACAACTGAGAATGAGATGATTGGTTTAGAGTTTTGTACCATATAGATTTTTTTTTGTGGTCGAAGTTGTACCATATAGATTAAGTCTATGTATGGTTGGATTGGATCATGGCAATGACATGGAAGAGAGAGAGAGAGAGAGAGAATGCAAGTGCTCTCTACAGCTGTTGGTTGGTGTCACTATATCTATTCGACTGCTCAATCAAAGTGGTACTTGCTATTCATTTTGGATGCTTACTATGATGATGTCATCCCCATCTGTTTTTTTTTCTCTCTGATTAAAAAACAGCCAATTGTTTTGGGCTAAAAAGTAGTACGACTCACACACACCTCACATGGTGCGGAGGGGGGCTACCAGAAAAAGATGTTATGCTTTGCTTGGTATGGAAGGTGGTGGCAGGCAGTCATCACAAATTGTCAATAGCTATACCTTGTTTGAACCTAGCCAACCATATCTTTTTTCCTTTGAAAACTTTACATGACCATATTTGGTTGTTTTTGCAATTCAGGGATGAATGCGAATTGGTGCGCTGAATGCGTACTTGGTCAAAAAGACTTACAAACCACTTTTTATCCAACTCCTCCTACTTTGTGTTTGTACCCTCCAATCCAATCAATGCTCATCATGTTCATCTAGGACTAACAATAAGTCGTGTTTAGGTCGGACTGACAATAGGTCGTGTCATGTATGATTCCTAGTTACAAACTTCAGTTTCAAGTTTCGTCCAAAAAATAAATACTTAAGTTTCAAGTTTCAACCAGGATCGATTTTGAGCCTGCTGTTTTGCCCAGTTAGGGCCTTCTCTGAATGAGAGAAAGTACTTGGTGGGCTTCGATAAATGCCACATTTTTTCACCGAGTACCCAATTCTTAGGGTTTGCCTCCTCTAACCCAATCCAATGCAATCGTATATAAAATCTTAGTAAGGCACATTACCAATATGCGCATAACTAAATATAGCAATAATCCATCATTCTGATCTGAAAGCTTCAACAACAAGATGATTATTCAAGCAACGTATTTGCAATGCATTAACTTTGGAATATCACTTTAAAGAAACAACACATGACGAGGCAGGCAGGCAGATAAACAAATACAAGGCCTCTTCCAACAAATAATATTATGCTCCATTCCTTGCTATGCCATCACAATTTGTGATGTTTAATGATAAACAACTTCCCAAAAGATAAAAAACAAAAACATATATGATTACATGTTCCCCAAGCAAAAAGAAAAACCTGTCTTTCAAAACGCGACATAACAAATGATTTCATGAATGCATGGTATTGGACAATATGAGCTAACACAACCTCCTAACAAGATGAAAAATGAAAACTGATTAATGCAAATGTAAGATCTGCGTTTCCAAAATAGCTCATGCTAATGCTCAACTCTTGAGAGAACTGAAAACAGTAGAGACTTGATAAGGAGATGCTCAGGAATACGCACTGATTAGGACAAATAAAAAGATGGAAGATATGCAAACAAGAAACAAAAGGAGGAGCTGACTAAATTCAAGGAATGACGACCTGCTACGGAGGATTTTTCAGGAATATGCTGCTGGGGGTAATGATAAGACTTCAGTACCCGACAACATGAGGCATTACTCATCCGTTCTGACCCCAATCTCTTTGGGAGGAAATCACCACGGGGTGGTGGAAAAGGTTAACAAGATTATGTTTAGCTTTCAAACAGCAATTAACCTTGGTGACTCAGAAAACTGACACTCATGAATGTCACTGACCTTCCTCCGATGCCCCACATATTCTGTGACACACAGAACTTTGTTAATTTTTATTGCAGGCCTTGACCTGGTTCTGTGACACTCACTACCCCGACTCTTCATCTCCTTGAAAAATCCAGGACCCAAAGCCTGAGGGGCTGATGCAATTGTTAGTCACAACTTTTGGAGATGATGCAAGTTAGTGACAAACTTGAAGACTATTGACAGCTTCTGTTGTCTGAAAATGGCGATGAATTGACACATGCAATCCTATGACCCAACTCAACACACCCAAATATGCATGCAGGGACTTCCAAACAAATGGAATATACCAAGTGGCAGTAGCCTCAAACAGAAATGGCACGACTGATGGCCGACTTGGCCCATTCTGCAGATTCTTTTATCAAATTGTCTTCTGAAGACAAACATTCATTTAAAAAGTCTCTGCATGACTGAGATTGCTGTATCAAAGAACCTGCATTGCTTCCCAGTGTATCTGCTAGATCTCCAAGGACACCAATGGCTGTTTTCATCACCACTTCATCCCTACAAACAAGTGGATATAATTATAAAAAAAAATTAGAAAAACAACAAAACAGAAAATGCAATTTTGTAACAAGAACTAGACATTAAAACAACTCACATGTCTTTCCCCATGTATATGCTATCCAAGAACTGCAGGATGTGAGGAGCATAAGATATCAGGAGCTGGGTTTTTGGGGAGTTCTTGAAACCTTGGAAAATCCCAGAGTATGCCTCCAATATTCCATTTCTCAGAGAATTGGTGTACTCTGTCATTTCATCGTCAGCACCTGCTGTGTGGACAGACATCTCTGCAGCACTCTGGATCATTGGCATGGCATACATCAAGTACTTCTCAAAGTTCTCTCCTATTGCAAGAGCTATATCACCGAAGCAGGAGAATATAGGAGGCTTTACAGATCGGTGCAACTGGTTGCTTGATAGATCCTTGAGAAGCAGGGTCATAATTCCATCACAATAAGGCAGAACCTTATCTTCAATTGCTCTACAAATATCCCCTACCACACCAACTGTGACAGCACAGATTTGGTACTCCTCAAAATTTTGAAGCCCCATTTCCAGATACTTGTAAAACTCTGGCATGTATTTTGCAAAATCTGGGCCAGTTGTGTATGCAAGGGCCCCAATGGCAAGCATGGCCTCTTCATGGACAGTAGCACTTCTACAAGCAAATACCCTCAAGAAAAGTCCCATTATCTGATCCGCATACTGCATAAAAACATATTTAGTTGGCTCTGATGAGCCTAGTTTCTGAATAATGACCTGTAAGCACCCACAAAGAAGTCCTTGCAATTCACTCTGCCTCTCTCTCTCATCAGATGCAACCTTCTGGCCCTCAAGAGTCTTGTGCAGTTCAATCATGATAACAGGAACAAGTTGCAACACCATGGGGGCAGTCTCTTCAGACGAACACCTTACAACTTCATTCAATGCTTCATATGCAGCAGTCCTCAATCGTGATTCCCCAGCATCTGCTCTGTGGGTAACAGTGAGTAGAGCCTGTACAATTTCCTGGAAAAAAGGAGCTAAGGGAGATGATGGGCCGAAATCCTCATAACCCTGGGCCAGAAAGTAGAGAGCACCACAGGCCTTCTCAGCAACATTTGGAACATCCTTCATGCTCTGAAGAAGAACTGTGATGATCTGTTGGCAGTTTGCTGGGGTAATTATGGGGGTATCCATAGTTGAACCATGAAGGAACTCAAAATCCTTCCCAATGTCCAGGCAGTAGTGTCCTTCACATGGTTGTTCGGGTCCTTTGTTAAAGCACTGAGCATGAACGTCAAAGCAACATTAACAATAGGTGTTAACTTGTTAGCCGAAGGACCTTCCAAGATGGAACCAAAGGCATATGTAGCTGCTTCTCTTTGCCTCCAATCTGGTTTTGTTATGTTCTCTTCGATGAATGGCATAACAAGAGGAACAATATCATCTCCCACTGTCCGAGCAACCAACCCAAGGCATGTGCCGCCAGCCATAGCAATATTCCAAGCCCCATCTTCCTGATCCTGGTCCTCTTCTTGCTTAAGAAGAGTCTCCAAAAGCATAGGGACAAGAGCAGGGAGTGCCTGCTTGATAAAGTAAAAGCAAGGAATATCAGAGTCCCCACTAAAATCACCCACATAATCTTCCAATATATCTATCTCCTCATCACAAATCGAACTCCAGAACTCAATGGCTTGAAGGGCAACAGGTTCCTGGTCTTCCCTAACAGCTTTTGCTGTGATGGCAAAGATGTCTTGCATGTAAGGGGCTAATTTCTCGTAGTAAGTTGAAGAAATGGAGACTAAACACTCAAAAGCTGCCTGTCGTATCTTCACTTCAGATGACAACGTTGCCTCACACACAACTCTCATTATATAATCACGTTCCATATCATTGCTAAAATTGGCCTGAGCAAAACCCAAAGCATTGTACAGTGCTCGGGTGGCAGCAAGTCTAACATCATTGTTCCCTTCAGATGCGTTCATACCCTGAACTACAGCTGTCAGTATTTTATTTACTTGATCTTGATCCATGACATCAGGAGAGACTTCCTCACACAAATACCCAAGAGTCTCTAAAGTGGCTTGCTTTACATGAGCTGGTAACTGGTGAATATTTGACAACAGTGATCCAATCAGTTCTGGCCATTGTTTCTGGGGGAGCTCAATTCCTGCAACCTTTGCAATAACTTGAGAGGTAGTTGAACGGGCATCTGATATAGGGGAAGAGAGGGTCTGTAACAAGCACATCTTAATCTGGGTTTTCACAGAAGTTTCCAGTGCCAGCCATCTTTGAACAAGATCCAACTTTCTAAGTTGTTCTTTAGCATCCAGGGCATTCTTAAGTATAAGACCTGCTAATTTACGGCTCTCAACAGGTTTCTCTTCATTTGCTAGCTCTCTAGAAAGAGATAACAAGAACAATGGAAGATCTTGCTCCTGAAACTGTTTCAAACTTTCTTCAGCATGCTTCCGCACTGTTCCATCTATAGCTTGAGCATTCAGAAGTACCTGGGTAACTTCCATCGCTGTATTGAATCTGAGAGTGTAAAATTTTCATTGCTTAGATACATTGGATCAATACATGAGCAAAAGGAGACCGAATGAATCATAACATTTTACAGAGAACTGTCCAAAAGAAATTTTCATTGATCTAGATTATTAGAAGACAACTATGGGCAGTAAAGAAATTGAAAACAAACGAGCATAGAGAAATAGAAGGCTGGAAAAATCTTTTTCCTTTCGAGCTATTTGGTTTAGAGAAAGATGTGACTGCAAACTGCAAACCCATGAATTTGCCTTGGCAAATCCAAAATAATCAAACTGACAAACCATTCACAAAAGCACTGCAAAGGTCGCCAACAATTCAAATATTTAACAGATTCAAATTAGTTGGAAAATACATACACAAGCTTGTCCCAAATCCACAAATAACTTACCAAAACCATAGTGGCTGTTTCTGTAGACTACGGGCAAATTTGATCAAAGAATATATATATATATGGGTGAAATACAATTTTGGACACTGGGATTAGGGCCAAAATCAAATTTAGTCACCGTGATTTTTTTTTCCCGATTTCGTCACCGTATTTCAAGTCGTTAACAAATCCAGTCACATCTCCCAATTTCGTCAGTTTAATTGCACGTGATAAATGCTTGCAGGGGCACAATTGTATTTCCACCTTCGTCTTCTTCGTCTTCCCAGAATCCCAATATGCTCCAAACCCATTGACGACCACCCTCCCCACCCAGCCACCTACTCCTCCGGCGGTTACCTACTCTGACGACGACACATCAGCCACCTCTAGCACAACCCCTACCCCCTTTCTTCGATGAAACTCCCCACCAACCCAGCCCCACCCTCGATCCACTTCCCCCTCCCCGCCCCTTTCTGTCTCTGTTTCTCTCGCCCCTTTATGCCAAGTCCATTTGTTTTCACAGTTTCGAGCGGATTCATAGTGCTTGAGAGGCAAAAATTCGAACCAACCAAAAAGACCCAAAATTCTCGACACCCCACCTGGCGATTGAGCGTGACGGTAATCCTCTAAAAACCTAATAAGTTGATCATCGGTACTTGTGCCAAGATGCTCTTGCTGATCGTACTGTGCAAGCAAAGTTGGATTAATCATGTCATGTTCACCCTCCACATCGTTTATAAGGAAATCTTCGAAAACCCTAAGTTGATCACCTGTACTTGCGCCAATGCTGCTGATGATCATCATTCACATGTTGGGCTTGGATTTCTCCACGGGAAGGCACATCTTCATGATTTTGTCATTCTTCTAACTTGCTTTTGCCCGATGTTTCTTTCTTTCTAACAAGACAAAGAACAATTGTCTCTTTGTTTGGCATTCGCACTAGAGATTCATCAAGCTGTAACTCAAGCATGATCCAACGGTCATCAAGCTGTAAGTCGGGTTGTGCAAGAACCCTTGGGCGTCCCCAACCTCTGTCTTGGTCACGCCAGGCATTCGCTGAGAGAGAGAGAGAGAGAGAGAGAGAGAGAGAGAGAGAGAGAGAGAGAGAGAGAGAGAGAGAGAGAGAGCAGATGGGGTTGCCATTGATCCACAGACCAAAGATGAGGAAAGAAGATCAAAGGGAGAGTGGTGTTGATGAAGAAGAATGTTCTGGGCATCACAGAGCTCTTAGCTTTGTTGGGAGGAAAAGGCAATAAAGCCCTTGTCAAACTGACGGAATCCAACGGTGTGATCGGATTTGTTAACGACTTGAAATACAGTGATGAAATCGGAAAAAAAAAAATCACGATGACTGAATTTGATTTTGGCCCTAATCCCAGTGACCAAAATTGAATTTCACCCTATATATATATATATATATATATATATATATATATATATATATATATATATATATATATGTATATTTTGTGCAAATTTCTTAAATTCAAAGAACCAAGATTCACCAACCAAAAACCCTACTCCACTGGTATTAAACCAATAAAAACCCTAATTGTACCAAACAAATCCATAACGAACGCATCCCCCACTCAGAAAATCCAAACCACAATTGAATAAAAAGAAAATAAGGGATCGAATGAGATTACATACAGTAAGGCATACATTTTCACCAAATCCTAACACATACCAAAAACAAAAATCACAAAAAGCAATCACAGACCATAAAATTACTTAAGAAAATAACGAACCGAATACAAATTAAGCGAATCAAACTGATACAATCAAGATCAAACATCATTATTCAAAAGCCAAGTTACCGCTAAAACAAATTAGAGTTTGAATAGGGAAGCTATAGAATTACCTGAAAAAGTAACTTAGAGTGACCGTACTGTTACGGATCGGGAGCGGACAGTCTTCCTCAGAGACAGAGACAAAGACAGAGCCAGAGACACAGAGAGCGAAGAGAGAGAAGCAAATTGCTAAGATGGTCTTGGATTGCAGAAAGCTATAAATTTCTTTTTTTTCAAACAAAATGGTTACAATAATTTGTTCGTGGGGCCCTATTATGCAGTACGCTTTTCGCGGAAATAGGTTTTTCTTATGAATGAATCGGTCGGGGTGGTGTCGAAAGCTATGGGCCCATCTTATTCTTAGGACCGAAGAGGTATTATTTTGTATTTTTCTTTTGGGCTAAGCAAACAAGAAAGTCAAAGTATAGATAAACTTTGACCATTATGTAGTCAAATTTGAACGGTCAAGTGATCTGACGGCTATAATTATTTGAAGAAATTTAATGTGATACAACGATATAAGGATGGATTCAGATTGCAACTGCGTATGACATTTCGCGGTTATAAAGAGCAGAGCACGTTACAAGCCCCTTCTGTCCCCAACTTCAGGTCAAGGAAGAAGGAAGAAACCCAATGATGGAAAAGGCAAACATATTACAACACAATGATTATGATTATTATTATCAAATTATTTTTAATGTTACAATGCTTTTGTATTGTCCGGGTGTTTTTCTATTCCAAACAATGTCAAAAACACTTCTCAAGGACTAAAAATGAACGTAAGTGCCTGCCTTCTGGGGTTGCAAAACACTTTTAATGTATCTTGCAGAAGAAGAAGAAACTATGTCAAGTGGTTTTACAATAAGTATTTCTAGGTGTGGGTGAATATGCAGAAAACAATTGAGTTTTTAATGAAACTTTCTATTTTGCTTCCAACAAAACACGATCCCAGGATATATATACCCAGTTACCACTAGTTTTCATCACTCAATGTTTAACCTAAAGAAAGCCATAATTATCTGTTGCTCTATTTTCTTGGAGTCTTTTTAGCAACTTCAAATGAAAAAATAATCCAAAATTAAAATAAGCTTCCGCCAAAAAGAAAATTACAAGAAAGAAAAAAAAAAGCATTTCCATGTGATCACATTTTAGAATTCGTCGTGATAATCTTCTTCATTAACACCGTCATCATAGACTGTGTTGTAGAAAACATAATCATGATCCAGCATCTCATCCAACGTTAATTTGCCATCTTTGTTATCATCCGCCTGTATTAAACAAATGTCACATATTTCATTTCAAATTCATCTCAGCATATGTCAAACAGAAACAGAAATTGAAACAGGAATTTCAGGCAATATATATAATTACTTACCTCAGACATAAGAAAACTTGTATAATAATTAGAATAGGACAGTTCTCCTGGGTGAAGGTAATGCAGCAGGGGTTTCAATTCTTCCACTTCCAAGAGACTGTCAAAAATTTGCCATGCAATTTTGAAACAGCTCAGCAATAATTAAATTCCTCTAGCTATAATCTTGGCAGCAAAGCAAACAAAAAAGAAGAAGATTTAGAATAAAAAGTTGTTATAGCTAGGGTCAAGCCAAGGCATGTGTGCATACTTGTCCTTGTTCAAATCAAGCTCTGCAAATTTCTCTTCTGCTGTGGGTGCTTTAGCCCCTCCTGTTTCGAATTCGATGTAACTCTTGAAACTATCATAAGCATTGTGTGAAAATTCCATGAAATTTAGTTTTCCATCATTATCCTGGTCCATCCGTCTGCGCATTACAGGCAGACATTTTGTTAATCTATTACCTTGCATTGCAACAAACTATTCAGGAAAAGAAAAATTAAGCATGAATTATATGTTGGGTATGTAAAACAGAGAAGACATGTGAGAATGTACTTCATTTTTTCTGTCAACAGCCATTTATGAATTTCGCTGTTATTGCTGTCTTCTGGGTGCAACAAACTGCAACAGAAATAGAAATTTGTGTAAAAGGAAAGGTAAATCAACCCCAAAAATTTTCAAAAAGTTTTGGCCTTGGTGATATGGAAATGAAGAGAAGTTACTCTTTAAATTCATTGAAGATAAGAGTTCCATTCTTATCAGCATCTGCATTATCAAATTGCTGCTTCCACCATCCAGCTTCTCCATGCTCCATTCCATTTTTCTCTGTTTCACAGCCACATAACATCAATGTCCATCCAAGATTACATGTGCTGCTTATTTGGTTCCCAAGAATATATGGAAAAACAAAACTGAAAACAAGGAAATATAGGTTTTGGGATTTAAAAACCCAATTGCCTTCCAGGCAGGCAAGGCAACCAAAGAAGGCAATAAGTAGTTAAATAAATAAAAGGGTTACGTACCGAGATCCTGACTGGAAAACTTGGGCTGATACTCGCTGAAAGAAATGGTTCCATCCCCATCTTTATCATATGATTCCATTTCTTTTTGGGTCCTGTAATTCAACCTTTCCACGGCCTGTTGTGTGATCCAGTGCTTGAGCTCATTGGAGCTAATGTAGCTATCTTTTGGTGCCTGGTCTATCAAAGGGAACAAACTGAGCAGCCTCAATGTGAGGTTCAACTTTCCCTCATCGCTAAAATATTCATGTACTTCTTCAACCTCACTGGCATCCATCATGGGACTGTGTTCCACCAAATCCAGGTTATGAGTTTGGCCTCCTAATCCATTTTCCACCGCATATCGCTCCATCGTCACAACAAGAGGGTCGAAAACCGGGACATGACCTCTGAAGCCAAGACGCCGGTTTAGGCCAAGATGGTCGTGGTGGTGGCCATGTTGTTTGGAGGGACAGAAGACCATGACAAGGATAAAGGCGGTGGCAAGTAGCGCATAGACCACTGCCTTCGCCATTGTTTGGCATCAAAGAAGCCAGGGCATGGGGCAAGGTGATGATGATAAGCCAACGACCAACTGAATATTGGGTGGTGGCAGAAACGGTTAGTGACCGTTAGAAGTGGGAGGCACATATAGGATATAGCCTTTGCTTTATTAGAGAGGATTTGGGGTGGGGTGTACCAAATTAGCAATCTTATTAGGCAATAGGCAGACAGGCAGGTGTTTTCCAATATTTACAATTTTCATGTTGTAGCTAAAGGAAACTGATAAAATTGTTAACAATGGACGGACATTATTCACACCACTCATGGCCGCTGATTCAGAGAAAATAATTGTCTTTCTAATATTTAGCAACGGCAACTATCAAAATATGAAAATATATATATATAAATTGCTAATTGTTTGAGCAAAATTCCGCACGAGAGGGAGTGTTTTGGCAGAGGTTTGCCAGGCTTTTCTAAATTTTAGAATTACCTTGGAGATGTGTTGTAGCCATATATTTATAGGACTCTTCATATCTAGCATTTTTCAAAGAGTATTTTCCCATTTGGAAAAAAAATATTATTTTCTTTAAATTGAGAGATTGAGTCAATTAGGAATTTCAATTAAAATCAAATTCATAATTGATGATAACTATCCCCATTTTAGGTCTAGTTAATTAGTCAATTAAATAAGCCCAATTATTGACCTAATATTCTTCTTGTCCGCCTCGTGATTGGAGGCCAAAACATTTGCTCCCACGCTAATACAATGGCAAAAAGTATGTATCGATATGGTGACCCAAAAAAAGGTAGGTATTGATTTGATATGCAAATAGCGTAAAAGTTACACCCAGTGAATTCAACCTTTCTTTTCACTTCCACGATTGGGGAAATTGAATTACCCTAAAAAAGAAGGCTACACAAAGACAAGGTAGAAAACCACATACACATACTGGCGTACTTGAAAATCTTTCCAAAGACAAAAGATTCAAAAAGGTTTGGGGTTATACATCACCAATATACATCATCCACAAGGAATTTCTCAAAAATTACTACAGCTTGAACAAACCACAAAGTAAGTAAACCATCAGTCAGTGTGACTCTACTCCTTTGCACGCTGCAACCAAGGCCAGTTTGACTCGCAGAGATCACACGGGGAGCTGCCATCATTGTCTTTTGCACCTGTGTCTGCATTTTGCTTCACAAGATATTCAGCAACACCTTCTCTATCACACATAACAGCATAATGCAGTGCGGTTTGGCCCTCATTGTCCTTCCAACACCAAAATAACAGAATGTTAAACTGGGCATCATCAGGGGATGGAATTGGGAAAACTCTTTTTCCTACCTAAAATAAATGTTTACATTTTAACCTTACCTTCGCATTAACATTGGCATTTTTGCTAACAAGTAGCTCTGCCATGTTCAGGTGCCCACGATCCACAGCCCAATGCAAAGGGGTCCTTCCCTCACTATCTGCAATCATTGCACATAAACTGTATTAAGGAGATATCAACACCATAGGAACAAATAAAAAAGTTCTACCAAGAAAATTTCCCTTCAACATCCTACTTTATAAAGGGGTGACCAATATAAATAAATGGAACACTTTTGTCAATTGTACATTAAAAGCTTCACAAATCAGGATAGACATAAGAAACTGAAGTCTGTGAACTTTTAGCTTTTGTCGCTATATTAACCAATTTCATTGAAAATTATGCAAGTTTTAGCAAAACCCTAAATAGAAGTTTAATAATGTCAGAATATCTCATTGGTTGAAAAGAAAATACATGACAGAGAAACAAGAAGAAAATACTAAGCCATGTACATGTATTGAAAGAGAGAGAGAGAGAGTTCTGCACCCAGCTCAGTATGAAGTAAGTCGAACTTGGGGTGCCATAGGTCAATCTAGCTTCCAGCCTGGTCTTTTTAAGCTTTGTTATGTAACATGTTTGAACAAAATTGAGTCTATTCTCTAGCTGACTGAACTAGCCAGTCAGTTCAATCAAACATTACACTTTTGGCGTTGAAATGCATAATTCCAACCTTCATTCTACACTGCCTTAGTGATTTTATTTTATCCTACATTTTCTCAAAGTTTATTACTAAAGCATGTTGACAATAGCATGAACCTACTGACCCACCTAACTTGCTCACAAGCCTAAAGAGTACAATCCAGTGTTGATCAAGCTTGGATATTAAGCTCAAATTGTAGTTCATTAATTTGACAAGGAAATGAGTTTCTAAAGAGCTGAGATTTAAGAAGGAAACGAGCTTCTAATAAAGCTGGGCCTAAGCTTTTTATGAGCAGCCTTAGTCTGTCAACCACCCAGAAAGAAAGAAAATATCCATGTTTTTGTAGTTACAGAAATATTCATGGAATACAGAAATTCAGATGACTTCAGTTGGAAATTAAATGAAGCTAATTAAAGAGACAGACAGAAGGAAACAAACCCTTCAGATCTACTGAAACTCCACTTTCAATGCATTTAAGCAGATTATCTACTTCTCCTTCTCTGGCAAAGGCATGAATGGCATCCATCTTGCTGAAAAGTAAAACAAGTACACCTTAGCAATGTTTTTCCCAGAATTAGTATCACCTAATGAAAGGTAATTTGTAAACATGAAACTGGTCCTAAGAAACTTACGAATCATTTTCAGATTCCTCCTCGTAAACAAAGGTGCTGAAAACTGGCCCCATTGGTCTGTTAGAATCTGTAACAGGTGTATTACCATCTCCGCCTCTGCTCTTCTAGTCATCATATGTCAAGAGATAGGAAAGAAGCCAGCAAAGAAAACCAAACAGAAAGTAAGTTGATGTACATCAGCACTAAAATACAGTGGAAAACAAAAGGATCAAGACTCACCACAGTCAAACCTGCTGCCCAAGTAGGATATAGCTCCGTAACAATATCAATGTACTTCTCCATGGCATCTTCAGGAGGCATGGCACCCAATTTCTGCCATGCTTGCCTAGCAGAAATTACCCAGTGAGAAGAATTCAAACACTCAGCGAGTAAACCTGTAGACTAAACTACACAGTTCAACCAACCCTAAATTATCAATTACGCAGTAAAAAAACATTAGAATTAGGGCTTAGTTCTTCGAAAAACAAAATTTTTCATTAACATAAACTTGACTTAAATAAACCCGATCCATGGAACACATCACCCATCATTATCAAGCAGACATTAAAATAGAAACAAATAAAGCATAAAATTATGCAATTAAATTGCCAAAAGGAGCAATGATGAAGCAAATACCATTTGGCGCGAGCTGTCATTTTCAGAGCCGATGGCTGCGGCACGCTACAGGGACCCTCAGTAGCAATCTTGTAAAGCCCATAGAGCTGCAACTGCGCATCGTTCGATACCTTCTGGCGATCCGTCGCGGCTGATGCAACAAACGCCGTCGCTGCGCTGAACAGTTCGTCCAATTCCGTACTCTCCACGCCTTCCCAGTCATCGTCACTTCCAGCTTCGCTGCTCTCGTTCCTGACACTGCCATGCTCGGCGACGACCGATTCGGCCTCGATTGCTGCGGAGGTCAAGTCGGCTGAACGAGGAGGATCGTCATGGGGTTGGGGTTTGGGTCGAGGTAGATTGATGTCGGTGGGAGTAGTGTGCGCGCGAGTGATGCTGAGATTGTCTTCTTTGAAGGAGATGACTATGGCGATGAGCTTGGCGAGGAGGTAAGAGAAAATGAGGCCGAGGAATATCGACTGGAGGAGCTGTTGCCACTCGCCCATTGTTTCTTCGGTACGGTGATTTATAAACCCTAACCCTAGAAGTCTATCAATGGATTGAACTAACGCCCAAAAATCCTAAAAATTGAGGAACTACAGAAAGAGAGAAATAAGAAGACTGATGAAGATTTTTCAGAGAGATGGCGTTTTGCGCTCCGGGAAACAGAGCGCACCGCAAAAATGGCAATGAGGGAAGGGGCTTGCTGTGTTGGTGGTCGTTACTAGGGGGCAACAATCGGGTGCTCCGCGGACAAATCCAGTTAAGTGCAAGCTCAGCTCCGTGATCAAATTGAATTTTAATTTTAGTTTTCAATTTACTCATTTTTTCTGTCAACCGAAAATAATAAACAGGTATTTGGAAAAAAAGAAAATAATAAACATCTAGGGTCTAGCAAGCAAATGTAAACCAAAAAAAGTATTAAACATTATTTTCTACTATTATTATTATTATATAAAGTGAATTTGAAATAACATATTTTCTTCATTCAGACTAGAAATAAAAATATAATTACTGATAGTCTACGGTACCGTATTATACATCGTAGTAAATTGTATATATCAGCCAGTGCCACTAAAGTTCTAATCCCCTACGTTGATTTCTATGGCAAAAAAGAAAGCATTGGTAGGTAGGGCAGAGTTTATAGTTTATGGGTCCCATCCATCCTCCATTCTCCATTTGCATTTCTTTTCCGTCATCATCAGTACTTGCACTTTCCATAGCCTGTCATTAAAAACATAATTATTCATTATTCATTTATTACTATAATAAAACCAAACTAAAAATGGTTTGCATTAAACTTCTTACTTGGATCGACGGCAGTGGTGGCTCCAGTTTCTTCAAACTCACAATCATAACCGTTCCTTCCCATTGCTTGAAAGTAACGGTTCATGGCATATGCTGCATGAGCTCGAACTGTGTTGGGCATAAAGCACGGCCCACCTTGTTTGATTGGCCTACAATTCAATCCCAGCCCACAAACATAATCAATATTCCTCTGCAAGGCCTCCGGGTCAGCCCCCTCTTGGGAAGACACCATAGTTTCTCACCTTGCGCCGGTGATGGGCTCGCCGGTGTGGGAACTGGAACTGGGCCTGGGCCTGGGCCTGGGCTTGGGTTCAGAGGCGTAGACGAACTAGCCTGTCAAAGCGAAGCCCACAAACCAATCAAGCACATACATAAAGATGATATCAAAGAAGGGGAATTTTTTAGGGTGGTTTTCAGCTGCAGCAGGTACCGTGTGTCGGAGGATCCCGACATTGTAAACCGGTGTCATGTCTGGCCGGAAAAGCCCAAAATTCCTCTCACATGTTGGGCCAGGCTTTAGATTTTCATTAAAGAGGGCAAAGATGTACGTCTCAAAAGTCCGGTTTGGCATCAACGGGGTGCCATTACCGGATATCACATGACGAATGAGATTTCCATTGTAATCCGCTGCACTCTGTGGGTCAACACCAACTTGGGCCGGATCACACTCTGACGGCCAGCCCGTTTCGGCTATAACAATCTCAAGGTCCACAAAGCCCAAAAGCTTCATGGCTGAAAAAACAGCATCTAATTGTGCATCCAACATGTTGGTGTAATGGAGTTTAGTTTTGTCATCAAAGACGCCGGAATTTGGCCTGAAAAGTGCGTAATCAAGTGTGTCCGCGGAGAATCCGAAATACGGATAGGGGTTGACCATGAAAGGAGAATTGGTGGCTTTCAAGAAACTAAGCAACTGCTTAAGCACATTGACGTCATAGCCTTGTCTAAATTTGCCAGAGGACGGTGGGCTTGAACTTGAAAGAATGCCTAGAGAGTGTGGGGTAGAGACTTTAATCTGGCGGTCCAATGACGCATCGACAAGGGCAGCGTGGAGGGTTTGCATGGCAGGAACAAGGCCTGCAATGAACAACTTGTTTGTGGTGGACAAAACTTCATTGCCTATTAAGATGCGGACTATGTTGGTGTCCTGGACGTAAGGTTGGACATTGGATTTGAGCCATTGTTGGGCAAAGCTAAGCTTGGTAAGGTGGGGGATTTGGTCATTTGGGACAGTGATTGTGACTGCAATGCCAGTGTGAGCAAAGGCTTCTATTATATCAGGGTTTGCATCAAAAAGCCTAACACGGTTGATAATGGTGGATTCTAAAAGGAAATGGGCGACGTGGGTTGGTAGAGGGAGGTCATTTGCCACCGTGCCATAGTTCACCCCAATAGATCCTTGCACTCCTCCTAGCACAAATTTTAAAAGAAAATAAATTAAATCCATTTGTGGTACATAACATATATATATATACAAATTGAATTTGCAATATTAATACCTTGAATGAAGATTGAGACAAGAAGGAGGAAAACGCAGCAGCCAGATGATGCAAAATTGGGAAGAGAATTTGCCATGAGTAAGAAGAGTAGTGGGTGCTGTACGTGTATGTTTGGGAGGTGAAGATGCATGTGGTGAATGGTGATGCAAGGGTACCATTCTTGAAGAAGTAACTTTGGGATTCTTTGCTTTGCAATTGGGAGAGGCCAGGGAGCATGATATCTTGCTGACAAGGGTTAAGTGTCTGTGCATGTGCATGTCTTGACAGACAGAGCTTTACCTTTTCTTTTAAAATCGGCCTGTGAATATCTGTTCCATGATTTCTTTTCCTTGTTTTATATCTTACTCTTTTTGTTAAAACTTAGTATTAACTAGTTAAACTAGTTATCAATAGAAGAAAGTGATAAAAGCTCTGAATATATGCTGTTATAAAAGTA
Source organism: Prunus padus (assembly GCA_024362665.1). Classification (NCBI taxonomy): domain Eukaryota; kingdom Viridiplantae; phylum Streptophyta; class Magnoliopsida; order Rosales; family Rosaceae; genus Prunus; species Prunus padus. The sequence continues at coordinate 995,994 of JANFAM010000017.1, read as the reverse complement.
ATAAGCAAGGGATTTATATCAGTAATTGAAGATTATGCTAGTTATATCTAAAGCTAAATAATCTGGCTTGCTTTTTATATGTATATGAGTCGATGCTAATTATATCTAGGGGAATTATATCTTTACTTGCCATGATGGATAAGGAATTGCAGGATGACATATTTTAAAGGCCCACCAACCTTTTCAACAAAGTTTTATTTGTATATATGACAAACACCTCGATAGAGTGAACGCCATTACCATATATATTAACAACAAATTATGACAGAGATGAGAGAGAGAGAGAGAGAGAGAGAGAGAGAGTAATATTATAGACGTTGGATTAATAGATTTGGCGAATCACTTGAACGAGTTCAACATAGATATATGGATCTTGATCCTTGATCTCCAATAACAAATTAAGCTAGCAGACAACTTTGTTTCCTTTGCTCTCATGAGAGTGTATTCACAATCACAATTAAGGGGCAAAATGAATAAAGCTAGCTCATCTGGCATGTCATAGAAATCTTGTTTGTCTGTTACATTGTTAGACTATCCAACAATGTATTTTAATGATTAGAGCCGTCTATATTATTTTAGCTGACTTTTGCATGAATACTCCTTGAAAAACAACCTAAATACTGATATATCGGTTCCGATTATTGAATTACAATCAAGAAATAGGATGTCTTTATTTTAAAGAAAATAAGTGCATCCTCACTACAGAAATCCCCTTACTAAAAAAACAAAACCTCCATATATGTGTATATGCAGCTAGCAATGCCATGTCCATATATATATACAATCGAGAGATCACTTATGTACGCAGAATCAGATATGTGAAAAGATCTAGAGCACAGATAGGGTTTGCTTTGGAGGTACAATATGGTGAAATTTCTTAGATCAACACAATACATATGCATTCAATTCGATCATTAACGAGTAGAGAGTAGGTAGCTCCATGGCAGTGCACATCGATCATCAGTCCTTTTGTTTCGTAATTTCCCCCCACAGCTCCAGTGCTAGCTTTGGCCTGAACAAGACAAAACTACGGCTAGCTAGCTGTAATATAGAGTAATGAAACATAAAATTAATGGTATTTAATTATTAGTTATGGCACTTCAAAATCCGGCAACAAAGCAATGATCTCTCTCTCTCTCTCTCTCTCTATATATATATATATATATATATATATCCGAATTTGAAATGAAAAAAAGGGGAAAACTTTCAGCTAATTGATGTGAGCAAATTAATTGAAGTAATATATATTTGCGCTACGTTTAAGCAGCAAGAAGATGGAGAAAGTGGAATAATTATAAGCAGTACTTATCTGTATATATAAGCTAGCAGAAGGCCTTTTGGTGCAAAAATCTTCCTCTTGTAACGCTGCTTGCTGAAATGAGCATCTCAGAATTGCAGAAGCACCAGTGCTTGCAGACTGCATGCAACTGTGGCTTGGAATACTCATTTGAGCAAGAAACATTACAAAGAGGATTATTTAATAATCATCCCAAACTTCTCTCTCTCTCTCTCTTTGAGTGAGAGAGAGAACTGAAGAGGCAAGCAAACAAGCATATGGTTCTTTCTTGTAATAGCCCTGCAATGTATGGCTATGCTATATATATAGAGGGAGGGGTTATATATAACTCATACGCCAGTGATGTAATCTGGTGGGGGTGAAAGCACAGTAAGTCTACAATATGTGCGTGTGATTGAAATATGTTGACTAAGAATTATTCAGATCCGAGGGCTATAGAGAGCTAACTCTGTTGGTCATCTCTGCAGAGCCCTTGTTCAGTTGTTGTCGGTTGTCGTCATATGATATAAATGAATTAAACTTATAATTTGGTTCATGGAAGTTTGTTGGTTGGCAATGGCATATAATATGGAATATATGATCATCCAAGGAAGGGAGAAAAGGCGGTGGGAGCTTGTTGGGGGGTATGTGGTTGGTTTGTCGGTTTGGTTTAATTTTGACAGTCCGTTCAGAGCAGAAAGAAGGGTGCTGCTATTGCTATTGCTATTGCATGATGCAGCATCATCAACTAGGAATTGTAGGTGGCAGTTTTTGGAATGGTTGGTTACTTCACTTGTATATCTACATCTCCATCCATGGTAGCTAATTCAAGTACTTCTCCCATCCAAACGCCAACCACCATAACTTATTATTGCAACAATTTCATTTACCCAAAAATAATAATAATAATAATAATGACGCAAAGTGATACAAGGAGCGGCATTCAAAAACAAGAATTCGAATATACATGTAAAGATAACTGTTCTTAACTATTTGAACTATAAGTCGCTTACTACATGTACATTATAATTTACCCGATGAATTGTTCAGCACCTACTATTTGAAGGGATGGTATCAATCGCCATCATTCATTTATTCTTGTCATTATTTTCAAGTCAAAAATTTGAAAAACAAAAAGCAAGCACACATCAAAAACAATTATGGTGGGGTTTCCACGAAGAAGGTGAATATAAAAAATGGAAAAACTGAGACCCTCTTCAAAGAAAACAAATATGAAAAACAGTAACACGCACGATCGAGCTATTGTGCCTTTCTTGTTCTACTTTCTAATCAAAGTTTTAGGGGTTTTGTACTTTGCGAGTTTCCAGGGATGAAGTCAGTCACCCCCATGGCGTTTTCTTGACAGTCAAACTTGTTTTTTAATTGGAAATTGTAAGTGCTGTCTTCTGTGCCTCAGCTAACTTGACCTTTCTTGTAAATGCGGGGTCACGTCGTCGTCGTTCAATAGTTTATCATCTAGTGACAAGTACTAGAATTCTTTACTCTACTTTTAAAGTGGGTTGGTGAGTTTCAACTGAGGCAGTAGCATCTGATATTGTGGTGTGTGGCTGCTGGCTGGCACATGTGAATTGTGTTCTAGCTAGCTACCCACCACGAACACGAACACCCTTTACTTTTCTATCTGAGATTCATGCAACAACATGAGAAAATTACTCTAACTAACAAGAGCTTTTTTACTTTTTATACTTTTTTTTTTTTGGAAGGCTACCTAGGCCACTTGACAGAAGCAAAAATTTATACTTCAAACTCTGAGAGACATAACAAAGAAAGCAAACACACTATATATGCTCTGCAGAAGGAGACCAACAAAATTGTCTTCGGACGGATACACAGATGCATGGGGTAGGCTATACATTAAAAATGCCTAGAAATAAACTTGAAATACAGAATGAAAATGCCTTAATCACCGTGGTTGCTTCTTATACAACAGATGAACCTTGAATTAGCAGTAAAACAGTAGGGAAAATGGTCATCGACACCCCAGAGTTGCTCTTCCTTCCTCATTGACAGATGTATTTCTACAGAGTTTCTGAAGATCAATGTACCCGATAATGGTATCCTCAAACACTGCACCGTCAAGTTGTGCTTCATTGAAGGTGGAGCCTGATAACACAGTGTTCTTAAACAAAGCTCCTTGCAGATTAGCTTTCTCGAAGTTAACTCGGTCCAGAACTGCATTTGTGAAGTCTGTACCTGCAAAAAGAAAACCATTGATTTCTTTCATTCCATATCATCATCTTGTACATTTGATGTCAAGGATGATATGCAATCTTACCTTTGAAGCTAGCTCCTGCAGCATAAGCCTTTGACATCACAACTTCTGACATGTCTGCACCATCAAATTTTGCTTCAGACATGAGTGCTGCTGCAAGACTCTTTCCCTTCAGGTTGGACTTCTCATTTGTGTAATCACAGAAGCGGAGATCAATTGCCTTGTCATAAACTCCATTTGCTTGACCTATTGTGTTGCCAACAAATGCACGCTCACACCGACTTGGATCAGTTGACAATGGAGGCAACCTCTATTGCAAAACAAAAACAAACAAAAATCAATTTAGTACTCTTTCATAATCACAACTAGAAAAACTAGTAGGTTTGAGTTTCATCATTTTCATCATCATTTATTGCTTGGATGATGACATTTTGGCTCCACCTATTTTAATGAACATGTGACATTTCACAAGAGCTGAAAGAAAACAAAGTAAGGGAAAAGGGGGCTTCAGAAGGGATACAATAAAGTAGAATACTAAAAGTAGCAATGTAATGAAATATCTTATGAAGTATCTCGACTTTCTGCTCATGCCATAAAAGTTCCAGAAAAACAAGGATTTTCTAAAAGTTTCCGATACTTGGAATGCAATTGGAGACAAGCTTCATAAAGTGGATTGAGATAGACTTGTCTGGTTCTCTACAGCTATTCAAAAACATGGTTTATTTTCTGGCTGCTTATTCATGACAGACTTCCAATTAAGGCCAGACAAATTACCTGGGGCTAGACAGCCAACACTTGGCACATTCGTTTTCGGGATGAGTTTAATTGGATAAAATCTCAGAGTAAAGGAAAGAACTTAACGTTTCTAACTATCAGACTTGGTTGGTGTTTATACCATATCTGACCGGCCAATCATGTTAAACGAAACATGAAGATAACAAAATCACAAAGGCATAGAAATAAGAAAGTGAAAAATATACATAGATGGTGATAGGTAAACTAAGGCCCCTAAAAATAATAGGGAGTAATATAGGCTAAGAGTGTGTTTCAAACCTGACCAGCAGCAATTACTGGAGAGGCAGCAGTCACAGCCCAAACAGCAAGGATGCCACAAGCTACATTCTTAAGTTGCTTCACTTGAGACAAGTTTTCCTTTAATTCATGACCATCCCTAGATGCTGCACCCAAAGTAATATCATGAATAAAAGAAAAGAAATTCCTCCACTATTTGTTTGCAGAGGTTGGTAAGCAAAATCAAAAGCAATAGAAGTCGAAATCTATATATGACCATTTTGTTTTCTGATTCTGTAAATGCTTTTGGAAAATTGCTTTCTGGGAAGATAACAGAAGAGAAAAGCTAGGCTTATAAATCGTTGAAGATAAAAGTTTCCAAATTTAATTAACTAAGCAACAAACAACAGAATCAAACCCAGAACTTGGAACTGCTTTATATAACACAAGAACCAATCAAACAAATTTCATTGCAATTCAACCAACTGAACCAAAATTGAACGTGACAAGACAAGAATGAGTATTGTGAGAAGAATCAGTGCGGAAGGCTCACCAGAGCAACACACACGCATAGGTGAGTGGAATTCTGGGACTGTGAAACCATGGCGTTTCGTTGGGGAGAACTGGAGAGAGAGACCATTGCGCGACAATGGAATTGAAGCAAGTGAAGCAGCCATTTTCGAAACAATGGCAGTGTGAGACAGACGATGGCGTCCTCTTATCCGCTATAGTTTCCGTAGAAGATCAAGATGACGTGGCATGACACGTGGGATCGTGTCTGACGCCAATGTATCTTTTTTTTTTTGTTTTTGCTCTCTCCCCGCTTAGCCTTAGCCTTAGCCTTAGCCTTATCCCGGGTCACCACCATGGAATTGTCAATCTACTACAGTACATACAGCACACGGCGATAGCAACGACATGTCGTAGGAGTACAAAGTAAAAAAGTTAATAAATGAAGGAAAATGCTAGGGAGACCAATTTTGTATACTAACTCTCTAATAGAGTGTGGGATCCATTGAATTAGTTGGCTCGACCTCTATTAGAGAGTTGATATACAAGTTGATACACAAAGTTGATATCCCTCACATGACTCATAAATTAAAGGGTAAAGTGTCGTTTCCCCCCCTAAACTATTAAGCAATTCAAACTTATCCCCCTAAATTATTTCGTCTGCCGATTTAGTCCCTCAACTCATAATAAATAGTCAATTTCACCCTTACCGTTAAGTTTATCAAATTTCATCCATTTTTTTCTGTTAATAACAATGATAAATTTGTAATTTTAACTTAAAATCCATAAAAATATTGTAAATAATTAACTTTTAGAACCAAAAAAAAAATTCTTCTCCCCACAAAAAATCGGTGGGGATGGGGGTTCTGAGGGGAGAATAAATTCTTTTTGTCCTAAAGGTTAATTATTTACAATATTTTTATGGATTTTAAGTTAAAATTACAAATTTATCCTTGTTATTAATATAAAAATGGATGAAATTTGATAAACTTAACGCAGAAGTGAATCGACTATTTATTATGAGTTGATGGACTAAATCGGCATATGAAATAATTTAAGGGGATAAATTCGAATTGCATAATAATTCAGGGGGCAAAACGGCTAAAAATTCTAAATTAAATAACATGCCGGCAAATAATATTCTTTAAAGTCTACGTTACGTAAATAGAAAAAAAAAGAATTAAAAAACAGGAAAGAAAACACGGTAAAATATGGTAAAAGGCTAGTTCCTAAGAACAAGGAAGGAAGGAGAAACGGTCGGCCTCCATTGTGTTGTGATTGTGAATTGATCTTTTGTTGTTTCGTTGATTGTATATTTGGGAATTGACTTTTGGTTGGAGCCCTTTCTCTTTCTCTGGCACTGCAAAAATCAAAGGCGATGGAGAGCCAGAGCCAGAGCTCGTGCTTGTCGTACGAGAAGCTGAACGGGGTGGCCAGCTGGCTTGGGACCCACGTTGCATCGGCCTTCTTCGCATCGCTGGAGCGGTGCTCCTGCATCAATCTCTCCACCTCCGACGACCACGAAATGAACCCAGAAGAGGCCCACGACCGACCCCTCATGCTCTTCGCCTCTCGGTCTGTCAATCTCAGCGACCACCGTCCTCACTACCCTTCTTTTTCCTCCTCCTCCTCCGCCCCAAACGACGTCGTCAATCTCCCCGTCTGATGAGGGACAGGCACGTCAGCATCCTCGATGGGATCGGAAAATTGGGTTCATTTTGTTCTCTCTAGGTTTCTTTTCTTTGAAATTTTGGGTTTTGGATTTCTGTCCATTCAATTTCAAAGTGTCATGTTTTCAGGTAGTGAAAGTGGAAATTGAATCGGGAAAATTGGGGTTGGATTTGTTATTTGTGTATGATTATATGCTTTTTTACCCCGGATGTGGATGTGATGTGTTGCTGTTTGTATTGCTTGTCTCTAACAAAGTTGACCCAAAAAGAGTTCCTTTTTTGTTTTTTGTTTGAAGTGTATCATCATATATTATATAGTTACGTTAATGGGAAAATGAAGGTCTGATTTCTGTGTAATGGGTGTTGTTTGATTTATTTATCAATGTGATGTAATGGTTTTGCACAAGATCCAAACTCGTTATCTCAATTGCTCTCTTGGATTGGAACCATTAACAATGGGAAGAGAAGCTTTCTGGGTTTTGCACAAGATCCAAAACTCGCTAACTCATCTGATTTCCGGAAGCTTTCTGGGTTTGACTAGTTTCTGCAAAATGCATCCTCCTGAATGTAATCAGTTAACATGGAGGCGGAACGAACAAGACTTTTTGAATTGCTTCAAGATTTGAATGATAAGAATCAACGTTCCCTTCTCTTAAAAGTTGAAATGAAGCAGAATCAAGATTTGTTTTGTTTTGTTCTGTTTTCTCAAGACTCTACTATGAACTGTTTTTCGATTCTTCTAGAGATGAGAATTTTATGAATATGAATGGGCCCTGAATGCCGAGGGATCCCTGTTCTGGAGTTGTCATTTTAGGCCCATGGTATAGGCCTTGTTATGGGCTTGGGTTTCATGGATTGGTTCAGACGATGAGTCGTTCTGTGATGACCATGTAAAATATAGACCATAGATGTGGGCTTTCATATTAACCACATGAATGGATGGCTTGGACTGGTTGGTTCGAATCGAATGGATGCCTTGGGTTTATTTATGGTCTTCCTATCTCTCAAGATTTACAAGGAATGAATTTTATTTAATTACCTAAATTCAAAACAAAATGACTTTTTGGGATTACAATGTCAATAATCGATTATATTTTTAAAATTAATTAGGGAGCTTTAGTAATATACTCAAAATAGGACATGAAATTATAAAAAAATTTATTAAAAAAATCTTATGTGGAATTCACTTTATAAATATACCCAAAAACCATTTACTACATAACAAATAAGTGTTGAACTTCCTATAAATTACATCTCTGCCATTGATTAACTTAAAACAAGCTCAATACAAAAAACACACAAAAAAACTCAAAACAAGCCCAACCTATATTTTTTTTTAAAACCCAAACTTAAAAATAATAAATAATTAAATTTAAAAAAACCAGTCTATCCCCACGAACATTCCTTCTCCACCGAACCTCCGCAAACCATTTCATAGAAGTACATTGTTAATACCATGTCATAGAAGTACATTGTTAATACCATTTCATAGAAAAACACTGTTAATACCATTTCATACAGAAAACACTGTTAATATCATTTCATACAAAAAACTCAAAAAAAATACCCCAAGAAAGCCCAACAAGACATCCGATATTCTTTGCAGAAACCACCTCCAATTGTCCACAGTTTCACCAGATACAATTGCAAAGACAAAAAGAAATACATCTACATGAAAAAAAAAGGTACACTGTTAATACTATGTCATAGAAGTACACTGTTAATACTATGTCATAGAACTATCTTCCAAATAAAAATAACATTCTGGATATCATAAACTTCAAGTGCACAGCTATATAAAGCAAAATTTAGAGCATGATTTGTTATTGAAAATATGTTAATACTATGTCATAGAAGTATACTGTTAATACTATGTCATAGAAATCAACTCAATTGCAGCACTGTTTATACCACTTACTAGAAGTTAACAACTACATCATTCACTATCTAGTAACCAATTGGTGCAATCTGTAAACAGTGGCTTGAAGGTAATAATAGTAGACTACAGGTAATAACAGACGACTTTAGGTAATAACAGTGCATCCAGAAAAGTATAGGATAGGATCAGAGGAGGGAGGAGTGACAATTATCCCCCTGTCGCTTTTGTCGGGGATTTGCATTTAGATCTGATAAGCAAGTTTTGTCGAGCTTAATATGCAGAAAATTTTCAATACCTAATTGAATGTTTTTAGAGCAGGTACAGTGTCCTTTAAATGTAAGCTGTAGCTACGTAGCTAGCTTGGTAATCGGTCGGCCAAAAGCAGAATATGAATGTTCAATAATTGATCCATAAAATTAAATTAAATTAAATTAATTAGTTTGTGGCGCTTTCCCTTTAAACTTTCCGCTTTCCGCTTTCCACTTTCCATTTTCCACTAATGAATGTCCCTTCGATAATTAGAATTAGACATATGCTATGTTCTCCTTGTCTCCTAATTCAGCAACCTCTGTTCCTGTTCTAAACATGTCCATTATTTTCTTTCATCTTTCGCTTCATGCGCTTTTATTCTCTCTCTACTACGCCAAATTTCTGCCCTAAAAATAAAACAGGAATTTTATATAAAAGCATCACAATATTAATGCCAACACTGCAAATATTTTAAGGTTTTTTTTTTTGTGGGTATCAACAACACCCAACTTCTATTGTTGTATTGCCATATTTTGTTTCAAGCACGAGCATGCAGAGAAAACATCCAATTTACAAATGCGAGGAAAATTGACGTTACATTTTTATATAAATCGGCAAACCTATTCCTGTTAAGGTTAACAAAATCCTGACGACTCAGAGAGACTAATCTAAGGTTAATGTTAGACTAAACTGACAGTGTAAATATACAAAGTTGGGAGTGCTCATCATTCCCGTTAAGAGATATGTCTTCTCCGGAAGAGGGGATGGTCTGAGTGTTCAGCCCCTGCCTGAGACGAAATGGGTGGCTTCCTCCACATTCCCATTGCCAACCAAAGCTCCCTGACCCTACCATGAGACGGGCCAGAAATGGCAGACAAACAATTCAATCATTCTGACCGGCCACCATGGTGGAAGGGTGAAAGTTCCCCACCATTCTTTTCCCAAACAAATTCCAGCCACCAGCTCTGGATACCCTATCCCATCATAGAGAACAAAAGAAGTTGTACAAGGCCCACGGGCACCTGCATTATATATAGATATAATATCTCAATTTGGCTTTCTCCTAACAAATTACTTCACTTCTAATTTTGAGAACCGGCAGACCAAAAACATCCCACATTGATTAGAAATTATAATATCCAGACAAGCTAACCTCGGCCACTGGCTGGCTGATTCCAAATTGGATTGCACACTATCACCATGGAATTGCAGCCACTTGTAAAGACATAAAATGGTCATAGTCACCTCTGAAATCTGAGAAGGGTCCCATTGGAGAACCAAATGCTCAAGTTCATCTATCCTCCACATGCCTGCTAGAGTTGTCAACCTGAGCCTGCTGTGGCTGTTGAGGCTGCCAAACTTAATGTCACTCATTAATCCATTAGATTTGCATCTTCTAATGAGCCAAAGAGGGCACAACACATAAAGTGTCCTGCAAAGGGGATAGCTACAACTCTTTGAAAACCATGCCAAAAGCCACTATAGTGTCAAACAGGCACTGGTAGACCATAATTGTGAAATGACCTGATCCGTCCATCCCACCCTGCAGTCACAATAACCATACCCCATGCATGAGAACTAGCTGTGCTCTGACAAGAAGTTTTGAAAAACTTGTACTCAGATCTGTGCATAGTAGATGGCTTTGCCAGTGGGCTTGAAGTTGGAAGCTTCTCCTCTGGCCAAGTTGCGGATCCCTTGGGAATAGACTCTAGGAAAGAATCCTGGCTGAAAGAAAAACATGCAGGTGAAGAGAAAGGCAGAGTCTCTGGTAAATTCTCATCCACAGCCTGAAATTGGCTGTCATTTTCTAAGGAATCACATTTGAAACCACACCACGGTATTGCTATAGATACATTGGTGGAAAAGCGCTCACAAGATCTGATCTTTTTTGCTTGAGAGAGAACATGTTCTTCCTGATTACCGCAGTTCCATATATATACATTACAATCCTCACTAACTGAAACTATATGTTTCCCATCTGAAGTGAAGGTAGCAGATGTTTGGTTTCCTGCATTACGTTGTCCTGAAAGTACGAGAGACAAGGTTTAGAAGAAGAAGAAAAAACAGCTATAAATTTCAAATTCAAAAGCGCACAAACATTTATTTGACATAAGAGTATTAATGCATTACTAACAATTGCATCATATTTGCTTAAAATATGCACAGTGAACTGCCTCTAGAATATCGAACAGTTGGAAAAACAAGAAACAATTATAAAGAAAAGGATGAGTTATGTGCACACCTGCATACTTGCCAACCACATTAAGACCATGAAGAATTCTGACTTGTGAATTGGCACAAGTGACCATCACTTTGCCAGGATTGTGTGGGAAAAACTGTGTAACATAACATACAATTATTGAAGTTCAGGTCCCAAATGAAAAGGTGAAGTGATATAAAAAGGAAACCAAAACAGAAACAAGAAAACAAAGCATTGGGAGAAAGTCATAACTACCTGGAAGCCTGTAATCTTTCTGCAGGGAGATTTCTTTTTACTATGCAAGCATATTTGAGCATCTAATTGCAAATGATTATCTGTCCAAGAAAAACATAACCACTTCATCAGTACAAACATCCCCAAAATCAATCGATTTGAAGGTCAAAATGTGACGCAAGTATAACAAATATCTCATGAAAAGAATTTGGGATATTGTGATGCATTTTGTATCGAAAAATTTACACAAAAATGGATTTGGAAATTTAAACATTGCAATTAAATATGATGAAATTACTCAACCAGCAAAAAAAAAATCTAAATTGAGCACAGACATCTAGTCAGTTCCTATGAAAAGGACATGAACAGAAGGAGGGTGAGGAATGCTGGTCTTAAATGTCAAAGCACACCTGATATATTATAAAATCTGCAATTGCCAGTCATTGAGCCAACAATTCCTCCCTGCACAAGAAATCGACAGTGTTTAAATAAACATTAATCTATATCTGATCATACACATCAACATTTCTACACAATGGAAGGGCAAGAAAATCACCAAACCTGCCCATCAGGGCGATAGCACACTGCAGTAACTATATCTCTTATATCACTCCAATCAACAACTTGGCAGCAACGAATTCCCCAAATGCGTACTTTGCCATCTATTGAACCACTGATGAAGTAATTATCATCCACAGGATTAAATTGAACGCAGGTCACTGCACAGCACCATAACATAAAGAAAAATGATAAGAGGTAGATTCAATATAATACAACAGAAGAGACTAGAACTTTGCTGTTTCATATAATCATACAAACTAGCCAGAAGCGCACCATAATTACTATGGGAAAAGACTTTGAGGCAATGGTCACATCCCACTTGCCAGAGACGAACAGTTTTGTCAACAGAAGACGACAGCAGACACTGCATCCAAAACAACATACCAAATTAAATTTCTGACATATTTCACTAAAAAATTATCAATATTTTCTAAGATTCCCAAAATTTAGCTGCAAATCATATAATCACTTACATTATTCCTTGACCAAGAGAGATCCAATATATCACCATCATGCCCATGAAATTCATGCAATGGTTTCTCCAATATCCGAAAGACTTTAGGGGGGAATATAACACAAGCTGAATCCGGTGTTTTCCTAAGGCTCCCTGATTTTTTATCCTTGTCCGCAAATAGTGGATTTAGCTGAGAGAGATGATTCACTGTGAAGTAAATGCAGGATGGATCTATTTCTGGAATGTCATGTTCATTAGATCTCTCATTCTCCACCACGTTCCAGACTCGCACAATCCCATCTTCACCAGCACTTGCTAGGTATTGTCCATCAGGACTGAATTTCATTGCCAAAATTGCACCCTCATGGGCCTGGATATCTTGCCCCATGTAAAGAGCAGAAAGTTCCTTCAATCGCTTCCTGCAATGGCGAACTTTAACTCTCCGAGCCTTGTACCCCATAATTGCATCATTTTCATTGTCTGTCAATTTATCAGCCTCCCCTTGCCTATCAACAAGGCATGACATGGACCGTAACCTACTCAACCACACCTTCTTAACTCTCTTCAGTATCCCAGCTCTATTGTGCACCTCCTCCACTTGATTTTCCATCAACTGTAGGGACAAGGAAGATGATGAACAAGAAGAGCGCTCAGACTCTTCAGCCACTTCTTGGCCTTCACCTACTTTACCATCCTGCCCTAGTTCACCTGCATTACACTCCAAAATCATACCTGGATTTCCACCTCTACATGCAAAATTATCCTTTGAACCCAACTCAATTGAGGAATTGGAATAGCCATTACGCCAGCATGACATAGAAGACCGACTCAAACAAAACTCATCTTCAAAACGTGAGGTTCTCAACACAGCCCCACTAGTCTCTCGAATTCTTTCAACCTCCCCTGCTACATCACTAGATATGTCTAGTGAAGTCTCTCTCACAACTTGATCTGCACTCAGTCCCATCCACTCCAGAAACTTAACCCGACGCTCCTTAACACTTCCAGGGCTTTGAACCCAAACCTCATATGGAAAACTAGGCGGAACCCAATTGATGAAGGAAGAAGTTGAATCAAATACTTCAATGTTATCAGAACTTGCATCAGATGTTGATGCAATATCCTCTTGGGCATCAAAAAACCCATATTCTTCTTCACTAAAGCTACCCATTATTCTTTGAGTTCAACCCATGAGATTCCACATCAAGAAACCAACATTTTAAGCACCAGCCAACGTGCCAATATTCAATCCCCCTCCAGACAAGCAACCTTATTGAGTAAGAGTAACTACAAAATTAAAATAAAATAAAAAAACAAAAAACACAGAATCCAAGATCAGTTTAACAGAAATACTTGTTAAATTAAACAAGAATGGAAATAATATGAATAAAACAAAAAGCAAGAGATCCAACATGGATCCCAATCCACACCCATTGAACCTGGTCTTCCACCACAAATGAAAATTGCAATGAACCCAAATTTTCCAAAAACACTTCTCGGCACACAGAGAAAACCCCATTGGCAGAATTTGATGATCATATCATTACAATTGAATAAATGAACCAGAAAATTATTAACGACAGAAATAATGGAGGAAACAAACATACAATTTTGGTTACATGGGTTGCGCATCTATGAGATTCCTTTGCAACTGAAGAGGGCATAGATCGAAGCAGCCATACTCTACAAATTTGGAGCTTTCGGGACTCGCTCTCTCTCTCTCTCTCGGAAGCAAACAAGCACTCTACACATAAATGCGAAAATTAAAATAATAAGCAATTTAGTATTTATTTCAGCAGCAACAACAACAACAACAAAAAGTTGCAAAATAGAAAGGGGTAAAACCGGAAAAAGCACGAGTTCCTTGATATTCGTGAACGATGGCACGAGAAACGAGATTTCAAGAGTAGGATGTGCTTGTGTTTGCTCTCTCTCTCCCTGTACCTGTATCTCTGTCTACAAAATAATCCTCTCTTTTTTCTTTTTTAGTTTAATGAAATTAAATATTTCGAGTACTTTAATGAGATTTTTCCGGCCAAAAATCAAATGAACACAGATTTTAGACTTTCGTATTAGAAAGAAATAATGATAATGTCAATGGGTTCCCACTACGTGGATTCCCCTTTTTTCCGATGCCACTCATGTTCGAAACTTCAAGGATTTCTTTCCTCCAATGTAATAAAATAATAATAATAATAATAATAATAGCCAAAGTAGCAGTGAAATGCGTAAATGCACAGTGGATGGATGTTGATACGATTTCATATATTAGGAAAGCGGTGGATGGATGAACCGTGTATCTTTTACAAATTACAATCAGTCTTTCTTTCAATATTTCATCAATTAGGTACGTGAATAGTGGCAACAATTTGGTACGTCACTTTCCACTTGAAGAGGTGGTGGTCAATGCCAAATTGTTTGACTTGGAATTCTAATTGAAGAATGAATGACTTTTACTTTAAAAAGCGGAAATATTTATATATAAATGAGCATCAAATATCGAAAATTATGACCGTCCAATGAAGGATTGCATGTTAATGGTCAAAGACAAGAGGGACACAATTCCAAACTGAAATTACCATAGCAGGGCAGTGGGCAGTGGGCAGTGGGCAGTGGGCAATGGGCAATGGGCATGGGCATATTTTTATGATATGCTTCCAGCTATATATGCCCATTTAGACTGACTGACAGGTTAAAGCTGGATCCTGGATGTCACCAGTAGTTTATGCATGGCTTCCAATGAAAATGTTTTGTCTCTGGGTTTTCGAGTGTTTTAAGACAATTGCACGAGATTATGGCATTTACATTTACTGCATATTCTTTCAGTAAATACAAAAAGCATGCAAAAGCTCGATTAATTATCAAAATATATATGATTTGCAGGTGGATTATATAATTTATGGTGATGTTGGAATTATTCATTCATGCATTCAAATGATAGCAATAGTAATTAAGATTTAAAAAAGTCAAAAAGTAAATTTGCATTATACAGCAGCGTGATCATAACTCGTGAATCATAATTTCATAAACTTAAAACAGCAGCAGCATCATCATTGAAAAATGACAAATAAAGTTCATTAGTAGTAATTGGGTGGCTTTTCGGAAGGTTTATGTCACCATTAGAGCCATCTAAAGTCTTAAAAAGTCAAGAAAGTAAAAGTCGGCTTGTTTCCGTTAAACCGGGCAGTTTACTTAAAAACTCTTTGAGGTGTCTCATCATCTCATTGGTTTGGTAGTAGGCTAGTAGCTAGTAGTTGAGAGATTGCCAGCCACCCAGCCACCCAGCCACCCAGCCTTTGTTTTGGTTTCATTGATATCATCAATTTTTCCGACTGACTGTCATTGCTGTCTTAATTAACGTGCAAGAAGGAAGCTTGTTTAAATTTTAATTGATAATTAAGCAAAGGCTCTGCATGCAACAAAAGTAAGCAAGTAAAAAAATGGTAACTCTGTTTGTTTTTTCTTTTCTTTTCTGTGATGGCGATCTGCAAAAGTCACACTTGACACCCAAGACAGAAACATGCAGACAGTCTTGCTTTCCTTTTTCTGCATAATAAAGTGAAGTGAAACACATAAACTTAAACTAACCTTTTTTTTCTTTGGGTTAAAACGCTCTCCTTGATTGACAGGTTACTGCATACAATAATATTATTTAGTAGAGTTTCTGCTTGGTAATAATGATATAATATTATTTATCGTCATCAACAAGAAAAGTGTACTTATTATTAAGATTGGGAAAGTTGATACCAAGTAACATGCATCATGCATGAGCAAATAGTTGCCTCAACTCTACCCAAAAAAAACTTACACGTAACGGGGATAACACTATTTTAATATCCATACCAATAACACAATAACATATAAAAAAGTTATCTATCCTACGTGTCATTGTGTTATTGAGAATAACAAAAAGTGTTATTCCCGTTACATGAGAGTTTCTCTCATACACTACATGACGAGATATTCTCCAAATTTCCATGGAGGAGTTGGGTTTAATAATTGAATTTGGTGACTTTGATTTAAGTCATTTGACTTTTGTGCCACATAAGATCACATTCATTTTTTAAAATATTTTATGATGTATCTTTTTATATATAAAAATATCATTTTTTTCCAATATTGCCCCTTATGACTTGAATCATGTAATAATCATTTATGTCATAATAATTAGACATTTTTTTATAGGTAACATATAATTTTATTTGTCTATTTTTATATATAACTTATAGGTAGTCTTATAATTTATGTTTTTAACTTATAAATAGTATTCTAATTTATATTCCTAACTTAAACGTAGTCATCTAATTTATGTTCATAAGTTATAAGTAGTCTTCTAATTTATGTTCATAACTTATAGGTAACACGATTTGTCACTAAGTTTTTCATTGTTGCTAATAATAACATTATTTACTTGGATGTCAGGTACATAATTTCATGTAGGTGCTTGTCTAATCGATTGATATATTATGTGGGTCTTTACTTTTCATTGATTAAATTGTATTTTATCCATATATTAGAAATATTATCAAGGAAATAAATTCAAAATTTTAAATTATGAAATTCAATTACAAAGAAATAATGCATTAAATTTAGATTTTCAATGTGTTTTCCTTATTTACCTTAAAGGGTAAAATCGACACAATAAGAAAAAATATAATAAATGTCAAATGACCTACATCTAAAACTAAAAACGTGTGAATTAAACTCAATGATAGCTAAACGTTTTAGACCTAGATCTAAGAAGCACTATTATTTGGTAGAATTTATGCTTGATATAATATTATTTATTGTTATCAACAAGAAAAGGGTACTTATTAGGATTGGGAAAGTTGATACCAAGTAACATGCATCATGCATGAGCAAATAGTTGCCTCTACTCTACATGACGAGATATTCTCTATAATTGAGAATAATATAAGCATAAAGTGTTGAATGAGATGAAAACACTCCTTTGCATATATGCAGGGTTCAATCGCAATGGCAATGGCGTAGAGAAATTTTGCGAATTTGACAATATTATGTTGTTCTGTCCTCTCATGGAAATTGGAATGGAACCAACATAATGCACAAGTCACAAATCATTAGGGCATGATGATAAAGTTGGTGTACCTGCACTGCAGCAACAAATAACAATCAAAATCTGGGTTTTAATTATTATTGGGTAGCCACCAAGGAAGGATTCTTTCTTGGCCTTAAACCTAATTGTATAATTTTGTAAGTCCATGGTATCGCATGGTGGTTTGTCCTTGTAACTTGTGATTCTCTCCCATAATCCCATTCCCATGCCATCATTCTATTTGTATATAATAATTTAATTTGGCGTGAATGCATGCATGCATGGCAAATTATGGGTGCGTGCGTAGTGCCTTATATTACTCCATAAATTGGCAGCCGACATAGATTAAACGTATTTTGTTGGTATAAATTATTTATTTATCCTGTTACCCACCTGTTCCTGTACATAGAGATTTTCTAATGCATTGATGTGTGTGTGTCCCGCCCGACAATTGATGGACTGACCTTTTAAGTAATGGCTTCATACTATGTACAGCTTTGGCTCTTTCTTTCTTTCTATCTCCACTTTAAAAAAAAAAAAAGTAAAAAACAAACTACTTTGGATCATCATCAACTCTCTCTTCTTATATATCTCTAGATACATCGCACGTTTTGAGCTAATGAAAGTGATGCTTACTTCAGCCGGATCACTAGCCTAGACAATATTATGCCATCTGAATTCAATATAAAGTTTCAAAATCAAACAAAAAGTACATTAATTTCGTTCATAATCATTATTTTATTTTTATCTGATCAATTTATTATTACATTACTTTTTTTTATAGGAGCTTTCTTATTGATATAGGAAATAATATACTAAACTCACACACACTACATCGACAAGTTGTGACTCGAACCCGTGACTTACTGTGAAAGATGCTTCAAACCACTATACTAATGGGTCATTTGCTTTATTATTCCATTCCTTAAGTAGTATGATTAACGAAAATGAATTTACACTGAGGGAAATTAATATATATACGTGGGTTTTTTATTGGATCGTATGCCATCGGTATCAAGTGGTTAATAGCGCTGCATCATGTGAATATAAATGAGTAGGGCAGATGCATGGAATACTTGTTGGGCTTCGTTGGATATGATGAATAGTTGACTTTTGATATAAGACACAAAATCTATCAATATCTTCTGATATTAAACTCTCGAGCACATCATCATTCAAATGAAAGATGCAGGAGCCAAAAGCCCTTTCAGGCTTATCCTTCAAGAAATAAAAAGCATGGAAAAAGTGTAGCGAAAACTACAATTCTACATGTCACAAGTCACAAATGTGATGTTTCTATTGAAAAATCAGATATTTATACATATGTTTGTGGTGATGAGCTTGACCATTCATAGTTGCTAGTACCACGGCTTTTCGACATATAAATAATTTTTTGAAAATTCAATGTGTACTCTTACTACCCTCATTAACATTTGTTCCATGGAATTAGATGCATGCATGATTTTCCACCAAACAGGCTGGACCGTGGGGGTCTACGACTACGAGTGGTTCCATTTCTATGCATAATTAATATTGTGAATTGTTAATTTGTAGGATGGGTACCCACCACAACACACTTTGTCTTTAGGGCATGCCTCCTTTTCACTTTTCCCCTCTTTAGTTTGGCCCTATTTCCCCCACATTTTTGTTTGGGAACGAAAAGTAACAAATCTAAGGACAAGTCACAACTTTGGATGGTCCAAAAACCATCAAACTATTGCACTGGTGATGATCTCTTTATGTTTCATCATGCAAGCAAAGTTAATCAATTCAACTGGTGATGATCTCTTTATGTTTCATCATGCAAGCAAAGCTAATCAATTAAATTGGTGATGATCTCCAGGCAAAGTTAATCAATTAAACTGGTGATGATACGTATATAACTTTCTAATAATATGGTTTTCTGTCATGTTATTAAAGTTACACACATATGACTGTCGATTTTCTGTCATGTTATTAAAGTTACACATATATGATTGTCGATAAGATGCGGATGAACTTAAACGGTCAGAAATTCCACTAACCCTAGCACCACTGTAGTCCAATAACCGTTATGATCAATTCTTCTGCCGAGCACATGAAAAGCTTCAAATACTTCATTGGGATTGAAGCTCTGGTGGAAAATCTGTGGTTGCAGATTCTACCTGTTGGCTGGACCAAGTAATTAACGGCAAATATATTTAAGTACACAAAACTCAGTTCATATAGTTGTGATATATAGGACCACAATTTTGGGGGTTCGGGTAGTAGATGTATCTAAGCAAAATTTGATGGTAGCAGTCGCACTAATTTGTAGCAACAAAATTAGTGAGTGTGTTGTGTAGGACCACAATATTGTGGGGTGGTGCGACTGATCAAAATCAGATGGCAGCAGCAGCAAGGCTTAGGCAACTACCTTCTCTCTGTCTCTTTTGCCAGCTACTACTTCTGTACGTACTGTGGGTTACGGTAGCTCCTGAAATTTGGACCACTCTAGCGACAACCAACTCTCTTTTTTTCCTTTTTTTCTGAAGCAGAGAAGAAGTGGTCCTCTAAAACTAGCGAGGCAAGCAAGTGTGTGCTGTAATTGGGCTGACAGTCCTGAAGCTTGCTAAGGCTGCTTGCCATGACATGGCTCTGCCTCATGAATTTCTTCACACTCTCTCAACCACCATAATCATTTACTTGCTTCATTGCCTTGGGTTGTGTTGGGGATGCCAAAAGCCATTTTCAACATTTCTTCAGATATAGTCCAAATCGACTGTTTGATTTTAAGGGAAAGCATTTTTGTGTTCTTTTCCTTTCCATTTTGTCTCGGATTCTTTCCAAAAAAAGAAGAAGTAAAAATTGAACCCGACGTGAATCGAACACGCAACCTTCTGATCTGGAGTCAGACGCGCTACCATTGCGCCACGGATCCGATGATATGATGAAGATGCATAGTGCTATATAACCTGTACGGAATGGGCTTTATGGTTTTTTACCCTACTATTCTATTGTGTTCATAATGCACAGAAGACAAAACTATGGGCTTACACTTTGCTTTTGAAAAGTAGTAGGCTGTAAAGATGAGCTTGAATTCTTTATGGGCTTTTGGCCATTAGGCCTTCACTTATTGAGCCCGTGTGGGTTGTTTGAAGCAATGTCTAAAATATTAATGGTTTTGGAAATATCAATAGTCCAAAAATACAGAATTTTAGATGAAAATCTCAAGATATTATCGATATTGATAAAAATTGAATAAAAACCAAAGAAATTGTAAGAAAAACTTGAAATTTTTTATTGAAACTTTGGAAGATGTTTATTTAGTCAATTATCTATTAATTTATCACAAAAAATTGGAAAGAAATGCATTGCATGATGGGTTTAATTGATTTGATAAACACTGTGAGTATAGAAAATATATAGTAATTAATGAAAGAAGATTAAACACACCATAATTATTTATATATAATGATTTACTACACTATTTTACACTTTATATATTGCATGGTAAGATACATGAGTGATTTAGTACCACATGGAGTTCCTATGAGGTTCAAAATTTTCACTATCTTCATAATCTCTATGTGTAGTAGAGTAAGTGCATTGTGAAGAGTAGTCATCAAATGATAAATCCTCAAAATAGTTTTGCATGTAATTGTTAACATGTCACCCATATGGATTCGAGATTGGTTGATGTCATCCATAAGCAAAATCATTTGAAGATTGGTCTCGGATTCTTTTCATGAGTCGCTCGATTCCTTCCTGAAGGGAATGGGATATGAAGGGTAGGGAAAGGGTTGGTTATGAACTAATTTTTCCATGTGAAAGACTCATCTTGTCTTGAAAAGGAAATGTCAAAAATCCACATTCTCATGTGAAAATCTAATTCTTACAAAAACAGTTCAAAACAAAACAATATAAATATACATATTTTAGCATATTATCACAAAAACATAAGCAACATGGTGGTTAAGGCGTTGGAGTGAAACAACAGGGGTTCGAATCCCCCTTTGCGTGTGTGCAATATTATAGCGATATTTTGATAAAATATTACTAAGTGTGAGACAAAATATCTCACTGGTGTAAGGTCTTGAGTTTGAATGCTGGTGTAAGGTCTTGAGTTTGAGTCCTAGTATCCATATGTAGTGTGTTAACTCAATAGGAAAAATCAAAATTAACTCTTGATATTTACTTATTTCCAAGGCGACAGCCACATGATTTTGTTTTTTGGGGAAATATGATTGTAGAAGCTCACAGCATTCAACCTTGTAAAAATCAATGCACAGTTTAGGCCAATTTCGAACCTTCAAGATTCAAGCCAGCATATTATTTTTATCCAAAAATCGACTGATATGTCTGCGTTGCCATTTTAAACGAAGGCACTTACTCACATTTCCTTTTCAAGTTTCTCATTTCGGAACTTGGAATTTAAATAGACCAAAAATTGTGGTCTAACAAAAACAGTCATGAGTATACAATTAACCTGTTAGCGGCCCGTAAGCTTAATTTAGCTTGTTGGCAAAAAAGAAAAAAGCTTCATTTAGCTATGGTGATGGTGAGTGGGTGTTGAATAACTTAGAAGAGAAATGCTAGCAACATTCTCTCTAACCTTCTCTTTTGGACATTCTCCATTATCTTCATAACATGTGTCAATTTCTACACTAAAAACGATGCCATTAATACATTAGACATTGTTTTTAGTGTAAAAATTGACACATGTCATAAAGATAATGGAGAAAGTCCAAAAGAGAAGGTTGCTAGCACTCCCCTAACTTAAAATGGGCTAGACAAAATGCTCAGTTGGATATTCATTCTCATATCCATTGTAATCATAATACAATCGCTCCCCTTTTGGTATGTCTCTGTTTGCAATCAGTAAAACCCGACTCTCACCATTGACATCGTATCTTACACATTTTAGGTTCTGCTTCTTTCTCCCATCCCTGCACCAAATTACAGTAACTTAGATTATATCGGCAAAGTACCACCTTCATTTTCTGTCACAATATCCAGTATGCTTCAAGCTTTGGAAGTAATATCATACATACAAAAGGCAGAAAATAAAACTTTGGAATGGAGGTGAGCTTACGGTGTGTGATTGTTGATGCCATTGACGAAGCGGGCAATGTTACCATGCTTGTCAGGACAAATGACAAGGCTTTTACAAGGGTCAGCAGCTGAAAGCAATGTCATCATGCTATCCCCATCATCATTTTCACGGTTCTTCAAGTAATCTACATCTCCAGCATATTCTGTAATTATTGTCAAATCCCTTATAAATTTATCAGCCTCTACTGTGAACCTGTGAAATTCAAGTGACTATACTCAATCAGGGACTCAATTGTATCAACTACCAAAAGAAAATATTTGTTTTTTTAATAAACTCACCCCTCCTGAGGATCAAAAACAACCATGAGGGGCGGACATTCTCCTCTATCCATCATGCTTTTGCACAAATTCAAAGTTTCAAAATCTTCTTTCGACAAAACCTGCAAAGACAGTATTGTGATAATCAGTTACGCCATTGTCAATGCAAGCCATAGGATAAGACAAATGTACTTTTTGGATCATCCCTCAAATTAAGAAAATCAAATATCATATAGTAGGACTTCTCTACCAGAATATGTCTACGAATATAACATCAATCTCTAGATGTAGCTTATGGATACATGAAAATAACAATAGAGATGCTGTTTCAGGGGTCATATGCTTGCAAGTGCTAATGTTCAGTCAATCCCAGTGGTTACAATGCAATCTTCTATCATGATACTGAGCTTTTGTTGACATACACAGAAATTTTTATCATTCCCTGGTTTAGTAACATTGAAACCTCATGCAGAGCTGTGGACACTGTCCACATGCTTTTTTTAACTTTTAAGGAACTTTACATTAAAAGGACAGTAGAGGCAGAATTTCAGCACAGTTGAATCAGTGGAAGACCATATTACAGAACATAAATATACACATTGAAACTAATATAATTTCAAACCCGGAAATTCAGCTCAAATCCACCAAAACAGTGAATTCTACACCTTTCCTAATTGGTTAAAGAGAGAATTCACTGTACTCTATTAGCCCAACCAACATGGGAATTGAAACAATTTTTTATTTATTGGAGAGGTCATTGTTTACAATATACCTGCATTCCTCCTTGCTCAAGAGCTGCACAATTGGCCAACCTGGGTGCCATTCTAGGCCGATAAGTAAGCTCATTACTGAACTTAGTCCCAGTGGCAGTCAATGCTGTTGCTAGTGACGCCATTTGTTGCATTCTCCTTGTATGATCCTCGGTGGGACTAAAGGGCAATAATCTCCTTTTCTTTTTGGACATCACCAAGCTGCTAGCCCGCCTTCGCCTCTTTCGGTTATCTATAAAAGTATCAAAATATACAGAACCAGGATGTACCCAGTTATAAACCAGCACAGACATATAAAGAAATAAAACCTTCAGAGGAACCCATAAAAAAATAAAATGAATATGCATCCTAATAAAAGTTTTTCACTGGCGTTTACCTTGATTTATCTTATGGAGTGATTCCGCAGACCTTTTAATCCGAAAAAAATCACTAATTTTGGTCTGATGGAGAGGGAAAGCTGTAGCACACAACGAGAAAGGCAATTGAATCAATAGAAGAATCAATCAAATCTGAGTATTTCAGCCTCAAAACAAATCAAACAGCTTAAATTGAAAACCCAAATAAAAAAAACAGAAATACAATTGCAGTATAAGCCTACCCACAATCCCACATTCAAATCACCCATAAAAGTTAGGGCAACAAAAATCCCAGTAGTTAGCTAATGAATCTGGACAGAATAAATAACGAAAATTGGAAAAAGATAAACCGGGAACGTACACTTGGGCTTTTTGTTCTTGGAGCAACAAGGGCCAAACCACTTTCCTTTAGGCACGTGAACAAGGATGGGTCTCAGGCAAAACAAATGGTACCCTCTGTTACAGTTACAGCCGTCGCACAGAAGCAGCTCGGCCGGAGAGTCGCCTGACCCACATTCCTCACAGGAAACGTCGCCGTATTCAGAATCCGAAGCACTATCAGAGTCATCGTCGACTATTTGAGAACGAGAAAGAGGCTTGGGGGCTTGAGTTCTTCTCCCAAGCACTACCATATCTTAATTCTTGCTGTCGGACTTTTTTTCTTTTTCTTTTTGGCCTTTACGGATTTGGTTCCTGCGAGGTTGCTGTGCCTATTTAACCAATGGGGCGCATTTCGCGCGCTAATTTTGGTTCGCGGGAAATGATGTTGGCGCCACCTTGGGTCGTTTTGTTAATTATTTGGCGCCACTGTTTCCTGACGGGCTGGGTTGGGTCTAGTTCAATAAGCATGTGCGGGGTTGGGCTTGGACTGAAAATATTTAAACCCATAACTAAGTGACCCAAATATTAAAGAAAGAAAAACACACACCCTTACAGCAATTTCCCCTTTATTTTCTCTATTCCAATTAATACTTTTTTTGTGCAAAGACCAATTATACAATTTTGTGTTCCTTTGGCAAAGCCCAATTAATATTTAAAAATTCTTCATATTTTAATATAAATAAAAATAAAAAATAAAAAACCAAGGCAATCATCATCTAAGCTGAGAGAGAGAGGGAGAGATACCTCAAATCCTCAATGGGGGCTCATCGACATCGTCTTCAAATCCATTGCGGCAGCTCTTGGAAGATTTCTCCATTTCCGATCTATTCTATTTGCCTGCCGCCAAGATAATAAATTTATCCGCCAAATAAATAAAATGTAGGGCCTAAATTGAGAGAGAGAGAGAGAGAGAGAGAGAGAGAGAGAGAGAGAAGGTAGTTTAGGAGTAGAGATTGGATGAGAGCGAAGTGTGATGTGAGTGAGAGAGGTTGTGGTGGAAATGCGGCGGTCCAAGGCCGACGAGAGTACCCGAATTGGGTTCGAACGAAGGGTCTGGAAATGAAAATAGAAAAAGGAATTTACTCTTGTGAAGTTTTTGTTTGTTTTGTACAACAGTGACCATGGAATTGTAGCCTACGTGGCGACTTCCATTTCCGACTTCCTTCCTAATCCTACCTCTATTCCCGAGTACTAGTATAGTAACCCTGAAATAATTGTACTTGGTCAATTTATTGGGCCTAATTTTAAGTAATAAAAAGATTACATATCAAAAAATATATATAAATTCCTCACATAACAAATATATGAGTCATGATCTCTTGATTCTAATGTTTAAGGAATCAGTGTCACCCACCATTGGATTTAAATCCAACTACGGCGATAGAGTTCTTAAAGGAATACAAAAGTAGGTGGGCTGGATTTAAATCCAATTATGGGTGACACGGATTTCATTACCAAGAGATCATGACTCACAAATATATATAAAAATTCCATATTTCATCTAAATAGTTATTATTTCTAAAATTATGCGAGAGTGAGAATTTTGAGGAAAAATAAAAAATATGTACCATATCGTCATCATTACCATTATCTCAATTATTACCATCTTGCCACCGATATTTGATAAATTACAGTATAATTATTGTGTTTGTTTGTTAATTAAATCCACGTGCGATGTATGGCAACGGGTTGGGTAGAGGTCAGATATGGCAATACCATCCCCGTTATTATCGGAGGACTATCCCCCATCCCTACCCCTAATCCCCGATTCTTCCATGCCAAAATGGAAGAGCTCCTGGGCTTAGCCCCATTTGTCACAACAACAAAAAATAAGCAGAGAAGATGGTGAGAGCAGATCCCGCACTATAAGTGTTAGGGTTAATTCTATATAATTTTTATTTATTTAGCTGGAATGGTAAGCCTTGAGTATATTGATTATTTTTTTGACCAAAAAAAAAATATTGATTATTTAAGTGTTTATATATCGGGCCTAGTTTGGGGATGGGGATGCCAATATCATCCTTGCCCCATAGGCGACGAGAATTTTTTTAATTTGGGGATTCCTATATCTGATCCCCGTTTTGCCATGAAATCTCCCCCTATTAAGGTCGGGGACCCGATTGGACGGAGATTTCTACCATCTCTAGATGTATAGCTATGACCACTTGTTGATTAGTAGTTAGTCGGTTGTTATATTAGTAGTAGTTAGTTAAGAGTTTATTTTATGCTGCGATTGGTTTGTTTGTTAACGGGTTTATAAGTTGGTGATTGTAATATGATTAGGATCAATTAATTTGTAAAAATTGAATTCGCTTCAAATAAATAACTATTTATGCTACATGTGAGTTCATGTTGAGGATAGCATGGGATTCTATCACTAGTATGCTTATTGTCCCTTAAAGTGTATGACTTGAGCTTCTACCAAGCAACCAATGGAGACTCGAGTGCATAAGATTGAGCTTCCTATTTTCCCTTCTTGGAAATTCGATCATTGGGTGCATTTAGCATAGGGAACCAAAAAAACATGGAGCTTACTTTATAGTTCATTTGATCCCCATGCCAATGCCCGGGACAAAACCGGCTAGACCCAGGAAAAACCCAACCTCCGTCAAATTGTGAGGGAGGAAACTAGCTCAACTTTTTCCATGGATCCCCGATATCCAAGGCCCCTCAAAATCCACCTAGTTTCATCCACCGATTCTCCCGAGTTCACAGACTTAACTCAGTCTCTGACGCGTTCCAGAATCATTGCGCTCGATGCCGAGTGGAAGCCCATCCGCACCCACCAGTCATCTTTCCCAACAGTCTCTCTCCTCCAACTCGCCTGTCAACTCAGCAGTGACTCGGGCGAGTCAGATGACTCAGTCGTTTTCCTGCTCGACTTGTCCTCCATTCCTCTACCTTCAATCTGGGATTTACTTAGAGACGCATTTGTTTCCCCCGACATTCTGAAACTGGGTTTTAGATTTAAGCAGGATTTAATATACTTGTCTTCCACTTTCAGCTCACAAGGATGTGAACCTGGGTTTGACAAGGTAAGAGCTTTAAATTTATCAGTCGTGGACTGCTAGCTTGCTGGGAGAAATGCGGGAAATGAAGGGAAAGTCTAACTTCAAGCAATTTTCTTTTTATATGTACCTCTGTTTTATTAATTTCACAACTTTTGCCCATGAATGAAATTAATCACAAGCTTTTGCTTGGGTTATAGAAATGATTAATATGGTAGTAATTGAGAAATTTTATTCAAACATGACCTTAACTTCCCTTATTGCTCACAATCTAGTGACTGGAACTTATGCGGAAGTGTAACCTGGGTTTAGATTGGTGAAGGCTGAATTAAAAATTCTCGAACTGATTTATTTATGGCGTAGAGTACTGTTGTTTCTGTGAGATGTTCAGGATATGGCCTCATAGAGGGTTTGTTTCGTAGAAGCTCATTTGATATTTTCATAAGAGAATTCTGTTTAAAGTTCACAAATTTATGGTGAACAGGTGGAACCCTTTATGGATATTACGAGCATATACCATCATCTGCAGCACAATCAAACTGGAAGGAAGACGTCAAAGGATATCAAGAGTTTAGCAACTATCTGCAAAGAAGTCCTTGGCATTTCTCTTTCAAAGGTTTGGCTTTTCAAGACCTTTGCTATGATCATTTGAGTACCAAGTCAAGTTCCTGTTTTACTATGTGATGTAAATTTTTTTTACTTTTAACTGCATAAGGGAGTGATGGGATGGGTGTGCTTAGTTCCTATAATTGTTTTTTAATGTAACATCTCTTCTTTAGGAACTTCAATGTAGTGATTGGTCATGTCGTCCTCTTACAGAAGAGCAGAAAACATATGCAGCTATTGATGCACAGTGTTTGCTTGAAATATTTAATGTCTTCCAAGCCAAGGTCATCAAGGAAGGTCTGTCTTACTAGATATGTAACCACACTGCTTGCTTGAAATACAACCTTGTATTTTGTTATATCCTGTTGGTTATGGGAAGTTATTGGAAATCTAAATTGCAGGGAGCTTGATTCACAGTCCCATTGAAGCACATCCCTCCACTGTGAATCTTGGATTGAAGGAGGTTCTTGAGAAGCTTGATGTATGTAATAAAATTGTTAGGATGAAAGTCCGTGAAGCTTTGGATATAGTCCGAGCGACCACTTCTTATATATCTCCTAATATAGCTACAGAAGAGGGAATGGCTTTGAGGATGCGGCCTAGGAATACCCTGCCTATGGATGAGTTACTCGTGAGGGTTGTAAACAAATATGGGGAGGAAATTTTGTTGAAAGAATCTGATAAAAGGGCCAGACCTAGCAAAAGAAAATCTAAAAGACGGTCATCAGTGGGTTTGATTTGCAATGAAAAGCAAGGACAGAGTTTTGAAGATTGGCAAGGTCCACCTCCGTGGGATTTGACCTTGGGCGGTGATGGACACCCAAAGTTTCTCTGTGACGTGATGGTAAGTTTTTTCTTATCTGTCTATGTTTCTTTGCTCTTATTAATTTCACTTTTTCTTTGTCTTACATGGTTGATGCCGATTACACAGGAAAAAGGAGTGATCGGCAATTGAACTACCCATCCCCATCCCCCTCTTTCTTTGTTGCTCTATAAGAGTTATTCTAAGATCAAAGAGTTTCTGCTGCTGAATTGCTCATGCTGATTCAGGTTGAAGGCTTAGCTAAACATTTAAGATGTGTTGGGATCAACGCTGCAATCCCATATTCAAAAAAGCCTGGACCGCGGTATTCTGATGATTATGCTCTTATATGTTAAATATCTCGTAGAGTTTGAATATGTTTTAACATCTTTTGAATGATTGTATTGAGGTTTCATTTTATGCAGGGCGTTAATAGAACAAGCAAACAGAGAGAAGAGAGTGCTGTTGACACGGGATGCCAAGCTGCTGAGACATGATTATCTAATAAAAAATCAAATCTATAGGGTAAAGAATCTTCTCAAGAATGAACAGCTACTCGAGGTATGTCTGTGTTCATTTTAAAATTTCTGTACCTTATAAATCAAATTACATATACATACCATGTTTGGAAACTACTTTACTATTTCACAATCATTAATTTAAAAAATATCATAAAACATTGCTAGTAATTCATGGCCCTTCAGGTATAAAGATCTCACTTCCTAGAGTCTGGCATTAGATTTAATGGGGCTGTAATTGAATATGTTAATATGGTGGGTTTAGCTTAGAAAGTTTAAATTACAAAACTAAAGAAACTTAAGAATTTATGATGGGCTAGTCATTTGATGAAGATGTGATAGATATGTTGAATGGAACATCTAGACTCATAGTTTGTGTTTAGTTTTGGAAGTGCATAGATACATATTCCTAGATCATACCATTCGAAGAAACGATTAGAACATTGGTTTTTTGTTACAGGATGAATCTGATTCTGAAGTGTATTCTTGCAGATAATTGAAACTTTCCAGCTGAAAATTAGTGAGGATCAGCTGATGTCAAGATGCACCAAATGCAATGGTAGATTTATTCAAAAGCCCTTGACGACTGAAGAGGCTGTTGAAGCTGCGAAAGGTTTTCAAAGAATTCCTAACTGCTTGTTTGATAAGAATCTAGAGTTTTGGCAGTGTATGGACTGCAACCAACTTTACTGGGAGGTATGTTTATCAGTCCTTCCTTCCTCTCTCCGTCTCTGTCTCTCTCTGTCACTCTCCACTATATGGTGCTTCACGTGTGGTCAGTTTGTATTCTAATTATAACCTGGAAAAGCAACATGTGCATTTCCATTGTATACAAAGGACCACTTGGACACTAAACCAAATTATCTTGTTTAAGGGTAATAGATCTGATTATTGATAGGTGATAATGAGAGGCTGTGTGATGGCTTGCAGTCATCTGAGCAGAGCTAATTGCCCATCCTTGGGCCTTGAGAGAGATTTATGTTTCTCTCTCCCCCGTAAACTCTTTTGAGTTGTGGATTATATTCAATTCATGTGCTAAGCAAATTATAAATGATTTGATATGTTATTTCTTCGGAAAAGCACTTTGAGGCTGTCAAGACTTTTGATATAATATGACAATTCATTGTTGAATAGTGTTGCTAGCTGTCTTAAAAATAATTTGTTGTTGTTACAGGGAACTCAATACCACAATGCAGTCCAGAAGTTCATTGATGTTTGCAAGTTGAATGAGTAAATTGAAGTTGATAATCATTGTGCACTAGTCTGTCAGTGGCCCATATGTTGCCACTCACTCATACTTTTTCATATCTTCTCCTTCATCTTTTTTTATAAAATTTTGGGGGTAATATATTCATGTTGAACTGTTTTTAAGTAATGTATGTTGTCATCCATATAAATGTCTAACAAAACATGCCCCCAACTCTGTTTTGGTGATTTGAATTTGATGATGATGCGCATCCAATTGGATGGACCTTTCATTTCGTGGCGGAAACGCTGTCGGAGAAAATTAGGAGAATAAGAATAGAAAAGATTAGGACAGATTCAAGTTGAGAGGGAGTAGAGCAATGAGCATGCCTTTCACATGTGTATGTTCAAATATTTTTTTATTTATCATTTGGATCATATTCAATTTGCTGTTTTTGGCCTCCTTTTCCCTCCCTATAGTTTCAACCTGTCAGTCACATGCCGCAAAATATTCAATCATGCCCCACAATGGATACAAGTCAGCTTGATGAAGAAAAAGAATAGCTGCTAAATTGAGATTTTGTTGAATGATTAAATGAAAATAGGGGACAAATGCTCCTGAGTTAACGGCTTTTAACCGTATAAATCGTTTTCATTTTCAATTAGGGAATGTTCAGGGGTGATGACTATCTTGTCTATCTTGATTATAGAGCATGTAAGCTTAGCCAGACTTTTGAAATTTCTTGGTCTGTCTTTTAGAATAATGTAATGTGAAACATAGGTCATTTAACTTGCTGGGTTTGCTATGTTAATTAATCTTATTTAGGACCTCAAGTTATCTTTAAATATGCATTATGTAACTTATGGGTTGGGTAACCAAGTCACCGATCGATAGTTCAGTAATTTTTTAATAATTAATTGGAAAGTCGGTGTTAGACAAAGCATGATTCAGATTAAGATATGGTAATCTTACAAGAACAAATTACTACTTTGGTCAAGGCTCGATCCAGAATCGAGATGTGCGAGGGAGGAGAAGGAAGCTTCATAGCTTCAAAGCTTATGGGTTGGTGGATCGATAGGCTCTCATCTCACGGTTGATTTTTGAATGTTCATTGGGCCCCATACGTTTATTTTGCTTTTGTGGCGGTGGGTCCACCTAAGTTGGACCAGCCTATAGCTAGAGGCTCTTTTTCTTGTAGAGATGGTGAGGCCCAAAAATGGAATGCCATCTTTTCTTATTGTTTTCATTTTTTGGCTTGATGAGGAAGCGAATGCCTTCTTTTTTTGTCGGTTATGTATGTAACCATTGACATAGCTAAAGCTTTTAGTCTTCTGAAAATTGGGCATTTTAGGACACTTGATTTGAGATTATGTCTACAATACAAATTAATAAATAAAGTAGACACAAGTTGTTGCAGTGTATATAATTTACGTGCTATAATATGAGTGAAAGATATAGTTAATATGTTATGGATCTTAAAAATATGAAATTATTAATTTAAATATAAGTTACACTATCAATGAATTTATAACATCGAATGATAGTGCTACGGTCCCATAGAAAAATTTATGCGTACATAGCACGATCTGTACACCTTAAGTGCACTATCACCAACTGAACAAAACGGCAATTTGAAGCACCTCGTTGTGCTTTAATATATCCGCTATAATACATGTGAGCACATATCAAAATATAAAGTATTTAAAATAATATATACAACAGTATATTGCACGGACACTCCAAACTGCTGGAGTGTCGGAGTGTCGGACACGCCGACACGCCGACACGGCCCCGACACGCGTTGGACACGGTCAACGGCTGGGACACGGTCAAGACACGGCTCCGACACAGTCAAGACACGGCAAGGACCAACTTGAAATTTTGAAAATAAAAACAGGGGTCAAAACATAATTTTTGAAACTGTGATGGACAGATTTGAAATATTTTTAAAAATAAGGGTTAAAAGTGAAAACAAAGAACTTTTCTAAACCTAAACTCACTTCAGCAGCCAGCCGCATCTCCTCTCCATTTTTTGGGTTCATGAATCTGCTCTCCCTCTTCTCTCCCTCTTCTCTCCCTCTTCTTCTCTCCTCCCTCTCCTGGTTCTTCTTCTCTCCCTCTCTTGGAGCGCATCTTCATCTCACACATAAATGCATTAATTTATTTATCTGTTTTCAAATGCATTAATTTTATTTCTCTGTTTTATTTATCTGTTTTCAAATGCATTAATTTATTTATCTGTTTTCAAATGCATTAATTCAAGGATTGTTGAAACTAAAATGATACTAGCATCCTTTGTGGTGTATTAATTATTATGTATGGATGATTAACATGAGTTCTTTGTTTTGATTTATGTTTTGTTTTGTGGTGTATTAATTATTAGGTATGGATGATGAACATGAGTTCTTTGTTTTAAATATATATAAGTATATACTATTATAATTTTATTAGAATTTATTATTATTTTAATCGCCGTGTCCTAGCCGTGTCCGTGTCCTAGTTTTTTCAGATTTCCCGTGTCGCCGTGTCGCCGTGTCGCGTTTCCGTGTCCCCGTACCCGTGTCCGTGCAACATAGGCTCTGCCCCTGATGGAAGGAGATGATGCAAGCACCCGAATTTCCTATCATGAGTCACTCATGTCATGTGTAGGTGCGATAGATGATGATATACCGTCATATGGGTGTGTAAAGGAGTAGAGGCGACCCCACTGCTCCTTGCTATCAAAATTCAATCAAATCATATGTTTCACGTCCACTGCATATATGCTATGACGGCACACAGGGAAGCATTGCTCTTCTTCCCTTAGTTTACATAGATGAAATGAAACAACGACAAGTCGTATGAAGCAACGGGCTCGCCCGAAACAAAGAAGTAAGACGTGGCAGTCTGGCAGACAATGGAATGGGATTAGTAAAGCAGCATCGCGTGACGTAGGGAGTTTGACTAAAGTCTCCTTGTGGTCAGATAATCGTACGGCGCTTACGTTCATGATTATAATTGCTTTTATATAATTATTATCGATTATTTATTTATTTAATAAATTGATGGGATGGCAGTATGGATAAAATGGAAGCACCCGCGCGGTGCCCCAAATATTCTCTCTCATTCCTCCATCATCGCCGACACGTTTCGCGATCACATGAGCTCTCATGTGCTGGGCTCCCATAATTTTCTACCACGTGTCCACTGTCTCCACTGCCTCCACTCCTTGAGCAGCAGTAGTCGCCTGCCGCCGTCACCGTTTTCTGCAGAAATGGCTCAGCCGCAGCGTCAGCCGCTACTGCTAGCCTACGCCATTTTCTACAAATTTTATTTGGATATTAATATACGTGTGATATGAGAGTCCAGACCTTTTAACTTGTCGTTTTGCCACCTTATCCCTTTTTGTCTCTTATGTTTTATGTAATTTTTTTAGAGATATTATTATACCACAATGTGTACCACATCGTTAAAAATAAGACATATTTATTCATATCATTTTTATTTATGTAAAATAAAAGAAGTGTTAGCAATTTTCTCTAATTTTTTTCTTTGCTTTCTCGATTGGGCATGGCGTGTGCCAATTTCTACATTAAAAACAATATCTAATATATTAATGGCATTATTTTTAGTGTAGAAATTGACACATATCATGAAGATAATGGAGAATATTCTAAAAAGAATGTTAGAGAGAAGGTTGCTAGCATTTCTCGTAAAATAATACACAACTTGTCAATAATAAAAATATATGTAACATCAGTTCATTGGTATGGTTGATTAGATAATCTACATCCCGCTTTTGTAATTTAAGATTTTCTATGCTTTATAATTTGCTAGGCCCAAGTACACTACACCTAATGGCTAGTAGTGCTAGCTAGCTTTTATATATGGGTTCTGGAGAGAGACACTGGAGATTTTTTTGGTCACTATCTGCATTGTTTTTATTCCCAAATAGGAGGATATAAACTCATACATACGTGTTAGTATATGATATAAAAGAACATTTAACTCTAATATCGTCTCCATTTTCCGTTGTTGCAAAGTTGTAAGAAGCTGCTTAATGCTTGGTGACATGAAATGACCAATTTACTCCTTCCACTAAAGGAAGAAAAGTGAAAATCCAAATATCATACAGGGAAAACAGGGTTAATGATGTAGTGCAGGAAAATTCATCCCATCTTCCTTATTCTCTGGTCAGAAAGAACCCACCAAAAGAGTCTACAGTGCATACGCACACACGCATATATGTATATATATATATATACAGAGACGGCGAGAAAGGATTAATAACATTGACCAAAGAGAAAATAAAAAACTTATGTGCATGTACCCATTATTCCCAAATATATGCACAGAGATAGTAATACATATACTATGATAATGAAAGCAGTAAAAGACAAAACTACCCCACTCTCTCTCTTTCTCTCTCTCTCTCTCTCTCTCTCTCTCACATATAGTTGGCCAACACATGGAACCACACCACATATACCATAATCTCTCAAGTGCTTCGTCTTTTGCCTTTAATAAGACCATCTGCGCTAAAAAAGTGGGTGATTTTTCTTCTCTCAAGACTTGATATAGCTTTTTCTCCTTCTTAGTCCATGGACACAGCTCACTGGCCACAGGTAAAGCAAACCCTTTTTCTTTTTCCTCCATGAAATCATGAAATTATCTTCTTAGGGTTGTGTTTTTCAAAGCTAAGTTTAGCTTAGCTTTGGGTTTTGAAACTTCTCTTTCTTGATAGTTAGTTTAAAGTAGTTTGTATACTTTTCGTCTCTCCAAACACAGAAACAGAATGATGTTTAGCTCAGCTCCCCACTAATATCTGAAATTTATATTGTTGTCTTCCAGGGTCTTTCATTTTTGTCTCGGAAGTTGAAAGCACTGCACTTTTTTCTTTTTTCTTTCTTTTTCTCCCTATCATCTGATAAAGTAGGTTGTTTTCTTCCTTTTATTTTCTTCCTCCATCTTTGTCTTAATTTTTTGAGTTACAGACGATACAAATACCTTTTCTGGTATTTCGATCATCACCAAAGTTATGGCCTTTTCCTGTCGCTTTTATTTTTTGGGTTTATTTTTATTTATTCTTTTCAGGGGGTTGGAGTGGTTAAATCCATGGAAGATTCTTCTTCTTCAAGGCCCATCTTAGAGAGAAGGGCAAGGCCTCAAAAGGATCAAGCTTTGAATTGTCCAAGGTGCAATTCAACCACCACTAAATTCTGCTATTACAACAATTATAGTCTCTCTCAGCCAAGATATTTTTGCAAGACTTGTAGAAGGTATTGGACTGAAGGTGGGTCTCTAAGAAATGTTCCTGTGGGTGGAGGCTCAAGGAAGAATAATAAGAGATCAAATTCATCTTCACCGTCAACCTCTTCAGCAAAGAAAGTTGCTCATGATCATAATCATCTCACCACCAATACCCCACATGGCAGTTTCCCTCAGCATCGGCACCACGAGTCTGCCTCTCAAAACCCTAAGATCCATTTCCAAGGCCAAGATCTCAACTTAGCATACCCACCAACTGATCAGGAATATGAGGTACCCTTTAGTATTGACAACAAAAGTCACCACCACCACCAGAACCCTAGCTCTTCCACCACGACTTCATCTCATCATCATTTGTCAGCTATGGAGCTGCTCAAGACTGGGATTGCATCAAGGGGGCTGATGAGCTCTTTCATGCCCATGAGTGTGCCTGATCATTCGAATAATAATATGACAATGTTTTCTACTGGGTTTCCTTCTATGCCAGAATTCAAGCCAAGTCATGGGCTTAGTTTTTCTCTAGATGGGTTCGAGAGCAGCGGGTACGGGTGTCTTCAAGGGGTGCAAGAAGCAAACAATAGTCATCATGCAAGGCTCTTGTTTCCTACAGATGAGGATTTGAAGCAGCAGATTCCAAGCACTACTACTAACACCGCTGAATTTGATCAGCACACCAGAGGGGAAGGGGATTCTGGTGGGTATTGGAACGGAATGTTAGGTGGAGGTTCATGGTAAAAAGAAAAGAAAAACAAAAACAAAAAAGCGATAGATAATGATGTAAGAAAAGAAGGTATTTTGGTTTGTTTTTCTGGATCACCTGGTGGGTGGCACCGTGACATGTTTGGAGTTTGACGAAAAGAGCAAAGTAATAGGGTACACGAGCTTTTTCCTTCCTTTGTCATCATGATCAGTGTGAATTAATTAATTCTAGTTAATTTTCTTTGTTCTTTTTCTTCTCTCACTCTCACTCTCACTCTCACTCTCTTTGGTTTTTGTTTTTCCCTTTCTTTACTCTTTGATCCATGTGGATGTTTTGAAGCTTAATTTTTGGTTGGCTTCAAAAGGGCCATGTCATGATGAATGCTGAATTCCTAGAAAGTCATGAACAAGAGGCCAAGGAAGTCTCCCTGTTTCTTTTTAGGGTTCCTTAAAGAAGATAAATTACAAGACGATCGCTCTCCTACTTTGTTGAGCTTGCACTGTGGCCTTGGGATGATATGTATTTCAGTTAGCTGATAGTTAGGTAGCAAGAGTTGATGATTTGTTAAATTATGTATGCAACAGAGCAGAATGACTTGTATGTTGTTTATTTTGAGTAGTTAACATTTGGATTTGTGGGTTGATTGTGTACGTATTATTAGAGTATTAATTATCGCAGTTTGATGATGGGATTATTTATTGGTTTGAAAGTAATTAAAGTGAATTGGAAGAATGATGGGTTTCAATCCTTTATTAGGAAAAGTTTCTGCTTTTGTGTGTTGTTTTTGCTTGGCAACAGGTCACAAGTGTCAGTTCTTTTCAGCACAATCTGCGCCTTTTAGATTCTTTCTTCCGCCCCTCCCATAAAAACTTAGATAATAATGTTTTGCCTATTTTCAATTAATAATATAATGATTTGTAGAAAAATTATATTACGTGTCATTGCGTTATTAATCAAGAATACAAAAAGTGCTATTATGTTGCATGAAAATCTTTCTCTTATTAATGGCACTGTCATGACCATCCCCACCCTCCACCCTCCACCCTCCACCCTCCACCCTCCACCCTCCTTCATCATCATCTATCATCCATCATCATATACACACCCAATTAAGGTAAAAAGATTAATGATGTACGCACCTTCACACATTTTTTAAACATTTCAATTCAAAATTTGGTTAAAACTCTTCGGATCGACACTGGCTCAACTGTGATGTCTTCGCCTTGGTAGTCCTCCTGGACTTGGTGTGCTCAGCCGACCGTAAGACAAGAAATGATCGGTAAGCCCGATTGGCACCGGTGTGGTACCGGCGAAGGCTCTCCGATGCTTAAATTAGAATAAGTACGGAGTGGATAGCAATTTTAGCAAAGTAATAGCTAAGTGGCGAAGGCTCTTGATTACCTCCTTCTTGGGGCTTGTGCCTGTCTTTATAGGTCATCGTAGGTGTGCATTTCGAGTATAATTTCGATGTGGGACTGTGGACATCGCCCGATTAAGCTCCACGTGTCAAGTGGGAGTTTTGAGAATCGAGATGTTCTTCAAAGGTCTTGACATGCTAGGTACCGATTGCTCTTCATGCCGATGGCTATGAATCTCCACGTGTAGTCTTCTTCTTGGTAGTCTAAATGGGGTATAAACAGAATTGAACGTCTAGTCCGGTGATAGCATTGTTCTCTATATTTTCTTGAAGGGAATGTTGATGATAATTCGTAAGACAAAACTCTCTCTGCATATATACATGTCACATATTCCCTTATTTTGTCACATTATATTCTATTGTTATTGTTATATTAAAGACAAAGGAGCTCTACTCTCTCTCCCTAACCTTGACTTGGGTTAAGGCGGTGGGATCCACAAACATTCCCCTCGGTAACCATGCCAGGGAATTATCTCCTCCACTCTACAAAATCTTCCAGATGTAGACCGTAATACATTGTAGATTAGATTCATACAAAATAGTAAGGGTGGGCATCAAAACCGAAATACCGATATCATCCCGAAATCGTGTCATTCAGTGCCAAGTTCGTGCCAAATCGTTTGGTGTTGATGCCGAAACGGGATGAAACCGTGTCATCCAGTTTCTGTTTGGCACGACACCGGTATCAGTTTTTTGATCCTGTTTAGTGTCATACCATACC
The DNA here is from genome assembly GCA_024362665.1 of Prunus padus. NCBI lineage: Eukaryota > Viridiplantae > Streptophyta > Magnoliopsida > Rosales > Rosaceae > Prunus > Prunus padus. Next base: position 957,618 of record JANFAM010000017.1, on the reverse strand, counting down.
GAACAGTAATTAATTAATATTAAATAATAAATAATAAAATATTATTTCCAAAATATCCGAATTACATATCTCTCTCTCGTCTCCTCTCGTACGCGAAAGAACGGAAGTTCATAAATATTTTTCAGATCCAGAATTTTTTCCTCTCCTTCCCTTCCCTCCACCATCGATCCATCCATCCATCTCAAATCTCAATCTCATCTTCTTCTCCTCTCTCTCTCTCTCTCTCTCTCTCTCTCTCTCTCTCTCTCTCTCTCTCTCTCTCGGTGGAACCCTAATAACCTAGCATCTCGCAAATCAAGTACCGCAAAAACTGAAGTTATTTGGTAGCCGCAAAATCGTAGTTATTTGGCAGCTAAAAAGCTGCGATTATTTGGCGACTAAAAATCAAGAAAAAAATTCAAATTTTAGCCTAGAGGTGAACGGTATCGGTTTTGATACCGAACCATACCTGCGGTTGGGGCCGATATGGTTTGAACGTGTTTTGAAAATCCCCCATCCCGTGTCATACCGTCCCGATTCTCCTATTCGGGTTTGACATCGGGATGACCTCCATCCCGTTTCATCCCGTATCGTGCCCACCCCTACAAAATAGAGCTTCTAAGATTTCTTTATCTTTTGTCTTTTCTTGCTCTATGTTATGGTGTTGAGCACTAGGGCTAGCTTAGCTTGTTACACTACAAAAAAAAAGTGGCTTGGGTTTTTTGGTGACTAAAGCCTTTAGTTACCCCCACATTAGTCACCAAATATCACCAATTATTGGTAACTGTTGCCACTTTTTTTTTGTAGTGTTACTGTAATATTGTAGGTGGAGGTCCACCACCCACCATGAACATCCCATTCTTGCCAAACCCTTATTAGGGATCTCTACAATCTACTCCACCAATCTTGCTTCGCTTGGGTTTTCAAATTTTTTCATTTTGCTCAGCGAAATTTGCCAAATCTATATTATTGTGGTATTAGTTGGATTGGTCTAGGGTTTAAGTCCCCAAATTATCATCAGCACGACCCGTTTAATACCTTTATATCCTGAATTCAAGTCCCTATGATATTCATGTGTGTGAGTTTTCCTTTTTTTTTTTTAATAACTTTGACAACAAAATAGAGAGAGTAGTGAAGTCCACTGTAGTACTAGGTCAAACTGTTCACCATCTTACAAGCCCTCTCAACCCAAATTGATATACAGCCTTGTTTTAATAATTTCTTTAACATGTGTCTTCACATGATTGGGTAAATAAACTACACCACTAGTGTGGATTTATCTCCCCCGTCGTAATCTACTGTGGATCTACTTTCCCCCGCTCTTCTCTTCATGACTCGACGAAACCAACAAACCGAACTGTAGCTTATCAATGTGGTTTGATTTGGCTAGTACGGAGCATTTTCCCCACAGCCAATTAAAATCGAACCGTGCTCACCCTAATTTGTTGGATATAAAGCATTAGGCATTAGCAGGCTTGAAAAGTAGGGCCGGAAGTATTGTGGGGTAGGTCGTTTATCAAGTCCATATGGCATGGACAAAAGGAAAAAGCCCATACCAATATAATTGGGGAACTCTCGTATTTGGAGCAATGGCCTGTCTGGTGCTGTCGCCCAGATGAAAAGTGCAATACAGAATCGCGAAACTTGAGAAATCGGAATAGAAAAGGCATGGTGGGTTTGTGAGGAGGGTTATTGAGTGTATGGAGAAGAAAGGCAGGGTGGAAGTTACTGATCCTTCAAACATTCTCACCAATTCCCCATTCTAACCAACATAAACTTTCATCTAGCAGAAATATTTCTTCACCTTCTCTGGCACTGATAGGGAAATCTGTCCCTTTCCCACACAAACCAAAACTAAAAGGAGCTTAAGTTACGTATGTGATATCTTCACAGAACTGTATTTATTAACACATAAATTTGATGATGGTTTCCATCTACAATGGGTTCATTCAAAGCATATGGCAAGAGACAATTACAAACTTTCAAGGAAAATGTCAAGTTTCTGTACAAACAACAATACCACATTCGATAGGAATGGATGCCTTCGGTACACTCAATTACATCAATAGGAATGAATGGCAGGACCCTTCGCTATTGCTTTGCTGCTACCAATCCTCCTTCACAATTTTTGACTTCTCAAATATGAACTTCCCTTCCTTGTACTTCTGTGATGCCTCATAAGCTCGTTCATACTTCCACCCCAAAACCTCACGGCAATCACCGCAATGGATGTCAGAAACAGTATGCAGTCCAGTCAACAGATGTCTGTCTTCTTTTGCCCCAACAACAACATTCATTGCGTGGGAAAACAGAAAAGCTCGGCCATGTCTTCCCTATAACAAAATGTTGGAAAACAAATGTTTGACAAAAGAATATATGCCCGATCCTATTATCACAGCCAAATATATGAAATGAAACTATACATTCAGATGTTTTTGTTGGTTTGTTTTTTAACACAAACGCAAAACACTGGAGTTACAAGATCAAGCACAAAGGGCAAACTAGGTTTTTTATTCAATCTAATTCCGCCTTCATTTTCTCTTTCACCGATATGAATTCATGTAATGCTAAAGGAAAGTTACCTTCTTATATTGATTTGGTTCATTCTCTGTTGTTATATTGATCACAGCAAAAACCCTGATGATTAGCCAAATAGTAAAACAAAGAACAAAAAGGAGAGAACCTACAAAGACGGAGTTGGCACCCCAATTGCAATTCTGCTATGGCATATAGATGATCATCTTCGTCTAAAATAATTTACCCTCTTTCTGTAAACCACTTGATTCCTACCCACTTCAGTTTAAAGCTCTACAACAGTCAATGATCACTTCGGAAGAACATATAAAAACTCCAAAGAAATATAAACAAAATTCTTATTTCTAAAAAATAAAGATAAAGAAGCAGAAGTCGAACAATATTCTGGATGCCTCACCTGAAAAGCCTTAGAAATTATATCATCATGAAGTGAAACATGGTTTCGGCAATTACAACAGCTGTACAATCTAGGCCCTACCAAATCCGCCATTAATTAACAAATTCAGCTCTAAACACCTCACTGCTCGCCAACCAGAAAAAGAAAAAGGAAAAAAAAAGAAAAAAGGAAGCAAAAGAAACAGAGACAATTACACACGGAGACAGAGAAGTCTAAGGGGTGGAAACCCAAGTAAAAGCAAATTCTTTAAAATCAAAACAGGAAGAAAAGATAAAGGGAAAGATCATAAATTTATTTACCTAGACAAGATCAAAAGTCACCCAGAAGCCTGCAACAAAGGATAAGGGACACCAACCGAGTTAGCGTGCGCGATTAGACCCAAACAGATTACGAGTTTGAACAAAGATTCCAAAAGTAAAATATTACTCAAAAATGGGCGTGGAGTGAAAGAGACAGAATTGCAATTAAGGGTAAGCAACAAGAACATTTACAAGATGAATATTAACAACCAAATGTTTAAAAAATGATCAGGAAAGGGAAAGTTGGAGTCTTTGAAGTGAAATCCATTGGAGAGAATAGAACCCATTAATTAATTGCGTATTATAATGGGAAGGGATGAGGATCTGAGCTATAAAAGCAGACACCAAATCATAATAATTTTTACTTGAAGTATTGAAGCAATAAATCTTGCTGATTACTAACAGTCAAGCACTGCAATCAAAGTCATAAAATTGATAGAGAAATAACAAAAACAAAATGTAAATTTCGGAGGTTTTTCTTTTCGGTTTCCCAAAAACACTAACCTTTTTCTTCAGAAGTGTGACTTCACTTTGATGAGCCTTGAGGTTTCATGGTGAATGGTTTGCGTGCAAACTCTTGCAATTAATGGAGAGAGAGGGAGAATTTTCTGCAGTATTTTTTAGTTTGATGACTTGCTTCAGTCACCAAAAGCCAACTCACGCGCGCCAAGATAGAGACTTAACACGCGCAAGCTTATCGGTGCACAGGGCTGCAGGATCAAATACTTTGCACACTATTGGCATGTTTACTAACCCGTAATCAAATTGAGAGGAATTGAATTGAGAATGAATTGAAATGAGGCGGAATTAGAATCAGATTCTTGTTGAAATTGTTTACTAAAGCTGTCTGAAATCGGTATAGAATTTCATAAAGCTGTTTACTAATTCAGCAGAATTGGAATATAAACCAGTATGATACTAAAATGCCTTTGTCCCAAATCAAATATTTTATATGCTTTTTAAATAAAATTTGATATAGTATATAATAGTAAGAAAAAATTAAATTACTTTTTTATTTCATAGATACACTAAAATGATTTTGTTTATTTGTTTATTTATAAATTTAAGTATTTCTAATAAGTATTTTTTTTAAATAAATGTAAGTATTTCTATTAAGTTTTTTTTTATATATTTATAAATGTAAGTATTTATATTAGTTAATCCTTAATACTAAAATGATTTTGTTTTTATTTATAGGGTTAAGGACAATCTTGGAAATAATGAAAGTAAGTGAGGGCATAAAGGGAAAAAAATTATCATTCCGATTATAGATGAAATCCGGAATCCAAATACCACCCCAATGTTGGGAATCCAAATCACCCAAATCTTGTAATTGAATTCCATTTTGTGTGTGGGCCCCACGCACATTTGATTCCTCCCAATTTTAGTAAACACATGTATAATCCGTAATCGGAATCGGATTCCTTATTCTCATTCCGATTACGGGTTAAGAACGTCATAGAAGAAGACACAGCAGGAGGTCCAAATTTTCGACAAAAATGTTTATAGTTTTAATATTTAAGGCATTTAAGAACTGGCTAATTAAGAACTGGCATAACAGCAGCAGCACACTTCAAAGGAGGTTCCTTCAATCAGAAACTGGGGAAAGCAAAGAACTTCACGAATTAGCATTCATGGGGTCCTTAAATTTGGGATAAGCAGCTGTTCATAATCTAGGATTTTGGCTATTAATTAATAATTTATTAGGAAATCAAACTCTCTCGTTCCCCAACCTTAAAAGATTTTTTTGGTTTGTTGTTATTTTGCTATACAATTCCGAAAATATAACTCTGAAAAAAACAAAATCCGAAAATAGAACAAATTGTTGCATTTCTATGGCATGGATGGCCACATCCAATTCACAATTTACAGTATAAACCTCGGAGTTATGCAACCCTTCCCTCCCTCAAACGAAGAGCCAAACTAAGGGAAGTTGTCTTTAAAATTTATTTCACAGTTTCAACATTACTCATTTTTAACCCTCTCACAAATCCATCAACATCATCAACAAAATCATAAAATATCACAGATGGTATTTAGGGACTATATATTCATCGTAATTAAGCAATTGTTTTTTTGCGTTATTAAGCAATTAAACGTCTCACAAAGTCATCAACAAAATATAAGTGGACAAACATTTTATAAATAAAAAATAAAAAGATACATATCCATATAATACAAAATGAGAGAAAAGAGCCAACTAGGGTTGGTTCAGTTGGTAAGGTTATCGTTTGCGCGCGATGTGTAAATTCCTACGTAAATTCATACGGATGGCAGCTAGCAGTTAAGTGCCACTCGTAAGTCCCACCCACATAACTCCTCCCCACTTGAGATTGTGAGTATTCTTTGGAGCCAATCGCCCCCTAAACTAGGGGTGGGCACGGTATGGTACGGTACGGTATTGAGCTCGTACCGCTACCGATACCGGAAATTAAAATCGGTATGATACGGTATGAGATTATCGTTTACTAAAGTTGGTACCGTACTGTACCGTGCCAAATCGTTATCGGTACGGTATCGGTACCATTTCGGTACCAAAATGACAACTAAAAAAATGCAAGACAGAATGAATAAGACAATAAAAATAGCTACTAAATTTCATAATTCATTCATATGATATGCCCTGAGAATCCAAAGCTTCAGACTGAAGCTTGAAGACAAAACACAACTTTTTTCATCATAATGTTGGCTACCTAGATTAAATTACAACATTTTCTTATATGTGCAAGACATTAATGGGGAAAAAACCCAACTCAATTGCAAAAATGAGGAAAACAAAAATTGAGGAAATGAAATTTACATTAACTAAGCCATGAAAATGAACTTACAGATATGATTATCCGAGAAAAATTGACAGAAGATGCAAAAAGAAAATAACAATTCATAGACATTGATCAAAGAAAGTAAACAACAGCTACCCAAATCCCCAGCAGCCTCCAGAAATTCTTCTTTTTTATATGTACAAATTTGCAAAACAGGACTTTGGAAAATCTCCTTCCTTCCTTCACAGTTCATCACAACAACTATATGTTTCTATTTGAACATGTTTATATTTCGATGCAGTGCGGTATTGACCTACCAAATACTTGATACCGCTACCATACCATACTCTATTGGTGCAGACGGTATGGTACCGATTATCTCCCATCCCAAATGAAACGGTATGAAATCGGTATGGTACGGTATGGTTAGTGTACGGTTTCGGTATTTCGGTTTTAGATGCCCACCCCTACCCTAAACCTTTTCTCACCAAAAGAAAAAGGAGAGAAAAGAAAAAGTACAAGTAACCGCGAAGGCATTAGGGATTTATTGGGGCATTTGCCCGCTCTTTGCAACTTCGCCACTTAACTTCAACATTCGACATCTCACGATTTCATCTCATCTCACACTCTATTTCTCCTACTGTACTGAAAGAAACAAAAAACAGAATCTTTCCCCTTCCTCTTCATTTGTTATCTCAGAGATACAAACCAAGCCGCAGATAATAACCATCGTTCACCCACACAGTCTCTCCCTCAAGCCCAAACTATGGCGGATGCTTATTGGAGGTACAGCGACGCTCGGCAACCACCACCGTCGGGGATGAATTCAGTCGTCGGAAAGCGCCCTCGCTCCGATTACGGTATCTCAAATTCCTCCAATTTCCATGATTTTGGGTTCTATCTCCTTTTGGTGTTTGTTTGGTGCTTGATTAAATTAGGGTTCTTGGGATTTTTTTGGTTGCTCAGAAAACAAATTCTTTAAAGGCAAAAACTGCGCTAAGAATATATATATTTTTAACAAAAAGGGAGATTTCAGCAGACTTCCAAGTAGTGGAATTAGGTTTTCAGTGGGCTGAAGGATTGAAATTTGAGGATCACTCTCTCTTTTTTCCTTAAATTTTCCCTTCAGTGTCTAAGCAACCTAATGAAGTTTTGAAGTGGGGGTGAAATGTGTCTCTTTTGATATATGCTATATGTGGGTTAATCAGTGTTGATGTATATGTGAATCAGCTTATTAAGACATTATCTCGGCTTCATAATATGTATGATTAGTGCTTCCATGGTTATTTCTAAGATGCACTTGCTTAGATTATTTGATAAATTTGCATTCTTGATAGCTGCTGTGCTCTATTTGGTGTTTTAAAGATGTATAACCCTTTTGTAAAGCATGCATATGAGAGTTTAAATGAGGATTACTAATATCATTAAGCACATTTGTGAAGATGTTTCGATCTGTTGTACCGAATTCATAAATAGGAGGGGTGATGCAGGACGCGTAGGACCTAAATTTATTAGTTTCCTAATGTATTTGTTAGTTTCCAAGATTATCTGGTTTTCCAAATTCTAGTAGGATTTCTACTTTCCATATTTCTAGTTTTAAGTTTCTTATTTTATTTGGGTTAGGATTTCTGTTTAAGCAAGGGATTTTTATCCTTTTATGTCTAGGTTTTAGTTTGCTATAAATACCCCCATGTAGTTCTTTAAAATTCAGATTTGGATATTGAGTAAACCTTCTCTTAAAACTATGTGATTTCTATCCTTCCTTCTCGGTTCTCTGATTTCGGTCCTTTCTTTCGTCCCTTCGATCTATATTTTCGTCTTCTCGACCTCCGATATTCTTCTTGTTCTACTGTTCAGCCATTTCTTTCGTCTTTTCGATCTATATTTTCGTCTCCTTGATCTCTTATATTCTTCTATGTCCTATTGTTTAAGTGCATAATCTAATACCTACGGGCTGTTCTACATCAATTGGTATCAGAGCCAGGTTTCGATTTCGCTTGTGTCTACTCTCTGCCATGGTAGCCCAAATCGTGGCGGCTAGCCTATCCGCACAAATTCATGAGTTCCAAGCCAAAGTTTCTGTCAATATCACCAGAATTGATGCCCAACTCTCCCAGCTGAGTGCTGACCAAAAAGAAGAGCTCAGACAGTCCACAACCATTTTGCGACGACGACCCTTGCCATCAACAAACTCCAAGACTCCGTTCGGATGCTTATCAATCACTTTCGGCTTGGAACGACTGAGCCTTCTTCTACCTCAACGGTGCTCTCGAGTTTGTCTACGCCGCCGCCAAAAGGTGGCCTTCTTCACAATCCACCGATGGATCAAAAACTCAAGGTCGTGCCACAAGGTATTCGAATCGATCCAACGGGACTATCGATTGACATGCCCAAGGCTCAACTGGGCCCATCTTTTCTTTTGGTTCTATGCCGCAGCCCAACCATACCCAACATACGATGGGTTCTCCTCCTGGTTGACGACAACATTCTGGTCCCTACCCCGCCACCCATACCACACGACAAGAACTTCATGCACCGACACTTGGATTTTGAGATAGCCCGACATGCCAAGCCAGGTGTTTTTCCTAAACCAAGGCACTCTGGCGACGAGTTACGAATACAATGGATTAAGGGTCTATCACACCCACACACGCGCTTGCATTTGTTGGCCGATCATGTTCGTCATGGGTCTCGGCAAAGCTCTTTATTTTCCATTCTTACCAGGACTAATGTTCCATGCTTGCGGAACGGCTGGTTTCATGGTGGCAAATATGATGCTTATCTTGAAGAACTACAGAACGCCACATGCCTCTTCACACTTCCTTGGGATTTTTATTTTGTCACTGTTTACTCGTCGGAGTTGAGTTCTTTTCGGCGGAGGAGAATGATGCAGGACGCGTAGGACCTAAATTTATTAGTTTCCTAATGTATTTGTTAGTTTCCAAGATTATCTGGTTTTCCAAATTCTAGTAGGATTTCTACTTTCCATATTTCTAGTTTTAAGTTTCTTATTTTATTTGGGTTAGGATTTCTGTTTAAGCAAGGGATTTTTATCCTTTTTTGTCTAGGTTTTAGTTTGCTATAAATACCCCCATGTAGTTCTTTAAAATTCAGATTTGGATATTGAGTAAACCTTCTCTTAAAACTATGTGATTTCTATCCTTCCTTCTCGGTTCTCTGATTTTGGTCCTTTCTTTCGTCCCTTCGATCTATATTTTCGTCTTCTCGACCTCCGATATTCTTCTTGTTCTACTGTTCAGCCATTTCTTTCGTCTTTTCGATCTATATTTTCGTCTCCTCGATCTCTTATATTCTTCTATGTCCTATTGTTTAAGTGCATAATCTAATACCTACGGGCTGTTCTACATCAAGGGGTAGTCTCCATATATAAGGGCAACCAATTTGTTAGTAAATTGACTAGTGTCCGGTTTGATTAAGCTACAAGTTGGCTGGTCCGGGCTCCAAGATCATCTTAATTTGTACACCCATGCTTCGTGTTGGCTGTTTTTTGTTGTCATATTGTTAATATATACATTGTGGAGAAGTGGATATAATATCCTTTACGATGTTAATAATTATTAGGGTAATCATTAAGAAATACTTTGTTTCATTCAAGGATCGACCTTTTCTGCCTTCCTGCAAGCATTGATCAGTGTACAGATTGTATTATTTATTTGAAGATATGCTATATTGCTGGATCGCTATAGTTACCATATAAACTACTAAGCTTCTATGAGATATTTGGCATATATTAGGCATATGCAGAAGGAAAATCCAAATGGTTGTGTTAGCATATGCAAATATTTGGGTATAAACCTAGGGATCTTAGCAACTTGATTACCTGCTTATGAGCAATTCAGTAGCTTCTAGTGATTATAGAAATTTGGTGTGTAGCTTTATGCCGTAGCATATGGATTCAAATATTGTTTCTTTCTTTCTCTTTTGGTATCTACTGAAGTACATCCTTAATATTTTAGATGCCCATGGTGGCCACGACCTGCCGAGTTATTATTCCCATGAAGATGATAGAGGTTCTCTCCGTGGAGTTAGAGATACTGACTCCATTAATGCCTCATATGATCGCTACCTGCGCAGTGCGGTACTTACTTTTCTTTTTTGTATTTGGAACTCACATTTTTCACCATATGTTTTATGTTTAGGGGGCTAATGCATCAAGTGATTTTTCAGCAAATGCCATCATATAGTGGGGGACAGTCTGCTAGAACCTTGAGTGGGGGACTACCTGGTCGTTCTGTTGATGATCCACGCATGATGGGAATGGGGGGTGTTGACCCAGGGGCACCTGTAAAAGACAGGGTTTTAGGAATGGGAAGTGGACGGCCTGAGGCGCCCCTGCCTCCTGGTGCTACCAGTACGCTATTTGTGGAGGGATTGCCTCCCAACTGCACACGACGTGAAGTAGCTCGTATCCTTCAATTTTTCTAGGGGGGTTGCAGTTTTCTTTCCTTATTTTTTATCTTCAGTTGCACTTTTAGCTTTTTAGATTTTCCCTTCACTTGAGTTTGAAGATATCTTTCGCCCTTTTGTTGGCTACAAGGAAGTGAGACTCGTAAGCAAGGAATCAAGACATGTAAGTTCATCTTTCCCTAAGGTAGATTCATTATTTAGTGATTGATGTATTCACTAATAAGCAATCTCTGCAGCCTGGAGGAGATCCTCTGGTACTTTGTTTTGTTGATTTTGTGAGCCCAGCCCATGCAGCTACTGCTATGGATGCATTGCAAGGTAAGCTACTTACAAATTCATTTAATTTGTTGCAGTCCTAGCCCCCATAGTTTCACTGGCGTATTCAATTAATTGCTTATTTTGTTGCCTTTTCTGATGCCATTGTTGGAGGAGTTGCATTTCCTAAAATTATTTCACTTTGCGAGAAGAGGGACTGCCAAATGATTCACAAAATGCTTTTTGCTGTGTTATGAAATTAACCAAAAGAAAAAAGGAAAGGCTATTAGTTTTGAAATTTAACAATGTATGGCATACTGTATGGAAAGGCAAGTTCACTTTGCTATCAATATTTAACATAGTTCACATAGAAAATCTGTAGAAAGTGTTTCTGACTTTAAACCCTTTTACACTTCCAAAGATGCCTGGAAGTTTCAACAACTTCAGAAAGGTTCCTAAATCCTTAGTTTTGTGGCATTTATTTCCCGTTTAAAGTGACATAACACACTATTCATTTCAAGGTGTGGGACTTCTTTTTTCGAAGAATGACACGATCTTTTGAGCCACTTTATATTGGCTTTAAAGGAGGTGAACATAGATTGCCAAGACCCATATGTATTATTCTACAGTTTTATTCTGGGTTTTGTTTCGTGGGCATCTGTCAGTTTGTTTAGTATTTATTACATCTTAGTTTCACACGATACTTTAGGCCAGAAGTTGCATGGTCTGCAAAGTCATCCAGTACCAGTACCACGAGCCAAACTTAGTAAATTTTTCCAAACAATAGTCGGGGTTACCTTCCTAGCTCAGTTTAATCCTCCTTGATTCTGAATCTCTGATGAATGCCTTAAATCTGGTTGACCTGATGAGTTTAAGCTCATTTAGTGAATTAGGTTACTGGGACTGGTTAGAGAACCCATATAATCATTTGTTTGACCACACTTGTAATTCAGTTTTAAGAATGGTGTTGTTAACAACGGTGCTCTCAATATAGTCATCTCATTCTGATGAGGTTTCTCTAATCGTACTATATACCTTATACCAAGAGAGAAATCGTGTGAGCTTTATTTTGGAATGAGGGATCCATTTTACGTATTCTGTCAATCTAGTGCATGTGCGGGATGCCCACATTTGCTACATAAGTGTGTTGCAAAGTGATAGGTGTTATATATCTAAGATAACGGTTTCGCGTCTTATATCATCTATCTGCTGATGCCCTGATTCGCCGTTGAAAACGTTCCCAGTTGTTACTGCGTAAATGGTCGAGCTCGATTTTGCAGGTTATAAATTCGATGAGCATGACCGTGACTCGGTCAATTTAAGGTTGCAATTTGCTCGGTATCCTGGTGCGAGGTCAGGTGGTGGGCACCGAGGGAAGCGTTGAATTTTGCGGTTTTCAGGTGATTAACACAATTCTCGATCCGTACGACCCTTTATTATTCATGGCCGTTAGGTGCTGAGTAAAAATATAAAAAATCACTCTAAATCATGGAACGAATCTTCTCTGTAGGACTTGCTTGAATTGGGAGGTTTTGATAATGAGGGGCGATACAACAAACTTGCAGTCTCGAGAATTAAAGGCACATAGTTAGGACCAACTCAATTGGGTGATTCCGGATAATTGGGGGCGATTTCTAGAGTGCTTTTCTGTTTAGACAACTGCAGACTAAATTTTCGTTTGTTTACTTTGGGATATCAGTATGATTACTTAAAGACTATCTCGCCGTATGCGTTTTGTTAGAAAATGTAAAAACTTATTTAAAGTTGAGCGTGTCGAACTCTCATTGCATTTGCATATGCTCTGGGATGAGGGTCTAGTATTTGACAATTATTTTAGTGATGAAGTGTGGTAACTGCTGTAGGCGTCATATATATCGAAAATAAGTGGCTTCTTCTGTGTCATTTGCTCATTTTTCTCTGAGGTATTAAAATCCTAAACTGAATTTGTTGTAGCGTTTTTATCATATAGATGTTTCATTTCCTTTCGTCTTTTCTCCTTTTGGAAGTGATTCAGAACGGAGTTTTTATGATAGTAGTGGGTAGAAACTAGACAGAGCAATGTCTGTCAGCCATGACTATCATCCAAAACATCATCATTATTATTATGAAGGAATTCTTGCCCTGTGAAAAATTCTGGCTTTTGAGTTTTGACTGGGTTGGGTTGGTTGAGTTGGATTGTAGATGGATCTAATTTTGTATTTTCTCAAAGTTAAGTGAGAGGTCATAAATATTGTCTTGATTTTGGTGCTTTTTTGTTTTAGAGTCTGCCTTTTCCTATTAGTAGTATTTTACAACCTGTGGACAGCTCCTAAAAGCAAACAACAGAATGAAAGTAGGTAGCATTTTCCACGGATACCATACAACTTTGCCTACTTTGGGTCGGTTGTTGTAACGGTTTTCTTCATCAATCTTTTCGCAAGTTGCTACTTTCTGATTTTTTGGCCCCCCAACTTTAGTCTAGTCTAAGGCGATGAATTTCGTCCCAAAAGCTGTATGTGTTCACTCCATGCATTCATCTAGATGGTAGGCTTCGCAATTTAACAATTAATTAAGATAGTGGGACGCATTCATCTAGATGGTAGGCCTCGCAATCGCAATTTAACAATTAATTAAGATAGTGGGACGCATTCATCTAGATGGTAGGCTTCGCAATTTAACAATTAATTAAGATCGTGGGTCTCCTCAAAATCAACAAGAGCCGTGAGAGGAGGAGAAATACTTGTGTGAAACATGGATAACACTTTTTTTTTTTTTTTTTTGGGGTCATAAACGCTATTTTGTTATTCCTAATCAATCATGGCATGTAACACATCATAACTTTTTTCACATTGCAATATGTGATTGGTTGGGGATAGCAAATCATTGCTATTCCCGTTTCATACAGGTTTTTTAGTTGGGGGTGGGGAGGAAGCAAGACGAAACGATGACTTGGCCAGAGGTTTATATTATTATGTAAAATCAAATTACATTACATGAGGATTATGTTTTCAGTAGCAGCCGATAAGAGTATAAAAGTAAATTAACTAACAATAAAAGGATCTGATAATAGACGCCAATCCATTGGTTAACTTAACGGGGTAATGAAGATGATTATGCTGGAATATTGATGCTCAAGTTACATTTTCTTTATTTTGGCTGAAGGAAAAAGATGAAGTGGGTCGCAATGAAGAAAAAAAAATAAAAATAAAAATAATTATGTTGATATATAGGCGAGGGAAGAGGATTCTAACATAATCGCAGGACCAACGCCAATAAATATTATTCGAAACGGAAAAGGAAGTAAAGAAATAAATAAAGAGTGAGAATTTGGATACGATTCAACTCAAATACCCAAGTCAAGCAAAAAAAACTGTTATACCCGAGTTTCTCTCCAAGTCAAGAGATTGATAATGATTAATGGGACGGATGAGTGTTTCAATTTCATCCGCACAAAAGTGGAATTTTTTTGTAGTTAGCAAAAAAAAGGGAAAAAGAAAACGTGAAGCCAGTCAAAGTCAACGAAGTGAGAAGGCAGTGAGCGTCACAGGATCACGTCATTCAGAATTATACAGAAAGTGGTTGTCTAATCCCTGCCTAATTATCTTCACTAAACTTTGAGTCAATAATTTAATTATTAAATAAACAGTAATAACAAGATAGGGATAGCGATAGTGATAATGATAATGATTAAGGAATTTCACGTCGTACATAATATGTCGAATAGCTATCATGCATTCCTTTAAGTGTAATTTGTGTTTGTGGAGTGCTGGTAACAAAAAAAACTTACCTATAATGGGAATACTTATTTGTTTTCTTTATCAGTTAATAACGATGATACAGCGTGGAAAAGTTATCTTATATGTCATTGTATTATTGACCGGAATAGCAAAAAGTATTATTCCCATTGCATGAGAGTTTCTCTTGCTAGTATCAGCTCCAATGCTTAAAAAAATTCTAAGATTTCAACCGCTTAGTTGGGTTGTGGCCCCTTTAGACACTTTGGGAAGGGATCCCTTTAATTTCGCATCCCTTTAGGATTCTCACATGCATTGGAATCTTTCTAGGTTTACTACTTCTGCTCCTACAGTTACCCAACCTCTTCCTGACATTAAATAAATAAATGCCAACGCCAATGCGAATGCGAATGCGATGTATATCATATCATCCTAATGTATCTTGCTCCATTTGCTTCTTTTCCCCTTCTCTTTCTCTCTCTCACAGCACAGAGCTGAGGATACTGTATTCAATGCTTGTTTGATATTTTACACATTAGGTTGGTTTTATTTGGAAGGAAGGAAGGAGCAAGGTGTGAATCTCTTGGACTGTATTCATGGCTGAGATAGACAGTGGAACGATGGGCGCGTCTGAAGAGGAAAACGATGACTGCCCCATTAAACAAGTGGAGTTAACCGTGTCCAAGACCGATGACCCCAACATGCCAGTCCTCACATTCAGAATGTGGGTTCTGGGTTTGGCTTCATGCATCTTACTCTCCTTTGTCAACCAGTTCTTTTGGTACAGGACACAGCCATTGTCCATCACTTCAATTTCTGCCCAGATTGCTGTGGTACCCATTGGGCATCTCATGGCAAGGACTCTGCCTACACGCCTTTTTTTCCAGGGTACTTCGTTTGAGTTCACTATGAACCCAGGTCCTTTCAATATCAAAGAACATGTATTGATCACCATATTTGCAAACTCTGGTGCTGGGAGTGT
The DNA here is from genome assembly GCA_024362665.1 of Prunus padus. Lineage (NCBI taxonomy): Eukaryota > Viridiplantae > Streptophyta > Magnoliopsida > Rosales > Rosaceae > Prunus > Prunus padus. Next base: position 942,268 of record JANFAM010000017.1, on the reverse strand, counting down.
TTATGCCACCCATATCTTGTCTGCTGTTAAGCTCTTTTACAAGAGGAAGCTCACTTTTATTCCTGCCTTGCTCGTTTTGTTTACCACTCAGGTTTTCTTCTTCTCCTTCTTCTTTGGATTTCAAATGATTTCATCTTTCCTTGTTGAAAAATTTAACCTTTCTGGTAATTTCGATGATTATAGATTTATCAGAACAGAGAAACAAAAAAACTGAAGGCATTGCTTTCTTGGAATACAATGTACTACTTTCCAGAGTTTTTTGTAACATTTGAAAGTTAAACAAGGATCAATTTTTAAACAGCCCAACTCTATATTGTGTCCAGGACCTTTAATTTAAGTGTTAACTGGTTGATACCTTCTTGAAATTAGAATCCTGTGTTGACAACTCCTTTCTTGCCAATGCCATCGTTCTTTTTTAAGAACTCTGAAAATTTGTTCTGGAAGCATTGATTCATGGTGGATAATTGGAATTTTTAAAACTGTATCTATGACTGCTATGATTTTTGTTACATGTTATTACCCTAAAGGGAGTTTGTATTTTACTTTTTATCTTCGGGGAAAATATGTTCATATTATTACCATCAATTATATGAATATTAAAATGGCTCAAATGCGCTGAATTTTAGGACAATAACAGCACAATGAACTTTTTGTTTCATACTGAAATTATTTCATATATTCATTGTGCATCAGATTGTTATGAGTGACGTTTGATCTTGTAGTTTCTATTCATCTTGTTTGAATTATAGGTGTTAGGGTTTGGTTGGGCTGGAATTTTCCGGCGAATCTTGGTTGATCCAGTACAGATGTGGTGGCCCTCTAATCTGGTTCAGGTTTCATTGTTCCGGTAAACTTATCTTAGTTCAGTAATCAACCAATAATTGGTTTCGTAGCCTATTTAATATTACTCACAGTAGTAAGTCTTATGCTGCAGAGCTCTGCATGAGAAGGAGAAAAGGCCTAAAGGTGGCATGTCTCGTACCCAATTCTTCCTCGTAGTCATGATCTGCAGTTTTGCTTACTATATATTTCCTGGCTATCTTTTTGTTATGATAACATCCTTCTCTTGGGTCTGTTGGCTTGCTCCTAAGTCTATTCTAGTCCAACAACTGGGTTCTGGCTTACAAGGGCTTGGTATTGGTTCCTTTGGGATTGACTGGTCAACAATTTCATCATATCTTGGTAGTCCACTAGCTAGCCCATGGTTTGCCACTGCCAATATTGCCGTTGGATTTGCCCTCATCATGTATGTGATGACGCCCATCACTTACTGGCTTGATTTGTACAATGCCAAGAAGTTCCCAATATTTTCTAGTGACCTTTTCATGTCTAATGGTACAAAGTACGACGTTCTGAGCATCATTGATTCAAAGTTTCAACTTGAACGTGGTACGTATACAAAGACTGGACCTGTAAACTTGAGCACCTTCTTTGCTATGACTTATGGTCTTGGATTCGCCACACTTCCTGCTACTCTTGTGCATGTTCTATGTTTTAATGCAAGGTAATTACACTTGAAGCATTTGATGTATTGTTCACCCTGCTTGTGAAGCAGTTACAAAATATATACATAATTTTAACGAAATTCACAAAAGTAAGTTGCATTTCTAGCAATAAAGTATACTTCTTGTGCCTTTAATAAAGGACACCATTGCAAAGGTCTTTGTGAATTTAAGCTGAAGTTCATCATCTTACCTTCAATGCAGTGACCTTACAAATGCATTTCGACGAGGAAAAAAATTGGATATTCATGCAAGGCTTATGAAGCATTACAAATCAGTGCCAACATGGTGGTTTCTCGCCATCCTTGTGGTAAACATTGCTCTTATCCTCTTTGCTTGTCAGTATTACAGTGAGTCACTTCAATTGCCTTGGTGGGGTGTATTGCTTGCTTGCGCCATTGCCATTGCGTACACAGTTCCAATTGGTATCATCACAGCCACAACAAACCAGGTAACAAAATTATAAGTTTCATTTGTTTGCTAATATTACTAACTGTAAGTTTACGATGTTCAAATTCATGTGAAGATGTTAGGTGTCTGACACTTTGCCCTCTCATTTTCATGGTATCAGCAACCAGGTTTGAACATTATCACGGAATATGTTATTGGGTACTTATACCCAGAGCACCCTGTAGCTAACATGTGCTTCAAAGTGTATGGTTACATCAGTATGACTCAAGCTCTAACATTTCTGGCTGATTTTAAGCTTGGTCACTACATGAAGATTCCGCCAAGAGCAATGTTCACAGCTCAGGTCAGTTTGATTTTCTCAGTTTATCAAATCTGCATTGCATGGTGTTGGACTGCAATCTTCAATAGCTAAACTGGTGGAATTACAGGTGGTAGGAACAATTGTAGCTGTGATTGTATACCTGGGAACGGCCTGGTGGCTGATGGGAGACATTCCCAACCTTTGTGATACCTCCAAGCTGCCACATGACAGCCCATGGACTTGTCCAATGGACCGTGTGTTCTTCGATGCATCTGTTATTTGGGGCCTCGTCGGCCCCCGCAGAATCTTTGGAAATCTTGGTGAATATATGAATGTCAATTGGTTCTTCCTTGGTGGAGCCATTGCCCCTGCGCTTGTTAAGCTTGCACACTGGACTTTCCCAAAACACAACTGGATTCGTCTCATCAACATGCCTATCTTGTTGGGTGCCACATCCATGATGCCCCCAGCCAGTGCCGTAAACTTTACCAGTTGGATCCTTGTTGGGTTTCTTTTTGGTTTTGTTGTCTACAGGTACCGGCCAGATGTGTGGTCGCGCTATAATTATGTCCTTTCTGGTGGTCTCGATGCTGGAACTGCCTTTGTTACAATATTGATGTTCCTTACCCTGCAGTCCCGTAACATTGGTCTTGACTGGTGGGGGAACAGGGGAGAGGGCTGCCCGTTGGCTGCTTGCCCTACTGCCAAGGGGTTGTAGTTGATGGCTGCCCTGTTTTCTGACCCAAAAAAGAAACTTGATATTTTAGTTCTTTTAGAAGTAGCATTATTTTCTTTTCGATAATCTGTAAATAGTTTATCAGGGATTTTTTTCTAGTCACCGTTTATTTTGATACAATATGCATGCATGCATGCCGAAGGGCACTGCTTGTTACTACCAATCTGATTTCAATAGTTTATTTATGTATGTGTCTAGCATTGGCAAAGGAATTCATCTCTTGTTTGTTCCCATGGTTGAATGTTGAATCTTGATTTAGTTGGAATATAATATCCAGATTAACTAAATTACACGTTTAAGGAATGTATAATTGGCATCAATCAAGATTCAAGAATGAGATTTACATTAGAGGAGCGAGTAACAAGTTTGTTGTATAACATCATATCAATCAAAATAAGAAGACTGTATACCAAGCACGCCCAACTGAGCAAGTACCTTGGCAGCCAAAGATTTCATGTCACTATTTTTCTTCTGAGTAATGTCCACCAATGCCATATGTGCTGAAGTTCCATATTTAAGAACCAACTCATTTACTTGAAAAATCCTTTCTAAAGCCATGAGAGATTTTCTTTGCAAACTAGCAGATTGTGAACTGAGCAACTTCACAATCTGACCGACGGCCTTTGCTTCATCAAGCACCTTGCCTCCTTGCTTTACTTCTTGGTCATCAATGAGGGTCAAAAGTGCATCAAGAGAAGCTTCGCAGGCTCCAACATCTGCCTCCCCAAGCAATCTCACAATGGGTTCCAGAGCATTGGCCTTCACTATGCAGAATGAAGATTCAACTGTGCAGATGCCTAGGTGTGCAGGGCAGCCAGATTCAGGTGCAGACAAGCAGCACAGGCAAAACCCAGCCTTCTTTATTGGCTTGCTCAAGCTTTTGGAACTTTGTGATAGCTGTTTAAGTGAAATAGCAGCATTTCGTTTTGTCAAAGCAGTTCCAGAAGCCAGTAGCTGTACCAGCATTGGGATAATACCAGCTTCAGCTACTTTTCTCTGCCATTCCTGATTTGTAGGAACTGTGAAATGGCAAAGAGCTCCAACAGCATTCTCTATTACATGCCTTCGATACGACGCATCTCTATTCCCATCACTTAGACAACTGCAGATGATTTGAAGTGCCTCAGCATCCAGAAGCCACCCAGTCATCTCCGGGTCCTGGGGAAGATTAGCAATAATACCCATTGCAGCAGCTATTTCCCCCACATCATTGGAACTTGTTATAATCCTTAGCAGCGCCTCGATGCACCTTTGACTTACATGCTCCAAAAATGTTCTGTCATCACCACCGTCTTCTGTCAAGCAAAAGAACAACTTCATGGCGTTTGCCCTAACAGCAGGGTTATCAGCCTCACATAACTGAACTAATACTTGGACAGCAGAGAGCTGTGAATCACATGAAACATCAAAGTGGCTATTAGTATATACAGAACAGAATCACACTCGAGAAGAACATGAACTTTAAGACTAACAAAGACGTGAAACTACTTTAAACATCAGAGTGGCAGTTATACAGAATCACATGAAACTACTGTCCAACAAAAACGTGCAATATCATGAACACTCTTGTACCAATGTTGCTAGGATGGTTACCTGTCTCAACTTTCGTCTGATGTCTGAACCAGAAGAAGATTGGCACATTGCATGGAAGGTTTTGAGAATGCTTCTTTGTATGTCAGGTCCTGTTAAAGATATTAGGGAAAAGAGCTTAAAAATATCTTCTTCGGAGTCTAACAAAGAAACCTGCTCCTGAGCGGCTTCTTCAGTGGTGGTCGATATGGCAAGGTGCATAATTGTCTCAGCCACCTGTTCACGCAAGGTTGGTGATAATAAACTGTGACAATACAGAAGTTCAAATAGTGGTCCAACTGCGCCTTCTCTAATCATCTGCAGGCCATTTTGTGGTAATTTGGAGAGGTGAAGAAGAGCTTTGACACCCACTTTCCTCTTTTCTAAATCACCATGTGAAAGCAGTTGAAGAAGCGGTCCTAGTGCCCCATCTTTAACAATGGACAGTTTGTTGTGATCAGTCAATTCGATTTCTGACAAAGTTCCAGCCATAAGCACTTTAACATCTTCTGGTCCTGCATCAATTTTAAGTTGTTACAGCACACAATCTACAAGAAGGTATTATGAGATAATAATGGCACAGGGTTTGATGGTGACTAAATCTTGTGCATGCTCCAAAGTATCAAAGAACCCGACTTTTGAGCATACCTGAAGAAAGAAGCTTCAACAGAGGTGTAAAAAATTTGCTTTCGCCATATGTATAACATTCTGATCAACGAAAGACAGATTCTCTAGAAGCTCGTTTGCATCTCTGGTGACTTCATTATCTTCATCGCTTAACAATGTTACTAGGAGAAGTATGCATCCCTGAACATTTCCCATTAAATCTCGTGCAGCCCTACTTCTAGATAATTCCAGTAATAACTGCAATGCTAACTTTCTTTCCCCAATATGACGTGCAAGTAAGCGGACGATGGATTCCAGTGCATTATCCACTTTTATGACTCTCCCCTGTTAAAAATAAAATGAACTGGATGAATATTTGGAATTCAGAAATGCCAAATCTAGGCTCTACTAAGAAACTATTACCCTTGTGTCATAAAATTGTATATATGGAGGCCATGTTATCTCCATTGGTTGAAATACCATACATGATAAGCACTATTAACACTACAGAAAGAAGCTTTCCAGAGAATGCAGATTGATAACATAACATGACATTGGAAGGTACCTTGTTTGCTTCACCATCTTTTGCAAGGATTGATAGGATGGCAAGAGCATGCTTTTTTATTTCTCGGTTTTTTGAAACAAGAAGTCCAACAAGGACAGGAATGTAGTCCTCCAGTACCACCCACTCTCGGTGCAACTCTCTTTCCGTGCATAGATTCTGTAGCTTGTCTAAGGATTGAAGTACTTCTTGCTCTTCATTTGACTGGAGTTTGGGTTTAATAGAGGTAATCATAAAGATGGTTTTCCTATCTTTCCATTCTTCAATTGATCGCTTTAGTGCTTTGTTGGGAACTATAACTGAAGTGTCCAAGGGAATATCAGTCAAAGGACAATGATTCTTACCTTCTGCAAACCACTTCTCTATCACACTTCTCTCAAATGTGTGATGAGAGGAAGTTTCCACAGGATCCACCATGATCTCCAGAGTGACGGGACAACAAAATCGATCAAAAGGTTCTAAAGGTAGCCTTCCCACAGCATTTCTCTTTTCAAAGTACTCATTCTCTTTGTCCTCAGCAGATGTACTGACATTAGCCTTCTGAAGCAATGCTATAATCTGTTCCATATGCAAATTTTCTTCCAGATATTTTCTCATATTGCTATCATCCAATTCTCGTTTGAACTCCTCAAACTCCTTTTCCCATGCAGACTGGTCATTAGAGATCCCAAGAGCCTCAGCAATATGAACAAGCAAATTGTTTGCATAAGACCGATCAACGTTTCCCTCTAGTATTCCTAGCTCAATTTGTGCCAAAATCTCCTCCTCTTCCACAGCAGCGCGATATTCAGCATCCAACATAATCTTGAACAGCTTGCTAATCTGGCTATTTATACCAGATGAAACATCCAAAGATGCTAGTGGGATTAGACTAAGGGCTCTGCCAATCTCTTTTGTACTGCTCTCTAGGGACTCAACAATCTTCCGGCAATTGATTAAGAGATAAACCTTATTTCTTTTGCTGCAATCTAGAGCTAGCTGTTTAGCAACATCAACCTCTCGGTTGAGAATCTTCAGAGCATTAGTTAAGCTTTCTGAACACTCAATGTTTTGCTTTGACAACTCTTTCAAAATAGAAGAGGTCTTCTCCAAGTACCTTGAGAATACTTTGAAATTTTCTTTCTGAATGAGGACTTCCTTGGCTGCATGCAAAGTATCAGACATGGCAAGTAATGTCTCAGAAAGTAATTCAGACACTGGAACCAAGGAGGCACTAATCACAATATCCTTCGCCATCTTTGTATGAGAGGAAGATCTATGAAGATAGACCCTCAGCTGCGGCTGCCCAAATTTCAACTTTCAGCCACAAAGGGGAAGAACCCTGATCGCTTTGCTGGCAACTGCAGTCTGCATTGAGATAATATTGGTTTTTAATACAACCACCTCTTTTTTTTTTTGGTTTTCCTTTGGGAAAAGGTACTAAAAATGTGTTATTTTTAATATAGAAGCCAGTATACCAAGTACAGAGCTGCAACAAGATAGTGATCCTCATGTTCAACAGTGATTTCCATTTATAAATTAAAGGCATAATCCAGTATAGTAGCCAAAGAAACCCATGAAAAGGAAAATATACTTCATTAGCTTCCAAAAAAAAAAAAGTTTCTTCTATCGTCCTGAGTTGTTTCATGACAACCAAACCAAGTATATCATGCATCTTTTTTACAGCTTATGAACTCAATCGTTTGACATTGAGCAATGACAGCTTCAAACTGGTCAATCCCATTACAGACAAGGTGATTGAGCTTGAAATACTTACTGAATTTAAACTAAACTGATGTGCTCATGAGTCATGTTATGCTCTAATTAGTAGTTGAGAAAATACTGCCCCGTATGCAAAGTTCCATTTTCTTTTTCTGTTTCCTCTCTTTCTCAACAACCAAACAGAAATAACAATGGTTCTCAATCAAAAGAAAAAAGAAAGAAAAAATAGAGAGAGAACCTGAAATCATAAGTCAACAAATGTTTATGCCTTGGTTGATATTCCAGATAACAAGCGAAGCCAAACCAGAAAAACACAATGCTTTGAAGAGCTTCTGTTCCGCAGCAATTCTCTCTCACTTTCTTGGAGTCTTTCTCTGAACCTTGAAAACGAAAGAACGACTTCTATAATTAGTTAATAAATGTTTTAATATTTTTTCTTTTGGACTGCTTAATGTTTTCCAGGCAGCGTTGGGTCGAGCTGGACATGATAGCCGACGACCAAGTCAACGCTGTTTAAGAGTAATAAACAGCGTTGGAAATATTCCACATGTCCTACACCTAGTTGATGGTACACCAACCACGTCCACTATCATGTCCAGCTCGACCCAACGCTGCCTGGAAAACAGCTAGGAGGAGGGCAATACAGATTTTGCCACGTCATCATGATATAGTTTCCAACTTCACTTGGTGCCTACGTTGCGGATTTTGGGACGCTAGTGTAAATAAATGCGGTAGGCTTCTGATCCATTGGAATATTGGATTGCGCGTGTGGACCCTACCTTATGCTTTTTTCTTTGTTTTTGATACGTGACTGTATCTCATCATGTAATCTCTGTCATTAATTTCTGTTTTTTTGACCACAAAGAAAAGAAAGAAGAGAAAAAGAATACTCTTCGTTAAACTTCTACGAACTTTAACGAGTGGTTAAAATAAAATTAAAAAGGAAAAGCTTGTTTGACTTCGCAGAACAGACATGTGTATGTATTAGTAAACCGTTAATACACACAAGAGTCAGTGATGCTAACATAATTCAACCTCTTTCGTGAGTTGTTGCGCAATTTAGAAAGACAAACTCACATGAATTATGATTGGCTTGCACTATCATGTTGCATATAAAAAGGACTAAGAATAGTAAAACGGGGTAATTTAGTCCTCTCATTATGCTTAGGAACAGTGGCTGGTTTCATTGAGTTTTAGTATATATAAATTTATTCTTTGTCCCTTGGGTGAAAGCTTGCAACGCTGACAAGTGGAACTGCTGGTTGCTCTTGCAAGCTAAGACGTAGATTAATAAACGCAAACGCAACAGCTTGGGAAGTTTAATTGATTATTGTGATAGGATAGGAACATGAACTATTCTGTCAGTTGCCCTTACTTATAAGGAAAATATTAGAGCACTAACTCAAGATCAACTTGGCCACCAACTCTCTAATAGAGCGTGGGGACCAGATTAGCGGCTCCACCTCTATTAGAGAGTTGGTGCCAAGCAAAGCTGGCTCTCTAGCACCACCCTACTTATAAACATAACCATTATTGTTAAAGATCTCTGACAGAATATAAGTCCCATCGGATACTTGATAAAATAAAATAAAATATATAATGAATAGTTCCATAATTAATATCACCGAGGCCTTTTATGATAAAATTCCACATATATTGGGCTTCGTAAGTGGTTAAATTATAAACAATATCACTATTGCTAGTAGTGGACCCCTGATCCGTCTCTCTGAAATTTAACATAACAAGATAAAAATATAAGAGATGAAGAAAAAAAAAGAACGATGTGATTGCATGAAATGAAAGTGAACAATTTTGCCTTTCTGCAAGCGCATATATATAATTTTTGAAGGGCTGTCAGTTCCACCGACTCATCGGTCGGTTCGAGACTTTAAATGTTTTTCCTTTATAAAGAAATGGGTTAATGACCTAAATGGTTCCCCAACTATTGCTCCAATATCATTTTGGTCCACCAACTAAATTTTTCATTTGAAACGTCCGTAAACTTTTTATTTTATGCCAATATGGTCCATCCGTCAAAGTCTATGTATTATTCCGTGAAATCGAGGGACAAAACTGTATTTTTAGGTGAGTATCCTCCTCTAAAAGGGTTATTGATCCTAATGGTCCCCCAACTATTGCTCCACTATCATTTTGGTCCACCAACTAAAATTTTCATTTGAACCGTCCTTCAACTCTTTTTTTTGTATCATGATGGTCCTACTGTTAAAGTCTGTCAATTTTATTGTTAAATTGAGGGGTAAAAATGTCTCTATGAATTAAAATAGTAATATATAATTAAAAATTAAAGGAAACTATTAGAAAACTTAGAAAATTAAAAAAAATTGAATCTCACCAACTACATGCCTTTTTTTTTCATGAGACTGACCTAACAATTAATAATAAAAAATTATCTATTGTTTAAATTAATTAAAATCACCTAAATATAAAAATAAAATAACAAATTTTTTAAAAGAGTAAACAATAATTAAAAATTAAAGGAAACTATCATAGGAACTTGTACCTAATTTTAAAATTGAAAAAATTGAATCTCACCACCAACATGGCTTTTTTTTTGCTGACATGGACTTAAAAAGTGATAATTTTTTTTCTCTATTGTTTATATTAATTCAAAATTTTAAAATGAGATAAATACAAAATAAATAACAATAAAACTGATGGACTTTGATGGTAGGACAATCTTGATACAAAAAAAAGTTGAAGGACGGTTCAAATGAAAAATTTAGTTGGTGGACCAAAATGATCTTTGGAAGCGATAGTTGGGGACCATTAGGATCAATAACCCTTTTAGAGGAGGATACTCACCTAAAAATACGGTTTTGTCCTCGATTTCACGGAATAATACACAGACTTTGACGGATGGACCATGTTAGTACAAAATAAAAAGTTTAAGGACGTTTCAAATGAAAAATTTAGTTGGTGAACTAAAATGATATTGAAACAATAATTGAAGGACCATTTAGGTCATTAACCCTAAAGAAATTCAAGGGCGCATGAATTCCGATCTACTTAGGCATAAAATAACAAGCTTGTTTAAAGAAAACGCAAGGCTGAAGAAAATAATAATAATAATAATACAAGTTGAAGTTGGTACTTGGTGCCAGGAGCAAACTCCAAACCCAGCCAAGGCGACATTATTATAGTTGGATAACGCATGTAATAAACTAACATGTTTTCTCTGTTTATTTTTAGGTCCGTCGGGTCGGGCCAATGACATATCTATTACAACATGGTCAAAATTATACTTTGGGTCATTATATAATAGGCCCTTGCAATTCTAATGGTCTATACAAAAATTTATATATATATTTACTTTCAATCAAAACTCAATTTTGAAAATGGATGCCACGAAGGATAAAAGTTGCCCATTTCTTATTACTTATTTGCAAAATCTTACCATTTTTGTTATCCAACAATTTATCTTAAACAATTCTTAATATTTAGCCTTTTTTTTCCAATTAATATATAGTCTTTCCATTATTATGGTGTTGCTGAACTCAAAAAATTAAAACATTCTCACAATACATATAATATATGTTCGTTCATAAATAATATGTATATATAGCTATACATATAACCCATTATTACATATAATAATTTACCTATACATATTTCGTAGTAAGTATATTATTCAAATGGTAGGAATATTGGCTGCCATATAATACCTAAATCCTAATAGTAAGTACATTAAAATTACTGTAGGTATATTGGATGTCGTATAATTTATGTACACTTTTTATAAATTAAAAACATGTACACTTTTCATACTAGGTAAATGATTTTTCATAAAACAAACAATAAAAAGATTATTAGTTATTTTTCATAGAACAAGTAATAGGTACATTTTTTTAAAACATAATTAGTATGTACAGTATTATTCATAAACAATTATAAAGTAGATTATTAGTCATGTATATTTCATAAAAAGAAAATAACATAAAAGTTTTTATTAAACAAACCGATTACCTAAATCTGAATTTATTGTTAACATATACAAAAAAATACATGATGATCATTAAAATAAAAAAAAAATACCCAATTCGAGTTTGGTAGCAAAGATCATCATCATCACCACCATCATAAATTCCCCATTTGAGAGATATGCAATTTCCACGAAAACCAGACACGCACATATATGCATAGTAAACATATACAGAAAAAGACATGGAAAGAAAAATAAAGAATAGGTACCCACGACTAAGCCTTGAGCCTTTGGTGATGGTGTGCCCTTGGCCTTGCGTTGATAAACTGAAAAGGGCAAAGCTATATACTGTACATGCAAACAAGTATACAAGAGTGATATTGGTTCGGCTCGTTGTATTTGTTGTGATTCTTGAAGTGTGATGGATGGATATATTCAAGAATTATACAAGATATGAGCCGAACCAACATCACGCCATGTCTACTTGTGCAAAAAGAAACATTAGGGCACACACATAGCCCTTGGACTTTGAGCTGCTGTGCACAGCTGCTTGAATGCTCATGAATATGCAGACATTGGAGCTTCCACCTCTATTTATAGGAAGGAGATGAGTGGAGAGGAGAGGAAGCAATAGAAGATATATTTGTGACTTATTGTGATAGCTAGCTAGCCAGCTAAGTACTTATTACAAGTTACAACAAATTAATTAGGATAAGGAAAGAACATTTTTTTTCTTGATCAAGATTTAAGAATCCCACTACCAATCCAATCCCAATCCCTTTTCATCCTCTCTCTTTCTCAACAATTTTTTAATTTTTTATATTTTACGCATAACATAATGGAGGACTAATTCTAGACGTCCTGCTCCTGCTGCTGCAGCACTGCTGGCACGTGATCAATCAAAGATCAAATATTGCATGCCACGCCTCAAATGTCGTTTGATTTGCACGCCATGGTGACAGCTAAAACGCACCTAATCTGGCTGGCTACACCATCCCTTGCATAATCTTCGACGCGTACATATCCATGATCCATCCATCCATCCATGTGTTATTGTGTTGAATTCCCGTTTGGTTCACGAAAAAGATTTGATGGGAAATTGTCATTCTTTTTTCATGTTTGGTAATATTTGGAAAGTAACCGGGAAATATCACTTTATTTCATTTCTAATGTTTGGTTTGTATAGAAATATAAAACAAAGTTTGTTTAATTTTTCAATTATACCCATATGAAATTAAATAAATAAAAATGCATTTAATGCTATATTGTAATTATAAATTGCTAATGAGGACAAAATGGTCATGAAAAATGTACATTTAATGTTGGCTCATTTTCCAAAACTTTCCCATGATGAGGGAAAACAAAACTCGAGGGGGGAGAATGGTTTCACTTTCCCTGTACTTTCCCATGTGTAAAGTAACCATTTCTCATGCTTGGACTTTAAAAACATGGAAAAACAATTGATTTTCCATTCCCAAACCTCATTTTTCATGAACCAAACGGAACCTAAATGATTTAATTTCCATTTTATACGTAACGTACAACATCACATTCACATCCTCCTTGTAATTAATATTAAGGCCAGGACAAATTAATATTAAATGGGGGAGTAAAGTAATTGGAATTTGGGAATATTGTTAATCAAAATATGTTGGTAGAATTTTAGTTACTTTCCCATTATCATTAGCTAGCTTGACGCTATCTGTTTGTTGCATGTGAAGATATATAATAAAAATACTAAGCCCTACTCTAATCCTAAGCCATGAAAATTAATAACATAATAATCTTTCTTATTTTCCAATAAAGGGGCAACATTGAAGATCTGGGTGTGTGTTTGTGTCGGTGTTAGACAATGTGAAAATCCCTTAGTCAAAAAGAGAACCATTTTATTAAACATCACTAGTATGCATTAGCTAAATAAATATATGGTTATCTTATTGGGCAATGGCCATGGACCATGGTGTTTTACAAGTATTAATTATAGTTGAAGAAAGCAGCCGCCGGGTCACTGTTGATTTGTCGTTTAATTGGAATTTAATTCCACTGTGGGAGAAATTTTTAAATGTTACGGGTACACCACGTGGCTGGTGTATTATCCAATAGAACTAGGGCATGTGGAATTATTCTTTAATTTATTGCATTATTTTTTATGACATGTGAGCAAGCTGCATTGTAATTATTCCACATATCCTACATCTAGTAGATGGTATACCAGTCACGTGGTGTACCGAGAACACCTAAAAATTACTCTCATTGTAGACTTAGTATTAGATTCTCATAATGGAAAAGAGATTGTCCATTAAGTGTCGGCAAAAAATTAATATGTACTCTGGTCGGCACAAAATGGTAATTCAAGCATTAATTAACACAACGTCTGTTATGCTTGTGATGAGTGGTGCTGGTGTTGCGCCTGTTACTGTTACTTAGAGTAGCAGAATCTGTTTATTTCGAAAGAGTGGTCCTTAATTAATTATCAAGTATAAAATTAAGGGAGTGCTCATCTTTTTTCATTTTGGGGAGGGCGGCTGCAAAGGGGTATAAAATAGTAAAGGATAATGCTAGGCTTATCACATTTATACCACCTCTCTAATAGAGGTGGAGCCCACCAATACAATAGGCCCACCTCTATTAGAAAGATTGTATAAATGTGGTAAGCCTAGCATTTCCCAATAGTAAAAGGTTGAGAGTTCAAATCATGAGTGTTTATTAAGAGATTATATTTTTTAATTGGGAAAACAAATTAAATATAAGATGATTAGAGGCCTATAAAATTGAGTGGACAATACATTTGAATGAGCTCTATATATTTTATTTTTAAAAAAAGGCTACATAGGCTAGAGCCCATGGTTGCCCTCTACCTAGCTCCGCCAGTATGTGAAAGAGAGAGAGAGAGAGAGGAAAATAATTAAAAATGAGGAAAAGTGGGGAGTAAAATAAAGAAAAGAAAGAGAAATAAAATATGCATATATGGTAAGTAAAAATAATACAAAATAAATAATATATTATATAAAATCAGATCGGATTAGACCAAATCTAGATTCGTCCAGTTAACTTATTGGGTTAACGGATTCGATACATAATCGAATCATCGGATCCTACTACTAGATCCATCTCCTATTAATTGTATCGCATTCGGATCAAAATATGACCCATTGACAGGTGTAATCTGCTCCATTTTCGGTTAGTTATATAAGTTATGGCCATTTTTTCGTTTTATATGTATACATATTTAGTCATTCAATCTTTTTTCAAGCATGCTAATTTTAACATTAATAAGTTAGTTTAACCCATAACAAGATTGACAAATATGTCATTTTGATTTATACCATGCATGAATGATCTGATTTGATTGTCACTCTTTTGCGAGTAATTTTTGGTGTGTTCCAGACACCACGCGTTTCGTGATACCATTCATTAGACGTAAACATGTAGACTTAATTAATACAACGTTTGTTATGCTTATGATGAGTGGTGCTGGTGTTGCGTCTGTTACTGTTAATTAGAGTATTAGAATCTGTTTACTTCAAAAGAGTGGTCCTTAATTAATTAGCATTTTTGCTTATCATATTAACTAAAAGTGTATACTCACCACTACTCTTAAAAAATAACAAATGTCTCATTGTTAATCTTAGTTAAGTTTTATGCGAGGAGTAAAAAAGAAATTGAAAAAGGCCCAATTCCTTTTCTTTTTCTTTCTTTCCTCCCCACGACCCATCTCTCTCTTCTCTCTCCCCCTCAGCTCTGTATCTCTACACCTCCCACTACCTTCCTTCCACCCGTGTCACATGTCTACGACTTTCCAGGTTTTTTTCTTTAATATTCTTCCCTTGTTTTTTGTTCGTAGTCTATATGGTTTCCTCTTCTGCGAAAATGTTTCTCATAGGGTCATTGATGTGTGTTTCAAGTTTCTGCTGATTTATGTTTTTCGTTGTTTGGTGCAATTGATGGCTCTTCTCTTTGTTTATCTGAGCAGTTCAGGGCGAGAAAGTGGAAAAAAATTTAGGCTTTATGCAGTGTTTGGTTGGAACAAGCTTGGAATTTAAATTCAATGGAAAACTTAGGATAAAGTTACCAATTTCTCAGTTTCCTTGGATTTTATGCTGAATAGTACTTCTTGGTTTTAAAAAAGATTAATTTTTTCATATGGGTACCTCTTAATTTGAGCAATTTGGTATGGATTCTGGCGTTCTGCAATTTTTTTTTCAATGGCGCAAACATAGGTGGTAACAGCGGGAAGGAGAGAGAAGAGAGAAGGGTAGGGGTCGGGGGAGGAAAGAAAAAAGAAAGATAAGAAAAAGAAAAAGAAAAGGGAGGGGGAAGGGAGGAAATACGGGAAGATGGATTGTGGGCCCTTTTTCAAGTGTTTTTTAATTCTTACATAAATGTTAACTAAGGATAACAATAAGATATGTGTCTCAATTTAAGAATGACAGTGAGTATACATCTTTGATTAATGTGGTGATAAAAATGCTTCCAATAAAAGGAGCGCTCATTCATCTTTTTCCATTTCGGGAGGGCGGCTGCAAAGGGGTGGGCATCCGAACTGGACCGGACCGGATCGAAAGAAAAATTAATTGACCAAAAAGTCAACAATGCTATATTTTTAAGTCTTAAAGTTTAGTAGAATCATCTATCTAAATCATACTTTATATATATATATATTTAAAATCTAATGCTATATTTTAAATTTTATAATTAATATTTTTCCAAGTTCAACTTCAATTGGACCGGATGAATAGTATCAATTCTGATGTGAGCTTAAAACTGAACCGGATCGCGCTCATCCATCTGCTCCATTTCTTGGTTAGTTTAGTTATATAAGTTATGGCCATTATTTATTTATATATATATATATATATATATAGTATTCCAATAATTTTTCAAGCATGCTAATTTTAGCATTAATAAGTTGGTTTAACCCATAACAAGATTGACAAATATGTCCTTTTGACTTATACCTAACATGAATGATCTGATTTGATTGTCACTCTTTCGCATTTAGAGAATATTATTATAAATAAAGAGTTCTCAATTACCAACAAAATATTCTGTTCCACCAATTGATCATCCATTTGAATTCAGAATAGCCAGTTGACACTTGGCACTTTCTGCAAGAGAATATCAATCAATCTTGGCACTGCGCATGCATATATCTATCTATATATGTTCTTCAAACTATATTTGCACGCAATACTGTAGCATCCACCAAAATCCATCAATGTCATGTGTGACTGGAATATTGTTTGACATTTCCGAGATATACTACCATACCATCATCCATAAACGACTTAGAAATGTGAGTCTCGTTTCTACTATAGAGAGATGTGTTCTAAAGACATTATAATTATGAGTTGTGTTACAGTTGTTCCCTTACACGTAGACTGTTTAAGCATGTTAGGCCCACATCGAAGGACGGAATTAGAAATTTTTATAGGGGTGAGCTATTATTTCTTATATGGAAAAGATCTAAATAAAATTTCATTTATTTTCTCATAAGATAAAACTTGAAGCTAATTGGAGATCTGTTTGGATAGGACATGCTAATTTTTACTTTGATAGATTGGGCAAATTTTTGTAAAATGAGGTGTAATGCCTAAAAATTAGTATTAAATTTTTTTTTTCCCAAACTTTACACTAGGCTAGAGCCCACTCCATCCATAATGTAGTTCCGTCCGCATCTCATTAACCATCAGAAACCACCGAAGTAGATGTCTCTCATTCAAAATAGGTTGAGTGTTGAAGGGCCCATGCCCCCACAAGTTCTGTCCCAAAGTCCAAAGCCAAAAGCCTGGGCTTGGCTGAAGCTCAGTATTTAACCGTTTGGGCCAGGATAAAGGAAGGTTTAAGCCAATTATTCTTTTCGACGGCCCTATATTGTAATAGAGGCCCGAAAACTCTGAGTCCGGGTGCAGTTTCACCCAAAAAAAAAAGATTTGAGAGAGAGGAAAGACAGAAAGAAAGAAAGAGAGAAAGAAAGAAAGAAAGAAGGAAGACATGAACGAAAACAGTGGTGTGCGTAACTCTCACTCTCTCTGTCCGAAGAGTCGAAAAGCAGATGCGGGTGTGGTTTTTGAGGTCTAGGGTTTGAGATCTTGGAGGGTGGAAAAGACACCGAAACATTTGGCCATGGATGAACCAACTCCCACAGTGTTTTACGAGACACGACGTCACATTACAAGGCCCTATACTCCCAGTTACCCTCCCCAACAGGTTCTTAATTATATTGTTTTCTTGAATTTCAACATAATCAAATTAATCTCCCTTAATCGCTCATTTAATCAGTTTCCTAATTGTATTTCTTTTCCGATTGATTTACGGAGTTCAGGCCAATGACGGCAGTAAAGGGAGCTTTCTTTCACTGCTTTCCCTTCCAGGTTCATCGCATTTTCCCTAATTTTTATTGTTTATTTCTTACTGATAGCAGATTATAATTGTTTTTTGGTTTTTTTGGATGAATTATGGTGTTTGGTACGGTGATCATGTCGCCTAATCTGAATTGATTGACTTGTCTTTGTTCTTGATCCATGAAGGTGTGAACCAACTCAAAGAGAAATGGAACGAATACAAACAGCCAAGAAAATTGAGAAAATTGGCATCATTGTTTATCTCTCCAAGAGGTGAGCGTGTGGCTGTGGCTTCTGGAAATCTGATAACAATTTTGCACAAGGAGGATGACTACTCAAAGCCATGCGGCACTTTTACAAGTAAGATGTACTTGCTGATTTCATTGACCTCACCTTTGTGGAATCATCAGTTTCTGTTATCTTGTTGCCTAGTTTTAATAGCTGTAAACTGAAAGCCTCGAAGTTATCAGTATTACAAGGGCATTGAATTTTATTATGTTGTCCCTGCAAAGTTGGGGTATTTGCCAATCAAAGTTTGCCTATGTGAGATATATATATGCTTTAGGAATTTAAATTTGAATTTTGTTTTTTTTTGGCAACCAGATTTGTAGGTCATTTCTGTTTTCCGTTAAAATAGTTACCAATTTGTGTTCTATGCATCAGGCGGCAGCCTTGCTTCATTTACAACAGGGACTTGGTCAGAAAGTAATGATGTTCTCGGAATTGCTGATGACACTGATACACTATATTTTATCAAAGCAAACGGTGATGAGATAACGAGGATCGCGAGGAGGCATTTAAAAGTATCTCTACCAGTAATAAGCCTGATTGTGCAGGATGATTCTGATGTACAGAAATCTTGTCTGTAAGTATTTTATTTTTTCCTGCCCATAGGCTGTGTAAAAATTACGCATAAAAGAACATTTGCGAAAAGTAGTTTCTTGTTGTTCCGTTCTTGATTTTGTGGTTTGAGGTTCTAGTTCATTGCTTGAGTAAATCAAATGTTCACTTGTTGAAGTTTATGAAATGTTTTCAGGTGTAGCTTTATTGTGGTCACATCTGATGGTTCCCTTCAGCATATTGAGATCTGTCAGGATCCAAGTTCCTCCATATATTCTGCACGCACCTCAAATAATGGATTAACTGCAAAGGGGCAGTTCCCTCACAATGTTTTTTGCGTTGACTACCACCCAGGGCTTTCTTTGCTTGCTGTTGTCACACTAACCTCAGGTTGAAACTCTGTCATGTTTCCTACTACCTTGATTTTTGTTTTTTCATTGGTTATGCATGAAGATAGTCATTTATATGGGCCTTTATGTGGTTGATATCATTTTTTAAATTAAAATGTTAAACAAATCTACACGTCTTACATGAATCTGGATGATTGGGTGACCTTCTTTGTTGTTGGAAGAATGTCAGAAAAACTCTAGATGTTTTTGTTGGTTCATCAGTTTGTGCATATACTTGCATATCATGTTTTTTGGTGTCGTGACTTTTGTGGTTGGTTGTTAACCACTGTGTTTTGATGTAGGATACGGATGAACTGTAGATTTACGTAGTTTAGCGGAAGCGAAAACAATGGAAAACAGAAAATATAACAAATAAGGATAGGTCTGGAATCACTCCAGGGGTTTGGCTTCACACCAAAGGGGTCTAGCTTCACACCAAGAAGTCTCCAATCTCTGGAAAATAAACTTTACTCAATATCTCAACTCAACTCCATAATGAATTACATAAAAGGGGTATTTATAATAATCTAACCCTACAATGAAGGAAAATTAAACTTATTCTAGGAAAGAAATCATAATCCAAATAAAATAGGAAACTTAGAAATCCTACTAAAATCTGGAAAAGAAACTAGAAATCCTAATGAAATCTGGAAAACTTAGAGAAACTAGGAAACTAACAAATAAATTAGGAAACTAATTAATAATTCCCTCTTCCATATCTTTCGTTTGTAAACCTTAATGGGTTTGACAAAGATGTCCTCATCAATTCTCCCTGGCTGAGAAGAACTCGACTCTGGCGAGTTAGAATCAAAGATGTCCTCATCAATTCTCTATGGCTGAGAAGAACTCGACTCTGGCGAGTTAGAATCAAAGATGTCCTCATCAATTCTCTTTGGTTGAGAAGAACTCGACTCCGGCGAGTTAGAATTGTAGTAACATTCAGGGAAGTGGGAATCAGTGTGCAAACATATAGACTCATCTTCTGCCTTCCCTCTAAATCCGGTAGAATTAATGAATTGTAGGAATTCCAACTGATTAGTTACACCTTTCTCTCCTTTGTTGAATGTTGATTCAATCAATGGGCAACTAACTAGTGTAATCATAGGTTTAATAATCTCACTAGATTCGATCTTTGAGTCCACATCGCTAGCTGGAAGTTCATGCTCACAAACTTCTTATTTAAACTCACCTTTACCAGCTGCTTCTACTTGACTCTCCATGGTATTGTCTTGAAACTTTTCTCCTTGTTTAGCACTCATCAATCATCAATGAATTGACGTTCTTGAGATTCCTTCTTCTTCGAACAAACATTGATCATGTTAACTTTATCCACACAATGGAGACTTGATGCTTCTATTTTGTCAAGACGACGTTCAATGATTGTGAAATACTCTTCAAAGACACTAATCCGATATGACATCTTCTCTGTTAGAGTTTTCATCATTTGAACAATCCGTTCATAAACCATCTTTGGAGTGTCTGTCTTACCAGCCGTAGTTGGAGCAATCAAACGACATGAAGAACAAGAAAACTCGAAAAAGTTTGAACCTAAGGAAAAACGAAAACCTGGCTCTGATGCCAAATTTGATGTAGGATACGGGTGAATTGTAGATTTAGGTAGTTTAGTGGAAGCGAAAACAATGGAAAACAGAAAATAGAACAAATAAGGATAGGTCTGGAATCACTCCAGGGGTTTGGCTTCACACCAAAGGGGTCTGTCTTCACACCAAAGGGGTCTGTCTTCACACCAAGAAGTCTCCTATCTCTGGAAAATAAACTTTGTTCAATATCTCAACTCAACTCCATAATGAATTACATAAAAAGGGTATTTATAATAATCTAACCCTAGAGTGAAAAGGAAAATTAAACTTATTCTATGAAAGAAATCCTAATCCAAATAAAATAGGAAACCTAGAAATCCTACTAAAATCTGGAAAAGAAACTAGAAATCCCAATGAAATCTGGAAAACTTAGAGAAACTAGAAAACTAACAAATAAATTAGGAAACTAATTAATAATTCCCTCGTCCATCTCTTTCGTTTGTAAACCCTAATGGGTTTGACAAAGATGTCCTCATCATGTTTGTTGGCCTTACATAAAATTTTATGTGGTTGTTTTGGGACTTCGATCTAAGTATATCCTGGATACAAAAAATGTATTGACATTAAGTTACAAATTAATTTCTAGAAAGATGGAAAATGATGTAATATAATAGCCAGACTACTTATATTAATTAATTCGTGATTATCTTCCAGGTTCTTGTTATCTTTCTCTTTGGCGTAGAAGTAGGATCATTGATCTGGAGCAGCTTGTTACCATTCAGTTTGAGGGTTTTTATTCCAAACCAAAAGGTCATAAAAGTCAGCTAGCATATCCAAAGGTGCTAATCTCCCCACAAGCCAAATTTGTTGCTACTTTAGGTGTGACAGGATGCTTGCACATGTTTAAGCTGGATAAAGACTGCTTTTCACTTTCAAATTTTACATGCAGAGAGAGATGCGAGTCACAACTGACCAATAATTTGTCAAGTGGAGAGGAGGAACATTTAAGTGACATTGTGGATTTTACTTGGTTGTCTGACCACATCCTTGCTTTTGCAAAAAGGAGTGGCATTGTTACCATGCTTGACATCCTTAGTGGCTTGAAAGTTCAGGAAAATGGAACTGTATATTCTAAGCCCATTATAGAAAGAATAAATATGTTTCAAGGAAGCATTTTTCTTTTGGAGACCATTTCATCTGAAGAGAGATCCAACTCAAAGGAAACTAATTATTTACTTAGTATGGAGCATATTGCAGTGGACAGCCTTGACCAAATTGACTTTTCTTCATTGAACTGGAGCCTTGTATCATTTTCTGAGAGGTCCATCCTGGAAATGTATAACATTTTGATTAGAAATGAAAAATATCAGGCTGCCTTGGATTTTGCTGATTGTCATGGGTTGGATAAAGATGAAGTCATAAAATCACAGTGGTTGCATTCAAGTCAAGGAGCAAATGAAATAAGTACCTTTTTATCAAAAATTAAGGATAAACCTTTTGTACTTTCTGAATGTGTTGACAAAGTTGGACCTACAGAAGATGCTGTGAGTGCCTTACTTGCATATGGGCTGCGCCTAACTAACCAGTATGGGTTTTCTGAACCTGAAAATGATGAATGTATGAAAATTTGGGATTTCCGCATGGCTAGACTTCAGTTATTGCAATTCAGAGACCGGTTGGAGACGTTTCTTGGGATAAATATGGGCAGGTATCTTACTCTTCAGGAGCTATATTTTTACATTAGCAAAATGTTATATTTTTGAATACCTCTGTCTTTAAATGCCAACTTTGGATTATAGTAACTTTTACAAAGTAGACACTCATGAGCAGTAAATTACTAGTGTAGTTTATGCCTAGATATTAAACTTTTATTTTCTTTCTTTGGTTGGTATTTGCAGTTACTCTCTATCTCTCTCTCTCTGTTATTAGTTATTATTAAAAAATGGTGTTGATTGAATATATTTTTTATTTCCCCATATGAATATGAATGATGATTTGCTTGGAACTTTGGTTTTTGCATGTGATGATTGCTACTAACCAACAATTGAATGACATAGTTTTTATACAGGTTTTCTGTGCAGGGATATAGAAAATTTCGAGCTATGCCTATAAATGAAGCTGCTCTTACTCTTGCTGAAAATGGGAAAATTGGGGCCTTAAATCTCCTGTTCAAGCGCCATCCGTATTCACTGGCTCCTTTCATATTGGAGATTTTAGCTGCTATCCCTGAAACAGTTCCTATACAAACATATGGGCAGCTTCTCCCAGGGAGGTCTCCCCCTACAAGTGTAATTTTGAGAGAAGAGGATTGGGTTGAATGTGAGAAAATGGTAAATTTTATCAACAGATCACCCAAGGACCATGAGATTTGTATCCAAATCCAGACTGAACCCATACTCAAGCAGTGCCTAGGATCTGTTTGGCCATCTACTAATGAACTTTCAATATGGTACAAGAAGAGAGCTAGAGATATTGATAGTTGTAGTGGACAGCTAGATAATTGCCTTTGCTTGATTGAGGTTGCTAATCGCAAAGGTGTATATGAGTTGCAGCGATTCCATGAGGATGTCTCATGCTTGCACCAACTTATTTATTCTGATGACAGTATTGGGGAAATAATTTCCAGTCCGAGTCTTGTCATTTGGGAACAATTATCGGACTATGAGAAATTTGGGATGATGCTTAAAGGAGTTAAAGAAGAAAATATGATTGGAAGGTTGCGTAATATGGCAATTCCATTTATGCAAAATAGGTTTCATTATACAGTCTCAGTTTCACAGGATCAGGTTGCAGATAATCATCTTACCCCAGAGCATAATAAGGTTGAGTCATTTCTGGTTAGATGGCTTAAGGAAACTGCTTCCGAGAACAAATTGGACATCTGCTTGTGGGTAATAGAGGAAGGGTGCTGTGATTTCCAAAGTAATAGCGTATTTAAGGATGAGGTTGAAGTCATAGACTGTGCCCTGCAGTGCATTTATTTGTGCACTTCTACTGATAGGTGGAGTACTATGGCAGCCGTATTGTCAAAGCTTCCACAAATTCAAGGTAATTGCTTATTTGGAAGTCTGGTTTGCGTGATAGTTAATGAAAATTTTATTTTCTGATGAGTACCTTTTTTCTTGCTGACTGAACAGGTGGTGAAATAATTGTTGATGGTCTTGAGAGAAGATTGAAATTGGCAGAAGGCCACATTGAAGTAGGGAGGCTCCTGGCATTTTATCAGGTTTGTATTCTTCCATGAGAGGGAAGCTTTTCCGATTATGGCATTATACTACTACCTTTTACCCAACAAAAGAAAAAAAAATTGCACAGGGCAGGCAGACACTAGATTTTGTGTTTAACAGAGTAAGAATAAATGACATTGTAAATAATTAAGAGAGCATATCCTAAAATCTTGGTATCCAACTGTTCTGAGAATATGTCTGAGACTGCAATTTTATATTCCATTGTTGATGTTTTTTCATTTAATTAATAGTGTCGTGGTTTCAGGTACCAAAGCCTCTGAATTTTTTCCTAGAATCTCATGCAGATGGAAAAGGTGTAAAGCAAATTCTTCGCCTTATACTGTCAAAGTTTATACGTCGACAACCTGGTCGATCAGATACTGATTGGGCAAGCATGTGGCGTGATATGCAATGCATTAGGGATAAGGCATTTCCTTTCCTGGACCTGGAGTATATGTTGATGGAATTTTGCAGAGGGCTGCTGAAAGCTGGGAAGTTTTCTCTTGCCAGGAATTATTTAAAGGGTACAAGTTCAGTTGTTTTGGCATCTGAGAAGGCTGAAAATCTTGTCATACAAGCTGCAAGGGAGTATTTTTTCTCAGCGTCAAGTCTTACTTGTACTGAAGTAAGTATGAATATGCTTATGTTTTCTGATGATTTATGATATTCGAGCATGAAATGATACATTTAAGCTAGCACATTAATACTTGCTATCTGTGTTAATTAAATCATTGCACAACTTTTTCCAGATCTGGAAGGCTAAGGAATGCCTCAATTTATTTCCAAGCAGCAGAAATGTCCAAGTAGAGTCTGATATTATTGATGCACTTACTGTTAGACTTCCCAGACTTGGAGTGACTCTCTTACCCATGCAATTCAGGCAAATAAAAGATCCGATGGAGATAATTAAAATGGCAATCACATGCCAAACTGGTGCATATTTACATGTTGATGAACTCGTTGAGATTGCTAAACTTATTGGATTGAGTTCTCCAGACAACATATCTTCTGTTCAGGAAGCTATTGCCAGAGAAGCTGCAGTTGCTGGTGATCTCCAATTGGCCCTTGATCTGTGTCTTGTTTTGGCTAAGAAAGGGCATGGTCACATTTGGGACTTATGTGCTGCAATAGCAAGGGGTCCTGCCCTTGAAAACATGGATATAAATTCTCGAAAGCAGCTACTGGGTTTTGCTTTGAGCAATTGTGATGAGGAATCCGTCAGTGAGTTGCTCCATGCATGGAAAGATCTAGATTTGCAAGGTCAATGTGAGACATTAATGATGTTGACAGGGACTGAATGTCCAGATTTTTCAATTCAAGGCTCCTCGGTTATTACAGGTCCAGTCCATGGTATTCAAGATATAATCAACCTAAAAGGTTGCTTGGAAATGGTTGAAGGAGCTAGTTGTGACGATCAAGAAGTTCATCTTAGTAACATTAAAAATTTACTTTCTGTTGCTAAAAATTTGCCTGTTGTAAATGGAACCAGTTGGGAATCTGTTTTGAGAGAAAATGGAAAACTTTTGTCTTTTGCTGCCCTACAACTTCCATGGCTGCTTCAACTAAGTAGGAATACAGAACACAGTAAGAAATCGATTGGTAACTTGATTCCTGGAAAGCAATATGTGGGTGTAAAAACACAAGCTTTAGTGACTATTCTGTCCTGGTTGGCAAGAAATGGTTTTGCTCCTACAGACCATGTGGTTGCGTCTTTGGCAAAATCAATTATTGAACCACCTGTTACCTTAGAGGAAGACGTAGTGGGTTGCTCCTTTCTCTTGAATCTGGGGGATGCCTTTAATGGGGTTCAAGTCATTGAAGAGCAGCTTAGAACAAGGAAGGATTACCAAGAAATTTCTAGCATCATGAATGTGGGGATGACATATAGCTTGTTATATAGTTCAGCAATTGAGTGTGAAGGTCCTATGGAAAGGAGGGAGCTGCTACTGAGGAAGTTTAAAGAAAAGCACAGACCACCTAGTACTGGTGATTTTCTATACTTTGCAATCTGCTATGCCATCATTTTTCAGTTCCATTAATTACCATATATATGCCGAATATACTTTTTATCATGTCTTTCACCTTTTTGTTCAACACCTTTTCCATGGTGTGGTGTTACTTAATGGTTTCTTATGTTATTTTATTGCTTTCAGATGAAATAAACAAATTTGACAAGGTACAGTCTACCTTTTGGAGAGAATGGAAACTGAAATTAGAAGACCAAAAGCGCGTTGCAGATTGCTGTCGAGCATTAGAGAAAATAATCCCCGGCGTTGACACAGCACGCTTTTTGTCTCGGGACTTTAATTACATTGGAAGTGTTGTTTTTCCCCTGATTGATTCAGTAAAGTTAGAGAAGAAGCACATTTTGAAGGACGTTTTAAAATTACCTGATGATTATGGCTTGAACCGTGCAGAGGTAGGCAGCTTCGTAGGCATATATCTCTGAAAACTTTAATATAGAAGATAAATTTTTGCCCATTGGGTGATAGTGTTCTACTGTTTCCTTGCAGGTCTTTCTACGTTATCTGAGTTCTATCCTTGTTTCTGAGGTTTGGACCAATGATGATATTACTTACGAAATTTCAGAATTTAAAGGAGAAATAGTTGGCTATGCTGTAGAAACCATCAAAGCTGTCTCCTCCGATGTATACCCTGCAATTGATGGATGCAACAAGTTGCGTCTTGCTTACTTGTTTGGTCTGCTCTCTGACTGCTACTTGCAACTGGAAGAAAACAGAAAAGAACTACCAATTATACACCCTGATCAAGAGCATCTATCTGGTTTTGGATTATCTCGTTTTTATAAGTTAATGGAGCAAGAGTGCAAAAGAGTTTCATTTCTTGCGAACCTAAACTTCAAAAATATTGCTGGGTTAGGTGGTTTAAACTTAAAGTGCTTGAGCCATGAAGTGTACATGCACATATATGAAAGTAGCTTGAAAGCCTTGGCAACGATGGTACAGAGCCTTGCCAGTATATATTCTGACCCATTGTCGAAGGGTCTCATAACATGGCAAGATGTCTACAAACATCATGTTTTGAGTTTGTTGACAACTTTGGAGGCTAAAGCCGGAACTGATTCGATCATCAAAAGCACTGAGGACCTTCAATGCTTCATATGTCAACTTGAGCAGAGCTATGAATATTGCAGAAAGTATATTATACTCTTGGCGCATGTAGATTCTTTGAACATTATGAAGCGGTATTTCACCATAATTGTACCTCTTTTGGTTTCTTATGGGACTCAACCAGATAACTCAGTTTGGCAAGAATGTCTTATAATTCTCTTGAACTTTTGGATAAGATTGATTGATGAGATGAAGGACATTGCATCTCATGAGGAAGCCGGAGAAAATCTCAGGCTGAATCTGGATTGCTTAGCGTGTTGTCTAAAGATTTTCACGAGGTTGGTAATAGAAGACACTGTCTCGCCAAGTCAGGGCTGGGGTACAATTGTGAGCTTTGTTAGTCATGGTTTAATTGGTGACTCTGCTTCTGAACCATATATGTTCTGCAGATCCATGATTTTTTCTGGTTGTGGGTTCGGAGCTGTGGCTGAAGTATTTTCTCAAGCAGTATTAGGGGGTCCCACTGGTTCCACTTTGGCAGGTGACATTGAAGTCCAGGAACTTCCCCTTCTCTACTTAAATATTTTGGAACACATTTTAAAGGATGTGGTTGTCCGTGAGTGGCAGGACTATGAGAACTTGTATAAGCTATTATCATCTTTGAGTAAATTAGAAGGTGATTTAGAGGATTTGGATAAGGTCAGGCATTTAGTTTGGGAAAGAATGGCTAAGTTCTCTGATAACCTGCAGCTACCAGGGTCAGTTCGAGTATATACTTTAGAGCTTATGCAATTCCTCACTGGCAAAAGTATCAAGGGTTTGTCTGCTAGTATACAATCTAGTGTTGTGCCATGGGAAGGATGGGACGAGGTGCACTTTACGAGTAACAAAAGTGAAACTACTGATCAGGGGTTGGTTGATCATAATGATACACCTAACAGGTTTACAAGTACATTAGTTGCCCTCAAATCATCACAGCTTGTGGCAACCATATCACCCACCTTGGAAATTACTCCCGATGATCTCTTGAATTTAGAGACAGCTGTTTCTTGCTTCCAAAAGTTGTGTGATGTTGCTCAATCATATTCCCATGTTGGTTCTTTGCTCGCCATGTTAGGAGAGTGGGAAGGATTTTTCTTGGTGAGGGAAGATAAGAAACCCTCTGTAGAAGCTTCTGATGCTGGAAATGACTGGAATGAAAACTGGGACGAAGGATGGGAGAGTTTCCAGGAATTAGAACCTCCTGTTAAAGGAAAGGAGAGTTCCTTTTCCATTCACCCTTTGCACGCATTTTGGTTGGAGATTTTCAAAAAACTTGTAATGCTCTCCCAGTCTAAAGATGTTCTAAGACTTATTGATCAGTCCTTGCTGAAATCTAATGGGATATTGCTTGATGAAGATGGCGCTAGGAGCTTGAGCCAGATTGTTCTTGAAAGAGATTGTTTCACGGCTTTAAAGCTGGTGCTACTACTGCCTTTTGAAACACTACAGTTGCAGTGTTTGGCTGCTGTTGAAGACAAGTTGAAGCAAGGAGGCATCTCCGACTCGATTAGTGGGGACCATGAGTTATTAATGCTAGTATTATTCTCTGGGGTTTTGCCCACTATCATCTCCAATTCTTCCTATGGTTACACTTTATCTTGTATCTGCTATTTGGTCGGCAACTTATCCCACAAGTTTCAAGCAGCTCAGTTACAAAATGAGAGGCTTGTTCAGAAAGGAAAGGGTGGATGCGAAGAGGAAAATGAGAGTTGGTTGTTGGTTTTTAGAAGAATACTCTTCCCCTGTTTTATTTCAGAGCTTGTGAAGGCAGATCAGCAACTTCTGGCAGGACTCATTGTTACAAAATTTATGCACAAAAATGCGTCACTTGGTCTTGTTAATGTTGCAGAGGCAAGTCTTGGTCGGTTTTTAGCGGTGCAGCTCCATGGACTACATGACCCCCATGATGAGACGCGTTCACAGGAAACCTTGAACAATGTTGTTTCTAGTTTGAGAGGCAAGTTGGAAAATCTGATCCGTAGTGCATTGTCATTGCTTTCAACCAATGCTAGATGAGAAGGCATGATGAACTTTTTTTGCTCGCTTTTTTACTTCCCAATCAAAATAGTTGTGGTCTTCGCACTAGGAGTAGCAAGCAGAGTATTTTTTTTGTTAGGTAGTGATTCGAAATGTATATATTTAAAGAGTGTAAACTAGACGCTAGGTTTATTGTTATACTAAACGAATGCATATGATCCACCGAGGCGGAGTGATCCTTCTGGCTGCCCTGTTTCCCTATAAATCTTGCACGCTTTGTGGGGTTCTGTCATTTTCTTTCGTAATTTCGCCTTATATTGCTGTGTTTCAATAGAAAAGCTCCCTTAAGGAAGAGGAAAAAGGGAAAAAGAGTAAAGCCGCACGGCTATACTATTTAAATATATTAAAATTCAGAAGCGTATTGTTTCTTCATTTTGTTTGTCTACGGTCGTGCTTGTTATATGAAACTGAGCTTCTCAAAGCATTTTTTACGCATATATATATATACTAGCCTCTTGCCACACGCTCACGCGTGCCAATTGTTTTCTTTTTTAGTTTTTAGTTTTAGTTTTTAGAATTAAGAAAAGAAAAAATAGGTAGTTATTTTCCTTAAAAATAGGATCCATTATCTGATTTTTCTTTTAATTTTAATTTTTTAATATGAAAAAGTGTGAATTTATCATATTATCCTCATTTAATTAATAATTTCAATTCTTAATATTTTGATTAACCAAGGGCATTTTTTGGTATTTTGAATGTTTCACCATTCTCTCCCTTTTGCTTTATATATAGAGATTTTATATATCAGCATTAGCTTTTCATGTCCCAGATCGTATTTTCCGATGCTTGGTGGATTGGGACACAAGCTGAGAACCCGGAAAATGCCCAACTTGATTTCCTTAAGAGCACTTCCACCCCAATGGGCAAGGGCAAGAGTAAGGGGAGGCAATGGCTACCACTATTCGCTTGAATATTGGCATCCTTGCCTTTTTTGGTTCCACCCTAAAGGGCAAGGGCAATTACTATTTATTTTTCCATATTTTTTATACTCAAACAATTAATTTGGATAACATTTTCTGTTGCCACGTGTCATTATTTATTATAAAATTTTCATATCAAATTTCGGCTAAAATTTTCGGAAAAAAATTTATGTATGATATTTTTACATGAGATTAATTTTATTTATATGTATGAGATTAATAATAATAAAATTGCTAGGTATGTATAAAAAATGTTTCTGAATTTTTTGGAATTTTTTTTAAAAAAATTCATTGCTGACGTCAACAAACCCAGGCAAGCCCTCAGGCAGATCTGGCCCTTGGGCCTGCCCAGGCTGGACTTTGTGCACTGCAAAAAATTTTGGGGCAAAAGGGGGGGCCTTTTGCCTGGCCTCCCCCGTTGCGCTAGAGCTGCTCTTAAGTTACTCGAAGAACAACTTGAGAATTACATTTGGGATGTGAGCTCTAACAATGAATTTAAAGAACTAAAGGGGATTACTGATCTTGCACAAAAGATGGTTGAGACAAAAAAAGATAAGATCTACCCTTTAGTATACTTGTTTCTGACACTAGCACTAATCCTACCTGTTGCAACCGCAAGTGTAGAGCAAGTATATTCTGCTATGAATATTGTGAAGAATCGGTTACGCAATTGAATTGGGGATTTATGGATGAATGATTGCTTGATTGCATATATTGAGAGAGAAATTTTTAATAGTATAGATGACGAGGTTGTTATGCAACGATTTCAAAATATGAAAACTCGTCGAGGACAATTATGATTGCAATGAATAGACAATATGATTTTTTTAAGTTTTGGTACGTCTTGTAAGTTTGAATTTTTTATTGTTTATATTTTGTTAAAGGCCCCCACACACATGAAATCATGGCTTCACTACTATATGGACCAATTGTGCCCAGGCGGCTCAATTGTCTCGTCCCCGTCGCTAAAACTTTAAAATTTTCAACTTTTGAGGTAGAAGTGCGAATGTTATTAGCCATTTTCAATAAGCCTAATAGCCACTTACAATAACTCGATCTCTAGCAAGGTCTAAAATATCGATAATATCCCGATATTTTTATCGAATTTTCCGTGTTTTTGGACAATCGATATTTCCAATACCATCGATATTTTAGACCTTGATCTCTAAGAATGTAATGCAAGAACCAATTTTTAAGTGCCTTCCCCAAGAAATAGGGTATAACATAAAATTTAAAAGCATTCGAGCACTGAATCGAATCTACAGAGACCAATTTGTATAAGGATCATAAAACAAAATTGCATTAGCTAATCGTAGGTACAGTTTCACTTAAATTGTAATGAAGAAACATATAGGCTATGGATGCTGTAAAAAGAATAACAATGGCGTCACAAGAAAACAAGATGATTACTTCCACGAAAATTTTGCAATAACTAATTCACTACCGTAATGACTTGACAGCCAAAAACAATTACACAAGTTCAACCGACCCTTCTTCCTTCCCATCTTTGCTGTGCAGACCACTGTTGTCCTTATACATTGCAACCTTCACTTTTTGAAATCGAATACATCCTTAGTTAACAGGAACGAATCACGTCGTTGTCTTCAACCTCTCAAAAGTCTGGGGGTCTGTCAGCTCAGAATCATTTATATGTTTAATGGCTCTGCCTCGCTGTCCCTTTCCTTCATTGCTACCCAATCTTCAGTCTCTGTTGACAGAAGCAAATTATTTCCAACCATAAGCACCAAGAAATAGGGTGTTGGATGATCTAAGTCAATATATATGCAGGAGGTTTGTCTAGGATCAGGTTGTGCATGACCCATGGATTCAATGTAGGTACCATTTTGATTTTAATTACAGTAATTAAAACTCGAGAGACATGATCTTCAGATGATATTCACTACATAGATATATAAGACTAAAACAATTTGCTTTTAGTGCCAGATAGAGGAGGCAAAGATTATGGGGTGAAAATTGGACTTACTAGGCTTTTCTGCAATTGCCATGAGTCGCCTCTGCAAGAGACATGCTACAAAGAGGAAAATCGAGCACATACCAAACATAACAGTCATCGGAAATGCATCAACCTTCAAAGACAAACAAAAACAATTAGTTAGTGACAGAAGAGGTAGAAAAGAATGAGACACAATCACATTCTCTTGTTTCTCTTCTTTTTTTGGGTAGAACATTTCTCCGCTGCGTCCACAAGCTCCATAGTCAATAATATGCACAAAGATTTGCTAATGGTTTTGACTGGGTCTTAACTGAGCATGCTGACATAACATCTTGTTTCTAAGGTACTCTGATAAACTGGTTTTGAAATTTGAGTTTAACTGGTTTCAAATTTACTTAAGCTTATATCAGCACAAAACAAGATTGATCCACCTAAGGGTCAGTTTGTCTACTTCGCTCCACATTCCCAGGTCTAATGCATTTTGAAGTCAGGAATTGTAACATACATTATACAGCACAATGCAGACAAAGATGTTGAGAGGAATGCGGAAGAAGTTCATGATGGTGCTCCTGGCCTCCTCGGGGATGTACTGGGATCTCATCTTCATAATGGATGGCCAGAATAGTCCTACACAAGCCTCAAAGACACAGAACCCAAGAAGTTGGATACATCCTGCAAAAGAGATGCCCCTCCTTTCTCCTTCGAAGGTGCTACCAAGAACTGTTTAAAATTAGCAAAGTTAGAGAACAGTGCGAAAGCACAATCATTAAGAAAACAATACACTGGAATCCATAACATACGCTTGTAACAATGGGAAGCAGAAGAGAGGCAGCTGAGACTGCAAAGACAATCTGCATATAGCTCTCTACTCTGGGTGCTTGGCGAGCCATCAACCGAGATGCAAGGGAGCTTCCAAACATCGAAGACAACATGAATGTGGCAAAAATAAAGCCATGTGGAATATCCTCGTCATTTGGGCTCAAAGCAGGGGTCCAGAGGAAAACAAAGGTATACATAGAACCTTCAAACAGAGACTGTATCGCACCCAGTAATGCAATTTTCTCATCTGAACCACACCAAAGATAATACTAAATAAGGGGGAAACACATAACTTATAGAGCAAGGTTGACACAAAAAAAAAAGGAAAATTCTTTCAAGGTAACAGAAAAATAGACCATGAGGTTGAAAAAATAATGATAATCATGAACTGATTGTGGCCGGTCAGAGCTTTACAGTCCCTCATGGCAGGTCGTATCTGTATCTAATGGATTAGAGGATAATGGTTATTTATACTTCCTTTGATTGGGGTGAAGGGGTCAGAAAGGATTTAGTATAGGGATCAAACCACAATAACTATTCAAAAGAAAATAAAAAAGGAAAAGTTTACTGAAACCAACAGAATGTTGAAGAACAAAGTAAAGACAAGGTAATCTGTGCAAGCCCATCACCCTTTCCACATACTACATAGCCATTCTAAGGCAGGTTTGAAAAAAAAAAATAACAATTAGTAAACAAGATGAATTCCAGACCGAAAGCGTGTGTCATGTAGAAACAATCACCAGAGTCTACCATTAAATTAAACATACACAATTTATCATCCAAAAATATCATCTTATAGTATATAGTTAAGACTTTACCAGAAGCAATGGCCACAGCAGCACCCCGGAATTGGGTAAGCAAATCCTTGTTCTCTGAAGAATCTCCATAGTTCTCTGACCATGAGAATAGAATTACGAACATTCCGATTGTGAGAAAGCACGAAGCAGCGTCGAAGGGTGCTACAGGCCCAAGAGCCAGTGCATCAACAAGCGTATTTCCAAGCAACCCAGCCAAGATAGCAACAACACCATTGCCAAGAAATACTGCCTTTGAGAATGTTATTGACAACCATTGTTGTTCATAGCCTTTCTGCACAGTCAAGAGGAACATCACATATATGATTTACTGATACAAGGGCGGGTAACATTCCAAGAACAAAACAATTTTACACAGTCCACACCCCAACCAAGGGAAAATTGCTTAGTCAAATGACCGACTAGCTCTTACATCAATATCAAAGTCATTGCCTATGTGGGAAAAAACAAAAACAAAAACGATATCCAAATAGAATACAACGACAACAAAATTTGCACCCCAAGCAAGCAAGTCTTTTCTATTTAAGCCAACCTGCATGCTAAAAGCACCCTTTAAAGACAAAGAGACCATATTCACTGAAACTATACATCTAGGGTGAATATGTGAGTGAATACTCAAAAATAACGAGTGGGCAAAGCAATGACCCCTTACCTTGTTGTGTTCTGCAACAAGCCATGATTCAAATGCTGAAAATAGAAGTGATGTGGCAATACCTCCCAAAATACGACCCAACATCAAAATCTTGTATTGAGGAGAATGCTTGGTGATGCAGCTCAGTATGTAAGTTATACAATAAGTCACACATGCCCTCTTTCGGCCCCTAAGTTACAGACATCATCAGCTAACAAATGCTATTAATATCTAACAAGCATGAAACCATTAAACAGAGATCAGAGGGGAAAACTCACTGTTTGTCTGCCAGAGATCCAACGATTGTTCCAAACAACATGGAGGAGCCAAAACCGGCAATGAATAGCTGTCCAATGTCGCCTTTTCCATATCCATATGTACTGTACAGGTAGTAGACATAAGGACCCTGCAACCAGTCCCCGGCTATTGGCACATAAACATTAATTTGTCAGTAATTTAGACCATAGTTTCATTAAATTAAGGAAGTTCGAACACAAATAGCAAAATTCACTCAAATTCAAAAAGTTATGTAAAAAAAATTTAAGTACCAAACGCAATCAATATATGATGCACATATCATCTACTGACTGTGACAACAAGTATTTCATTTATTAAGTAACAAGAATTCAGCTGCGGCAACAGATAGACTAATGTCTCAATATGTGAAGCCATTACAACCATGTGCAGCCCAGATCCAACTTCCCACTCACCAATTCAAAAAGAAAAGAGCTGAAATGAAAGCAACGCCACCATCATTTTTCTTTGAGAAAAGCAATAAAGAAAATCCAAAATTCTTATCGAAAACATGTCCAAATCAATCAAGACTATCAGAAAGCAGACTGAATACACAGATCTCACAAATGGTTACTTTAGATTCCACTTGGTAACTCTAGAAAACTTACTAACACCATCAGATCGGATCAAAATTCAGCAAATCCAGAGACATACATTTGCACAGATACGTATATAAACATATTCACATTGAGAGAGATGATATTCAGGTGAGATCTAGAGGGTTTACCCATCATGAGAGAGTAAACGAAAAGGTAATTGTTCTTGAAGGTATTAAAAGCTGACGACGTATTGATTCGGTCTTTGTTGCTCTTGCTGAGCTCCGTCGCTGCCACCACCACCCCCAATATCCCAAACACCATGTAGTAGAAGACCTCCATTGTTACTCACTGCACTCTAAAGGGAAGGAGAGAGGGAGCAAGAGGGAGAGGGTGAGGGAGAGGAATTAAAGGTACGTGAAGAGAGAAATGGATTGTATTATATATAAACAGAACGAGAACAAGTAGAAGGGAGAAGGTGGGGCTTCAATCCTGTGTATATCACCTTGTGTTTCTACAATTTATGAACCGTGCATCGTATGGTTATACTGTTGACTTTTGTGTGATGGAGTGTTGACTCTGAAATTGTAGGGGTGGGAAGAGTGCGAGTGTACGAGAAGCCCAAGGGTGAGAATGCAGAAGAGAGAAACTTGGAGGACGCGGTATGCGATTTATGAAGGCCAAATTGCACCGATGTGACACGTGGCGACATCTAGTTGTGTGATGGTGATTCGTTGGTGTCGGTGGTTCTTTTAAGGTGGGGACATGGCAGTGAGTGATTTAAGAAATACAAACAGAAACAGCAGGAGCACCCAAATCAAAATCAAACGGTTGCGTAAATTGGCTCTCGTACTCAAAGTGGAAAGGCCGGGCCGTAGGGGATTTTGCAAGTATGCTAATCAACACAAAACAGGGGATCAATTCTTATTTATGATGTTCAGTTCTTATCATCAACGGTCTAATCTTGAATTATTATTTTCTAGTTAGCCTTTTAAATTTTGATTAAAACGTTATTAACTTGATTACATCAATAAACTTAAAATCTTAAAATCTTAAAATGAACGGATCTGATCTGGGACTGAGACAACCATTTTTGTGAACGGTCCAAAATAATTTTCACTAGTTTCAATTGACCAGTCACGTAGTAATTAATGCTCACACGGCAGATGATGATGGATTGGATACCGACTTAATACTTTAATTTAATGACAATTTGACAAATATCACATAGTTGCTAGACAAAAATTTCGGTGTAGCGTCATACAACGGAGGGTCCAATAAAAGGACAAGAGAAAGGGCGTAAAGGATGAAACAAGTTCAAACAGGTATCCAGAACCACAAACTCAGATTCTGGGAGAGATAAAATTGCATAATATGCATGGACCAGTGACTTTGAAATCAAGCACACAAAAGATCTCAAACCAATCAAATAAGCAGAGACACCACTTCCAATTGTTTCTTGTTTCAGCACAACCTAATAATCTATATTCTATATTCATCAAACATCATTCTCAACATTCAATTTCAATTCAAGAGCTAGCTAGACCCGTTTGATTTTGATTTACTTCCATTAGCTGATTCAATTTCTTGGTTTGGCTTTGGGATTGGGATTGGGAGCATATATATATATATATATATATAAGTTCATAAATGGCTGCTGCTTCGCTTACTTCGATCAGCCTACACTCATCTGCATCTTCAGCATGGGGGTTGGCTTCAAAGCAGTGCCAACATAATAATCACAGTTGCTGCTGGCTTACAGAGAGATCAGTAAGATCCTCCTCCACAAGGCAACGGTTGTCATCTAGGGGCCTCAAAATCCGCAGTGCAGCAACAAAACAAGTCAAATCGCCAGGTGCCATATAACTAACTCATTCTTCTAATATCACAACTACAATAACTAACTAACTCCTTATCTATATGTATATCTTCATCTCTTAAATGAATCCACCCTCACTTGGTTCTTTTGGAGAGGTTAGCTGAAGAGGATTGGAAGACTAAGAGGGAAGTTCTGCTGCAGAAAAAGGTTCTTCTCCATCTCTCTCTCTCTCTCTCTCTCTCTCTCTCTCTCTCACACACACACAGAGAGACAAGCCTCAATAGAAGAGCCAAAACTGAAACAGATAGAGTTCAACCAAAGAAATACAAAAGTAGAATTCTAATCACAAGTTTCAATATCAAAGTAGCTGGAACAAGAGACTTATCATTTTCTATCCCAACCCAACAAGGAAAACTAATATGGTTTTATTTGCTTCTGCTATATATATATATATATATATATATAGCTCCCAAATGTCCAACAAGTTTTAAAGGGAACACAAGAAAGGCTGGAATGAGATCATCTATAAAGGGAACACGATAAAGAATGACAAAAGGAAACAGGTGTAGTGTACATGTATTGCCCCCTAACCCCAAAATTTTTACAATTTGCAGGTAAGGAGTGTTGATGTAAAAGAAGCTCTGCGACTTCAAAAAGAAAACAAATTTGTGATTCTCGACGTCCGGCCTGAAGCAGAATTTAAAGAGGTTATCTGCTCTCTGCTCTGCTCCCCAAATCATTGCACTTCTAATCTTTCAGTAGGCTAATTACCAGGAAAATGAATGTTTGTGGTGCATGTAGGCTCATCCCCGGGTGCTATTAACGTGCAAATATACAGGCTTATAAAGGAGTGGACAGCATGGGACATTGCCAGGCGTGCTGCATTTGCATTCTTTGGCATCTTTGCTGGCACAGAAGAGAACCCTGAGTTCATAAAAAGTATATATACGTAAATCAATGCCCAAATTATGCTTTCAATTGTTGCTTTGTCTTTAGACAACTTCTACAGATATGGAAACACCAAATGTTTGGTATGTGACAACAGGTGTGGAATCACAACTTGATAAGGAGGCAAAGATCATAGTGGCTTGCGCTGCCGGGGGCACAATGAGACCAACCCAAAATCTCCCAGAAGGTCAACAGTCAAGGTGATTCAGTTTAAAATTCTTTTCCCTTGAGACTTCCATTTCATTCGTTGTTCATCAAGTTTTACATAACATCACACTGCGCTTCCTACAGATCACTGATAGCAGCCTACTTGCTTGTCCTCAATGGTTATACCAATGTGTTCCACTTAGAAGGAGGGCTTTACGCCTGGTTCAAAGAGGGCCTGCCAGCAGTTTCAGGAGAAGAAGAAGAAGGGTGAAGTGCTGGTTTGGAAGGAAGACTATGCTTCAAAGGTGCCCTTTGTTTTGTCCATAGATGAGTGAGTGCGTGCTGATGATTTCTTAGCATAACTAACAGCACTTGTGAATTCTGATGCAAATCTCTTAATTGAAAAGGTTTCCATGTGGAATTTTGAATCTTCTTGTAATAAAAATATCAGCAATAGCTTAGCATTACATAGAAATATAACAAATATCCTTTAATATTCTGAATTTTTCTTTCAGATTTCCATCCACCAAAATATTGTCTTTCTAATGACTGCCCTGTGGACGATACGGTTCTGTTACCAAAAGGGAATATTGATGAATTTAATTACCAGAGATGTATTGACAAACATTGATTAACCAAATGAGCCTAAACACGAGAGAGAGAGAGAAGGAAATCACGAAGATGTACGTCTTCATCGTCTCTTTTTTCAATAAACAGCAGAATTCCATCAAAGAAATGACAATAATGAAAACAGCAGGCTCACAGTTCATACATAGCATGGAGAATTTTTATCAAACCGAAGGGTTTATTTTCTCCAACGCTAATTCACAAAGTAAGATACAGGACGCTTGTTACATGACGTATCATCACAGCAACAGGAGATCGTCCTTCCACTGCCCATGTACATAACCCGCGACAATCCCGTATCAAAGTTGCAACTCAGCAAGAATAGCAAGTCATTGTAGCACAATAAGACCGTAAATTTCTAAGCTTTACAAGGTGCCATGAGAAAATTTATATTCTTTTCCATATCAAATGGATCAAATGGAGATTGCATGCGAGATGAGTGTTCATGAAGTCTCCTGAAGCCTGTATATAGTGATCTCTTGCTGCTTGAAATACCGTCTGTCCTCTTCATCAACCAGAACAAGATTCAAATAATACTTCACACTGAATTTGTTATTGATGTTGCGATGTGTTGGTGTCAGTTCGTAAGGGCTAAGAAACAATCTAATGGGAATTGATTCACCTGAAAAATTAAAGTACATGAATGTAAGCCATTCATCCATGGACAGTTGAAAAAATGCAGCAAGTTTAGTAAATAATCAACTGTTTCCAGAAACTTCAATCACATTTTACCTGACCATCCCCATTGAAATTACAAATTTGGTCAAAAAATTTCAAATGTCATATATTTTCGAATTACACTTACAAGCATGGTTACGTTGCAGCCATCAATCACCTGTATCAGCATTACTCCGACTATATAAGAAAGCAGAAGAGTTATAAGCGTATACCTCTGACTGGAGCACCATCCATCAACTCGAACTTAGCAAGTGTCTCTGTCTCAACATGGGTACTAGGCCCAGACCCTGTTGACTCTCGACGCCTGATCTCCAGATCCATATTCTTTATTTTGATTCTTACAAGAAGGAAGTATATCTTGCCAATAATAACATCTTTCAAATGGTACCTGTTCAACACACCAATAATTAGAGCCAAATTGTTCTCTGTTATTTTAACTAGATAGACATATCATATTTCTGATTTACTACACTCTAGGCATGAAGTTCTCCTTGTACAAAGTACAAACCCACCCTAGAAAAGTGTGATCAGGCTATAGTTGTAAAGGCAATGAAACTCAACATTCAGAAACAACCATTGTCTCCGGATTTCATCTCAGGCATGTAAACCACTAACAATAAACAGACAGCCCTGGTCATGAAGTATCTTTGAACTTACTTGCTCTTGTTGTACTCAAACTCAATGTGCAGACAATCCTCGATTCCCACTTCCATCTGCAAAGGCAATAGAATTATAAGAAAGATTCATTCAGGGAGGATTAACAATGGGGCTAGCTGTTGCAGCACACTAGATAGATGCAACATAACATGGAATAAAACTGTTGGGTGAATAGAAGCAAACTTTTTTTTATAATCGATAAGCAGTTCTTATTTGTTACTACATTCCTTATTCCTATGAATGATCCTATGAATGATAACCATGTTGTCATGGTCATCAAAGAGTACAAAATTGTACTCACCTTGATGCTATTGTTAATAGAAGGAGGTGGGGAATAGTTGCGAACCTGAAGCACAGAATGAAATCAAAATAAACTATGAGAATGCTAGCTAAGTAATGGTTGTCAAT
The DNA here is from genome assembly GCA_024362665.1 of Prunus padus. NCBI lineage: Eukaryota > Viridiplantae > Streptophyta > Magnoliopsida > Rosales > Rosaceae > Prunus > Prunus padus. The sequence continues at coordinate 902,196 of JANFAM010000017.1, read as the reverse complement.
GCATGCTGAACAATAATGTTCACAAATTCTGGTAATCCAGGACAAATAGAGAGAGAGAGTACCACAAAATCCTGGTATTCCACAATGCTACCAGCATAACCACGAGTAACTGTCACTTTCAGAACATACCTAGAAAGAGCACATTTACAATATGTCATAGCATGAACTATTATTATTATCAACATCATGTTTTCCATCTACACTAGTGTTGTACATAACCATGTCTAAAAGGTAATCAGGCATTCTGAACAGTTCGATCTTTCATGATTGTACAATATACTTAATTTTAAAAGATAAAGGTAAAATGAAAAGGAAATATATTGAATGTTCTGAGACTTACCTAAGTCTCACATTCACCCCGTTGTAAGTCTCATATGGCATTTCAACTGTAGAAAACTCAAAAGGATACGTTTTCTTTTCATATAACTCTCCAGGAACATCAAGTTCACGAACTGTTGACAAGAGCAATACACTTAGGACATCCAAGAAAAAGTTGGAGGAAAAATTGCAAATTTAAAGCCAATTAAATGGAACACAACAGCACTTTTCTTTTTTCAGTAAATTGATAAATAGACAGGTTATAGTGATGGATAGCATATTAAAATTTGGAAGCTCAAAATGATAGTTACTTTCTAAAGGAAAGGGATTGGTGGTAATTAAAAACAATGAAACAAAATCAGTACTTGAAAAAATGAGTAGAAACTGTCCAAAGCTAATGGAATGAAGACAAAGCATACTCACCGAGGGAAGTAAAGTCATAAAAGTTGCCTCTGTCAAAGTACATCTCTGCAACATGAATTAAGTTTTATTAGAGTGCTTGTTTTAAGTGGTAAGAAACAATAGTCCTAGGAACTGTTATTGACCAGGAAGTAAGGAACAACATTTACAGGCAGGAGCTGGTAGATTAGCATGTAATCATCCAAAAAACAAATCTCATACTATTATTTTCACATTGAAAGTCGTCAGCCCAAATCTTGACAAATGTAGCACAAAAAATTATCAACAGAAAAGAAAAGAAAAATACCGATTTGCCCGAGGAGCTCAACTTTGACTCCATTGTGTTCAACCTTCTTCCCTTGAATTGGTTCTATAGAAATCTGAAAACGACAAGGAAAGAAGATCTCTAAATAGATGATTTTTATTGGCTAAGGCTAAATCAATTTCCAAAATGTTTAACCTTTGTATACCATAATGCTTAACATTTAAAACAATGCGCTCAAACTATATACCTTCCCCGAAATGTTTTCTTGACTTTGAAAAAGTGGGACCAACACTGCTTGGCCACTTTCCTTCTTTAAGGGGACCTACAGAAACAGATCACAGATTAGGGGAAAAGCAAATTGAACTTACCAATCCTGTGTAATTGCACTTGGGATAATAAATTCACATTTCATAATTCCACGGATGAAAAAAAAATCATCAACAAATAGGTGGCATCCATACTTTGTTTTTTAACTTATTCTTTACAGATAGATTACCTGCTTCCGAGTTTTCGCATCAGAAAATGTGATTGAAATGTTGCAGGATGGTTTGAATGCTCCGATTAAGTAATTCTGAGACAAATTGGAAATGCGCCAAATCAATACTATGAAGATTTCATCGCAATTATACCCAGACAAACCACAAGAACACAATGACTGCAGCAACGGTAAGCTGTTCATGAAACCTTACCATACTGATCAGAATGAAAACCCAGTTCGTAAAAGCTCACTCAACAGACCTGCAAAATTCAATGTGAAAATATCATCTACATACACATTGCAAACCATAACCTCTTGCTAATTACCAAATACCAAAGTTTTGGTTTCCTTAAAAACCCACGACTTGCAACTGGAATAAACTTCAAAACTAATAGTCGTGAACTCATACACACAAGCTGTGTACTTACAGTAGATGAAAAAGTATCTGTTTATGCACAACATAGTTGTTATAAGCTTTGAAAATCATAATTCACCCACTTAATCATACAATTAGAATGCTAAAAAGCCAATGCATGCCTCGTCGACCACAACAGCTAAAATGCACAACCACCTAATATTTCCAAGCTCAAACTTTGTATACCCTACATCTCCTAGATAAAAATAAATTCTCAATTGAACTACATAGATATATAATCGGCTCTATACAGACATAAAATGTGGAATAATTGAGATCAAATTCAATTGAACACCAGCTTAAATCAGAGAAAACTAGTAATTTATACAAGAAAGATTTTGAATACGGAGCTGGAGATTTATGAATTTGCTGTACCTTATGACGAGAAACAAAGAGATCGGCGAGAGCTGTGAATTGGGGATTTAGGGCTGACAGAAAAGAAGAGCAAACTACTCTCCTTGATCGACAGTTGGGAATCAGACTCGAAGTCTATTGCTTTCTTCTTCAAACCAATTCTCGGTCTCACGTGCGAGCACGTGACCGAAGCTTTTGGCTCTATTTTTGTTTTTGTTTTTTTGTTTTTTTTTTCATTTTGATGGGGCATTTAGTTTCTGATTTCTTCGTGTATATTAGAGGCTTATTGGCCAAAAAAAAGAGGAGGCTTTTATTGGCAAACAAAAAAAAGAGAGGAGGCTTTTAGAGTATGTTCAATGGACACATTATGCCATTTGGGTTTGGCCATGTCTGATTGTTATATTCAATAAAATTTTCATTATAAATTTAGAATAACAACAATCTCGTAACGAAATTATAGTTGTTAGTGGTACTTATTATTTATTAAATTTCAATCTTCGACAAAGTTTTTACTTATATTTCTTTTTTTTTTTGGTGCCAAACTTTACTTATATTTCATACTTCCTTTTTTTTGCACTTGTCCATAGCCTAGAATTTGAGTATTGGAATTGTTTGCATATGAATTTATACTGACTATTATTGAATTTTATGGGTGTTTGTGAATGAAAATCATGAACTTGATACTTTGTTCTGATCGTAGACGAGTACTTAGTTTGTGTGACCTTTTCGTAAAATTAACTATTTGTTTGATGTGACCAAGTTGATAAGTAGTTAATTTGTTTCTCATTATGCTTCATTGAATTCCTACATGTTCGTGTATGTTTGACCATTGATATATAGACATTAAGAGTTATTTGAGTTTAAGTCAGAACAAGAAAAAATTCATTAAGTATTTGTGTTACAAGATTTATTTCCATATTTAATAAAAATTTGTTCGTAGCAAGCACTTTTCGTTCTAACAACAATGGGCGTAAGGGATTTGTAGTTCAAGTAGTTAAGAGCATTCATACATGGTCTTAGCCAAATTGAATATAGCGTATATGCTCTCCACTATACACCCGAGTTCGAATCCCCTTCCCCGTAATTTAGATTATATTAAAGTATAATATGATTTGTATAAAATAATAATAAAAAATTTGAGAGCATTTACTATGCACTCAAGGTGTTCTATTGGAACCCCTTATCCCTCAATATCGCTTTCAATAAAATAAAAGTAAATACTACTCTCTCCATTTAATCAAAATTATGACAAGTTGACTTCCAGTTTGAGTTTGAGTGGATCGGCTTTAGTCTCATTCCACTTTATAGAATTAAAACAAATTGGTCAATAGACAAAGGATTTGTAAAACAATAGTCATTCTATAGTGGGGACCGTTAAGTTGAAGTTTTATCTCTTAATCGTTAAATTATATTAAAAACAATGCAATTCATGTAGGATCCTTTTTTTTTTTGGGTTAATTTGGCATGTCGATTATTCCAATAGAGTAAACATGGATGCAGCTTGAAATAAATCAAGTTCTTGTTGATCTATTTTTAACTTTTAATAAGTTGTAATCTGCTTCAAAATCTCACACGGTTCATAAAAATTTCCAATTTTTTTGGAACATCCAGCTTATGACAAGAAAAATCATAACTTTGATATTTTGTCAAAATAGTTAGGCGCACCAAGAACATGGATCACCGTCCGAAATAGGGTCAAAAACACGAGCTTCAGCCAAGTCATGGTTGATTAAAGCTTCCTGAATTGAGAAAAATAATATCATATGGAATAAATAAATAAAAATTTATCGTAATGAGGTTATTTTTACAAGGCATTGAACCTCGAGGCAAGGCACTTAAAATTTGAAATTTACAGATTCACCCTTTCATGGCGTGAAGTGAACCGTCCTTTTCCGCGGAACTTGAATCTAACGGCTCTTCTTTTCTCCTACTCCCCAATCTCAAAAGCCCATATAATTTCCTAAACTCCCTCACCGTGTGAACACTTTCCCTACAAAACACGGCCCCGGGTTCACCCGACTCGTCCACAGACCGACCCGACGCACTATTCGTCAATGCCTGGGCAACTTTGTTCACTCCCTTGACACTATCCGCATTGGTCTGCAAGGCCGAAATAACCGATTTCAAAGCTCGACTCGGCGAGCTCCGATTCGAAATCATAATCTCGCCGATCTCCGCAGGGCTCAAACTCCCTCCGCTCTGGAAAATTTCCTCTACCTGCGGGAACAGCTTGTGTTCTTTGACCCCCAAGTAAGTACTGGCCAAGCTCTTAAATGCTGAAAAATCGCAGAGGGGAAATTGGATATGGACATCGACCCGACCCGGCCTCATAACCAGCTGGTCCACCTGATCCTTACCGCTCATCGTAAACACCAACACTCGCTCTTCGCCGCAGCTCGACACAATCCCGTCCATAAAGTTCAACAGCCCCGACAAGCTCACAGCCGTCGATTTATCCATCAAGAAACGGTCGAGATCCTCCACCACGATCAGCGACTTGGACGTCGTTTGGAGCAAGAGCATTTTCAGATCAGAATCGTCGTAGACCTTGGACATGTCGATGTCGTACACGTCGTAGCTCAAGAACCTGGCCATGGCGGCGATGAAGCTGGTTTTTCCGGTACCGGAGGGGCCGTAGAGTAAAAAACTCCGCTTCCAAACACGGCCTAGTCTGTGATAATACTGCTTGGATTTCACGAAGTTCTCGAGGTCGGACCGGACCTTGTTCTTCAACTCGGCGTCCATCACGACGGTGTCGAAGGTGGCCGGGTGAGTGAAGGGAACCGATCTCCACCGTTCATTTTCGGTGGAGAGGTTCATGTAGAGTTTGATCTCCTTGTTTCGCTGCTCGACCTCGTCGGCGACGGTGAGGATGTGCTGAAAGTACTGACGGAATACTCTGCGTTTGTCGGACTTGTTGATTTTCAAGACGAAGGACCTGATTCCGTCGGAGTGGGATGATTTCTGGTTGGTCCAGGAGACCTTGGCGCTGAAGAAAGTGTCGTGGACGACGGAGTGATTGGCGTCGTGCTGGAAGAAGATGTCGTTGGACTTGGAGCCGGAGAAGAGGTTGGTGAAGTCGGAGTCTTCAATGGAAGGGAGGGAGTTGAGGTAGAGGGAGATCTTGCGATAGAGTTGGTTTTCTTGGAAGTGGTCGTTGAATTGCGGGATTTTGTAGAATTGGTACACGTGTAACCGGTCTATCAAGGATTGCCATGATTTGATGAATATTTGAAGCAGAGATGTTTTGGACAAGAATCTAAGAACCAAAACCAGAGAAATGAATATGAGCAAGAAATAAAAGAACCCCACGAACCCAACCATGATGAATGAATGTTAACCCAGAAATTGAGAGTGGAGAGAGTTTGGGTTGGGTGTGGTGTATATATGAGGAATTTGAGTGGGTTGAGGTTAATTTGATGAAACCAAAGAAGAAGACTGTAGAGATGGAAATGAGGAATGAGGGTGGGGAGGTGGATTTAACGGGGTACTAGGGAGACGGCTCAAGCCGCCAAATTAATGGGTCAATTAAAATGAGCTGCTACTACATTGTCAAATGCCAATGCGTGTAGTACGTACGTAGAGAGAGAGAGGAGAGAAATGGGTTGTATTGTATCTGTGTTGGCTGTGAAATGACGACCAGAATGACTATAGGACTATTCATGGGATGGACCCATTCTTATTGATTATAATTATTCTTATGAGTTTAGATGATTGAATAATGAATTAAAATTATAGGACTATTCACATGTGCCCATTTTAATTCCATTCTAATTTCTATTGAGCCAATCCAACCCAACTCAGCCAAATTGGCCCTTGATTTTGACAAACGGCGCTGGGTTTGTTGGGAATTCATTGTTGCTTTTTAATGATTTAGTGGTCGTGCCATAATAATCACGTAATGGTTATTTGCCTTTTAGGGTTATTATTAATTTATAAACGACCAAAATCTATACTGGCTCTGATTTCCTTGGCAAGAGCCAAGTAGTAGTGTTGTATAAAGGGGGAAACATTTTTATAGTAATAGTCACCATTCTCAACACAACACGTGTTTATAGTTATAATCATAGTTTTATAAATGCAAAGTAAAAATTAACTATAATTATGCATATGGACACATGTTAAATGTTGAGAATGATGGTGATAGTACACCTTGGATTAAAGTAGTGAGCAAAAATATTTCCAGAAAATTAATATTGAGAGGGGAAACGATAATTAATATCCCAGTTACTGAGAGATACAAATAGTGATGATTTTTATTTTTTTAAATACAAGTGACTGGGAAAAGGGATTTACATAAATATTCATTGGGTATGTGGAGGTTTCAAACCTCTTACATGAGTGGATGTAGAATAGCTACCAAATGAGCTATATCCCATTGATGAAATTTTTTAAAATTTGATGTCCGGGGTGCTGCCTGCCCGCCTAAGCCACGAAATAGTCAGAGTGAGGAAAGGCAGAGTTAGATGCTCCTGTGCAGCCTTTAGTGAAATCTGCTTGATATAGTTGTGACTTTAAGCTCACTTGTTTAGCACATACATGAAAAGGGAAAACGATTGGATTTTGGAAAAGAAGAGAGAGAGAGAGAGAGAGAGAGATCCAGACGGTGTCGTATTCTCCCTAGCTGCATGCTGATTTTGAACTGACATTTCAATTCAAGGCTTCAACCTCATCTGTGTTGGCTTTGTCAACAACACAGAAATCTGTGAGAGAAGTGAGCGCAACCAGTCAAATGTGCTTTTGCTCACCAACTACGACCTTGTTTGGTTCACTTAATTATAAATTAATCTTCAACAAAAATATTCATATTCAACAAGCATGTCCTTAATTATTTAGTTGTCTGTCAAAGACTGAAGCCTCCACGTGAGTGAGTCAGTGGGAATAACTAATACTAATGCCATGCCAACCAATGGGTTTATTTAATGATTAAGAAATGGACATCGATTCTTGTAGAACACTGGCCCGGAATTTACGAGTGCCAAAGCCACTGCTAGCGTCATGTTTCTTTTGTTTTTTTGTGGACAGTAAGTAATGTACTAAACTGATAATAAAATTGAGACTTAAGAATGCAAGTAGTTGTTGATTGGGACGTCTCACTTTGCTGAAATTTGTGGCCACAATAATTTACATCAACACAGTTTGCAACTAACATGACTTGGTGCGGGTGGAAAACCCCCACTTCATAACCACATAGGAGAATTTATAAAAATACAGAAATTCTCCTATGTAAACATTCGAACGTTATTATAGACGTTATGCTATTTTGTCTTATCCTTTTTGTTTTCACCCATTCTGATGGCATTTGGACCTTAATAATATATATTTATTATTATCTTATCCGAATGTCCTCACGTTATTAACGTCCGGATGCCATTCATTATAAACAAAAAGGAAAGCAAGGAGGAATAGTACAAAATATATGACATCCGCATAAGATAATTTCTGTATATATATAACTTGAAAGGTTTAAATTCAGCTATATCAATATCAATCTTTGTTAACTCACTCACTTGCAAATTGCAATATTGTGTTTCTAAAAGCCTGTGATGATGTGGTCCTGCTGATTTTATAGTAAAAGCCTGTGATGAGACTGAGGGGAAAGCTCCCAACTTTGAAAGGTAATGATAAGCCTCACTTTATGGCGTGGCTTTGACTCCAACAGCGCCCAAAGCCAAATATGAAACCGACTACACTTCTTCCATGCCAGCCCTGTCCTAGATGGTCCAAATCATTGGTTGCCCAAGCAACTTGCTCTTACCATGTGAACTACAAGCTAAAAGGCCTAAACAGTGTAATGGCTTCAACAAGGTATAATTCCAGGGTTATGAACAAACCATCCACTATGAACAACGTTACAGAGTCAGAAAGGTTTTTATAATAGCCAAAGGCTAAATTCCGAATACGTCTACAAATTAACAATACAAAACAGGCCCTTTAATATCGAATCATTGTGTCACGTGCTAAATCACAATATAATTTTAGGCATTGAAAACGATAGAACTGCGTGATCAACTTAGAATATGTATAGTAAACCTAACAGAAGATGATTGATTAGGTAACCACAGCCACAACTCTGATAGTGTTGAATTCAACATGTCACCTGTCAGGACTTGCGGCTGGAGCGGAGGTTGGGATTTTAAGGGTCCTGGGCATCGGTTTGAATATTCAAGATGTGGGAAACCACTAGCCTGGAGAGCTCATTAATTGCAGCTGGAACTGGTTGATAATCGCCACCAGTGTCTCTGTCCCTCAACCACCCTGGTGACAATTGTGATGAGTCCAACCCAGTGTAGTCATTTGCAGCAACCTTTGTATGCCTGGACGTTGCAAGAACATGCTCCAAATCCGACTGTGTTAATGGCCTTGGTGCCTGAATAAAGAAGCATAGACCAATACTCAGTACAAACAAATCTACATGCCTATTGTCTAAAGTTTATAAGGCCAGGATATAAAATGACAATGCCAAATATACTCACAGAAGATCTTTTTCCACTCTTTTCTTCATCTAGTAGGTCTCTGATAGGGAAATAAGCTGCTTTCTTGCAAAGTTCAAGTAGATCTGAACCTGTGTAACCCTCAGTCAAGCCAGCTATATCGTCATAATCAATACTGTCTTCAACTCTCTCCCCCTTCAAAATCACCTTTAGTATCTCCGCCCTCTCCCTTCGATCGGGATACCCAATCTCAAAGGCCTGAGGAAGACGCCGAAGTATTGCTTCATCAAGTTCTGATGGACGATTAGTAGCAGCAAGAACCATAACTCGAGCATTCTCTACAGAAACAAGATAAATTATAAAACCAAATGCCTTATCCAAGGAAAATATGGTTTTTAAATTAAAAAAATCATGATTCTCACTAAGAAATTATTTTACATGACAACTGACTAAAAAAGCATAATTTTATAGGGAAAAGAAAACAAATTAGTGCTATTTAGTGAGACGAAAAATGAAGACTTACGATCTGTAGTAAAGCCATCCCATAAAGCCATGAACTCAGTTTTCATGTTTGTTAATGCCTCATGATCTGTAGTTCGGCGCTGACCCAAGAAACTATCAACCTCATCAATAAATATGATTGCAGGCTGGAGTTTATAAGCCAAGCTAAACACAGCAGCAACTGAAGAAGAAAAGTTAAACAACATGCTAAGCACAGTAGATATAAGAGTAAGAAAACTTCAAAATCCAACACAAGCATAATTTGATCTCTTGAGGTAAAAGCAACAAACAAGTATGGCTAAAGGTCTAAGAAAGGATGACTTCAAAATACTCAATCAACTAGTTAGATGAGAACATAGTTTTCTTCTATGCATACCATTTCAATTCCCAATGACATGAGTATCAAAATAGTTGGCTTCCTTGATTTATTAGTTGAGTAGGTTGGGAGGAGTTCATGCAGAGAAGTATGGAGGATATCTAGAGATCATTATAAGTCCTAATGACATGATAAAATAGTTGTTTCCTTGATTAATTAGTCGAGTAGGTTGTGAGAAGCAATTGTAACAAGTGTGGAGGTCATTTCAGTAGAAAGTTTGTATTTCTTCTAGCATGCTTTCTTTTTATTTGTGTTTATTTCGCTAGCGTACAAAGGCAACACAGATACTACAAAAATCTTGAAGACTACAGAAAATAGAGAAGTCAGGAATATTGTAAGCCCCAAAACCAAAGAAAATATAAATGGTTCTACCCTATAAAGCATCTTCTCGCGTAAACTTTTAACCTAACAAAATTTTGATAGCATCATCTCGGTGAACTCTAACCAATTGGTAAAGAGTCTGTCCAATTTTGCTTCTAATGCTAGGGTACTAAGGTCAGTTTCTCGGTAAATGAAGCTCATAAATTCACCAGAAGTAACTAATTAAAATATTGTACTGAATCAGATAGAGCACAAAAGGAACGAAAAACCATCCTCTAATTGCAAAGGGGCAGTATAAATTCCTGTAATCCAAAAGGGTATGTTTTAACATGAAAAACACTCACCGAGTTTTTGTGCATCACCAAACCATTTGCTCATCAGATTTGATATCCTCACATTTATGAAAACAGCTCCAGACTCCTTTGCAATAGCTTTGGCAAGCATAGTCTTCCCAGTACCGGGTGGTCCATACAACAACACTCCTTTTTGTGGACCAAGAAGCTTCCCATGGGAAAACAGATCAGGCCTCCTTAGTGGAAGGATCACCAGTTCAAATAAGGATTGCTTTATAGACTCCAGTCCTCCAATAGATTCAAATTCTACTTCAATGTGGTCAGGGTTTATAACATCACAAGCTATGACATCCTGATAACGATTACTATATTAGCATTTGTGTATCTAATGGTAATGGAGCAATTTAACGACGAAAAAGACTCATCAACTCAAAAAGTGAATTTTCAAATGTATAAGTCATGAAATCAAGTTAATGGTCATCGACAGCACCAGATGTTCTGGAAGGAAAATAGCAAAAACGCCTGCATTTTAAGGAAACTACACGGAAAACCCTCTCAAACCCATAACAAATACATAAAATTTCAACCTTTTCCGACGGCCAACTCAAAACCCACATATTCCAAACAACTATATATTATTATCATTCAAAACTTCTTGCTTCCAACAATAAAAAGCTTATGGAAAAACCCAGATGGCAAAAAAGGTGCGTCTTTTTACCTCATAAGAATTGGTTTGGATAAGAGGGCGACCAAGGCGCTTAGCAATTTCCTTCTTTTGCTCCATAGCCTTCTTAGAGGCTTCACGGTTTGGGTCGAGATGCCGGAGCCCCACGAACAAAACCAAGCAACTCAAAGCCGCACTCGCCGCGTACAATATCAGTTCTTGCAAGAACTTGGTCTCCCTCTCCGATGAACCCCCCATTAGAAATCTTTAGTGCACAATAAACGCAATACAAATTAATCCCCACTGCGCTCTGCAATTCCAGCAAACTAGGGCTTGGTTTATGAACACAGGGTTTGGAACGCAGAGGGTTTTCAAGAAACAAAAGGTGCTATAATATATATATCCTTTGTGTCTCTCTGTTGTGCTTGTGATAAAATATTTCTTTCATTTTATTTGGGTATTTTTTTTCTACTTGGTAAAGAAGTTTTGATGGCGTATGATTATGAAGCTGTTAAGTTGTTTGTGACCTTTGGTTATTCGTGGGAACTCGGGTAAGTCTCCAGAACTAAAACTGACCCTTAAGATTTGGGCTCAAATTTCGGTGGTCAGACTGGCCTTGGTATTGGAATTGATTTAGGCCCAGTCCAGCTCCACACGACAAAGCCAGGCCTGGGGTTGTTGAACCTTCGGCAGACAAATATTTGGGCCTACCAATGTTATGGAAAAAATAAACAAGGTTCAAGTTCAAATAGTCGTTTATGATGAGAGCGTTATATATGAATCACATATGTGAATCTTCATATTAGCCACATAATTTATCTGAATAGTAATTTCACTTAAGTTTAATGAACTAATCATGTCACTAATATGAAGGTCGGTATAAGAAGTCCATATATGACACCCTCACTATAGAATTTCGCAAAATTCAATACCCACTTTCTAATTAACAAATAAATAACTAACATTAATACATAAATACTGGGGAATGAACACTATTTAGACTGGGAAAATAGTTACATACATAATAAGTCGAACTTGAAGCATAAGTAGATTAGACCAGTTGACAAATGTAATGTGTCCACCCCTTACACCCAAATTTGATTCCCCTTCCTAATTTTGTAAACGAAAAAATAAGTCGAATATAAGGTTTCCAACTTTCCAAGTAGAAAGCATTCAAAAAGTAGAGAATTTCCAAGGACCAAGCGTATTCAAACTGATTCTCATTCCAATTTGAATGGTTGCAAAGAAGATTGATCCAAACTATTATCCATATACATTACGTCTACAAGACGTAATTTAGTAGGTGTGGTCCCAAAATACTTATATTCCTTGGGTGATATTGGTCTAAAGTGAAATGATTATGAATCCGAGGACTTTTTTAATTGCATCCTAAATATAGAAAATGAAGGCTACTAAGATTTAGTAAGAACATAAAGGCTACTAAAAAAATAAAATAAACTTCACCATCAGGGAATCAGTGATTGTGAAATAATCAAATTAAATTAGTAAATAAATAAATAAAAGTTCAAGAAAAAGGGAGAATATGCCTCGTCAGCCCTGCACTTCGCGCCATATACAATCATCATATCATATGGTGCTGCCACGTATGATTCACGAGTTTTATCACCAAGACTGGTTGAATCTGTAAGCAACTTGCCTTACAAACTTTTGGTTTAAATATACACAATTGTCCAACTATTATGGTAGGTTTGGCATTCTTTGTCTTTGTGAAAATAATTTCACGATTCTTTGTGAGAGAAATCGGTTGTAAGATAAAGCAGTTTGGCGTTTGGTAAACTTTTTGTTAAAAGTGTTATTGGTACTAATTCCCACATAATCATTAAACCCAGCGCATCTTCAAAACTGATTCTTGCATAATTAGAAAATGAAAGCACATCATTAGCTGCTTTCCCTTATAACTTTCTCTCACAGCAATTTTTAACAATAAGTGATTTTCTCATAGTTTACCAAACATGTTGGGCTTCCCAAATTTTTAAAAATCACTTATCACCCCAAATAAGCAATGCCAATTTGACACTATGTGTTGTTAACAAATATAAATTCGTTGCCTCTTGTGATGAAAAAGGAAAATTAAGATTAGCTATCTAAATCACATAAATTGATTAGGAAAAGGAAAAATGATGACATTTTGTAGTGTTACTAGTGGAGCAATGATACTTTATGCGGCGAGCACACATTTAATAGAAAATTGTTTTGGTATAAAGTGAAGACTCTATGACACCAAAAAGTAGTCGTGATACCCATTATCAGTGGCGGATCTAGGAATTTTCCTGAGAAGGGGCAACATTTAAAAGGCTAAAAGCTTAAAAGAAATACCCGAATTATTCGAAAGAGGAATTAGGGTTTATGGTTATACAAAGATAACCAAATTAGAAAACAAAAATAATATCTCTAAAAAAAACAACAATACTAAAATACATATTATAAAATATAAAAAAATAGAAGGAAAAAAAAACCAGAAGAAAAAAAATGAAAAAAAAACATTCAAACTTGGAGGAGAGGGATGGATCTGTGGCAAGACTCGAGCATGCAAAGCTTTGTGAAGAATCAAGACTTAACGCAAGGCATCCCTTGGTCCATTTAATTCCAAATTGGACTCCAAGAACTCGCTCTTCAGTTCTGTGTATGTAAGGCTTCAGGTTTGCTCTTAATTTTTTTTTTTTTGCCTAGCCAAAACGACGTCGTTTGGCCAGGACTTAAAAACCAAAACACACGCACATACAGTAGCAAAGATCGCAGCAAAGAAAGGAAGAGGTCGCTGGGTTGTTGAGGCATTTATTCGAACAGGTGGTGGGCACCTCCAAGGTAGAGCTGATGGGCAAACTCCGGCGACTTCAAAGCTTTTTCCGGCGAGAGAAGGTGCAGCTGCACCTCCTTGCGCCTCTGTGGATCCGCTAGTGCCCATTATATTGTTATTTAATTAAAAAATGTGATTTTTTAACACGTAAAGAAAGTAATGGAAAAAACATTTTCACCCAACAAAAGTAACAGAAGAGATCTGTTTTATTTTATTTCCAAACATGTGTACTTACAGCATCCACCGTGGGAGGGTGTATTTTCAGGGGGGTAAAGTCACTTTTACATCCCATTTACACATCCGGGGGTTGTAAATGTGGTTTTTACACTAGTGGGGAATATGTAAATCTAAAGATGTATAATTGATTTTTTTGTCTTAATTTATTTTTGTGTTAAAATTTTATTTTGTGTTAACTTTATAAAATTAATTTTGTGTGTTAAGTTCATTTTATTTTTTCAAATAAATAGACCTAAAAATATTTAAATTCGGAGAAGATATTTAAAATTTAAAATTTTGTGTGTCTTAATTTGTTAGACCTGATTTCCTTTCGAAAAAATTAAAGCTGTTGGCTGTTTTTGAAAAAAAAAACAAGAATTGCAATGTAGCCGTTGGGGGGTGGGGGATGACATGGGTCCACATATGAAGTTTTGGTCCAGTAACTACTGTAGCCGCGCAAGTGGGTTTCATTCAGCAACTTTTTTCTCACTTTTGTCCATTTTTTCTCACATTTTCTTATGTAAGTCCTACATGCAAGAGATGTAAAATTAAATATACATGTTCATCTAAATTTACATCTTATGGTGGTGATGCAAATTTACATTCATTTACACCTTCTCATTGCGGGTGATTCCGATAAAAAAAGTATGTATATTTAACATACACCCCTCATTATACACCCTCTCACTATGAATGCTCTTAGAGCGACTCCAGTGGTAGAGCCGGCAGGGGGGATGGGTCCCATGGGCTTGAGCCCAAAATGCAGTTCAGAGGCAAAAGTTTGCCGGGCAGGCTGTGGAGCCCAGAGGCTGGGCCTCGGCAAGTCTTGCGACTGCTTTGCTAGGCAAGGCGACGTCGTGATATTTTCTTGACGTCGACGTAAAAATATTTTAAAAATCTGAAAAAATCCAAAAATTCAGAAATATTTTTTAATACATACCTATCAATTTTATTATTAATAATTTCATACATACAACTAAAATTAATCCCATTTAAAAAATAAAATAAAAATAAAAGTGAATAGTAGTAGTCGCTCTTGTGGCAAAGAGTGGAAATGCATATTACTATTTGCGAGGGCAGCCACTATTCACGTGAATAGTACCCCCAGCTCTCCCACCCCTCCCCATTGCCATGGCAACCCCAACAGGTGGAGTTGCTCTAACAGGTGGAGTTGCTCTTAGAATGAAGATATTTTCTTCTAGTCCACCCTCCTCCAAAGAGCGTGTATCCAACCCCTATCTACATCAATTTACCAGCGAATATCTTGGTTTGTCGTTCTGTGCCTGTTGGGGTTGTTGAGCTGTTAAAGTACAGTCCTTTATTTCAATTTCATTTAATTTTTGGGGTCTGTAAACGAAGCTGTATCTTTTCCCAAACCCAGTGCGCCATGTTTAAGCAACACGCCTAAAAGCAAACACACTTTCGAGGGAACGAATCACTTACTAGTTCCAACACTCTCATCCATCACTACCCACCTCCTCTTTCTCTGTCTCTTTCTCTCTCCCTCTCCTCATACAGATCATACATATAATGATTTGAGTCAAATACAATAAGGATTTACTCTTAATGGTATTTTGTTTTTAGGTGCCTTTTAACATAACGTGTGTTAAAATGCAATCTTTCCTGTTAATGGAGTTGAAATTTGCTTCATGTACTACAAAAACCTATTTTGTACTTCATTGTAGTACATGCAGACTTTCCTTAGTTTCCGTTCGTGGTTGCTGCTCAAGCTTTTGATGCAATCCCAATATAAATAGTAAACTTTTGCTGAGAGTTTTGATGCGCATGTGGCAGCCACAGCTATCAAACTAAAGACTAACATTTTTGTGGATTTCTGGGCTTTCACCTTTCTGCACTGATATTAAATTCAAGGACTCTATTGGGTCTTGTGGGCGTTCTTGCAGTTTTGATCTTTTTGGAGGGTTCTTGCGAGTCAACGTGGAGGAAAACCCACACCCACCCTTTCAGTTGTTTAAGGATTCTCAGTGCAATTCGGAGGCTTGTAGATTGTAGATTGAGAAAAAGGGTAGGTAGGTGTACAAATTTCCCATTTGTACATTTCTGAAATTTCCTCTCCTCTCAATCTCTGAAGACGCAGAAGAAGAGAAACTTGAGGTAAAGATCATTGATGGGTTTGTGCGCTGTGTTTTCTTTCCATTTCAACTATCAAATTAGTTTTCAAGATTTTGACTGAACTGGAGTTAAGAATACATTTGATATCATTAACGGCTATTTCTCTGTCCCTTTACGTTTCATCAAATTTTACTAATTCTAGTGCTTTTTTCTCATTTGACTGAATTTGATCAGGAACGGGGTAAATGGGGAACACAAACAATGATGAAAACGGAGAGATTGAGACGTTTGAGAGAGAGGATGGAGTTGAAGAGAATGGAGGCGAGCCAGAGGATTTGAACAGAATCATTCCATGGACAAGACAGATCACAATTCGGGGACTTGTAGCTAGCATAGTCATTGGCACCATTTACAGCGTTATAGTGATGAAGTTGAACCTCACAACTGGGTTGGTTCCCAATCTCAATGTCTCTGCTGCTCTTTTGGCCTTTGTATTCATCCGCACATGGACTAAGCTTCTTCAGAAGGCTGGAATTGTATCAACTCCTTTCACAAGGCAGGAAAATACCATAATTCAGACTTGTGCAGTTGCATGTTATAGCATTGCAGTTGGAGGTCAGAAAACTTTCTTGTCTTTTTGTTTTTTTCACTATTTTTTAGGTACATGTTGATGCGTCCGTTTCATACTATTTAATTATTGGTTTTCACTTAGATATGTGACACTGCAGGAGGTTTTGGGTCTTATCTGTTGGGTCTGAACAGGAAGACTTACGAGCAAGCAGGGGTTGATACTGAGGGGAACACTCCTGGGAGCACCAAAGAACCTCAGATTGGTTGGATGACTGGTTTCCTCTTTGTTAGTAGTTTTGTTGGGCTGCTGGCTTTGGTTCCTCTCAGAAAGGTATGTTCTTTTATCCTACCTATTTTTCAGTAAGATAATTGCAAAGGCTTGTTTTAGGGAATAAGGATTCGAAGGTAAATCGAGTATTGTTTCTCAACTGCTAACTAATTCAGAAATAAATTACAAAGTTATCCGTATTGTTTGTTCATGCACTTTGAGTTGTTTTGCAGATCATGATAATAGACTATAAGTTAAGTTACCCAAGTGGAACTGCTACTGCTGTTCTTATCAACGGGTTCCATACTCCAAAAGGAGACAAGATGGCTAAGTAAGCATCTATTTCTATGAATTACTAAATTTTCAGCTTACTATCAAATAGAATTTGAGTTTGAAAGAACTCTGACATGTTGAGGTTCTTCTTGCAGAAAGCAGGTTCACGGGTTCATGAAATTCTTCTCTATGAGTTTCTTGTGGGGTTTCTTTCAGTGGTTCTATTCTGGAGGAGACCAATGTGGATTCGCTCACTTTCCAACATTTGGATTGACAGCGTGGAAAAACTCGTGCGTGTTCTGTGTCTACCTTGCCCATCTGTTTATCATGATTAGTCATTCTCTAATCATTGATTACATGAATTGAATTTTGCAGATTTTACTTTGATTTCAGTATGACTTACATAGGAGCGGGAATGATCTGTTCGCATCTTGTGAACTTATCTTTGCTTCTTGGTGCCATGCTCTCTTGGGGAATAATGTGGCCCTTAATAAGGGGTCTCAAAGGAGAGTGGTTCCCTGCAACTTTATCAGAAAGTAGTATGAAGAGTCTAAACGGTTACAAGGTGTGGACTAGACATTCCAGTCCATTTCTTAATCAAATTCTTACAGATTTAGTCATTTCGATTTTTGTGTATAGGCAATTGAGTCTCATGAATCTTCATGTTGCTGCAGGTTTTCATTTCCATAGCCCTGATACTAGGAGATGGGCTATACAATTTTCTCAAGATACTATACTTTACTGGCTCAAGCATCCACACCAAAATGAACAATAAGAACCCCAAAACAGGTAATGGGTGATTTGCATGATATTTGTGATGATTCTCTAGCTTAGCATATAGCCAGTTTACCATGAGCATTGATCACCTTTTAGAGCTTCCCTACTCCCATGGTTTAAAAGGAGCTGCACCTTCAAGTGCTATCAGTTTGTAACAGAATTTGGTATGCTGCAGCCTGCAATGGGTGTAGTGTCCTTAATTGTCAACTAGCATTTAAGTTGAGTAACTTAACTAAATTATTCCTCGTATGCAGTTTCAAATAACCAGAATCAGGCTCTTGATGATCTTCGACGAAATGAGGTCTTCATAAGAGATAGCATTCCCATTTGGGTAGCATGCGTAGGGTATACCTTGTTCTCCGTCATCTCCATCATAATTATCCCGTTCATGTTCCCTCAACTGAAATGGTACTATGTAGTCGTAGCCTATATTCTTGCACCCTCTCTAAGCTTCTGCAATGCCTATGGGGCGGGTTTAACTGACATGAATATGGCCTATAACTACGGGAAAGTGGCTCTCTTTGTGCTTGCTGCCGTGGCTGGGAAAAATGATGGTGTTGTTGCGGGACTTGTGGGCTGTGGTCTGATCAAATCCATAGTTTCTATCTCTTCTGATCTAATGCACGATTTAAAGACTGGTCATCTCACTCTTACATCTCCTCGATCGATGCTTTTAAGTCAGGCAATTGGGACAGCTATAGGCTGTGTGGTAGCTCCTCTAACATTCTTTCTCTTCTACAAGGCTTTTAATGTTGGGGACCCGGATGGTGAATACAAAGCTCCTTATGCCATAATTTACAGAAACATGGCAATTCTAGGTGTTCAAGGCTTCTCTGCCCTGCCCCAGCATTGCTTACAGCTGTGTTATGGTTTTTTTGCATTTGCCGTAGCAGCTAATTTGCTTAGAGATCTTGCTCCTAAGAAAATTGGTAAATGGGTTCCACTTCCGATGGCGATGGCTGTTCCTTTCCTAGTTGGAGCTTACTTTGCAATCGATATGTGTGTGGGGAGTTTGGTTGTGTTCGTGTGGCACAAACTAAAAAATAATGAGGCAGGTTTAATGGTTCCCGCAGTTGCTTCTGGTTTGATTTGTGGAGATGGGTTGTGGATCCTCCCTTCATCAATTCTTGCATTGGCCAAGATCCGTCCTCCCATCTGCATGAACTTCTTAGCAACCAAGTAGTCATGTTCGCTAGTAGAGTTACAGTAATTGTAATCTGCAGATGCAGTTTCAGACAAGTATAGGGAATCAGGGATAATAGAGAAGTTCCCTGCTATGTATTTTCAAGTAATACATCATAATGCAGCATAGTAGATGACTAGATGGTAGGATTTTGTATCCTCTACAAGCAGGTTGTATCACATAACATTTTGTCAAATAAATCATATGATTTGAAAACCACTGTAAACATAGCAATTCGAGCATAATGTTGTTGGATTGACTGTTGGTTTTGTGTAAATAAATATGGTTTTAGTTTAATTGTCTCTTGATTGTCTTTGTGTGCCAATTAAAACGATAAGGTTGGGATTTGAGATATTTGACGTCATTGATGAGATGAAGTGAAGGTGCATGGTTTAAGAAGCTGACATCAGAGATCAGACATTACAATGCAGTGAAGATGAAGATGACCTGACCCCCATATAATGGGCAGTGGTCCTATTCCTATAATTTCAACGCCTAGGAATCGGATACTGTGGTATGGAAGTAAATGGCCTGACCAGACCAAGTATGTTCAATGAAGCGGTTTGTGAGGAGTTAGGATCAAAGGTTTGCTTGTAAAAGATGAACACGGATATAATTGAATGATTCTGATGAATTTCAGAGCAGAGCAGGGCAGAAAATCAATTTATGAATGAAACAAGCCCCCTTGTTTTTGGACTCATGTGTCAATTTGATATTGTTTTCTGCATGGTATTAAGAACCTTCTGCAGGCAGGCCTAACTTTGGTTCAACTTCAACTTGTGATGGCATGCGGTAGGGGTAGGCAGGCAGGCAGAGTTCTCTGCCCCCACTGCAAAATTTTCCACATTGACTTGACTTTGCACCGCTTGCTTTAAAAAAACATTGGTGGATCAGCTTGGATCAAAGATAAAGAAGTAAGCCAACTCGGGCCCTCTTTCATCCAACATTTTAGCATCACAAATTGAGTGCAGCCAGCCTAATTTACGAGCAACCAAATAACTGTTTAAAGAAAGCACATCACATAACCAATTTCACAACTTTGACCGTGAGTCGTTGTATGATGAGGGTGTCATATATGGACCATAAATGTGAACCTTCATATTAGTCACATAATTCATTTGAATAGTCACTTCACTTAAGTTTAATAAAATGATCATGTGTCTAATATGAATGTTCACATGAGGGGTTCATACATGCCACTCTCACTATAGAATTTCGCCTTTGACCATAGGGATGTTGCTCGTGTTTTTGGTTCAAGGAGACCAAACCAATTTGGTGAAGACGTGGACTTGGGTTGCTCGTGTTTTTGTTATCCCCCCGTCGTACTGTTGGCCCTTACATGATGGACTGACCTCATCGTCATTGCGCGGCCCAGGGCTGTTGTTTCCAGCCCTTCATTTTGATTGAACCCAATTCTACCTTTAAGAGCAGGCTCAGGCAGGTTGGTGGGTTCTATGAGCCCAAATCCAATTTTTGGTATCTTGTTGGTTTTTTTTGTCCGGGCAAGGTGAGGGTCCCAAGAGACTTGGCTGGCCCAAAGGTAAATCTTGCCTGAGCAAGTTAGGCAATGTGACGTCAGCGATAAAATTTTTTTAAAAAAATCTGAAAAAATCCAAAAAATTCACAAATATTTTTTTATACATAAATATTGATACTTGGCAACCAAAAATTTTCTCCAAATTAATCGTTTAAGTAATTTTTTTTAAAAAAAACTAAAGTGAATAGTATTTCGCTTCTTGTGTAGCAATGTGGAAACACATTCTTTCTTTCTGCGGCAGCCACTATTCACGTGAATAGTAGCTGCCCTAGCTCCCCCCTCCCCCCTTGCTATGGCAAATGGCAAATGGGTGGAGTTGCTCTAACTCATATCATATACAGAGAGAATTGATCTTTTATAATTAAGAACAAACTAACACGATCAACATAACCCTGCCAATACACAATTAATGAACTATTTTAGTTGATTAGAAACTAAGGATTATCTCAGCTAACTAACTACCTAACATAATTACCAACTCAGCTGACGAGTCAACAGGTTCCTATCATTACGTTGTTGTTTGTTGGGACTTGGGCCGCCATTTAAGTAAATTAGATTTTGTAAAAGATGAATGTTCCAAGTTTTCCAGTCAGTCTCCTTAATTCTCAATTGAATAAAAATTAGTCTCCTAGTTTATAAAATAGACTTTATGGTGGGTTTGTTAATTAAAAATTGAAATTCTCATCAGGAATTGAATTTCACTTATGGAGGATTACTGTGTTTACTTCACATTAATTAATTAAAAAGTAAATGGGGTCCACACAAAATTAGAGGAATTCAATTCTTAAGTAGGATGTGGTATTCTAATTCCTGGAGAATTAATCCATTAGGAATTCATATTTTTTTACCCATTATATCATTACATAATTTTAGAAATTCCAATTTGACATCTATTTTAACCTAACAACGAGGACGTTTTAGTAATTAATACCACTCCTACCCCAATTCCATATGGTTTAGTAAACTACTTCAATATAAATCCGGAATCTAATTCTCTTCAATCCATATGGTTTAATAAACAACTTCAATATGAATCCGTAATCTAATTCTCCTTATTAATTCAATTACTAATTAGTAAACAAATTATTAATATAATATTAATATGTCAATTGCATATCGTCACACCCTATCCCCATCCCATGTATATTTTTGACGTTGTTCATAAAGTATATAACTACGGCCATTAAAATTGACCCAAAAATAGAAAAAGAAACTACGGCATTAAAACGTTTTAGAATTTTCATGCCCAAAAAAACGTTTCAAAATTTGCTTCTCTTGGTTGCCAAATGGCAAATGCAAACCGGTAACGCGTCGTAACTTTGAGACACATGTACCCTTGAGGGTTATAAACCTTTCAATTTCCACATGCTCAGGATACGTCCGTAATTTCCACAAAGGCTAAGGGGTTTTATAAATTGCTCACGATCTTGTAACATAAATGGCCCACTTAAGCATCGCTGACTTCTCAGACTGAGAACAAAGAGGGGAGGACGCACGGCACAACAATCTTTTATCTGACAAAGCCTTCTCTGAGTCTGTCGTGGGTAAGCCACAGTCTTCATCTTTGTTTGGTCGTAATTCAGAATTTCTCTTTTATGATCATCTCATCCCTTATTTGTTATAAGTATCAAGATGTTGTGCTTAAACCTTCATGGGTTTTTCTAAAATTGTAATTTTTATCAGTGATTGTAGAAGCTGCTTATGTTTTACTAATAAATTTCAAGGCTTTGGTGTATAAATTTTTGTGGCCGTTTGATGCTTTGTGTTTGGTAGCAGTGAAAAATGGCTTCAGATCCAAAGGTTCACGAATTCGAAGAGGTGGCGAAGCACAACAAGACCAAAGATTGCTGGGTTGTTATTTCTGGGAAGGTGAGATCTTTCTTGATTGAATTTTTGTTTCTCATCTTATAAAACTGGCTTCCCAGTTGATTAATTAGTACTCTGTTTGTTTGGTGATAAAACCGAGGAATATGAAAGAACCCTCAACCCAGAAGAAATTGACTTTTATGTTACTGCAATGTAAAGGTTATTAGTACTCTGTTGGGGGAGAAATGATTTTAATTGTGCTGGCCTGTGTTTTTAGGGTGTTATTTATCTCAACTTAAAAGCAACAATTTTCAGCTGACGATTGTATGCTAACTGCACCAGCATTTTTATGGATATAACATGCTGAATTTTTATAGTTTTGAATATCAATTTTAGGTGTATGATGTGACACCATTCATGGATGATCATCCCGGGGGGGATGAAGTTCTGCTGGCTGCAACTGGTAAGGCATTCAGTTACCTTACCTTGTATGCTTGCCTGTTTCTCAACCTCAAAGCATGTATGGTTGATGAGATTAATTTTGTTTGATAACTCTATGTAGGGAAAGATGCAACAAATGATTTTGAAGATGTGGGTCACAGTGATTCTGCCAGGGATATGATGGAGAAGTATTACATTGGAGAGGTTGATCCATCAACTGTCCCGTTAACACGGACTTACATTCCACCGCCACAGGCTCCTGATAAGACATCCGAATTTGTGATTAAGATTTTGCAGTTCCTGGTTCCCCTTTTAATCTTGGGTTTAGCCTTTGCTGCCCGTCACTATACCAAGAAAGAGTAGTCTTGCTTTCTACATTGACCCCTTTCAAGGGTTAGTCATTGGTCCTCAGTTGTCTCTTTCTGGTGTCTGTAAGATGTTTAAAATTAAAGGATGATTAGGAGAGCATATTTTCTTTCACTGTTTCGTTTCTGCAATACTCTTTATAAGTTGTTCCTGGTCTTTGTTGTTTCAGTTGCGTTTTGTGTCCTGAATGAAAAAAAAACAGGAAAAAAAGGAAAATTCCCTTTATTCGAACAATGTATTGGTTCCTTGAGCTAAAACTTATGGCTGCCATGGAAACAAAGAAAAAGAAAACAGAATGATATTGATTTGGGAGCACATGAGAATGCTTGATGTATTCCTCATCCAGTATAGGTAGTATGGTACATTAATCGAAATACAGGCATTTTACGTGAAAATCGTGACGTCTACGAAAATCATGTACACAGCAGTGGAATGGTAGAATACAATGCAAATGCAAATAAATCTAATGCAGATAATAATATCTTCTGAATGTTTGCCACCTACACTTGAGTACGTAGGCAGAATGGCAAAATTGAGTATCACGAATGATTGGATTAAGCCTTCTGGAATGCTTGCTTAACAGGAAAGAAAAAGAAAATGAGACTTTGGCTGCCCAAATAGAACCGCATTTGATAACATTAAACTAACTAGCAAAACATGCAGTCATCAGAAGGATGGCTCTATCTTGTCATGGAGGTTTACTACCAAGTAATGTGCATCATCAAGGAGCTTCCATATATCAAGTTGCCCAGACATGCTATTGCATTCCCTGATAATCTCGTCCATGCTGCTATACTTCTCTATTATCAGTTTTCTCTTCTGCAAAACTGAAGCTGCAATTGCATAAAGTAATAAATCGTCTGTTGGTGGGGCTCGTTGCCTTATCCTGCTCCACGCAGATTTTCCGATCCCCGCCCTTATGGCTGCTTGATCAGCCCACATTACCTCCCATAGGCATATTGTCTGTTCAAATGTCAATTCCCTCCTAAACAGCACAACCACCATCCGATAAACAAAAAAGCAATCCTCTGCCTGGAGCTTCTCCAAGTGCCTGTATAGGTGGGAGTCCTTGCATTTAATAATTTTAGAAACAATACTCAACTGCCTTCGAATCCCCACCTCGTCAAGCCTAAAATTATGTCGAGCCTTCTTCATGAAACCCACAAAACACCAGAAAGCCTCATGATCCTCTGTCATTACAGCAGTTATGGGAGAAAGTAGATCACTCATACCCTGGCAGTAGCCAATTTCTGGGTCATAGAGTGCATATGCTTCAAGAATAGCTACCAGTCGAGCAGCATGGAAAATTCTACAAGGCTCGAGGTGATTGTAATCCTTCAACCCAACAGCCTCAGCAGAACGCCATGCTCTATCCTGTGACACTTCACCTTGAGATGGGGAGTACGGAATCCAGTCCGAATTAGTTCGTACAGCATCAAGGCGTATGATCCGCTGCCATGTGGCAAAATCCTCACTGCTTAACTTTGATTGGACTTCTGTTCTCGAGGGAGAAGATTCATCCTTGGAACTCATGTCAGGATCATTATCTTCCCTTCCTTCGCCTGAGGGGAAAGTCTGAATCACCTCAGGTTCTTCAGAGCTGTCTGAATCAGATGAGTCTGAATTTAGTATTTTGGCATCAGCATTTGTGTTTCGTCTTGAACTATCATCTCCATCCAACAATGCACTGGAAGGGTCACCTGAGTACTCAACATCTGGGATCCTTTCTTCACTAGAAAGGGAGTCCCTGGCGCTAACCACATCCTCAGAGCTGGGAGAATCTGTATCCTGGGTGAAACTACAACTGTCCCCATTTAACTTAGAACTCTCATTTATGCGCTTTATGAGTCGGCGGCACTGTCTGCGGAGTTTCTCATATTCCTTTCTGAAACCAAATATTGGGACAAACATACCATGAAGTTAGAAAGGCCAATGGAGTAGAAACAAAGAATTACATCAACTGGGAAAACTTGCAGTCAACTTATGCACCATAGTAATAGGAAACATTTAAGTGAACTTGGCACTAGTAGTAATACCTTTTCTGAGATCTTACGATATCTCGTTCTTCTTTCGAACTGTTTAAATCATAGCTGTTGAGATAGAGAAATCCAGTCAACATATGTAAGTATGTTTGGCCTCTTCCCAAATACAATTTAGGTATAGATTTGAGAAAAATGACATGACATT
Source organism: Prunus padus (assembly GCA_024362665.1). Taxonomy (NCBI): domain Eukaryota; kingdom Viridiplantae; phylum Streptophyta; class Magnoliopsida; order Rosales; family Rosaceae; genus Prunus; species Prunus padus. The sequence continues at coordinate 876,863 of JANFAM010000017.1, read as the reverse complement.
ACAATTTATATGCAACACCGGAAGCAGTAGGCCATATGATAATATGATAATGGAAATATTAGACATATAATCAGAGATATAAAAAAAATTAAATAAATAAAAAGTACAATTTTGATCAAGTTCCGCTAGCAAATTTTATTTCAAAAACTAGAAGGAATCACATTAAAATTCTGATATGAAGAAGAAAAAATAACCCAACACAAGTTGTTTGAACTTCAGAGTAGTTACAGTACTAAGTGTATGTACACAGAAATGATAAAGGCCAGACCTAAGTAAAGCCCTCTAACACAGAACTGACTCGTCATACAGTCAAAATCAGACCTAAATATAAGCCCATAAGTAAAATATATCTATCAGTCAGTATGCTTGATTTGAAGATAAATAACACGTCTACAAGCAATCACTCAGATCCTAGGAGGGAAAGCTCATCCAATCCTCTCCTAGGTATGCCATACCAAAGTACCAGATGGTGAAGCTAAAATATCAAACAACAAGCAATCTCAGAAATGCAATGTACTAATGTAGTAATGAAGTATGGTTAAAGTTGTTAAAAATTTAAAGTGAGTGTTGAGCATGCTTACACTCCAAGGAGGAATGGCCAAACCTCTGCCCTAATACTTGGATCAACTCCCTACATTCAGAAACTTTTAAGATGAATAATCTGAATGAAGGTGATAAATACTTGAAAAAATAGATCTGATAGCATTTTGAGAAGCAAACATATAGGACAAACGCGATAGAAACTCACTCCACTGCGAACTTTTTTCACCAACTTAACTCCACCATCGCGAAGCTTTCCATCTGGTGTAAAGAAACTTCTCCAGTGATGAGCTGAAAGGGCATGTTTTCTTTTCCGGCGGGACCAAGGTGACTTAAGACGAGTCCTGGAATTAAAAAGAGTAACCACAATCAATAATGGTCAATAAAGAAGCCAGCACCTATATTGAATTAATACAGGTAGCCAACAATCACACAACAAAATTAAAAAATTGAAGATACAATGCGTCCGTGTATGAATGAAAGGCTAGCCTAGCATAAAGGAGAGGACTTTGCAAAGCATTTTGTAAGGTTGAAACTATCATGCAAAAAAACATTCTTGCATAAGTGAAAAATAAATTAGATCATTTTAAAACTCTGGACATTCAACATAAGCATGCAATTAAAGTCTAATATCTAAGCAAATGAGCTTGTTAGAACAAATTACTTTCTATGAAGCTTTGGATGTACATTAATACACACTATCTTTCTCTTTAAACACAGTGCCAACGCAGCAGGAACAGACAGAAAGCCATCAATAAGGAATCAAAATACTGATAATCACAATAACTTTGCAGTTCAATTGATTGACTTGGAATTCCCAAAACACTTTAAACCCACCTAGCTGTTGAGAACACTAGTTAAAAGGTAAATTAGAACTAGAATCAGGTTTATCATGTTTGACTCATTAAGCCACTGCATTATTTCCCATTGGCAGCAGAAAAACACAAATTCCCCACATTTATCTAATTAAAACATAAAAATCCAACTTGATTAGAAACCATGCCCATGAGCCTAAAACAACAGAAATCTTCTACAAGCAACCCCATACTCATATGACATCATCCCATTAACGACTTGCAGCGATCGAACCCATAACTTTTTACAAAATCGAACTATGGCTAAAAGAAAAAAAGAAAAGAAAATGAAAGAGGAACAACTGCCAAGGAAGCAAACAGAACCCAAGAGTTGAAAAAATTTAAAATAAACAAATCGAGTAACATGAAGTGAAAAATTAAAATTAAAATGATTGAAAAAGGCAACAGAATGTGAGTAAAGAAGGTGACCCAGAAGAGCGATGGAAGTCAAAACCCCACTAAAACAGCAAGATTGAGCTAAAATTGGTATTAAAAACATGAACTTGAAGTTTCCCAAGATCGGGATCTAAGAGCCGCAAAACGAAACAAAAGCTTTAGAGAGTTAAAGAGAGAGACTCACCGATCAGAGGAAGAACAATGAGCTGGTGAGGAAGAGGACACGACTAATAGAACCGAACGCAAATGAATCCACGAAGACGACGATGACGACGAAGATGAAGGAGAGGAATTTGAACTCGAAGGCGACGAAGTGTGACTTCGTCGTAGAGCTCTCATCTATAAGTAATTTTTGTTCTTTTTCGTTAAATAAATAATATACTGTCTGTTCTTCTTCGTCTAGGGTTTGTTTTTGAAAAAGTTCGAAGCTTTTTTACCTAGTGGCAGTGCAGAACACGGCCACCACCACAGCAAGCCCAGCCAAGGCCGTAACGGCGACGGCCACGTGCGACGGAGCCGCCGACCATAACCCGCCTCCACCGGAGATGAGGTTTTTGCCGGTACCGGAGGGGATCATGGAGGTGGGTAGTAAATGACAGGAATGCCCTTGTGATCTGCTGCTTCTGCTTCTGCTCCTTGTTGCAGAAGTGGGTTTGGGATTAATGGGATGTTTAATTAATTTACCCAACTGAATACTGGAAGTGTGGAATGAATATCGAATGGCAAAAGAGAAAGCCAACTGCTTTGGTTTGCTTGCTTTGTTTTACAATGAAAGTCTTTTTCTTTGTCTCTCTCTAGAGCCTAGAGAGTGTCTCTAGAGTATACCCCATTATAAAGAAGAGTGGGAAGAAGAAGAGAGTCAAGAAAGAAAGAGTGTGAAAATCCTGTCACCAGTAGCCATTAGCCGTATAGGTAGGTCAAGTATAACATTTCCTAATTTTCGTCTTTTACTAGGTATTGTATAATGTAAACTTTTACACTCATATCTTAATTATTATTGTTTATTATAAATATATATATATATATATATATATATATATATATATATATATATCTCTCTTGTCATATTATTATGTTAATGGTTTATATGACTAATCAGCCAAATCATGTGAGATGGGCAATTAGTCAAATTAGATGCAGGGTGAGGGACTCAGAGGCATTATTGATAAAAATAATAATTCAGAGTGCATGGTGCCAATTTTTTTGTTAAGCAAGACTATACAAATCTACAGAACTCTTTGGACCAAAAAGAAAAGGAAAAAGAAAAAGAAAAAGGAAAAATCAGAGGTTTTATGTAGAGTCTCAGTCTAGAGAAGCAAATATTTGGGATCTGAGAAGTTTGGCGTAGGGTGTAATTTCTAAATTCTATGCAGTTTAACCACAGCTTTGATTTTAGCTGGTAAAGTCCACCAAACCCAACCCACCCCACTGTCATTTGAGTGCTTGCTTCTTTCTTACCTCCTCCATTATTATACAAATACATCTCCTTCAAGTTACCCCTTTACTTTACTTGACTATCAGCAGCAGCATGCTTAACTTATGATTGCTTCCATGCAAAAATAAATTAAGTCAAAGTTTATCAGATTTCTTAATCACAAACACTGTTTCCTCGAGCTGTCTGCATTGATTAAAATAAAGGGTCAAATCCAGTCAAACTGAGTTGATTTAGACATGATTAATTTGCTTAAATTAGCGGTAAAGAAATAGCAGTGTGACACTTTACTTAATCATGCTATGCAGAATGCAGATATAGACTATAGTTATAGGTGCTCAAATTTGCACAACTGAATTGTTAACTAGCAAGTAAACGTGGCTGTGGAAAGGAAAGTGGTTCAACAAATTATGGTCAACAAAATCGGCCGCAGAGCATTTGGACATGGTAAGGAAAAAGGAAATAAGAAATCAAAATGAGGGCAAAGCGCCAACCCGTATGAGAATATGATGTGAATAATGATTCTTCCACAAAGATATACCTTAAATGTCACATTTAATTGACGCTTGTTTAGGTGCGTGTGTTTTAAAAAAAAATGAAAATCTTGTAGTTTTAAGAACAAGTTTATTTTAAAACAATGTCTGTCAAACAGTTGAGAGTCCGCACAGACGAAAACATGTATTAAGAGCAATTTCCTTTCATAAAAGCGGAAAGCAGGACTAAAAATAAAGGGAAAACGATGGTTAGTGGAGAATATGCTTTTTCTGCTATCATCGAGCATATACCAATTAAAGAAAACGAAACAAATTTCTCTCTTTCTTTCTTCTTCCCACTTTTTTTTTTTTTTTACTAGAGTTATTTATTATTGGCTAGTGTTCTTTTTCTTTAACTTTTCTTGTGCCATCATATTGAAGTTACCAAAAAAAAAACAAAACATCCACAATGATGATCTTTTCTGCAGGGGCCTTGTATGTTGCATGGCGCCCTACACTTTACATTCTTTTTTATCACCTACCGCAATCATGAAAGAGATTCTAGAGCATAATATTGAGACCCCAAAGTAAGCCATGAGACAATGACAACACGCCTGTGGTCAGTGGTTGTCTCAATAAACTCCTGCCTGCTGAGATGAAAATGCAGTGACAGTGAGCCTTCCATCAATCGGCTATTCTTAAAGCATGTTAAAGAGCCTGAAATCAAATATGATGATTGCCATTCTAAAAAAGTAATGGCTTTGGCATTCTTGGCAAAACTTAATTAGGGTATTGATTGATATATTGTAATTCATTATCCATAATGGTTTGCACCATCATTCGTTTTCCTCTCCACTACTAAGTCCAATTATGTGAGAGTGACTTTCATAATCGCTTTTAATTAACGTCACAGCACTACACTTGGTAATCGGCGTTAAAACGCGCCTTTTAACTAAATATATATGTTTATGTACTATAATCATGATGGTTGATACTTAATAGTGGGTTTGGAGAATCAATGAGCTTCGTCGCATTTGGTAGATCCCAGCGCCAAAGCCAAAGCCAAAGACAAGATTAATTACTTATTTTAGACACCATTTCTTATCAGCCATACATGAAAATGAGGTTCATTTAGCCATTAACATGAACATGAGCAAAATATCTGCTTCTTCTTTATAAAATATACTTTATCTTCTTGGGCCAATTGCATGGATTGCTTGAAAGAGAGGAGGAGTAGTAGGACGAAATTTTTGAGGACTTGAACGCAAGTTTAGAAACCCAAGTCAGTTTTCGTTGGATGGAAATGGGAAAGATACAAAAGTTCACAGCCTCATCTTATGTCACCCATATGAACAATATACAATGCACTTGATTAAACTAAACACATATTTAAACAAGTGGAGTGGATTATGGTCTGCAAGGAGAGGGTGCTCTCGTGCTCCTTCCTTGTCATGTGCTTAAGTCAGGCATTGGTTCTTATAATTGGAAAATGCTAAGGAGATCAACTTTAGATACCAACTTGTGTACCATCTTTCTAATAGAGCGTGAGATCCATTGTATTGGTGGGTTCCACCTCTATTAGAGAGATGGTACACAAGTTTTTATCTAAAGTTAATCTCCCTAGCATGACCCTTTATAATTTTATACAGGTGTTTAAAAGAAGTAAGTAAAACCCACAAGCACTTTCATTGGCAAAAGCTCTTATCTTTTAAGGGTGTGGTTCATGTTCTAAGTCTTGGAATGACCATTGGCGATCTCTAAATTGAGAATAAAAACGTCAAGGGCCATTCCCGGTGCCCCCAAAATGACCCAAGTTACAAAGAAAATAGAAATTGAATCCAGAAAATAATGGTTTTAGAACAAAGCAAAGGAATCTTTCGACCAAAAAAAGAGAGCAAAGGAATCTTTAACCTGCATGTGCACAGAAAAGATCCACAAGAAAAAAGAATGGTTACACAACTCATCTCAGCACGTCAGTCCTAAAAAGAAGGTACCTGTAATGAAGACACAATAGAAATAGATATAGATACATTGAGTGCATTTGCAGATTCCCAATATGGTTCTTCTTCTAATCATAAAACAATGTAAACCAAACGCAAGGGATAACTTTATTCATGCTATAGACAAAGTGATACAACCAAAGCAGGGCACGGTCAGGAGAATAATCTAATTAATCTGACTCGTGTAACCTGTGCCTTACAATGCAACCAACCACAAGATAGAGAGAAAGGGTGAGGAGGACACGAAAATTGTATCCAGGACTGAAAAATACATCAAACTACATCTTATTTCAGTTCTTATTGCCACCACGGAGGACCATCGAAGGTCACCAGTTCTAATTATTAGTAAGAAAAGCCAGCAGTGAATCACAGTAATTTCTGCCTAAAGCACAGAACACATTACAAAGTTCACATGCAAATACATAGGATGCAAAGTGCAACATCTCACAGAGCCAACGACATTCTCCTCCTACAGGTTTGAAGCTGCACTCTTGTCTAAAAACCAAGTTAACTCATCCTCAGCAGAAAGTAACTGAGCAGGCAAAGTTTCAGAATGCTGACTGTTTCCAAGTGCTGTGCAGACAGCACTAGCTTTTCCCTCACCGGTCACTACCATTGCATTATATGCAGCAGAGTTGATCACTGGAAAGGTGAAAGTAATCCTCTCTGGAGGTGGTTTTGGTGAGTCCTTAATGCAAGTGACCCATTTGTTCTTCTCGTTGACAAGAGGATGACCGGGGAATAGAGAAGCAAGATGTCCATCTGGGCCCATACCCAGAAGCATGAGATCAAACTTTGGAAACCCAGTAGTTTTTGAAGTGGCTATCACATTGCGCTGAACCAAATGTTTAAGACAGGTCTCATAATCATCTGCTGCCCCCTCAGCTGAAAGTGCATCATTAATGGCATAAACCTGGCCCGTGGGAATTGGTACCTACCAAAATTACCAAAACATGGCAAGATTAAGTGGATGAATGATTAACATATGTGTCTTAGGCCCTTGCAAGACTAAGTATGGCCACATGCTTACTTAAAGTTTGATACAACACAGCTTACAGTTGAATTGAAAAGCATGACACTTAGTAGAGGACACCTAAATATGCATGGACCATAGCCACACATCAAACATTTACTCCAGTCACCCTTAACCTCATGGGTACGTTTCTTTCTTTTGCTCATAACCAGTTAGTTATTAGTTTCAATTTACTGGTGCACTCACTAACATCACATCATGTTTTATCACAATATCATCACCTCAAATCCAACCAGTTTTTCATAACATAGAATGATTTTCCTTTCAAATACTAAGCCTCAAAGTAAAATCTACAGAAAGACATCAACATAAAGTTATGCTGCCATTGCTTTTCTTCATTGTTGAAACCATCATTCCTATCGAACCCATAAACACAAAAGCAAGAACAAAAATTTCCAAATTTCATATCTTGCTCGTTAATTAATAGACGTTGCCACAAAGAAAAGCCATACCACTCACCAATCTCTCAGCCATATATATATATATATATCGAATTACTATGAATCTTCACGAGAAGCAAAACAATAAGAGCAGTATCTAAGCATAAACTTCATTACATCAAAATAAAATTCACGGCTTTGACATGCAACACAGCAAAAGTTAGTGTTTTTACTAAACGATTCAGAAGAAAGCATAAAAATTCTTTACCTTACAGAGGAAACCATCACAAGCAAGTTTGTAGTTACTGTCAGCGTGATCCCTCTTCACCACTCTCTCATCCACCCAGAACACATGCCATTTCGACCAGTCCACCGAATCCTTATACGGCGCTTCCGCTAATTTCCTGTAAATACAACCAAAATACAAAATACCCAATAAATAAATAATAAAAAGACAGTTAATAAAATAAAACTATTAAAATACGGTTTGGAACCTGAGCGCGTCGATGAGAGAGCCGCCGGATAAAACGACGGTGAAAGCCCCTCTCTCTTTCACAAACTTAGCGGACAGGTCGGCGGTGTACTTGGCCAAACGCACCGCTACTTCCTCCTCCGTCTCAAACTTCTCTATCTTCTTATTCTGAGCCTGAGCGAGACCCGCCATCCTAGCTGATGCTGATGCCGATGCAGAAATTGGGTTCTTCAAATTCGTGCGAACGGATTTAAACGAGAGAGCTTGGAATATTGGTGACACTCGGAGTGAGATCTGCGGCGCGCGAGATGTACGCGACGATGAGAGATACGTGCGGGGAGACGATGAGAGAGAAAGACGGGTAGATGCGCACATGGAGGAGGCCATGCGCAGTGCGGACCCACTTTATTCTAGCTACTGGTTATGAAAATGACCGACCGGACCCAAAGTTGTCTTGCAGTGATGAGTGAGAGCAAGTTTGGTTTGATATCCATAGTACGAATGAGGGACTTATATACGGTCTTCAAGTGAGGTCTTATTCTTTAACCGTTGGATAAATTAGTTAGAATGACTCATCGATACTGTCGCATATAGTGTGGTCTTTGGTCTCAACGGTGACTTGGGCGGTAAACCCAAGGGACGCGCGAAGGTTCTGTTTTTCTGTTTGGGCTTCGGCCCACTTCATTTTCATTTTAAAAAGCCCATTTCTGTTTTACCAACTCGCAAAACCCTAATATGCGCATTTCGTGTCGCATATAAACAAGAAAGCTTACGAGCAGACGAGTTTTGTTGCCGTCGAGGAAGAGACAGAGAGAGTCGGAGAAGATGCAGATCTTCGTGAAAACCCTCACCGGGAAGACCATCACCCTTGAGGTGGAGTCGAGTGACACCATCGACAACGTCAAGGCCAAGATCCAGGACAAGGAAGGTAAACCATTCCCGTTCTCTTATCTCTGTCTACTTTTTGCAATGATCAAATTGCATGCTCAAATTCAAATTAGTACGATTGAACGGTGATGATTTTCAATGGCTAATTTGTGTCTTATTATTTAATTTTTTAGGTATTCCACCTGACCAGCAGAGGCTCATTTTTGCCGGGAAGCAGCTCGAGGATGGCCGTACTCTCGCCGACTACAATATCCAGAAAGGTTACCTTCTTCTTTCCCCCTGTTTGGTTGCTCAGAAACTCTAGGAAAATGTTATCTGGATTGATACCTTTCCATTCCTTTATTCGTATCGTTAGGGCATGCGATTAGCGCTAGTATAATTGTGAAGTGTTCAAGTTGATCTTAAAATGTGAATGAGTTTTTGAATTATGCATCCCGTCACTATGGGATTATGCTTGGCTGATAGTAAAAATAGATGAGAAATGATTTTGATAATTACAAATTCAGGAGTTTAGTAGCCAATTTATTCTAACTTTGTTGTACCCAGTGATGACCTACTTTATTTGTGTTGCAGGCGGTTTTGTGGTGTTAATACTTTAGCATTTATGCTTTCTGTTTACTTGTAGGTTGTCTGAAAATTTCTGTTGCTTTAATATTTTTCAGAATCAACTTTGCATTTGGTTCTGAGGCTCCGTGGTGGGATTATTGAGCCGTCTCTCATGGCATTGGCTAGGAAATACAACCAAGATAAGATGATCTGCCGCAAGTGAGTTCCCAACTTTCTGTTAAGCTTTACACTGGTTTCTTTTGTTTGTCGAGTTCCAATGAAGTCATCTGGTTGTTTTTTTAATACAAGCCTACTGAAACTGTTGTTCTTTATCTAGGTTTTCTTCAGTTTCCTAATTAAAGTTTCCTACTGAAACTTTTTTTCGCACATGGAACTACCTTGACATTTTTGTGTGAATGCTTGTGAACAGGTGTTATGCACGCTTGCACCCTCGTGCTGTTAACTGCAGGAAAAAGAAGTGCGGACATAGCAACCAGGTATTTCCTATAGAACATTGATCCTCTTATTTTTCTCAATTTTTCAGTTTTGTTATTTATTCGTGTCATTTTCTGTATGAATGCAGCTGAGGCCAAAGAAGAAGGTCAAGTAGACTGTGGATCGTGCCAGCAGAATATCGGGCTTTATTAGGTCATTTAGGTCATTGGCTGTTTCATTTGAAACTCTATTTGCCGCAAAACAGTTTTCTGTTAGAAAGTTTAGAAGCATCAATATGTTCGAACTTAACATGTTTTGGGATTTCTAGTTTCCTATGTTCTATTTCATCATGGTTTGAACGTCTTTACTTTGAGGAAATGGCACTCGTGAAGTTTGAGCCCTTCCATATCACATACTTTTATTTGTGTGTTGCATTATTGCAACAGGAATGATGAAATTTCTACTTCTACGATCCATATAGAATTTGGATATGAAAATGATCGCTGCGAATGGTAATAAGAACATACATTCTAGCACACAATAGCAAAGTTAGGGATACTCTCCCACATATACTGAAGCAAACCATTTTTCATTTGTCCTTGACTATGTTGAGTAATGTTTGTTTTCCTAGCTTCTTTCACCAAAAGCAAATAAGTAGCCTCTTTCCTGCTTACTTTCCCCGCTTATTCTTCACATCTTCACATTCTGATATTGTTAAAGCCACCTTCAATTTCATTTCTCCTGTGTATTCAATGTTTTAAGTTTCAACACAAGGACTCGCCAAAGCTTGTTCCTGTCCAAATTCATCTGTTCACGGAGGAGAAAAAGAATGCAGACGCAATAGAGTTAAGTAGTAGCATCATCCTATCTTCCCTTATCAAAGAAACAAGCATAACAATCGGATTCACCTGGTTTGGAAAATATTTTGGATCATCTTTTGAGGCGAGTCCCGTGCTGCATATTCTAACTGAAGCAACTCTTGGGAATTCAGGCGCCAACCTAGGGCGCCCAAATTTTCTTCAGCTTGTTTCACTGTCTTCACTCCAGGTATGGGAATGGTCCCTTTGCAAATGCACCAATTTATAGCAACCTACAAACACAACATATTCACGGCCATATCGTGAAAATATGTTAGTGTCACAAGCAGGACGCATGCCAATATGTAATAATTTGAATTTACTTGCGGTATGGTTTTGCTCCTTTTTTGTGCAATTTCTTTAAGTGAGCTCAATAAAGGGTCCAGTCCTGGAAGAATTTGCCTGAATAGGAAGGCCCTGCAGAAACACCAATTAATCTGTAAACATTGTCTGGTTTCACACTCTGTCTGCCATATGGAAAAAGGATAAATGAAGAAACCACGTACCGAGGGCCACGCGGAAGATTAGAGGGTGAATATTTCCCAGTAAGCATTCCAAGTCCTAAAGGACTATAAGCAATCAGACGGATACCAAGAGAATCACATATATTCTTGATCTCCAGCTGATCTTCTCCCACGCTTAACAAAGAAAATTGCACCTACAATCGGCTAAATATAAGATCAAGAGTTTCAGCGCACAGCATGTGCAATAGTTTTTCTATTAAAAAGCAGTGCTGGCTCCGCTTGAGCGCCATTATTTTCACAGTAAAACAGAACCTGATTAGTTTCATATCATCAACAAACAAGGGCACACTACCTGAGCTGTGCGTAAGGGGACTCCCCGGGCTTTGAGGTAATCGTAGATCTTTGCAAGCTGCTTCGGTCCGTAGTTGCTGACCCCAACAGCTCGAACTAAACCCTACATGGTACCATCTTTATGAGTTGATCAGTTTGTGCTGAATCTTGAAGCCACAAGGAATTTTACATCAATTTATACGGTGTATTTTGTGCTTACCTTGTCATGCATTGCAACCAACCCATCCCAAAGAGCTTTTTCTTGCAAAGGAGCATAATTTGCAGTTGACCAATGTAATTGTCCTATTCCAATTTGTTCAATCTGCATACGATCTATCGAGGCACTGGCAAAGCAATATTTGTTCATAGTCTGTTATTATAATAAGCTGAAAGTAGCTAGTGAGCTGTTTGGATTAACCAATTAATTAAAACTGGGGAAGGTGCAACAGCATTCTAGTAAAGTTGGGGAAGCAGAGTACAAGCAAAACAAGAGCACAAGGAGAAAAGCATACTTGCAAGCATTCAGAAACTGCCCAGGTGTTAGGCGCCAAGGATAGGCTGCAAACTTGGTAGCAATTACAATGTCCTTCTGAAGCCTCTTTTGCCCTGAAGAGATAGTTATTTAACAGCTTAGACATGCACAAGTTCATCATCAAATTAAGAAATATTATCATATTATCTCTGCATCAAACACGAAGATTACCGATTATATTAACTGGGTTTAAGCTTGAATCGAATTCCATCTTGTAATTGTAGACAAATTGGACTCAGTATCAATCAACCACAGGACATATTGGGCAGCATTTTAAAACTCCAAGTGATGGGGCAATGCAGCAAAACTCAACCAGCTTTGTTCTTATATCTTAATAGCTTTACGAATTAAAGCACCTACCTTGTAGACATTTTATCATTCACCATCTATCCAACATATGGGTGTTATACGAGAAAAATAAAGTAAAAATTTGAAAAGAACAGCAGACCTTGATACTCTCGGATGAATTTTCCAAGCAGCTTTTCACTCTTGCCATTCAACCTGCCGGTGCCGTAGGAGTCTGCAGTATCAAAAAGGTTGATGCCATTGTCCACAGCCAGATTGAAAGTCTGTTGAAGCTCATTGTCCATTGATTCCTGGTACCCCCACAGAAGTTGGTTGCCCCATGCCCAAGTGCCAAACCCCATTGGAGACACGCTCAGCGGGCCCACCTTCACCTGCTCACCATATATAACTGATGAAGCTGAAACATGCTTCTTCTTCTTTTTATGCATACATTTAAATATGTACATAACAATCTAGTTCAGAATGAGAGAGAGAGAGAGAGAGAGAGAGAGAGAGAGAGAGATTGTTACCTTTTCCCATGGCCAGAAGGGAGGGAGCTTGAGGAGCTTGGAGGGTGAAGAAGGGAGGTAAGTCTCACTTGAAGAGTTGATTGAAGAGCTGAAATAGGCTGTAGCTTTTAAGGTTAAGTAAGCCATTGATTTCCCTGTCTCTTCTTTCTTGCTCAATTGTAATAAGAGTCACTTTGGGAAGACAGTTGAGGAAGAAGAAGACTATGTGATGACTCATGCCAGTGAGTATGTGGTCAGGAATTGTGATATTGAATTAGTGATGGGCTACAAGTGGGTTGAACAATGTAATGGGCCTGCATAACAAAGCCCAAAGTAAACATGGGCCAATAGAAAATTAAAAAAATATTCAACTACTTTTGACAGCTGTGGGATTTGAACCCACGCCCTTTCGGACCAGAGCCTAAATCTGGCGCCTTAGACCACTCGGCCAAACTGTCCGATAGGTATAAATTGCCTACTAGGTATATAAGTGGTAAAGGTGATATTTATTGTCTCAGGCTGTCGGCTTCTTCCTCTTTGCTAGATTCTTCTCCGGAGATTTTAGGGTTGTCTCTGATTTTAGTAATTATTTTCAGATATTAATTTGAAGGATTTGTTTAACATTATTCATTGTACAATACAAAAAGGATTACAGTAATAAAATCCGTGGGTTAATAGGTCTATTAGTTCCTCAATTTAGACCCGATTCGCATTTTCGTCCCTCAATTTCCAAAATCGTTCTACTCGTCCTTCAACTTCAGTTTCGTTAGGACAAAGAGTCCTACCGTTGTTAACTTTTTATATTAAAACAAAAAAATAGCATTTTTGTATTAAAAAAACCAAAAAAATAAAAATAAAAATAAAAATAAATCTCTCTCTCTCTCTCTCTCTCTCTCTCTCAAACTATAAATAAAATATTACAAACAAAAAAACATAAGAAAAAAAATTCGAACTTGTGGGCTAGAATCTCTCGTTCTCGATTGACTCTTGCCATCTCTTGCAAATCCTCATCAGATGAGGTGGACGAAGATGTGGAATTGGAAAGAAGATCTTTGGATATATTTGGGAAAAGGGATGAGAAAGTGTTGCGATGATGGTGATGATGAGGATTATTCATAGGGTTTGTTGTTGTGGGCGGCGGTGGTTGTGGCGGTGGTGGAAGAACTATAGGGTTTGTTGTTGGGAATGAATTGGGAGCTGCAAGGTTGAGTGTTGGTGCGGTAATGGCTTGAGAGGATGGGGGCGTTTGGGTGGGTTGTGATAGGGTAGATGGGGGCGTTTGGCTAGGGAGACTAAGATAAGGTGGGTGTCGTGATCAATTTTCTGGCAGAGAGATGAGAGCATTTCGCCCAGCTGCTCCCCTACGCCCAAATCCATCACCCAGCTCCTCCCCTACATCCAAATCCACCGTTCTCTCTCTCCTTCATCAAGCCCATTCCCCAGCTCTTCCACCATGTCCAAATTCGCCATGGCCAATGCCCAAATCCATCTTTCTCTTTTACACTGAGTCTGAAGCGAACATTAAAATAGATTGAAATCACAGCCCTCACAACCGAAAAGGCTAGTCGGATCTAGCCAACGACCACCACACTCCTCATTCTCCTCGACCACTGCGAACCCTAGCAATGACCCACTAGGCCCCACTCTCAAGACCTTGGACTCGCATCGCCGACCTCTCAAAATCCTCGAGCTCGGCTATGGAACCGGCGTCGTCGGAATCGCCGCCGCCGTCACGCTAGGGACTTGGTGTGAGAGAGAGAGAGAGAGAGAGAGAGAGAGAGAGAGAGAGAGAGAGAGAGAGAGAGAGAGAGAGAGAGAGAGAGGACATGATGGATTTGGGTGTCGGGAGGCTGGGCATCAACAATGGAGTTTGAGCCATTTTTCCTAGAGAGAGTGATGGATTTTTTTGTTGTTGCTTTTTTCAGTTTTTAAATATTTAATAATTATTTATTACATTTAATTATAGTTTTTAAAATAATATTCTATTTCAATTAAACAAAAAATGGGTCCCACATTTTGAATATTTCTTTCACCTAAAAAAAAAATTCAAAACAAATACAAAATACCATTTTGCCCCTGCATTTAACAGAAAATGTTAACAAAATTAACAGTAGGACCATTTGTCCTAACGAAACTGAAGTTGAAGGACAAGTAGAACGATTTTGGAAATTGATGGACGAAAATGCGAATCGGGTCTAAATTGAGGGACTAATAGACCTATTAACCCAAAATCCGTCAATCGATGCATATCTCAGGATTTATTTAATATTAATTTTCTTGTGGTGGCCTGAAATCAATTTCGAGCCGGAGTTCAAAACATGGAGAGAAGAACATATTAGTTTGTGTGGAACCTCAATCATACGACAATGAAAGAATTTCATCTGCTTTATTGTTTCATGCAATAATAATGCATCACACTCTTGATCAATTTGATGCTTGATGTCATATTTGAACAAGCTCATGGTCCTGCAACAAGTGCAACACACACAAACACATAGATCCATGCATGGACAAGGACAAGGACAAGGCTTAAACTATTGCTTCTTCTCAAGTTTTCCAAACAAGAACAACTGTCTGTTGTCATGTTCTTTGCTCTCAAGGCCTGTCTGTCTTGAGTTCTTATATGTTTCTATCTTTCTGGCCAAATCAGTAGAAGCTGTTAATTGGCCTTAATCAATAGCTTTGCTGAAGCCATCCATCAATATATATACTTAGTTTGGAGGGCTCAATACATCAGAGGAAAAATCTTCAAATTAATTTACAATTTACATCCAATCTTCTTCAAGTCCAGAAATTTAACCAGTGTGAACTAGTACAACGCAACGGATCAAAGAGAATGCTTGGATCAAATATATGCCAATCTGGAGGTGATAAAGAGGAGGCATCCACATGAGCCATGCCCAGAAGCCCATGTCTTTCATCTCCATGGCCCCCAACATCATTGCTTGTATTGTTCTTGTGTGACTGTATCACTCCTCTCGGCTCCAATTCCTCCTCTAAGTTACTTGGTGTCGAGCCATCTTCCATGCTATTTCCTTCCAACCCTTGACTAGTTTTTCCCACAACATCATTTAGCTTCTGCAGCTGTTCAAAAGCAAAACAACATGTTTAACTTGACTGCATAGCTAGCTACAAGTTTAGAATGCATTTTCAGATTATTATACTAGTTAAAAGTAAAATTACCTGCATAAGCAAGGACTGCTTCTCCACCTTTAAAGATTCAAAACGTGATGCTAAGCTGTCATAATCAGCCCTGAGTGTTCTGAAGTCTTGCTCCATTTGCTTCGACTTCCATCTAGCTCTTCTGTTCTGAAACCATATGGCAACCTGGCGAGGCTGCAGCCCAAGATCTCTTGCAACCTGCACCTTCCTCCTTGGCTCGAGCTTTGTGTCCTCGTCAAATATGGACTCTAACAGCCTGATTTGCTCATCGCTAAACCTCCTCTGGTTTTTGCTCCTGTTTTTCTTCTTTTTGGCAGTGGCCTGTGGCTCTAGGCTGGTGGCCACAGAACCAAAGTTTTCTGCTTCAGAGCACTCCGTCTTCTCCATATATTATCTTGGTTCAGTGTATGCTGTGATAATAATGGAGGGAAGAAGAAGATATTGTTAATTTTAGGTGAAGTGCTTTTAGAATCTTGGCAATAATGGTAGCTTGTAGAATATATAGTTCAGAAGATTGAAGATTGAAGATTGAAGAAAGTATCTTCTCAGCCACGCGGTTGCTTTCTGGTAATTGCAAGTGTTGATTGATGGATATTATCCTAACCAATGGTGTTAGCAAACGTAAGCCACTCCCCATTTCATGTCTTGTGGACCTCTCTTATCTTCTTTCTTTCCCATCGCATCTCTAGAAAGACAAAGACTTGCATACAATTTGGCTTGTGTGCTTCTGCTTCTCTAGGGTGGAAAATAATGAGGAAAAAAGTACATACAATACAAATAGTGTTTGAAAAGAAGAAACGTGAAGCTGAGCTTCGGTGTCAATTTGGCAATTTTCATGCCACTTTTTTGACTCTTGTAACATTTAATTTGCAAATTATGGTATTTGTTAAGTAATCATAAGGTCATTTTAACACACATATTATCTGTATTAAAAACCAAAATTAATACTAAGTATTATACAACAAATTTGTCATCATATGCAGAATTGATGGTCGCACTTTTTCTGGATGAAATTAATATTGAAATTGTCGTGACTTGGATATAGGATATAGGTTGATGGTTAGTTTAGATGAACGACAAAACCATGATGACTACTTAAGCAGAAGATGAGGATCAATTTGTGTCGCCTAATATCGACAAACGAAATGCTCAATTGTCAAGTTAAATCAAAGGAAAAGGCAAAAGCTTTTTCATGTCAAGCCAATCATAGCGGTGGGCCTTCGCACAAACTGACCTCACTCTCCAGTTTGGTTTCTAGTGTGTTATTTTTTTATATTACAAATTGGCTTCTGGTGTTTAGCTTGATCCAGTACAAGTTGATGGGTCAATTTGTAGGTTCAATCTTTTTCAGGGCTTGTTGTCATTTACTTGACTGACTTGGTTTTTATGCGGTTTCATTCATGGTTGGTGTGCTGTGGTGTCATCAAAAACCCTATTAAGACGTCCTCTCTGCTCATTCATGAATCAAACTATCAGGTTCAGAGATGCCAGCCTGCCTGCCTGCCTTGTGGGATTAGGCCACACTTGCACGCCACGGTACCCGCTTTAATTTGAAATCAAAGTGTATGAGAGTTTATGCATTAATTTGGTTCTTAAACAAAACTTTTGGTTCCAAAATTTCCAAATAAAACAAGTCAAGCAGAACCCTAATTTCCATGTTGGCCCAACTAGCGGTTCATTCACGTCGTCTAAGTATTGAGCATGTTGGGACACAAAGTTTGATGTCCAAGTCCCGGATACTTGGCTTGGCTGGCTTTATTTCGTTCGTGTGAGTGAGGCCTGAGAAGATAAGCGTAATAAAGATGATAGCATTCTCTCCTACCCAAAACTCTGCCTGTGAAAACGACCCAATAGTTTGTCTTAAACGACCATGATTACCATATTTCTTTTCGTTTGGTGTGGTGTTTGGATAACCTTACCAAATTCATGCTGGTCTTGGCTTGGTCTTTCGGTGCTTTTTGAGGACACGTTTGGGAAAACGATTCGTGCCAAATGTTCGCCTCTGCCGACGACAACTAGCAGGCAAAATTTTGGTGCCTAAAAATCTGGAGTGACGTGTGTGGTTGTCTAATCATATTAAATCGCTGTAGTTGTTGTATGGTTTCAAGTTTCAGCATCAACAATTCACTCTTCCTTGGGGTCACCTGTACATTTAAGTTTTTGATTCATTACCTTAAGCTCAAAATATCTCTAGAGTCACTTGTTGCGTGCTTCTCTAATCCATTTTTATATTCTTTGATTATTATTATTGTTATCAAGGGCAGAGTTATATAGGGACCAATGTGGTTTAAGACCTCCTTTAGAGCATCTACATTATGCTCTCTATTTTTTCGTTAAATTTTAGCTAAAAACATGTAAAAAATATTTTAGGAGTTTTTTAATAAAATTTAAACTCTAATCATTCTATTTAGTTTAGGAAGTCATAAATGCTATAACTCTTTTTTAATTGGTTCATTTTTATTAAAAATAATATAAAAAATAGTTAGCATTAATTAAATGTTCGAAATACTAATTAAATAAAGAAAGATTAAAATTATAGAGAGTACTATGAATTTTTTTTCTCTCTCCTCGTATTTAGAAGCTCCTAGAAGTTTCCTATTTTAGGAGGTGGATAGGGAGCATGGTTGGAATTGTATTTTTCAATTCCTCCTTAAAATTTATCTAAAGATTGTGGTTAAGGGAGCCCATTGTGGATGCTCACAATTTGTCTACTCCTTGCATTTAAATATTATATATTATAGAATTTTTAACTGTAGAGGCCCCTAAACTTTACCTCAAGTTTCAATTGAATCCCGAAACTTTTTTTTGAGGCAATTAAGTCATTCCAATTTCTTATCCAATTGGGTCATTCCGTTATCTTCCGTCAATATAACCGTAAATTTGAGGGTCAAAATCATCCATATTAACAATTAAAATATAAAAATAAAACCATCTCCAACACTCTATCTCCTTTCCCTTTAGAGAGAGAGAGAGAGAAAGAAAAATGAGGGTATGGACGGTAAGGAGAGGGTGGCGACGGCGACAACGACGAGAGGGTGGGGTGGAGATGGGTGGTGGTCATGAGAGGGTATGGTGGGGTGGGGGTGGGTGGCGGTGAAGAACAACCGGTGGATACTCAGAATCGAGCTTGAGGTCTTCAATCACTTTGATTACTGATTTCAAAATTATCAATAACTCTGCAATCTTATCTCCCAAACCAATTTTCCGGCACAATTCGATTGCTTGCCTATACCGTGCAATGATGACAAAATGATCAACAAGCTCATCCATGTTGAATTCAGACTGCAGTCCATAAGCTGCCACCAAATGCAAGAATCCCAACACCTCAAACGGGTTTTCACCATCCATACTCACCTTCCCTTTCCAATTCAAAGCCAACTTCTTGGCTCTCTCTCTCTCTCACTTCAAATCCTACATCCGGTGAAATCCCTATGAGAATGTGAAGGTACAAAAGTCCCACATTGAAAAATTGAGAAACTTAGCAAGAATTTATATGGAGTTGGGCTACTCCCCCATTGCCAATTGATTTTGGGGTGAAACCTCAACTTCCTTCAATCCCCATTAGCACTTCCAACAACAACACACCACTTCTCCTCACGGCAAACAATTGCGGCTCCTTATCACCATTATCCTTCCCGTTCTCACTATAAAACTCCTCAGCAGGGTCTTTAACAATCTAGGTCGACGAAATTGATGAAAAAGGTGGGTCATTTGGTATCTGGGTTGGTGTTTTGGGGTCTTCCGTTATCCGGGCCGATGTCAGCGATGAAAAAGATGGGTCTTCTGCAATCTGGGTCCGTAAATTCTACGAAGAATAGGGTTCTTTTGGTATCTGACAAGAAGAAGAAGGGTCTTGTGGTTTTTGAGAGGGAGGGTTTGATGAACAAGGGTCTTATGATATAAAAGAATAATGATTTGGGGACTGGGACTCGAGGGTTTAGAGGAGCTGGGGTTTTTGGTTAAGGGAGTCTTTGATGGAGGTGAAGTGGGAATCGAGGTCAGACCAGGTGAGATTGAAGGAGGAGAAGACGTCGGAGTTGGCTTGAAGCAAGAGATGAAATGGATTGTTTTAACCATCAAATTAACAGTCACACCGATAAAATGTGATGGAATGACTCAGTTGGAACGGATGAGAAAATTGGATGATCTAATTGCCTAAAAAATAAGTTGCGGAACTCAATTAAAACTCGGGATAAAGTTTAGGAATCTCTACAATTAAAAAATTAATATTATAATATATTATATTATATTTGAAATATTTACTTTAAAATAAACAATATAGATTATTTTTGTCTTCAAATTAACCATTAAACTTCTTAATCACTTTTCTACTTTCAATTACTTAGTAGTTTGGCATTCTTATTGAGATGATAAGTGATTTTTAAAAAATTTTAAGCCCAACCCGTTTGGTAAACTGAGAAAATCACTTATTATTAAAAATCTTTGTGAGAGAATTTATAAGAGAAGCTAATGAGGTGCTTTCATTTTCGATTATGCAGAATTAGTTCCAAAGAGACGCCGAGTTTAATGATTATGCGGGAATTATTTTTCTGATTATGTGGAATTAGTACCAACAACACTTTTAACAAAAAGTTTACCAAACGCCACACTGCTTTCTCTCACATGATTTCTCTCACAGAAACTGACAATGATTATTTTCATAAAGACAAAGAACGCTAAACCTACGCCTAAATCTACTATGTTATGTTATGATATTTGCACTAAAAACTCCTTATTTTTCCTTCTCTTTCTCTTCCTCTTTTGTTTAACTTAAGCTTAAACTTTGAGATTTTTTTCACTCCATTTTTACATGTATGAGTAGGGTACTTTAATATTGTGATTTATGATTTTTATTTTATTTTTGTATTTCTTCTCTTTGAATATAAATTATTAACTTATGAGTCTTTATTAGTGTAGATGAGATTAATATTCAACCATTTTATAATACGAAATTAAGGACAATTATGATTGTAATAAACAAATAAATTATTAATCAATATGAAATGATATTATGAAGTGGGCTAAACCGAGTAGTTAGTATCGTATTAACTTATTAATGGTTAGAGCTTAAGCGCTCCTATTCGAATTATTTTATAAAATTTTGTAAATAGCTTATTCTAATGCGAAATTCTGGCTCCGCCACTGATTATTATTTTTATATCTCCAATATGATAAAAGAAAATTAAGGGCAAACCTGTGAAAAAAATGCTGAAAGGCAAACACTAAACAGAGGGAAACTTGCAATTTAAAACCCAGAAAGAGCAAAGATATACTGGTACTATCCTATGGGCTGGGCTAATGGATCAAAGAAGAATAAATTAGCACAATATCAAATGTCGATTTGGGTACAATAAGACTAACCCACTATCATTTCAACCTTATTTGTTTTTCGTTCCATTTTCGGCCGAATATTATTGGCCTCTGATGATATTGGTGAGTTAGCCCAAACGACTAGAGAGACAGACATTATTTTTTATCTTTTAGAAGCCCATTTCTTTTGGCAATCTATAATAAAATCACTTATTATTAAATATTATTGTGGGAGATTTGAGGAGGCGCTTGATTTTAATGAATTTTATGAACTTACGAAAATATCATAATCTATTTTCTTATTATGTAGTAATCATATTAGAGGAGACGCTGGGTTTTAATGAATTTTACAAACTGCTTTTTTCTCACAATAAATCTACCAACGATTAAGGGCTCGTTTGGGAGCTAACCTGCAATACTACGCTCATAAGCGCTTTTAACAAAGCGCTTTTATTATAAAAATCTTGAATTTTCATAAAAAATTCAAGCGCTTCTGAAAAGCACTTGAGAGTGCTTCCGAGTAAGCACATAACAGGGTGCTTCTCAGGAAAGCGACACATGAAAAGCGCTTCTAAACATTACGCATAGCCCAGCCGGAAAGCGCTTTTAGTTGTCGAGAAAGTCTTTTAAGCCATTAAAAGCAACCCAAACAGGCCCTAATTTCACAACACGACAATGTCAAAGTGTCCTTAGAAGAATTCGAATGCTACGATTAATATTTTTTCCAATGACATATTTGGCCTCTATATGTGAGTCATGACTATGATATTACCTACAATGATTTCACAATCTAACATATCCACTAAAATATATCATGCACTGCCCTACACTACTAATTCTCTTTCTTTATTCTTTTTAATAAGATTAATATATAACTGAGGAAAACAAAGATGACAGTCATAAAAAATAAGGATCCAGATCCAACGGTAGACGTTGACCCTGTTATTAAATTAATCACATATTAATAATAGGGCTAGTGAGTGTCAAGTGTGCGCCTAAATAAACATTAGTGTGAGCGACAAAAGCAGCCAACCCTAGCCCTACAGGCTACAGCTGGTTCCAGAAACCAACACGAACGACTAGTACCGGACCCATGCACCGTCTCTCTCTCTCTCTCTCGATGCAGCCCTTCATTTTTCTTTTCTTTCTCGTAAAGTAAGTAAACCAAATGATTATATATTTATTTATATAGGACGTACCACACAAACCCCAATATAATTTCTAGTTAACCTATTTCATTCCATACAAGAAATATGCTTTATTTACCCCCTGGCCTCTTTGGTTTGGATTAACACAACAGATGAAGAACAACCCCGGACAAGAGCAGAGTTACAGATTGATGAGATGATGATGAATTGGAGTTTATGTAAAGGAAGCATGTCCTTTTGAGGGGAATGTTGTCTGGCACGAGGCCACCAACCTTGGTTCCTTCCAAATTTCAATCCAAACCGATCTTTGATCAGAATCTACGAACTACGTACAGTCAGGGATATATATATATATATATAGTGTCCTCGGACCAGGCTTCATTCCCCTCAATTCACTGCTTCCATCTAATTTGCCAAAAACAGCAGTGTTCTTGATTAATTTCGCCAATATTGGTATTCCGATCTACGGCGTCACGGATCCATCGATCTCCAGGTGGGTTTGACTAATCCCGAAATTGTTTCTGATTTGATGTTGATCAACTAGCAGATTGGTGTAGTGATGAGGGCTTGTATATGTATATAGGGTCTGGAAAAGAAAAAAATTAATCATTTGCTTTTGACTTATGATTCATGTTTTCATTTCACTATAAATTTCATGTTTTCCACATTTGGATGTGAATTTCTGTCGGTCTTTTACTTTTTGGTTCATCATTGGATAGATTTTTCTCTTGACAACCCTAGGTTTTCCAGTCTGTCTGCTATTGTCTTGGGTGTTAGCTATCTAGGGTTAAACCTCCTTGCTCTTTTAAAATAATAATAATAATAATAATAATAGATCTCATGATTACTTTTCGTTTTCTCCTCAAACCTCCCTAGGGTTTGTTAATAGCAAACAAATTTTGGGTTTTCATCTCTTGGATAATATCGTTCCATTCAAAAACATTAAGCTAATTGGTTCACTATGAATTAGATAGATAATTAAGCTTCTTTGTTAATTAAATAATGATTTCAGCAGATTATACTTGGTGGTAGAGGTAGTGGTAGTGGGGGTGGGGTGGAGTTGCAGAGCTGTATCACAGTATGAGTATGATATTGATCTGCATCCCCTTTCAGCAGCTTTACTAATGAACTGATGTCAATATATTATTTGTTTAACTCAAATGTTTTGAGACTTTTATTGGAAGACTTAGATGGAGTTGCCGTAAGGATATATCCACACTCGCAGTGCGGACATATACTCTGTCGATTCTTTTTTATTGCGATACCGTTTCCTTTTGTAAAAGAGGGGCATCATCTTTCTTTCATGTCTTTTCGATATCTTTCTTTTCGTTTCAGTTTTTTTCTTGACAATGCCATCTATATCCTCTACATATATACTTATCTGTGTTATATATGGGTGCATATGTGTGTGTGTGTTTTCACGTACGTGTCTGTAATATATGGAATGTTCAGTTTGAATACAGCATGATCACACCATTTAGTTTTTTTCCTTATGATCTGTTTGAATCGAAGACATCCTCCCTTTTGTTACAGATAGATTGGCATGAGCTTATTGAGCATTATTGGATATTGCAGCCAAGTTTGATAATAATCTTTCTTTGGATATCTCTGACTTGGCAGAGACTGAAGGCAGGCGATGGTGACTTATATAAGTTATATTGCAAGCATCAAATCCCTTCCCTCCAATTCTGAGAATGCCTGTTTTTGCGTTTTTAATTTCTACCCACATTTACTTGGGAGTTGGGATATGGCTTTGCCTTGGATCGAGCAACTATATATCATATGTATATGCATATTGTGTTCATGCACATTCTCATTTATATATATATATATATATAGTACTTAGTACTGTTTAATGGCAGGCCACATGATTAGTAAAATAAACATGTGGTGCATTTTATATATTATATGGTGAGTAGTGGGTTGCAGGTGTGCAATGTGCAATGTGCGAGACAAAGGAAAGAACAAAAAAAGAAGAAGACGACTTTTATTTTCATTAGGTGGAACAGAAAGCGATCACGCTGGAAATGTTATGCAGGTTTTATATTGCCACCTGCAGTGCAGTCGATGAAGCATCATGCCACTTTAAGCTTCGTTTCGAAATGATTCATAGATATGCCAGGATGATGACTTCCAAAGAGAAGTACCTTTCATGTACTTATCCATATAATAACTTTAAGTGATTTTAAGTGATTCTCATAAAATTACTTAAAACCACTTAACATGATTATATAGAGAAATAATTCTCCATAGAAGTGTTTTTTGTCTTATCCAGAATCACTCACAAATCATTCCATCAAATATGTAAAAGAATTTTGAATTTTTACAAAGCCAAATGTACAAGATTACCATAAATTCATAATAATTGAACTTGTTTTGGGATTAGCAAAAACATTATGTTTGGTAAAAGATAATAAAATCACTTATTTTGAATAATTGATGTGAGAGAAAGTAATTAGAGAAAGCATGTGATGAGTTGCTTTCATTTTTTTATTATGCCGAAATCAGTTTTGAAGAGGGGTGTTGGATTTAATGAAACTTTCAAAATTCCAAAAATAAACTCGTCTTTTTTTTGGTACCAACCACACTTCTAACAAAAAGTTTACCAAACGTCAAACTGTTTTCTTTCACAGCTAATTTCTCTCATAACAAATCTGACAGTGCTAATTTTTACAGCACAACAATGCCAAACTGGCCCTAAGTGATTCTGGACAGAAGCACATCCCATGTACTTCTCTATAAAATCATTTAAAACCACTTAAAGTGATTATTTGGAGAAGTGATTTTTCATATAAGTGCTTTTTTGCCTATCCAGAATAACTTCCAAACAAGCCATAAATTGTTTTTTAACTCATATAAATTAGTAGCTAGCTTATTTATTAATTTTGTCAAAAATCTGGATTCATCCCAAAATGTGTCTTTTGCCAGTTTGAGGAAGGTTAATGAATTTAAAATGTATTTGGAATAAGAATCGTGACAGGTTGATTATAATAATATCACCCTCTAAATAGATAATCCACCTTATACCTAAAATCTAAATGCAACATCAGCTGCTAGCTGTACGTTATTACAGATGCATATAAATCTTATTAAGTTATTAGGCATGAGCGCATGATCGATTATACATTTAGATTTGAAGATCACAATAGAAAAGAAAAATCAG
The DNA here is from genome assembly GCA_024362665.1 of Prunus padus. NCBI lineage: Eukaryota > Viridiplantae > Streptophyta > Magnoliopsida > Rosales > Rosaceae > Prunus > Prunus padus. The sequence continues at coordinate 851,654 of JANFAM010000017.1, read as the reverse complement.
GGCAGGGGCAGCAAAAATAAACAAAAATCCTTGAATATCTAGTGTGAGGTGTCAAATCCTATGATAATACCTTAAGTTATACAATTTTTTTTACAAAAAATTCTTAAAATAAAATAACTGATTTTTCCACTCTTCTTTTATCCACTTACACTCATTTTGTTAGAAATTGTATGTTCCCACGTTCTCTTTTGTTTACTTACACTCCATTTTTTGTTATAGTAAAAACTATTAGAAAACAAAAGGGAATGTAAGTAGACAAAAATAAAATAGAAAAATCACCGCCCTAAAATAAATAACCGCGAGAATTACCGAACAGCTAGTTGATATATGGGCGGCCCTTCCAATTATAAAATTATATAAAATTGACAAATACTGTTTTTCAATATCAAATTTCAGAGAAATTTTTAAATGTCAAGATCTGTGGCGTGGTTGGTGTCCATCCAATAGACTGGGACATTTGGAATTACTTTCTAATTTGTTGTATTATTTTTATGACACATGGGTAGTGCGTTGGAAACATTCCATGTCCCACACCTAGTGGATGGTACACCAACCACGTGGTGAGGAACACCCAAAAATTACTCCAAATTCCATGGGTAGTAAATTGACAAATTGACTGCATGACGCATGCATGCAAATTGCACAGCTCGTTATTTACCAAAATAAAACAAACACAACTCATTATTTACACAAGGTGCAAATTAAATCCCTAAATTCCAAATTTTAACCGTAAAAACCCGAAATGGAAGGAGCCATCTCATTACACCACATTTCTCCTCTCTTGTCTCTCTCTCTCTCGTCCCTGTCTTTCTATCTAAAGTGCTAAACCCCAAATCATCGCTCTTCCTTTTGTTGCAGCTGTCCAAAACCAGCCTGTTTCCCGCCGGTAGGGAATAGGGGAGAGAAAATAAGTCGACCCTTCTCTCCCCAACTCCTCTTCCGACGTACCCCATCCTCCATCCAAATCCAATGCCCTCCTCCTCCTCCAACATTCACAATAACTCAAATCATCATTCCAATACTACTATTTCCATTCCATGCATAATCTCCGGTCTCACCACCTTCCGCCGCCGTTCTCACATCCACGGCCTCCAGCAATATTGCCGCCCTTACTTTTGTACAACCTCTCAGTCAGTATTCATCATATCTTCCTCCTCTCCTCTTTTACCATAGCCGTGGTTAGGTACCAATATTTTAATATCCATATCGATATTAAAAATATCCCTACATTCTCATCCGTCGATACATTCGATATCGATATATACACACAAAGGAGGACGTACCTACAAACCAAATATATAGCCGATCATCATTGTGATCATCAGAGAGAGATCGACATAGTTCTTTGATTAATTAATTAATTAATTTTATTTTAAAAAATTAGTTAATTAATTAATCAAAAGAATCGCTCTCGCTCTCTCGATGTTATTCATTCCCAGAATACCATTCCTAGACTCCGCCTTCGACCTAGCCACCTTGCTATTCATCTCCGCCCTCATCATCCTCTCCTTCCTGTCCCTCTGCTTCATCTTCCACCTCTGCTTCAAGTCCCGCACCGCCCTCCATCTCCAGCACTTCAACTCCCTCTGGACCGTCCGATTCCTCCTCGTCCTCTTCGTCATCTTCTGGTCCCTCAACGAGCTCCTCCGCATACCCACCCTCCGCCGCACCTACCTTTACCCTTTCTTCTCCACCCTCGCCCCCTTCGAGGAGCCCCACTTCTGCAAAATCCATGTGGCTCTCTCCCTTGGGTTCTTCGAGCCGGCCTTCTTGGTCACTCTCCTCTTCCTCGTCGACGCCTCCATCGAGAAAAAGACCCCCAATGCCTCCTGGGCCATCGCCTTCGTCCTCGCCACCTGTCTCCCCATGGCTCTGGTCCAAGTTATCTTCTTGTTCTTCAACCCCTTTCAGAAGCTCCGCCTCCCCGTGCCCGACTTTTTTGTGCGGAGCTATGTCGTCACGAAGAGCGAGTTGGGGATCAGCATGGTGTCCTGCGCGTACCCTTTGTTGAACACCGTCATGTTCGGTGCGTTTGGGGCTGCGTACTCGCTCTGGTTTTTGTTTTCGTGCTGGAAGGTTCTGTTTTTGGTGATCAACAAGAGCCTGAGAACGCGCATTTACACCCTGGCCGCCACGGTACTGGTGCCGTTGCCGCTGCAGATCATTTTCATGGGGCTGAGCAATTTTTGGAAGCCGGACCACCCGGCCTTCGCCGCCGTCTCCTTCGTTGTGTTTCTTGCTACCCTCTCATGCGCCGCCGTGGGGCAGGGCATTTTGGTCATTAAACCCATCGGCGACTCCTTGGCGGCTGGAGGAGATGCTTGCCGCTGGAATCGTGAGACAAAACCGGCGGAGGTCGTGGATAATGGAGATAAGTGTGCCGTCTGATTAAGGGAAAACTAATTATTCATCATTGGATATTCCTCAACGTACGGTTACGATAGACGAAGATGAAGATGAAGATGGGGATGTTCTAGTTAGAATTATGAGGGCCTTTCGGTCACTTCACCATGCAAGAATTTTTTTTTTCTTTTTTGGGTAAGTACACAACATGGAAGCAATTGCAAGGGTGGAAAATGTGAAGCTAGTGCATATGTTTGATGTTTTCCTTTCTTGCCCTCTAGATTTTATATAGATATTTTCTTTTCATTCTTCTTTTTTGGCTAAATTTACTGCAAACTGTGATGCTGAAATGAGAAAAAATCACGTGTCATTCCTTTTATCTTTCAAGTTTTCATGCTTGTTTCTTATTCTAATGTTCTATTATATATATAAATATATATATGTGTGTGTGTGTGTGTTAGATTGGCACTCCAGCAACTAATCGCAGTGTTTGTGTCATGGTGATATGGGTGGAATGATCTGAAAACAATTGATGATGATGTTGTTGTTGTTGTTGTTTATAATGAGATTGAACTATTGGAGTTACTAAATTAAATGGATTGTTTGAATTTCATGCATATCATCTTTACTTTATCTTTGAACTTCTTTTCTTCTTCTTTTTTTGTCAAGGAAGTCCTTATTATATATGAAAATTGAAATCAGTCTTTTGCTACGAATCTGAGAGTATTTAAGGTTTGTTTGGTAACCATTTCGTTTTCAGTTTTCAATTTTATGTTAGAGATGGAGGGAAAATATATGGGAGAAATTAGGGATATAGAAATGTGGAGATATAATAGTGGGAGGAATGTGAAAGAAATGTTTATGAAATTATACACAGTATTAAAAGTACAAATCAAAACCGAAATGTTTAATTTATAATGAACCCTAATTTAGTTACATGTTGTCTTTTTGTTTTAACACGTATGTTGGGTTCTTATAATATTTTATTTTCCATGTCATGAATTCTAGTTTAAGCCCATTGAAATACTCTTCTGTAGCTGGGCTTGGTTATGCTTTTTCCCCAGTGGACTCAGATTTGATTTCTCCATATCCATATGTGGTGGTGTCTTTGTGCTATCCAGCCCCACAATTTATAATTGGAGCTACCACTACCACTACCATGCAGCAACCTGCTTCGAAAAAATAGGCTTTAGCCTGCTGCCTCAAAATCTACTGGATCTTCAATGTCCAGCCATATTTTTGTACTATGGACCATCTTTCAGCTGAGACATTATCGACTTTTTAAATCAGTTCATGAACATAACAAAGCAAAAAGAAAAAAGAACAAAAAAAGGGGGTTGGATGAGGCCCTGACTCACCCACCTAAAATCAAATGTTCTGAAAACCCAAATTGGTTGGCTGTTATAATCAAGGTAGATGGCATTAAATTATGAAAAATACTCCTTGGCAGAAAAGAAAACAAATAAACTTTTGTTGTTAGTATATAAAATTTGATCATAATTACCCCAAAACCAATCTTATTACCTGTCATTTTCAAAAAAAATCTGATCAGACAATTTCTATTTCCTGAAAAACTAGTTACATTTTGAAAACGTTAATAGACTGCTGAGCCAGTCATATATGCAAATAATTAGTGGAATGGGAATGGGCATCAATGGTTGAATATTAAATTTGGAGCGGTGATTTTGTTTCTTAGTTTGTTTTAGTCTAATAATTCTCAGGAATTTTTTTAGGAGTGTGTTTTGTATTTTAGTGTTCCACTTTCGATACGAATTTACCGTTTTTGACGTTGTGCGGTTGATCTGTATTGTAAGTTTGAGTACATGTACTTGGGGGATTTAAGTCTCTTTTAATTTAGGCTTAATTCTCTCCAGATCAAATAAATATGTTGCTGTGTTTGATCACTGAAGATATTGTACCCATATTCGGCACTATCGTTGCATTGTAATAAATTTTTGTATCTAAGAAGTTGGAGAGCCAGTCAAGCAAACAAAAGAAGAAAGGAGAGAGAGAAAAAGCAAAAGACCTACTCTCCACAGACAGACAGACAGACAGACACAATCCACTTTCCTTCCTTTCGTGAGTGTTTTGACCACAGCTAGCTAGCCAGCCAGCCATAACCATTCCCATTTTGTGGGTCATTATTTAATGGTTATATCTCAAAAGTTATTCTTACACGTTAGAATCTCATTCTCATGCATCAACCTAATATTTAAAATTTACGTAATAATCTCGCCATCTTGATCGCACGGTTTAGGATTGTCCGTTCACGAAACTTGTGCTTCTCTCAATCGCATGGTTTTGTTACTTGTGTTTAAACTTCCAAATAACAAGGGCCAAGATATAAGGAGCACATGCATCTTTGTGGGCAATGTCACACTGTAGAAAATCATCACAATACCTTCCTTCCTTCACAGCAATTTTGCAGTAATATCTGGCACAGAATCCGGTCCTAGATTGGGGCTGGGCCTGGGCCCCATGTGGGGGTACTAGTAGCACTTGAAAAGTCAAGGGCACTTGGTAGATCGTTTTTTTTTCTTTTTCCACAACTCTATCTATATCTATGAATATGTGTATTTTTTCAATTTATTTTTAATAAAGTGATATTTTAACTATTTTAATGTACGAGAAGAACGGATACATCGACTTAGTCGAGGGTAACCTTCATTTTCATAATTGTATTAGGGGGTACAATAAACAAATAAATAAAGGATAATTCCCAAAGAACTAATATACAAGCAAGCAAGTAATTGTTCACAAATTAAAAATTAATAATAATAAGCTGACCAGACGCTCCCTGATGTAAACAATGGAGAATCGTGACATGTTTGAGGCATGTGACTGCTGGTCGACGATGGCTCCTTCGATCCAGACTTGATATAGTGTGACGCTCACGTGACACCTCATTGTCGGCACCATGTAGCCGAAAAGGACCCCGCAAATTTGCTTCGCCAGAGAAGCGTTTGCTACTCGTCATCCACGTGGCTTAGCTGCTTCGCAAGATTTGAATTCTTTGATTTTTTTTGGTGATGGTTTTCTATGCACAGTTGAAATTCTTCTATTTCCAGGTTATATCTTAATATATATATCAATAGATTCAATATTATAAAATGTTCTTTTTAATTTGTTTAATATGATGAGATTATTTAGAATCCACCTTTTATTTTATTTCCCAAAATATCCCTAATAAAGATTATGTATGTTAACGTGTTGATTAACATTACCTTATAAGTTCATACCAAAACAAACCATTACCTTACAGTTTTGGAAACCAGAAACGAAAAAGTCAAATTAAGTCCCCATATTTGTAACGTCGTGTAAGTTTTTCCAGCTGTGAAAAACCAGAGAGAGAGAGAAGTTTCGCAAACCGTATACATCTTAGAGACGGCAATGATATATATCTATTCATAAAGTCATAAGTCAGAAGCCACAGCCAATTAGAAAGGACACTTTTATCACTTTTCGTCTCCGGAAGAGGTGAGAAGGAACCTTTGTGTATAAGGTAAGCAAACCCTAGAAACTTGGTCACCCACATACAACCTCCACGCCATTGATTATATAAATAGCAAGGCCGGCCTCTCCAAAAACCTCTCAGTTTCTCTCTTTTCTTGTTCATCATCTCATATATGTGGGTTGTTGTTGAATCTGATCATCATCTATCATGAGCAATATTCCAACATCTCTAACCGACTCTGCCCTCACCCTCTTCAATCTTGCAATCTCTGCTTCTGATCCTTGGCCTTTTTCTTTCGTCTTCTTATAACCCACCAAGAAAATCCACTTGTCTTAGTTCTTCTTTGATTTTTCCACTAGACTCTACTAGCTAGGGTATTTTTGGTTTCTGGGTACGCAATCAATATTCTTGTGAGCGGAAATGGGGTTTAACGGCAACAGGGACAACAAACACCACCACCTTAATTTTCACCTTCACTTTCTCCCCCTTCTTCATCACCATGTCAAGAACAACAAGGAGCCCAAAGACATTCCAAAGGGCTGTTTGGCCGTCAAGGTGGGCCAGGGCGAGGAGCAACAGAGGTTTGTGATCCCTGTGATCTACATCAACCACCCACTCTTCATGCAGCTGTTGAAGGAAGCCGAGGAAGAGTATGGCTTTGATCAGAAAGGTCCAATAACCATTCCTTGCCAGGTGGAGGAGTTTCGCACCGTTCAAGGCATGATCCATAGGGAGACTTCAGGCCACTGCCATGACCACCATGATCAGCAGCAGGACCACCACCATCATCATGTCTTGTGTTTTAGGGTTTGATGTCATTGTTGTGGGGCAGTTATGTAAATACAATTCCATCTATTAATTTCCTTGTAAGGCCGCCTCGGGTTCTTTTCTATTTCTTTGGGACCTCACATACTCGTATTGGTTGTGAGTTTTGATGAATATTAAATGTTTACGAATGATTCACGATAGAGATCAATGGATCATATTTACGTGTATGATTTTGGGTATATTCGTTTTGGTGCCTTAATAAAGATGAAAATCACATTTTGGGTGCCTTTGATTTGATTTGTACATGTTCGTTTTCTTTTTCTTCCTAGTTGTTGATACGTCAAATGCGTAAAACTAAGAAGCTGGTTGTTGGAGATAAGAAATAAACGTAGTATAGGGGGCACGGTTTGGAAACTGCAAGAGGGCTAAGGATTAGTTTACCAATATTTTTATTTTTTGGTCCCCCAAGTCCTTCACATTTGTCTTTTGGCCGTAAAACAAATGAACTTAGGGGGTAATTAACTATAGAGTAGTGTTCTCTTCAATACCTAATGACTAGTAATCAGGAATCACCCACCTTTGGATTTAAATCCAGCGCCCACCTCTCTGCAGACTCCTTTTAAGAATCTATTTGACCATTAGATTTAAATCCAACGGTGGGTGATCGGATCTCGTCACTAGGTGACCAAGAGATCACTACTCTTAACTATAAGGAGGTACTTACACTTAAACTAGTATATTTAATTGATTGATAAGGATGATGATGAGGATGATGAGGAGTTACTGAGTCAGTCTTATCTGATTGCATATGTCAGTCAACTGAAATATTATGTTACAATGCATTGACTTCATTTAGATATATTTGACTCAATCATTTGCTTTGCTTTGCTTTCGTTCCGTATAGATAGGGGCTCGTTTGTTTGACTTTCAACCGCTGCCCATGTGGAGATTATTATTATTATTATTATTATTATCTTATTTGTGGTGAAGTGAAATGTGATGTGTTTTTGAATTAGTCCATTTGGTTTGCGGCGATGTAAACATGATCTTCTTTCAGAGGAAGCTTTCTTAATAATTCCATCCAATGGTCAACGTCACCTTAAACAACTAGCAGCAGCATCATGGGACTCTTCACATTTTATGTTTTTGTATTATATTCGTCGATTGGCTGGCACATGTAAACGGACCATACCCAAAATGGGACGCCAAATTCAGTGACCAATCAAAACCATCTATTTTGTTCCTTGTCGACGCTTCCACTGTCCACAGCTGTATTTGCCAAAGTGAAAAAGTCCAGGCCAAACTCAATGATATATTACTGCCCTTGGAAACAATTTGTAACATCAAGCTTAAGAGTACTGAAAATCGAAGTGATGTCAAAACAAGAAGAGAATCAATATTCCTTGCATTGCACTAATTATTCTCCTAGTTGAAATCATAATTCAAAGTATGCTCCTAATTCATGGGTATAACCGTATAGTAGATAGCTTTTCGTATCGGAATGTCCGTACAAACGGTTCGAGCACAAACAAGTCATACAAATGTAAATGCAGAAACTTTCTTGGTTTGTATATTTTGCCCCAAGGATCTCAACAACAATCACAACTGGTACAGTATTCATGTTTTTACAAACATCTTCATGTGTTTTCAAGGGTCTTGTTTCAGCAACTCTTTTGCATAAATTCTTACAAACTATTGGTATGGTATGGACCCATATCTCTTCAATCTCAACCTCACACTCATGTGACTCAACTTTCACCTTCACCCTCCGAAGGGATGAGGTTTATAAATTAAATTAAATAAAATTGGAAAAAAACACTTTCACAAATTTTTTTTTGTAAAAAACTATATATCCTTGGTTACATTTACCGCTGTCTAGTATTGGAACTACGTACTGTCACACCATGCAAAAATTTGGTGTATCCAAGCAGGGTAAGTTTTCCATCCGAAGTACGGATCCAGTCATTGAGTAAAGGGTAAGAGGTAGGACCCAGATTCATTTCCTGCATAATGCGTCATTTTTCTTGAGTTTGCTATTTTGAAAGTAAAACTCATGCAGATACTTGTTCCATATCCTATTTTGAAAGTAACATCTACATGATCAATTATACGAAAAACTGATGTGCATACCTGTGCCAAATCTTCAACAGAGATGACCCGGTTTCCTTCATTTTCAAAATGCTCAAAAGCCGTACTTGCAATCTTCTCCCATCCTTCATGAGCTTCTAGCTGATATGTACTTATTGCAGCGATGCAAAACTCTTCGAAGTCCAATTTCTTGTGTGAGAGTGGTTCCATCTTAAATTTAAAACTAGAATATGAGAATATACCTCACGCAAAAGCCACAATAACACAAATAGAAGAATGAATAAAAAAAGGTAGCTTTGTTATCAATACTATCGATTCTGTGATCAAGGCTGTATTTGTCAATAGAAAAGACAAGCCAGCAATGAAAAAGTCCAAGAAGAGAACAAAAGACAAGACATTCTAGAGTCCTCCAATATTAAGCAAATGACCCACTAGTGTAGTGGTTTGGAGTATTTACTCCCTCAGACAAGGTCCTGGATTCAAGTCCTAGTATCCGTATAGTGTGTGTGAGTTTAGTATACTATCGGCTCTCTCAATAGGAAAGGTCCTCAAAAAAAAAAACCTTCACAGAAACAGGCTGTTATCTGACCTGTCCTAAGATATGCAACAGTGTGCAGTTTAATGTCATTTGAAAAAATTAACAAAAAGAAAAACTACTGAAGTTTCAATGTTATATCGGAATCTACTATACGTGAAAATAACAAACAGTTTTGGGAAAATTACATCATTCAAATCAAAGAAAGTGAACTGAAGGCAACAATATCTCTTACCACATTTATAATGTCATGAACCCTTGACTCCTTCATGGCATCAGTTGAATTTCTCATGAGGGCCTACAGTATTTTTCATGATAAGTTGAAATGTCATTACAAAACAATGAAAGATAAACAATTTTAAAATGTCTACCTACAGCACTTATTGGACACGTTGAATAGCCGTAATATACCATGCACATAGATAATATGTGTCCAAAAATGACTTCCTAAAACGTACCCAAAGAGAGATGGTTAAAGCAATAAGAGCGATGACTAACCGTTCTGAAATTGTCAAGAGACACATATCCATGTTTAGGATCCAAGAGCCTAAATTGAGCCCTAAGATAGTAGAGCTCATCTTCTGTTATAGCCTTGGATATAGCCTGTGCATAAAGAAATATGTTACAAACTTACAAAAGATGCCATCACATATGTTTTGCCAACCTTCACTCAGTCTTGAATGCTAAACAAATGCAACTTCTACCATACACCCTGTTTTGCCCACATTGTTATCTTTGTTTTAAAGTTTTTGTTTTTTTCACATTCACGAGGATTGGGAAGGCACGTATCTTGTAAATGCATGTTACCTTTAGTGCTGCACGCTTGAAAGGTGTGGCACGAACATATGATTTAACCAACTTGTAGATTAATATATCTAAAGGCACATCACGTTTTTCATCCCGTAACCATGGGTGAGCTGTGAACACAGGAGATAACTATCAACATATATCAAAAGCAAATAACCGTACATGCCACAAGGAGGGAAAATTTAGTGCAAAATATTAAAAAATAAATAAAATAGAAACTAGAGAGAGTTATATTTTGAATCCATTAAGGATTGTGAAAATATTTAAAACCCACTTACTTAAAGCTTGGGCGGCAGTCATTCTTTTTCTGTGGTCCTTGTTCAAAAGCCTTTTGAGAAAATCTTTGGCTTCTGAGGACACTGCAGGCCAAGGTGTATCATCAAAGTTAGGATCAGCTCTTAGCACTGAACGAAATATTCCTGATTCAGTTCGTGCCCAGAAAGGTCTACTTCCACAAAGCAGTATATACGTTATGACACCAATACTCCACATATCAGCTTCAAGACTGTAAGATCTATGTAACACTTCAGGTGCAACATAGTATGCACTTCCAACAATATCATTGAGGCGTTGATCTGCACATGTAGAACTAAATGGTCTGTGAAAACAATGTAATGTTCCGATAATTGAAGTTCTCATACTTAGATTGATTCCTAAGAAGGTAAGTTCGTTCTCAAAAGAACATGGACAACAAATCAGGAGAAAAAAAAAAAAGCCTCTTTGAAAAATGCCCTGTTTTTGAAAAAACCTTCCAATGAAATAAATGGTTAGAGAAGATGCTAATAGGACTAGCAGAACTTCATGACATGAACAATTTGCAGCTATATATCACACATTGAAGCCAAAGGATAGTGTTTAGAAAGCAACCATTACCGGGCCTAATAAAATCAGAGAGACCAAAATCAATAACCTTCATTGGAGCATCCTCATCTCTTGTGGTAAAAAGAAAGTTCTGCCAAGCAGTCATAACGAGCAGAGTAATTAGTTATTGGTTGGGATGAGAACTGTAGACACAAAACAGAAGTACATGTGAACATGCACAATTATTCTATTCTATTCCAAATGCAATAATTAGTTAACTGGAAATACAATTGTTAGTTCAAACTCTCTGAATGTAGTACCTCTGGCTTTAGATCACGGTGCACAACACCTTGAAGGTGACAGAAGGCTGTTACACTTAAAATTTGCACAACAATGGTCTTAGCATCTCCTTCTGTATATCTTCCACCCCTGCCACCAAGGAGTGATTAAGAATACATCCTTGAACTCATAAAATCCAAAAGTGCAAATCACAAGTACAATACAAGAAAATAAAGCATTTCATTCTACCTTGACAAAATTTTATCCAGTAGTTCTCCACCTTCACACAACCTAAAAAGTTAACAAGATCAGAAAGCTTCAAAACAGGCTTATCTACTACATTCTTCTCATCAATTCAAAAAATATAGTGATATATTCATACAAATCAACCACTAAGCAACAATTCACATGATTTCCTACGTAACAAAGTTGAGCCATGACTCCAAGATATTGGTTTTTATTAAAAACAAGACTTCAAAAATAATAATAATAAAAACCAGAGAGCAAGGTCATACTCCATGACTATGTAGACATTATTGGCATCCTCAAATGCATCGTAAAATCTGACCAGATTCTTATGTCCAGATAATGCTTTCAGTATTTTCACCTCTCTACGAACATCTTCAATAGCTATTGCTGTCGTCATCTGCGAAAAATCCCTCATTTAATTACCAATATGCCTTCAAATCAAAAGTTAAATTCTGTAAGTTAGTGAATCATGTAATGTATTGATGAAGCCGTGCGAGTAAAGGAATGCTGCCTCACCTATATAGAAAATCTTATACTAAAAACACTAATTGCTTCAACTCAAATTGTGCACTTTGACCTTCTAATTTATCCATAGAATGTTACCACATATACTTTTTCCGATGATTTGTATTTTTCATTCATTCCATATTTACTTAAATACACAAAGAAAAGAAGCTTACCTACCAAACAAGAAAATGCACATTCAACTAAATTATGAAAAAGAGTATACAAATCGTAGTATAAGCAAAACCTTCGCTTTGGCTATGATCTTGACCGCAACAGGCTGTCCCTTGAGCTCTCCTTTCTTGCCCTTGGCCCAGCAAGTGTGACCAAAATGCCCTCGACCCACCTCCTTCCCCAGCTCAAACTTTGCCCCAAAGTTCTTCCCATACCCAAAGCTCTTGTCTAGTGCTCTATCAGCCTCGACTTGGTCTCCTTGATGCTCCTCCGGTATCGGCCCGTCCTTTGGCTTGGCCTCACGCCCCTGTCGCCGTCGAAGTGCTGCCATAATAGGCTTCGCCGGTGATGGAGGAGGCAAGGGCCACCGGAACTTCCTTCCCGGCGTCCTCGCCGGAGACGGCGCTATTCCGGCGGGTAGTGGGCTCTGGAGCGGACTCGCCGAGAAAGAGTTCGCCGGAGTTCCTTTGCCGGAGTGAGCATCGCCGGTGCTGGGACTCGGTGGCACCGGGGCTACTGGCGAATGTTTTGACTGTTGGCGGCCGGTGGGTTCGTTGTCGGCCACCGACACGTTCTTGCTGCAACAATGTCCCATCGTTGAATTTAGGGTTTTGGCGGAGGCGGAGTCAAAGTAAGAACATCGGACGGTGGAGAGAATTCGGCGACTTACAGAGGCGGGAGAGAGAAGAAGGAAGAAGGAAAGAAAGTGAACAAGAAAGAGAAGAGAGTGGTGTCTTGAAAATGCTGGTGCCTTAAGTTTGAATGTTGGAGTTATATGCTAATTTGACAGCTAACCAGGGGCATTTATGTTGAATGCTTGATACCTGGCCGTTGATCTTAATCATCTTATAATTTTCTGTGGTCTCATCCACAATTATCTATCTATTGCACTCAACCCCTGATCCTGGTAGATTTTCAATGGATCAGATTATGATCCGAATTCAGTGTAATTAACAGGAGATGGATTGGATTTCTCAATTCAATAATCCGATTACAATTTGAATCCGGTAATCCGATTATAAATGGATCGGGACGTGAATTATAGTTGATCTGATCCAATAATACTTAGTATAAAGTATAATTTAGTTTTTCTATGCTTTATATTAGTATTTTATGAGTATTTTTTATTTTATATGCACTAAGAACATACTTAACACTCATTTTTATGATAAAATATTAAAATTTAATATAAAAAGTAGAAAAAATAAAATAAAAGATTGAGGCTGCTAATGATTTTTTTTTTTGGTTGTACATTTCAAAATAAATCCGATCCAAATCCGATGTGTAACAAATATGAATTGATATGTACAATCCGATAGTCCAAATACAATAATTCAATTATAAATGGATTCAAATTGGGATTAAGACATATATGATCAATTTAAATGTCTACCTACAGGTCATCGAATGCATGAGTTAATCACATAAACTATAAGTTTTTTTGCCTCTTTTTAAAAAATATGAACAAAAAGTGTACTAATTAAAAACTCAACATGCTTCGATTTTGAAAGGATGATATGTACTTATAAAAAAATGAAAAAAAGTTATAGTTTTCTAATGGATCCACCGTATAAAGAAACAAAATTTTGGAAAAACACAGAAGTTTTGATCTTTCGGTGAGACAATACAATTATAAATGTGGCTATTGACGAGGAGAGCGTCTAGGATCATAAATTTAATAGAGTATTTTATGTTGTCATTGACTGAAGATTGCGGGTGGTAATTAAGAAGATAAACAATTGGATTAACCGCATTAATCGAATCAAATTGTCGAATACGAACAAACGCGTTTTCCTAGAATATTTCCTTCCTTCTTCAAGTTATTTTTATCAAAAATGCTATACTCACCACATGTGGTGAGCATAGCATTACTCTATTTTTATTTGGGAATTCCAGTTTTATACTTGACAAAAATATTATATTGTTGGGAATTGGGATCCGAGGAGGATGGGACAGAATTTGCCATTCAACTTCGAGATCGTCATTTTCTAGCTTTCTAAGAAACCTCTCTTTCTTTGAATACAACGCTCTCTGCTGGTGCTGTTTTTTTTTTTTAACATGTGCTGCGAATTTTAATCTCTCTTTCATATTATGTCTTCTAATTATTTAATTAATCGATTATTTTATTTTATTTTAATCATTTATACTTAAAAGGACGATAGTATATTAAACTATCATACATTACACGGATGCTATCATTCGAATACAGGACGTTGGATGAATAAGTAAATACTTCAAATCACTACACTAGTGAGTACTTAATTAATCAATAATTAAGTTCACTATAGTCATGCATAATTCACAGGTCATGGTGAACTGAATTTGAGAAACACTGTACCGACCAATCAAAATAAGTAGGTGACCAAATCAAGTCATCAAGAATTGCGGTTTTGAAGTTGGAAATTTTCTTATCTGCCCCTCTCTTAATATAAAAAATAAATAACAAAGTTGGAATTTTTCTGTCTGCCGTCTTTCTTCTGCTTCTTCTAACAGAACCAGTCTGATAGGTGATGATGATATGCGCAAAGTTTCGTGAATTTCAACTCATGCGCAGTATTTTGTTGGTTTACATTGAAATTTCTCTTGAATCTCATCTACTTGTAACAAGAAGGATACTGAAAATGTCCCGCCCTTGCATTTGGCAATTCAAGTGTGCAAAAAGTTGTAGCGCCTCCAGTTTATGATTACATGCTATGCTTTATTTTCCTCTCATCTTAAATGCCGCCACCAACCAACCATATATTTAGTAAATAGCAGAGAGAGATATTGAAGCCAAGGCCCAACGGAAACTGGTTGCTTTCATTGTTAACGACTTCACTTCAGCTTCATTTAGTTGCATTCAAAGGTGTCACAACTTCGCGAGGAGAAAGTCTTGAGTGAGGCGGTCCGGGCAAAGACAATTTATTGTCTTAATCCACGAATTGTGGTCTCCAAATCAATTGAGGACTCAAGTAGTTTGCTTGCTCACGAAGTATTCTCATATTTATCGGATTATCTCTTAGTAAAAGTTATTTTAATTAAAGTACAAGAGATAATAGAATTCCTTATTCTATATGGATTGAAACAACCTAATACTAGTGCAATTGGAATACTCGATTGCTCTTTGATGGGCAAGGCTTTCGAAATGATGCATATATATAGAGGTCCCTTCTCTATCAACAACACACGCTAAAACAGATCTCACCTCATCTAGAGAAATAGCATTCAAGTGTTGCATAGCAGAAGAAGATCATCTACAATCAACATGTCTGACCAAGGTTAGTGTTAAGCTATGAAAGTTTAGTTAAGATTAACATGTGGTATCAGAGCTCTAGGCTTTTGTTTCTTAATGTAATCTATGTTTTCGATCAAATCTGCATAAAAGTTGTCTGTTTTAATTAATGGTCATAGAATTCAAACAGTTAGCATATCTTATTTGATTAAGTGCGATGAAGAGTATAAAGTTGTTACTATTCGATCATATTGTAAAATTACCTGTATGATAACTACAAATGTCTATAGGGGTGAATATGCCAATTTAATATTATAATCAATAAACAAAAATTAAACTTTGGTAGCATGATTGATATGACTTATCAATCCTGAAACGTGCTGAACATAAAATAAAGGAACACGCAGGGAATTATTTTACGTGGTAAAACCCCACCTCTGGGGAAAATCCACGGGACTCCTCAGCCCAACACAAATCCACTATAGAACAATGATTATAAGAAGTACTTATACACTTATCCTAGACACATTCTAGATAATGTTTACCGACTTCTTCATAACTCAACTTCTGTCACGGGATGATCTTCGACACTCCTTACGTTGAACTCAATACTGGTCACGATTGCTTCAAGCTCGCCGGAGGAAAACCTCCACCATGGTCTTGGTGCCCTCAACCGTATGAGTCACCGAACAATGCAAATGAATGCAATATGAAGAATTAAAGTGTTTGATAAATCACCAAGTAAATGATCAGTGCATAATTACATATCATTTTGTACCCTTCTAACTTATGATTTGGTTATGTTTTTGAGTTAAACTTGTGCTTTTAATTTATTTTGTGTTTGTTTCAGTGTAATAAGCTTGAGACTCATTTAATGCATTTTGGAGACAAGTTAGCTCAAACGGTGTCTGCAGATCAGTCAACTTCACGGATTGGACTGTACTTTCTCAAGAAGAACCAGATAATGAACCATATATCATTGGAAAGATATGGAAGTCTATTTTCTGGATCATTTTACGGTTCATGATTCCGAGTCCTCTAGAGGAAGTTATGCAAGTTTGGGCAACTTAAGGTCAAATTCGGCAGCATCTGCGTTACTGGGCCAAAAATGACTTTTGAAGGCCTTCCCGATTTTTTCTTGAGTTGGGCTGCATATGCTTGGAAAGATAAGACAAAGAGCTTCAAGATCCATATTTTTCCAGATTTGTTAGAGTGAAGGAGCAAGCCCAAATCGAGCCCACAAGCTGACTGCAATGCATTGTCATGCATGAGCTAATCATTTTAGTGGTGAATTGAGTGGTGTAAGTTGGTGAAGTGAGTGTGGTTATTAAATTCAATTGTATAATCAGATTTATACTTCCCCTAGGCCTATAAATAGTGAGTTCTCCAAGCATGTAAACACACCCCAAGGGGGGGAGCTCTCAAACATCTCTCTAGAGCTCCTCTCCCTTCTCTCCCTCAAATTCTCTTAGTTTTCCTTTTTAGTTCTCAATTGTTGTAACAAAATCCTTTTGCTAAATTTTCCTTTAAGTTTTTCTTAGTTGTAATTTATTTTTCATTGTAATGTAATTTCTTTTCTTAAGTTTTCAAGTTTAATTAGTTTCCAAGTTTCAATTATAGTTCTTGTTCTTATTCATTATGCTTATAAGTTAATATGCTTGTTTGAATGAGTGATCACCATTAAAACTTGTATGTTAGCTATCTTGGTTTGAATTAAGAGTAGACACCATGCATTAATTCAAATTGAACTATGAATAGGAAGAGTATGTATGGACATTCGACAACAAGGATTAGATACATGCTTGGTTGTTTAAAACATTCTTCTTTGCTTAATGGATTTCTAATGCTTAATTTAGGTTCGACAATAAGGATCTAATTAGGGAATTAGGAATACAAGGTTAGGACCAGACACCATGGCTTAATCATACTTTAGCTAGAATCAATCTAAGAATATGAATTGAACTTGGTAATTAATTTGCTTGAGTTAATTTCTTTTCTTTCTTTCTTGTTTTATTTATTTTCTTTTGGATTTCTGTTTTGTGCAGGGAATTAAATTCAATCAATCTATCATCAATCCTCGTGGGATCGACCTCGTACTTACACAAGCTATACTATCCAATGGCCCGTGCACTTGCGAGTTAACAGTAAACATGGAACATCTTATGATTTATCTCAAATATATGCACAACAGCTTTCTTAGGAATTTTAGATGCACAAACAAAATATGGAAAAGTTGTCTAACCAAACAAAGAAGCACGCCATCTTTTTATACTCCTTTTTGCAAGAGAAGTCCACCAAGCCACGGAAATCTCTTGCAATTGATGAGATTTGATTATTAGAATCCTATTTATTTTTGTCAGCTTATGCACTATCACATATAGCTTTCACTCCAACAATGTTAAACAAGGAAACAATATTTATCAAGGAAACCAATTAGGTATTAATAAAAAGTGCTCTCTAAGTCAA
Source organism: Prunus padus (assembly GCA_024362665.1). Taxonomy (NCBI): domain Eukaryota; kingdom Viridiplantae; phylum Streptophyta; class Magnoliopsida; order Rosales; family Rosaceae; genus Prunus; species Prunus padus. The sequence goes on along the minus strand of JANFAM010000017.1, from coordinate 833,975 downwards.
AGATGAAAAATGATATTTTTACTTAAACCAAAATAAGGTCCAACTAGGAAAATAATCTCAAGATATAAAATCTAATCCTAATAAAAATAGGACGAATATAAAAGCACTTGAGTGAACCTTTGAGAATTTGAAATTGAATGTGTTAGGCCAAATCTTCCAACAAACCATATTCACACACTAATTCCCAACCTATGCTAGAGTATAAGAAATGACAATACAATTTTCATACTAACATACTGTAAAAGACTTTGATCAAGTTTTGGGATCTACTGTGCAAATTGAGTATGCCACAGCTGTACAGTTTGTATGAGAGATTTTAAAACGACAGTTTGATCAAAAATTGCATAAATATAAGTAGCCTTCTACACTGTTCTCCATCCACAGATGGAAATTGTATAGATTGATAACTATACTGATGAAACAATCTGGACAACAAACTGTGCAAACTAGCAGTTTTCTTTATATCCACAGATGTGAGATTTCTTGCGCAGGAAGTTTTGCACAGTTTGATGTTTAGGATTTTGGAATATGATGATTTAAACCCACGGGTATAAATTGACATATTTAAGTAAAGTTTTGGGGACAGTTTTTGTTTTATCTGATGACTATAAACATATCTACAGTGAACCACAACACCATCGAAACTCTAACTGGATCAAACTACCAAAAATGGAAGCAGGATCTGCCAATATTCGTTGGTTTTATGGACTATGATTTTGTTCTCACAGAAGAGCTTCCTCAAGAACCTGCTACAGATGATTCTGCAGAAATCAAGACCAAATTTGCTAAATGGGAAAGGGCAAATAAGATGGCTATACTGATCATGCAAAGGGCTATGGCATCATCAGTCAAAGGAAGCATTCCCAAATCAAAGAATGCTAAGCAGTACTATGAGGCAATTACGCAGAGATTTAAAGAATCTGAGAAGGCTGTCAAAGGCACTTTGCTAAAGAAGTTGATTGATACGAAATACGATGGACAAGGCTGTGTGAGGGCTCATATTCTGAATATGATTGACATAGGAACTAAATTGTAGGAACTAGAGATGACAGTTGATGAAGACATGATGGTTCATTTTACCTTGAACTCCTACCAAAAGATTTCAAGTCCCTCAAAGAAACCTACATTGCTCAGAAGGAATGCTGGACATTGAATGATCTGATTACCATCTGTGTTCAATAGTAACACAACATCATAAGGGAAAGAGGAGCAAAAATGGTAAACATGGTTCAAATCAATGAGAAAAAGGAAAATAAGCACAATGCAGTAACTGGAAAAGAAAAGGGAAGCAATACTAAAAATACCTGAAACCAACAACTGAGATGAAATGTTTCTTCTACAAAAAGGCAGGGCACATGAAGAAAGAGTGTAGAAAGTACAAGAAATGGATGGATAAGCAGAAAGCTAAAGGTAACTGTGAACATATTCTAGTTTGTTTCGAATCAAATTTAATAGATTACTCTCATGATTCTTGGTGGTTAGACAGTGATGCTTCTATTCATGTTGCTAATTCTTTGTTGGGATTCATAAGGAAGAGATTTCCAAGCAAGGATGATGTGAATGTGTTCGTTGGCAATAGAGAAAAAGTTCAAGTAGAGTTCATAGGAACAGTTAGAATTGAATTAGATTTTGGTTTTATTTTGGAAATAGATGAAGTAGTTTACATTCCTTCTATGAAGAAGAGTTTAATTTCAGTTACAAGACTTGTAAAATCAAAGTTCAAATTGAATTTTGATGGAACTGGTTGTTCTATTTTCAAGAATAAAGAGTTAGTTGGCAAAGTAAGGCTTATTGATGGAATGTTTTAATTAAATTGCAAAAGAACTGAAATGGAAGTTAATATTGTGCAAACCAAAACATGCAATGAAGTCTCATATAAGCTGTGGCATAAAAGACTTGGCCACATTTCAAAGGAAATGATTAATCACCTGTGCAAAGAACTAATCTTACCACCAATGAATCATGACAATACAAATGAAATATGCGTTGAATGTGTCAAGGGGAAATTGACAAACTTAAGGGAAAATGGAGCAATAGGAAGCAAAGGTGTCTTAGAACTCATTCACACAGATATATGTGGACCTTTTCCAAACCCAACTCATGAAGGATTCACCTACTTCATAACCTTTACACATGATTTCTTAATGTATGGACATATCTTTCTAATAAAAGAAAAATCAAGTGCCTTAGACATGTTCAAAGTTTACAAGGCTGAAGTAGAGAATCAACTGAACCTCAAGATTAAAGTAGTTCGATAAGATAGAGGTGGAGAATATTATGGAAGGTTTGATGAGACTAGAAGAAATCTTGGACCCTTTGCAAAATTCCTCCAACAAGAAGGTGTTGAGGCCCAAAAAATCCATGGTTGGGCCCAAATAATTTCCTGCCCAATACGATATTTTATGGAGAAAAGTCACATGTCAGAGTACACGAAGGCCCGTCATGTACAAGCTACAGTCAACGTGCCATGCTAAATAAATAATTTATCATGCCAGAAATTGAGATAATTTTATGAAATGCAAGCCCATGCTAAGGTAAGTATCATGCCCCTTTTCGAGAGCAATAAAAATAAAGAGCGCCAAGTGACATGCTATGCCAAGCCGGAAATTATTATTTCACACCCAGTCGCACTACAAGCTTAAGTGGGCCCAAGCCACTCAAATGTCCGGGGCTTGCTTGAGTAGGTTGTGGTATGGATGGTAATAAGTTGTCATGAGACCCATGGATGAACCGAGAAATGGAAGTTTGGGGTCGCTTGGGAGCCTCGGAATTCAGGCCCATTTCTTAGGCCCAAAAACATGGGTAAGTACAAGAGAGAAAATATCCCAACCAAAATGGCCCACTAGAATTAACCAAGACAGCCCATTACCTAAGTGAAAAAATAGCCTATTACCTTGGATAGCCCATGAAGCCCAAATGTTGATGCAATTAGCCCACTTATTGGATAACTTGGCTTTCCATATTAAAAAGCCCATACAAATTGAATAAAGGGAGTCCAAGGCCCTCAGCACTTGGCTGAAGCAGAAAGCCACGAAGAAGCTAAAGGAATTCACATGTGAAAGGGGCTGCTGGGAGGCTAAGGAACAAGTTCCAAGTGAGAGCATCCAAGAGACCAAGGGATATTGGCATGCAGGGAAGGATGTCATCCCTTAAACCAGCATGCATACCCATTTTCTTGCCTTCATCAGATGTGGCCATGGAAAGAGGAAGAAAGAAGAGAAAGGAAATGGGTGAAAATAGAAGCTCTCCTCTGAAGCGTACCGGGAATAAGCATTGAGCTCCCAAAAATCTACGATTTTGTGGGATTGGGCAGAGCCGAGTTTTGCCACCATAAGGTAAGTCAAGAGGGAGGAGAAGAAAGGAAGATGAAAGCTTGACTGGATTGGAAAGAAACCATTAGGGTTTCTTGGAGAAGAACAACTCCCAGCAGCTTTAAATAGGGCCTCTTCCACCCAACGAAAGTAATCCATAACCAGAGAGCAAGCTTCCTCTCTTACTTTCGAAACCAGCAATTTTCATGCTTAGTTCATCTCCTTCCTCAGTTCTCCCTCCTGTCATGTTGTTCGACATTTGACAATGTCCTTTGTTAAGCTATAGGAAATAGCACCCAAGCCATCCTTTCCTTTCTTTGCCTCATTCTCAACCAAACCTCTCTTCAAAATCCTTTCTCTTAATACCCATATTTCCCCAGGAACACTCAGTTTTCTCTTTAGTACTAAACTCATGGCAACTTTGCTCCCATGCCACAAGCTTCTCATGCCAAGCTAAGATTCTATCTGTAAGCACCAAGAAATTATCTGTAATTTGTTGTTATTCTCATTGGTGAAGGTAACCAAGGTGTCTCCTAAGGTCTTACTACCCTTTCGAAGCATCCTTGGGGCTTAATTTTCGAACTCAGACACAAGGGGACACTTACATCAGATTGCTCCTTGCAGCAGCCCAGCCCACTTGCTGTTGCCAGAAGAAAAAATCCCCTACATAAGGGATTATAGCTTAATACACGAATCCAGGTTCCCCTCAACAAAATGGAATCTCATAGAGGAGAAACAAAACTTTAAAGGACATGATAAGAAGTATGATGAGTTGTTCCAACTTGCCTATATTCCTCTGGGGAGAAGCTTTGAAAACTGCAAACTATGTTCTAAATAGAGTCCCAACCAAAAGCATTAATCAGATTTCCCATGAGGTTTGGAATGGAAGAAAACCTAGTCTAAAACATCTAAGAGTTTGGGGTTGCAGAGTAGAAGCAAAGCCCTATAATCCTGCAGAAACATGACTATATATGTCATGTTATATAGAATTCATGACATCATTTGGTAAAACTGATCATCTTTCTTACTATATCATTTGTAAGACCACTATGCAAGAAAGAGGTATCCCCATCATTTGGTGGGGTGCGATGCAGAGGTAGATGCACGGATGACATGATTGAGCCACCTCACGTACAACATCTCCTCGATAAGAGCCGGTTGCGTTTGCTGGTGCTGCTATATACTAGAGTTGACACTGTGTTGGGCTTGGATTATATTCAAAATATGTTGAGCATTATAGATATCCCATCCAAACAATCCTTTATTGGGGCTTTGCATAAGTTCAGTGTCCGAATATCATAACTCATTCATCGATCATATATAAATCGATCGCATCGTTCAATCTTTTACTGAAATAAACCGTTGTTATACCCATGCAAATATTTGGGCATATATAACACAACAATAACATCCAAATCCAATGATGAACTTTTGATGACTTCCCACCACAGTGGTGGTGGTGGCTTCCCTGTCCCCATGGCACATTGGCAGGCAACCCAGTTCGGACTCCAAAAATAAAAATAAAACTCATATTAAATAAATAATTGTTATGAGTCCCTCTTCTTCCATTAATCGAGCTTGCGTGCACAATTATGGCGCGTTTACTGATCCGTAATCAAATTGAGAGGAATTGAATTGAGGATGAATTGGATTGAAGAGGAATTTAAATGAGGCGGAATCGTAATCGATTTATTGAAGTTGTTTACTAAAATCGTCTGAAATCTAATAGAATTCCATAAAGGCATTTACTAATTCAGTAGAATCGAATATAAACCAAGTATGATTACTAAAATACCCTTGTCCCAAATCAAATATTTTATATACTTTTTTAATAAAATTTGATATAGTATATAATAGTAAGAAAAAATTAAATTATTTATTTATTTCATAGACACACTAAAATGATTTTGTTTATTTTTTTATAAATGTAACTATTTCCATTAGTTAATCCTTAACACTTAAAATGATTTTGTTTTTATTTCTAGGGTTAAGGATAATCTTGAAAATAATGAAAGTAAGTGAGAGCATAAAAGGAAAAAATTATCATTTCAATTGCTCCATATATCCAGAATCCAAATACCTTCTCTATGTTGGGAATTCAAATCACTCAAATCTTGGAATTGAATTCCATTTTTTGTGTTGACCCCATACACTTTTGATTCCTCCCAATTTTAATAAACACAAGTATAATCCGTAATCGAAATCGCATACCTTATTCTCATTCTGATTACGGGTTAGTAAACACGCACTCAAATTATTCCAAACACATCTATAGCTATCGGGGATCATATAATTCATATAAATATCTCAAATGTAAAGAGAAAAAGGTATATGTCCACGCGCCGCTAGGAAGCGTGGACAATCATGCAATGGTAGCGAAATTGCCCTATAAATGGCGGGAGCCTCCCCTAATTGTAAATTTCTCACATTCAATTATCTTTCTCTCTCTATCTATCTATCTCTCTCCCTCGTCAGCTCTTCGCTAATTACATATCAACCCCTCAAAAACCCTCTAATCGTAAAACACCCCCAAATCGTCACCAGGGTACTTCCCCTCCTCCATCGTTTCGGTAGAGTAAGTCCATTCCGGTTCCGGTCCCTTTTGTCTCTTAAATTCCTGCAGTTCTATGGTTTTGCATTTTTCCCTTTTATTTGAGCTTCTCGAACCCTAGGGTTTCATTAAGCAGAGTGAGTGAGAGAGTTGGAGTTGTACCGTAGCTTCTGATTCAATGGAGGCTACGGCCGCTGCGCGTGGTAGTTCGATGCCGATGCCACCACCGCCTACGCGCAAAGAGTGGCGCGCCGTCTCCGACCATCATTCGGCTCGAAACGTCGGGGATGAGGTAGTAGTTTTGCTAAAAACCTCTGGCATTGGAGTTTTTTGGTTGCTTGAATAATTTAAATAGATAAAAGGAAAAGAAATTTGGAACAATGAGTTTTTAAGTTGGGTTGTGAATGTCAAGGGCCCTTCACTAATTTGAGGATTAGGGTTTGCAGGTTGTGTTTATCCTTTTTATTGTTTTGGTACTAAGAACGCAAAAGCCCTTTTTCATTATGCCTGATGTGTACACTAGGGTGAGCATCATAAGTTATTTATTTCTGATTTCAGCTCACTTATTTTTTCCGTGTCTGTTGTTTTCCCCTTCTTTTGGTTAAACGTTTGAATTTGGTGCTTGTGGGTAGGTGGGTAATGTTATATTCACACGACTTGATATATCTTTAAGATTGTAATTTCTAAATACTTGAAGGAGAACATTTTGGTGAATGTGCATACAATTTGAATGAAGCAACCTTGACTTTCTTCTGGCAAAAAGCGAAATCACGATTTTCTGTGTAATGACATTATCATGAAAAAGAACAATGACTTTATGTCTCATGATCAAGAAGTAAACATGAAGGAAAATTTCACAATTCATTATTTCTTTGAATGCTGACTAATTGGATGAGAAGAAATATACAGTTGGGTGCTTTGCATTTTTTTTTGGTATTCATGTATAAAAAATAATAATAATGTGCCTTAGAAATTCATTAGGATTAGTTAAGTGAGGTTTTTGCCTTTTTGTGACTGAATTCATGGGAAAAATGTGTTTCTTGTATAGCATTTGTATTTGTTGCTTTCCCATTGTTTTGTTCTTGAATTGGGCCTCTTCCAATGCGCAGGAGTTGGAACGATCAAAACTAGGCCAATCAGATGAGAGAACAATATATGAGGTAAAGATTTTGATATTAGTTTAGCTTGTATTCTGAAGGATTCACTGAAAGAGAAGATGATTTATTGTTTATCAAGGTGCAGCAGGGGAGAGAGCCGGTTGATGTGGACTTTTGTTCGATCACAATAGATGGGACTTTAGACCATGACCTTTTGCAGCAGCAGATTGATGATGTTTCTAGGCAACGAGAGGAACTGCAGCATATGGAGATTGAGCTTAAAGCTCAAATGATTGCAACATCTGAGATAATTGAAATACAAAATAACTTTGATGCTCAGATAAAGGACCATGCTAATGCTGCCTCCAAGCTTCAGGTTTTCGTTGATAATTGGATTGTACTTTATGTGTATTTCGATAGGGGTTTTTCAAATGTCAATTACAAGAATCGGATCAGACGTGATGATTATGGAAGTTATGCTAGGATGCTTATAGTGATTTTATAATGTCACATGCGCATCCCACCTTTGTTTGAATTTGGGGCAAATTTAAGCTCAAAAGTTATCCCTTAAACTACTTATTGATTGTTGCCTTCTTTACTTGAGATAGATAGATGTGTAGAATGAGCTACTGACCGCTGTTTCTAAACTGTGGGTCCACATACTGTACAGGAGCAACTACATGAAAGGGAGCAGACCTTACATGATCTGGAAAGGAAAATGGAAGAGAAAGATAGAGAGCTGCATGCTATAAAATTAGATAATGAAGCGGTAACTTGAATGCTTGTGTTTTGATATATTTCTATTGGCTATTGGCTGAGCTGTTTGGATGAATAATTTGCAAATTCTTATTCTTTTGATTTTCATAATGTTCTGGCAGGCCTGGGCTAAAGAAGACCTTCTTAGAGAACAGAACAAAGAATTAGCAAATTTCAGGTACTGGCCTGTTTGTTTTAACTTTTTAATTGCACTTTTACACTCCATTCCCATAATGCACGCTAAGTTGCTTCACTTGATTTACTTGAATGTAATGAAATTTTCTCGTTTTACTATTGCATGATATTTAAAGGCTTTGTATTTAATTTAATATTTTTGTTAATAATGCTGTGGTTTGAGTTTTGAATCGTATGAAAGAATTTGAATGGGTTACTGTTTGTTGCAGAAGAGAACGTGACCATTTGGAAGGTGAAAGAGCGCAGCATTTACAACAAATACATGACCTTCAAGAACATATTCAAGAAAAAGAGAGGCAGCTTATTGAGTTACGGGAACAGGTCTGTTTATTCGCATGTATTTGATGTACGTGTATATCCTTACTGAAATGGAATTTAAGAACTCAAGTTTTCAAGCATATAAATGGTATATATATTCATGGCACTTTTCTATTAGTTTTCTTTATCTGAACAAACAATTTCCCATCATGGTATTGTTTTGCAATGTCAGACACTGAATAATAAGTGAGATACAATCTGGAACAAATTGAATAGTATTTCCAGCAAGGAGTTGCATGCTAATTTAGTTCCAGGGATGCAGTGACGCCAGTACCTGATAGTGTTCTTATTTTCAGCATAGGCTTGCTCAAGAAACCATTCTCTATAAGGACGAACAGTTGAGGGAGGCCCAAGCATGGATCACTCGTGTTCAGGAAATGGATGCCTTGCAGTCAACTACAATACAAGCTGAATTGCGGGAACGTACAGAACAATATAATCAGCTCTGGCTTGGTTGTCAAAGACAGGTTGGTTTGTTTTCTTTCTCTATTGCTTTTTCAAGGTATTTTCTTCTCTTGCAACCTGGGGCGCATGTTCAAATGTGGGCACACAGCCATACACACATTGTGTGCATGTCTGTATGCCGTACTTTCATGTGTTTTTCTTTGCTACAGTTTTGGCAAATCACAAGTGATGTTGGTACTGTACTTAAATGTAACAAGTTTTGTTTTCTGCTAAGTTTGACCACATGTCTTTCATTTTCTGTTGGATCACTGATTTCAGTTTGCTGAGATGGAAAGACTTCATATGCATTCAATACAACAACTTCAACTTGAGCTGGCTGATGCAAGAGAAAGGAGTGGAACTTACACTGATGAATCACGCATAGCACAATCAAATTCAAAGGATGCATCTCAATTTGGTCAGAACAATGGAAACCAGCTCGATATGAATACATCAAGTGGAAATACAGGGGTCATCCTAAATGGGAATTCAGATGATGTTCAATCATTTTCTTCAACTGGAAATGCATCAACTCAGGTAGTTGCTTCTTTTTGTGGTTATTACTGATATTGAATTAGGCAACAGTTCTTTTGATTTTGGATTTGAGAGGTAGAGTAAGGAAATGAAACATGGATAAGGTCCTCAATTTGAAATGAAATTCATAAATAGAAATTTAAATATATCATTCCATAACCTTAATTTTTCTGGATCATTATTAGATGGACCATGTTGCTGGTGTTCCAATGTCTCCATCATCTCTACTTGGGATGCCTTCCTATCTTCCACCTGGACAGATGACTCCTCTGCATCCATTTCTCATGCATCAACAAGGGGTACCCCATTCAATGCCACCACATGTTCCTCAGTCTCATGTTGGGCATTTTCACTCAGTACCTGCAATGACATCTCATCAACAGTGGCAGAACCAACAGGTGGTGATAGAAGAATCTATCTTTTATGCCCTGATTATTGTAATATACAATGATAACGTATTTAAATTCGTTATTTTCTCTTTTTAGGCTCCATCTGAGGGTTTGCAGATATCTACACAAAATGAACTTTCATCTTCCCAAAATGATCAAAGCATAATAAGATCAGATGCAAAGTACAACTATGAAGCATCTGTGAATGGACAATCACTTCATCAAGACTATTTGGATGTTCAAATTAACCAAGGCGCAGAGTCAGATCCTGTAATATCGTCGTCCAGTGGGGAAGCACAGGTATTCGTGTTATATTTCTTGTTATTTTTTCCACAAAAATTGAGTAGAATCACCTTAATTATTTAATTTCAGGTGCTCCAGTCAATTGATAGAGGTTTCTTGGTCTCATCCCAACCTGAGCAGAGCTTGCAACAAATTTCTTCCCAATTCCACAATTCTTTAAGATTGGATTCTCTTGAACAGAACAGTGAAACTAAGGTATATAACTTCTTTTTTTATTCTTTTCTCCCTTTACTGGATTAAGCTGTGTGCAGAAAGTAAGCAGATAAATTTTTTTTTTTATTAACTTGCATTTGAACAGGCATCAGAGCAAAATGTTCAAACCTTGACTGGTCATGGCTTGGAGGGACAAGTTTTAACTGCAGAACAATCGATTTCTACCACCAATCTGTCCAAGCCTGATACTTCAATCCCTTCAGTCACCCTCATGGAAACCACAATTAACAATGTCGCTAGTGCAGTTTTGCCTGAATCGTTTGCCTCAACTGGGCACGCGAATGCACCGGCAGTGGGAAAGACATCGGAGACTGCACTTTTTGACGAAAGGTCGTTGTTGGCTTGCATGGTTCGCACAATTCCAGCTGGTGGTAGAATTCGCCTCAGTTCAACGGTGAGCCTACATTTTATCTACTAGGTCTTTGTAGTGAGTGTGGCATTTTCTATTTTTCTCATTTCCAGTTTAGTTGATAATATTCTTTATTCTAAGTGCAGCTACCAAATAGGCTTGGGAAGATGCTTGCACCTTTACACTGGCATGATTACAAGAAAAAGTATGGAAAGCTTGATGACTTCGTGGCTAGTCATCGCGAAGTAAGTTGTATAAATGATTTAGAATGTTTCTGTTTTTGTATGGATGTATATTATCTCATGAGGACCTTAATTTGTATTTTTCAGTTATTTGTGATTGAGGGCGACTACATTCAGCTTAGGGAAGGAGCACAGGAGATGATAGCAGCTACAGCTGCTTTTGCGAAAGTTGCTGCTGCTGCTGCAGCATCATCTCCCTACTCTTCAAGTTTGCCTTCTGTGGCTGTTACTCCAGTGGCACAGACTCACCGCTCAAGGAAGATATCATCTCTTGATTCCCAAAACGTGGTCATTTCAACTGCTAATGCAACTGATAATCACTTGCAGACTGTAAAGCAGAATCAGCAATTAAATGGTGTATCCTTTGGTGTTCCTGGAGGTCTCTCAAATGTAAAGATTTTGAGCAAATCTAAGGAATCTTGGGAACTGAACGGCCCTGAAACTAAGCCAAGCCAGTCATCTGTACTTTTGAATGGTGGAAATGGAGCAGTTCTGGATAGATCGAGTGCGAGCAGTACCCAGAGCTCAGGGTTGACCAATGGCAGGTTGGGCTCAAATCTTGTCGGGAAACAACATGGCAGGTGTGCCTCTCTAAACCTTAAAAACTTTTGCAGTTGTATTGTGGTGGGTTATGTAGTTAGCCCTACTGATTTATCATTAAGTAATGTGTTGTTACTGTGACAGGATGAGCAATGCTGCTGCCTTTACTTCCAGAAGATAGTAAGTATGATTATTCAAATATTGAAATTTGATGGGTGATAGTTAATATTATAATAACTAAAATTTCTTTATTATTAGGTTGTGCTTGCAATGAGGAAGCAAATGCAAAATTTGTTCTTTCTTGCCTAGTTTTCATTGTATCATAAAGTTAATTTGGTGTTGGCAGGAGAGAGAGAGAGAGAGAGAGAGAGAGAGAGAGCAGGTAAAGGCACCATCTTACTGTGGATCAGTGTGCGGACAGAAGATTATTTTGGAATGACAAGAGGATTATTATGTGGGAGAATTCTCTGATTGGAAACCTTTGCCCTCTGTTTTGGGTTTAAAAGCCTGTTTTATCATACTCGACAACTGTATCTGATTCTGCAGTGATTGATATTTATGCACAACAAAAAATTGCTGTGCGCATCTCTCATCAGCTACTTTTGTTCGCGGATGCTTTAATTCTTAAACAATAGTTTTTATTTTTCTTTTGTTTTGTCTTTCTTGATTGGATGGCTAATTGGGCTGAGATCCTCCCACCAAGTTTCTATTTGTTGAAAGCCCCCACTGGTTTGACCAAAAAAGATGCCGCACTGGTTTCGTTTGTTTTCTTTTGTTGGCATGGGAGTAGTAAAATGCACTTGTGTTGTATCTGAAACGAGTTCCAAAGACCTAACGAATTCTGACGACCAAAAGACGAACACAAAGCATTTGCGAGTGATGGACCACATGACCAAATGAAGTTAGTCACATTAGATGGATAGATGCAATTCAAAACTTTTTTCTTTATAAACACGTGCTATTGGGGAGAGGAATTCAAACACACGACCTTGAGTGGACAGGTATTTGTTCACATTGGGGAGAGGAATTCAAACACACGACCTCGAGTGGAAAGGTATTTGTTCACATGGCAAGTCTTCTTGTTGGTTTGAGGATTGTAATTTTACTCATACATGATATAATTCAAGAAGCACTGCTACAATTTAGAAAATTGGATAAAAAGAACATTGTGCCAAGCTGCAATTTACTAGGTCCAAGAATATACGAATACGATCCGTTATGGGATGGGTTATAACTTATAAGCACGCCACACCCTGTGTGAAAGTGGCGTGTCTAAAGGCCCAGTTGTTTAAACGACGTCGCTTTGGTCGAAGGCTACGTAGAATTGGAGATCAGAAAGTCGAGTGAAAAAAAAAAAGGGAGGGGAAGAAGATGGGTTACGTTCTGAGAGTGAGATTGGCATCGTTTTTCGGCGGAGCTGCGGTGGCGTCCTTTCTTGGGCTCTATATCCTTCACAATGATTACAAGGTTGCCCACCAGGCCATTTCTCAACAGGTACGTCTTTTCTTCTTTCTTTTTCTAGAATTTGCATCCCCAATTCTTAGGTCTTTATCTTTTCCCTCATTTCGGTACCTTTCAATTTTGTGTATAGACGGAATGTTGAATCTTCAAGTTGATATTGAAAATGGGTTTGTACAAAATATGTTGTTTTCTATTATATTTATGAACCCCACAGCGGTTAGGCTCAAAATCCAATATGAACAGTTAAAAGGAACTTGCAGAAAATGATTGATAAACATTTGCTTTTATTATTTTGCACTAAAAAGACACCGGTTCGTAAAGCTTTGAGTAATTATCATGAATTTCTGCTGAGTAGGTCAAATTAGTTTGTTTAGGAGGAGTGAGGCATTTACAATTCTTTAGGCCATTGATGACATTGGTATTGTGGTTTCCATCGTGGGTTTAGGTAGTTCAAGTTATGTTTGCATAGGAAAATTGAAAACAGAATGTTGATATGATAACAATGTAGACCGATTATGTTGCACAGAAAATTATCACTAGTGGTCTTTTATAGTTCCCCTTCTGGCTATGAACGAATCGTAACCCGTAATGTTTTCTTCTTTTTGTCTAGTTTGAGCTAAAAAAATTTCCCTCTTTGCATCCGGTTTAGGATCCCTATCTACTAGTTACGTGTGAACTTTGATTGTTTCTCTTTAGAGCAATCAATTATCTATTGATTGTCTACTTGGAGTCATTTGGATTGATTTTAGCGGGTACCCCTATTGGTTGTTTTCAACTGATTTGCTTATCAAATTGGGGGAGAAAAAGAGGCGATTTCAATTAAAACTAAGGCTATGTATACAGTCGACCGCATATGTTTATAGGCTATCTTCAAAATAAATTGGGTATGGTGTATCCTTTGTGGTATGAAATTAGCATTCCTTACTATTTAGTACAAGAAAAAGTCCTTGATTTAACCAGTCCTTTCTGTTGACTGGGTAAAAGCAATTTTGCTCATAACATAATGCTGCTGGATGGAACTGGTCATTAAGAATGACAGTATCTGTACTTTAAAACTAATCACACGTGCGCGGCGCGCCTACCTGCACACATGCAACCTGTAAATTCACTATCCACTCTGCTGACTCAAATTTTGAGAAAGCTACCTAAGAAGCACTTATGATGCAATGCTATTTTTTCGCATGCATGTTTATTTGATTTATGTTCTTATGTTGACATGATGGGATCTTTACTATATCTGGCCTTATAAGTTTGTGCAGTTTTACAGCCATGAGTGTTTAGTAATTTCTAGGCATATTTAAAGGGACAGCAAGACAAGGATAGAAGAATTGTGAATGTTTTTTCTTTGTTTCTCCAGGTGAGAGGCCTCCATGAGTCATTGGATAGACGAATTTCAACTCTCGAAAGTTTAAAACAAACTGAAGCTTCACAACCTGCAGAAGCAGCTGAATAGATGCCTTGAGAATGCTAGTGCAGTTCAATCCTGTGGCACGAAAGATCTTTTTGTCTATTGTTTTTATGCCGATGGTTTCTATGTAGTTTCTCCTCTGCAAAGAATAATTAATTATGACATAAATGGTCTGTTTGGTATGCGCAATCATTTGTGATTTACTAGAACACCAGAGTATTTGTATTCTCTTATCAGATGAAAACTGTCACTAGGTGAGAGAAATTATGCATCCGACTGTCAGTTATGGCTATGAATATGTTGTTGAAGGTATGTGCTTTTGTGTATGTCAAATTTGTTCCATGTGAGTGTGAAGATGATTTAGAGCTACAATAAAAAGCGGTGGGTTGCTAGCGTTGGTTGGTTGGAGGGCCCAATCTAGAACTTGTCAAGTCAAGAAAAGAGGCGAAGGGCCCAAGCCCACCATCCTCCCTTGTTCCCTTTCCTTTTTTAGTAGGAGGATGACACCCCACAGTTATTAACTTATTATGTTTATTATGTGGGGGACCTGAGACTCAGACGCTGTGGTGTACCATGAATTGTTTCCAGAAGTTTAAAAATATATTGTGGCAGATGGCAACGTCCGTCCTCCTCCTCCTATCCTTATCCTATGTACAGATAATAAAGAGAGAGAATTGGTTTCTTCTTCATTTTATCATAAATTTATAATAAACCAAAAAAAGTAAAAAATAGAAAAGCATGTATGGTAATGGTATGGCATTGGGAAAAAGAAGTGACAAAAGTGAAAAAGGTCAAGTGTTCCTTCCTTGCCTTTAGCCAAAAACAAAAGAATTGGGGAACGGAATGGAATGAATATTAAGTATGTGGTCCCTTGAGATAAAAGAGCCCATCCCTGACCCATAACCAGATGACGATCCTCTGCTCAAAAACTTATATGAAACGGAGTTTTTCTGACCAATTACACTATGTCAAGCGAAAAAGTTCTCACACATTGCATAACGTAATTAACTGGAGAAAGACTTGTGCGCAAATGATTAACTGGAGATAGTCGTTGCACACAAGTCTTTCTCCTGCTTTATAGCAAACCTAATCATAAAAATGATAGCAGCACATCATGAGTTGGTGGGTGGGTTCTTCTCCACAAAGAATAATTAAATCCTAAAATAATAGAATAAAAAAGAGTTGGTGTTTGTTTCCTTGGCGGTGGTAGCTTCGAATTCATCAACAACATCAATTCAATTCAATCATTCAACCAAACCAAATGAAGCGGTCCATGCCCATAGACAGCGTTGTTGTTGTTGTTGTTAACTTGTTATTGAATAGATTGTTCCTTTGTCGGAGACACTCTTCTCTTCCAAGCAAGCCTATTATCATTATATCATACATAATCATATATACGTCGGACTTGGAACTTTGGAATTGCAACCCATTGCATGGCACATGGACCACGTCTACCGTAACGGACCGACTGTGTTGTTGTTGGTTTGGTCTTATAATTACGTGTGCTCACTGCACACAACCACGGTTACCACATTAATTAGATCAATAAAATACCTGCTTACTTGCAAAGACTTTTGTCTTTTAATAACTCCCCCTAAAAGAGAGAGAGAGCTTGTGTTTTTTTCTTTTGGACGAAAATAAAACACTAACCTTAATACAAGTAGAAAATAGGTGAGAGAAAAAGTCGGGATTCCAAATGGAGGGTGGCGACAAAGAGGAAAGGCAGGGGAGGAGGAGGGCAGGAGTTCAATTTCGAAGGAGAGAGGGAGAGAGAGACGTATTTGTCTTTTGACTCTTTGCACATTGCAGATGATGGGGACATCCCATTTTACCCCACCAGCTAGCTGTCTCCAAACCCATGAATATCATCAATATGATCAATTCATTTCACCCTCTCCTCTTCCCTACTCTGTCTGTCTGGCCTCTCCCATCCCCCCCAAGCTGCCACCTCATTCTCCATTCCATCTCCCTTCCCCCTTTCATTTCTTTTCTGTCACCAGTCACCAGTCACCACTTGTTTCTGTCACCAAATTAGAAGCTTGTTAATATTCTTTTGTTTTTATAGGAGCTCTAATATTCTAATAATGTAACATCATATTACCTATTGAAACTAGGGGTGGGTACGGTCCGGTTCGATTCGATTCTCACCTCAAATTGAAATCAAAACTGTCCCATTCAATCGGTTTAGTTTGGTCCGGTTTTAGTGAATTTTTTTTGAAACTTGTCGATTCGGTTCTCACCGATTTTTGTTTTTTCAGTTTTGAACCAGTTATTTATTTATTATTTTAAATATATATTTTTTAAAATACAAATTTCAACTAAAATTTTATTTGTTGGGCTTGAAAATTAATAAATGATACAATTTCATACAAAGAGAGATGTTTTGAAGTTGGACTTGGAATATTAGTTATAAGATTAAAATATTAGCATTGAATTTAAATAATTTTGTAAAAAAATAAGCATGGGATTTAAATAAATTTTTTTAAAAAATAAAAATTATACACATGTTAAATATAGATAAAATAAAGAACCAATAAAAAACGGACACATGTTAAATATATATAAAATAAAGAATATAAATATATATAATATTAAAAATATATATAAATAATTTGGATTGGACCGGTTCCTTGAGGTGAAAAACCGAAACCGAAATCTGTGGTCTGGTTCGGTTTTGGTTTCGATTTTTGACTTTTTCAATCAACACCGTTTTTTCCAGTTTGATTTGGTTCGGTTTTGCGATTTTGCGGTTTCGATGCCCACCCCTAATTGAAACTGAATAACTTTCATGGTTGGACCAAATCTTTCACCCATGGGCTGGCATTGAATCAAATACAGAATGCAGTCATTACTCATGGGTTGTTACTCATGGGTTGTCAGTTAATGAGGTGATTAGATTTAAGTATTTATGGGCACTCCACTCGCTGCCACTGGACTCAACTCAGAGATATTTTACAAAACAAAAGAAAAGCCCATACAAATTCAATCAAAATAAAATAAAATCTTAACAAGATCAAAACTGGTCCAGAATTCAATCCCTTTGTCATGTCTAGTCGCTGTCCTCCTTAGTTATATAATTTCCCATCACCACGACCCCCCCGCGTGAGAGTTTCAACTCTCATCCCACCCACCCATCCACCAATCAAATTTCACGACGATCCCACTTGTCATTTTTGTATTGTATGTCTGTCTATGCGTTTTCGACTTCACCGACGACGCTCTTAGAGAATCGAGTGGGGCTCTCCTTTACACATTTAGAAAACGATAGATTCCACCACCACAATAGTGATGAAAGAGAGAGAGCGAAAGGAGGCGAGAGGGTGAGAAAAGAAGATGTGTGTTTGTCAAGTAGCAAGTATGGTGTGCGAATGTTGGAAGCATGGAAGCAAAGCAGAGGCCCAGAATGGCGGCAACCCATTACTAAAAGGGGAATGCTAGCAATCTTCTCTCTAATCTTCTTTTTCGGATATTCTCTCTTCTCCTCATGATACGTGTCAATTTTTACACTTAAAACAATGTCATTATTACATTAGACAATCTTTATGTCAAAATCTTCATTTTTTTAAGTGTAAAAAATGACACGTATCATGAGAAGAAATGAAAAAATCCAAAAAGAAAATTAGAGAGAAGGTTGCTAACATTCCTCTTAATCAAATCATTAAAAATCCCACGTAATACTAGTATATCAATCAACCACAGAGATAAGACTTCATTTCATTTCATTTGCATTAAAATAAGAGGCATAGACAGAGAGAGAGAGAGAGAGATAAGATAATAAGATATGGGTCTATTGTTCTATTCTATATCTTGAGACTTGATGAAGTGGTCTGGTCAGTCAGTGTCTCTGAAAAATCCCCATAAAAGAAAGCATTAGACAAGCATAAAGCTTTCGTCCAAAAAAAAAAGACAAGCATAAAGCTTTTCCTGTAAGCAGAACCAAAAAGTTGGTCTCTAGAGTTTTTGGGCAAGAGGTTCCATTTTTTTATGTTTGATTATTCATGGAAAGGTCGTTTCCCAAATAAGGCAACTAGTAAACAAAGCCTTTGGCGTCTCAGACAAGGAAACCGAAGAAGAAAATAGGAGAGTGAGGAGGAAGGAGGACCTTGGTTTGAGTGTGTGAGCAACCTGCAACGTACAGAAACATTTGCCTGGTAAGAAGAAGATGATGATGGTTCATCGTGAAAATCATCGTCGTCCATTTTCATCATCAGAAAGAGGTGATGCTGATGGTCCCACTTGTAACAGACCCCCTGTGACTGATAATAATAATAATATTATTAATAATGTATACGATGTTGTAGTTGCTGCTGCAGCTGGTTCTTCTTCTAGTGGCGGTCAAGTTTTAAGAGGTTTGCAGCCTTTTGAAATTTCAAACAGAACAACAAACACTTCTACTTCTGCTCATCATACCGCCTTCAGGTCCCCAGGTTCGTAATTCTTTTCCTTTCAAGTCAAAATGCAAAGTCCAAACATTTCTTTCTTTCTCTTTTCTTATATAAGATAGTTCATACAAACCATTGTTTCTCTTTTTCTCTCTGTCCTTTGAAAGATTGAATCTTTAATTATGAAAAGAGAATAAAGGTTGTTTCTTTCGTCTGAGCCACAGATGTTTGATAATATACATGTATAGCAGGAGGGATGACGACATCTTTGGGCTTTCCTTTTACAAATGCACAGTGGAAAGAGCTTCAGAGACAAGCTATGATATACAAGTACATGGTTGCATCTCTCCCTGTGCCTCGTGATCTCCTCTTCCCAATTATCAGAGCTCCCTCAGGCCTTGCTGTTTCTCAATCACCCTGTAATCACCTCTCTCTGTTTTTGCTCTCAATTTTTTTTTTCATCAAATTAACTCCCACCCAAAAGTCTCTGTTTCTTTCTAGCTAATAATAGTTTGATTGGTTTTCAGCTCTCTGTTCTAGTTTTTGTGTTGGGTTTTACTTCATCACTCGTCTTTATATTTTGATCTGTTTTGGTTGGCACGCAGTGAGTAGTGGTTTCAATATTCGGCTATCAAACAGTACAGATCCAGAGCCAGGGAGGTGCAAGAGAACAGATGGAAAGAAATGGAGGTGTTCAAGAGATGTGGCGCCTGACCAGAAGTACTGTGAGCGCCATATGCACAGAGGCCGTCCCCGTTCAAGAAAGCATGTGGAAGTTCATGCCAACACCACAACTAAGAGAGTTCGCCATGATATCAATCAAGCACCTCCTACCATGTCCCCGGCAACTGCGTCAATTTCTAACACCACATCAATCAACAAGAATGCTTGCCCGACTCAGTTTATTGGATCTACTGTTCAACCATACCATCAGGCTCCTATGTTTCTGGATAGGGACACTGTCAAGGATGCAACTTTTGATTCTATGAACTCTGCTTTATCAGACAGAGAACCTAGGTAGGTGATAGGTTTTCAATTTCATTCTTGTTTTTGTTTTTGTTTTTCCTTCTAAGGTTTGGTTTTGGACTGGACGCCAGGGAAAGAAAAGGAGAGGAGGTGTTTGGAATATAGTACTAGTAGTCTTCAATAAAATAGTAGAACTCAAACTTTTGAAAGCAGAAAACCAAATATTTGTAAAGGGGCAAACATATGTACAAGTTTTGTTCTGTTTGGGAATAGTGGTACTTCCAATTTATCACGAATTATATTTGTGGGTGTTTCATTTTGATAATTTTGTTTTTGTATATCATTCCAGGAGCTTGGGCTGGTTAATGATGAAAGGAGAACCTGTTCAAATGACCACTTCTGATCCACAATGGCAGCATCTGATGCAGAGCAAAACAGAGCTTAACTCCAAGATCCCCTTCTTTGATGCTAATTCCTCTATTTTCACCCAACGCCCCGAAGAAGAGTGCTTCTTGAATTTGAATTCGTACACAAATTTCAATGGCGGTGGAGAGGATCAGCCAGACAACGAGTGCAATATGTTTCTCAATCCAGATGTGGTTTCTTTAGAAAATCCTCTGTTGGAAGAAACCCCAAGATGTTTCATTGACGCGTGGTCCAAAACAGTGATAGATGAAGACACCATGGCCAACTCTGTTGGCAACAAAGACAATAGCTCTGCTCCATCAAGTGGGCAGCTCTCACCTTCTTCGCTTACATTGTCAATGGGAGGCTACAACTCCGTCAATGAGGAAATGGGTCAGACGCAAATGAGCTTAGGAAACAATGGAAATGGTATGAAGCCAGGGCTTTCAACATGGCTCAGCCCTGATTCATGGGTTGCCTCGGCATCAGGCGGGCCTTTAGCTGAGGTCCTAAAACCCACGACCAGCGCAGCCTCAAATCCATCGTCTCCTATCATAGCTGCTACTGCCAATGGAGAATTGGGTAGCCCAATGGCGACAACGGTGTCATCACCATCTGGGGTTCTTCAGAAAACGTTTGCTTCACTGTCTGATAGTAGCGGTAATAGCAGCCCAACCCTTGCAAGTTCAAGGGCTAAGCAGCCAGAGATTGTTTCCCTGTGGTTGAATCAGAACAAAGCATAATCAATTTTTCCTTGTTACACGAAAGCCATCTTCTTTTGGTTTAGTTTGGTAGTCGTTTTGGCTGGTTCTTTGACTACAAAAGATGATCTTTGGGTAGTTTTGTTGTGATTCTCCAAGTGAGTTTTGAACTCGGTGACAAGATTTCTCTTAATTTTCCAAGCTTTGCTGTATTCTATCGTTCTTTATTGAGGAACCTTTGTTAACTTTTTTGCTAGTGGTGGATCACTTTAATATTTTGCTTATACTAGCCTATTAGTATTAGGGGCTTTGTGTGTATGTCTGGATCTATGTCGGAAAAAATATCTGCATTGACTTGTAGACTGCTTTCTTCCCTCAACAAGGTTCCATTGTTTGTTTATGTAAGATTCTTCTACTAATGATGAGCTTACCATCAAATTGATATCTACTTTTTGGCCCATCCATAATTTGCCCCCAACATTTGTACTCGTGTTCCTCAATCTTGAGTTGACAAATCGTATTTGAATATTTCTGAACTCCAGCTCTTAGATTCCTTGATTCTTCTACCATTCAAGGGGCTTGCTGTGTTTATCCTGAGCTTATATATTCCTATTTAGGAGTTGGGAGTTTTAGTCCGTGGTGTTTTTTAGAAGGCGATCTTGGTTTGTGTGGGCTTATTCATAACAATTTATATTATAATAGAATCATTTGTTTTTCTCTCACAGACGCACGTAATGCAGATGATGTGATCATGATTCATAATACGTTGCAATAACCATCTCCGGGTTGTAGCTTGTCGGAGAAATATCTGTGGCTTAAAGTAAGAGACTCTTGCTATTATTCTAACGGTTCCATAGCTATAAGTCACTGCTGATGCTGATACTTTTTATTAGTGCTATTATTAGCAGAAACATTGTAACAAATGATCTCATCTACTTCGTTCTATATCCGGCTCGGGGACGGCTGCACCTGTCCCTTAGATTTATTTTAGACAGATTTGTTTGTGACAGACTCACAAGTCACAATACAGAGTTAGAAAAACTTAGTTGCAACGGAATAACACTGTTTTGCATCCGCCAATATGATTGATGCCTGTTAACTCAATTCTATGCTATTAGTCTCAGTTTGAGTAATTACATTTGCTAAACTAGTCAACACCAAGGCGTCCTCCCCAAAGTTGAATGCCACTTGACGCTATGAAAATTGCATGGATCCTTTCAAATCTGTGTTATCTTGGGCCAAATGCATTTTAGTACTATGCTGAAGAAATGTCTACATCACTTGATCAACAATGTGACAGTTTGAAACTCAACTACCGAAGATAACTTTATTGGATTGAAAGACTAATTAAACACGATCCAGTGAATTTCAGTGAATTTAAAAGTTAGTTAACTGTTCCTCTAATCACTTTCCTAATCTTTTTATCATATTAATGTCATTGCATGTTGTTTATACCATATCTTACTGGGCCCTTCAGACCAACAAGCCCAGCCCAGCTGGCCCAATAAAACCCTAGGACACGTGGCAGCCACACAGGCCATGCCCACGAGTCCCACATCGGAAAATAACAACATGTTGCCTCTCCCATCTTCCTATAAAAAGGGGACTTACCCCACTACAAAGGTAATGACATTTTTGAATACCATAGCTTCATCCATTTACTCCATACTTATCTCGACTTAAGCTTCTGAGTGCCTACTACGGCACCACACCGGTGCCGAAGCGTTCACACTTGTCTTCTTCCCCTTTTTTACAGGTCTTACCCTGTCTGCCGAAGGTTCCCCGGTACCGAAGGCATCATTATTATCATCATCATCTAAGTTGGGCTCAAATAGGGTCCTCCCATTTTTGAGCGTCAACAGATTGGCGCCGTCTGTGGGAATCATTACTAAAACATCTCTTCCTCTACCAAGCTAAAGATGGAACCATCGCCCACCTCCAAGTTCCGTTTCCCGCCTAGCACCCCTCCTCCTGAATCATCCACGCGATCCGCAATGGCAGGAGAAATGCAGATCCAGATGGACACATTGCGCAGGACATGGCTAAAATACAGAACACAACAATATCCTGTCAACCCACTCCAAGACACCCAAGGAGAGCTAAGGAGACAGCAGAAGCATCTGGCGCACTGCAGTGGGACTTAACAAAACCGCCCAGCTCCACGGGAGCAATCATCCCAAAGCGCCATTCACCGACGACGAAGGAACAGTCAGGACCAGGTCAAGTCGAAGTATCAAGACAGTGATCCTTCCTCCGCCGGTGAATAGCCCACATCGTGGTCATACGGTTTATTCTGATTGCCGCGATATGTTGCGAAGTCGGCGCGAAGAACGTCGGAGGTCTCCGATCAGAGTCAACGCCAGACTCGACAACCTACGAACGACCGACCTTAGGAATGTAGAGCCGATCCACCACAGCCGATCCGAGCGCCGAACCGAAGGAACAGGTGATTCGTAGTATATCCCTTCGGTGAAAACCAATCTTACCGATCCACCGGAAGATCGGATCGCCCGGCGCGGATCACTCGAGGAGGAACGTTCAACGCCCTCCCCGAACGCCGAAGACAAGGGATACGCAAGCCGAAGTGCCCAAACCAACACACGACGGATCGACCGGTACGAGTTCGTGAGGTTCACTCTTATTCAAGAGTTAAACAACCGGAGGACGATCGGACTAGCGCCCTTCACCGGCATGGGGAAAATCTAAACCCGCCCCTTCTCGGAGCATATCAGGACGTTCAGACCGAGAAGGACGTCCAACCATTGAGAATACCATTCTACTCAGGAACGGAGGATCCTTTGACCCATATGCACACGTTTCAATCAGCCTTAGGTTGCAAAGGCCTTGGCGACGAAGGGCGTGCCTACTCTTCCTTCGACCCTGATCGAGCAAACGCTTAATCGTTCTTCCGATCGACCAGTACGCTTAGTTCCTTTGATCAATTAAAGCAGGTTTTCCTTAACCATTTTATGATTCAGACCGATCGCTTGTGTTCGCCGATGATCCGTACTGCACGGCAAGGAGAGGATGAACAACTCAGTGGAGTACGTTGCCTCGATTCAGCCATGAGTACTCAAGGTGCCTGTGACACCGATGATCGAATCGCCCTCGGCGCATTCAAGAGCGGACTGCGTAAATCCGGCTTCCGCTACATGGTTCACAAAGAATAATCGGGGACTTATGCCGAGCTAATGAGACAAGCAGCCATTCATGCCAAGGCGGAATTGCTAAATTCTCGAGAGGGACCTCGGCCCTCCAAGGTGGGTTTGATCCTTCGGATCGCCAGGATCCTCGGTCCGAAACCAAGATCCTCCACCTCACCAACCGGCACCACGTAACACGCCCGAATGATCCCGACGCCTACGGTCGAAGGATAAACGGAAGAACTCCTTTGGACCAGGACATGATAATCGTAAGCGGGGTAAAGGCGGTACAATAGGAATCAACACAAAGGCCCACTAATCAACGATCCGAAACTTGGGGCTGAGGTGTTTACTCTGCTGAACACATCTTACGAGACCGTTCTCCTTACCGAAAGTGACAGATTCAAGCCCGCTATGCGAAAACCTGCCCGCCAGCACGAAGGATATCGGACTCTTCTCGCCGATACCATCAACACAACAGCCACGATACCGAATCATGCATAGCCTTGAGAAGGATCGTGGAGCGCCTCATTCAAGACGGCAAGCTTGACCAATACCTCCATGATCGACCGCCCGCATCAGCCCAGGCACATCGACAGATCAACACGATCAGCGGCGGGTTAACCATCGCCGAGACCAGATGGCGCTCCATCAAAAGCTACGTTCGGGCCGCATGAGCCCCCAAGTGCTCGGCATCGAGAATGGACGCAACTACAAAATGCAAAAGACTGGATGGGAGCCGATCACTTTTACCGAGGAAGAGGAGAAGGGGATCATCTTCCCCACTCGGACCCAATGGTTATCCGAGCAGAGATTGCCGAATTCGACGCGTCGGAAGAGTGCTAATCGACACAGGAGTTACGTGAACGCCTGCTCACTAACGCGTTCGAGGCATTCGATATAGAGGATCG
Organism: Prunus padus; assembly: GCA_024362665.1. NCBI lineage: Eukaryota > Viridiplantae > Streptophyta > Magnoliopsida > Rosales > Rosaceae > Prunus > Prunus padus. Next base: position 809,356 of record JANFAM010000017.1, on the reverse strand, counting down.
GCATGTCAACCGGAGCATCACCCCCTTGCTAAGTTTCTCGGGCGATGTCGCATAACCAATAGGAGTATCCAACTTCCCTTGACCGTAGGCACCGCACCAAAGACAACCTTCATCTACACCACTTTCCTTATCGCCGATTGCCCGACAAAGATACAATGCCATCATAGGCAGGCCACTCGCCAAGATGAAAGCTTTCCTATCGCCCCATATGCCGTTGATGAAATTCTACCCGATCAAGACAAAGCCAGGTGCGTGGCGACCAACTTAGCGCGCGAACGTGCTATGTGTCATCCTTCGCCCCCGCCAAATCGCTACCAAAGGAGGCTCGCGCTTCCAATGCCGCACCTTCATCACCCAACCACCAAGGGAACGATCGGCCAGACGATCCTCGCGATATGTCAACCACGCCACAGCGCAACCAGTTGAGGAATTAGAGTCGGTTGTGCTATCGAAGGACCAGTAGGACCGACAGTTCGCATCGGCACGCAGGCTCACCAAAGCCCTTCGGCTGAATTCATCGCCTTCCTAAAAGCCAACTCAGGAGTCTTTGCCTGGTCGTATGACGACATGCCTGGCATCTCCCCTGATGTCATCTGCCATCGGCTCAGCCTCAACCCGGCTTGCAAACCTGTGAGGCAAAAAAGAAGATCGTACGATAGCGAACGGTATTCTGCCATGAAAGTCGAAGTAGACAAACTGAGGGCGATCGCCTTCATTAGGGAGGTCGATTACCCAATTTGGTTGGCTAACTCGGTCATGGTAAAGAAATCAAACGACACATGGCGCATGTGCCAAGACTACACCGACTTGAACAAGGCATGTCCCAAGGACGCTTTCCCCTACCTGAATTGATCAACTGGTTGACGCCATCGCAGCCATGAGTTGCTCACTTCATGGATGCCTATTCGTGCTATAATCAGATTTTCATGCATATCGCCGATCAGGAGCACACGGCGTTCATCACCGACAAGGGCCTTTCTTGTTACAACGTGATGCCCTTCGGTCAAGAATGCCGAGCAACCTATCAACGCCTAGTAAACAAGATGTTCGCGGAGCACATCGGCAAAGACGATGGAAGTCTATGTCGATGACATGTTGGTCAAGAGCAAGACCTCTGGTCAACACCTTCGTAATCTGTCCCGGATGTTCAAGTACTCAAATATTACAAGATGCGACTCAACCCCGCCAAATGCGCGTTCGGGGTATCTTCGAAAGTTCCTTGGTTTCATGATCACCAAAGAGGTATCGAGGCTAATCCAGAAAAATCAAAGCTTTGTTGAATATGCAGTGCCAAGGACACGAAGGAGATCCAAAGCTTAACGGGTCGCGTCGCAGCCCTCACACGATTCATATCTAAGGCTACCGACCGTTGTGCTCCTTTCTTCAAGGCACTTAAAGGCCCCAAGAAGCAAATCCTCTGGACCTCCGAATGCGATGACGCCTTCAAGAGCTTGAAGGAATATATGAGCAAAGCGCCCTTGCTCTCAAAGCCAACCCCAGGTGAGGACTTGTCATCTACCTATCGGTCTCTTCTTCAAGATGAGCTCGGTCCTCATCCGAAACCTCGAAGGCATTGAGCACCCGTGTTCTACGTAAGTAAAGCCTTACAGGATGCCGAACGCAGATACCCGGAGTTGGAAAAGCTCGCGTTCACCTTGATCACTTCGCACGCAAGCTTCGGCCGTATTTCCAAGCACACGCGACATCGTCTTAACCAATCAATCCTGCGCCAGATCCTCCGTGGCCGAAATCTCCGGCCGATCGATCAAGTGGGCTATTGAGCTCGGGAATTCGATATTCATTATCAACCTCGACCACTCTAAAGGGTCAGTGTGGCCGATTTCATCGCCGAACTAACCCCATCACCTTCGAAGCCCTAGAAGGCTCCATCCTTTGTAAAGACAACACCGAACGACCCATGCCGTCCCCCGCCTCAATGGACACTATATGTGGACGGATCATCCAATCGAGAAAGGAAGCGAGCTGGCCTCGTCCTCATAACACTGCATTTGTCGCAATCGAATATGCGATCCGGTTCCAGTTCAAGACTTCCAACAATGAGGCTGAATATGAAGCCCCATCGGCTGGCCTCCGCTAGCCAAACACATGGGCGCCGAACGGATCACCATTCATAGCGACTCCCAATTAGTGGTCAATCAAATCACTCAGGACTTCAACGCCAAGGAACCATCCATGACCGCGTACTTGTCCAAAACACTCACCGTTGAACACTTTCGCCGAATACAAAATTCGACAAATCCCGAGATCCGAGAACAGCCATGCAGATGCATTATCTCGATTGGCTTCGGCAATCGACGACAGTGTTCGGCCGTCGGATCCGGTGGAGGTTTTGTCGGCACTCAAAGATTTCCAAATGTAAGTATTCACCGCTCAAAGACACCCTGCCGGATGGACCCTCTCCTCACCTTCCTCAAGAATGGCACCTGCCGAACGACAAAGCGTAAGCAAGAAGGATAAGATACCGTTCGGGCGCGATACTTGATTCTTGACAACACGCTATACCGCCGGGTTACACCATGCCTTACCTAAAATGTGTCACAACGACAAAGGGGATTACGTCCTCCGCGAAATACACGAAGGAGTGTGCGGTAACCATTCGGGGCTAGATCGCTTGCACACAAGGCCATTCGACAAGGGTATTATTGGCCCACCGTGCATGAGGACGCTTAACAAAATGGCTAGAAGGTGTGACAAGTGCCAACGCTTTGGCACGATCCTCACCTTCCCGCCGAACCCCTCACCCCCATCATCAGCCCCTGGCCCTTTGCACAATGGGGACTCGATCTCATTGGCCCGATGCCACAAGGGAAGGGCCAGGTCAAGTTCGCGGTGGTTGCCGTCGACTATTTCACCAAGTGGGTCGAAGCCGAGGCTCTAGCTATCACACGCTTCGCCGTAATCGAGAACTTCGCCTGGCGTAACATCATTTGTCGCCGGAGTTCCCCACGCAATCACGATCGACAACGGCAAGCGCTCGATCGCGCCTCTTCAAGCAATTATGTTCACGATACAAGATCAACCTCTTCTTCGCATCTCCGGCCCATCCACACCCAACGGACGGTGGAAGCCATCAACAAGATTATCAAGCGCATTAATCGAAAAGAAAATTGGACGATGCCAAAGGTTCTTGGCCCGAAAAACTTCCGTAAGTTCTTTGGTCGATCCGAACGACCGCACGCGACATCAACCGGAGAAACCCCGCTTTCTCTCGCATTCGGCATGCAGGCGATCGTCCCGGTGGAGATCGGCGAGTCCTCATACCGAATCGCAACATTTCGCTCAAGACAATAAAGAACAACTTTTGCTGAACCTAGATCTCGATCAAGAGCGCCGAACCACCGCCGACCTTCGAACATAGCATACAAACAACGCACCGCTCGGTACTATGATTCTCGCGTCAAGCCTCGATCATTTAAAATTGGCGATTGGGTCATGCGCAAGGTTTCTTTGGCTACGAAGAACCCAACCGAGGGCACACTAGGGCCTACCTGGGAGGGCCCATACGAGGTTATCCGTGTCTGCCGACCTGGTGCGTACAGATTGCGAGATTCCGAAGGAAAGACCCTCGGTCATCCTTGGAACGCCGATCACCTGAAATATTATTTTAAGTAAACTTCAACGCCTTCGGCATCTGCTTACTCCATATAAACTACTATGCCTTCGGCATCTGTTTACATAAAGTAAACTAGTACGCTTTCGGCACTTTCTAATCTTTATGTAAGTTATAATGCCTTCGGCATCTACTTTTGTATAGTGCCTTCGACACCAACTCTTGTATAATGCCTTCGGCATATGATTTTCAATACCGAAACATTTGAAAGGCAAACATGCTTCAATTCATTTCAAAAAATTGTTTCCGTGCCCATAAGCCTCATAATTCATTACAAAACCAAAAATAAGATCCTAACTAGACAGAAGATGGGCCATCGCCCTTGTCGGCCTCTTCATCTCCTCCATCTTCTTCTTCATCTTCTTCCTCCCCGCCAGATATCATAGCCTCTGTCACTCCTTCGGGCAGAGGGGAGGGGCTTTGTTCACGAAATCCAACTCCAGCCTCCTTGCCATAGTTGTATCGCCGAACGTGCTGCAGAAGCTTCTTGCTCGCCTTCCCACTTCGTCATCAACCAAGTCCTCAAATTCAGCCGAGGTCTTGTACTTGGCAATGGCTTCCTCCGCCGCTTCGCTCGCCCGCTGCAGCTCCTCCTCCTCGGCCAACTCCATGGCCTTCTGCCTCTTCAAGAAGTGACCCGAGCGGCATCGCACACGGCTGCAGCCCTCTCAGCCTTCGAGCTTCTCCCAAGCCTCTGTGACCTCATGCCCAAGATCCAGCAGCTTCGATGGGCATCTTCTTTTTCCCTACGGCCGATGGTTCTCCCGCATGACTTCGGCAGCTGGGCGATCCGGGCCTTGGCTTCAGCAGCCTTGGCCAGGGCTCGACTATGAGCACGTGCAGACTTACGCATCGTCACGAAGAGGTCCATGGAGCTCGCAAAACAAAAACAAAAATGTCAAGTTTACCAAAGATCGGCATTGACGCCTATGAAATAAAGCGTAAGATATGAAGGGCGGTACTTACAGCGGCATGAAGCAGAAGCTCTTCTCCAACTCCTCGGCATAGCTGTCCTGGACGAATGGAGTCGATCTCTCCCAGCTCCAATCGCCCCGTCAATCATGGTGTTGACAAAGGAACAGTCTTCCGAAGACATGCGAGGGTAACTTTCTCCTTCCCCTAGCTTCGTCCATCTCCTCCTCATCCTCCTTGAAGATACCCTTCAAGAAGGCAGCACCTTCGGTTTCTTTGGGGCCGGACCCATCTCGAGGCTCCCAGACACTTCTTCAAATTGGCGCTTCCCCGCCACTTCTTCGACGGCTCGCCGAAGGGCCTCCGCCTCCCGAACTTTCTTCTCTTGCGCGCTTTCTAGACCCTCCAAAAAAAAGCTGCCCCCACTGCATCAAGCTGAGTTACCTTCGGTTTCTTCCTTCGACTTCGGCTTCTTCAGGCCGCAGCAACGCGACGCCGATCACGCTCATTAACTCCATCCCCGCAGTCACTACATAAGACACAAGGAAAGGATAAACAATCAACAAAAGAGAACACACACCAAAGTCGATCCCATTGATAGCTACTTACTCTTATTCACCAACTTGACCTTGATCAAGTTCGCCGCCAAAGCAATCTCCTCCACTCCCTATCGGCTTGAGGACGATCGCCCTTACCCGCTCGCAGTCACTGGCGTCTCCTTCGGTCCAGACCGGCAATTTCTTCCCTACACGTAAACAGAGTTCAAACACATCAAGATCGGCATGAACGACTATACAAAAATATACTTATACAAACACCAAAAGTTTATGGTCAGCCATTTCCTATCACCTACCCGAGGATCGGAAATCTGTGGGGACCCGACTCTCCAAGGTTACCTTCGGATCAGCCACCTCCCGATTGCCGAAGGCAAAGCACCGACGCTTCCTCCATGACTTCGAGACGAAGGCACATCATCCACAAAGTACCCTCGACTCCCGCCTTGACAGCTTGGTTTGCACCCAACCTCCTTTCTCCTTCGACATGGCCCTAGCCTTCGTCACGCTATACAGATAGCCAAACTGCTCCAACGTCGGCTCCGCCTCACCAAAGAAGACAGAATGCGAAAGGTCCTCAAAGATGGTGATCCAAAAATTGGGATTCATCTGTGGCCGGCGCATAACCGATCCGTGCCAAGATCTTCTCGCACCCATGGGTGCAAAGGCAAATAAAACCCAACTTGAAGATATCCGTAAAAATGGCCACATGACCCTCGGGAGGAGCACTCAACAACTCATTCTCACCAGGGATCCGCAGCCCGACCGATTCTGAATCCCCCAATGCTCCCGGCCGAACCAAATCCTCTTGGTCGCCTCATTTCTCTCCGCATCATCAATATCCCATTGTTTTTCCAAGGGCCTCACCATCGGTACCCTAATACCACCACCAACCACAAGAACCAAAGCTTCGGCCCAAGGCCGCCCTCCCGGATGTCGACGTTTCGCCTTGGTAAGCCCCTCGGCGATGGGTCTTGAGTATCACCCATCGATAGTCACAGAATGCCCTCGTCTGTTTCTACCCTACTCTCTTCGACGGCCACAGTTCGACAACATCCTCACCGACTCAGATTCAGCTGTTTCGGTTGACTCACCTTCGGGATACTCACCGATCCTACTCACCTCCGAGTCACTCTCGACATCTACAAACAAAAAGGGGATACCTAAGCACTCACCACAAGATCACCCAGAGGACTTCCTAAAGTTTTTCTATGTGTTCATGCGAGTTCTATATGTTCATGCGAAATTCTTCCAAAATTCAAGCAACATTCAAACAAAAAGGAGTCTTCAATCTTTCAAAAAGGCAGAATGAGTCACATACCTTGTTTTTAGCCACCGTCGGTTAGATCGGAAATCGCCTCCGCCGTGAGTACCTCGTCGGAAATCGCCTTCACGGAAATCGCCTTGTCGGAAATCGCCTTAGCCGAATTTGCCCTTTTTCACAAATTCTCTCAAAAAAGCAAAGTGTCACCACAATGCTCCCTCTACTATTTTTATACTATGGCCGAAGACCAAACGTCGCCATAAATGCCTTTGATCTTCACGCCCAACTCTTGGCTAACACATGGCACCCATGCACGGGCGAGGCAGAAGCTAAAACGTCGCCTTGGGAATCTCCCACACCGATCCCACGGCTCCATGCCGATCGGTACATCCTCTTCGGATTGGCTCAGGAAACCTCCCCACCGATCGCGCTCCATCATGCCGATCGGTAAGGTCTCTTCGGATTGGGATTGGGAATCTCCCACACCGATCCCACGGCTCCATGCCGATCGGTACATCCTCTTCGGATTGGCTCAGTGGAAACCTCCCCACCGATCGCGCTCCATCATGCCGATCGGTAAGGTCTCTTCGGATTAGGATTGGGAATCTCCCACACCGATCCCACGGCTCCATGCCGATCGGTACATCCTCTTCGGATTGGCTCAGGAAACCTCCCCACCGATCGCGCTCCATCATACCGATCGGTAAGGTCTCTTCGGATTGGGATTGGGAATCTCCCACACCGATCCCACGGCTCCATGCCGATCGGTACATCCTCTTCGGATTGGCTCAGGAAACCTCCCCACCGATCGCGCTCCATCATGCCGATCGGTAAGGTCTCTTCGGATTGGGATTGGGAATCTCCCACACCGATCCCACGGCTCCATGCCGATCGGTACATCCTCTTCGGATTGGCTCAGTGGAAACCTCCCCACCGATCGCGCTCCATCATGCCGATCGGTAAGGTCTCTTCGGATCGGGGTTGGGAATCTCCCACACCGATCCCACGGCTCTACGCCGATCGGCATATTCTCTTCGGATCGGCTTCGTCGTCTTCAAAGACCTATGCCAAGCTCCTTCAAAAAAAAAAAAAAAAAAAAAAATCCTTCAAGTTTCTCGCTTACAGGAACATCATTACTTGACAACTTGGGGACTACAACATGGAGTTAGCACCACAACACACATAATCCATCTCAAGGGCCGCTTGGTCCCAAACCAAAAGCAAACACCGGCAAGTCCCCAACCAAGAAGTTCCTTCTCAATCGGAAACTTGGGGACTCCTGTTTATACCATATCTTATCGGGCCCTTCAGACCAACAAGCCCAGCCCACTGGCCCAATAAAACCCTAGGACACGTGGCAGCCACACGTGCCATGCCCACGAGTCCCACATCGGAAAATAACAACATGTTGCCTCTCCCATCTTCCTATAAAAGGGGACTTACCCCACTACAAAGGTAATGACATTTTTGAATACCATAGCTTCATCCATTTACTCCATACTTATCCGACTTAAGCTTCTGAGTGCCTACGGCCGGTACCACACCGGCCGAAGCCGTTCACACTTGTCTTCTTCCCCTTTTTACAGTGTCTTACCTGTCCGCCGAAGGTTCCCTGCATCAAGGCATCATTATTATCATCATCATCTAAGTTGGGCTCAAATAGGGTCCTCCCATTTTTGAGCGTCAACACATGTGGTTATTATCTCAACCAGTACCTTTTGAGATCACCACTGGAAGTTGGAGATGTCTCACCATCTGTAAAACAAGAAGACATACTAGCCCTATGCTCCAGTCGAACAGCATGGCCTCCGTTCATGTTGTTGTTATACCTTGGGCTCTTCAAGTTAGAATCTGAAGTGCCATTGTCAGGAACTGGGAACGATAAGCGTTTTCTTGCAGACCCTGGCTTCTCTCTGTCATGGGCTGAATGCCTTTGCCTTGGTGCGCTCTGTGACCGAAGCCGAGCCTTGGTTGATGCTGTGGCAGCCATGTAGTTTGGCACTTCAGAACCACTCATCACTCCCACGAACCCATTGTTGTAATTAGTGGAGCCTAAGTTGAAGTTGGGTGTATGTGGAGGCATTGGATAGTTCCCCTGATCTCCTCTAACTCTAACACTGCAACGAGGACTAGCTGAGTGCACTTGAAGATTTCTTGAGATTGATGCAAATGGTGTGATTGGTGATTGGAGGGAGGGACTTGTCTGGCATAGATGTAAAGCAGAGGCGACTGGATCATATGACTGAGGAGGCAGAGGCACTCTTTGTTGTTGGTGGTAGTGCAGCTGTCTCTGATAATTATATTGATGATCTGCTCTTTTGGAATTGGGGGTACTTGAATAAGAGTAAGGTTGAGAAGTGTCCATTTCAACGGTTTTTATGGGGTCTCTTTGCTGATCACATGAAGCTCTGCCTGCATAGTTCTCACATTGCTTTCTTCTTGTCCACCCATCAAGCAAATTAAATTTCTCTTCTAGCTCCTCATGCTCATGACCAACATCTTGGTCACCACTGCCGGTTTTCCATTTCTTTTTATGAAACCATGCACAAAATAAAAGTTAGAAATTATGAGCTAATTGCAGAAGTTAAAGAATGTGCAGAGATGTTCCAGAAACTAAAAAGACAGAACATGTGGTGGATGATCAAGACCTGGTTAGAGAAGGCATAAGAAAGAGTACTTCTTTCACGTTTCAAGGCAGCTTGTTTTGTTTTGTGTAGCATGGCTTGAATTTGCTCTAATGTCTTTGGGTGGACATCATCCCAATGGATTAGATCATCTAAGGTGCCGCTCTCTTCATCTTTTGACTGCTTAAATACACAATTAATTAAACAGAGATCACAGATGAAGCTTTTAACTCGTAAAAATTAAATAATGACTTAAATCATATTGTATAAATTAATTATATCTTACAATGGACTCCCTCCTGTCTGTAAAATGTGATCCCCATAAGCTATTGGGATCACTAAAAATGGAATCTGCGCTGCTTTCATATGAAAGCCTCTTTGTCCGTTGGTCAAGAACCCGAGCTTGCACTCGAACCAGAGCTTGCATGCATTGTAGAGTCATCTTTGCCCTCTTTCTAACATTGTGGCCTCTCACCAGTGCTTGAAGCTTCACCAGCCCCTTGAGCGCCCGAAGAGCTCTTCTCGCCTTCAACATTTTCCAAAATCCATCAATGAAGCTAATATGTTATATATACATGGCATTGGCTTGTAAAAAGTTATCAATTACCATATATCCTCTGAAGGCAGTCTGAATAACAATGGCAGCATAGCCTCTAACGAAAATGGAAGGCCTGCAATTAGACTTAGTTAGACGAACAGCTTCCACTTCTGCTTGCACTGTGGCAACTGCTGTCGTGGCCACGGCCATGGCAAGAGCGTCAGCAGAAGCCTCATGATGACCTGCCATAGTTGCAGGTTGAGTGGTGGCTCTGGCATCAGCAGAGGTGGTAGGACTAGGACTTAAGCTTCTTGCTTTACTATGTTGTACATGTATAAATGTTTCCTGACTCACAGGCTTTCTAAAAATCCATCTGCGTTTTCCTCTCTTCTGCAAAAACATACCCAAAAACCTGCTTTCAATAATTTGGTGAACAAGAACTTCATTTACAGACCTCGTCATAGAAGAATCACAAAGCTAGCCATAGCAAAGTTAACAAACAAACATGCAGTAATAAATTTGTCTATACAAAGCCTTGTAGCAAAGTTTGTACATTTTCTTCATGATCCTCTTGCTCGTGTAGTTCTTCTCTCCTTCTGGTGTTGCTTCTCTCACTCTTGGTAGGAGACCTGAAAGCCCTTTTGACCGCAGTTAACCACGAGCCCCCTCCAATCTTCCCCATGAAAATGTTGACTGGTAAAAACTCAAAAACTACAATAATGGTAAAACAACCTGATCCTATTATATGAAGCGTGGGGATTTCTTTGGGATATAGTAGCTTCTTGTTTGAATTAATGCTTAAGGCGCAGAACAACAAATTATGTGCGTCTGCTAGTCTAATCCATGCATTTAGGAGCAGCCTGGCAGGAAGGCCTTTCACTGTATGTGTGAACATATAACGTTAATATAAAATGCTAAAGGAAAGGAAATGCTGTTTTCTTGTGGCATGGAGGATATTAATGGAGCACTGTGTCAGACTAAATACTCTCGAGAATGCTGAAAGCTGAGGCAAAGATGGGGAGGAGGGCTTAGCTTTTGCTTTTGCTTTATTTGTCTGTGTTAAAATAAATAAATAAATAAAAAGAAGGAGAGAGCTGCAAAAGAAAAGAGTAACATTAAAATGTAGTATAGTAGTAAGATGTTATGAAATCATATAATCATAAACCCTAAGCAAAAGAGTTTCATTTGAGTCATTACTAAACACTAAGAATCGATGCAGTTTGAGAGGAGTCAGTCTTGTATTTATGTACAAAGTTAGAAATAGTGCATTCCAGTACAACAGTCAAACTTTCTCGGATTCTCTGAATTCTCTGTGTCTTTCTTTCTTTCTGTGTGTTTATAGGTAGGTGAATATTTGAAACCAGTTGCTTCTGAAAAGTCCGCCATAAGCATTAACAAGGAGAAACAACAAAGAATGACCGCTGACTGACATCTCACTTTGGTATACTCTATACCACGAGAGAAATTCTCATGGAACGAGGATAACATTTTTTGCTATCTCCAGCTAATAACACAATGAAACATGTAATAACTTTTTCACCGCTATCGTTGTATCGATTTAGACAAGAAACAAGACTATAACTGTGAGTTTCTCTCCTATACCACAGAATAAAAACACAAATTAAGTACTCTGCCTCACTTCTTATATGGGGCCCAAATTGTCCTCAGTTGGTCAAATGACACAGGAGCTCCTATTGCTGCTAGCCCGTGAATGATTATGTTACGTTTAAATGGTTAAGTGGGATTCTAATGTCTAATTAACTTTGGCAAACAAATAGCCCCTACCTACATACAAAATAATTGCATAATCTTTTAGTTTTCATTTTCTCAGACTGAAGAGATAAGGAGGAAAAAGACAAAGATGGATTTGTGGAGAAGATAATATCAAAACCTTGTGCTGGACAAGGGGTTGTCTGAAAATATCTTTAAAGCAAAAGGGTCTCATTACAAAATCACATTTTCTATGGCATACAACGTGGCAAGATCAAGATACATGTCATGACATGGATCTTTCCGGAAAGCATGAGAAAAATGTAAAATTTACTAGTGTGGTTGGGTCCAGAAGTTTCACTGTCTCTAACGTTCAAGACCCTTCTTCAAGCTTCCGTCCCAGAATCCCATTACCTATATATTGCATAACGATCACTGCCCACCTCAACAAGCAATCTCAAAGTTCTAATTGGCAAAAAGAAGGAGAAGCTCACTGTAGAGTATAGAGCCACTTCGCAACCACTGTAGTTTCGTATATTTTCTTTCTGTATTAGCTTTTAGCAATCACCATGTCTTCAACTTTGGCTTTGTCATCTTCATCACCTTTTCTATCAACCAAAGCCAGGTCTTCAATCAAAACAAATGTCACTGCGCCGTGCTCAGCCACCTTTCCTTCACGGCGGCATAGGCTGCCCGTGGTGAGAGCTCAGGCTGGTGGAGATGACAAGTTGGACGTGCAAGTCAATCAGGGCAACCAAGGAACAGAAGTCGAGAGGAGGCCAAGGAGGTTGGCTGTCGACATTTCACCTTTTGGTAAGTGTCACGATCTCTCATCAGTTTTTCTTTAATTGAATTCTGACTTGTTTGAACAGAGGAAACAGAGGAAAATTAGACAGGAAGTTCTTAATGTTTATTTAACGGTTCTTTGTTTCTTTAAAAGCACCATCAAACTTGTTTGCTTAAAAATGGGTTTCAATTTGATTGCAGGTTGATGTGGATTAATTGCAAGTGGACAATATCGCTCAAATTAATATAGTGATAAGTAGAGTGTCGTTCCAACAGGGATCAAGTTAACCTATTAAATACTAGAATGATTTATTCCTAATTATAATTGAATTAAACGATGAGAGAATTATGGTGATTAAAATGTAATTAAGCAAGGAAATTAAAAATAAGTAAATAATATAATAGATGAAAACAAAGATGATAAAGTACTAGGGCACCGATTTCACCTAGCTAATCCCACCCAAATCCTTCTAGCTTGTTAATCCTAATTACCTAACATGTTGATAATCGTTTTCCCTTACCTCACCAATACTCTCTTCCGAGTTATATTAGTTGTGTTCCTCACAGTCAACCCACTCTATTCCTAGTTATGGATTTAGATAGCTAAGAACCCATTAAGATTTGTGGAAAACATTTAAAGATTACACAAACCATAACCTAATCTTCCGAGTCGGCTATGTAATTTATGGTACTTGTTACAAGAAGCTATTTATTAGGCATCTCCTTCCGGTCTCAACCCAATTCTTCCAATCATGCAATTAGTGGCCAATTAATTGAAGGCATTAAGAACGGTAACAAGCACTCAACATGTATAGATAAATAAAATTAACAATATCAAAGAATTTGAGTATTCATAGCTAGGCTACATCGTAGCCCTAGTAAAAGAAATTAGTTCATGAATGACTTATTGAGAATCATGACAGTTGATGAAGACATGAGCGGCACCGAATTCTCCAAGTTGAACGCCAAGGTTGCGCAAGCTTTCTTCTTATGCTTCTTAGGGCTTTCGGCCATGAGTATGAGTATGTAGGAATTTGATGGCTTGAAAGTGTAGAGAGGAGTGTTGGTGGATCCTTTGATCAATGACCTAAACTCTCTATTTATAATGCTCCTAGAAATCCTACCTATCTAAGGTAATTACAAATATTATAAAAATAGGATTCCTACTAAATTAGGGTCTTCTTTATTTCTCCTTGTTGACTTGGTAGACTTGGAATCATCTTGAACTAGGAAATTTGATAACACTCCTTGTGATGAAAGGAATAACTTGGCTTCTTTCCAATTAATCTTCAATCTTCATCTTTTTTGCCCTTTTTAGCTCAATTTCTCCTATTCCATAAATCCTACACAAATCTCACAAAACATATTAAAACAAACAATTTAAATAAAGGATAACAATAATTAAATAGATAAATGGGGCATAAAATATATATAAAATATGACTTATCACAGGTTTATTGGATCCCATCTCCCCAGTAAGGACGATGCGCCAAATGCTGGACACAGTGGACAGGCTCCTGGAGGACACTGTGACATTGCCAGGCAGAAACAGAGCATCAGGGGAAGTACGTGCGCCTTGGGACATCAAAGATGATGAACATGAGATCAAAATGAGGTTTGACATGCCGGGCCTCTCCAAGGAGGATGTCACGGTGTCTGTAGAAGATGATGTTCTTGTTATAAAGGGAGAGCACAAAAAGGAAGAAAGTGGTGATGATCCATGGTCGAGCAGGAGCTTTAGCTCCTATAATACCCGCCTTCAGCTTCCTGATATTTGTGAGAAAGACAAGATAAAGGCAGAGCTTAAGAATGGTGTTCTTTACATATCCATTCCCAAAACTAAAGTTGAACGCAAGGTCATTGATGTTGCGATCCAGTGAAAGCAAGCTTCTCTGTTTGTATGAAGTAGCAGTGCGCTTCTGCTCTAAGTTTTGTGGCTTTTTAGTTTGTGTGTTGTTTTGGTCCCTTTTGTTGTGCTTTCTTGCAATGTGTAAAGTTTCTTCTAACAGAATATAAACAATAAAAATCCCAATTATATATGTATACACACACATATATATAAGCACATTCCATCTAAAAAGGTTAGTTTCAGCTTCATCCCAAAATGCCTCTGCATTTGGGAACTTCATTGCCAGAGAGATGAAATTTTATTTTTTGGTGAGCAAAAGTTTAGGGGAGGGAGACCCTAGTCCCACACCAGAGTTGGGGGCAAACCTGCAACCTAGAGCCGGTTGGACTGATGCAAGGGACCTCCTACCTCCGGAATGGAATTACACAGGACATTTTCTAGATTATCCAATGCTTGTGCCATTATTGAAAAAAACACCCCTTTTGATTGCCTCAGCCCCCATCAGTTAGCATATGAAGATGGGAAAAGCCAAATTATTAATCACGTCAAAAAGCATGACTTCATTCTTTTACCACCTAGGATTTCAACGTGAATTGTTTAAGAAAATGTGTAGAAAGTACGCAAACACTTTATATTAATTAATTGTTAACCGTATATTATATATAGATTTGTGTCCGCCCAGTGATTACTAAGTAAGAACCTACCTAACAACTGCACAGAAGATGAGAGTTCATGACTGGAAAAATATTAATGGCCATTCAGTACGTGTTTCGCAAGAAAGCATTCAACTTGTTGAAAAAGTAATGCATATTTGTGTAGATGTAACTACACAATTCTAGAAAACTTAAGAAATTACAAACTTGATTATGGAATATTGGCAACACAAAAAAAAATATAGAGAATATTCTAGATAAAGCCACACACTTGTGGCTGGAGAAAAGAACAAGGAGGTGGAGCAAGGAGGTGGAGCATGATGGCTAAACAATAGCCACAAAAATATAGAAGTTTCTAGTAAAAGCCACATACTTGTGGCTGGAGTAAGAGACCAAGTCGATGGACTTGGTGATGTCGGCAAAGAAAAGAACTCCCAAACTATAAGGGAGACATGAGCTATCCAAATCAAAATATGTTGAGGAGCTAATAAGCTCACCAATCTAAGTGAATGGTCAAATAGTCCAAACTATTTTAAATTAAATGTAGTGGTCAATAAGCCAATAAGTTAAGAACGAGGCCAATTAGCCTACATCAAGCCATGTACTATTCTCCTTCAGTGTAATAAAATCACTTTGTTTCAACTATTGTCAATTATCCTAAACCCCTTCACCATATAAACCAACAATGGTATCAGAGCAACACACATCACACCTCCTAAATTCCAACAAAACAGATGAAAACATGTTGATATAATTATAACCTGCAGGCGCTTCTTTTCTGACAAACTAAGTTATGGTTATTAACAAAACGCTGGAAAGTAACTTTACTCGCTTCCTTCAAGTTCAGGAATGGATTCAAGCTTCGGCTTCCAATTTGTTGAAGAATCAGCAGAAGAACATGATTTCTGCTCAAGCCCTGAAGCTGAAAGAACCTTCTGCACTGATATTTGCTTTGTCAATAGCTCTTGAAGCTGCTGCTTTGTAATGACGATCTTCATCCTACTTGTAGCAGCCCTGTCCTTTTCTGTAACATCCACAGATGAAATAACACTTGCACTGCTTGCATCACTTGCAACAGAACCCAGAAGAGGAATCATATAGTAAACCTTCCCAAGCTTCAGTTTGTAATTAGGAGGGAGAAGCTCTGAAACTTGCTTTGATACACTAATACCAGACCCCGAAAAGTTCATCAACATGTCCTTAACAAGGGTTGGTGCCCTGAATTCTAAAACTTTCCCATCTGTCTTCACAACCCTCAAAACGTTCTCCTCCTTTGAAAGACAAAAACAGTTGCCCATTTTTCTTCAGAGCTAGAGACAAGCTATATATGTGCACGTAGTTATAGTTCTAGCTAGTACTGGGATAATGGAGCCAATTAGAGGATGTTAAATATGTATCTCTCAAAATGGTGATCCTATAACTTGCTTCAAGAGAGAGAGAGAGAGAGAGAGATTTGTAGTTGTATTAACTATTGCTGGTGTGAAGGAGCAAAGGTGACATGTATAGTGTGTGAGAAGGAGGAAAGGTGGCATAAAATAAGCAAGGGCACAAGAAATGAGGGGTTTGTTTAGTGCGGAATGAAAGGAAGAGAGATAGAAAACTGTGTTTCTGTTGTTGAGAGAATGAGAATTGGGAGGCAAATGAAGAGGGAATGAGAGATTTATAAATCCTGGTGGTCTTGTTGGTTGGGGTAAAGAAAAGGAAAAGATAAATTAGTCGTCAACACGCATGCAAGGAGAGGTCGGTTTAGTGGAGGGAGGCGCATTGGCATTGCCGACCAATGCCTTTCTGCTTTATTGATTTCTTTCACTTTCTAATACTAGAAGCCTACATAATTTAAAGTCACACAGAAAATCCTTACATCTGCTGCTCTGCAACTACATGCCTATCAACTTTTTTATTTATTCAAATTTTGTGATGTACAAGTGGCATAGCACTGTAGGGTGGACACTACTTTAGAGTCTTTAGACTATATGAATGAGTTTTATATTGAGGAGGGGCCAATGAAATCTTCTTCAACAGATTCAAAGAAAATTTTGGTTGAAATTTTGTACACCTTATTTTGGAGGCTTGTAGGGTAGATATGCATCATCCTTATGGCTTTGGTGATGTTAAAAGAAGCATACATAATTGTTTGTTGCAATCGAGGAAGGAAGGGGAGACAGCTTCAACTAGTTTTAGCCTTTTAATTAATTACTGGCAAAAGACATAAAACAATAACTAAATAAAGGAGGTTTGGTGGGACTGAACTGAAACCCAAGAGAAGTACTGTGCATGATCTTCCTTATTCAGTATTTCTATGTTTAAGAATGCTGAAATAAAATCTCCTCTTTTATTTATTTATTTTAATTTGCTTGCTTCAAGGAGTCGTAGGTGTGTATTGTTGACACTGAGGGAAGGTCATTATCACATTAGAGAGAAAGATTGAGGGAAAAAGAGGTGAAATCAGAAGACAAAGATCCCCTGCTGACACAAAAGCACACGTCTTATGTTTAATTTATTGAAGAGCTGGCTTACAATAAAATAGGTCATTTAAATAGAGTGGTGTTAAACTAATTCTAAAATTAATTGAGTATATCCTAATATTTTAATTAAAATATAAAATTAAATAGAGTAATTTTTACTTTACTACAGTAAAGTTTAATCACTTTTAGAGTTCGATACATGAAATTTTTTTCATCTCAATTGTATACATAAAGTTGATTTTCTTACCACTTTCATACATATCGTCAGTATTTCCGTTAACAACTTTATTAAATGCTGACGTTGTAGTAAATAAGCCCCACAAACTATATAAAAATAAAAAATAAAAAACAGATTTTACAGATTTTTTTTTTTTTGGTCTGTGAGAACCTCAAGATGCCCAACTTCATCTGGCACACCAATATCTATTTCCCTATCAAATCTTCCAAACATTTTAAGAGCTGGATCAATGCTATTGATTTGTGGGCTTCACAACAATTGATTTGAAAAGCTAAGGATGCCTTAGTGGCAACTCTTCCAATTCGCGAATCTAAGCCATTTGTTTCCAAACTCCACCAACATTTAAATAGGCTCCCATTCAATAGGTATTCCTAATATTCCCTTTTCATAGGCTTCCCATCACAGAGATTTTGGTGTTAGGAGCTACCATGCAATACTCAGGGAGATCGGTTTCGTCAATATCCACAACAAATCCAACAACCACCATCCAACTGAACCCACTAAAGAACGGCGAATCTGAAAGGGTACCAAAGAACGGGAAAGAAAGGAACCATAGAGCTTTTGGGGCTGCGAGAGGGGATGAGTTGGGGTGGCTGTGCTGGGCGCTTTGGGGAAGGGGTGACCGGAAATGGAATAGGGGGAAGATGGAGGTGAGGGGAGCTGACTTAGAAATCAAACCCAAAGGTCTCAACAATCCAGAAATCAAACCCAAATTGGATTTTTGTGATTGTTCATTAATGGATATTCATTATTGAGTAATTGAATTTGGCAACTGATTGATATGGGTTATTGTAGTTTAGTTGGAAGAAGGGAGTAGGACAGAGCACTTGCAAGCGCAGAGGTGCAGGGGTGGTGATAGTTGGTAGGGGGGACTGTCACACTCTAAAATCGAGACACGTGACAGCGGCATGTATCTTGAGGATCCCAAAAGTATAACACCTAGGTCCGATGGTTATACTCCCAAGATTCCTAAAATACGCTAAGCCTTTATAAATAAAACGGGTTGGATCGAGTTGTTAATAACAGCGGAAAAATGAAATAAACATTATAAAATTTTATTAGGGAGAAACCAACCCTAGAGATCAAGAAAGGGTTCCAATAACCTCAGAAAGTTACTTTACAAATCATAAAGATTAAATATTTACCAACCATCCAGAATTTATACATAAGAATGAATTAAATAGGAAGTACACTCAGCTCTGAGGAAAGGAAATCACGACCTGTCAGGAATGATGAGTTATAGGAACCAAATGTGTTGACAGGTCCCGAAACAGCACCAAGTGATGTTCAAGGATTATAATCTACATGAAAAAGTAGGGGTGAGCATCACATACGTTCATTTGCCTCGTATGAGGCTCCCGGCCAGGTTTTAAAATAGATAATAAAAAATAATAATAATATATTGAACTCTTGATTTATATAGAAATCAGTGAAAGAATATGCACAAATACAAACCATATGCATTTGTGGTTTCATCCAAAACAGTTGGCATGCTCACACAACTTTTGCAGCTAGCTTGTATTTGCTTCTCTGATAACCGATCCTTAAAGACCAACTACCCCTACCAAAAATAAAAATATAACCAACTTACTTGGTACGGTAGCGAGAGTGTCCATTTCAACGGTTACACCTCGTTGACTACACCTCACGCGTAGGGTATTTGTATAGTCTGTCCGCGTAACCCCTTTGGAGGTTTAGGAAATAGAAACCCAAGGAAGTCACTATGCCCCTTTCACTCTCAGGTCGTTGAGGATAATGCCCGCATGCATATACCCTCCAAACTTTGGAAAATCAAAGCCAAGCATTCATAAAACCAAACAATATGGCATCCAAAACAATGCATCTTTCACACACAATAATATTTATTATGTCATACATACACAAAATACAAGTCCGAGAGTGGGTCTCGTACTTGGAATCCAATGCTTAACCTTGACTTACCCTCTGCACCTTCGAACTCAAACTGGTCACTCTTGAGCAACTGAATCACAATCCAACATTAAGAAATATTACGAAAAATCCTTAGTTGCACTTTAATCCTTCTTCTTGTCTTTAATTGCACTTTGGTCCTTAAACTTAATCCAGATTACAACTTAGTCATTATAAGTCCTTAAAGTTCCAAGTAATTTCAAAATAGTCCTTGTACTTTCTAAAAAGTCCAAACTTTTCCATCTCTGGTCCAAAACGGTAAAATCACGGTATGGTAAAATTAAAATCTAAATAATACTTTGTTGTTCATACACATAGACCAAAGGAATATGTATAATTTAATTCCAGAATTTTAAGGAAGCAAAATGACAACAAAAAAAATCAAATTTGAGGGTTTTATTTTATGAATTTTATCCATTTATTCTTTCATTGTCAATGACCACATATTTTAATATATATTATATTATATAGTACCAGATTATATAAGTTAACACTCTTCCATATATTAATATTATATATGTTTCCCCTTGAGCGCAATGTTGGATATTTGAAACTAAACTAAACTAAACTATCCATGCAAATATCTCTCAAAGTAATTTTTGAGTGTTCCGAGTATATCACATGATTGGTGAAAATATCGACAGTGGACTTGAGTGACTACTGCAAAGTCCAATGATCAAACGTGTTGTGTTACAGATTACAAATTACAATCGAATATTTCAGTAGAATCAATTCTACACCCACTTCATGCCATTGCCATTGGCATAGGGGAGGAAACAATCAAACAAGTTAAAAGAAACAAAGATGATAGAATCCAATCTTGTAGAGATAGATAGAGAGCTACGTGTCACTTCCTAGTTTTATATTACATTAATTTCTCATGAATAATGTCTGTCTTATCGTATGAGGGAGGGCAGGTGACAGGTGTTCTTTGATTACGCTGAGAAAGCCAGATGTTGATGTGCACTAGACTAGAGCAAGCAACATGCGTACGCCTCCTACGCCACAAATTATGACCAAAAACTCTTACTTCTTTAAGAGTTTCTGGTCGTCACAAGCATATCAAAACACTAAAGAGATTGCCAATGGTTCCACCACAATGGTGGTGGATTCCCCCTCCCCCGATAGCACCAAGAATCGAACCCCAGCGGGTTTCTTTCCTCCAACGTAACAAAAAAACACTAAACAGACTAAAGAGATTTCATCATAATGCTTAATAAAATTAAACCATTAATTAGCTCCTCAGAATTCCATTCCAACTCTACAACCTTAAAATAAACCCACATCCCCTCGTAGGTACCAGCAACCAGGGCAAAAGCATAGATAAACACAATGTACGCCAAAATATTTGTTATCTGTGCATGCATACGTCGATATATCTATCACCAGTAAACTAGTCCGGCAACACATGAAAATGTGGTTTACTGCAACGGAGGAGAGCGAGGAGCACGGGGCCGAACAGGTGTCTTTGACGGGCTTACCCTGCATGCATATAATACATTCAAATGACAAGGAGCTCCAAAGTAAATTGCTCCTGAAAGAACATTGGGGTTGGGGGTGGGGGTTGGGGGTGCATTCTGCCAAACTAACCTTATCGGCAGTGATCCCAAAACGACACCACTACAGTTAAGAGCTGCAATTGCGCTTTCAGCCTGCGAATGTAAATAAGAATCATTCTCAGATTATCACTATATGAATTACAGGGCACATCAGAGAGGAGGAGACTAACATTTAACAACAGAAGAAAAAAGACTTTTAGTCTAATCATTCTCGATAAAAATGCAAAATTGATTAAAAGAACAGAAGGACCTTTCCTAGTTGAAAATAATTTGTAAGTTTCAATGGCCCGCATATGAATCATCAATCATCTAAAAACAATGAAGAAGTACAATGACAATATGAACTTGTATACTTGCAGTGAATAAACATGTTTTACCTCAGTTCCTGTTTACCATAATGCAATTGTTACATCGTGACAATGGTAAAAACTTACTGTCATATTCTATTGGAATCAGATAATAAAAACCAACTTCCAAGGTAAAATGGATAAAAAGAATAAAAAGTATTACTCTGATTATAAAACAGTAGTGAAACAATTCCTATTACGAACTATTCTATATTCCAGGTTATATGCAGATCATAATAATTACAGCAAGCTAGCATGAGTGATCAAAATCTTGGAATACAAAGACGACCGGAAAAAATAGGTGGAATGCTATATATAGTAACTCAGACAAGTCCTGTGTCTAAATCTTATCAAACTAATAAGTATATAAGAGAAAAGTTACCACAATAAATTAACTAATTGTTCTAACAGAAAAGAAACGTCAAAATGATTGAGATGATCAAGCAAAACTTGTACATTTGACCTCAAGTAATTAGAACACACAATGGTATGAACTGAGTTCTCCATCAAAGTTTAAGGAGACACCTGCCATGATACAATGTCTACTGGTTTCACAAAAAGAGATGAAAACACACTCACACAAACTCACAGAGCACATAACACAGTAGGCTTGTGAGTGCTAAAAAAACCCAGCATAAATATACAAAGCCATTAGGTCCTTACCACAGTAAATTCAACAAACGCAATACGAGTGGAGTGATGATAATCTCCAAGTAGCCTCAGGCGTTGAACCTATACAATCCAGGAAAATGTCCATACAATAAGGTTGCAGTTTTAGAACGAGCAGCAATAAAAATTTGTCACAGAGGGAAACAGAAACCTCTCCACAAAGTGATTCAAAAAACAGTTTGACATCTGCTTGAGTGACCTGCATCAAGTGAACAACTAAAATCAGGAACAGGTGCACCAGTTCTGGTCCTAAAACACCCAGACGAGATTAAAAAGTTGAAAAATACCTTCTTGTCAATATTTGTACAATAAATAGTTCTTGAGCACATCTCACGCTCGTCATCAGACTGAATACAATAACAGAATAAATCCAAGTAAGAAAAGAACAGGTAAAATCAGCAAAACTTATAATGAATCAGTTTGTAACACTCAAACTGCAATAAATTTATACAAATATGTATATATATATATATATATATATATATATATATATATATATATATATCATAATTAGTAGAATGATATATTGATGACAAACAATCAAGTACGGTCCTCACCCTTGGCAAAAATGTTGGATTAACAGGTGCAATTGCAGTTTTTGAAGGTAGCACTCTCACTGGATAATAGCCAAGCATGGTTCCTGACAGACTCAAAGCAACCCTTGCACCTTCTGCAAATATAAAATAGTTGATTCAGCATAACAAGACAAACATTCATCAATTCATAGTAACAAGACATAGATACGTCAATGTACTTGAAGTAGATTAGCTTTTGATAATACCTTCATCTGTAAACTCAACAAAGGCAAATCGAAGAATGGAATTTGGATCACCGCATACACGACAGTCTACAACCTTTTGGAAGAAGACAGGAAAGAACTCAGAATTATGATCCACCATTCTGGCATAATCTCTATTGAACGAGTACATATGAGAATAGTAAAAACTTGCTTACATGTCCGCAACTAAGAAAGAGAGCAGCCAGGTTCTCTTCAGTAACCTGATATGCAGAAAATGAAGTGACAGTTATACAACTATTATTATTTGAATACACAAAATTTCCAAAATGTGACAACCACCAACAATATAATTATTACCTGTTGATCAATGTCAGATACATACACAGTCCTCCTGATCATCTCCTCTCTCTGTGCCAAACTCATTTTGTAATAGTTCCTTCGCCGACCTTGACTATAGCCATTCTTCTTCTGCGGAAAGAAAAAAACAAAAAGTAAACCAAATTATCATAAGTATCCCATCCAAGTGAGCCCAAGAAGAAAACAAAACATTTTCCTTGGCTGAGTCTTTCATATTTCAGAAACCAAACAAAAGGAAAAATAACTCGACTTTTTCATCACTTCATTTTCTACATTTTTTTTCCAGAAACCAAACAGCAAAATTTAACTTTGGCAAGGAAATGGAAAGATCATACATACCCTTCTACCAATAAGTCCATTGGCGTTGTCAGAATTAGTTTGTACTAGAAAATTGTTAGCATAGCCAAACCCACCAGCAAGACTAAACTTGTTGACAAGTGAGGGAGGCACAAACTCCTTAGCCATGGGATTCAACTTGGACAACAACTCCTCCAAATCTCTCATATCACGTTCGTAACTCTCATCCCCATCCCCTCCATTTCTCACCCCATTAGACCTCTGATCAATTCCATACCCGCCAGACTTGACCGCCACCATCTGATGGTTATCGACCCCATTGGTGTCAAACCCATTTTGCATCTGACCCATTTGAGGCTTGTGATTGCTTGCGGGGACTGACAAAGTTGTTACTTTCTCCTGGTTCTGAAACGTGTCCTGCGGATTCTGATCGTCTCCGTTAGACTGTAAATTGGGTTCCGCACTCAACACCACAGAGGAATCAACTCTGGGTTTTGGGTTTGTAAGATCGTTCTGTGCATTTGAGTCTGATGATATTGCTGTGTTGTCGAAATTTGGTGCATTCTCAGCAACCGCCATGATCAAAGACAACCCCTTTTATTTGATCCAAATACTGTATTTTTTTCTCTCGAGATTATCTGTAAAGTTATTGTTCACAACAACTGATCAGCAAAAATAGATGATTTATTCACCAAAACCATAAAATAAAAACAAAATTTTATTTTCAGAGAGACCCAGATGAATATTTTCCCTGAAAAAAACTTACCTGGCTTATCTAGAGCAACTCCATTGAAATGAAATGAAAGCACCTTAAGATCGCTTTAAGTATAACAGATTAAAAAGGAAAAAGCAAAAAAGGGGAAACAAGTCTGCAAATTGGTAAGACAGAGCAAGCAATACCTTTTTTTCTCTTATATATATTATTTGTATATTTCACAGATGATGAGAGTCGGGAGAGAAAAAAGAAGAAAAGGGTATTTGTTTGTGCTTGGGATCGTCCGTTTACGCAGCACTGCCTTTTTGGACCTTCTTCACAACGTACCAAAATGATAATGCTGATGATACATTGCTCTCTCTCTCTTATGAATTAGATGATTTGGTGGAAGGAAGACCCACCAACCCCAATTTCCTTTTATTTTTAATTTCCACAATAGCCCATGTGTTATGTGATTTTTCTACATATATATATATTTTTGTTATATAATAGTCTTTTCGCACGCGCTTTCTCGTTGTAAGAGGCTTTTTTAAAAATATATATATAAATTTATTTTAGAATTAAAAATAATAATAAGTAGTTGTTTATAAAAATAGAATCTATTATTTTGATTTTTCTTTTAATTTTTTTAATATGAAAAAGTATAAATTTATCATATTATCCTCATTTAATTAATAATTTCAATTCTTAATGTTTGCATTAACCAAAGACATTTTCTAGCATTTTTAATGTTTTACCATTCTCTGTATTTTACTTTATTTTAATTAATAATTTCAATTCTTAATATTTCAGATTAACCAAGAAAGATTTTCTGATATTTTGAATATTTTATTCTCTGTCTTTTATTTATAAAAATAAACCAAGAGCATTTTCTTAATGTAGACCATGCATTAACCAAGAACATTTTCTGGCATTACCACAAACAATGTATGATGTGTGACCTACAACATGCATGGGATGGGATTTATTTATTTATTTATGCCTCTATGATATATGGAAACAAATTAAGTATTCATTATTATATTACTTACCCCCAAAAAATCTGGTTTTTGGATATACATCAAAACCTTTTTGAATTTTTTTGGTCAGAATAATTTTTTTGAATTAGGTGGTTTCGTTTTATATTCAATCCAGAAGAGCAGAGTTTGTTGACTTGACATTTAAAATTAAAAAATTAAAAAGGTAATTCCCGATTTAGAAAAGCTATATTCTCTATCTTGTTTCTTTTTCTTTTTTAATATTTTAAATAAAACTTTACAATTGTTTTATTTTGTTCTGAGAATAAACTTTATTGGTATTAAGCATCTCGTAAAAGTATAAGTTGGAATTGTTTTATTTTTATTGATGAATAAAAATACAAAGACATGTTTTATTTTTGTTATGTACTTGAGTAACTTGACAGTTGACGTTGACAATGGAGGCATATGTATGTATTTATTTTTTTGTTGGAAGAATATGTATGTATGAATGAATCGCGTTAGCATCTGTTTTATAGTTCTAGCCTCCTTTTAAATTTTTATTTATAAAGATTTTTTTTTTGTTCTTAACAAAATAAATATTTTTTGTAGGACCTTAATTTTTTAAATTAACTTATTTTAATATACTATTATTTAACTTTTTTTTAATGAGGACAATTTTGAACAATTTAAAATATCACCATTAAATCAGGAGGATATTCCAGATCATCCCAACGCATGTTGTCAAAGGCAATTGGAAGAAATCTGCTCGTCTGAAAGCTACTGCTAGTTCCTCTCGCACCTTGGCGAATATCACTAATTCGGTAGTCCCTTTGAAGGGAAGTTATGTAGAGCTTCATGTGGAGTTTCTGTCGGTTAAGAGAACTATGAAAGCCAAGGCTCATTTTTAGCTTGGTTGTGGTTGTAGAGTTTGTTGTATTTTGGCATGGTTAAACAGTAGTTTAAGAGTTGTTTTTTCGATTGTGCTGTACTTTTTATTGGTTGTGATGTAGTGGTACTATTTTTCTTTTACCGGATTTTCCTCCAATATTGGGGTTTTTTTTATGACAAGGTTTTAATGAGACCACACTTATTGCATTACTAGAGATTTGTTTCTTTTTTAAGTCCCTCATCATTTGGTACAAGTAGCCATCTCCTTACTGCCATTTTCTTAGGATGGGTGTGCTTGGGACATGCCATTCATGTTGATTTTGGTGTTGATAATAATTCACTTTGGACTATTATTTTACCTTGTATTTCTTATCTAGAATGAATATTCTACCTCAACAACAACAACAAAATCACCATTAAAACATTTTGCTGAATATATATATAGAAATTTTTTGTACGTGCTAACCAACCAAATGCGTAGAATATCACAAATAATCAACTAATATTGATTCATTTTGGGAAGAAAAAAACTAATATTAATTCACTCAAATGTCCACTTTAAATGTAATTTTATAATAGTACATGACACACCTGAATTCGGATGCATGACATACACAAAAGTTGAGATCGGGTTGAAATACGGGTTGTAGCTTGACCTGCTAATCGACCCGACCTAATTCAATGAAGAGACTTCAAAATTGAAGTTGATCGATTACAAAGGATTTGCCCAATCCATCCCGCAAATATATAATTGGGTCAAACTGGATTATCAGGTGACGGAACTTCAGCATTACAAGGTCTTTCCTCCTTTTTTTTTGGGTAAATATCACGAGGTGTCCCCACACTCGAATGGTGAGATTAATCTCCATTCAGAGTGCGGCTTGTCCCTGGCCACAAGGTGTTTCCAATGAGTTTAGAACCTCTGTCATTGAGGCACTAGGTAGCTCGCCAGCTGGAGATGACAGTTTACTAAACGCACCACACCTTGTGGTTCTCTTTCCTCCTTCATTACTTGATAAACAACCAAACAAAAACACAAATTCAAAATCAGAACTTAAGAGCAATCAAATCAAACTATAAACACTAAATAAAAAATTTATTTCAAAGATTATGATTAATTAGTGTTATTAATATATACCTGAATTCTGAATATAAACTAACATGAATATTTTGATAACGCACATAAAAATTGAAGAAGGATATCGAGGAAGTGAGTAGGAGAGGTGTCGGCCAAGACAATAGAGGAATGACATCGGCTCCAAATGGACGAGGAGAGGTTGGTGGAGCTAGCGACGACATGAACTAGAGGGTTGTTTTTGGGGTTAAATGTAATATTATAAGGATTTGGCGAGATGAGTTGCACCATCATAATAGGATAATATGTTAATTATACTGATAATGTTAATATGCCCCTAATACTTTTCATGGCAAGCCAATTTTCCCTATAAATTATACAAAATTAGTCAATTTATCCCAATGTCATATTCATAGCAATTTCATCTAAATTGCTCATTAGATAAAACACGTGACTTACTTTTGAAGGCTTCTTGGTCATTTCACGTCTTTTTGTGATAAATAAGTCCTATATCTCATAAGAAGTAAGTCATGTAGCACGATGAGCTTCTACTTTTTGCCAAACAGTCCTTTACAAAAAAAAAAAAATCATAAACATAACTTAAAATGTATAAGCCCCTAAATATTTGGAGATATAAGGTGCAGTCTATCCACGAGTTCATTGATATTTTAAACATATTTCACAGGCAGAGTACATATTTTGGATTTTGTGAAGAAAGACAAATATAGAGAGAATTCACGTACACTAGAGAGAATATATAACCTTCAAGATGACATTATTTAACTACAAAATTTGGAGCTCCTTAAATACGTAACTTTTTTTCTTCTTCTCTGTTTTTTCACTGCTCAAAAAATAAAGTCGATAATTTATTTAAAGCCATAAAAAAAGTTTGATAGTGACACTTCAAAATAATTATCATGCACTCATTTCTAATTGAAAAAATGACGAATATTAGGAGAATAAACTGGAAAAAAGTTGCCTAAATTATTAGGAAAAAAAAACCTAAATTTGTTAAAGAAAAGTATTTTCTGTCAATGCATTTGAATATATAAAAAATCCCATTGAGGATTGAGAAAAAAAACCCTTAACAGGGCGGCTCTGTGACTAGTGGTCCTCCCAGTAAGCATTGATATTAAGAACAAGATGGAACTATCTGTCTATCACTCATTCCAAAACTATAACAAATTTTGTCTTTTTATTTTTGTTTCGATCTTAAGCAACGTAATTTTGATCCATATCCATAATGGAAAAAATATTATGTAAATAGAAAATGTTAGGGAGAGAATTTTTTTTTTTTGGGAATCAATCAATAGTCCTATTCTAATAGGGAAGGGGAATTCTAATTTAAGGGGAGGGGGCACCCACAAGGGGATTCGAACCGATGCCATGGGGTTTGCAAACAAAGACCTCTACTACTGAGGTAAACACCCATTGATAGGAAACTAACTTTAGATAATAACTTGTGTATCATCTCAAAGACCCATTGTATTAACAGACTACACATCTATTAGAGAGATAATACACAAATTATGGCATGTTTTGAGTCTTACGAAATGATTAAAATCCCTTTTTACAACTAAAAGCTTTTGTGACGTTTGACAGATAGTTTAAGCGTACATTATAAACGTTCGAAAAAGCGAGGAAGACTTGAATTTTTTTATGAAAATTCAAGATTTTTATAATAAAAGTGCTTTTATAAGAAATGACATGAAAGATAAGATTTTTGCAGGTTAGCCTCAAACGGTTCTTAATATCTAAAGTTAGTCTCCCTAATATGGATATGAGGAAATCCTATTATTTACAAAATAAAATTGTTTATTTTGTTTATCAAGTCATTTTGAATTTCGAAAACATGTGTTAAATGATGGGAATACTAATAGGAGGGACCTTGTTGTACGGAACCCATCATCAATCTGGTATTTACGATCCATCATCCTTGCTAATTTTCAATCACAAGTTGTCGCATTTTGGTTTGGTGGTGGACCAGACCGGAGTATATGATGGGACTCTGCCTGCCCGCCCAGATTTCAATTTGCCCTGAATTTGTTCAATGGTTGCGTTACTGCCACGTAATACAATTGATTCTTGTTTTATTTCTGTAAGGCAATGAATCTGATTGTGACAGCCAAATCTATTGCTATGCTTATCCAGTCATGCAAACAAAATCAACCGAAACCAAATTTATTGGCTTTCACTATCAATTCTTCTAATCCACCCGACTGGAGTAGGAAAGCCAGAGTGAAATTAGCAAACCAGTGCGTTAATTCTCGAGTTTAGCAGATATATTAGCAACAAATTTGTCAATTTA
Organism: Prunus padus; assembly: GCA_024362665.1. Classification (NCBI taxonomy): domain Eukaryota; kingdom Viridiplantae; phylum Streptophyta; class Magnoliopsida; order Rosales; family Rosaceae; genus Prunus; species Prunus padus. The sequence goes on along the minus strand of JANFAM010000017.1, from coordinate 780,290 downwards.
TGAACTGAAAAAATGGAAGAGTTCAAATTCTTAAACAGAACCCTACTGGTTAATTAATGGTAACCTTTTTTCTCTTTCTTGTGTCTTCATAATATTATATATGTATACATATATATGATTGGTCATTTTCCGGATTAGGAGGGTTGCCGTTTTAAGACCTCTTCATCACAGATTCACAGATGACCAGGTTGCTTAGCTTGGCCCCCCTTTTCGGCTTTCGCTAGCTAGCAAGCAGCATATTTCCAATGCATGCAGTTTTTAGGTTAAAGAGACAATAACTGAAAAGTGGGTTCTTCAAGGACCAAGGTTACTTGCTTCTGTTTGGCAACACTGCAGGCAGTGTGCTTGAAATGGATAAAAGATTGAGATAGTTCAAGTGATAGCTTCTATATGGCACTTTAAAAGCAACCAACAAAATGTATTAAAGTCAAAATAAAGTGGTAATATTCATTTAGGGCTTTACTTATTATTTATATATTTAGATATTTTCAATTTTATTTATATAAACGATAATCTAAACTACTTTAATTTAATAAATGGAATGAGACTCGAACTTAGGTATAAGGGTACGAGCTTATTACCAGCCCATGACTAATTGGTCTAATTCACATATGATATGCTTTTTATTTCTTATTATGTTAATGAAATTTATATTACAATGTTATATGGGTTGGGTTGGGTTAGGTAGGCTCCATTTTGGCCGTATAGTAATAGAATTATTCGACATATGGAATAATGTCAAAACAATCCTCATGGGGCAAAAGCCAGTCAAGTTCTTAGTTTGAAGGCTGAATATATCCCAACCTCTCGTCTCATCGAACACCCTTGCCCATTCTGACCCAATTTGCACGCGTGGATTGATCGTCCTAGGCTCCTAGCAAATTGAACCAATCACAAACGTGGATGATGATGGTCTTTTGAAATTGAGAAACAGACAACTTGTTGAAGGATATTTCGGCATTAGGCAAAAGAAGAAAAAACTATATAACCAAGGCTTCTATTTTGACGGTCTACTTTAGGTAACAAATGAATGACCGGGAAAGCGAGTATGGAAATTGGAAGTCATAAACTTTGAAAAAAACCCCAACGTGATCGAAGCGGACGAAGTAGAAAAAGAAGAAGCAAAAGCAAATTATCTTAATGTTATGTTTAGTCAACAACGGTGCATATACATGGCATCCGCCGTCCGCTTGCCAATAATTCCTATTGAGTATTGAAAGGGAGGCTTGTATATAATTAAATATATACAAATACAATACAAAACAAAAGAAAAAGTTATATATTTAAATATTCATACAGGGCTGCCTTAAATTCTATATTATGTAAGGCCCCAGGTCCTGCCCCAACTTTTGATCCAAGATTAATGCTGATATCTCAGGCCCAGCCCAAGGCTCAAATCCACGTCAGCCGTAGATGATCGACTCTCTGTCTCTCTGTCTCTTACACTTAAATATCAGCCATTTCCCGTTTTGCCCCATTTTTGCCCTAGCCCAATTTATTTTCTCAGCGCAGCGAAAGTGGACCATTGCCAAGCGCTCAAGTCTCAAGCTCTCCACCCACTGTTTGCACGGTTCAGGCACGCGAGTGTTTTGGTCGGTGCTGCCCAGAAACGCACTCCAGCTGTCAAGCTCTCTAATCCATTTCCGGTTTGATACTCGTCCTGTTTCCTATTATTTCTTTCTCTGCATTTAGGGTTTTGATTTGCGAGATTTGTGCGATTGCCTATAATACTGTCTAGGGTTTTTTTAGAAGTCGGTATTGTTTAAAGAGTATGTGATTTCGGTATTGGTCTTAAAACCCATAATAATGCCGTTAAGTGCGCGTGCCTTTTTTTATATTTTATTTTATAGGTTTGGTTGATTTGGGAATTTGATGTGGGTTTTGCTTGAATGGTTGAATAGCTTTCGATTATCATGTCTACTGTCTGTTATTAACTAGACACGGCTTACCAAACAGTAGGTAAGGGATTTAGTGCTGACTTGGTGTTTAACCAGAGGATATTTGGATGTGAGGGGAAGGAGTTATTGTTAATATTGTACCGCATTTACTGGTTTCAAACAGTAAGCATGGGTCTAGAGCTATAGCTCAACGACTGTGGATGATGATTTTGGGAAACATCTATTACAAGTATGGGTTTTTTTTTTAATATGTTCAGGAAGAGTTTTATTGTTTCTTTGCTGGATTGGTGAATTTCATATTGATCACAAATGTTCCAATGCATGTCGTTTCAAAGAAATAATGTTCCAATGCAGGCAATGCAGAAAATGACTTGTGTACCCTTCTTCCCTTTCCCCTTGTTATGCACTGTTTTGAATTTTTCAGATTGGAGCATTAATCAGGAGTATTACTCCAAGTAGTACAACTTGTGTTTATATATGCATTAAGTTTGAAGAATTTACACCTGTTTCTTGTCCTATATGTAATTTAATGAGACGTTGGGTTAACAAACACAATCCACAAAGCTGGAAAGTGCATCATTGTCAGAAACCTTCCCATGATAAAATTCTTAATGTCTCTGTAATTTATCAATTACGTGAGCCTGGAGACATTTATCTCCATCCCTTACCCTGGACATTATATATACAACATTGCAGTAATTAGCGAAAGTAAGTTAATTACAGGATATTCACTTGTTTTCCAGGGGTTTTCTAATTTTCAATGCTGTTAAAGAGAGATGAAAGAGGTAAATTCATAAATGTATGTCAATCTTGCCTGATCTCATGACACGGATGCTTTCTTTATGATAGATGGCAAGCGCTTGGACAAATATGAGCTTTGCAATCATACATAGGGATATAGAGAGGGAGTGGGAGAATCATTTTGGAGTTATGGGTATTATATTTTATTATTGGAGATTCTTGCTCACTCTCAGAAGATCTATACATCTGCTAAAATTCTGGAGAGGATGAGGAGATCAAATTTTATTTCAATATAAATATTGCTTTGGAGCATCTTGGAGCAAATGAGCAATGGAGCTTGTGGAGCACGGCTCACCTCGAGGATTGCTCTCTTGGTTTGCTTCATAGTTTGGTTTTGCTTTTCTTTTGATATTGTCAACAGAGTGCATGCAGATGATAATTGGACTCCAAAGTTGCAGCGTAATTCCATTTTCACAAATTGTTGGATTAATCACTTACAGGAATCCATTCTTTGAATGCAGTAAAAAGTTTGCAGCTGGAGTCTTCTGTTGTCAAATATGAGTGGTCGATTTTCTCGCACAATCTACGTTGGCAACCTACCCTCAGATATAAGAGAATCGGAGGTTGAAGAATTATTCTATAAGGTTGGCATGAAATTTTTCATAGTATATCCGTTGTACTTGGTATATAGGCTTCCTATATTTCTGTAAATCACGTCAAAGGATAACCAGTGCATTTCTGTGAATCTCATTCTCCACATTACATCATCATGTTTTGAATCATTTTCCAGCTTCTGATTCACATGCAAGTACATTCATTGTTTTCTGTACGTAAAGTACTAAACATCACACGGACCAATGTATGCATATGATATGTAGTGCCATTTGCATTTGAAAATTAGAGGATTAAGTAGTTTGGTGCTTGCAGTTCCTTTATTGATTTTAGGTAGTCCTATAGAAAAAAATAAAAAAGCTGTTATTATTATATTATGTGAGTCTTGTTTGAGATGGAATGGCGTAGTTCTGTTAGTGAAAACAATTTAAAAATTGAATTTCTTGTGCAGTATGGCCGCATAGTGGATATTGAATTGAAGATTCCACCTCGCCCTCCGTGTTATTCTTTTGTGGAGGTACCTATAATGGTTTATGCTCTGGATTCATGAATTTTGGACTTGTTGGTTCTCTCATGGATACTAATGTACATGCTTTGTTTTCAGTTTGAGAGTTCTCGTGATGCAGAAGATGCAATCAGAGGGCGTGATGGTTATAACTTTGACGGTTGCCGTTTAAGGGTACTAAAAGTCCCTGTTACTTACTAAAACAGATTTCTTTCTGTTTTTTTCTTCATGTTTTAGTCTTCTTCATTCATTGATCTCTCATTTATCCTCAATACAGGTTGAGCTTGCCCATGGTGGTAGGGGCCCATCTTCAAGTGATCGTCGTGGTGGATATGACAGAGGCAGCAGTGGCGGAGGTAGTGGTGGCGGTGGCGGTCGCTTTGGTGCTTCACGTCATTCTGAATATAGGGGTGTGTCTTCTAGGATAGTACGCTATTACTGAACAAGTTTAGGATATGTTTAACAACGCGGTAAACAGAGTTCTATTAGCCTTTGTTTAATAGTTTATTGTTTGATCCATATTTTCATTTTGTCCAGTTATTGTTCGTGGCCTCCCTTCTTCTGCTTCATGGCAAGACTTGAAGGTGTGGAGATTCTCTCACAAATTTGTACTCCAATATTGTTTGTGCAATACTGGTAACCTGACTGGTTATTGATTTCAGGATCATATGCGAAAAGCTGGTGATGTGTGTTTTGCTGAGGTTTCTCGTGACAGCGAAGGTATAGATTTTATTTATATTTTATGGCAATTAGAACTTTCTACTGTAATTCACCAACTTACTCTATTTTAAGGTGCAGTTAAGTTTTGAACTAAAGTCCCCCTCCCTCGTTTTCCTTTGTGGCAATGTTGCTGTAGGATCAGAGAATAAAATGTCTACGCTCCTATTAGCATGTCATTTCATCAAGAATTTGTCATCACACACTGTAAAAGAAAACGAAAAACATGATATAGCATGCTACTGATCTTTATCCTGAATTTTTATATTCTGAAATTTTATCTACTCACCCTATGGAGTTGCTGCTTGTATTCAGGGACTTATGGTCTAGTTGATTATACCAATTCTGATGACATGAAATATGCTGTAAGTAGAAATACTGGACCTTTTCTGCGATTATGCTTTCACAAGAATTATCTAGCTTACATTTTATTTCTTTTTCCAGATTCGGAAACTTGATGATACAGAATTTAAAAATCCTTGGACAAGATCTTATATTCGGGTAACGTTTATATTTTTGGAAGTTTGCTAGGCTGTCTTTCTTTCATGTGGATTTTTGTATGTTTATCCAAACCATTGTGAATCCATGATCCTCTGCCAAATGATATTTGTCTGTAATCTTGAAACATGTCCTTCTTACGTTTCATTTGATGTATTCTGTACCTGCTCTCTCTCTCTCTCTTGAACTTTAGGAATACACCTCTCAAAGTTCTTTGAGAGGTGTAGAATAGTTTATGCATTTATAAATTACAGTAATGATGCTAAAATCTGGACTTAGGTTCACTCTAAGATATTTCTGTTGCTTGTTTGTTTATCAACTGAGCAGGTTAAATTGTACGAGAGCAGTCCGTCAAGGAGCCGGAGTAGAAGTCGTAGCAGAAGCAGAAGTGTGAGAAGGAATCGGAGGTACTGGACCCCATCCTCTCCCTACCCTTTTATCTTGTGATCATTTTGTCCTTTTTATGTGTTCATCTACATCTTGAGAGTTTTTCTGTATTATGCAGTAAGTCGCTGGAGCGATCTGTCTCAAGATCAGTATCAAGATCTAGGTCTGCATCTCCAGTCAAATCCTCCAGGTATTTGGCTTTGTTTCACACTTTCTATTAGCTAATTCTAGTGATCTAAATTCTTATTGTTGTTTTTTAATATATGACGTTTAATACATGTCTATAATCTGCAGGCCAATATCAAGGTCAAGGTCAGAATCTCCCCGTCCAGTAAGTGGAATCTGTTCTGACAAGTGGCACTACTGATAAACTTTAAAGTGTAATTTGAAAAATGAACGCAGATTTTCCAGGGTTTTTTTGGTAGGAATGGATTTAAGGAATGACCTACACCATCCTTGTAGAGACCTAGAACTGTTCTAGTGGCTTTTCTCTACACTTTGTTAGAAGTCCCAAGGTTGAATCCCTCGTCCAAAAACAAGAAAAGAAAAAGAAAAGCTTAGTTCTGGTGAAAAAAACATAGGAAAGAAATCATGTATGCTTAGTTGACTTGAATTGAATGTCTTTAAAAAGCTACCTAGAACAGGCAGAGCTCCAGAAATATATTTTATAGGTTTTTTCGATTCTAAAGCTACTGCATTGTTGAAACACGATATTTTTATTTGATGTTGTTGATTAAACTTGATCTATTTTCAGGTGCGGTCGGGTAGCAGCTGATCCTCTGGCAAGTCATCCTCACGGCGTCCTTGGTGTTAGATGCAAAGATTTTTCGTTATTAAGAAACCTTAATTGGCTTATTATGGCCAGTATGTGTGCTTTTGATAATGCCTAGTGATTATACTTTTGAATGGTGTTATTAGGTTTGTTGTTCTCGAGAGTACTAGGGGTTATATCGTTTGGTTTTTTTCTTATTTGGTCGTTTTGATTTTGTGCCTGAAAGAAGACGGAACCTATTGGTATGAAGGTTGTGACAAAATTTATTTTAAGCTATGCCATTCTGGAACCTATTGGTATGAAGGTTGTGGTATTAAATATATTTTAAGCTATACATTTGGTTTTGGCTGTGGGTCATGCAAGGAGGAACCATCAGTTTTTGAAGGCTGTTCAAATGTCAATATGCAAAATTGACAGTTCCATCAAATCTTTCACTAAATTTGTACAAGCACGTTTGCGATTACATCTTTTGGCCTCAGAATAACACCCATAGATTGAATAACAAGAACTTTAAGATTTACCTTTGCGCAAGGCATGCATTTTATTTATATTAGATGGCGGAATACGAATTTGGAAGTACTGGACTTCCTTCCACCAACGAAATGGAGAAAAATGTCTGGTGGCGGAGTAAAATCAACTAAGTTATTGTTCAACTTCTCTTTTCAATGTTGGTTGGAAAATGTTTCGAATATGAATATATGTATACGTATGTATTAAGCTAAGTTGTTGTTCTATGTTGTTTGAGTTTGACACATGTCATATCTAAATCTCGGACGTGACTCACTACTTAAACTTTAATTTCTATTAATTGAGGATTATTTTTAACATTAAAAAGAGAATTATCACTAGAGCCAGAGCCAGCGTACGGACATAATTGGAATTTAATTGTCAAACTTCATTTTCACATGAAAATTGGGCCTGTTCAGTTCAGAATTGCCGTGGACCAAAATACAGCAGATGGTGATGGTGATGGCGGGCCACACTACAACTGGGCTTTCTCGCTTTTGGTAGCACGCTACGAACTGCGGCTAAAAGTTGTATATAAAATCCCTCCCATGTTCAAAACCCTAAAGTCCTATTCTTCCTTTGCTTCCGGGCTGCGCCACCCAGAGTAGAGTCTCACAGGTCCCTCACTCTCTCTCTCTCTTCCTTTCCCACTGAAATTATCTCTTGTTCGAGGTCACTGATTTTGATTTTCAGCGTTGCTGTTGCAGTTTGATTGCGCTACAATGTCGACCGCTGAGCTTGCTTGTTCCTACGCTGCCATGATTCTTCATGACGACGGCATCGCAATCACAGTAAGGACGCCTTATTATTTCTCTCTATTCGCTTAATCTCTTATGCTTTACTTCATAATATGCTAATCACCACCCCAATATCACCTATTAATCTATACAAAAGCTTTATCATAATCCAGATTTCCGTTTTATGTTTAAGGCTGCTATAATATTTATGTTAGTCACAGCAAGACCTACATTTTAGTTTTTGTTGTGGAATTCTGTTCCAAAATGTTTTGTGTATAATCTCTGTAAGACCCTTGTTTTCAACTTCTCTTTATTTCGTTGGATTGGTGAAAGCAAGAGGAGAGAGCATTGAAAATAAAACTAACATCTAAAGCGCGAAAACAAAGCTGGAATATCATTGATTAACCCTTAGGTTTCTTTGGGTTTATTATTATTTCTGCTTTGACTTATCTTTTCCTGAAATTGAACCCTCATTTGTTTTGTCTATTTTATGTTGAATTGAATAGGCAGAGAAGATTGCCTCCTTGGTGAAATCGGCTAATGTGGCAGTGGAATCATACTGGCCAAGCCTCTTTGCCAAGCTTGCTGAGAAGAGGAGCCTTGAGGACCTTATTTTGAATGCTGGCTCTGGTGGCGGTTCTGCTCCAGTAACTGTGGCTGCTGCTTCTGGTGGTGCTGGTGGTGCTGTCAGTGCTGCTGCTCCTGCAGTTGAGGAGAAGAAGGTGAGAATGTCATATCTGCTTAGATTTCATTCTTAATGATTTTGTATACCTACTATACCTTGCTTAATACTGCTCCTTTTGTTTAAGTGCTCTGCATCAGTGTATTTATTATTCTAGACTTTTTATGTATGACATATAAAATGTACAGAGTTTTGATGATTATGAACCTTGGGTTTCCTTGGTAGCATTTACATTTTGTATGTTATGATTCTTCGTCGCAACATTGCTTGAACTTTAATTGTCCAGAAAGGTTTATAATTGTAGTGATTTGATTTATGAGATTGACATCACTATTGTTGGTTGGTTGGCTAACCTCATTTTTCATTCTTGGTTTGTGTATTTGCAGGAAGAACCCAAAGAAGAGAGCGATGACGACATGGGATTCAGCTTGTTTGATTAGGAGAGTTCATATGACTTGTGCTGTTTTTTTCAAATTTTATTTTAGGCAAATTTAGGACCAATTGAAGTTGAAATTTTTGTTTCAAGTTGAGAATTTTTTTTTTCCAGTGTTGTACGTTGAAATGGCTCTCACTCACCGCCCCATATATGTTAAGCTTTTAACTTGGCAACTGAGTTGGAAGAAGATATTGATAGTTTTGTTTAATGTTGGTTTTCTTCAGTTGAAATTATTCAGCGTTTTTATTTGCACATCTAAACGTGGTATGCAATTCTAGTTTTAGACCCCGATCAATTGTGTTTTAAACATTCTAATCATGTGCCTGAAATTTTTAATGGTCTTTTGTCTATTCTTCATATCATGTGTGATTAGCTTTCATGGTACGTGCTAGTCTTGTCCAGAAGTCACTAGAAATAGGACACGTACTCACCGGAGTTGGAAAGTTCCCTCACCTACGCGTGGTGTGGAGAAAAATGTCGTAAGTTCTTGTGCTGGCGCCGAATGTGATTTAAGCCAACCATGTGGCAATCGGGGTCAAACTTTCCGGGCAACACCGACCTTTGACATCCATTTGGTTTCCGGTTCCCTCCAAATTACAATTTATCCCTCTTGCTGCAGAAAAACTTATTGTTTTGCTATTCCCAACTACAACACGTGGAAAAGTTATTCTACGCGTTATTGTGTTATTGACAAGAGATATCAAAAAGTGCCATCTCCGTTGCATGAAAGTTTCTCCTCTGGCTGGCCCTTTAAATTCGTATATATATATCACAAAAATGAAAGATGACAAACAAATTGTGCAACTTACACCATTTCAAAATGAAGTCTGCTCTCCAAGTTGCTCAGAGGACGGAAAGAATGAGGATGCGTTGTGAACTTGTGGATGTGGTCGGCGCTTGCCCGATCATGGTATGGCGGGGCCTACCCTACATTATACGCAAATCAACAAATTTAGTACATGCTCAATCAAAATCATTATCTTGCCACCCACTCTTTCAACTCATCTAAAACCCAAATGATTCAACGTAAAATTGTTCGTCGTCTGCTAACTAAAGAATTAGATTAATTTATTCCCCTCAACTCATTAAGCATGCAAATTCCATAACCATAACCATAACCATAACCATGACCCCACCCCACGATATCCACAATAAAATGGCTGAGCGCCTGTGATTATTATGCAAATTCCTATCTTATATCATAATTTTTTGCTCTTCAAAATTATTAATTTCCATGAGCAGTGAGTGAGCATGAGTTTCACTTTCTGCATTATCCAATCCACATCACCAGTGATGATTAAGGACATTAATTAGCCTTACTTTTTCCTCACTAAACCCTCTTTCTTTCACAACTGCTTTTCTATTTTCCTTCTTTGATTATTCTTTCACACCACACCACTCTGTAATCTGTTCTTGTCTCCACCACCAAGGCATCTCGCATTCCTCTTTGCTTTACTCTCTCTCTCTCTCTCTCTCTCTCTCTCTCTCAAACTCAAAGCAATCTATAATACTTGCAAACTTATCCTCACCAAAAGCCCAAATTGTCTCTTCTCTAAACCAAAAAGGCTGCAATGGCTATGTATGTGTCAATGCCTTTTGTTGTTGCTGCTGCTGCTGCTGCTGGGATATATTTCCTTGACAAAAACCACTACCAACCAAAGGTTAGTAGTGCACCTCTGCACTTGTACAAACATCAGCAATCAGAATCTAACTCCCGGATTTCCCTGATTTCTGTTTATTTTTAACTTTCTAATTAAGCAAAACATTTGCAAATTTCTTAAAGCAGGAACTCGGAGATGGGATTGGAGAAACCATCCAACATGTCGTACCAAAACCCAAGGTGGAGCTGAACAACACCACTCAGATGCTAAAGTTTGCACCCCAATTTGACGGGTTGGACTCCTTTGAAACCTTGGTGGCTCGTTAGCTCCCCTTACCCCTGCAGCTAAGCAGAGTATCCTGGTGCTTCCTTCCAAGGAGAGTATTATTAAGTGTTCTTTAGCAGCATAGGAAGATACGTCCTTACATCTTCCGCCTGTACATATTTCATGAAATATGATCCTCTCCTTCTCCTCCTCTATTGTTAGTTTTCCTGCCTTTTTAAAAGAAAACGAAACTAAGAGCAGGCAACCTAATTTTCCTTCTGCTATGACAATGATGTAACGGTATTATATTCAGTGAAGTTCAAATTTCACACACCAACACCAATTCCAAACGAGGGATCATAATTTGAGCAAGGAAGCCATCTATTATAGTAAGCATTGAAAACTCTGACTCTGAATTGGACACCTAAAGAATATGTTACATCCATTATATACAGCAACAAAATGTCTCCATTTACTGGATACAAATTCAAACTCCAGGGTAACATTCACATCCTTTATTCAACAGAAAAAAGAAAAGCAACTCTCATGTTTCTCATAACTTCATAAGAGTAGAGTGGAATGAGGGTTTTTATCATAGCGTGCTCTCTCTCTCTCGTTGAAGAATGGATATAAAAGGCATTATTCATATTCAGGATGTGAATTACCAAATACTACTCAACGTTCTTGGATGAGATCCAATCACTTTCTTTACAATTTCTTTCCTACCTTTGCAAACCTTCTGGCTACCCCAAATACCAATGCCTTCATCAGGAGCCCTCGATTAAGAGTGCAAACAAGGATTATGGTCCCACCAAATATTAGGAGCTTCGGTATGTGCCTACGCACAGCTTTGCCAGATGCAGTCACCACCTCAGTCTGTAACGAATCCTCGGTGTCTCCTGAGGCTTTCAGGTACTCCGGATGTATTTTGGTGTTGATCTGAGCCATTAAGGCTGACCGAGAAAGTGGCAGTCCTAACGCTCTTTCTGTTTGGTAGGCACGTAAGCCAGCCTCGATCTTCTTGACGGTCTCCCATATTGCTTTTCGTATTCCAAATTTTGCAATATCCCATGGAATTCCCATATCTTCATGATGAAAGAGTAGAACCTCGCATGCCGTCAGCTGCCCGCTGGCTCTTCTTGATTCCACTGGTTATGTACAAATAAGGTCACTTAGTAACAGCTTGACCAACTCTAGTGAGCCTAAGATAACCAAACTGAATATAGATATTCCCCCTTATGATGGAAACAGAGAAGAGCGTCATAACTTAACTTACCTGCTTGAATGCACCAACTTGAGTAGTACAAGTCAACCCGTCTTGGCTTGTCATGCCTTGGAATAGAGGCATAGGGTACTCCCTAGAACAAGAGAGACAATACATCAAACAAAAGCAGAAAAACCCTGGTGCTAGGCAATCATCAGAGGAAGTGAGACAAGAAGGCACATGTATGCCAGACATAAATTCCACTACTCGTACCTTTGTCACGCAATAATACAACCTTCCTGATTCCCAAATTCGACGACCTATTATGTATTCTCTGTCTTTAAAGAACAACGGGAACTGCAAAATGAAAGCATTGCAGAGGTAAGATAGAATACGCAACGGAGAAGTACTAGTAAAAGTGAAACAAACACCAATCAGTTAGAAGAATATACAAAAGGGAAGTCTTGCCTTCCGTATCCACTGTACCACCATGGTTCCCGTGGTAGGGCACTCTTCTATCGTTGTCGAATGCCTAAGCATGTCATCCCACCTTAACCGAAACTCATCATCCCAGAAAAAGTCCCTCACTATCTCAGGTGTTGCGTCCTCATAGACAGTTCTGGTACGATATTGAGGAGGACCAATCTAACAAACACCCAACAGGAAGAAAAGAAAACAATGAAACAGATGTATAATGAGTTACTACCAACATAATCTGATACAGCGAGAGGAGAAGGCCTCATATCACAGCTAAAGCTACATTTGATAAAACCCACATTACTGGTTTAAACTTCCGCATAACAGTATGGCTTGGCTAAACTCAAGCAACTTGGGGTCGGAGTTGAGAAACAACTCTCAAGAAGCAAGAACTGACTGAATGTCTTGCCCTCCCCAGATTCTGGTTTAGGTGAAATTATTGGCCAGAGAAAGCAACTAATAAGGAAAAATCTTACCTCGGGATCCCTACGCCAGCCTTGGTAGTTCATAGTGGGGGTGGAACGATCCATCATCTGTATCCAAGTAGGACCTCCATCTTTCATTTCTACAAGTGTGCATAGAAGGTCCAAGTCCTCCTCTGTCACTACATTAGACTTCTCTTCATTGAGCTGCGATGTGCTAGACAAGCACAATAAACTAGTCAGAAATTTGAACTTGATAAAAATCTATCCAATTTAGGCTCTTCTTCAACATCATTTTGTATTTAAACGCACTAGACATCCTAATTATGTTGAGGTAATCTTTTTAATTGTAACAAAACGAAGGAGAAACTGAATTTAATCAGCAAATGTTATAATCCTACAAAATAAAAGTTGACCAACATTTAACAAACAATCGATTCTTTATAATTGCATTGTGACAAAAGTTGTATGACAAATACCAAGTACCTGCCCTCATCAAATTCGGAAGGTGAAGCAGAAGTTGTTCTCTCAATTCCCCTATCCATGAACAAGACTTCACAACCTTGGGAAGCCAACTCAAACGAATTCAAGCACGGAGCCGATGAAAACCCTTTTAATGGGGACATTAACCACCGGGATGGCGAAGAAGGCAACGAAAAATCGAAGCCTTTAGAAACAGAGCAGCCTAATTTGTCCTTGGCGTTCCCAAAAGTTGCCCACTTGGGTTTCCACGACCATCCGATCACAACACCAACAAGAAAGACCATCCACATAGGACATAGAAACACCATCAAACCTGTGTACTCCATTGTATTTGCTGGTCTTTCCAATAATTCAGGCAAAGCCTCAATCAAAGCCATACCAAAGAAAAAGGAAAATTAAAACGAAAGCAGCATACTTTTTCAAAGTTTTGGTAATTGGGTTCTAGACGATGATCAATATCAACTTCAACAAATGCAAAAATAAATATTCAAGCAGAAGGAAAAACTTGACCCTTGAGGATGTGGAAGAAAAATATAAAAAAAGAAGAGAAATATCAGAAGAAGGGAAGCTTATTGACGTGGGGGGCATGAGAGGCGGGAAGAAGGAGTTGGTTCGGGATTCATGTTGTTAACGGGTGAATTTGTACATACATGGATTAAGACATATCCACACATAACACAAGTGTTTGAGTGGTCACCCATAATGCGCTACATCCACTATGGCCTTTATACCTTTGTATTTTGTAATGAATATGGTTTACATTGTGTATGGAAGAGAGGGCAAGGCCTTTGTAAGAAAATAGAGAGCTGGGAGAGCTCTTTATGGTAATTTGCAGCTGGTCCCTTTGCTTGGAGGTGGAGAGCCTTTATACCTAAGAATGGTAGGAATATATGGCCATCCTTGATTTGGGGTCTTACTGGCTATCATTTGATCGTACTTTACTTGGCTATCATTTGATCGGAGCTTTACTTGGCTGTCATTGATCTAGGGGTTTGCCTAGGTCAAGCATGGTGTCGACATAAACTCAAATAGGACCCGGTGTGCGAGGCTAGCCGAAGACATATCTGTTGGAGGTGGTGATGTCGGCGTAGCACATATCTCGCCGGAGATGGTGATGCCGAGCCGAAAGCACACATCCTGCTTATTTGTGGGATCCGCTTTAAGAATGAGGTGAAATTGAGCATGGTGTCACTGAAGCCCCAAGTTCACGATCGAGAATAGGTTCTTGGCTGGGGACTTTCTAAATAAGACCAAGTGTCGGCCAAGAGCCGAGCATTAATATGGAGAAAATATGGCCGAGCCGATTTATAAATCACATATGGAGAGAATAGTAGGGCCTAGTCGATCACATATGGAGATAATAATGTCGAGCGATCACATATTTAACGATGATGTTTGTATTTGTGATGACTTGATGACGATGTATGTCGTGTCACAATGCGCTGATGCATATCATTTTTCATGAGGGAAGCGATGTATGCCATGCGACGGCGATGCGATGTGTCATGGTGGCGTGTATGCGCCATGTGCAATGACGCATAATGTAAATGACGCGTGTCATGGTGGCGATGTATGCCACATATCGACGCGACAATGTATATGACGTGTCATGGTGGCGATGTATGCCATGCAATGACGACAACGATACGACGTGTCATGGTGGCGCTAATAATGCACATAATACTTAGTAATCGGGACAATAATGTGTATGTTTTATTCTTACTTGTGTTGAGATAGTATCATCGCCATGGCCGTGAGCACATATATGGAGAGTTTTCCTTCTCTTTGGGACATATTGGAGATATTGTGGTCGGGTCGGTCATTCCATGTGGTAGGTGACCATGTAAGGTGGTCGGTAGTTCGAGCGTGGTAGACCATACAAAGGGGTGGGCTGGACCTCCACGTAGTCGATGACCATGCAAGGTGGTTGGTGCCTCCACGTCGTAGACCATGCGCAAGGGGTCGGGTTCAGACCTCCACGTAGTAGATGACCATGCAAGTGGTTGGTACCTCCACGTTGTAGACCATACTGAAAGTGGTCGGCCTAGGTGCCTCACGTAGTAGATGACCATGCAAGGTGGTTGGTACCTCCCACGTTGTAGACCATGCAAAGTGGTCCAGTCGGCCTGCACTTCCACGTAGTAGATGACCATGCAAGGTGGTTGGTACCTCCACGTTGTAGACCATGCAAAGTGGTCGGGTCGGTACCTCCACGTAGTAGATGACCATGCAAGGTGGTTGGTACCTCCACGTTGTAGACCATACAAAGTGGCCTGCCCAGCACTCCACGTCGCGCACACCAAAGAGAAATAAGGAGAACCGGGTTTTGTTACCTTGGATTCTTTGAAGGTGCCTCATGATCGAGTAAAAAATGGTGAGAACGACATGGATCTTTCTGCGTTCCCATGACGCGCCAAATGTTAACCAGGCGGTATGTACATAATCTGATTAAGACATAATCACACACATAACACAAGTGTTTGAGTGGTTCACCCATAATGGGGCTACATCCACTATAGCTTATAAACTTTGTATTTGTATTGAATATGGTTTTACATTGTGTATGGAAGAGAGGCTTGAGAGCTCCTGTAGAAGAAAAGAGAGCTTGGGAGAGCTCTTGGAGAAGTGTGCTTATCCCTTTCTTTGAGGTGAGAGCTCCTTTATAAGCGCAAGTAGTGGTAGAGAATATATGGCCATCCTCGATTTGGGTCTGCTTGTTGTCGTTTCGATCGGGACTTTACTTGGCTATCATTTGATCGCGAACTGCTTGATCATGTTGATCTAGGAGTTTTGCCTAAGTCAAGATGGTGTCGACATAAACCCAACAGGACCGAGTGCGCCGAGAGCAGCACATATCCGCTGGAGGTGGTGATGTCGGCCAGAGCACATATTCTGGCCGGAGATGGTGATCGCCGAACGAAAGCACACATCTGCTTTATTTGTGGGATCATCTTTAAGAATGAGGTGAGGTCGCGTGGTGCCAACACATGTGACGGTGTCGTTTCAATGGCTTACACTGAGAATTGGTGGAGGAAAATGAGGAGAGCCCTACGACGGCAAGTAAACAAAAGAACGTGAGAAAGGAATCAGAAGAAGCAAAAATAGAAGATTGGTGGACTACAAAGCTGGGTACTTTGATACGTCCATAGATTTAGCAGAAAAGAAGACAAAACGACAAAACTCCAAAATCGTACGTTTGTCGTTCTAAGTTCGAATTTCCAAGTACATGCCTTCCAGTGGCTGAGGTTTCTTGTTTTTCACGTTGGATAAAACCTTTGATCTCCTTCTTTTTTGTATTTGTGCTGCAATTGGGCTGGGCAATCTGTATTTTGTTGTTCTGTTCTGTGGGGGGTTTTTACTGGCGGCTACATAGCATCATCTTGTTTGACAACTTTGGGGGCAAGTGTTCTTCTTGTTGTCCCAAAATAATATGGTGTGAAGTTGTGAACCGTAAACTTAAAAAGGATCTCTTTTTTCTGAGAAAAGTTAGGGACTTATACTTTGTATATGCTCATTGGTTTTTTTTTTTGGGACACAAACGGTCGATAGTGATTTATTAGAGGAAAATGAGTAACAAGTACCAAAAACCGGAGCATGTCCTAGAGGATTAGACGAGTACTCTACACCAAACGAAGCATAATGGTTGTCGGTCTACCAAAGTAGCATACATTCTCAAATGCAAACGGAAAAAGAAACCTTACCTCCGATAGAGTCGCGGTACCCCTAAGAGCATATACGTAAAAACAGTATAAAGCAAATTTTGCAAGGCAATGGGTACGGCGGGTATGGACCAATGCTCATTAGTTTAAGATCATACCATTGGATCATATCTGGGTCGGGTCCAGTCCAGCCCATTTTAAAGAGCTTGAGTTTTGCCTAGTTTGGTACAGTTTTTTTGAGCTGCACCATTAGGCTCTGGTTTGAGGAACAAATTCCGGAGGTCACCTCAGTCTCAGGCTCTTAGCGGCTGCAGCGCTTCAAAATAACACCACCATGTCTACACAGAGAATCCAACGAACTGAGACCAAATCCAGTAACAACAATCTTTACTGAAAATTGAATCTTTTGGCCAATTTGTACTTAAAAAACCCTCACGTGTTTCATGCTTCATAGTAAAATTAAAAGCAACTTCACACCTACTGCCTGCCACGTAAACCTAACCCGGAACAGACTGCGCACATTTCAATTTCCAAGTTTTTGAGACCCAAAAACAATTTCGAGCTTTGAACCGAAAACCTGTCACCGAATTTTTTTTGTTGAGAAAAATAGTAAAATCCCGAAACCTAATTTCCGTTCGTCTCCGACAGCAATTTTCGACAGTAAAAGCCCCCATCAAGCTCTGTCCAGTCGACTAATCAGATCCGTCCACCTCAGCAATGCTCTGTTCGGTGCCTGCCAGCAAGTCCGGTTCGAACTGGCTGGACCGGCTCAGGTCAAACAAGGGCCTTCCGACCAGCGATAATCTCGACCTCGACCACTTCCTTAGCCACACAAACTCTTCCTCGGAATTCCCAACTCCCAATGTCTCATCGTCCACAGAGTCGACTCGGCCGGATTCGGACCGAGTGGTGAATCGGCCCACAACCTCTTTCCCGAACCGAGATAACCAGGGAGAGACATTCATCGGCCTGATGAACAACGTTCTGTCGGAGCTCTTTTTCATGGGCGGCTCCGACGAACGTTCCAAACTTTTAGGGAAAAAGATTCCTAGAAAACAAGCAAACCCCAGAGTTTGTGTCTCTTCCACGACCAACTCTAACAGCAATGCTGCTACTGCAAACGCCGCCGAAGAAAGGAGCTCCGACGGTGTTCGAAATGACGAAAATGTCCTCAACAAAGCAGTGTGCTTGGACTCGCAAAACAGCAGCTTGATGAATAATAAGAAGGAATTGGTAAATGTGGGTGGTGAGGAAGGTGAGGAGGTGGAAGAGGAGGAGGAGGAAGAGGAAGAGAAGGAGGAGATGAGAGAGCTGAAAGGTTATTCGATCAGCGAAGTGACGGTGATCGATACGAGTTGCGGGGTTTGGAAGACGGAGAAGCTGGTGTTTAGGAGGAAGAATGTGTGGAAAGTTAGGGAGAAGAAGGCCAAAGTTCGGAAGTTCGGGAGACGTAAGAGAAAAGTGGTTGATGAGGAATTTGGTGTTGAAGGCGGTGATGACATTGACAAGAAGAAAGCTAAGGTTTCAGCTTTGCAGGAAGCTGATGGGGATGAATGTTTAGCTCTCAAGTCCACTGAAGTAAGATTAAGATTCTGTCTTAATTAATTTGTTTGATTTCTTGCTTGATTGTGCTTGTGAGTTTGTTTATTATAAGTATATTTTCTGTGTTTGTGTGGTGATCTTGATCTTGAATTACCAATTCTGTTTTTTCCTTTTTTGTTTTCTCATTATCACATGCTTTAATTTGTTTGGTATTGCAATGAAATTGTTGGTAAAGATATAGTATGCCAACTTCATGTAAGTGGTTGGTGTCTGAAAGGGTTTTTAGATCTCAATCATGTAAGTGGTTGTGGATGGTGCAAGCATTTTGGTAGCGCAACTCAGAGGCTTAATGCTGATTTTGTTACATTATACTTTCTATTGACTGAAATGATGCACCTTGGTGTCAAGATCTTTGTTGGCACTTTCAAATGCTACATGTGATGATGTCATCTCTAGTGTGATAATTCCTATACAGTTTGTGATTTCATGTGTTTTGATTTTCATGTTTGTTTCGAGTGTAAAGGATTTAATATGATCATTGCCTCCACTGCATTCGCATATACTGGATTATCTGCTCACACTATATCTTATTTGGGTTCACAATTCACAGAGTTGTATAAATCTAGTTATCTTCTGCTCATGATTGTTTCCTTTTCCTACTTTAGTCATTTTTGTATTCATTTTGTGAAATTTTGATCACTCGTTTCTTTGTTACCAATTGTAATTGGGAGTTCTATTCACTTCATGTCCGTCCTCTTTGTTATTAGGGTAGCACTCGAACTAATCCTTAATGATGAAGAACTTATTTAGCTGATTTAAGTCTATGTAAGGGAGATTACCGCTAAGTTCTGCTGAGAGTGCATGCCTCTTTATTTCTCCGCCTTTAAATGCTGAGGCTATTGCGGCCTCCAACTTATGCCACCTTGTGGTTCTGGATTTCATGTTGCAATTTTCAGTTTAGCATCCAACTGATAAGATTTTATGTTGCAATTTTTAGTTTAGCATCTAACTCTTGCATAACATGATGAAGTAATGAATCCCAGCATGATGTACTGTCCACAGGTGTAGCATGTCATTTGATGTCATAATCAAGTTTCTGTACATGTTGATATGAAACTAAGAAAGGTGTGTTTGTTGCCTTGCTTCATTGTCCAGGGACAGAATTCACAGAATGACACAAGCAATGAAGTCTGCGAGGACACACCAGATGGTCTTAATGAAAGAGGGGAGGAATTTGGCAAAGCCATGCCAGATGCTAAAAGCAAAGATGCCAAAAAAGGGCAAGTGCACTTGCAAGTTCTATATGATTTCAATATTCTGCTGCTGCATGTATGTAATAACGATTTATTCTGCTCTTATCGAATGTCTTGCAGGTTTCATTTGAACAGATCACCAAGAAAAATGAAAAAGGGTGACTCCTCTGTTATACTCATTAAAGGCATTCCTACGGACAATAAAAATGGAGGAAAGCTTCTGAGAACATGTCTCAAGGACAGCCAAAAGCAATACACGGCTTGATTGATCAGTCACCATAAAAATGTTTCACTGGAAAGAGGTAGCTGTTGGCAATGCAGCTGCGTAATCGATAGCGGCAGCGGTCTTTCTTTCAGTGTTTGGATTTGATTGGCCCTTTGATCTCCTTCCATAAAGGAGTATATGCGTTTTGGTCTCGCTTAGGACTTGGAGATGGTGGTGGTCCTTAGGAATCAAAATGTTATGAGATAGTGAATTTGTTCCATCATTTGTAATGCATGATAAAAAAGTGTTTTCTCCGAAGGATTGTTCTGTTGTTCCGGTTCTTGCAAACCTGTTGATAGAAAATTCAATTCAATCTAAGGAATCATTCTAACAAAAGACATCAATATATTCTGCAAAAACAAGAATGGGGTTGCAAGAAGCATTGTGTTGTGTCGCTGCCTAGAAGTACCTCAAAACTAAGCTGGAACTTCAAATTTGCACGATTTTGTTCACATTGTTTTTTGTAGGCCCCATTCGGCCCATAAATTAAATATTCTATTTCGCCATTCTTGAAATGAGTCAAGAAATAGCCCATTTAGGTAAGGCCCGGACTGACATTGTGTTTAAATCGTCTCTCCCCCACGAATTTCCGATGACAAACGTAAACCGTTGGTTAAGACTGTAAATAAAAAGCTCCATCTGAGCCGAGACTCGAGTCGAGAGAAACCATTTTGATCACCAACATGGTCGCTGTATACGCTTTGTTCACGCACCCTTTTCCCTCTTCTTCTTCTGATTCTCTCTTTTCATTCCCACCATCTCCTCAGCCCACTGCATATTTCTCACCACCTTCACTTTCAACCTTCCGTAACCATGAATGGTTTTCTCCGTTAAAGTTCACTAGAACACCGAGAGCTGAAGCAAAACCATTGTTAACCCAAGTGGGTCTTAGACCCAATCAACGGTTTCTTGTCCAATGCCGTTACATCAATTCCGCCACCAATGCTCTCGCCGAAATAGGTAAGCAACTCTCAGAGACCTATTCTCAAACACATTGCCACACAAAAAACACAACGTGATTTAATTTGTTATATCTTATTGCAGGGATGCTCTTCTCATTCTTTCAAGAAATTGGGATCGACGAGGAAGAAGCCCAAGTGGTTTTGGACAAGAACCCAGCACTCACGTCGACATCTTTGGATTTACTACGTACTCGGATTCTTTCCTTCCGCTCGGTTGGAGTTGATGGCCTTGAGCTTTCTCGCTTGATTACCAAATGTCCAAGTCTATTAACAGCTGAGGAAATTGATGCTTTCCTACATTTTGTGCGCCATGATTTTGAAGGAAAAATTGAGCCGCCGCAGCTGAAGCGCCTTTTCGGTACAACAGAAGCAAGATTCTTGGTGGGTTTTGATACAAAAGTCAGATTGCTTCTTCACCGAGGAGTTCCCCGTGAGAGGATTTTTGATGTTCTGAACAAACTTAATTTGTACAAGGCATTGTGCCTCAAGTCAGTTGAAGAAATTGAAAGGACCATCACATTCTTGAGCCGCTTTGGTGGAATTGACTTGATTGTGAGGCGTCCCACACTTCTCAATTATGATCTGGACACCCAACTGGTTCCAAGAGTTGGGTTTCTCACAGAGCTTAGCGGCGGAGATGAGGATGCCACAGGGACTTTGTTGGGTAAGCTCCCTGCAATTTTGAGTTACACCGTGGATCACACAAAAGGCCATGTAGAGCTATTGGGGTCGTTGGCCGGCCTAACTGATGAGCAAATATTCAAGTTTTTGCTTGTTTTCCCCAATGTGGTGAGCGCCAGTAGGGAGAGGAAATTGCGTCCCAGAATTCATTTTCTCAAGCAATGTGGGTTGAGCTCAAATGATATCTACAAGTTCTTGATTAAAGCACCCTTGTTTCTAGGCTTGTCATTTGAAGACAACCTTGCATATAAACTTGCCTTTTTGGTGAAGATTGGGTACAAATATAGAACCAAGGACATGGCTGCAGCAATGGGATCTGCCACCAGGACAAGCTGTGATAATTTGCAAAAGGTAATTGGGTTGTTCTTGAATTACGGGCTTTCGTGCGGCGACATTGTTGTCATGAGCACGAAGCATCCTCAGATACTGCAATACAGTCATAGTGCTATAGAGAAGAAGATGGAGTACTTGATAAATGAGATCGGTCGTGAAGTTGGAGAGTTATTGAACTTTCCGGCATTCCTTGGTTACAAACTTGATGACAGAATCAAAGCCAGGTATGAACTAAGGAAGAAGGTTTTGGGGGAAGGAATGTCACTGAATAAGCTCCTAACTGTTTCGTCCGAGACATTTTCAACAAAGAAGCCAGCATATGTTGTTGAGAATGAGAATCTCAACGAGGAAATGAAAGTTTTGTTGGATAAATAATGTACCTTGTGTGCCTTCGACTCTTTTCTATATCCATATGGGTTTTTCTGTTTCTCTTTCTCGCTCATCCTTTTTCCCATTGATTTTATGTTAAATTTCAATTAGCATTAGGAAACTGAGAAGGAAGAGAGAACTGAGTAAATGTATATATAATGACAGTAAATATGTAATATCAGCTTCCTTTGTGCTGGGCAACAATGAATTTGTAATTGTACATCCGCAGAAACTTTCATCCATAAGTTACACAACTATGCCTCTCAAACTGTGAATCAACGATCGTGTCATGAGGCCTCGGCCTTCAAACGCTCTGTTGCCTCCAAGAATCTAAGAGGTGATTTGAAAACATAACTGTACAGAACATCGCACTTTGCTAGGCCTCTTTATTCTGCCAAGGAATGTTCTCTAGCTCGTTCGATCACCACATGCCCTGATTTCTCAGCTTTACCATTTCCTTTGGGTATAATAAGCCCATAACCACCTTCTTTTCTTTTGTATATTATATTAATCTCACCTAAGCAAGAACAAAGAAAATTTTCAACCACTGTTTGACAAGTAATCAAAAACTCTTATAGAGAAACTGAAGGCAGCAGTGATTTTGTAGTTCATACCAGTTTCTTCATTTCGGAAAGCATAGAAGTCATGATCAACATTTTCCAGTTGATCAACTGCTTCAGCGACAGTCAAAGGTGGCATGTCAAAGTATTTCGTACGGACAATCTAAAACAAGAAGAAGAAGAAAAAGAATGAGTATATGATGGAGAAGAACGGCATCTAGCTAGCTAACCAATGATTATCGGCACTTTCAACACACAACCCAAAAAAAAAAAAAAAACTCTTTATCTCTACAACTAACTCTTGCATGATTGCATTGCAAAAAGAAACAGAGTGCCAACTCAATCCCATGCTGCAGTTCTTTATAATGTTATGAGTAGAAATATCTAAAATGTTAAATGCAGAAATATCAGCCGTAACTACAGCAAGGCCTTTGAAAACTAAGATGAACTAATCATCCGTTTAGTACACACACTCACAATCAACAATTTCAGAAACACTTAATGCTATAAGTTGCTTTTCAAATTTAGATAAATAAACCATTAATAAAGAGAAGATGCAACCACAATTCAGTATAATTGTAACAAAACCAAGCACGTAAGCATGTGTTATATCACATGTCAAATATAAAACATAATAAGTTTGGAGGAAAGTTGAAGCCCAAGTGAAAACCTCGTCATTGATGAAGTCTCCTTCCTCTTCCTGGGGAACTGCCTCTTCCTCTTCGTCTTCCACCACTATTTGTGTTGCGGGCTCCCTAACTTTCAATCTGTTAAAACCTTTCATGTGCCGACCATGGTCTGAGTCTTTCTCCTTGATTTTCCTCAACTTCCTCTGGATTATAGAAGATGCCAGATCGATGCTTGCGTAAAGTGTCTCAGCTTCTTCCTCAGCCCTGAACACTCCATGCTTCTTCGTGAACAAAGTCACCTAAGCAAACACAAATACACAATCCCTTATGAACGAACCATTTATAGCGATTCCAGATAACCTAAACTATTCATGCCAATGCACATAGGGTAATAATACCTCACATCTCCTAATCCTTGGGCCCTTTCCAAACTCTCCACCTCGAACAGACAACCGAACATCAGCTTCCCTCGCTAGGTGACTATGCTTTTGAATTGCCTTGCCAACCTTGTCTTCCACATGCTTCTTGACCGGTTCTGATAACTAAATTCACAGACAAAAATTTCCCATTCAAAGTCCACTCCTTGTATAATTAGAGGAGAGCATTGTGGATCGAAACAGCACCAGAATCAGGGTCATCAACCAATAGTCATAATCACATCATTGATCACATGAAAAAAGCTTTGGAAGTCACCACACCTAATCAATTTATCAGAATGGGATTTATAAAATATAACCTAGGTTTCTAATTTTCTGCACATAATGTACTTTCCACAAATAACATTAACGGATCATAGTAGATGTGATTTAATTCAAGTCTTTTGTGCAAGGTTTAGTCCAAACACATACATTAACAAATACATGTAAATTTCACAAAATGCTTAAAACCCCTAAACCCTACATATATATAAGCAAACTTTTTTTGAACTATATCCCGTCGCATAATAAAACCAACAAGGGGTAAGGTAAGATAAAAATTTACATACCTCCAAATTCCTTCCCTGTATGATCAACTTGACTGAGGAGAGTTGGCCGTCCCAGGACATCCGTACAGAGAGTGAGTTGCCATGGCACTTGTTTGTGGGTCTAGTCACAATGGAAATGGGTTTCAGATTCTTAGTGGGGTTGAAGAAAGTGGAAGAGGTAGACGATAGCGTGAAGATTTGGGGCTTTGAGAGAAGCGTCGATGAGAGAGTGGCCATTGATTGAGATTGAGAAGAAGCCGAAGAGGGAGAGGGAAGAAAGGTTGTCTGCATCTGCAAGCAAGTAAACAGAGTAGCCATTTCGTGATTATCGCAGAGATTAGGATTGGGATAAGTTTCTGGAAGTGTTTGGATAGATGGAAAGTTGAAAGGAAAATGAAACAAAATAGTAGGGGTTTTAGGAGCAGGGTTATGGGCTCTTCTTCTTCTAGAGCAAGCAGACAAGATGGCAGAAATGGATATACCATGTCACGCGTGTCAATGTCACACATTATCCACTTCATCTTCCCCACAGTAGAAATCTTAACGGCAAATCTTCTGTACTCACGTGATTGGACGGTGCAGATTGGATGGTGTGTGTGCATTTTCTTTGGCGGATTCAACGTCTACATTCAGTGCCTCAAAAAGAGGAAAAATTATAGAATACTACCGTAGTATGGCCACGTGGTACATCTTGTACATGTATTATAATATGAGTGGACGACAGAGTTTATTTTCCCCCCTTTTAGGGAATAATATCTATAAATATCCACTAATATTATAACACGTGCACAAGATGTACCACGTGGCCATACTACGGTAGTATTCTATAATTTCTCCAAAGAGAGGGACCCAGTGACACGTGTTTGTGTTGTAGTGATGGGCTCATGGCGTTGGATCTCTCGTTCTTCATGCAATGCAAATTGCAACGGGGATAACATTTGTTGCTATTTCAGTGAATATTGCAATTACACATAAAATAATCTTTTCACATATAATTATGTTATTAATTAGAATGTTATTTCCATTAATAGTAAGTTTTTTTTGTCGTTCCAACTCATTTGTTGAGTGCCACAAATTTTGTTTGTACGAATCCTTCCCATTCGGATAGGCCACATAAATATCTAGATACTTTTAGTCCAACACGTTATATGGCAGACCACATAAATATCTTTCTGTCGCGTGTGAATCAATTATGTGTCAAGTTGGAACTTTTCTCTTTTATTTTTCATTATTGAAAAAATGTGAAGTAAAATAAACCGGAGGTGGCAGGATGTGCTTCAGCCCGGCCCAATTTAATTTTCCGGGCATGGCCCATATTAAGCCTGTCCCAATTAATTTTTTTGGCATGGCCCATGTTAATTCCAACTTCCAACTCAACAGGTCCAAACCCACTTTTCCACCTATGCCCATGTTACGGTGTTAACTCTTCTAGATTAGACAAATTAAGGTTTGATTATGATAATATAAATAAGACCATCACCATTATATCCGTTTGTAAGATGTTTATATTTCGCTAAGACAAAACAACGGATTTTAATCTTTTTGCACAAATTGAATGGTACTATGTATTTTCCAAATAATAGAAGAATTCACAAATTTGAATCCTTCCTCTCTCTCGTTGAAAAAAAAAAGTATATTAATATAGTATGGGCTTTGCTAGAGGAGCATGGAACAGTGAAGCAAATACGTGTTTGGTATCATTATGCAAACAAAGAGTATGGTTTAAGGAAAATAAATAACTAAGTTACGCTTACAGTTACATCAAAAATTTGACATGAAAAATGATGCGATGTGTCAAAATGACCATCACACAAAGCTTTTGAGAATGCGGGGACTCAATGCAATGTGCCATGAAAGAAAAAAATAGAATAACTGATGGAGGGGTCCTTGATCTTTATCCTTTACTAATCTTTGTCTTCATCCCATTAAACAAATATTATAGTCGCTATAATGCAGGATTTAGAGCCACTAATGTCGGGTCGGCTTAGAAATACATACTTTAACCCATCAATAATAAAAAAATAAAAAATAAAAACTTTAACCCAATGGCAATGTGGGTATTATATATTATTATATCCAATAGAATTCGTCAACTGCCTTTACCCAATCAGAGCCTAACAACCACACAAATTTTATTCCCGAATAGTCAAGCGAGTACAGCCTTTGAGATTGGTTGTCAAACTCATTATGACAAAATGAACCTCCACCCAGCAGTTGCTCCGTCCATTGACTAGTTTAAAGTTCAAGGCCACAAACGAACCTCCATCCACCCACTAGCTCTCCACGTGCCTCAATCCTGTCCATGAGATCCATCGCCTCCTCCTCATGCACCCAAAAATATCTGCCAAAGATCTTAATATTATATCTTCCCTCCAGGGACCCACAACCTTGCCACCTGTCTCCACGCAAAAAATCTTCCGAGAAAAAAATGATTTCTTTAAAATTTGGACCACTCAAATGCAGAAGCCAATGACGCCTCGCCTTTTGATCAATCTATGGCCCTAGTCTTAGATTGGGTTGATGACGTGTCACCACCAGGTCCCACCCCAGAACAGTTGTTCGAGATATTTTCCTCTCTCGTGGTAGGTTGTGATATTTAACACCGTTAGATTTCTTGGGAATCGGTATTATCGCCGTCCGATTACCTTCACTAAACTTTGGACTGAGGATTCAGATATTTTTTTAGCAGTGAAAAAGTTTTCTCCTTTTAGCCAAGGATGAGATATTGAGAAATCGTATTCTCTGAGACACAAGAGACTCTGTTTCCTCCGTGGGTTCAATTCAACCAACGTGAGACAAAGAGAAAGACACACAGAAGAAAATAGAAAATAGAAAATAGAAAATGGGTGAGGCGGTGCTGAGTAGTGAGGACATGGAAGCGAAATTGAAAGCAGAGTGTGAAGCAAAGAAAGACAGGGTAGAGACAGAGAAGAAGGATGGGGGTGAGTGTGATTCTTCAGTTGGGACAATGAGGTGGGAGAAGCTGTTGCCTACCATGAACATGAGGGTCTTGTTGGTCGAAGCTGATGACTCCACCAGGCATATTATAGCTGCGCTTCTTAGGAAATGTAGCTACAGAGGTCAGTGGCTCTTTCCTGTCTTGGCTGCTCTGCTGTGCTGTTGTTTCTTTTGCTGAAAGTATTTGGTTTTGTTCAATTCTCTAGCGTCTTTTGCTAAATAATCAACTGGGTTGTTTTTGTTTTTGTTTTTGGCGATCGTTGATTGTGAATTTGTAGGTGTTAGTTAAGCTTGTGTTCTTCTAATGAGTTAGATGATTTACTTTTTTCTTCTCTTTTTCTTTCTTAATTACCTTCTGTGTTTAAGGAATACGAAGGATAAAGATTAGGTGGTCTATTTCTGGGCCTGCGGATGAATAATTGAAGAATTTTGTTGAATTAGCTTGAAGTTGAAGCTGCTGACAAGGAACATAGGCCAGTAGTAGTAAATTTGTTTAGAATTAACCACATCCAGGAAGACGTGTAGTTCTAAGTTCTAATTACAGTGAGAGAATGATTCCTTTCTACTTTCACCGTTCACGTTTCTCGAGTTTATTGAATAAAGGGGTTAATGGTTCAAGTCACTCTTTTTGGCATTTGCTGCTTGTTGTTAGTAGAGACAGATAATAGACTGCAGATTTTATCACTAAAAGGCTTATACTTTCTGTTAAAGCAAGAAACTTTTGAGGCTAGTGTTATTAAGGGTCTGTGTTGTTAAGGCTGACACATTACTCATTGAACTTAAATATGGATCTTGTTTTTGTTTTTGTTTGAGCAGTTGCTGCTGTATCTGACGGCTTAAAAGCTTGGGAGATACTGAAGGCACGTCCGCATAACATAGACCTCATACTGACAGAAATAGATCTGCCGTCAGTATCTGGTTTCGCTTTGCTTTCACTAATCATGGACCATGAGATCTGCAAAAACATTCCTGTTATAAGTATGTTTTAACAAACAAATAATTGTGGATATGATATGCAACTGATTTGATTTTTCACCGCGGTGGTGTTTAACGAAAGAATTTGCACTTCTTTTGCGATCTTGCAGTGATGTCCTCTCAAGATTCAATTAGCACGGTTTACAAATGCATGATGCGAGGTGTTTCTGATTATCTAGTTAAGCCTATTAGGAAGAATGAGCTGACAAATCTATGGCAGCATGTTTGGAGGAGACAATCTGTATGCCGTCTCAACTTTCTGTTCTTTCTTTAGTTTAGTTTGGAAATCTTGTCTTACTGTTTCTGACTAAACCTTTAATGAATTTTATTGTCAATCAGTTAACCAGAAATTGCCCCCAGGATGAGAGTGTTGGACAACAAAAGATTGAAGCCACTTCTGAAAACGATGCAGCAAGCAATCATTCAAGTGGCTATGGGGCATCTGTTCAAAGAAACAAGGAGAACATGGAAAAAGGGACCGATTCTCAGGTTTGTGTTTCATATTTTGTACATGGCACAGAGAAAGCATTAATTAGCATGTCTGTCTTTAAATGCCTTGTGAAGCCCCCATTTCACTCTGTCCTTTCTGTGGACTGACAACCCTTCAAGCAAGTGTAGAATTGTAAATATTAACCTATCATAATGCCCAGAATGCTTGATGTATGTGTAAATCAGTATAGGTTTGGCTACATGATGTTTTTGGTAGACTGACTGCATGCTTTCTGTCTCTTGTAGAGCTCTTGCACGAAGCCGGACTTTGAAACTGAGAGTGCCCCCGTGGATATGCAGGAATTTTCGCAGAAAATACAGGGCAAAAATTTTCTGGGTGACTTGAGAATGCAAAAAGATGAAGCACGCATCAATTTTGGCGAGAAATTGGTTATGCACGAAAATGCAGCTAAAGGTATTACAGCTTTACCTTTCCAAGTCAGTAGCTTCTTGTCTATTCATTCTGGTAGGAAGCCCTGTTAACATTTTACAACGTGTCTATCAAATTAGGGCCAACTGTTGATGCCTATGATGACATGGACACAGCAATGTCACTAGGTGAGCGTGTCAGGCCAGAAAGTCATAGGAGGGATGCTAATATGGCTAGTGAAGCTTGTGACAATAACGATCTCCTTGTCAACTCTTCTAAAGATGCCACTGACTTTTTTGGAGTGTTTAATAATTATCCAAACAGAAACCAGAGAAATTCTTCTTCAAGTAATAGACCTAGAACTTTTGATTGTGCTCCACACTTGGATCTCTCCTTGAGAAGATCTGATTCCAGTGGCTTTGAGAATCAAACTGCTGAGAAAAGGCATACTCTTGGCCATTCTAATGCGTCAGCCTTTTCAAGGTGAGTTTCCATTTTCATTTTCTGCACTTGATTTTTGTGATTTGTGCACATCAGTTTACTCTTTCACTGGACTTATTTTCTAATTCAATCAATGATCCATCTTGCAGATACATCAACAGGCCAATGCAGCCCCAGAGTACAACATTGGCTGGTGTTTGTGATCAACAAAAGGCATATGAAACTAAATTTGAAAAGCAAGCATCCAATATAAATGCTGATTGTGATACTCCTGTTACAACTTCAAGTATTCCCAGGAGTATTATCACTCTAGCTACAGGACAATCTAACCAATCTGAAATTGGAACATCATGCCATGAGCAGAGACTATTTCCTCTTCCAGTTCCTGTGGAAGGTATAAGGTTTAATAACCTAGGCAATGGGTATGGTACTGCACTGCCTCCAATGTTTTGTACACAATCAAGTCCATCACCAATGCCAAGTTCAGCTGCCCAGCAGGAATCCTCGCTCCTAATGAATACATTTTATCCGGCAAATCTTAAAAAGATAAATCTGAGCAAGTATACGGCACACTGTATCAACATGCCAAAGCTTCCATAGACCAAACTATGCACAATCAGGATCAAAGATTGGATGAGGACCGAGGGCATATTTCTTCAACAACAGATCAGAGTGCAAGTAGTAGTTTCTGTAATGGTACTGCAGGTCATCTTAATACCATGGGGTATGGAAGTGCTTGTGGAAGTAATAGCAATGTTGATCAAGGAGCTATATTTAGGACTGCTCCAGAGAGCAAGAATGAAGACACTTTCTTTACTCACAGTGGAAATTCTCATCGGTCCATCCAAAGAGAAGCAGCTCTAAACAAGTTCCGCTTGAAGCGGAAAGATAGATGCTATGACAAGAAGGTACATCATTATCTTCGTCATCCTTTCTATAAATGGCTCTTGTTTTTACTTCCGACTGCTTCTCTCCCAAAACCCCAGTTCCCAAAAAAGACAAGATTTTCAAACCAAACTACACGGTAATTCTATACTTAACGAGATATTTGATTCACAGGTTCGTTACGAGAGCAGAAAGAAACTTGCAGAGCAGCGTCCCAGAATAAAAGGGCAGTTTGTTCGTCAAGTGAATACTGATCCTTCACCTACAGAAGCTGATTGCAATACATATGATGGTTGACTACATAGTTTCTTGTACTTAGTAAGATAGCAGGATAAATAGTATATCTCCGGTACACCATTTTCAGTTTTTGAATATGATACCAAGAAACAAAGATGAGGAGAAAAATACAGGCCTGAAGATGCTTCTGACACCACTTCCATATTCATCTTGTTTGTGGATATCTATCCATTATTAACTCATATTATCGCGTATCCCCTGTAAAATATATAGGGTTGTAATTTTTTTTTATCTTTTAAATTTGCTTAGGGCTGCTTTAGTCATTCTTTCCATGTTTGTTATCACGTAGGTTTGTTCATTCAGAATTTCAGATCTTAGTTGATATACAGACTTCATTTATACTTATCTTCTTGAAATTTGAGACGGCAAGGAGAAATGTTTCATTTCATGAAGGAAATTACCAAAACCAGTGTTTATATAACTTTATACTTGATAGTGATTATTTAGTGCCTCTTCCAACAGCTTAAATGGGTGGTGGTGTTTTCAAACAGTGACATCTTTGAGTGATTAATAAATATTACTTATTTTGCACATATAAATTCTGATTGCGGTGAGCAGAAAGCGATTTCTCCACTGCAACTCTAATTCATAAATATCATTTGCTAAGCTGCGTGATGCACTATTGTCCAAACAAAGACTTGTCAAAATCTGCCATGTCATCAAAATGATCATGCCTTCTTCCCACTAATTGTGGTTGGTAATTTCCCATAAGAAGGGTAGCCCAATTCAAAAGTTGGACACAAGTGTTAGTTTATACTTTATAGGCAACCAACTCAAAGGCTTTTCTTGTACTAATAACGCATCATGAATACATAGTCATGCCGTGATGAAATTGTGCATATCTGGTTTAGCTTTGGAAGTGAAATAATGTTGGCATTTGAAGATATTATTAGGATACAAAAGATACAAATGCATAAAAACAAGAGTCTTATCACAGTTTGCTGGTGATCGATCAGATTCTGGTTATCTTCCCAATGCAATGATGGGCCAACTGAAGTGACCCAACACACACTCCACAACTCTGGATTGGCTGAAGGTGATGGTGGTGGAACCAAAGGGCTACTGTCATATGCCCCATCTGAACATGTTTATCTCTAAACAATCAATGAAATGAAAAGCCAAAAATAAATTTTTTCTTTCCCTGTTATATAATCAAAGTCATAAAGGGGCTTTTTTGGGACAAAGATCGAAGAAATAAGCAAAATTTAAGAGGAAAGAAAGACTTTTATTAGATGAGTAGATGAGAAATCACTCAGGTGATGTTGGGGTCCTGCTTTCTCTTGAGACTTTGTTGAAGGGCTCAATACCTGAAAAAGTTTCAAAAAAGCAAAAACCAAACACCTCTCAATTTCAAACCATTGAGCAACTGTAAGTCTGCAACTTCAAGTCGTGTATAAAAATCTCTTCAAGATTCTGGACAGGACAGTCCCTCATAATAAAAAAACCAAACCAAAACCAGTGGTATTTTTCTGCCAAACCCTAGATTTCTCTAGTATTCACATCCAATGGCGCTTAGCCCTACTATGGTATCAACTATATTGTCTGAGTATTCACATCGAACGGCCAATGAAAGTTCATCAACTAACAGTCTTCTACCATACATGGCCTTTCCTTAACATAAAAGTAACATATGCAAAAAGTCATAATAAACCAAGAAATGAATGATTGATGATGTTTCCCCGTGATTTCCAAAAAGCCTGTTTACAGATTCTCCATGTCTTCTCTCCTTTTGAACTCTTTTTTTTTAATGAAAAAAAGTTTAGGGGCAGGGTAGTCTATCCCATCCCAAAAGTCACGGCATACCAATATCTTTTTGAGAATTTACAGAAAGGGTCTTAGCCTTTTGATTTTTACAGATTATCCACCAAGAGCCCTAAACTTAGGCCTTAGAGCACTTCCACCCTTATGGGCAAGGACAAAGCAAGGATTGTCACTATTCATGTGATTAGTGGCAGCCCTTGCAATTTTGTTTCCACCCCAATGGGCAAGGGTAATTACTATTCATTGTAAAAAATTCTATTTTTATATACTTAAACGATTAATTTGAATAAGATTTTCGGTTCTTGTATTATTATTTATTATAAAATTAAATCTCAAATTTCGGATAAGATTTTACGTATGAGATTTTCATGGGATTAATTTTATTTATATGTATGAGATTAATAATACTAAAATTCCAGGTATGTATAAAAAATGTTTATGAGTATTTTGGTATTTTTTTCAATTAATTTTTTTTTAAACGTTACTGACGTCAACAGCCCTCAAGCAGCAAGGTTTGCTACTTTTGTCCGTGGGCTTGCCTGGGTTGTTGGGGCCCACCTCTTGCCCAGGCTGTTTTGCTTGTGCTGGAGTCTCCTTTGGTTGCATGGTCTGCCTCCTGCCCGAGGCAACCTCTTGCATTGGACTTGCTCTTAATAGCGAAGAGAATTATCCTTACCAACTCAACCAACCCTCAATAAATTATTAAAAAAAGCCCGGAACTTGAAAACTCTCAGTCTCTATACTTAAGCAAGGTTGCACCTTTAGTTAATTATATTTTAATCCCTAATGCCAATTTTTTAATGACAATCTTGCATTTACTATAAATAGGGAGGACAAAGATAGAGAATGGGGCTGCCACTAGACTATTGCTCCATTTCTCACTCATTCAATCAACAAGAAAAGGCTATCGGCTATTGGGCTATGCTATCTCTTATTGCTCTTTTATAAATTAAAAGCCTTCACTTTCCTCTCAATTATTCCAAAAGTGTTTCCAATCTCTGATTCTGACTAAGATAGATATTCCTTGTATCCTCTGCTTTTGATCATCATGGTACCTCTAATTTATGAAAAAAACTTACATGTAACGGGGATAGCAACGTTACATGAGAGTTTCTTTCCTAATTTACATTATAATTCTTGTTAAAGTATAATGGGATATGACAAGTGTACATAAATTAATTAAACTAATAAAATTGGTTGCATTGCATAGCTTCTCTTAAGATAGCAGCACAGACACAGAGCCTGTATATTCATGGATCATGTTTATGTGTCTTGATATTGACTGATTTTATACCATGGATTCAAAAATGGAAAAAGGAGTCTTATTGCTGTGATTGACATGCAGCAGATGAAATAACAAAAAGACAATGAAGGAAGAACAGCCTCGAATATTCTTGAATCAATCAAGTTCAAGGCATATTATAAAAAAAAGGCAAATTAATTAACAAGAAATTTTCCTCTTAAGTCCTAAGTTGTTTTAAACTCTATAGCCGCAAAGGGGTTTACTGAAGTAGCACGACTTTCTGTATTTTCCTGTCATTCTCACTGCGCACTATTCAAACATGCAACTTTTTGCAATTTCAAGTTAGTAAGTTGGCGAATATATATAGCAACCCATCTAATTTGCTTTTAGGAAAAGGCTAAACTTGCTCCCCACGCCGGCTTGGCCCATTCATAAATCATGCCACAACAACCCTACCAGATGTGTTAGGTTGATACACAGCAAGGATTGGAACATGGTCAACATTAATGGATGTTCTGATAATCCAATGGTTGATTTGATTTACGCAAATATGTAATGTTTTCTTGTCATGTAATCTAAAAGTGCGTGCTAAGCTGCTAATCGCTAATCTAAAATCACACATTTCATACACGAGTCCTCCTAATTAAATTAATAATAATACAAATTAACGGTTTAATAACATAAATATATATTACAGCCAAGTCCCACAAGAAGGAGGAGCTGCCAGTCAAAAGCCCAAGAAAGCAAAATTATTGCTTCTTTCTGCTTCCCAGTGCTCTCTTTATTTAACCCCATCATCTCGCTCCTCTTGCTTAGCCCTGTAAACCTTCTCCTCTCTCTCTCTCTCTCTCTCTCTCTCTCTCTCTGAAAACCAATCTCTTATCTCTTCCTGCAAATGTCTCAAGCCCTCACAAAATCTCCTAAACACTGTGGCAATAAGCAAGGACTGAACATTGGCAAGCTCTACAAGAAGCTATTCTTGCTATTCTCTACACTTTCCACCACAATTCTCTCTATTATATTACTTGTTTGGCTTATCCTGCACCCAACCAAACCAGAGTTCTCACTCAAAGAAGCTGATATCTACCTGCTCAACCTCTCAAGCGGCCACCTTCTCAACTCCTCTGTTCAACTCACTCTGCTTTCCAAGAACCCAAACCAGAAAGTTGGGATTTACTACGACGAGCTAAAAGTGTATGCTGCATACAAGGGTCAACAAATCACTGTTTACACTTCTCTTCCTCCCTTCTACCAAGGACATGAAGACAGCAATGTCTTGACAGCTTCTTTGGTGGCAACAGGTCTGCCTGTGGCTCCCTCCTTTGGTTATGAAGTGGGGCGTGACCAAACGGCTGGTAGACTGGTTTTAAACCTCAAAGTGATCGGAAGGCTTCGATGGAAGGTCGGGACTTGGGTCTCCGGGAAGTACAGAGTGAACGTGGACTGTCTTGCTGTCATGGCTTTTGGTCCTTCTCTCCCAACTGGTCCACTCACTTCAAGGCAAGGAACTCAGTGTTCTACCACCGTCTGAAATACTACTTGATCTACTTCTAACATGACATCATGACTAGCCTACTTTCTGCCTACATAACATTGAGTTTTTTTTTTCCCTTTCTCTATATTGATTGGTTATTTTTATTAATATTTGGTTGGTCATGTTGAATCACGTATGTATCTTGTTCTGTTCCTCTGAAGTGTTTGTAAATTAGCAATCATATGATTGATATATAGGACTGCATGTATTGATGATATATAAGCGAGAATGAAAAGCTTGCCTAACTCTATTGTATCTTACATTACATTCTAACTTGATTTTGCTTTGCAAGTGATGGGTAGAAATACATAGAAATTAAGACCAAAGTGATGAGAAGAGAAACTTGGAAATTAAGGCCAAGGTGATGGAAGAAAAACTCAGAAAAGGGATGTTGCCATAGATTATTTTTTCAGTAGTGGGTTTAATTTTGGGAAGGCAAGGATGGATGAGGAGTTGCTGCTCTGCTTTGCTACTTTGCTTGTTTTTGTGGGCAGGAGGAGGAGAAAGGAAAGGGATTGCGGGAAAAAGACATAAAAGAGGTAATGATAGGTGAGATGCCAACAAGAAAAAGAAGAGAAGGAGGGAAATCCATTATTATCTTCGTTAAGGAATCACAAAATTTACACTTCCAACCCTTGCCTTTAAATTAATAATCACATTCACATGTAGGCTTAATGCATATATGGACGCTTTCTTTGCCTCTTTTGGCAGAATCTTTTTGTGAAATATACTGTATCTTCCTTGAAGCTTGACTTAGAAATTTATATAGCTTTGTCAATTGAATATGCTGCAGAAATGTGCTAATTCTGGGCAGAAAACTCATTTGTTTTTACTTATTCTTTTCTTTCTCTTGGCTCTTTCAATTAAACTAGGATTAGTCAACTCATTGACCGCTTTAAAATTACAATCGAATTTTTTTGGGTAACAAGGGAACTGCGCAATAGAGACTTTAATGGCATGTTTTACGTATCAGTAATGAGTATGAGAGGAAAGGGAATGATTTCCATTCCGAACTTTCCTTGCATTTACTTGCAATCAGAAATGAAAAAAATATGTGGGCCCCACCTCAAAATCCGTAATCACATCCCCTCAAAATTAGAAATTATATCAACTAAGGGGGTAGTCGATCCGATTCCCATTACTTTTTTCCCTTAATGCCTTCCAAAAATACCCTTACCACATTACTTTAGTAATGAAATTAATATCGATTCTGATTCATGAGAATTAGTGAACAATAACAATGAGAATCAACCCTATTCTTGTGCTGATTCTATATGGTTAGTAAAAAGCATAATGAGAATGATTCTTCCCATACAGATTCATTACTTCCCCGATTCCTAAATTCGCTGATTCCTTACTTTCTTCATTCCTGGTAACTCAACATGCCCTAAGAGAACTTCCATCGGTGCTCTTATGTCAGGGCAAAAGGCAGCTCGGGATTGGAAGAAGCCCCATAGAGAGGAAAATCTGTCTAGGCAAGAATGGCCCTAGTTATTCGGGCCAATCCAAAGGAAATAATTGCCAGACACTACTGTTATTCTGACATGAGCGACCAATTTAAATACCAAAACAAAAGAAGAAGAAAAAAGAAAAAAAACCTGAATTTCCAGAAAAAATTTTTTTCTATAAATACATAGCCATGTTCTTCACTCCCCACACCAAAACTCCATACATATTCATCTCCTCATATCTAATGTAAATAGTATTTGCTATGACAATAAGTGGGAAAGCAAAATTAAAAAGGTAGAGAAGTCACTATTCATATAACTAGTGTCTGTCCTTACTTGTCTTGCCTTTGCCATGGCAAAATGAGTGAAAGTGGTGTAATAGATTATAGGACCAATGTATGCTTTGCCCATGGTAATATGCTTTGCCTTTACAGCTTCACAGCCTTTGGCAAAATGAGTGAAAGTGGTGTAATAGATTATAGGACCAATGTATGCTTTGCCCATAGTAATATGCTTTGCCTTTACAGCTTCACAGCCTTTGAGGAAGGAGGAGGTGGATGCATTTTCACCTTTGACCGCCTCCAGTTTGATTAACTTTGAAATTAACCTCTTTGGTTCCGTCAATTAGCAAATTAACCTTAAATAGCTAAATAAATCAGAGTATTATTAGTTCACACTCAAGCCAAGCACTGCACTACCAGCAGCAATCTTGGCATCTTGCAACACAGAAGAAACTCTTCACTTTTCTTTTTTTTGGTCTGAAACTCTTCACTTCAATACTTGAAAATTTAAGATGTTGACAAAAAAAGCTTTCCCTGCGTCTTAAAAAGCAAAAGGAAATAAATAATTCTAAACCATCTAGTTCCACAAATTTCAAAAGTATCACTACTTTTTAAGGATACGAAAGAAAGCTAGCGTCTCCAACCTGATATGTTCCCCACAAAATGACTCTGAATGAATAGCTGACAAAACCACACAAACTTCACGACAAAAAATGACTGCTTTTATAAAAATGCGTTTCATTCACCATCCATTGGGTAATTCAAGAATTTGAAAAAGTAACATCAAATTTACAAGATAAAAAAGAGCCATCCAACTTTATTTTCCCAAGACAGAGAGACAGCGCCATGTGGGGAGTAAGGGAGGGGCACACTAAAGCAGAGAGCTCAAAGCATCCCAACAAAATCATATTCTACTTGTTTTTCTTCACACAACGAACTGCTACTGCATACGAATAGGCCTAAATTAAAACTAGCCACACACACAACAAATTAGCAAAGTGTGAGTGTCCCAACTACAAAGACTCGAAACCCTGCCTCTGTTACTCACAGCCTATGAATCCTTCTGCTATGCAGTAATGGAATGCATTTTCCAGGCACAATAGTAATGTGAAATGCTACAGTTCAAGATGAAGCACACATGATTTGAGTTCATAAAATGTCAACAATCTACAGACAAGTACTGCAACAGTTGTCAATGAACAAGGCAATCGATCTTAAGTAGCAACAACCAACCAAAGGTCTATGGTAAAACTTCCAATAAGCTGATCCAGATTCAAGGGTGACCATGAACTGGATGGAAGATTTCTATATATCCAAATTATTGTATCAGTATACTGAATAAGAATACTAAAATCCATTTAAAATCTCGAAGCAAGGTACATAAATGATTCAAACACCTGGACATAACCAAGCACTAAATGAGATATTCGAAACCTTTGAGTGCATATGTTATATATATAAATCATATTCAACTACACAACTCAAAGGGAGTGATTTGTAGCGCCATTGCCTAAAAAGAAAGTGAAGCTGTAAATAGAAATCACTGGAATACTTCTCCCCACACTAGCTGCCTCTGCTACCATACTCTTAACCTGCACTTTGCACCTCCGTTCCTGACTAAAGGAGTTTCGGCATTTCCAGACAAGCTATTAAAAACTGTAAACAATGGCTAAGCTAACGAAACACCAATATATTTTAACCAAAATCTCGTCGCACTCACTTAAACACAAGTAACCCAACATCTTCGAGCAGTCATTTGTAGATTATCAAATGATTAAATCATTGACAAAGTTCAATGTGTAGGACTAACTGGTCAATCGAATGCCTTTAATTTACTCAAATTTAAGCTGTATCCTGTATGCTTCTTTATTTAAGTGATCTAATAATTTAATTTGCAAACTCAGAGATCTATGACTATCAGCCTTCTATCATCCTAAGGCCAATGCATTCGCAAGTCCCTCTACGAGTGTGAGTATTGTAATCAACTCCCAAACGACAAACAAGGAGTTTGACATTGAATCATTCAAGTCAGAAATCGTGCACACTAAAACCTGCAAGGAAAACATGGAGATATACAGCTGAAGCAAAAATTACCACAACCACGCAATCGTAGAACATACAAGAAAGTTTGTACTTTTCTTCATCAATGATTCAAAGCAAAAGTAATACATACATTCGAGCTGAAAATTGAATCAAGCAGTTCTCTCAAATGGCAAAAAAATACATGAACTACGCAATAAATTGTAGCTAAAAAGCTCAAAACATTATCTTACAGGATTTTTAAGGTTAAGTATCTTAATAAGACCTACATCATACATACTCTAACCCAACAATTGATATTAGAAACATACCATTACCGCATTACATTGTGAATTTGTGAAGAAGCCTTTTTTTCTTTCTCTCATATCCTAAAAAAAGTCACGAAATTGAGCTCAAGCTCAGAAAGCCAAATCAAGATCTTACTGAATCAAGAC
Organism: Prunus padus; assembly: GCA_024362665.1. Classification (NCBI taxonomy): domain Eukaryota; kingdom Viridiplantae; phylum Streptophyta; class Magnoliopsida; order Rosales; family Rosaceae; genus Prunus; species Prunus padus. Next base: position 740,974 of record JANFAM010000017.1, on the reverse strand, counting down.
TAACCCATTTCCAAAAATGCTTCTTGACAGACACGGCCTCGTGAGCAATACTCATCTCTCTGCAATTCGCATACTCATGCTCCTCCTCAGTGAAAAACTCTCCTTCTGGTAAACCATCCACCCAAGCATCCACCGAATGCAAAACGTAGCATGCCGGCAAGCCCGGATACGACGCCGAATGACGCTCCTCCACCTTCTTCTCATACGAACCCGGAACAATTTTTAGAATGCCACTATTTCCTGAATCTTTCACCGACCCTTTGAAAATCGAACCGAGCTCTTCCATAACCGCCCGGTTCGCGGCCGATTCGGGATCCTCACCGGGTTTCATTTTCTCCGACAAGGGCCGGCCTCGGCTTCGGACGCTACCGTCCGATAATTCTTGGTGGGCTTCGACCAATACCCGGAATTTATCGTCGATGATCCGGACCGTGACGACGTGAACAGTTCGAACCGGAGGGGTTGAGTCGGCAAGAGAGCTTTCGCCTTCGGAGAGCTCGAGCCAGAGGTTGTGGACGTTTTTGGTGCCGGGTTTGACCCCCCAGGAGGCCAGAGAGTCGGATAGCAGGCGTGGCTTGAGCCAGTCGGAGAGGGACTGTGGGGTGGCGAAGTGGTGGAGGGCCATGATGGGGATTTTGAGAAAGAGGCGAGGGGAGGAAGGGAAATGAAGAAATGGGGTTTTGGAGAAGAGGGTAGCTCTGGTGGTGGAGGAAGAGAAGAGGAAGCAGATGGAGAGGGCCGTGATGAGGAGATCGGGTAGGGTTGGGTGGTGGTTGTTGGGGTTTTGGAGAAGGTTGGTGTGCTTGTTTCTGATTGGTGGTTGCGGTGGTGGTGGCATGTCAACAATTATGAAGATGATAATAACAATAGCGGTTCATGTTTGATCGAAAGAATGACGGAATTTTGGTGATGAGGTCCATTCTCTGTGTCTGAAAGTCAATAAGAAGATGGAGAAGACGAAAACAGGGAAAATAAGAGGTGGGGAATTTGAGGTTTGTTGGGGGCATATTGCATCCTTTAAGTTTTTTTGTATCATTTATGGTCGCTAACGTTAATATAGATGCTCTTAAATAGTCATTCTGTCAAAAAAATTGTTAAATTCAGGGATATAATCATCAAATCAATCCAAAATTAAAAAATATATCTTTTTTATTTTTTTTCCTTCTCTCTTTCTTCCTTCTTCTTTTTTCTTCCTTTCTTTTCTTCTTCTTTTCCGCCACCTCTGCCATGTCTGAGGCTCAAGTTTTTCTCTCTGTTCACATAAAAATAATGTAAATATTTTATTAAGCTAACAAAAACGTTAACATATGAAAGTTTTATTCTTAAAAATATGTATAAAAGATTGGAATTAAATTTTTTTGTTGTTCTTATATATTTAGGTGCGGATGCATGAGTTATGAACATATAACGAAGAAAAGTTACTCACCCTCACCCACCACGTCTGTAAGAAGCATGAAGAAAATGATAATGGAAAGGAAATGAACAAGTGCAGGATTCAATGAACTCATAGTTAATGCAAACCCTATAGTCATGTTGAGCCAACTAGTACTTGTCCTTCCTGTATATGGTAACACCACAACCAATTTTATCAATATTCCATATACTGTCTTCAAACCATCGCAAGAATTATTGTCATATCTCTTTTGTTTTTGGATATTGATCTACCTGTAAGATCAAAATCGTGTGGGGAAGAAAACATTCATGCATACAGCTTCGACATTGTATCTTTCGTATTGACCTATTGCAAAGTAAAATAATAACTTGCCATATTTTATCCAATTGAATAGACAATCAAGAGGTCAAAAAGGTCTTAGGATTAGCTTAAGTGACAGGTAATGAATTAGGATTACGATAGGTTGAGGTCAAATTCCTCCTCCAATGTAACCAAAAGCCACTTCGAACTTGTTTTATTGTTTTTATCTTTGGGTTTATTTAGGGTAAAACAATCCGTATACTTAAGCTTTTATATGTCTATGACTATTATGTGGTTTTTGACAAATGTGACTCCAAAATTTTGAAATGGTAACAAATTAAATTAATATCCAATATTCAACAGACCCACCAATAGCATCTCAAATGACAACTCCAAGTCCAACTCGAGCCTCAGACATGGCAGAGGTGGGGAAAAGAAGAAGAAAAGAAAGGGAGAAAGAAGAAGAAGAAAGAAAGAGAGAAGGGAAAGAAATAAAATATATATTTTATAATTTTGGATTGATTTGAAGATTATATCCCTTGATTTAACAGTTTTTGACAGAGGGACTATTTAAGAGCACCTATATTAACGTTAGGGACCATAAGTAATACAAAAACTTAAAGGATGCAACTGATAGTTAAACGTCGGGGGACGTTTTGTGATAAAAAGCCTATGTTGTTCTCATTTTTATTCGCGCTACGTTTCTTCGGCTATTTTGGAGTAGATCAATTTATTAATAATATTTTTTTAAAGAAGAATAATCAATCAAGACTATATGAATATCCTCTATTAAAAATTTTTTTAAATAAAGACTATATGAATATAATTCATTTATCAAGTTGACATAATAAAGGTATGGAACTTGTTGATGATAAATATTATTTTTATACTTGAAGTCTTCTAATACATCTCTTAATATTGCTTGTTTAGTATTTACTCATTCACTCAGGTAAAGGTCCTGTATGTGAATCATAACATCCGTATAGTATATGTGAATTTAGTATCTTATTCTTTCATCTCAAAAAGAAAAGATCGTTAAATGAATTCTAAAATTAATCGAAAGACACCTTATGATATAAGTACATCATAATAATTAAATAAAAATGTAAAATTAACTAAGTACACCCTATTTAACTACCAAAAATACACTTAATACACCCTAATATACTCTATCCACAACACCCTAATACTAAATACACCCTATTTTACTCAATTAATTTTTTTAAAGCCAACACCCTATTTTTTTAAAGCCAATTTCGTCAACTCACTATAATTATTTATAAAAAAACTTTTTAAAACTAACAGAATTAAAGAAAAAAGAAAGGAAAACTAACTTAACTATTTGACTGTAGGCATGTCGGCTGAGAGACAAATCACACTTTTTTTGGTCAATGTAATTCTAATCAAATAGATTGAAAAGGATTACAAAAGGTGGAGAACCACAAGCTAAAGAAAAACTGAACACTAGCAAAACAAACAAACAAACAAAGAGCCGAACAGTAAAATACATAACAGACAAAGTGAAGGCCCAAAAACAAAAGCCCAAACTGAAAAAACAGAAAACCCTAGATCTGAGCATAAACCACAGCCGCAGCACCCAGAGACCACCTGCTGCAACACCATCGCAAATCCGCAATCACCGAGAATGAGTAACTGGTAACAACACATGCCAAAGGTCCAGAAGGAAGATGGGGGGGAACTAGCCACCATCACAAAACGTGCTCCCATAATCCAAGGGACAAGAGTTTTAAACGCATCCCCACACCACACATAGATACTGCCACAGAAAGAGATCAACGGAAGTTGTACCCACAGAGCTGAGGAGCAAAGGGTGGTGATTGATAACCAACAATGAAGGGTAGCTGCTGGCCAAAGGAGAGAGAACTGCAGAAGGGATAAAAAAACTCATATTTGAATCTCAGTTTTGGTTTGCCCGAATTTCTCTTGATTAATTTAACTCTGCAACACACACACACTCTCTCTCTCTGCAATGCAAGTTCTCTTCTTCTTTTTTTTCTCAATAATCAAACTTCACAGTTGTAATTTACCACCATGTCTTTTCTGGGTCAACAGATTTTTGGGTATTGTCTGTAGTTTTTTTCCTTTTCTTAAATGCTATTATGAAAGGAATACTGGGTTTGTGAGGTTTGTGTGTTTTCAATTTGTGGGTGATGTGGTTTATGTTTCAATATTAAGAAGATATGGGTGCTTTCTGTGACCCATTAAGAATCTGCTACTTTTTGGGATTTGAGAGAAAAAGGAAATGAAGGATCTTCCTGAGATGCCTGGGAATTTGACTAGGCTTCTTCTCAAGATTTACCAATCTGTTTGGAATCAAACTTTGAAATTTTAATTTGAGTAGGGTATACTTATTAAAATCATTTTTGTTTCAAGATTCAATATATCTTTTTTTGTCATTTTATATTATGGTAAATTAGTAATTCAATAAATAGTTTGATAGTATGGTGTACTTGGTTAATTTTAGAATTTGTTTAAAAGCACCCAAAAGAAATGTCCTAAAAAGAAAATAAATTATGAATTTTATTTCACATATTAAATTATCAGTTGACGTAATATTGGGCCATTTGGGTCAGAAGAAGCGTTGGGCTATGTGGGAAAAGTAACCAGAAAAAGTACAAGGCAACTTGCATGCTTTCCCTAACCTCAATTTCTAAAACCACCTCATTTTTCCTCAAATTTCCGTGTATCTGTCAAAACAATTCTGACAACCCCAAATATTATATCTACGTATGATGGGTTGGAAGAAGATGAAAGAAGAAAGATATAGCAATCGGTTTTCTGAAAAGAAATGTTGCGAGGACAATGACTACATGACATTCGTTAAGCTTTGCGCTTCTCCCGCGGAGGAGCTAGCTAGGTAGCTAGGATTAATTTCAGCACATCAGAGAAACAAGGAATATAATCAAAATTACAAAGTGACTCAAGTTTTGGTCATCCAAAATGCTATAACTGATGGATCGTCTAATCTGCCAATGCTATGTATAGGCTGCTATAGCTCATCAGGTGATCCTCACCAAACAAGTAAACCATCCTCTCCGCCCTCCATGGATCATCCTCTTCAAAATTTCCCATCTCCTTACGGCCTTTTGTCTTCGGAGTAGAATTAGGCACGAGCTCAGATCTACAGAGAGGACATGTTAGCTGACCCTCATCAGTCCAAACATCGAAGCAGTCTTTATGGAAAGCATGCGAGCAATTGCATGGCTCTCTGACCTCTTGGCTACCCTGCATGCCATGATGCCATTCATGCACACAATACACATGTTATTATTATTACTATTGGGGTCATCTTCTGCGTCTGCTTCTGGTTGGCCTGTTTTGATCTTGAGAAAGTGCCTGTATTGCACCACCGGGAGTCGGTTCTTGACGAATTCAGCTATGCATTGAACAGGTAATGGTACCAACCAAGGTGAAGGAGCTGCTGCCGCTGCCAGATTATTCTCGACCAGCTGATGATCATGAATACTATGATCATTATTCTTGTGATATTGATCAGGCTTGAATGAGCAGTAATAGTGTATCTTGATCATCTTAAGTAGATTGAGAGGGGAGAACAATATTTTGATGAGCATGTTGTTTCTTGCTTGGCCAATCATCATATACATGTTCTTGTTCTGAGACAACCCCTACCTACCTACTGTGTGTTATTTTTCGGGTTCTACTGCCACATGTTCTTGGCCTCAAATACAACAACTGACTACACAATAATACTAAATATGTTTACCAATCATGATTCTGTCGTACGTGTTTTATTTGTATAATTCTGAGTTCATTCTAAATCTCATTTACTATAAAAAGGGATCTAATACCGCACTTGAATTGGATAGTGACTTAAGCATTGTAAAAACTTATACATGATGAATAAGTCGCATGAACTATAATATTTCTGTATTTTACTGCTGGAGTATTGGCCTAGCTAGCTCTCCAGCTCAACAATCAATATCATGAAGAAGTCAACTACTGATCATGATTATCTCTAAAGCTCGATCCTGTTACTTACTTTACATGTAAATGCATTCATGAATTCCAAAGTCTTATGAAGCAATTTGATGAATAAATTGATTGAATATCATCACATGAAGTCCAGTCAATGTACGTACGTAACTTGATCTCGTTTCAGTTTCTTTGGCCGTCCTGTCGTAAACCTCTGTTTTGATTTCTCGTTCCCATTCTAGATATAGATTTGATTGATCTACAAGAACCGTACGTACACCATTGCATGAATATATGCTTATGATAATATACAAGATCAAAACTTTAGCCTGCCCTCCCAAATCCCAATTACTGGCCAGCAGCAGCTACGGAATAAGTGGATGACAAGTGGGATCGATGAAGATCAAAGAACAAGGTTTGTTTGAGACTTCAAAGAATAGGGTAAAAGGCAGTCTGATCCATTTCTGAAACCAAAACAAAAAAACTAGTTTCAACTTTCAAGAGACTACATGATATGTATGCGTTAAGCCTTGCGCGCTTCCCTCTTGGAGAAACAAATATATATATGGAATATAATTAAGAATAACTAGCTCGGTGCAGACAGAGTAAGCTCAAGATTTGGTGCTATAGTTATAGGTTTAGGCAAGCTCATCCTCACCAAACAAGTAAATCATCCTCTCGGCCCTCCATGGATCCTCTCCAAATTCTCCCATCTCCTTACGATGATGATGATTTGGTTTTGGAGTGGAATTAGGCAACAGGTCAGATCTACAGAGAGGACATGTGAGCTGACCCTCGTCGATCCAAACATCTAAGCACTCTTTGTGAAAAGCATGTGAACAATTGCAGAGTTCTCTGACCCCTTGGCTACTTTCCATGCTGTCCATGCACACAATACACATATTAATATCGTTGTTATTGGAGTCATCTTCTGCTTCTGCTTCTGCTGGTTGGCCTGTTTTGATGATCTTGAGAAAGTCCCTGTATTGCACCACTGGCAGTTGGCTCTTCACGGACTCAGCTATGCAGTGGACCGGTAATGGTACCAACCACCAAGGTGAAGGAGCTGGAGCTGCTGTTGGCAAACTATTCATCTCAGGCTGGTGATCATGATCTTAATTATGATGAATAATATAATTATCGTTTTGATATTGACCACGTTTGGATGAGTAGTAGTGTAGCTTGATTCTGAGTAGATTGAGAAGAGAGAGTAACATTTTGATGAGATTATTGTTTATTGCTTGACCCATATATATCCCTATTGGCTTTAAGTAGCTATATGTCCGGGTCAATATTTATGGGGTCGGACATACAAAAAACCACATATTTATACACATTTTTTTAACTTGTGGATAATTCACCATTCAATTACTCAAAATGCATCTGATATTATTTAAAAAGAAAAACTTTTCTTAAAAACATAAGTCAATCACATGATTTCATTTTCCAACTCTCTCTCCTCTTTATTTAAATTCTTGAAAACACACGGACTTTTTTTTTTCCATCTAAACTCTTCGGTGCTGTTCATTTCTCCCAACAATTGCTTCTTCTCCATATTATTGGTGGTTTATTTATTTACCCTTTGGTTTAATTTGTTCTCAAAATAAATAATATATAAATAAATAAATAAATAAAAATACTTCTCAGCATTGAGCTGGAGGAAGACAATGTCATGGATTTCTTTCTTCCTATGGCTTCGGTTCACCACAAAGCTTCCTAATCATTAACAAGGCTTTATAACATAATCTCATTTCTTAGTTTCATTCCTCCTGTTTCTTTATATATTCTTAAAAGACTCAATGAATCCAGAATTCGAATTGCTTTGGTCTTATTGTAGATACCTAGGCTTTAAAAAAATATAGCAACTGTAATATAAGTTTCTTTTCGACATCAAAAAGAAATGAAAAGAAAAATTAAATTGAAGATGTTATCCTTATCTTGAAAGCCTACATTAGAAAGAAGACTTTATCTTGATAAGAAATGTCAGTAAAACTTGATGTAAATTTGGGTAATAGCTACATCAGTAGATTGAGACTTTTTCAAATGATTTATAGTTAGCTGGCTTTTTTTGTCAGGTCAAAAGAAAAAAAGGAGTATGAAAACTCGTCCTTTGAACAAAGAAATCCATGTTGTTCATCGTCCTCCTGCAGCTTCCATGGAAATGAGAAGTGTTTTTCTGGTTTGATAACACATTAAACCAAAGGTTTCTGGTTTGAAATTTGTGAGGAGAGAGGAGAGAGAATGGGTTATTTTGAATTATATGGTTGAGAGCTTGCAATTGATTGCTTTTCAAATGCAATCTTAATCACTGAAACTGATTTAATCTAATGGTGCGTTTACTAATCCATAATCAAATTGAGAGGAATTGAATTGAATTGAATAGGAATTGAAATGAGGTGGAATCAGAATCAGATTCCTATTGAAGTTGTTTACTAAAACTGTCTGGAATCGGAATAAAATTTCATAAAACTGTTTACTAATTCAGCATAATGGGAACAAAAAGTGGCCCCTATTGTATTGATGGATTCCACCTCTATTAGAGAGGTGGTATAAAAATGTGATAAGCTTAGCATTATCCTTGAGGTTTTTCAACGTGGCAGGTAATGCTTAGTTTCTACTTGAGAAAAAGTATGTGGAAGGGAAGGAGGAAGTCTTGGGTCGGTGGACGCATTGACTCACCTTGGCCATTCATTCATGTGATGGTTAGCTTAGCCTTACTTACCTATGCCTATGAGACGTACGGTCGGTCACTCGGTGGACGCATATATAATTTCTTTGGAAATTTATGGAATATCTCACTTCGTCAGCTAGTATCTTTTTTATTTTTTGATGAAATGGCGGATAAACCCCAACAAACAACTACAAATTAGCAAGGGAAACCTGACGAGAACGAGAGACCCCTAAGAGGTCATCTACCCGAGAATCATTAGCCCACACAGGAACATTATCAAAATAACAAATGTCTAAGTCCAGGTTGTTGCTCCACCTTGCAAGACGGTCAGCAAGGCAATTCTTTTCTATATATATGATGTAACTGATAGTTCTCAAATCGGCTTAGAAGAGTGCAGCAATCCTGCAACAAACAAGCGAGTGAAACGGAGAGGCATCAGTTTGTTTGATAAGTTGTACACCAAGAGCTGAGTCCATCTTCGATTAGATCTGCATATAGGAAATGCGTACAAATAAAACAAAGGGTTGCAAAATTGCAGTTCAACTTTAATTCATCCACCGCCCACGGAACAAACAAAGGTTAAAAACGACAGGTATTTTTTTTTGGTAGAAAAAAAAAGGACACTATTGCAGAGTGTCACTGGTCCACTGGACAGGTATTGAAGGTGAAGGAGCTCCTGCACCTGCACCTGCTGCTCACTTCTTCCGCAAAGTGCAGAGAAATCCTTCCCCCACTTCATTATATATATAATATATATATATATATATAGAACCATACAAAACTTCTTGACAATGTTAGTATGAAAATTGTATTGTCATTTCCTAGACTCTAGTATAGTTGGGAATTAGTGTGTGAATATGATTTGTTGGAAGATTTGGCGCAACACATCAATTCCGGATTTTCGAAAGAAAGACTTGTCGATATGAAGCTGATTTAGTGTAAATCATGTCATGCATTCATTATAGGATTCCTACACTACGAAAAAAAGGCCTTTAGCGACATACAAATTCCGTCACAAAAGACAAAAAAGCGTCGTAAATAACTATTAGCGACGGTATTGCGAAGCGTTTTTGTCGCGTCGCAATAAAAGCGTCGCAAATGATTTGAGCCCTTTACGACGCCGGGCCCGTCGTAATAACGTATTAAGTCGAACTTGCGACGGTTAAAAATTGTCGCATAATAAATTGGCGTCGGATTTAAAGCGCGATTTTACGACACTAGTTACAACACTAGTTACGATGCGATCTCGTTATGCGCAACTAAAGTAATTGCTGGCGGTGCCGTTAAGTAAGCTAATATTTATACGACAAAGGAAATGCCTATTTGGCGACAGGTGTATCACGGCGGTGGCAGCGTCGTTAAAAATGATTTAACGATTTGTATGTAGTGTCGCAATAAATATGCGACATAATTTTAATAAATTCAATTTTTTGAATTTAATATTTCTTGAGCTTGCTTCAACGCATAAAATTTAATTTGAAACACCAATGATAGTCTTAATTGACATATAACTGTGATTTTTAATTAGAATTATTTATAAAAACTTATAAAATGGTGTTATATCTTGATCAAAGCAAAAATAACTTCATTCATGTACCCAGAAAGTACCATATTTTGCATTAACACAAAAAAACTAATAATTATAGAATCTCAAATCTCAAGTCACATGTAAACAATACCATCTCTAGATATAAAACAAAATATTAGGGATTCAAAAGTACTAAAATTAATAGAGTTCAAACTTGAAGGAGTCATCATTATCTTGTATTTCATCTTCACCCCTAACTGAAAATAGTGACAAACATAAATAAATGAATGGAAAAATATATTTTTTAATTTTAGTTCGAAGATATTTATCTAACCTTTTAATGAAAACAATTGCTTCTATGCCTCCAAGTCTAAATTAGGATGTTTCGCTATTAACACTAAGTCTTGAATTGATGCATACTTGAGGCATCTGGAATCTATTGAGGACATCAAATATAAAATATTTCAAAGTTAACTAAGATCACTTAAATTTTAACAGTATTTATTCTTTGATAAAGAGAAAGACATTAAATATAATGTACCTGGCCGCTTCCGCTTTCTTACGGGGTGGTTTGAAACCAACATGAGTCATCACTTGGTAGGAGCCGTGTGGAGTCGACTTCATTTAACTTGGATTGGAGATCATCTATTTTTGACTGGTATTGTTTCTCTAGCTCCTCTCTCATCCTATTCTCATTATTGTTAGAATTTGAATTTTGACCAAACACTTGAGATGGAGTTACACCAGCCCCATACATGCGAACACGCCCATGTGCATCAGTTCCCATCACTTTAGTAAATATCTCCTCTCTAAATGACTCATCTTGTTCATCTTTTTCCCTTTCTTCCAAACATTGGTTGAATTGATTCTACAAAATCACAATTGCATAATTGGTTCATTTGGCTAAAAGATAAAATTTCAAAACAACTCTATATTCAAACTTACAATAATATCGAAATAACATCCTCATCAAAAACTTCATCTTCATCATTTTTCTTTTTCTTTGTGTTTTGATAAACATGCTCAGGCGATCAGTCTTCTCTCCTTTCTCTTTCATCTATGTAAGAAAAGAAATTTGTTCTTGTTAAATATATATCTAAAAGAAGACCAATGACCAATCACACAGCCATAGTACAAATTCTAAATCTTCTATTAGCATTATTTGCCAGCCATTCAAGATATATGCTTGAACAAAAGGATTAGCTAATAACAATACCTATATGGTCAATGACTATAGAAAGAATCATTAGTACATAACCAAAAAAATTAATACAAAATTCAACAACGAGAAATCAGTAGAAAGCCAACCACATTTATGATCAATCTAGTGTTCTTACCACATTTCTCAAGCCTGAGCAAATGATGTGCGACCAGTCCTATCACGGAGCACCTCCTTGTGCACGATTGACCTTATTCATCTCGGAACATTCCTACAAGATGGTTTTATCAATGATAATTCATCTCTCCTACAAACATAAACTATAAACTTATTAAATATTTACTTTATACGGGAAGACCCCAATATTTTACTAGTGTCTTCCAACGCTCTGTGACAACCAGGAGGAGTGATGGCTAAGCGTTGTTCATCGAGTGTCATATTTATCATACCATTTTTGCTTAGTCGGCGCTTCCAATCCCTCCATCTATTACCAACTACCTTCAGGCAATGGAATCTATACGCTCGGGGGACATACGTATTATCTACAATTATAACATTTTAATTATCAATCATTGAATACACATATATTATCACAAATTAGAAGGTTTTCTAAGTATAGCTTACTGTGATATCCTTCCAAATGTCGTCTAATATATCATCGGTGCATGTCATTCCATGTAGGATATGTTAGAGAATTTTTTTCCATTTCTTGCTATAATTCCAAGGCGTGAACTAAACAATGATGCATTAGCTTGAGGCTGCTTCCTCAGGATCAAATGTAACATGCAATATGTTTCCAGTCCCCATTGAGGAATACTCCGAGCAGCACGTCCTTTACTAATATCTTCAGATTCCACTTGCCCTAGTAATAATTATGTATTTGAAAAACTGTTAATAATGAGAAATATCATTAAATAAAATGAAGATAATGAGTTTAAGCACATAAGAACCCGACTCATTTGGTTGGCATCAAATGGTCATCCAGAAGCAACAACATTTTGCTGAGATAGTTGTGCCTCTAGCTGAGCGCGTGACGTCTCACGGCCAGATGCTTGTTCACTTTGAACCGAGGAAGTAGGTTGTCTTGATGAAGTAACTTGTGGCTGACTTTCGAACTCGAACTACGTTGTTGAGATGTTAGGTGCCTGGTGCTTGCCCTTTTTACGTCTCAAAGGAGATGGGGGAAGCAATTCCTCCATTGACATACCTCTTGTTCTCTTAGGCGCCATAACCACTGAAATAAAATAATTATATACAAAAAATCCAACAAAGATAAGTATAAAAAAATTTAAATTATAAACCTCAGCAAGACATCAATTACCATTAAACCACATTCCATATACTAAATTATTCATATATATTAATGAAAAGAAAATAAATTATAACAAGGATAAATACATAATGGTCAATCAGATTCTTCCATCTCAACAAGATTTTCAACATCTGTTTCCACAACAGTTCCTTCCACTCCTTGTCGCACCCAATTAACATCTTTATCGTGCAAATATATAGTTTCATCCAATTGTTGGCTTGCATAAGCTAAAGCTTTGAGAGTACCGCTGTAGGAGTACGAGATGAATCTTTCGAATACATATCAAATAGATCTCTGACAGCCATCGTAAGAACAACATGCCAATCGGAATCCAAAGGGTCTTACATAACAAACTTGTCTTGCTTGTTGAGCCAAAATGAAAGGCTCGTCCCCAATTCCATTATCTTTGTACAACAAATGATTAAAGTTCACTAGTGTGAATTTAAACTCATCCTCTTTCACTCCCACAAGACTATCAACCCAATCGCACTTGAACAAGACAAATTTCAAGGTATTGGTGTACCGAATTTCAACTATATCTGTCAACACTCCATGAAATGTCACATCACCTGATCGAGGATTTTGATCTCTCACACTAGCATAACTCATAGTATTTGCCTTCAAAACAACACCAGAATTTTGAGTGGTTCTATGTTTTTCATACTTCTTTGTACGAAATCTAAAACCATTGACAAAATATCCCTTAAATTTTCGTGCAAACTCATCAGGACCATTAGCCAAACTAATGATTTCTTCAGAAAACACCATATTAGGAAGTTCTTCTCTGTGTCGTCACCTATATATACCAAAGAAACATAACTAGAATTATCAATTAATTTACTCATGTATCTAGCTTTAGCCACAAATGACTTAGAGTACTTACATAGTTCTTAAACCATGTGTGAAATGTTTCATTGTGAACTTTTTGAATATAGTGAGTGGTTCGTCGAGGCATTTCATCTTCAAGCATTTCAAGGTGATGGCTGTATAAGACAACTAGTTAGAAAGAATAATTAATTGTATTTTTTTAAAAAAATCAGAATCTTATGCGACTTACTTTCGGAAAGGTGTGACAACATCCATGTTCACTAGCACGTATCTATGTGCTTGTACCCACGTAACATCGTCAAGGCGAATTTTAACTCCTTTACCTAAAGGACGACCAAAGTTAACTAGCTAGTTGGAGTTATTTTCACTATGTTAATCCTATTTTTAATAGGATTAGATTTTATCTCTTGAGATTACTTTCCTAGTTGGACTCTATTTTGATTTAGTTAAAATATTCTTTTTATCTCTAACTTGGATAGCACGTGCTGTTTGGGTTATATATTGTGTCATTAATTGATTGAATTGGAAGTTATCTTAAGGGAATAAGATGACTAAATAAAACAGGACTTTTATTAAAGAAAATTTGATGAGGCACGAATTGATATTCCTTGGCTTTATGAGATAACAACTACGTTGCAGTGGAAGTGATCTATGACATCTTGCATTGTTGGCGTCTTTCATCAGAACCCAAACATAATCAAAATCTAATATTCTATATAGGATATTTGTCACGTGGGTCCTGGGGCATCTCTCTTACTAGAGAGCACACGTTTTGTATAAAAGATTGTGTGCTTCTCTTTTCATGTACAACTTTCCAATATTTTGTTTGAGCATATAGAATTTCTAAGAGAAAGCTGCTGTGCATATTTGAGATAAATCATCAAGTGTTCCATGTTTACTTGTTGATTTATCAAACACTTTAATCATTCATATTGCATTCATTTGCATTGTTCGGTGACTCATACGGTTGAGGGCATCAGACCGTGGTGGCGGTTTTACTCCGTGAGCAGGAAAGTCGTTTGATGTGCGTTCAACACAAAGTGTCGAAGATCATCCGTGACAAAAGTTGAGTTACGAAGAAGTCGGTTAAACATTATCTAGAAGGTGTCTAGGATAAGTGTGTGAGTACTTCTTGTAATCATCGGATTCTATAGTGGATTTGGTGAGGAGGTCTAAGTGGATTTTCACTAGGAGGTGGGGTTTCACACGTAAAATAATTCTCTGCGTGTTCCTTTATTTTATGTCCAGCATGTTTCAGTTAATCCTACTACCAAAGTTTTATTTTTGTTTATTGGTTATAATCTTTAATTGGTCTAATCAACCCCCTCTAGGCGTTTTTAGTCATCCTACAGGTAATTTCAGACAACTTTTTGCAATTGAGTGGAGGGAGTGCACCACTAAGAGAACTTCCACCGCAGAGCTCAGCCCGGGCAAAAGGTCCGCAGTATGTTGCTCTAACGGGTACAATTCATTAACATTGGATCTAACAAGGAAGGGATACGGTACTCACATTGGGGTTCTAGACCAATATATGGCAAGACTAGCTAGTAGATAATAAACAATAAATTAATACATCTCCGACATTTCAAAGCTACAAACAACCCTACGGCCGACTGAACAAGTAAGTACTTCCAGCTGACTGATCATCAGGAGGAACGTACAAATCTTATCTCGAGTCATGATGAGGTCATCACTTGCATGCTTTCCTCCTCACCTCTTTCTTTTTCTTCTCAATTTCCGTTTACTTTCAAAATATAGTTTTGACAAAACCAGTATCTTTATATTTACATATGTTATATATAACTAAATATGACAAGTGGGAAGAAGATCGAAGATCAAAGATCAAATAAACAAATTAACATTTTGAGTAATTTGTTTGCTTGAGACTTCAAAAAATACGTTAAAGGCATTCTGATTTCTCAAACAAAACAAAACAAAAGTTCCAAGAGACGACATGATATGGCGTAAAGCCTTTTAAAACTAGCTAGGTACAGAGTGAGCTCTCATTTTGGTGCTATAGCTATAGGCTTAGGCTAGCTCATCCTCACCAAACAAGTGAATCATCCTCTCGGCCCTCCATGGATCCTCTCTAAAATCTCCCATATACTTATGATGATGATGATGATTTGATTTTGGAGTGGACTTAGGCAATAGGTCAGATCTACAGAGAGGGCATGTGAGCTGACCCTCATCGATCCAGACATCTAACTCTAAGCACTCTTTGTGAAAAGCATGTGAACAATTGGAGAGTTCTCTGACCCCTTGGCTACCTTCCATGCTGTTCATGCACACAATACACATATGATCGTTGTTATTGGAGTCAACTTCGGCTTCTGCTTCTGGTTGGTCTGTTTTGATCTTGAGGAAGTCCCAGTATTGCACCACTGGCAATTGGTTCTTTACGGATTCAGCTATGCAGTGGACGGGTAATGGTACAACCAAGGTCTAAAATATCGATGGTATCGGAAATATCGGTAGTTCAAAAACACGGAAAATTCAATGGAAATATAAGGATATTATCGATATCAATAAAAATTGAATAAAAACCACGAAAATTATAAGAAATACTTGAAATTTTTTATTGAAACTTTGGAGAATGTTTGTTTAGTCAATAATCTATTAATTTATCACAAAAAAAAAAATTGGAAGAAAATGCATTGCATGATAGGTTTAACTGATTTAAGTTATTTATATAGTAAGCTGACAAACACTGTGAGTGTAGAAAATATGTAGTAATTAATGAAAGAATATTAAACACACCATAATCATTTATATATAATAATGTACTACAATATTTTACACTTTATACATTGCATGGTAAGATACATGAGTGATTTAGTATTATATAGAGTTCCTATGAGGTTCAAAATTTTCACTATGTTCATCATCTCTATATGTAAAGTAAGTGTATTGTGAAGAGTAGTTGGAAAGTTGAAACTTGAAAAGGAAACTCATTCTCATGTGCAAATCGATATTTTCGATATTATAGCGATATCATGTCGATATTGACCAAAATATTGCTGAAGTCTGAGCGAAATTATCAACATTGATATTTCCTCGATATTATTGATATTCATACGATATGTGTATGGATACGTTCCAAAATATCTGTGACCCGAAAAAACGATAATATCCTCGATATTTCGTCGATATTATCGATATTTTGGTCCATGGTACCAACCACCAAGGCAAAGGAGCTAGAGCTGGAGCTGGTAAACTCTGGCTGGTGATCATGATCATGATTATGATGAATATTATAATTATCCTTTTGATATTGACCACGATTGGATGAGTAGTGTAGCTTGATAAGTAAATTGAGAAGAGAGAGTAACATTTTGATGAGATTAATATTATTTCTTGCTTGATCCTCCTCACCCATCGATATGAATTACTTTTGTGAGAGACCACGATCACAAATACTGGTACAGGAAACATATATATATATACTTCTATTGATGAGAGATTCACTATTATACCCAATATATGGTCCAAATTATAGAACAATCCTACGTGAAATGTACTTTAGAAACACACTCAAAACTCATTTACAACATAACAAAAAGACTTCAAACTTCCTATAATTACAAAATTGAAATTATTTTCTTAAAACAAACCCAACCCCAAAACTTCATTAAAAAAACCCAAAACACTAATAGGGCATAAAAGTAAGGCTTAATGCTTACAGTGTTCTCTGAAACATTGGTCAAATACCACATTGCCCCCTTAAAGTTAAAGTGACCTATTTTGACATATGTTTTTCGTTTCACTTTGGCCCTCACCGTCAAGTCTGTTAAAAACTTAGTTACAAATATTGATATGGCATCAATGGGACCTACAATTTTGCTAAACTAAGTGCCATGTGTGAAAAAAAAAATATATTAAAAATTAAAAATGAAAAAACTACATAAATCCCTAAGGTCATTTTCAAATTCGTACCCTCTCTCATCCTAACCCAGCCAACCCCACCACCACCTTGCCCACCCCTTCCCAGCCCCTATCCGTCCCTGCCCCACCTCCTCTCCGTCACAGCCATCATCTTCCGCACAACACCACCCATACCAAAGACACCTCACGAGCCCCTTCTCTCACTCTTGTTCTCTCTCTCTCTCTCTCTCTCTCTCTCTCTCTCTCTCCTGACTATAGAACTCCACAAATGGTGCTGGCTACCTTGATGATTTGTTTGAAAATTTGGGCAAAGAGAGTTGAAGATCTTCTCACACACACCTTTGGAGTTTAACCCATCTTCACTATTTTCCATTGATGTGTGAGAACTTTGGATGGGAGCAAAGTTCTGGAAATATGAAAGTGATAGAATTATGTGGTTAACTTGTGAGGGCTGGAGAGTCACTGTTTATAGTCTGCATAAATAGAAATGAAAGAGATCTTAAAACAATATAACTAAACAAGAGGGAGAGACAAAGGATATTAAATAACTAAACCTAATTTCTAAAATTTGATCTAGAAGTTCAAATCTTTTCATGTATAGCACAATATTACAAAGATAATCAAATTAAAGTTGAAATTTTGGATTCACAACTTATTGCTCATATAAATCCCAACTACCCAGTCTTGCAAAACCCAAGAATTGAAAGATGGTGGTAGTCTTCAGTGGGTTGGCGAATTTGGAGGCAGAGAAAGAGAACAATGAAAGAAAGAAAGAGAAAGCGAGAGGGAGAGACGGGATTCCAATTAGGATATGCGAGTTGGCATTGATGGCGATTCTGGTCGGGAATCATAGAGGGACTAGTCGTGGACGAGAAACTTGAGATGGGAGGTGAGTGATGAAGAGATTTTTTTTTTCTTTTTGATTTTTAAATTTTAATGATTTTAATTTTTTTTTAAAGTAAAGAATTTTTTATTATTTGTTTGTCTGCATTGCACTTAGTTTAGCAAAATTGTGGGTCCTATTAGTGCCACGTCAACATTTTTAACCGAATTTTTAACAAACTTGACAACCACCCACATCCTTCTTACCGACAACATTTGCCTCTCCTCCTCATCACCCTCATCCCCTCCCCCTCCCCTATGTCAATCTTGTTGGAGATTATGATAGAGCACTTGAACAACGACATTGTTAAAGAAATCACAAAGATCAGACTCGTCTATCATATCAACTTTGCACTCAACCCTTCCACCTTCTCTAAAGTCTAAAAAATTCACCACTTTTTCCTTGATATTCTGAGTGGAATTGGAGAAATTAGATTTGATGACATGAATTTCACCGTTGATCTCAAGAAAATGGAGGTTTTAGGGTTTCTAATTTTCCTATATCCTAATTAATTATTGATTATATAATTATGTATGAGAGATAAAAACTTTCTTAAGTCTTAAACTGGAATTCATGGCCACGAAGCCAGGTACCACTTTTCTTCAAAGAGTGATGACTTTGTGAAGGTTCCGATGGGAAAGATCAACCACAAATTGCTTTCATAAGGATTGTAATATCGTGACATTTTCCCCAAGTCTTTCAAGAAGTGAAACCTGTGAGGTTGCCATAGATAGGAGATTGAGGGAGACTCAGGAGAGATGGCTGGTCTGCTGTGAGGAGGACAAGGGGTTGTAACAAGGGGTTGTAGCAGGTGTGGTGGTGGGCACTCAGACTGGTGGCTGTTTGTTTATATTTATTCTTGGGTGATGATTTTCCCACTCCCATTTGTTTTTTAATAGTTTTTACTATATCAAAAAATGAAGTGTAAGTGGACAAAAGATGAGTGGGAAAATCATCTCCCTTATTCGTTTATTGTTTAGTTTTTATTTTTTAAAATTTATTCAAATTAACAATGTTATGTTGAGATTAAGTTGTTATACACGTGTCAAAAAATTATACAATAAACACGAAGGGACATGAAAAATGGGACAGCGAATCCCGTCCCGTTCTATTCACTTTAAGTTGTGAAACGATGGATTTGGACCTTCACCTACGAATTAATGAAGATATAGTGAAGGGATGACCAAAAACAAAGAGGGTAGTGGAAGAATTTAAACCAAACCCCTTTGGCAATAAATGAAGAGCATTCAAGACAGGCTAATTAGAAACGCAAATGATACAGTATACTATACCACTATGAGGTGAGGTATGTGTATATAATAAGTCTCTCTCTCTCTCTCTCGTATAGTGTATATAAAACTAATACATGCTCACCAAGTTACCTGAGCCTTAGGGACACGGGGACAGCGGACAGCTGGGAGGTTAGTCGAGGACATATATGGTTGGACGTTTTGATAATTGAACTAACAAATATATGTACTATATTTCCTATATGGTGGGATGTATATGTGTAGGAATGCATCAAGTATTTGATGACTTTTCTTTTTGCCAAAGTTATGAAGGAGAGGATGGGGATTTTCTCACACACACTGCTAAGGTGTCATGGGAGTTCAAATATGAAATCACTGACTTACAAATCAATGCTCTTTTCGATTGGGCTAAACACCGTTCATGAGAGTTCACTATTATTCCTATTGGCCTTAATTAGCTATATTCAGGTATTTATGAAGTCAATTATATATGTGTGGGTAGCGCATGTGGCTCTTCCCTTGAAATTAATTAATCACAACTCAATTATATATGTTTGTGTGGCGCAGGTGGCTCTTCCCTTAGAATTAATTAATTAATGATCACAACTATGTGCATCCGTTAATCCAGAGTCTTCCCTTTGAAGACTTAATTCATCACAACTGTGTTAATCCAGAGTCTTGGGTTGGGAGTATTATATATATATAGAAACACCATATAATTCCTCTATCTCTCTCTCTATATATATATATATATATATAGGGACGGATCCAGGAATTGAAAATAGCATGGGCTGGATTTACCTTATAATAAAACTCGATGGCACGAGTGAATTTAATTAATAACAAAAAATAATACACCTAGATATAATGAACCGTACCCCTCAAAATGCATATAGTACATAAGATAGGAACTAGCAAACAAAGGCAACAATAAATAAATATGCAATGCAAATACAAAATAAAACTATTTAACTTGCAGCCTTCGAGACTTCAAAGAGTTAAAATCACTAATTAGTGATTCATTATCGACACTATCAACAAATTCTTTTTCAATGTGAAGTATCATACAATCAGCAAGAAACTCATCCTCGATTTTATTCTGAAGTCGATTTTTGATAAGTCTCATAGATGAAAATGCACGTTCTGTTCTTGCTGTAGAAATAAGAAGAGCTAACACCAAACGAATCAATCTATCAACCAAATAGTAGGTGTGTGCTAACCCTGTGTTAAGTAAACACTTCAACAATTCATGAATGGAATCTAGATTCTTGAAGGCCGGAAGACGGTCCACATCAATCTTATAAAATCTCAATTGTTGGTTTAAAGCCTGCAACTCAGTTGTAGTAAAATCTTCAGGATAAAACTTCTCAGCAAGATTGCATATATCATCACTGTAAAATCGCTTGAAAGAATTACGAGGATCCAATGCTGAGGCAGATAAAGAAGTTCCACTGTTTGCTCTGGAAATCTAGTATTTAACTCCACAAACTGAAAATCTATTACATCATTAAATACATCAATGCGATAATAATGCTCAAATGTAATAGAATCCTTTTGTTGACAAGAACGACCTCTACCTATTTTATGACGAGCACTCATATCAAGTACACTAATGTCATTTTGTTCACAAAATGATAGCACACTCTTGATAAAATCATCCCAACCATTATTTCTCAACTCGTCTAGCTTCATTTTTGTACTTGAAACAAGATTTAAAGCACTTACAATGTCTTGAGATTTGCTTTGAAGTGTTTGACAAAGAAAATCTGTAAATCTCATAGTTTTGTCCAACAAAAGTAAGGCAAAAGAAAATTCAAATGACATCATAGAAATATAAATACTCTCAGCTTCCCCCACGAAATTGTGAGGTAGGTCTATTATGACCTATTTCGTCAAGAAGTGTCTTGGTTGCACCAAATAAATCAATCAAACTCCTAATAGAACTAAAATGAGAGCCCCAACGAATAGTTCCAGGTCGTTGCAAACAACGAATTTGATTAACCCATCTACCTGTTCCAAGTTTTCCAGCATCTAACAACTCTTGAATTTCAGCTTTTCTAGTAAATTTCAACTCAGAATGACGCTTGGTGGAAGTACTAACAAAATTTACAATGTTATTCAACATTGAAAAGAATCTCCAAATGACTCCCACATCTTTAGCTGCAGCATTTAAAGCTAGTTGAAGGCGATGAGCAAAGCAATTTATATAATATGTATATGGACAATCATTAAGAAACAATGCTTATAAGCCACTCCATTGACCACGCATATTGCTAGTCCCATCATATCCTTGACCACGCATATTTTTAACTAAAAGAGTGTGTTTACCAAACATTTTACAAATATCAGTTTTAAGAGTTGATGAATTAGTGTCATGAACACTTACAATATCAAAAAACCGTTCTCGAATAAATCTATCATGATCAACAAATCTTAGAATAATAGCCATTTGTTCCTTTTTAGACCATTTGTTCCTTTTTAGATTCATCAAGTGCTTCATCAACGAGAATACAAAATTTTCGATCCTCCCCAACTTCTTCACGAATCTTCTTCCTCACTTTATTAGCAAAAATATTTAGGGTCTCCTTTTGTATAATTGGTGCAATATACTTAGCATTTCTAGGAGCATTCTCTAAGACGAATTTTTCAACATCTACATTCATTCTTGTAAAAGCTTTTATCAACTCAATGAAATTACCACGATTTGACGAGTCATAAGATTCATCATTACCTCTAAAAGCCATCCCTTGATTTGCTAGATATCTAATAGCCTCTATTGTGGTTGTAAGTCTCAACCGATTTTTTCTAACATCTTGTGGTGATTGCACCACTCTGTCAATATGTTGAGCAGGGTTCCTTAAATCCATCCACTTTTGCATAGCAAGATGATGTGGGGAATTTATATTGCCTACATAAGCAAGGAAATCACATTTTTCCCCACCAACTCGCTTCCAATTTTTAAACCCATCTCCCGTGAATGCCTTGTGTGAGTGGTCAGAGAAAGCATGGAAAACAAAACCCTTTATCTTCATTAATAGAATTCTCAAGCTAAGGGACTTGTTTGAACCAATATTGTTGAAATCGACGATTTTGATTTCCATCTAAGTGGCATGGATATTTTCCTAATGTGGGTTGACATGGTCCTAAGAGAATATATGATCTTCGAATATTATCACATTCATTAATTGGATATGTGCACATTTGGCGACGTAATCCTGGATCACGTTCAAGAGAATTAGTATCCACTTCTTGATCACAATGGACTCTTTCAGGCTTGGCAGGAGGTCGCTCCCCAAAAATTGGAGATGAAGAGGGTATGCTACTTGATGATAATCCATCATTCTTTTTCTTTAAAAATAAATGCAAAATATTCTTTGTTCTCTTAGAATTTCGTTGATGATCTGACATTATATAGTATGACCTATGAATAATGTATATAACATGTAATCTTATCAAATAGAGTTCCAACATACCTATGAATATGAATAATCCAGTACTAGTAAAGCTAAAACAAACAGAGTTCCAAAATATCTAGAATTTTAACAAAATCTCTTGTTATGGGTTAAGAAAATTACCTCAACAAGCAAGAAGGAGAAGATTTTGGCTTTGTAACTTGCTGAATCACGACTCACAAGGTTTGACAAAGATTTGAATGGGCTATCAGCATTAAGATGGGCTCTGCCTTTATTTTTGTGACTAAATATGGGCTCTGCCAATGCTTTCAACTTTTCAACTTTTGGATTTTGGATGGGCTATTAGCATAGTATACTCCATGTAGTACTTGGTATTGCAAATATATATATAAAATTCGTATGGGCTGTAGCCCAGACAGCCCATAGTGTAGATCCATATATATATATTTATGGATTGCGGATAGTTTAATGTTATTGTTATAAACTTGCGATTTCATATAGCAACAAGTTAGCCGTGGCCTTGATACTTGTATTTGTATATATATTGGAAATTGAAGGAAGCAATTTGAATAATTAAAAGTCGAGATTACAGGGCCATGCCGATGCATGCTCATTCATTCATTCCAGAATATTCTTTCTAAACATAGATAACATAATGCATCGTTAATTTGGAAAATGAAATGATTGATTGAGTTAACATATAAGAACATTAAGGCTCCTGTTCAATTTCTCGCCGATCTTATCGTATAGTTTACTTTACTGATTCAATTGCTTGCTGGATGATGCTTGACTCAACTCGACCTACATCTTACAATTGAAGTGGTGCATATATAATCCATTAAAAAGTGCCGCACCGCGACTATCTTATAATTCCCATGTGAAAACTCATTTCAAGAGTCTGCCTGCCTCCCAAGTTCTAACTCCATTGAAAACTCAAAAGCGCTTTTGCTGTATTCGGCATAGCAGGTTGAATTGAACCAGATTTACCCAGGTCTAACATCCGTTTCCCAACTTGCCAGTTATTTCCAAGTACCCTTAACAAATTTTCACTTCTTTCGTTTGATGAATGAGACATGAAATAATATGCAACAGGTAAGCGTGGGAATCGATATCCGAAAAAGCTAGCCCTCCTTCTACAAAGTGCAGAGAATTCCTTTCCCCACTTCATTTTTATGCATAGATAGAACCACTCAAAATCTTCTTGACAACTTTCTTTTTCTCTCTAAAGTACTGTCAAACATGAGGGAATCAGTTATAACATTCGCCATCGGGGAGTGCATGCAACACTAACAGGTACAATTAACATTGGATCTAACAAGGGATGGAAAGTGCGAGGGAAAGATACGGTACTCACATTGGGGTTCTAGAACAAGATGACAAGACTAGCAGATAATAAACATTAAATAGATCTCTAACGGTTCAAAGCTAATCATATTCCTTTACAAAAAAACCCTACAGCTGACTGAATAAGTAAGTACTTCCAGCTGACTCGCCAAGTGATCATCACTGCTTCCATCAGGAGGCCTGCATCGAAATAAATTACACATGCAACTTATCCAGTTAATAGGGAGAAAAATTCAAGAGGGCAGTAAAAGAATACACAATCCATTGTCAATGTATCAGCCTACGACAGTAACAATGTGTAGAAGCATAGTAGCAGCTAAACAAAACAATACCAAACACAAAGCCATGTAGGTGAGCACTCCATGAGGGTGACTTATTATTAATTGCTAGCTCATCAATAGTGAAAAAACAACTACAGCAGAAAGCACCAGCATTACAAAACAGACAAATAGAATGCATATGTATACAGAACAATTTTCTTAAATATGAAACTGAAGGTGCAGATTATGCCTGCCTGTTCCGTACAGAACAATTGTATAATACAGCTTGCAATATTAGCACAAGGCAACTAACTCCCAAGCAGATCGCTGCGGATGGAAATTCAAATGGAAATTCAAAGGAAACATTTGCAAGAAGGGTAAAGAATTAAAGTTAAAGGCCATAAGGGGAAGAATGAGGGCAAAGCTAGAGACAATTCGCCCTAGAGAAATTGTGGGACCAAATCATCATGCTGTAATTTGAGGGGAGATGGAAAGAAAATACAATAAAAATAGAAACTCAAATAGAAGAACATTTTGATATTCCAAACCAGGTGCAACAGCATGCGCCAAAAGGTGATGTGCACAAATGCAATGAAATGAGGTCGAGTATCATCAAACACAGAAAATGTCATGAGAAAGGAGTATAAAGCATAACCAGAAACACAGATATACTATGCAAATAGGCTGAGAGAGACGGGGTGCTACAGCAAATGCAAACGTATTTCACTAAGTATGCAACTCCAACTAGCACATATAAAATTTTTACTACAATAAAGTACGCTGGCATTCACAGTAGCAATTCGGTCATGCAATACTTATTAGTCTCAAATTCACCTAAAGCATAGCACTATATTCAACACTTAAATCAAAAACATCAATTTACCAAAAACAGATCACTACATATCAGTCATAAACTCAAAGCAAAGCACTTTACAATCCAAATGAGAAAAGCCTCCCGCACCTCAAACCTTCAAAAGCTGCATCTTGTTAGAAAATGCAATCGAAATCCAATCAGGCTGTGCCGCAGACCACTGCAACTGATTAATCTCTGCCCCTGCAGAATACATCGACATGGGGTCGATCCCATTGGGCCCGGCGACCGTGGGGAGCTCCCAAATAAGTGCCTGAGTATCATCCCCAGCAGAGCAGATGTGTCTACAACTCTGGGGTGCCCATGCAATGGCATTTACACTAGCCCTATGCCTCTCTAACTCGGCAACCGGCATAGTCGGCGAACGGATATCCAAAATCACAACTTTATTGCTGTCCATCAAAATGGTGGCCATGTACCTCAGGTCCTGCTTGTTCCAAGCCAATCTAAGCAAAGGGGTATCAGGCTGGGGGCTCTCGTAGATAATCGTAGAATGCTCTTTGTCCCTCAAATCGAAGATCCTCACGGACCCATCAGCCGAAACCGAAGCGAAAACCCTAGCTTCACCCCAGGCAATGTCGTAAACCTCTTTATCGTGCGCAATGAGCTGGGTTTCAACGACCCCCTTTTCAATATCCCAAATGGTACAGGTGGTGTCGATGCTGGAAGTCCCAATTCGTCTGGGTTCGATGTCGTTCCAATCGAATGAGGTCAATGGGGCACAGAACTCGCTGGTCTTACTGTTGTTCAAGACCTGGATGGGTTCGACGGAAGAGTCTCGAACCTCCCAGAGACGGAGATAGTCGCCGGAAGACGCTAAGACGTCGTTACTTTTGTGGAGGGAGTTAGGGTTTGGGTGGAACATGAGCTTGGTGGGTGGATAAGGGTGATCAAAGGAGAGTGTCGGGTTTGGTTTTACAGAAAGGGTATCCGGATCGAAGGAGAGGATGTCGACCCGGTTCGAGTAGTCCTCGATAAAGCTACCCACGGCAATTCGGTGTTGTTGATGTCGGTTTCGTGTTTGGGGGGAAGAGAAGGCCATGGCGTAGAGAGGGTACGGAGACTCGTAAGTCACCGAGTTCTCCTGACCGAGATGGGATTCTTGTGCTGAGTTCTCCATCTCCTTTTCTTCTTTCTTATTTTTTTTCTCGGGAAAGTGGCGGAAAAGTTCGTTGAGAGGATGCAGGTGCAGCAGAGGTATCCTGCGTGGTGAAATGTTTGGGTCGGAGTTCGGAAGATGGGAAGTTCGGGTTTGGATTTTCAAGGCGAATGCATTTGAGAAGCAGGCGGTGCAAACTCAAGAAACGACATGTAGTTGGTGAAATTGCAACTGAAAAGTTAGTTGGTCAACAAGTCAAACAGTCAAAGTAAGCCAACGTGCTCTCGCGAGTCGCACACATAATTTGACTGGGCTAATGGGCTTCCAAGACATTTACTTACGCCTGTATCCAATAGTCGAAAAGATTTGGTTTCCTTTTAGGCCTGAAAAGGCTTTGGATTTTTGTAACTACAAAAAGAAAAAGAATTGGACTTTTAATTCTATGAGGTGGGAAACGAAGCATCACGTAGCTGTTATTGGTCTAAAGCCGAATGGGCCCAAATTTAATTTTTTTTTGTAATTCCAGTGTAGGAGCAAAATGTAATGGGCCCTGGGGTATTTGAATTTTGGCCCACTAAAGTCTTTGTATTTGAGTGCAAGTGTGTGCTAGACAAATACATCATGATGAAGCAAAGGAAAGAAAGCATCAAGTGGTGGGCATTTTCATTTTACAAGGAAATCCCGGACTTCGAGAAAACGACCTTTACTTTGGGTATAATTAAGGGTGGCAATATTCGATAAGACTCATTACACAACTCGAAACCCACATGGAAAAAACTCGACACCAACCCGCACAATAAAAATTCATGTCATTTTCGGGTCAACCCGTCATGACCCGTTTAATAAACAGGTTCGAGTCAACCCACAAACCCGCTAAAACACTTGTTTAACCTGTTTATTAAATGGGTCGTGTCAACCCACTTAAAACCCAATAATTCATTTAATTTCAAACCCTAGAAAACCCACATGGATATATAATGTAACATATTCTCCTCATCTCATTCGAAACCTAGAACTTTCTAAATCTTCAAACCCAACCACCTCCGAACCCCTCTCCCTCCCTTTGCGTATCTACATGTTCCTCTTCTCCACATCTCTCAGTCTCTCCATCTCTATGTCATCTTCTTCACCTCTCTCAGTCTCTCCATCTCTGCGTCTCTCTCTCAGTCGTCGCCTCTCATCTCTCTGTCTTCGCCTGTCATTTCCTTCTGTGATTCCCTCGTAGGTTATTTACCCTCCTCCATCTTTATGTTTGTCTTTTGTTTCTTGGATTTCTATTTTCCTGTTTTATGATTAATTTTTCTATTTTGCTTAATCTTTTTGTTTCAGTTTTACTGGATTTCTTTGTATTTGTTTTTGTTTTTGTTTTGATTAACATAAAATTATTATGTTTTATACATACATAGGAATTTTTTTTAAGATGGCTGTGATAGTTTTGATGATGGAGAAACGAGAAGTAATGTGCAAGATTCAGATCCGTCTAACAATAACAATGCAGTTGTTGTAACTTAGATTGGTAAGAGACATAAAAAACTCACATCACATGTATGGACTAAGTTTGAAATTCTTCTTGTCGATCCAGATACTAAGCTTTATGCAAAGTGCATGAAATGTGGTCATAAATACTTGTGTGATAGTAGATATGGTACTAGAAATTTGAAGCGTCATCTTGATTCTTGTTTGAAATCTGATACTCACGATTTGGGCCAGTTATTATTATCTAAATTTGAAAGGTCTATCATAACAATGTATGCTAAGTTTGATCCTAATAAATTCTGTGAATTACTAGTGATGGCAATTATCATGCATGAGCTGACTTTTCAATTTGTTGAGTATATTGGAATTAGGGAAATGTTTAATTACATTTGTACTTATATCAAATTGATATCTTCAAATACTGCAAAGGCTGATGTGTTGAGTATGTACAATAGAGAAAACATCAAGCTTAAGGAACTTTTGGGTTTAATCCTTGGAGGAGTTTGTTTGACATCTGATTTGTGGACTCCTATAACCACATATGGTTATCTTTCTCTCACTCCCCATTTTGTTGATGCTAATTGGAAATTGCAAAAAAAGAATTTTGAATTTTAGTTTTATGCCTCCTCTTCATATTGGTGTTGCATTGTGTAAGAAATTCGATGGGTTGTTGACTAGTTGGGGGGTGGAAAAGAAACTTTTTTCTATGACTTTGGACAATGCATCTTCAAATGATAGTTTTGTTATGTTGTTAAAGGGGTAGCTTAACTTGAAGAATGCACTATTAATGAATGGTATATTTTTTTATGTTCGATGTTATGCTTACATCCTGAATTTGATAGTGCAAGATGAGTTTAAACACATTGATGATTCTGTGGGGAAAATTAAGAAAGGTATTAAGTATGTTAAAGGTTCACAAGGGAGGAAAAAGAAATTCTTAAATTGTGTTGCACAAGTTTCTTTGGATTGTAAAAAGGGCTTACGCCAAAATTGACACACTATATGGAACTCCACATTTCTTATGATTGATTGTGCATTTAATTATCAACGGGCATTTCTGCGTTTGCAATTAAGTGATTGTAATTACAAGCATTCTCTCTCTGAAGTTGAGTGGGAAAAATTAGAAAAACTTAGCAAGTTTCTTAAGGTGTTTTATTATGTGACTTGGTTGTTTTTTGGAACTAAATACACTGCTGCAAATCTGTATTTTCCTTAAGTGTTTGTGGTGGAAGATACATTGAGAAAGCCTAAGATTGATTCAGATGATTTCATGAGATATATGGCAACTCAAATGATGGAAAAGTTTGATAAGTATTGGAAAGATTATAGTTTGATCCTTGTAATTGCTGTAATATTGGATCAAAGATATAAAATTCAGTTTGTCGAATTTTGTTATAAAAGGTTGTATGGTACAAACTCTCAAGAAATGGCTAAAGTTCGTGATATGTTGTGTTATATCTTTGATTTATACGTGCAAATACATTCTAAATCTGAATCAGTAGCTGGTACATCATATACCTCAAATGGTGTTCGTTCTCAGGTTGATAACAGGGTTTCTAAGGAATGCATGGATGTATGAAAGTAAAAATATTTATTTTGTTCATAATACATCAAAGTTCAGTTTACAATTGACTATGCGCTCATATCAATAATGTTGCTATATTATTAGGAATTTGATACCTTTAAAAGTGAGGAGTCTACCACTTCTTCCCAAAAGTCACAGTTGCAATTGTATTTGGATGAGCCTAAAGTAGACAAGAAGATCAATTTGAATGTTCTTGATTTTTGGAAAACAACCCAATTTCGATATCCTGAACTATCTATTTTGGCTCTTTATGTACAATCTATTCCAATATCTATAGTTGCATCTGAGGCATCATTTAGTGTTGGTGGTATAGTGCTTGATCAATATCATAGTGCTCTCAAACCTAAAAATGTTGAGGCTCTAATTTGTACACGAGACTGGATATTTTGTGACCAAGGTTTATTTCCCATCATCTTATTTATTGTATTTGTTTCTTTTTATCATCATCTAAAGTCTTATGGTTTGAATTGCAAAAAATTCCACTTTAGCACCCAACTTGGAAGAATTTACTAAGGATATTAGTAAGATAGACATAAATCCCTCCCAATCTGTTGAGTGCTCCAATACCATCATTGTTAGTGGCTGAATATTTGAGTTGGGAATGTGATTTTGTATTTTATGTTGTTATTAAATCATAGTTTTTTGTTTCTATTTGATTTGGATTTTAGAGTGAACTGAAGAATCTGTATTTGAAGTTTTTTTAATTTCATTGTGATTTTGGAATGTTCATAAAAGGGCTATTTTCTCCAAAAATAAATAAATAGAAGATTTTAGATTTTAAGCAGGTTATTAAACAAGTAGGTTACATGTTTATGTTTATGACCTAACCCAACCTATTTTGTAAAAGAGTTACATGGGTCGTGTTGTGTCAAAAATATGTCGTGTTTGGGTTTGGAATTCTTGACACAATAAGTAAACGGGTTGAGGTTTGTTGACAAGTTTAAAAGTCTGACACAACACAAACCCAACACGACACGACCTATTGCCAGCCCTAGATATAATACGATAAAAATTATTATGTGTGACGGAAATACTAATATTAAGGCTTACTATTTAACTTAATTTGTAACACTAGTATATTTACGTACCAATTTTCACGTTACAATACATCATTATTAATAATAACTTATTAGTGAATAGTTTGGAAACATAACTAAGTATAAAGGTCAAGGTACAATGTCATATCATAAAGTTGGGAAAAGATAAAATTAAAGGGTAAACTGCCGAAATGCCCATTGAACTTGTACCTAATTATCAATTTATCCCGTGACATTTTTTTTAGAAAATTAAAGACTTGAACTAAATTTTATTCTCAATTCCCCTCATACCGTCTAAATCTCAACATTTCATCCAATTTGCCGTTAAATATAAGGGCAAATTGGTCATTTTAAATGTTGAAATAATATATATAAAAAAATTATTTTAATAAACAGAGTGGCCCACCCCACCCACTTCATCTCTTCCCCTTTTGTTATAACTAAAGATACAGAGAGGAGGGGGAGCTCAAATGGGAAAGGGAGAAAGAGAGTGGGGAGAAAGAGAGAGGAAGAGATGGAGATGAACAAATTATCAGAGAACCATTTAAGAACCCGTATGTGCCCACTTGGCCCCACTCACTTCACCAGCTTTGAAACCCACCCGTATGAGACTTATATTAAACGAAGTATTAAACATCAGGTTTTAACACCAAAACCGAATATGAAATCAAACGGACTATACTAACGTCCATATATTCAAATATATAATTAAAATATAATATAAAGGTTCCAAGCTTAAAATAGCTCATTTGTATAATTAACATCCGATATGAAAATCACCGGGCGTTACTACGTCCCGTTCAATACCCAAAGGTTTAAATACTAATAAAATAGCCATCAGGGCCCCACAAATAAACCGGCAACCCAAATCATGCATAAAACTTCAATGCAATTACTTTAAATATAAATCAACCAAAGTCATGTCAAGACTTAAAACACTTATCCAATTCAAGATTTAAAACTATTATTAAATCCCATTTCATGCAATTCATTCAAGTCATGCACATTTGAAAACAAAATCCACTCACCGTTGGTCCTATGCTGCACAACCCTCAAAGGGTCCCGCTTACTGCGTAGAAGAGTCAACGCACCTAAAGCGATAGATACGAGAATTGGATTAGTAATCGAACCGAAAGAGAACCTTAAACTCAAACCCTAACCAAACCCCACTTAACGTGTACGTACGTACTACGAAGGATTCCAAGGTCAAACTACCTCTTAAAACCAGTGGGACCACCCCGGAAGACTCGCGGTCAAACGGCGGTCAAACACCCCTTTTCGATCAACCCGGGCCCGCGGAGCCCGAGACCTCCAAAACGATCCAGACCTTCCTAGAAGTCCAACAAAGTCAACTACAAGACAAACAGACCTCGGGAGACGCTCGGTCAACCCTGGTCAAACTTGGTCAAACCGACCCGAATAGGTCAAACGGGACCCGTGGGTCCCAAGATCTCCAAACTTAGATCCGAAAGTTCCTAGAGGTTCAACACGACCTAGAAAACGTGTCCTCAAAGTTTGGTCTCGATCCGACGGTCGGATTGCTCACGATCGCACGATCGGACGATTACGGTTTAATCCTAACTTCAAGTCATCGATCCGGAGTATCCGGGACTCCGAATCATGATCCGTCAAATCCTATACGATCCTAGAATTATCTAGATCAACATATCCAAGAATGGACACGATCCAACCGTTCAATCCTATCGAACCCGAGAATCGCGCAATAGGCGAGATTCGTTCGATGGCCAAACGATCTCCGAATTGAGATCCGTCAACTCCCACGCGTTCACAGCGATACGAGGATCTCAATTGAACAAAGATCCACCACCACACCTGGCCCACGCGCCGCCACACGCGCCACCGTGGGTGGCGGGTGGCTAGAGCGATTCTGGCCATTCCAAAATTGACGAACCGAGCTACACCACCCATACCTATCGCACCACCACCATCCCAGGAGTCCAGAACCGGTGAGAGCCGGCCAAGAACCGCCGGCCACTGGCCGGAAAACCCAACTCAAAAACTGGCAAAAACCCAACTCTCAGATCCATTCTTAAACCTTCAAATCGATCTACAACAGCTATACAGGGAGTTAGAGGAGGAGGAGAGTTGTTTTCGTACCTTGCGCGACGACAGAGGTGACCGGAGCCGGCCGTGCGACGCCGTGAACAGTCGGGTAAAAACCAGTCGACAGCGCCGGCTGGATTCAAGCTTTCCGGCCGGGAAAGCTAGTGGGTCTTGTCGGCGAGGTCAAGCCGGTCCTTTTGCGATCGGTCTCAAGTGTCGCCGTGGTCTGGTTCGCCGGCAATGAGGAGAGAGAGAGCTCGGGGAGAGAGAAACCGGAGAGAGATCGCGCGCGAGGAGAGAGAAGGGAGGAGAGAGAGAGAGAGAGAGAGAGAGAAAACCGATTCTGATTGGCCCACGTGGCTTTATCAGATTTTTCCCAAAATTTGAAATGACGCTTATGTCCTCCGAACAATCCGAAGCTCGTATCGAAACGTTCCGCCCGTCAACGGACTCGTTTCGACGTTCCGGACGCAATGGCGCAACTTGTTTCGTCAAATTCTGTCCCGTAAATAAAGTGGACCAAAATGCCCCTTTAAATACTTAAATCCAATTAATTCCAATTAATTTATTTTTAATTCATTTTAAATTCATTTTAATTATCCAAATTAATTAACTTATTAATTAATTCATTTTATTTACAAATTGGGTCAGGGTCGTCACAGTTATGGTGGTCTTGATCTTGGTTGTTGTTATTGTGGTTTCCGCCTCTGCCTAACGAGAAAAAACCAGCCATTGCTGCCCCAATTGTGACCGAAAATCCATATCAAAATCAAGCTCCACTCTCATCAATTCGAAACCCAATTTCCCACCCAATTCCCTGATGGGTATTTACCGTTGTGCTTAAAGTTTTAATCTTTATTATGTGAAGTTTGTGTGAGTATATGAGAGTTTTGGGTGTGCTTAGTGTTTGTTGGGTTCGGAGAAAATGGGTGAAAATTTACAGAGAGAAACAGACATTAGGCTCTGTTTGGCAGCGTTAATCGCGCTTTTAATTCCCTTCCCTTCTCTTGATGCTACTGGAGAGTGCTAAGATTGTGATGCGAAGGGGATGAGGAGTAATGGGTTGGTGGGTTTTGAGGCCGAGAGTCGAGTGAGAGTGAGAGTGGGGATGATGAGATGGGGGTGACGATGAGATTATGTGAACAAGGTCGGGGACGATGAGATTGTGGGGATGATGAGATGGAGGTGACGGAATTGGATCGGGGTCGAAGACCATGAGATTGTCTGGGTTTGCGTTTTTTTATTTGAATTTGGGTTCGTTTTCCTCGTTGGAGAGAGAGAGAGAGAGAGAGAGAGAGAGAGAGAGAGAGAGAGAGAGAGAGAGAGAGAGAGATTAGGGTTTTTTATAGATTTTTTAAAATTTAATATGTTTAATTTTTAAAAATAATTTTTTATTAATTTTTTATCCACGTGGAAGTCCACGTCACCAAAAAATGGGTCCCACTTTTGCCACGTAGACAGATAACGGATTTCTTGACGGTATGGCTAACGGAGGGTATATACTCGTAAGTTTTCGTGACGTTGAGTATGTACTCATAAATGTCTTACAAATCGGGTATGAACTTGTAATCGACCCTATAGGTTGGGGGGTTTACTGTAGTTTTTCCTATTTTTAATGAGTTAACAGAAAATTTAATGAAATGTTGAGAAATTAGACGGCATGGGGGAAATTGAAAATAAAATTTAGTTCAAGTCCTTAATTTTTTGAAAAAAAAGGTCAAGGGATAAATTGATAATTATATACAAGTTCGGGGGGTAAATCGGTAGTTTACCCTAAAATTAAAAGGTGAATCACTTATTATAGTCATTGTTTTATATTGTTTTAGGTTAAGAACATGTTAGAGCGTTTCCACTGCCCAGGCAAAAGGCCTCCCTGGGCCTCCAAAATTGTTTCGATCAATACAAAAAAGTCAAGGCAAGGCGTGGGCTCCACCAAGCCCTGGCAGGCCCGTAGGCAAAAACAACTTGAGCTGTTGCATGAGGGAATTGAGGTCAGCACTGATGTAAGTGACAAAAAGAATTTAAAAATATTGAAAATATATATATGAAAATTACCAAAAAATTCATAATATTGTTTTTTATGCATACCAAGCAATTTTTATTATTTTTAATCTCATACATATAAATAAAATTCATCTCATATGAATAGTAATTGTCATAAGGTTGCCATGATAATGGGTGAAAAATCAACAAAAATATTGCTAGGGTCTACTATGCATATGAACAATAAATGTACTTGCATGTTCTTGCCTTTTATCATAGCAAATGAGCGGAAGTGTTATTAGAATGTGAAAACATGTTCGTGATTATAAAGTGCATTGAACGCAATTGGTGCTGGTAATGACGAAATGACATTAACTTATTGGGTGCGTCCGTCCATTCCTTTAGAATATTAAAGATACAGAAAAATAAAAAACTAGTGAGCGATCAAATCAAATGTGAAGAAGTGGACCTAGCTAAGCTTGAGTGGTCGAACCATGGTCTTCATTCAGCATTTAGCAAACCTTTATTTGGACATTGTAGCTTAATTAGGGATATAGAAGATGTGGTTCCATTCCAAGTTCGAAGTCCAACCAATTGAAGAAGAAGAAGATGATGATGATGATGATTATGATGATGATGATGATGATGATGATGACGACGTGTCATGTAGGGCATTGCATGCATATTCGGTGCAACTTGGAAAGGGTGACCAAGTCAACATGCTTGTCGGATATGGTAATGCAAGAGGAGAGGAGAGAGAGAGTGTTTGCCAGTGGCCTTCTGCCCACCTTACAATGTCGTCAGCGTATGACGCACAACGCGGTTACAAAAGATGATGTAATGACCAGCAAATTAGCATTGGGTTGGGTTCCCTAAATTAACTCAGGGGTGCAGGGTTGCAGGGCATGGGGCACAGAATTCCCAATTATGAACAGAAAAAGGCCCTTAAAAAAGAACAAATATTATAATGGAAGTTGGATCTAAAAAGGTTTACCGTTTAGATTAGAGGGATGCTCCTATGCTGCTGTTGCTAACGTGCAAAAGTGTTGTGCAGCTGCGAGTGCGCTTTTGTTGAACTGGAAAGCAAACTTTTTGACCAAAACGCTGATCGTAAGACTTAATTTACCTCAGTCCTCAGGTGATAGAAGTACAATACAAGAGAGTAGGACAAAACATATAGCTCAAAAAATCTCAATCGATTGCAAGTTTGAAATTTAAGTGTGAACAAGTTTAATAACAACAACACCACGCTGCACGCATACGCATTGTAATTGTTAGTCCATCTAGATTCATCGTATCTGTCGGCCAATCCTGATTATATGCCGACATGAACTTTTAAGATTTTTTTTCTTCTTCACATGATTACATCCAAAAAACCTAATAAAGTGCAAATTAGGCAGTAATTAATTCAAACGGATTTCGGAAAAGAGAGAATAATATGTATAGAGGCTGCAATGCACTGCACTTAAGAATTAGGTTAAGATCGATAATGGTTTTATTTTGTAGGTGTGGATCATGATGGCAACGTGAAAGGCTAGGATGGCTTCACCCAAAAACTTGAGAGGCTAGGATAGGATCTCAGTGGCTGCAACTTGCAAGCAAGCCTCCTGTGCTGTCTGCTGTGCTGTGCTGTGCGTAATGAGTGACGAATGAGAAATAACCGATGACCATTATATTATAAGGACGATAAATTCCATCATCTTTTCTTTTCAAAAACCATTATACATATTTTGTCCTATATATAAACGGGAAAGAGGGACCCGGCCCCATCTCGGTGGATCCCCCCATTTGTTTCTACCGCCACTGTATAATAAACATCACAATTCACAAGCTCACATGCATTATATAGCTCTGGTAGTACCGCCCTGCACCTGCACGTTTTGAAGGTTCTTAATCAAAGAAATTACAAAGACTACCAGACAGTCAACCCACCTTCTTTTTCTGGCCCAGCACTCACAAGGTGGAGAGGAGTCCTCTGGTCCATAAAACCTTCATCCTCTTTCAGAACCAACCATTCATTTTGATAGATTGCATTTTACTCCCAACGTCATCTCCTAAGTCGTCCTTCCATGTTCCAACCCAAAAGATAAGATTACAACGTTCATATACACATATATAGATATATATCTACAAAAATTATCTTATGCGGACATTCGGACGTTATGTATTTTGTACTACCCCTTTATACTTTCCTATTGTTTACAATGACATCAACGTGCAGACATCCGAATGTTATTATTTCGCAAACGCTGTGTATTTTATACTATTCCTCCTTATTTTTCTCACAGTTTACTATAGCGTAAGCATCATAATAAGATGTTAATATCCGAATAAGAGAATAATAATATATATATATATATATATATATATATATATATGTAAAATGACATATGTGACGTGACAGATACCAATACTTATAGCTCCACCTCAAAAATTCAAGTCACCGTCGGTGTGCTTAATCCATACACGCATCAATATGTCTAAATCACATGTAATCATCGAATTAAAAGTGACAATAGTGTCATCTCTATATATAAATATCATATACTCGACGTCTTGTGCCCGGCAAAACAATGTAACTGTGTAAACCACAATGATGTGTATGGTTAGCATTTCTAACCAGATTACATGTATGTGTGTCGTCTTTTAGCTTATGGTGGGTGTGTGTATTTGCCATTTTCAACCACGCAAAAAAACAGCGTTTTCTCTACTCCAAGTCTCCAATGAAGATGCTAGCCTTAAATAATTTGTGCGAGTGAGACTACTACTAGGAGGCGCATGCAGTGGCGGATCCAGGAAATTTCATTGCAGGGGTCAACGTCTAAAGGCTTTAAAAAAATTATACAAAATATACCAATAAAAATGAAACGATAATTTTATAATTCATAATTAATAGAAAAAAGTACATTACAACTGTCCACGACGAGTTTTCATATTCTGAAAACGTTGCATTACAGTTTCATTATCAATACAAGCAAACTCATCAAACCACTTGACATTAAAGCGTCGATCATACCCTGAAATATCAGTTTGTGGAAATGCATGATCCTTAGGCTGACACGGACCCTTTTGTAGATATGCTCTTCGAACTTCGTCTTGAATGTTAGGGTCATAATCCAACATTTCAGGTCGAAGTCCAGGGTCCGCAATAAGATTAGCCAAGATATCTTGTAGCTCACTTTCTTTTGAACTATCCACATCTCTTGAAATACCCACATCTCTCGAACTATCGACATCTCTTGAAATACCCACATCTCTTGAAATACCCACATCTCTCGAAATCGAACTACCCACATTACCCGAACTAGAAGTAGTTGATCCGAACGTTCTCTTAAAGTAGCGTTCCATAACTGTATTGGTAGAAATAACTAATCAAGCATCAACAATTAAAAAAAAACCCCTAACTTATGCAAACTAACCAAAATAAAAACCCCTAATTTATTCAAACTAACCAAGATATATAATCTAACATAAAAGTATAGCCCTAATTTATTCATACTAACAAGCCAAAATCAAACCTCAACAACAAATAACAATAACTAATTGAGAATAGCAAAAACATTTAAACATATTTATTAATTAATTAAAGTATAAAGAAATTAGGATAACCAAGAGATATATTCAAACTAACCAAAACATAAAAGTAAAACCCTAATTTATTCAAACTAACTAACCAAAACAAAACCCCCTAATTTATTGAAAATAAGCAAAATATAATCTATAACATAAAAGTAAAATCCTAATTTATTCAAACTAACTAACCAAAACAAAACCCCCTAATTTATTGAAAATAACCAAGATATAATATATAACATAAAAGCAAAATCCTAATTTATTCTAACTAACTAACCAACAAAAAAAAACCCCTAATTTATTGAAAATAACCAAGAACTAATCTATAACATAAAAGTAAAATCCTAATTTATTTTAACTAACTAACCAAAATCAAAACCCCTAATTTATTCAAACTAACCAATATATAATCTAACATATAACCCTAGTTCATTCAAACTAACAAATAAATAAAAAACCTCAACAACAAACAACAATAACAATTAATCAAGAAAAACAAAGACATTTAAGAATATTTATTAATTAATGAAAGCATAAAGAAATTAGGATAACTTACTTTCTAATTTGAGGGACAAATCCACCTTTTGAAATCAACTTGAATTTGGGGATTTAGGCTTGGGGACTTCACTGCCGCCGCCACTCACCTCCGCCGCCGCCGGATTTGTGGGTAAGCCACCCTTGAATTGGGTGGAGGTTGGTTTAGTTGGGTTAGGGTTGGGGATTTAGGGTTGGGGACTTGAGTTGTGAAGAGAGAAATGATAAAGGGGGGTTAATTTTCGGGCAAAAAAAAGAAGAAGGAAAACAGAAGCTGAGCTTCTGTTTTGTTTTTTAAAACCTAGGCCAAAACGACGTCGTTTTGGCCAGGTTTTAAAAAAAAGTCTTAAGTGGAACGACGTCGTTTCGACGTCCAGCGAAAAAAAAAAGGCGTAAGTGGAACGACGTCGTTTTGACGTCGACCAGAGAAAAAAAAAGAAGCCGCGCGCGCTGCGCCTTGCGCGCACAGGTCTTGCCTTTTTGGGGCATTTCGTCGAGCAGGTGGCGCGCCACTTCCAGGGGTCAATGGAGGTGCTTCAATGGAGGATTACAGAGGTTGCAGAGGTCAATTGACCACCCTTGCTCCTCTGTGGATCCGCCCCTGGGCGCATGGGTTGTACCAACGTTAAAAAATGGGTCAAATTCTCCATTTTCCCCAAGTCAACCCGACTTCAATTCTCATAATAAAAAAATAGGGAGATTCACTATTATACCCAATATTGGGGTCCAAATTATAAAAAAAATCATACATAAAATGGAATTTAGAAACACACACAAAATTCATTTACAACATAATAAAGAGACTTCAAACTTTCTACAATTACAAAACTACCATGGTTTTCTTAAAACAAGCTCAACCCCAAAACCTCATAAAAAAACTCAAAACACTCAATAGGGCATTAAAGTAATTTAATAATTTAAATTCAATTCAATAGGGCATTAAATTCATTTTTTGGATTTTTGTTTGGTTTGTTTATAGAAATTAAATGGTGTAGGGTTTATTTATATTATTAGTGCTAAGAATTGGTATTTAACTAACAATAACGCTACGGGCACCAACTTGTTTACCAACTTTTTAATACCAACACATGTGGCACATGACATGGCAACCCATGTCACCTGCCATCTCATTTGTTTTAAGGATTTTTAGCCATTTTGCCCCCTGAACTATTAGGCAATTCGAACTTACCCCCATGAATTATTTCATATGCCGATTTAGTCCCTCAACTCGTAATAAATAGTCAATTTCCCCCTTACCGTTAAGTTTATCTAATTCCATCAACTTTTCTGTTAATAACAAGGGCAAAATTGTAATTTTAACTTAAAATTCATAAAAATATTGTAAATAATTAACTTCTAGAAGAAAAAAATTATTCTCCCCACAAAACCCCCACCCCCACCGATTTCTTCTCCCCAAAGATTTTTTTGCTTCTAAAAGTTTATATTTTACAATATTTTAATGAATTTTAAGTTAGAATTACAAATTTGCCCTTATTATTAACAGAAAAATGGATGAAATTAGATAAACTTAACTAGAAGAAATTGACTATTTATTATGAGTTGAGGGACTAAATTGGCAAACGAAATAGTTCAGGGTAAGTTTCAATCGCCTTTATAGTTCAAGAAACCGCACTTTACCCTTGTTTTAATTACATATTTTGCTCCAAAAAAGAATTTCACCCATAAAAATAAAAATAAAAGAAAAAGCCACAATGATTTTTTATTTACAGTTAAGTCCTTTGTGATTCAGCGTTAAATCCTCCTCCCCCTCTGAAAAACCCTAGAAATTCAACAGTTCTTCCATTGAAGAATTAAAGCTCTCATCCCACCATTCTACACCGCCACAACAACTTGAGCAATTTTTTATCACTTGGTTTTTAGTGCTCTAATACTCAAATTTTATTATAAATAAATAAAAATAAGTTCTGCAAAATTGGTTCCATCAATCACATAAAAGAAAAGCTCCCTTAAGAAAAGAAAAGAAAAAACTGTCATTGATTCATATACGAAAAGTTCCCAATGATGCTTGATACTCCTCCAATAGCATTAAGCTTAATTGGCTGCACAGAAGCCGCAGAGTTTTTTTTTTTTTTTTTTTCTTCTTGTTGGACCATCAATCGCATGCTTTGATACATAATAGAAGGGACTGTTGATTCTAGGGTTTTTCAGAAGGGGAAGGAGAAAGAACGGAGGGAATGAGTTTAGTGCTAAATCTAAAATCGTTGTGTTTTTTTTTTCCTTCTTTTATATTTTTGTTATTATTTTTGCTAGGTGCAATTCTTTTTTTTTTGGGAACAAAATATGTAATTAAAACAAATGAGATGGCAGATGGCAGATGACATAGGTTGCCATGTCATGTGCCATATGTGTTGGTATTAAAAAGTTGGTAAACAAGGTGGTGCCTGTAGCATTATTATTTAGCTAAAGGACAATGCTTGGCTCTTGATATATCATGAGTCATTCCTCCTCAAAATATGATGTGGCCTCCTTGAAAAACGACACATGTTTCTTTTTCTTTTTTGTTTCACCGACTCTCCCTCTCTCTCCTCACCCACTCTCCTCTTCCCCCAACTCTTTCTTCCCTCTTCTCGCCGGCTCTGTTTCTTCCCCTGCAACGCTTTAGAAGAAATTTTCAGCCCCTTTCTCTTCCTATCGCTGCCATCTTCCATCCTCGACATCAACGTCGACCATTGTCTTCCATCTCAGCGTCACCTCCCTCCCCCTCCCCCATTCCCCGTTCTCTCTCCAATCACCCCTCCTCCATCATCATCATCATCATCACCCAATCACTCCTCCATCATCATCATCACCCAATCACTCCAACTCCATCATCATCACCCAAACACTATATCTTGATTTCTCTCCTTTTTAATTTTTAATTTTATTTAGTTATTTATTGGGAAGTTCTGGAAATTTTGAGAATGGAGGAAGAACAAGGTACAACTTGGGGGAGAAATCACTCTTTCTCCTCTGGATCTGAGTTGTAGGGAAAGAGATGGAGAGATGGGGGATATGAGATAAGAGAGAGCACGGGAGGAGAGGAGAGGTGAGTGGGTGAGAAGAGAGAGAAAGAAAGAGTCAGTGTGAAAGAAAAGAAAAAAAAAGAAAAAAAACAGATGTCATTTTGTAAGAGGCCACATCTTGTATTGAGGAGGAATGGCTCCTGATATATCAGAGCCAAGCATTATCCTTAACTAAATATCTCAAAAAAATATTGAAGCAACCCAATTTAACACTTCCCCTTCCCTCCCCCTCCCCTCCCTAGCTAATGACAAATAAAAAAAGACTACTACTAGGAGGATTGACTGAGTGACACAGTACTAGCCAGCTAGACATCGATAGGGCGGTAAAGATAGCTTTTTGGTCGTGGACCAGTGGGTTGGTGGTGGATCCTGGGAATCTAGAAATTAAACTAGTTCACGTGTGACATTACTGCAACACATGCAGCATTTTGGGGTAGATTTATCAATTAATGCATAAAAGTAAACCAACTAATGTCAGAGTTTGGATGCAATTCAATTACTTCTCAAGAGAATTGAGATATGAAAAATGCGAACCCTAAGCGATCCATGCATCAAATGGAAGTACTTCAGCTAAGGTGGGTTTTCTTAGATGCATGCCTGAAGTTAAAGAATCAAAGGATCACAGATTAGTTTGTTTCGGTGAGCCTCGGTTGCTATTGCTTTTGTATCTCTTTGCCTTCTCTGTGTTTTACTTGGAAGGTTCTGTTTCTAATGAAGATTTGATCTTCTCACCAAAAAATAAAAAATAAAAAATAGAAAAGCGATTCCGGTACTCTTTATTTACTCATCTTCTCAACCGATCATGATAAATGACTAAAGTCCCACCTTTCATTTTTAAATGGCTTACCCTAGAAAAATAAAATAAAATAAGACTCTGGTTGTCTGTGGCTAGTTTGCATCATAAGCAACGCTGCGTACCAGTTATACAACACCATTTGTCTCATAAAGAGTGGCTGCAAGACCGAAGCCTACAAGTCAATGCTCAATTTTTGACAGGTGCATTTTTGCTCACCACTTTAACCTTAGGTGTATGCTCACAATCATTCTCAATACTTGACATGTGTCCATAGGTATAATCATGATTATATAAATTCAAAGCAAAAATTAACTATGATTATGCATTTGAACACATATTAAGTGTTGAGAGTACCTCTAAAATTAAAGTGGTGAGCAAAAATGCTCTCATATTTTGACGGGCTTCTCTTCTCCGATATATAAATATACCATGTGCAATGTCACTAAGAAGTGCATCTTCCTGGAACTTTACTTACTCCAATTAAGCTTAGCAGACAGACAGAGAGAGCGACGGTGAGAGAGAGAGAGAGAGAGACTGCACATTTTTAATTGCTGTCCTTGTCATCCCCCTCCCCCAAATTATAAGAAACATGGATACCAAAGTCCTCTCCTCGGGATTCAAATACGAAAACTTGCCGGAAAGCTATGTCAGACCAGAATCCGAGCGACCTCGCTTGTCTGAAGTCTCCGAATGCGAAAACATTCCTGTAATTAATTTGGCCTCGGAGAATAGAGCCCAAACTGTGCAGCAAGTTGGTGATGCTTGCAAGTCTTATGGTTTTTTTCAGGTATATACCTCCTCACTCTCTATATCATATCAAGAACTTATTCGTTGTTTTTTTATTTGTCTACCACTTTGTCATTTACTACATGGTCTTACATATATTTACTTAAGACTTTTTTGATATATATATATGCAGTTGTTGTGATCTGTTTATATCCGTTGATTTTGGTACCATATATAGGTTATCAATCATGGTGTTTCTACGGAAGCAGTGGAAAAGATGTTAGGGACGGCCACAGAGTTCTTTAGCCTTCCTGTGGAGGAAAAGATGAAGTTGTATTCAGATGATCCATCAAAGACGATGAGGCTTTCTACAAGTTTTAATGTGAATAAGGAGAAGGTTCATAACTGGAGAGACTATCTCAGACTCCATTGCTATCCTCTGGACAAGTACGTTCCTGAGTGGCCCTCCAATCCTTCTTCCTTCAAGTACGTTAACTCTCTTTCCGTCTTATTATTTCGTCTCTTTGTCTCTGAGATAAGCTTCACACACCAATGGCTGTATTTTTCTTTCGGCAAAGGCGGTGCTGACTGTCTGCCACGTTGCTTTATTATATCTATATATCTTATACTATGGGTCTTTTAATAAAATGAGTTTGGCGTTGAGGGAAATAAATAATGCTAACAAATTTACGTAGCATTTTTCATGACACATGACATGCTTATCTGATTACTAAACTTCTGAGAAGAAGACTTCATTGGTTATAACTGTTACGAGGAACTTTTATAATGGTAAAGTATTGATCTACTATTTGTATATTCTAATATTTACTGAGAGACATTCCAAAATCTTAGATCTTGTACCATTGCGCTTTTATGCATCATTTAAAACTGAAGTATTATAGAATGCTAAGATAGATTTAGTGTGATGTAAGTTGTATAGTGCTTCATTTTTAGGGTTACGTAGGCTAGGTGGGTGCTAGCTAGGGTTGTCCAAAGAATGTTGATTAAGAGAGTTAGCTTTATGCATAAATAAGCCATATGACAAATGTGAGAAATAGTAATTGGCCATTGATTGGATCTCATACTTTAGCTCTTTTGATTTATAAATCCAGAAAGATGGATTTGCTATGATCTTCATGATTGACTTTGACACGGCGTTCCTAAAAGAAGGACTTACGAATAGATACGCATACGCAGCATCTTTTAAAATACCTAATAATACAAATATTTCAAAGCTGCTTTGTTAATTAATTTAGGGGACTCCTAATTATGTTTTAGGAGAATCATCGTAGCGTTAATTGTTCATACCTTTTTCCCCCTTCGACATCCTTGTAATTATTCATAGACACAAAAAAGGAAAAGCTGAATGTCAGTCCAAGAAAGAAAGTTGAACAAAATTAAATGGTTCGTAAAGTGCAGTATTTTATTTATTTAGAATAATCCTTTGTATTAAATTAAAAGTAGCAACGCACTTGTAGTAGTTTATAAAGAAATAAATGAAATAATTGTAGTCATGTCGTGCGGGATTTGTAGTCCTTTTTTAATATAGTAGGAGGAAAATGGGGTCCACGTTGACTAAGTCCAAAACCTAGCCATTATTATCTTGGGTTCATCTTTACC
Source organism: Prunus padus (assembly GCA_024362665.1). Lineage (NCBI taxonomy): Eukaryota > Viridiplantae > Streptophyta > Magnoliopsida > Rosales > Rosaceae > Prunus > Prunus padus. Next base: position 696,407 of record JANFAM010000017.1, on the reverse strand, counting down.
GTCCATCTTTTTTAACCGGATCCGATTCACGATGGGGATCGTACTGGGATGTCCCGCCATAGATAGATAGACAAGTTGATGAGGCGTAGCTGTCGATGATATTTGAATTTCATCTTTGGTGGGGCCACGGTTTACGTATTCAAATATCTCCTCCCTTTGCCTAATTGACGGTGATAACGGCATTTTCGGTTGGGAGAGGCGAGGTGTCGGCCGTTGATAGCGTTGTGATTTTAAATAGTTTGTGACGTAGTCGGGTTGAGTCCGTGTTGACATAAGCGGGATGAATCATGCTGTGGACTTTTTTTTTGGCCGAAAATGTGGTGGATGATTCATAGGTAGACATGGGTGAGAGACGATGAGAAATTATAGAGTAGTACTATACTACCACATCAGCTTGTGATACTCCCATTGAAAATATGCCATATGTCATTTAAGAATAATATTTTTTTTTTTTTTACAGCTAGACTTGGAAGCTAGTTATTATCTTTTGAATAAAACTAAAAAAATCAAAAAATCAAAAAAAATAAAAAATAAAATAGCCACCACGCACCCCGGCCCGTCGTCTACCTGCTTCCTGGCCGCTGCCCACTCCCTCTCTTTTCTTCCTCTCTCCGTCCTCAAAGATAGGGATTGAGAGTGTGAGGAAGATGCAATTGTAGTTGGTGTTGTTGTGTTTGAGGGAAGTAAGAAAGAGTGGGAGGTGAGAGAGTTGCAGAGAAGGGCATGGTGTGGTGAGAGAGAGAGAGAGAGAGGTCAAGGTAGTTGAGCAGGTTGATTTGATCATTAGCCCATTTAGATTTAGGCAGTATTGAAAGTTGAAACACCCACGACCCGATACAGCATACCCATCTACTTTACCAACGAAACCTCTCCTAGTTATTCCAAATGGGTATACAACATACCCATCTCTCTCTCTCTCTCTCTCTCTCTGGTCCTTCTCGTGCACTTCAACTGCTTAATCATTGAATGAAACTGGACCTTTTTCAATGCTGATGAGATCTTGCAGGTTCATTCACGGGTTTAAGAGATCTTGCAATTTGAGAGAGAGAGAGAGAGAGAAGAGGAGGATGAAGAAGATGGGGAGGGGCAGAAAGGGGAGGCAGTGCGGTGGCGGTGTAGGGGGATTGGATTCTGTCGCCTTCTATCATATGTTCTTTTCTTTTCTTTTCTTTTCATTTTTTTCTTTTTAAGTTTATTCTAAATGGTATAAATGTTTTAAATCCAACTGTGAAAAAAAGTTCAAATTTTTTATAAAACTATGACACATGGCATATTTTTAATGGGAGTATCACAAGCTGATGTGGTAGTACAGTATCACTCCATAATTTCTCCTGCGATAACATGTATTGTTCGAAGCCACTATATAATAAGAAAGAGAAAATACTCAACTTAAATATTTTTAATGATTGGATAGTACTCCTCTTTCAACCCCTCACCAAACTCCTCTCTATTGTAGCATCTTCCGGATTTCCCGGCCTGAAAAGGAAACCCAAATTCAAAATAAAAAATGCTAATAGATAGCACTGTTTACTGTGTGACGGGCCGGTCCAAAATGAAAAACTTTTTTCTTGTTAATCCACAACCCAATAAGGCCCACAGCTTTTTGAATAATTGAGCTAGGTTTAGCGAGTTAGCTTTTCGAAGAAGCGCTGGGTTAATTGACCCAATATATTGAAATATTGGGCTGTGTTAGCTGGGTTTGGTTTTTATTAATATAATTTTTTGGGTGTGAATATACCAAATTTCTTACGTGAATTTATTTTTGGTTGCAGGGACATTGTGAGTGAATACTGTGCGGAAGTTCGAGAACTGGGGTTCAGAATACAGGAGTTAATATCAGAGAGTTTAGGGCTGGAGAAGGATTACATAAAGAGTACGTTGGGTGAGCAAGGACAGCATATGGCCGTGAACTTTTACCCGCCATGTCCACAGCCCGAGCTGACTTATGGGCTGCCAGGACACACTGACCCAAATGCCCTAACAATTCTTCTCCAAGACCTTGGGGTTGCTGGCCTTCAAGTTCTCAAAGATGGCAAATGGGTTGCTGTCAATCCCCACCCTAACGCTTTTGTCATTAACCTTGGCGACCAATTACAGGTACCCCCTCCATTGTTTCTATTCAACAATCAATCTAATAAATGAACCCAATTGTCACAAGCAGCTCATTACTCAAGTGATAAAAATTGTTACTCGTGCACTCGAGGTACTATGTTATCAAATCCTCTTCTAATAATGAAATTCTTCTGAATTGCTGCAGGCCTTGAGTAATGGGATTTATAAAAGTGTGTGGCACCGTGCCATTACAAATACTGAGAGAGCAAGGCTATCAGTGGCTTCATTCCTCTGCCCACAAGATGACGCATTGATCAGCCCAGCAAAGGCTCTTACAGATGATGGGTCTGCAGCCGTTTATAGGGGCTACACGTACACGGAGTATTATAAGAAGTTTTGGACTAGGGACTTGACTCAAGAGCATTGTTTGGAGCTTTTCAAGACCGATCAGTAGCCTCAACTTGTGTCTTGCTAGTTGTTGCCAATCTGATTTATATATTTCTCGTCATGAGTCATGGCATGTATGGCTGCGTGTATAATTTGGTGGAGGGATTGCAGCAAGCTATTGGGAGCCACACCACAGGTTGGCGCATCGCAGTTGTTTTGAAAGGTTTAAAATGTCTTGACTTATTTCTAGTGCATATGTTGAATAATTTCCACTCTGCTGGTTGATCTTATTGGTTATTATATTACTTTGAACTAGTTGCCTCCATTGTTGTAACATATGGAATAATTCAACAGGTGGCCATATAATTGTTATTGTATGCAGCAAGGCCTCTTTGGGAACTTATTTCATGTTATACAGAGGGCTGAGCTGCTCCTTAAGGTTCTGAATAATATCATATGAATGTCTTGTTATTTCTTCGTTGCCATTTTCTCTTTTTTTTTTCTTCTTTTTTTTCTGGATGCAAGAAAGTCATCCAAATATCAAAAAGCTTACTAGGTACAAGCAAGCAACGTGAAAACACTTCTTATTACTTTTTGTGCAATTACAATCTACATATGGTTTTATGTGTATTCCGCATGGGATCTTATCTGAATCTGATCGCCATGTCAAAAACGAAAGCAATACGTATGCAGATGACAGCATACCAAGCCAATTAAGCACTCAATTCTTAAGGAATTCTATGACATAGGTGTTGAAGGCACAGCACTCAACGCGAAAGCCTTGGAATCCAGCTCCCTTGGCCAAGGCCTGAAACTCCTGCTCTGTCCTCTCTTTTCCCCCAGGGTTGTGAGCCAACATGATCACATCGATATGAACAACTCCCTTAGTTGCAAGGCTACTGTCTGGGGCTACAGGAAGAATGCACTCACCAAGAATCACCTTCCCGTTGTCTGGAAGTGCAGCATAGCAGTTCTTCAAAAATTTCAAGCAATGCTCATCACTCCAATCATGACATATCCACTGTAACATTGCACACACAATTGGATATTAGTTCCCAATATAATAAACATCACCTTGGCAATGGCATCATTAATGGGTTAAGTAAGTTAGTCAAGAACAAGAGGTCTACTCTATATATAACCTAATCTCATGAGCGAAATAACTGATAGAGATAGTGCAGGTTTCACATAATTTCTAGCTCACCTTCATGAAAATTGCATCTCCTTTTGGAACACTTACAAACATGTCTCCCCCAACATGCTCCACACCTATATCCAAAAGATCCATAGAGGTCAAAAAGGACTCATATGTTGTGAAGTGGCTAAATCTACTAAGCAAAAGGTAATATGATGCACATTTATACCAGGATATTGAGGAGCATCTTCAATGACATGAGGCAAGTCGAAGTTAATGCCCTTGATTGAGGGGTACTTTGAGACGATCATGTTAACGACAGCTCCTGTCCCACCGCCAACATCAACGATGGATGTGAGGCCCTCAAACCCTTTGTATGTCTCAAGAATTTTCTTCATGGTGATGGTAGAGTGGTCAGCCATTCCCCTGTTGAAGACCTTGTTGAATCTGGGGTCAGTGCCATGATATTCAAAAGCAGTCATTCCATAGGCCTTGTTGAATGGAATGCCCCCTTCAAGAACTGCATCTTTCAAGTGATACCTACACAAGTCCAAAATAGAAAAATACTGGTATGTAAGTTGCCTACATCCAACTCATTTGTGTCACTCAACGATATTCTTAGACAGAAACTGAGAAACATAGCCAAAAGCATAGATCATATAATTTATACAGGGCTACAGAGCTGTGGTGGTAGGTGAAGTGGTGGCCCCCACTTCCCAACTCCCAAGTTGTTGAATGGTGATCCTCCCTCAAAAGACCACTAGTCATGATAACTCATATAAATTTTGTTTGTATATATTGTTTGAGTATGAAATTATTGTCGTCTCTTTATACTAAAATCACCCGCAATACAATAGTCAAAAAAGTTTGGCAGGGCCTCAACAACTTCTCCTGCCTTTTTCTTTTTTCTTTCTCTGCTAAGCATAATGATTAAACGAAAAAGAAGGGCCTAGATGAACAAACTAGGAAAACAATCAAGTCACAGCTCACAGTTACCATTTAAAATTTGATCAATCTATGAACAATACATTAATAACTGATTGTTAAATTGAGATGAGAAAGAAGAAAAAAGGTTACCAGCTCTCAACAAGGACCTTGTCCTGATTCATAAGGCAGAGAGGGGCAATAGAGACACCATCTTCATTCTTGGTCAAGAACTTGCAGACAGGGCCAAGACCATAGAGCCTCTCAACTTTACCATCAGCCAGGGTGCGCAGAGAGTAAGTGAGAATAGAGTAGCTGGCCAGGAGGCGCAACATGCGGTCAAGCATGACAGGTGCATCTGGGTTCTTGGTTGGGAGCTGAGAAGCTATGTCTGTGGGGGAAAGGAAAACACCAGGTCCAGCTTTAGCCATGATCTCCAAGAGGTCAAGCTCTAAGGCTGCCTTAAGCACCATGGGCAGAACAGAGGCGCTGGCTAACTGCATGGCAAACAGGTTGGCTTCTTCATCTGATACTTGGGTTGGGGTCATCTGAGTCTCAGCAGTTGAACCCATTTTGGTATTGGTATTGGTTTGGTGGATTTAGAGAACCTTAGAAAGAGGGAGAGAAGAGTTAGAGAAGTTGAGGAAGCTAAAACAGGGAAGAAGACAGAGGCTTGAGGACATGGGTGCGGTAAGTGGCATTATATATATATCGTGTTTTTGCTCACCCACCACCATGATGTGTCACTGACCCCCACCAGTACATGACCCCACGTGCCTCCAACGCATCTTGACCTTTAAGGCTCTAAATTTCACCATTGATTAATTATTTAATTTCCTCCTCAAGTTAATTAGAGTATAGAAATTTGTATCTCATGCAAACAAATGTAATCATGATTTTATAAATCTAAACTCTACTATTAAAAAGTTAATCCCTTAATTCAATCTTTTGGGAAACAATTCTGATTGAATAAATATAACACATATAGTGTAAGTTGACGATACATAATATGCATTTACAAGTCATATTTGAAAGATTTAAAGTCTAGACAACATGCGTAATTAGGAGAATTGTCAAGTGGACGCTACTACTTATGCTTGTGCTAGAACTTGTTAAGAGAAATATACATGTAATAATGCGTAATCAAGCATCATATTCTCGTCATGCCAGTGATGCCCAAAAAGGTGGGATGTTTGAGTTTGATGAGACTCAAGCGCATAACATAAGACGTCCTCCTTGTCGTGGTTTATATGTCATCCTCAGTGAACCCGCAAAGGAATAGGAATTCTTTTGCCTCCTCCTCCTACCGATAAGAAGTATAATAACAAGTGCCATAATCTAATAGGGTAATTGGTATCTTATAATGTCAGATTTTACCAAAGTTGAGCTCAGATATCAAATCAGAGTAGGTGAGCGGAACCCATCCACATATTGGACCTAATTAATACGGTGTTACTTCAACCTTAAGGCAACAAAATTATGCATTAGCTTCTTCATCATATATAATTGATTTCTTCTACTCCACTTAAGCTGAAGATTATATATATGCTCCTAGGATTCATATCAGTTGAGTAAAAACGACAGTGCCTCTTAGTTTGCTACCAAAAAGAAGATGGCAGAGTTTCTTGGTGATTGCCTCAATCGAAATTAAGAAGTCTATTTACTGGTTCTTGAAGAGCTGAAAGTCAGCTCATGAAAACAAACAAACAGCACCGTAGAATATTATTTTTTCTTCTTTTGAATTGACACAAAGTAGGTATCAGTCATTAATATGTTCCGCCATGAATAAGACAGCCCATGGTTTGAACCAAAAGAAAGTTGGGCATCAAGTTGAACAGTCCTCGGCTCTTCTTTAATTGAAGTTCAAAATCAAGACCATAACCATTAATTAGTTCGAAAGCTGTGTAATTTACATGTACACTTTTATATTAAAATGACAGTTCATTGGTTAATCAGGATAGTACGTTCACTCTCTTACACCCGAGTTTGAATTTCATGTTCATAAATTAGATTAATTTAAACTACTATATATTAATTATGGTGGGGATGAGGAATCAAATGGGATAGCATCTCACCTACTCCTTGAAGATGTAGACAGTGGATAAGCAGCTATTCGTGACCGGAAGGAGTGCAATTCCACATATTGGTCCAACTATTCTTCTGGAAGAAACTGTTTTCCCAGAGATACATAGATAAAAAAAAGCTCGAGAAAATTTAGACTGAAAAGGTCCAAAAGGGCACCTCTTTTATAAACACTACTTCTTCACCAACTCTGCATTCTTCCTTCCTTCTACTTTATTTATAAACCAAAAAGAAAAAAAGAAAGAAAAAGAAAAAGTTCCTACCACCTAACTAAGCATTAATTATTTTTGGTCAATAATTAGCCATCACCAGAACATTAGTTCAACTTCAACGTGTTTGATTAAAATATTTGTTGACGATTTACAATTTGATTAGTTTGCACACACTACACATATCTTTTTTATGGGCCTGTCGGCCCAAATAGGATTTAAATGTTGTAGAGCAGTAGCCCATGGGCCTTATTTATAATCTGGGTTGGGCCACTTTGCCGTATCAAATCTCAGTGTCTCAATTGATGCCGGTTCCTTGTTTCCGTATCGAAGAAGGAGCATGTCGTTTTGAATGATGTGGTGGGATCGTGCGAGTCTAAGCGCCATTGTTCAGCGAAGAGGTCAGCATTCGAGGAAATTCGAAAAGATTCAAATTCTGGGTAACCAAAAGAGAGCGAGAGCGACAGAGAGAATGGGGGAACGTGAAAACAACATGAAAGCGGTCAAGTTATCGAGCCCCTCAGGCCAGAAGAAGAAAAATAGAGTGACTCCGAGGACTTCGCCTTCTTCCTTGGAGGAAGATGGGAGCCCCATCAGACACATTCTCTGTGTCAAAAACAAGGTCGATGTGAAGCAGTTCGAGGAAGTCGATGACTGTTTCATCTTAGATTTCGACCCATTTGAGCCCATTCAGTTATCCAAGTTATCCGTGTCCGATGATTTTACTGGTGATAAGGTTGATGCTCCGGAGTCTCCTGACGTCGCCGTTGTTGCTGAGAAAGGCCAGGTTTTTTGTTTTCCCCATGATCCATTTGATGTCTGTCTCTGCTTTTTGGTTGCTCTGTTTGAAATTCGTAACCCCATTTTGCCTGTAAGCCTTCTAGGTCTTTGCAAAAGAAGATAACTTTTTTTTTGAATCCTGAAAAAAGAAAAAACGAAAAAAACTTTAACACTTATCTGTCTATATTGACTGAAGCAGAGAAATCGAAAGCATAAAACTTTAGATTCAAACATGTTTCTTGTTCATTTGTAATTCCAAGTTTTGTTGGAAGCCAAACATTGAATGCAGGCCAATGGGTTGCATTTACATGTAATTTATACCTCAGATCAGAGGAGGGTTTGAATAGCTAGTTTTGTGAATTTATCAAGCCTTGTCTTGATTTAAATTGATGATGTGCAGGTTGCTTGTAGAGATTATCCACATTCAAGGCATCTCTGTCTGAAGTTCCCTTTTGAAACAACACCTCACGAAAGCTACTGTGAGCTGGTAATAGAGTTTACAAGTTCAAATATTTGCAATTATGAGTGCATCCCATTTCTTTTGTTTAACATTGACATATAAACTGAATTGAATTCACCATTTGTATTGTATGCAGTGTTACTGCTATGTATGCGATTCAGCAGCTCCATGTGGGCTATGGAAATTAGCACATTGCCATGCTTCTGAGCACATTGGGGATTGGAAGTCCAGAAGAGATTTAAGGAAGCAGCAAGCAGCAAGCAGCGGCTAAGAAATGAACAAACTCCCAAACTCTTGTTTTAAGCCAGGTTGCAGTTAATGGTATACCAGAAATTCCAAGAAAAGTGAACTGTTTTACTATTAGGTGGTCAAGTTCAAGTAATTTTGTTGTTCATAGCATAGGGGTACTTGAAGTGGCTTTGTATTGTAACTGGCTTGAGAATATGTAGTTTACTGATGAATTACATCTTATGAAATGATGCAGAAGAAGCATTCTATGGTTTTGATTTGACTTTTTCCTAGCAGTTGCAGCTGCAAGTGGTTTTTAGTAGAGTTAATCAGAATTGCATATGCCTCATCACGAGTCATGAAATGGAATATCTATTATATCTATACAGTAAAAGGAAAAGAAAAAAACTCTCACTGCCTTGTGGTGTAATGAACATGAATTCCTTTGAGCTATATTCCTTTAAGTTGAAGTCATCTGTAATCTTCATGGTTGTGTTGACCATATATATTCATCAGTCTCGTGATCAAAAGTTACTTAAAGCAACGGCAGAGACTGCAAATATAAAATTCTATAGTGAGGGCATTATCTAGTCCTTAGATGAAGCCATATCTCTTAGTCGTTTGATTAAATTGGTTAGTCGTTGGATCAAATTGGTTAGTTTGATCCAATAGTTAAAAGATATAGCCTCATCCAAGGGCCTTAAAGCCCTTCCTATAGAATGACTCCACTGCAAATTACATGTGGCTTTTAATTTAATCAATGGGCTTAGTGCCCGTTTGGTATTGTTTATTTTGGGGTGATAAGTGATTTTTAAAAAAATTTGGGAAACCCAGCCCGTTTGGTAAACTATGAAAAAATCACTTATTGTTAAAAATTATTGTGAGAGAAAGCTATAATGCTCCGTTTGGATGAAGGAATTGCAAATTACATAGAATTCTAAAATGACGGAATTTAGATTTCCGTCATTTCAATTTCTAGCAATTGAATATTTCAGTGTTTAGATTTATCTATGTCGAATTTTGTAAATGACAGAAATTGAAAATTTCAAAGTTTGGATAGCTCATGTAAATTGTAAATGATAGAAATTAAATATTTCGAAAAAACAAAAAACTGATAACCAACATAGAAGGTATTCCTCGAAGTATAAAATAACATATTGTTTGATGAACTAAATAACTCAACTTAAACAAACAGAGCATATTAGCAAACCAAATCACTGCCCAAGTGCAATAAACATGAACAACATACTTTTTTTTTTCTCTCAATTGGGAGTGCCTTCAGCATTTGAAATTGTTTGTCATTTTCTATCAGCCAAGCACATGCTTTGAGTTGTTCATTTTCACTAAGACCTGGTACTGCTTTTACTTTAGTATATACCTCTGCTGGATCAAGGTTCTTAGTATCAGCACGGATAAACTCTTCAAATGATAAAGTCATTCTAGCAATCGAATCAGCAATAACATCTTTGACATCATGTCTTTTCTTTGTAGGAAGAATATCAGAAGAATTTGATGCACCATTTCTTCTTTTTTGACCATTTGTTGAGGTTGGTGAAATATCATCAATAACATGGATATCTTCTAAATCTTGTGTATCACCATCCAAATCAACATGATCAACTTCATTAGTAGGAGTCATAACCTCAGTTGCATTTGCACCTGTTTCAACGCCCTCTCCAATGGCTCTATCTTTGCCACACAAATCTACTATATCATCCCAATTTTCTATAACTTTAAATCAAAAACCTCTAGCATCGTCATGAGACTATCAAACAAATAATCAAAGTCGAATAAGAAAGAGTGAAGACCAAAATCGATTTTCAACAGCATATAACAATCAATAAAACTTTTCGTTTCCTTACAAAGTATATAAAAAGCATAGTCTTTTTCTTCAGAGTAAGGAAACGAAGGGTAAAACTTGAACAAGGCGATAACACAAAGCGATAAAGCTAGCAAAAAACTACAAAGTTGTACCATAAACACAAATCACACACCAATATCCATGGGCATAGAGTATTTTGTTAAAACTTCCCAAAATCCAGTCATAGTGCCGCAAAGATTACAAAACCCATTCAACACATATTCATAAATTTAGTCAGAAACACCCAATTTTGATAGCCATTCAGAAACCATGGTAACCCTAAAATAGAAAAACATAAATTGAAGGAGAGAAAGGCTTGAAGACTAACCTTCAAATTTGATCCAGAGAGACGTGTATTTTTTTTAATGAAAAGTTTAGTGGTTTTTTTTTTTTATGTAAGTTTTGGCACACTAGAAAATATGAATTCCCGCACTATGAAAATTGTGAAATGACGCATATTTTGGTGGAAATTAAACTTGGGAATTTGATGGCTCAATTTTCATGATTTTTTCCGCACGTCATTTAATAAATTCAGCACTTAAGTTGCCAAACAAGAGAATTGTCAATTTCTCCTTTTAAATTCCCTACTTTTAACTAAATTCCGAGTTATTTTCCTTCATCCAAACGGAGGTAAGGGAAACCAGCTAATGAGGTGCTTTCATTTTCTGATTATGCATGAATCAGTTTCGACAAGGCGCTGGGTTTGATGATTATACAGGAATCATTTTTTGATTATGCGGGAATCAGTACCAACAACACTTGTAACAAAAAGTTTATCAAACGCCAAACTGCTTTTTCTCACAGCTGATTTCTCTCACAGCAAATCTGACATCGATTATTTTCATAGCATAGCAATGCCAAACTAGCTCTTAATGTGTATGTGTGGGCCGAAGCATTAAATGAAAGATATAAGAAGCCCACAACTTGGTAGCCCATGTAAAAATGATAATCCAAAGAGAAACCCTTGCCCTTGCAAATCATTATCCCCATCCCTTTCCCTATCGTATATCGACTGCTGCGTACGAGCCAAACGGCTAAGACTCTCCCATATTTATCCGTTTTAGAGTTTTGTAGAGTTTATACGACGAAGCCGAACATGTCACCGGCTCCACTGGTTCACCCGGAGGCGGCCGACGAGGTCCCGTCCACCGACCAACTCCTCAAGAACTCTCATCAGGTAAAGCTCCTCGCTTTTTTCTTTTTGGAATTAAATAATCTCATTTACATTATCCATTTTGTTATTTATTTTTTTAAGTAATCTCAATACTGCGACTATTGCCAGAAGAAGGAAGAAGACGAAGTCGTGGTTGAGGACGTGAAGGACGACAACGACAGGGATGAAGACGATGAGGATGACGACGACGACGACGACGAAGACGATGATGACAAGGAAGATGGCGCTCAAGGTCGTCCTTTTCGTCTTGTCCTTCCTTTTATCTTATCTTCTTTATCGGTTTCCCTTTTTCCCTCGGGAAAGAGAAGAAGGTTTTTCATTGTTATGGCGTCAATTGCTCCATTTTACGGCATATTTTTCATTTATGCACCGTTTCTGGATTTTCTATAATGCTTGGAATGTTTTGGGTTTGTTACGACTGTATTTGCATTTAGGGCCTGTTGGTTGCTTGGAGCATGTTAGAGGGAGAAAATAAAAGAATGAACAGAAACTATGAAAGCATAAAAATTGGCTTGGGTGATTTTGATTTGAAATTTTGAAATTGTTTTCGACCTGAGGCATTGTTCTGAACTATAAAAATTCAAACTTTTTCATTCATTCATTCATGCTGAGGTTTCCTTGTGGACCAGAGGAGCATTGTTGCTACTCAATTACAATGAAATGCATATTATCTATCTTTGCCTTCAAGTGATCTTGATTAGAGAATTAGTAACAGGTGGAAATGAGTCTTCAAAGCAGAGCAGAAGTGAGAAGAAGAGTCGAAAGGCAATGTTGAAGCTGGGCATGAAGCCTGTTGCGGGTGTTAGCAGGGTCACCATCAAGAGAACCAAAAATGTAAGATGCTGTTTGATTTTCTGCTCATGTAATTGAGATATGGTAATAACATGCACACTGTTCATTGTTTCTTCTTTTTGGGTGTTTCAGATACTATTTTTCATCTCGAAACCTGATGTCTTCAAGAGTCCAAATTCTGAGACCTATGTCATATTTGGTGAGGCCAAGATAGAGGATTTGAGCTCTCAGCTGCAGACACAGGCTGCCCAGCAGTTCAGGATGCCAGACATGAGTTCTGTGATGGCAAAATCAGAGATTTCTGCAGCAGCAGCTGCTGGAGCTCAGGCAGATGAAGAGGAGGAAGAGGTTGATGAAGCCGGGGTGGAACCCAGGGACATTGATTTGGTCATGACACAGGCTGGGGTCTCAAGGAGCAAAGCTGTCAAGGCTCTCAAGACTCACAGCGGGGACATCGTCAGCGCTATCATGGAGCTCACAACTTGATTTGGGCAATCATAATTTTCCTCATGCTCATTGTTTACTTGATGATGAGTGTTTTTGAATGGGTGTCGTAATTAGTTAAATTGGACGCCCATCTATGATGCTGGATTATGCATTTCTTTTCATTTTTTGGGGGACTCAAAACATTCGCAGTGAGGTATTTAGTTTTGCTGATGCTCTTCACTCTTGAGTTAATTAAGGATTTCATTATTCATCTCATGATATCTTTTGGTTACTTTATTACTTGATTGATATGTAAAAGGTGGTGATAGGTTAACCGGGGGCACTTATTTTATTACTTAGTTGATTATAGGCTAACATAACAGCAAGGTGCTTGTTATGTTATTAAACTAATAGAAGCACAACCATTGACCCAAAATAACACAAATAGAAGCACAACCAAAACAAACAAATAACTAGAATTGAAACGTAAGCTGAAGCATCCCCACCCCATCCTTAAGTTTGAGGAGCACGCATAATTCAACCTTTCTGGCCTCTAGCTGTTAATAACCCTGCAATTTGCTCGAATCTCACCAGCATTGCCTGTTAAGACTCCAAGTCTGCCCATCTTCACCGTTGCAGCAGCGAATTTAGTCCTCCAAAGGAAGGGCATCTTTGCATTTTGATTTACTTGCTTTGCGGTTGCTGAGTTTGTGAGGAGAGTTTGGTCTGATGTGAACAAGCCTCGGTTTGTAAGAATGTCAGTGTAGTAGCTGGTGTCAGTGACGGCAGGGCTGGCGGGGTTCATCGGAACCACCAAGTTTGGACTTGTGTTGCCCTGTGGGCATTGCTGCTTCAACTGAGCCGCATACCAGGGGTCTAAACTCGGGTCCTGCCTTGATGTTCCGATAAAATTGTACCATCTATTACTGAAAGCTGTGCACTGAGAGCGGCCAATGGTGTGTGCTCCTGTAAATCACAGTATCTGATTCATTAGTATCTGTGTTTGTTACTTAATGGTATTGAAAGCAACAGAAAAGTGTTTATGATTGTTTCACAAGGAAGAATTCAGATCAGAGTTGTTAATACCAGAGAGAGTAACCATTTCTTCTTGTGTAAAACCCTTGTTTGCAAAAAGTCTACTGAGCTGGTCGACATTGAATGATGGGGGACGTAAGTTTGTGAATGTGTCTGAAGCTTGTGAAATTCTGCCATCACTTCTTCCAGCAGGAACGATATATCCAAGCCCTCTAGTCTGCATGGAGATCACAGATTTGATAAGAAATCGATACAAAAAGGAGCCACACACACACACACACATATATATATAAACCTACTCAAGCAAAGGAGATGTATCTCTTACTATCTCTATGCTATCCCTGGCTGCAAATGCAGCTATATCAGCGCATGATACAACACCTCTGCATACAGCTTCCAGTCTAGCCTTTGCACTGTCAATGACGTCGAATCCTCATAGACTTGGGTTATTCGCGGGCGAATCCTTTTCTGCCTTGTTAGAGGAAGTGGAATCAATGAGCACGGATGCATCACAGCCCTAAAGAAGCAACAAATTAAATTAGTTTACCCTATCTGTCAAACTCAAATAGCTCAAGCCTGACAGCTAGTATACAACTGTAACCTCATTTCTAGTAGTCAAGTTATTCCAAAAGGAGGAACATACGTGCATGTTAGAATCTACCAATATACTTATGTTCCTTGTTAAGTTGAGACCATTGATAACGTGAAAACAATAAGTTGCCTTAATTAATCTTACTCTAACAAAGCAGTCATGGAAGTGCAATCTCACAAGACCAGCTGCAACTCCTGGGTTCTTAAAGAACCCTTTTCTAACCTCGTCCTTGACGATTAACTCCACTAAGGTACATGAAGTTGTATAAAACCCAACTTGGAGCTGTGAATGCACACTTTGATGACATAACAAAGCAGCAATTAAAACAATAGATACACAATTTAGATTTTGTGGTCTCATTTTGTTTACTGGTTAATTATCCCACTTGACTTAATTGGAGGCCTATGACAGGATGATTAATATTTATAGCCGGAAAAAAAAAGTGTATTTAATTGTGAATTTATTATTAAAGATCCAGGAAATTAAGCAACCCGTGCCAACTGAGATAGGCAGGCAGGCGGACAGTAGACTGGAATGTCGCTGTTGCCAAGTCACCAAAGATTTACTACATGCTTAAGCTTATTGAGCAAGTAGAAGAAGAGGACAAGTAGAGTGGGTTAATATATGACTTGGCTTGTACTGTTATTGCATCATATCAAAAGCCACCAGCAAGACTTATGCGGAACTGGGATTACATTTCAGTGGCAGCCAGAGCCAGGTTGACCAGAAACCAGGGAAATCCAAATGCAAACAGTTAAGGATGTGGTTTTTAAATGTGATTTCCTGTGTGCAGGTAGGCTCTACGGATGATATGATCTATGTCACTTTCTGCCTCTTGGGAACAGGTTGAACTTGAAACCGAAAGCTAACAATCAGGTTTTGTCTCCAGTCCAGACAAAGGTGACTTGCATGCATACGATAAAATAAGCAGTGTATTTTTAATATTTAGAGACCTCATATCCCACAAGCCTCCATTAATTCTTGTCAAAGAGTTCTTAAAATGGATAGGAAAATGTTGTTTGTAATTTAGCTCAAATTAAGACCAGGATCCAGGTAGATTGCTGTTACCCTTGGATTCTTGGAAGAGGCTTTCTATGGTGCCCTTGTGGATTTTTTTTGTTTTGCACCGAAACACTTTTAAAATGCTAATTAATTGCAGACATTGACTTAGTCAAGTTGGCTCCTCACTATGCACTCCCAAGTTCGATCTCCCTCTACATAGTTTAAATTAAATTAAAGTAAAATATCGCTTGTATAAAGAAAATGTTAATCATCTGACACCACATTGAAGTGGCATCTTATCAGAGTGCATCTAATTTGTACAAAATCCTACGATGGACATCTATAATGGCAAAATCATAAAATGTAAAATTGTTTCGTACACCATTTGCTTGAGACTGCAATATTCATGATCAAATGCAAGCGTTTACCTGGCCACACGATAGATTAACAGCAACACCAGATTATGATAATTATGATAATTACAGAACACACACGTTCGAAATATCTAAATAAGTTCAAAAACTTTGTACAAGCATAACATATCAAAGAGTCATTTAGCTCTTTTTTAACTTTTGAGTTTTTTTATTTATTTTTAATATAGAGTCATTTACTCTATGAAGCAACCACCACGAGCATATACCCAGAGACACTATATGACATTAAGCAAAGAAGAAAGAGGAATCGTTCGCCACCCAGGTACATCTGGGTTTCCAGCTTCAGGTTCAACAGTTCTGCCCCCAAATCTCCTCTTTCATGACATGTTCCCAATCTGATGAAGAGCTATCATGCCCGCCTGCAGGAATCTGAGTTGCAGGCTTGTGGATCCTGAAATATTGTGTCAGTGGATCCTCCTCAACAAACAGATGGAACTTCTTAGCAGTATCCTCCAACTTGCCTTCACTATTGTCAGCTTTGAAACTTTGCAAAATGGGCTGCTCTTTTATATCTGAACTTCCACCCTCTGATCTCTTGCTAATAATTGGCCAAGGATGTCTCTTACCAGCATTTCCAAGACCACCAATTTCTGGCAGCTGTTTCCCTTCTCTATGCATGTAACTACTGTCGTCAACCCGGGATTTGAGGATATGAAGTCTAGACATAACAGACGCCTCACAATCATTTGCTTGGCTGGTTGCTCTTGAAACGGGAGAATCCTGGATGTTGAACTCAGGCATTAAGCTATCACTTGTGTCAGGTGCAATGACCTCAATCTTGGGTTCTGGCAGTTTTTGCCCTTCTGTATGCATGTCACTACAGTTGTCAACCCGGGATTTGAGGATATGAAGTCTTGACATAACAGAAGCCTCACAATCATTTGCTTGGCTGGTTGTGATTGAAAGAGGACAGTCCTGAAAAAGATTGAACTCAGACACTGAGCCATCACTTCTGTCAGGTACAATTACGTCGGTCTTGAGTTCAAGAGACACATCGGAGCTTGATGGTTCTTCCATATTGACAGCACTAATGAACTTTGATTTCTCAACCCGGTCTCTTAAGATATGAAATCTGGCCATAACAGAAGCCTCATAATCATCTGTCACCCCAATTGTGCTTGATGTGGAAGAATCCTGGATGAAGATACCAGGTGATGGGGTACCATTTGCTTCAGGTGAAATTCTCTCAACCTTTTTGGGTTCAGGAGAAGCCTTGGAGCTGGCTTCACCCGCATTGGAAGCATTAATGGAATTTGTGTTCTCAACACGGCCCCTTAAGATATCGAATCTGGCCAAAACCTCATCTTCCTGACTTAAAATAGGTAAATCCTGAACACTTGAAGTTGGACAACCCTGAGCCTCAGGTGTTAATGGATTAACTGGGTTTGAATCAGGGGAAACCTCAGACTTTGATTGCTTCATCATATCTGCAGTATATTCAAAGACGTCTGAAAAAGAATCATAAAATAAAATAAAGATAATCAGATAAGATATAAGTTTATCCTTTATATGACAGAAAACTACAAAGTTTAAGAACATCCACCTTTGGAATTTTCTGCCTTGCACTTATCCATTTCTATCTTCACACGATTAAAGCGAGCCTTATAATTAATGGAACATAATACAGCTTCAGCCTCGAGCCATAGATTCTTGTACAAGAGAACTTGAGGGTCTGTTTCCTCAGAATGAAAATTCTCACTAAGAATCTCCTTTATAGCCTAGAAAACCATGGTCCACGACACAATAAGTACATAATCATTTATACTTCCTCATCCCTCAATGGGAAGAAAACAACTTAGCATTATACTCTATGATGCTAGAGATAGAGTACCTGTGTCATTTTATCTTCTTTCACCATGTCTATGTCACTTTTCACATGAATGGAACCTATAACTTGATCCTGAATGTTAGGGGCAGATGCTGACAGGGGCCTGTCTGCACTCAGAACCTGAAGAGATTATTCGGCCAAGCAAAACATAATTATTCAGGAGTATGAGATAGTAAGTAACTGCATAATGAAACACACATTACTCATCAGACAAATTAAATTTTGAAATAAAATGCAAAAAAATTAAGCAGCATACCTTATGATGCTCACTTAACTCTCCATAACACTGAGAAGTATTTTGCTGGAAAGTTGGTGATTCTTGCATAGACGACCATTTTTCAACATTCTTTGATATACATATATGCAGGTTATTGATCACAGCTTTTAGGGTCGCAATATCTGTTTTCTTTAATTGACACGAGCCATTTGAACAATTAGTAAGCAGCAATTCTGACAGATTCTTCAATGTCTCAACAAGCATCTGGACATCCACTTTCAGTATAGACTCTTCCCCATTTGATTTGGAAAGCTTCGTAGCAGCATCCTCTGCAGAAGAACACAACACATTTCCCACAACATGAGAAGGCACATGCGATGAACCATATTCCATGGTGTCATTTGCATTCAATTTCACATCTGCAACACAACTCCATGTTTGCTTTACTTCCGTTGCTAATCCATCTTCTCCATGACCTTGTTGCATGGCGTGAGAATCGTCAAGGAGACCCAAGGACTTGTCTCCATTCCCTGATTGATGGAGGACATCCCTGTAACTTTGAGGTCCTCTATCATGGCTTGTTTCTGGATCATAGGTGGTCTTCATGGCATTATCCAATTTATGTTCTCCAAAAGCTGAATTTGCAACTGAATATCTCTTCAAAGGAGGTCTCAAACCATTTTCCAGCCACCCAAATTCATTGTATTCGACTGCTTTCTTGATAGGCGTTTGGGAGGAAACATTTTCACCAGCATTTAGTGGAAACATCGGCATGTGAATATTCAAACCACTGCAGTCCTCTAGTTTCTTTATCTGTTCTGGTATTCCATCTTCAGATGCTCCAAATGGAGAAAAACGACTACCAGGAACTCCTTTCCAGCATGGCGAGTCCACAGCTGGGTTATTCGGATCTACACTGTCAGACGAACTCAGAAAAGAATTGATGGTTTCATTTGTTTTAAATACCATATTAAAACCATCAGGACCAACATGAGAATTTTGAAGTCCAGGCTTCGCTTTAAACACTTTATCCCAGGCATCCTTCTTGGTAATATTTCTATTATTTGACAGCTCCTCATTTCTTGCTGATGATGATTCTGCAGAGAAGCAATCCTTTGCTCCAAGGTGAAAGCCAAGCTGGCTTGATTCGAAAAGAACTTTTCCTTCAGAAATTTGTGGCAGATGAGACTCTTGTACACCGGAGGAATAATAATCACCATGATCCGTATCAGGTGCATCACTTATGAAATTCAACCTTCTGAATAAACCTATCTCTGGTTCTGAAAGTTTAGTGCCAAGTGACGGTGTTCTAGTCGCAAAGGCAGGGGACAACTCTGAAATGGACGTAATATAATCCAGACTGGCATCAAGCTGTCGTGTCTCAGATGACACATTGTATGGTGTTTCACAGTTTGAGGTCTTAGTGACACATTGTGAGGATGACACCTTAAGATGGGTTTCTGGAACTACCGAGAGGGATCCCATGATAGATTTTGAAAAGTCTGCAGGGGTGAATTTGGAATTTTTTCCCACAAAGGATTTATCACCTAAGTGCGCATTTCCAGACCCACCAGGTTTTTCCCAACCCAGAGTATTGATGCCATGGGATGCTTCTTCAAATGAGTTCAAGCTATTGGAGGAATGAGGTTCTGCATATTATACACATAATTAAAGGAAAATAAAGTACGAAAAGAATCACATGCTCATCCTATTATTCAAAAAAATTTGTTGAAAGTGCAACATGCAAAACAAACAGGAAGTAGACAAAAGGTAATTGTTTGAAATCATGAACACTATGGAAGACAATTTTAAAAACTGAGTAAAACATCCGAGACAAACTAAACTACCATGCTAAGACAAAGAGGAGTTAAATTAGCTTCCAAACATTTCCACTGGAAAAATTCCATAGACGTATAACTGTGGGGAATACATACCTTGGTTCATGAAATTCTTGTATAGAAATGAGCCTGATACATCAGTTTTCTTTGAGCCGAAACTTCCATCAAAGTCTCCCTGTTTACCCTGCTCCCACTCTGCCAGTCCATTCCACAAGCCACCCCACTGTGCTGTATACTTTAAATCAGAAGGCCTTTGAGTGTAATCCTTGTGAGAGCAGGCATCCAAAGGAGCAAAATGAGTGGTAGATAGCCAATCATAACTAGGTTGATCAGGAACCACCAAGGGACTATCCCTATGAATTGTAGGTGATAAATAAGAGGGATAATATGGTTTGGCCTCAACAAAACTAGTTGCAACAGCATCCAAGGATTGATCATATGTAAATGCATTGGATGAAGCGGGTGAAATAGTGCTCAAAGGAGGCAAAGTTGCATTGGGTGGGTCAACAGTCTGCGAGCCTGCATATCTAAACGCATTTGATGAAGGCAATGAATTGAACTCTGGGGTAGGATTGGCAAAGAAGTTGGACCCTGTAATGGGAGGGTGAGAAGGAAGCCAACTGTGCGAAGAAGAATTCAAGGGGGCAACATAAGGTGTCTCGGCTACATCCACAAGTGGGCTTGAGATGGGTTTGGGCACAGTCCGATCGACAGTAAAAGGTGGCGCTAAAGCCGATAAACTTGAAGGCGATGATGAATATGGATAAGGTCCTCCATTTCCATAAGACCCAAATCCCGTCATTCTTAGATTTTGGTTCTAACACAAAAATTAAGTAAATTGATCAAGACCCACTAAGAATTACATCAATTAAGAGCTTTTTAAATAACAAAAACAGGCCCGTTTACGACAAAAATTAAAAATTAATGAAGAACGCAATATCAAACAGCATAAAGATGATAGAATAACCATGAAATTATATCAGGGAAAAATATGATGTTCTGAGAATTGCAAAGTGAGGACGACCGAACCGTCGGTTTTCAGCAATCGCCCAATTACGAAGAGAAAACAAGCAGGAACAAAAGCAGAAAAGCTACTGTAAAATTTATAAAACGGTAGTATAAAATATATAACAGCTGTCTTGCTTAACTAAGCCCTACTGCTACAGCAATCAGAAAACCAAACAAAACCCAGATGATTAAATACAACAAAATCCTAAACAAATCTTGGAATTCTTTTATTTCTATTTAAACCACACCAATCCGTTTGGATATCGTAAGAAATCTGAGATTTTGCATTAATCGAATAGAAATTCATACCACAACAGTGACGAGTGAGGAGAGAGAGGCAGAGCCAGTGGTGGTGGTGACTGGTGGCAGTGTCCTCTGGGTCTTCACCGTCCAAGAGAAACCAGGAAATAGAATTTGGGTAAACGTCGCTCTGTTTTTAAGTTTTGGCCTTGGGTTTATGCTTATCTGCAAAGAAGCCCATGTAATTGTGCATAAATGATTTACCTCCTCATGCTTCTTGACTATTTGCTTTTCTTCCCCTTTTACATTGTTTCCTGTCCATTGGATTATATGGGCAGGCAATGCAACACGTAGTATTGAAGGGACTGATAGCCTGTTTTATTTTATTTTTCCAAAAATGCAATATTATAAACTATTCTAGTTGATAAAGCGGTGATTCAAACTCGATATAATTAGGGAGGAAGAAAGTTACCAATTCCAATTATGACATATTCACATGTGTTGAAAAATCGTAAAAAACCTCCATGTTTTTCGCCACATGCATGTATGGCATTCCAATGTAGTCAAGGTCAAAATTAGGAGTAATTTTTGAGTCTGTAGCGTGGTGTCATCCACTAGGTGTAGGACACGTGGAATGCTTCCAATGCATTACCACGTGTCATAAAAATAATGCAATAAATTAGAAAGTAATTCCAAATGTCCCAGTTCTATTGGATGAGACACACCACGCGTGGTGTCTAAGACATTTAAAAATTTCTCCAAAATTAGGCTTCTCGACAAACCTATTTCTTTTATTGTTTTTTATTTTTAGAAATTTTAGAATTGCATTCATAAATTAGTCAAAAAAGTGACTAGCCACAAATGACCAATACAAATTAGCCACAAAATGACTATTATAATAACGAAGCGAACTAACATTAAAATTAAGAAAATCACGACTCATTCACTAATAATCACGCAAGATCGAAGAAACTCTGGTATAGGCATCCCAACGAAGAGTGCAAATTCATAACAACCAAAAATAGATAAAGCTTGAAAAAACTAAGTCATAACAAAACAAATAAAACTCTCACAAATGAGATGTGGAAAGCTCTCTCACAAAGGCTCTCACAAAAGGAAATGTGAAAACTACATAGAAAACCTAAAAGAGTCTCTGCAACTTATTCCAAACATGAAGAAACAACAAAAAAGATGGTGATAGAGATCTGACGCTGAAACGCATGTGAAGATCAAACGTCAAGACTCATCCAATTGTTGATGAGTGGATGAAAATAATTACAAAACTAAGATAAATAGAGAAAACCTTCTATCTATGAAAATTAGGGAAACGAGGAGAAGGGAGGAGGGAAGGAAGAACGATGGCTTTCTCCCTCCTCAAAATGGAAACGGATGTATAGTGTTTTTTTTCCTATTTTTGTTATTGTTAAATGCTTTATATTATTAGTTTGTTATGTTACTCTGCTTTATTATTACTTCATATGAATGAGAACAGCCCGGAATCTCAGACAAACATCTCTCACTCTCTCTCATATCATATATAAATCTTATCTATATACATAAAAAGCGAAAAACCAAAGAAACCAAAGAATTTCATAAATATTAATAATAAAGATGTACACCATTACAAGGACAGCATCCTAAAGTTGAACACAAATATTGAAGTTGGGATCACCAATGAAAGAAAGATTTGCAAATTAAGTAACCAAATTTAAGCTAAAGGGTTATG
This sequence comes from Prunus padus, assembly GCA_024362665.1. NCBI lineage: Eukaryota > Viridiplantae > Streptophyta > Magnoliopsida > Rosales > Rosaceae > Prunus > Prunus padus. Next base: position 673,977 of record JANFAM010000017.1, on the reverse strand, counting down.
TATGTATCGATGAAATAAATAAATAAAGAAAGGTGGGCGGGGCGGCCATCTTCAGTGGTGGGCGTGGCGTGGCGTGGCGTGGCTAAAAATACAGATAGAAAGAAGAGGCAGAGTCGGGAGTTGAGGCCGGGCGTGAAACTAAACGAAGAGTATTGATGAGACCATCAAAAGGGAAGCTACGCCGCGGCCGCGGTGGTGGCGGTAAGAGGTGGTCTGTCATCATTGAAAGCGCTGCTGTATATGCCTCTAACAGCTCTGCAACCACGCCTACCCTTATCATTCTCTTCAGTTTCCTTTCCTCCTCCACACACCAATGAATCAAAATGAATTCAAATTCATAACAGAGAAGGGGAGCTTGGCGTTGGTAGGTGGCTAGCTTGATATCCTTGAAAGCGTTCGTTCTGCCTTGTTATATACGTACCTTTTAGTTGTTGTAACGTGTGGACTTTACTATATATAAGCACGCCATGTCGCTAAGCTAGCCGGTGGCATTTTTTTTATAATTTCTTTCTGGTATGTTCTATGATTACTCTTTTGATTATATGATAGAAATGATTGAGTATATGGTATGGGGAAGTTGATTAACTTGTTCAGCCAAACGGACTGTCACTGTGTGTGTGGGGTTTGGTCAGCTTACGCGTAAATAGTCATGATTAAAGTGGTACTGATCACGTTTTGTTCGCCTTGTTATGAGACTTTTGTTTTCTTCTGTTTTTTGTTGGATGACGTGGCAACAACCCATTGGAGGATTTTGGATAGATCGGCGATATAGAAATGGCTTAAAACTTAAAAAGTGTCTTGTAGGTACAATGTACATGCTATATTTTATGCTTCGCATGAAATCAGCAGGACAAAATGCCATGTGCTCTGCTTTATATTATATATATATATATATGTTTGATTTGCAGTAATCTGGTAGAGAAAATTCTGTGTTTTCCAAGCAGGTGCGATGCAAGTTGCAACCCACCCACAAATAGTTGGTACGTAACAGTGTATAGATGTATGATCATTATCAAGCTGTCCCCTGAAAATCAACCCAAAGAGATAACTAACTTGTCAAATCTTACCAAATAATACCAATATAATTTAAAGACAAAGACTGGCTGGGTAGATAATATTAGACCAGTACCCAGTTTCTTTTGACTAATAACAAATCGAATATAGCTGCCGACAGACAATTCTCTTTAACGTCCCACAAGTTAAGTATTTAGAAAATTAGATGCAAATTTAAAAGTGTTAGGGTTTATTAAGAATAACCCGAGAGAGAAAAAGAAAGAGGGGAAGTATTGGGATCAAGGTAACGAATAGGATCTGGTAAAGACTTTCTTCCATGCTTTACATTTTGAGCTTAGAGAGTGAACTCTGGTAAAAACTAAAGAAGAGCGCGCGTATCTTGAAGTTGATGAAATTGGAAAAGAGCTTGAGTCTGTGGGAGGCTGAGATTCTAATTCTAAGGCAATGGCGTTGTCTTGGGGGTTCCAAAAACAGGCGTCCTTTCTCTTGCTCCTTACTATTGCAAGCACATCGTTTTTGTTGCATATTCCCCACACTGTCACCTTTTGTTGGTCATAATCCACCTTCACCGAGTATATCCCTGTACATACGCATAAATATCATTTAGATATCTTGAGATTAATTAATCATTTCAAACTGACTTCCAATTCAACGGCCAGTCAGTCCGTTGAGTAAAAAAAGAAAAGGGAAAGAGAAAAGCTCTAGTATATTTTCGTGCTCCTTAATTCCCCAATTGTTACTGGACCAACCCAGACTGTAAAATTTGAAAATCGTAACGTATATATATATATACACAGAGGCCCACAAAAGTTGTCTCCTTGCGGTCTGCATTTTTGTGAAGGGCATGCGATCGGGCCTAGTCAAACTAAACAAACATGCAAAAAAAAAAAACAGGGGGCTGACCACGTTGCATTGTTGCATTGTTGCATTGATTTGATATAGTAGAGGTACATGCATGGAAGAAAGACACATGAAAATTATTGATAGAGAAACTCGGAGAAAATTGGTTGTAAAAAAAGAGAATGAAAATGTAAAACTACCTTTGAGATGGGAGAGGGTCTTCTGGACTTTCTTCTCACATCCATGAGAATAGAGAGGAACCATCATCTCCACATACTGTGCCTCTACATTTTTGCAAGCCTTAGCCACAACAATTTGCATATCGGCCATATTTAATCCAACCCTAATTAATTGAACAACATCCAAATATATATGCATGCAAGATCGATGTCGTTCTTGCTTGGCATCTTTAGATATTCGTTGATCGATCCTTGTATTACAATGGTATATATACATAATATATATACAGGGTTTAATATTTTATAGACATTGCAGAAGAAATTCGACTCAGCTAAGTAATCCAGTAGGCATGTCGATGTGGATGGCGGCTTATTTAGGTTGATTTGAAAAAGGATTAATTATTATATTGTTATTATGTAATTAATATCCTGATTAAAGACACTTTGATGATTAGAGAAATCTTGGTTTGTCAATTGGAGAGATGCATGTCATGTGGATTATGAGTGGAAGGATGTGTCAGCAGCGCTGGCTTTATATTGTTGGATATACAAAAAGTGCAGTGTATGTATGTAATAATATATTCTCCCTTCCCTTTCATGCATTGGATTTGGATTATAGTTTCAGATTATGACTCCCATCCCATCCCATCCCATCCCATGTGGGCTGTTTTCCTTAACAAGCAAGTTTGGCTTTCAAAAGTTTGAACTTGGAACACTTTAGTAGTTGATTAACTTAATTAGCTGACTCCCATGATCCCATCCCATGTGGGCTGGTTTCTAGTTTCTTCTACATATATTACGTAGTCTCAGGGCATCATGTCATCATTTTGCGCTCTCATTGGTGATGCCGCCATGCACATGCATGCATGCATGCATCGTACCAAGTAACTAGAATAAATCTGCTACTTGTACAACTATCTCTCAAGTAACTAGAATGCAGCAGAGTAGCTAGTCCATTGATGCGTACGTTGAGAGAATAATCGAGAAACTAAGATGTTTATGCTTTATTTCGGGTTAAAAACAGTAGGTGCATGCTTTAATTTTTGTCTTCCTTTTCTCTACATTGATGCTTTTATATCATCTTCAGACTTTAGCTCTCTCTGACTTCTTCTAACACTTTTGTTTTTAAGTAGTGTAATCAAACAAAAGAAAAAAGTAAAAAGAGTAAAGTTGGCTTTCTCTCTAATCAGTAATCACATACTTCCCCTTCCTTTGGCCTCTGCTTACCCGACCTCACATTGTCTTCCACTTTGAGAAACAATTTGACATTGCCCATGACGGGTGTGTGCCTGTTTTTGTATATACGACAAAAGAAGACAAATAGACAGGTCACCACCCATGCCACGTTGTAGAGTTTTAGAGTTTTGGAGGGTGGGTCTTTGCGGCCTTGTTTGGCTTGGCTTGCCCTTATTCAGACAGATGACTCGGATTTCAAATACAGTTGGACTTGGACCCCACCATGTGAAACCCATAACAGACCACCTCTGATTTATGTCAGGGAATCTCGGGCGGCCCCGATCAGATTTATTTATAATCCTGTCCATTTATCCATCTATATGACATATGACATGTGACATATGACATGAACGTAAACTTTGGATTTGATTAATTTACATTGTTTTTCGTGGTAAACAAGAAGGAGTTTCAATTTGTTGCCTATCAGGTTTGACTAAGTTTCATTAATTAGTGGATATATTATACATATGCTCTTGATTACCTTTAAACAAAAAATAGAGATTGTGTCTGTTTGATGCGACATTTAGCTTCCAACCATAAGTTGACTAGCGAGATTGACTCAGATACTGAATGTTCACGAAGAACCTTTCTTCGTCCCAATCCAATTCTTTCGTAGCCTCATGTTATTGCTTTATGGAACGTGATTCAACAGTATTAGATATATATATGTGGACATGGATCAACTTAGAGCTTTTTAAAAAGAAGAAGAATTCCTTTTCATATTTTTCCCATAGAACGGATAGGATGGGTTAGAGGGAATGAAAAGTTTCTAAATGGAGAGGGGTTACCATAGTGGTTGGTTGTGAGTCTCACTTTTCCCTCTTGTTTGGTATCTATGATCAGATAAATTTTTAAATGTCATGGATTACTTTCCAACTTACTGCATTATTTTTTATGACATGTGACGGGCTATATTAAAAATATTTCACATGTTCTATGTCTAATGGTTGATACACCATCCACGTGATGTACCGGAAACGCCCAAAAATTATTCCCATGATCAAAACACAACAATTTCTTTCCTTCCCAATGTAAAAAAAGAAAAAGACAAAAAGCCTCTAATTAGTAATTAATCTAAAGGGCTAGAATATATACCAAAAATAATATATAGAATAAAACATATTGGTGGATCATCGAGTTATTAATTATAGACTAGAACATTATATGTCATTAATCAATTCAATTTGGATGAATATTCCACTACTTGACACCATCCATGATCCATCCACCAAATTATTTGTCTAAAATTCTTGTCACGAATGGTTGAACTTGGTATATAGCATGTATAAAAGAAAAGAAAAACATTTTTTATATATAAATAATATATTACACATAAGTAACATAACAACATTTTAATAACTTGTTATTATGAAATATTGATTGATCATCAAAGTTGAAGTTGGTGGGTCATGAAATGCAACATGCATTTGGATTCTCATCACTGAACAGCTGAGGAGGTGGGATTCTCTCCATCACGTACAGCGGCTGATAATAGTACTGCATCGTTCTTTTCATATTTTCCTCATCCATAACCATACCACTATTTACGTAACTGCCACTCATCTCCTCCACCACCTTGGCGCCCTCCTCTTTGTTTTCCTCACCACCTTTCTCCTCCTCCTTGTTTTTACTTTCTCCACCATCACCACCGCCCTCTTCTTTCTTGGCCTCTTCTGCAGGTTTTTCCTCTGCATTTTGTTCTTTCTTCTCTTCTGATGGCTTTGCTTCATCACCTTCCTTGTTCTCTTCTTTCTTCTCGGGTTCAGGCTCCGGTTGCGGGACTATTCGGGCTTGCTTCTTGGTTCGTCTGTACACATAATCTACTAACTTGTCGCCGTCCATGGTCCCTGTTACCATCACCTTTCCGCTATTGTGATCAGTCACAGCACTTTGCACTCCTGCAATTAATTAATCAAGTTGTTAAGCCATACTTGTCTACCGATGAACCTGAGGACATCTACTCTATTGGGACACGTCAGATACGGCCCAAAATTTGTATATACCTCTCAGTTTGAGTATCTTTTTCTTAAGTTGCTCTGCGCAGGCCTCACAGTGCATGTTAACTTGGAGCTCCACAGTTACTAGTCCACTAACCTGAAGCAATAAGAAGAATTAAGAAACCACAAGTTATTACTGGCTCACTGTTTCAGTACATACTTAATTTCAGTTTCTTTAATGTTTCTGATTAATTAATAAGGTTCTGCATGGAATGGACCTGTGAAGCAACAACTTCCGGCATGGGTTCACCCTCAGCAGCTGGTAATGGGGACAAGACTTTTGCTTTTCTCTTGGTTTTCTTCATGATTTTGTTGCACACAGCTTGAGGATCCACTATTCCCTTTATGGTCACTTCATTTTTAGCCATATCAATCACAACTCCCTCCACCCCTGCATTTTCAAAAACGACCACAAAAACTGCGTTAGCAAAAATGCACACCAAATTACAGACATATATATATGCCGATTACTGCAAATGAAAGCAAGAGGGAGAGAAAGGAAAGACCTCTAATTCTCATGATGGACCTCTCAATCTTCTTCGCACATCCCACACAATGCAAGTCTACAAACAGCACAAAAGGAGATGGTGGTTTTGGCTCCTCCTTCTCCTCTGCCTTCTCGTCTTTCTTCTCCTCTGTTTTCTGCTCTACTTTCTCCTCTGGCTTAGCCTCTGCCTGAGCTTGTTCCTATGCAATGAAAACCAAGAGCAATCAATAATAAGCATTACAGCAAATGCATGGACTAGTGGAATGGAAAGAATGTTTCATAACTAGTAAAAGAAACAGGAAACATGCAATACACACTAATTACCTGCTTAGCCTCTTCACCCATTTGTTATTTTGTTATGTCACTGAATAATGAGTATCAAAATATAAGATTTATCTGAAATTGCACGGATAAATTGAAGAGCTAAAGATAAAGAGAAAAAAGGGGAGAGGGCTATGAACAGAACAGGGGGCGTATTTTATATATGCAGGGGAGGGGAGTGAGTGTGAGAGTATAATGGATGGACGGTCATGGTTGGGTTATTAGAATATAATTAAAGTGACTGTGTTATTCTAGAGCACATGCAGTGCCACTAAATTAGACAAAGATCCTATTAATATAATGTTTCTTTTTTATTTCTTTTTCCAATCTCCAAGACTGAGACTCTGAGAGAGAGGAGGTAGAAAAAGGGGGAGACACCAGTGGAGCAGAGTTGGCAGATTTATAGAGACAAGGGGAGGTGAATTAGAATTTAGATAGATGGAAAAAAGAAAAAAAAAGAGAAACCAATTGAAAAGGATAATACTATACTTGCATGATTGCATCATCCACCGACTGGTGGATCTTTCATGACTAGTTGGTGAAGTGTCAGACATCTGTAGCATCTTATGCGGATAACCTGGATACCTTGGTCCTGAAGGAACTTATTCTATAAACCCTGCTGTGGTATAAACCATCCATCATCCCCATCTGATCGTCTAGTCTTTTGCCACGTCAGTGATCATGCATGCCTTACTTGAGGTGATCAAACAAGTAAATATACTTTTGCTCCTCACGGTTTTGCAGTTCTGCATGTTTTCTTACTGTATTTAGACAATGATGACCAACTTTCTTGGTGGTCCTAGTTAAATTAGCCATTGATTATAGGTTTTATGCCGTCCCTGGACTCTAAAAGAATTTAATAACGTTGCACGTAGAATTTACCTTATTCTTTGTTAATGTATATTTCACTGGTATCATCAGTTGGAAACGTGTGTGGAACTACATGAAACAAGAAGAAAGTTATCGACAGAGAAATGCTGATTATATAGAATTTAATCAAAGAGTCTTACTCTTAAACAAAGATTAAGTAGGATAGTTTCAGTACCATAAGAAAACTCACTGTTAATTAAGCAAAGCAGGTCCTGTTAATGTGAAAATAGTGAACTGATTTAGAAATGTAATTGTTGTTTAGTGTTAAGGCTTAGCTCATAGGCTGAGTCAGTTTGTTAAGTCTTATAGGGCTTGACTTGGACAGGTGTTTTAATCTTAATGGTAGTGTAGTTGGATGGCTGAGATTGAGGCTAGGAGCTGTCTAGCTCTCTCTCTCCTCTAACGGTTTTTTGTGCGAGAGTGAGCTAATAGGCTCAGATAGTGGTGTGTGCTCATTAACACAGATAGAAAATATACAGAAGAATTTCAGAATCATTTTTCTCTCTTCTTCTCTGAGACTCTCTCTTTCATTAGCTGCAAATGTTGATCAAACACTAACATGGCCTGAGAGCCAGGTTCGATCTAATTTTCTGGGCGTTGTGACTGTGTGGTTGGGCTCGAATCTGAAAGCAAAAGCTTATTGCGTGATTCTTGAGCTCGAATCGGAAATATAGACTAACATGCGGATGCGGAGGAGGAGACCTCAAAGCGCCAATCTTCAATGGCGAAAACTTCGATTTACGGCGAGATCAAGATGAAAACCATCTTTCGTCACACGAGCTATGGAAATGGTCGAAAATGGGTATAAGGTTCCGATGAAGAAGGAGGAGCTCACGGAGGCGGAGACGAAGTTATTGCGTGAGTATCTTTGTGAAAGATGCGAGCATTAGGCATCATTCAAGGAGAGCGTGTCGATCGATCTTCCCAAGGATTGCAACCTTCGGGAAAGTGCGAAAGCTGCATGGGATATTCTAAAACAAGAATTCGTGGGTGACAAACAAGTAAGATCTCGTGAAACTTCAAGGTCTTCGTAGAGATTTTGAGTATACACGTATGGGTGATAGTGAGACACTTTCACGGGTATATTGCTAAACTGTTTGACTTAATTAATCACATGAGAAGCTATGGTGAGGATTTAAGTAATCAAGAATTGTCAGAAATTGTTGATTAGCTTACCTAAATCCTATGATAGTATTGCGCTGATGATAGAGAATACTAAGGATCTGGATACTATTGATGCACAGGATGTAGTTGCTATTTTGAAAGAGGTATGAAGCGGAGGCTTGATAGACATGGTGAGAATGGTGCGAGAAGGCATTTGCTAGTTTGAATATTGGATCAAAATTCAATCGGTCCAATAATCAAAACTATCAAAATAAGTCTCAAAATTCTAAGTGGAAACCATGGAGTAACAAAGCTGAAGGAGTAATAAGACTAGTTCTTATGAGGCAAGTAATAAGGCTGGTTCTTATGTAAAGAATGAGGCAACAAAAATTGGAGACATGTAAGTTTTGTGATAAACTTCACTATGGAGAGTCTTTGGGTTAAGAACAAAGTCAGATGTCACAAGTGTAACAAAATTGGACATATTGCCACGATATTGCAATACAAACAAGAATGTTCGGCAAGGAAATTTTGCAAATCAGATTGAGGAAGCTGGAAATCTGTTCTATGCAAATCACAGGCAGAGAAAAGAGTAAGTGAAGAGTGGTATATAGATAGTGGTTGTAGTAACCACATGACATCTCGAGAAGATTTGCTTGTTGATATTGATAGGAGAGTGAAAGCCAAAGTTCAAGTAGGCCTTTGGGTGTTGGTTGATGTAGCGGGAAAAGGAACTTTGGTCATTAAAGCGCAAAAGGCAAATAGTACATAAAGGAAGTCATGTTGGTACCTGGTCTTGCAGAAGAATCTACTTAGTGTGGGACAAAATGATGGATCATGGCTATTTCCTCTTGTTTGGAGATTGTAAGGTTGACATATTTGATGATAGAACCCTGCAACATTTGGTAGTAAGTGTGGGCGAGAGAGGAACAGGATGTTTTCCATTAGTTTTCAACTCTGAGACCATGAGTTTGCTTTGAAAACTAGTGTGCAAGTGTTCTAAACTTTGGCATAGGAGGTTTGGACACCTGAATTTCACAAGTCTCAAGTTGTTATTCAGAAGAAAGAACTTATCTTTATCAAATTTGCTGATATCCAAGAGCATGATCTTGTTTGTCATGGTTTGTGCAATGGGGAAGAATCATAGAGAGGCTTTTCCACAAGAATCGAAATGGAGAACAAAGGAACCACTAGGACTGATTCATTCGGATATATGTGGTCCTATGCAAACACCAAGCTTGGGAGGAAACAAATACTTTATCACATTCATTGATGACTATTCAAGAATGTCTTTGGGTATACTTCTTGAGAAACAAGTCAGAAGCACTTCATGTGTTTAAGAAGTTTAAGGTGATGGTGGAACTGCAAAGTGGGTTCCATATAAAGAGATTGAGGACAGATAGAGGAGGGAGTTCAATTCACATGAATTTGTGCAGCTTTGTGAAAACTTTGGAATAGAAAGGCAGCTTATTGCTTACTCTCCCCAACAAAATGGAGTGCAGAGAGGAAGAATAGAGCGATTATGGAAATGGCTAAATGTATGGTTCATGAGAAGGAGTTACCTTACAACTGTGGTGTGAAGCGATGAAACGCAATGATGTATTTGTTGAATCGAAGTCAACAAAAGCTTTAAAGCTCTACACCTTTTGAGAGGTTCGGTGGAAGAAAGCCGAGGCATTAAACACTTAAAAGTGTTTGGTTGATGTGTGTTATCCTTTAGTTCCGGGAGGTGAGGCACAAATTGGAAGCAACAAGTGCTATAGGTGTTTTCATTGGCTATGGCATCTCATGAGAAGGGATATAGGGATACTAAATCCTATAACTCGGAAAGTACTACTCTCTAGAGATGTGATCTTTGATGAACATGGCAAGTGGGATTGGGAGAAGCACAAGTCAAGGAAATCGTATACCTCTATCTACAAACAGAGATCTGATTTGGATAGAATTTCACGATGAGTTGGTAAATCAAGACCAAGTGAATTACGATGATATTCAGGTTAAAGATGAGATTCCTTTAGCTGCTGAGGTGGAAGAATCAAGTAGTCATTCTCGATATGATGATACTCCATTAAGATATAGGAACTTAAGTGAAATATATGAGAGTGCCATGTATGCATTGTTGAGCTGACGAAAGTTTTGATGGCTGCAAGGGATGAGGCATGGATAAAAGGCCATGGAAAGTGAAATTAGCATGATAGAAGAATCAGGACTTGGAATTTGGTAAGCAGGACCATTTGATAAACCGTGATTAGGGGTAAAATGGGTATACAAGACCAAATTGAATTTAGATGGATCAATTAGGAAGAACAAGGCCGATTAGTTACCAAAGGTTATGCACAAAGCGGGGAATTGATTATAATGAAACTTTTGCACTGTGGCAGTTGGACACTATAAGGACTCTCATTGCTTTGGTACGCAAAGAACAAGCTGGGAAATTGTTTCGAGTTGGATGTGAAATCGCTTTCTGAACGTGGGATACTTGAAGAAGAAGTTTACATTGACGGCAGGATGGATTTCTAGTGAAGGGTAAGGAAGATAAAGTGTACAAATTGCACAAGGCTTTGTATGGATTGAAGCAAGCACCTAGGGCCTGGTATGGAGAGATTGATTCCTATCTTATGCAGTGTGGTTTCATAAGAAGTACAGTGAGGCAACCCTTTATGTGAAGTGTAAAGGCTCGGAGATAGTCATTGTATCCATATATGTTGTGACATTGTTTGCGGTAACTCACAAGAATTGTTGCAGAATTCAAGTCGATATGATGCGGAAGTATGAGATGACAGGACTTGGGTTTATTGCATCACTTCCTAGGAATGGGGGGTTATACAAAATGATCATTGCATCTTTCTACATCGGAGGAAGTATGCTTCTACTATCTTACAAAAATTTGGCACAGGAGTGCAAATCGGTGAGCATTCCTCTTGTTCCAAATGACAAGCGAGGAAAGATGATGATAGTGGAGCTGCAGGATGAGGCTCAATATCAGCTGGTTGGTAGCTTTGCTTTACCTTGCGCAACAAGACCCGGACATAATGTATGCTTTGCTTGTTTGTTGTCAAGGTTTATGCCTTGTCCAACTAACAAGCATTATGGAGCGGCCAAAAGGGTGCTTAGATATATTCAAGGCACTCTTGATTTTGGCTTGGAGTACAAGAAAGGAGAAGGGACAGATTTTGATAGGCTTACGTGATGTGATTGGAGTGGTTGAGAAGATGACATGAGAGTACATCCGGATATGCTTTTACTTTTGGTAGTGGGGTGTTTTCTTGGGCATCCGTGAAGCAGCAATGTGTTGCTCACATCCTGAAGCTAGGCAGTATATCGATTAGCTTGAAGCTACTTGCACTGAGGCTACATGGCTAAGATTTGTGTTGGAGGATTTTGGTGAAATGCAAGTTGTTGCCCACACCACTAAGCTGACAACACCTCAAGAATTACAATCACCAAGAATCCAATCTTTCATCAGAAAACCAAACATATAAATCGAAGATATCATTACATCAAAGAAGCTCTACAACAAGGGGGTAATCGATCCGCTCTATTGTTCTACAAAAGGAGCAAGTAGTGACATTTTTACTAAGGCATTGGCAAGAGCAGTTCTCTTATCTCGGAAGAATTGCTTGGAGTGAAATCAGTTCACAATTTGAAGGGAGAGTGTTAATGTGAAAATAGTGAGCCGATTTAGAAATGTAATTGTTGTTTAGTGTTAAGGCTTAGCTCATAGGCTAGTCGAGTTTGTTAAGTCTTATAGGGCTTGACTTGGACGTGTTTTAATCTTAATGGTAGTGTAGTTGGATGGTGAGATTGAGGCTAGGAGGCTGTCCTAGCTCTCTCTCTCCTCTAACGGTTTTTTTTGTGCGAGTGAGCTAATAGGCTGGATAGTGGTGTGTGCTCATTAACTGAGATAGAAAATATACTGAGAAGAATTTGAATCATTTTCTCTCTTCTTCTACGAGACTCTCTCTTTCATTAGCGCAAATGTTGATCAAACACTAACGGGTCCAAGTTCCATGAATCTTATACAACTCTCTTGAGTTGGGATGGAAGAAGCGTGGGGATGCGAAATTTGCATCCCAAGTTTTGCGTGTATATAAAAATCCACGAGCTAGGTAAAGTTGATCTCACATGGGTTGCTTCCTCTAAAGGAAGTTGAGGTTCCATCTCAAAATCAATTGGCAATAGGGAGTAGCCCAACTCCTTATAAACTCAGACTATGTTCCTTAATTTTTCAAGGTGGACAAATATTTTCAACACGCCCCCACACGTATGACGAAATTTCAAGCCAAACACGTGGACAACACAAATTGCATGTGTGACCATTGGGTCCAACACGTGTAGCCTTACTCTAATACCATGAAGGAAGTTGATGTTCCACCCCAAAACCAATTAACAATGGGAGTAGTAGCCTAATTCCTTATAAATCCAAACTAAATTCCTTAACTTTTCAATGTGGGACAAACACTCTCAACATCCTCCACATCACAAATCCCTTTCATCTTTCATTTGCTGTTTTATCAGGTTATTGAAAAAGCTCTCTCTCTCTCTCGGTGATTAATTAATTAGTTCCCACTTTAATTTCCTCACCAAAAGAGTGATGGTATTTCTTTCACCATGCAGGTGCGGCTTACCTTACCCATTTGCAGCAAATACATATAGGAGAGAGGAGATTATAATTTGTACGTTTGGTGCAAGTATTTATCCATTTTGGTTCAGTTATCTCTCCTTGTGTCAAATCAAAGCCAACCATGCTTTTGAAAGGAAAGCTGAAAACTGATGATCCTCCTTTGTTTGGTTTGTTTCCCAAGAGCCAAAGTTAAATGCAGAAACTTTTTGAACAAAAAGATTTCATCTTTCGTACCAATTCAGAAAGTGGAGGCCCAACTTACCACGGTGGTTACACGTGGGAGTGAGTCAGCAAAGGGACACCCACAGAAGCGAAAAACTTTCATGGAACGGGAGTCCTATCCTCCAATCAACGCGTGAGCGTGGGACAACTTTGGTGAGAGAGAGTGTTTTGTCACATGACGTCCGGTGATTGGAGGATGACTACAGTCTATCCCTGTTCCATGAAAGTTTTCTCCACAGAAGCCCCAAGTTGAAAAGTTTGGTGAATGATCACCAACCAACAAGACAACGTATCTTCTCCGCCCTCTGCTTAATTAAAGTTGAGCCAAAAAGAATTTAGGTTTACCACCTTGATTATCATCTCTTTATCCATTTTCAATAATAAAGTGGAAGATTTAGGTTACGTGGTTGATAATGATTTGCACTTTAAAAAGGTTAAGCTAATTAAGGGATTCTAATCAAACCAGGGTGCTCTCCATGCAATGGTTGGGATGGGCGGTTAGAACGAATCTGGATGATTGCTTGGCCTAGTTAGTAAAGTAATCATAATCAACCACCCAATTATTTTTGGATCTGTTTGTTGTTGCTAGTACTAAATACACATGATCTTCTGAATCATTTGATGATCCCACAAACACATAAATATTAGAGCATTATTCAATATTCTTAAGAAAAGACTATTGTTAGGGCACCTGGCTTGATAGTGTTTGGAATAATGCTTCAAATAAATGGAAAATTCTTGAGTGTGACTGTCACACCACTATGTAGCCATATAGTCACATTGAAGAGTTTCAAATTAAGCATGAACAATTCATATCATGAAGTCCAAAAAAAAAAAATTTATTGCATAGAGGCTTTGAGTTTCATCTAAAGAGGCCAAAATAGAATCCAAGAATTGCAGGGGTGGGAAACAGTGTATGTTCTGAAGCAAGCAAGCATGGCATCATCAAGTTTCTGCAGAACGCTCCACACCAATTGCTCTGAAATTTTACTGTTTAACTGAATGTTGGTGGCTATCCAAATAACTCTCCGCCAAGGCAGCATGCAATGATGCCCCAATTGGAAGGACATCCTCATCAAGAAAGAAGTGAGGGGAGTGTGGAAAGTGAACTGAACCCACTTCCTCATTTCTAATTCCAATGCTAAACATCACTCCAGGTATCACTTCCTGATAGAAGGCAAAGTCTTCACCTGCCATGAGTTTCTCGCACGCCATCACATTCTCAGGACCAAGCATAAGTTCTCCAACCCTCTTCACATGCTGATGCAAGCTTTCGTCATTGAAAACAGCAGGTAATGGTGGGAATTCTTCATCTCTCATGTCGACATATGCATTACATCTGTGCACCACTGCCTGACTCTCAATAACCTGCAAGCAATCCCAATTTTTAAGGCATCACCAACTTCATAAATATGAACCAGCTACTTCTATCATTGTTATCTTGAAACAAGCTAACAGCCTACCTACTCAGCCATGACATAACATCGGGCATGATTGTCGAGTAAAGATAATACGGTGATGATGGGAATGACGTAGTAATTTATCTACTAACTGTAATGAGAAACGGTTTGCGAATGGCGTGTACCTCTTTCAACCGCCTCCTGAGTTGCCACAAGCCTTCAGTTGTAAGACTCCTCAATGTGCCCCCAAATTCAACATGCGATGGAATTACATTGGATGCACTCCCACCTCTAACATAAGTAACGGAGAGAACCTTCAGCAGAAAAGTAGCTATTAGCAGTAAGCTGAAGTGCAGGGTTTTATGTCTTTGTTCCTTCTATACGCATAATTCTTGCATACCAAAACAGGCTGAAAATCGAACGTGATGAAACAATGTGGGAGAGAAGGGGGTTAAGCGAACAGAGAGTAGAGGATAAGGGACAGGAAGGATAAAGGGAATCTTATATAGAAAAATAAATACTAAACATAAACAGATGAAGGCTTTGAAACCTAGATTTAATAGAGCTAGCATACAAGTTCTTTCAGAGATGTCAAGCAACTGTCTCTTCACCAATTGTTCAAGTTGACAAACAATAGAAATTGGAATGAAACTAAAGCTACAAAGTTACAAGAATATATTTTTCTTTTCTTCTTTAGACAAAAAAAGGGGACTTACTTGGCTATGGAGGGGATCAACTTCTCTTGAGATGAGCTGTTGCAATGCCAAAATTGCAAATGAGGCAGCAACTATTGGGTCGGCAGTAAGATGGGGTTCTGCAGCATGCCCGCCTATCCCGACCATTTTGGCTTCAAAAAAGCAAACAGCAGCTAAGTGTGGCCCTGAAATGGATGCTATAGTTCCGGTAGGTATTCCATAAGCAACGTGCATCCCAAATATTGCTTCAGCTTCACCAAGGGCACCTCCTTTTATCATCTCAGATGCGCCGGCACCTCCCTCCTCGGCAGGTTGAAAAAGAAGTAGCACTGTTCCCTTCGACACCATATGAAAGAGAAGTTTTACGCCATTTTTTCTTGCTTTGAAATGGTTTTGCTTTGCTTTTTCTTGGAAAGAAGCTCCAGTTATTCTATTAGAGATGTTTTTCCTTGCTGAATTTTATGTTATCCACATAAAAATTGAAACTTGTGCTGAGACTGCACAACATAAAACTTAACTGACCTTAAGTTTGTGTTTCCGTTGATTAAGCAACTTAGCAGCGCCAAGAAGCATGGTGGTGTGAGCATCATGACCACAACCGTGCATTTTACCATCAACCTTACTCTTGTGCTCCCACTCAACAAGCTCCTAAAAATCCCCACCCCACAACCCATCAATTACTACTCTTATAAAATTCACACAACAACAACAAAACAAGAAACTTGCTCAAAATTACAGAATAATAAAATAAAATAAAAAAGAAGTTGGGGTTTACTTGCAATGGGAGGGCGTCCATGTCAGCTCGAAGCGCAACAACAGGTCTTGAACCAGAGCCAATTTGGGCAACAATACCAGTTTTGGCAATTGGGTATGTGTAAGAGATGCCGAGTTGGTCCAGTTCTCTGCGTAGAAGAGCACTGGTGTTATACTCTTCGAATCTGAGTTCTGGGTTTTCATGGATTTGCCTTCTTATGGAGACCAACCACTGTTTATCTTGCTGGGCTGCGCTTAGAATCTCTTTTGCATAGTTGGTATTATGATTCTGAGTACCATGGACGGGACAAAGAGAAGCAAGTGAGAGCAGTAAAACGAGCAGAAAATTGGCAATCGAACAGGAATCCATCTTTGTTGGTATGGTCGGAATTGCGAAGAAAACCAAAATTGATGGGTTGGGAAGAGGACAAGAGTGGCTGTTGAAACTTGACTGTCAGAGAAGGGTAGAATTACAAAGCGAATATTCTTCACTTGTAAAGCTCATTGCTTTCACTTTGGCGATGGCAGCAAAACACTCACCGCTTTACTTTTCAAAAGAAGTAATTTCGTAAACGCTTTTGCTTAAGTTCCTTTTTCACTCTTTTGACCCCAAAAAAAGTTCCTTTTTCACTATCATTAGACTGGTGAACTGGTGAACTGGTGACTGGTGTTGTTAATTGCATAAAGGGTAACCAGTTTCTAAAGCGAACAATTTCTAATAAGAGATTTTCTATTTAAACCCCACACTTCTCTTAGTTCACCCCATTTTTTAAGTTCACCCCAACTTTTAAATTAAAATTTCACAATTTCTAAAAAACCCCACTATCTTCCTAAACTACCCTTAAATACACCCCAATCTGAAAAAAAAAAAAAGAAATAAAAGAGATTTTCTATTTAAACCCCATAATTTTCTTTGTTCACCCCAATACTTAAATTATTAAACAATATTAACAGAAAGCACCGGAATATCATTGTGATGGATTTCCTTCATCCCAACCAGCGCACCTGCTCGATGGATTTCCTTGTCTTTCTCTCCCATCGAAGCCTTGCCCCTGTACCACCACATCATTAGTTTGTTAGTTATTAATTTGAAGAAAAATCTCCGTGTCATCACTTTGCATATCATATTGATGCTATCAACAAAATCGGAAGGAAATATTCATGCCGTGTTTGAAGATACTGTTAAAGGTCTTTTGCTTTTTTATAACAATAAATAGTCCTACAGCTAGGAAAGTCCACAAAGAAAAAAATGTCGTGGGAGTTAGTTCTTTCTAGGTATTTGGTATGGTTGGTCAAGCAAATCAGAGAGGAAAGAAGAGAAACATAATTTTCCTCATTTCCAAGCTCCATATTCTTCTTTTTGGCAAACACATCAGGAAAAAACTAAGAAATATCATGATCATGAAAACATTATTACTAATAGCCTCAATGAATTAGAACGAAAGAAATCGTGGACCTTCCAGCCACACGCGTATAGAGTGGTGCACTATGGAGGTGAATGGGTTTGAGAGACCCAACGAGTTGCAGGTGGGAGTTTCGAAGAAGAGTTTGTATTTTTGTAAAACTTAATATGAAGAGTGGTGGGGGGTGTGGGGTGTGTGTATAGATGTCTAGGGTTAAGTATTAAGTTGAATGACATTTTTGTATTTTTACACAATAATAAAACTTACAGCTTAATGATTTAAGTATTGGAGTGAACTAAGAGAAGTGTGGGGTTTAAATAGAAAATCTCTTCTAATAAAATCCGTGCAGCTGAACTAAAGTTTATAATTTTATTTATGCACGAAATAAACCCTCAAAATTGTTAGCTGCTGTACATAAACACACGAGAACTCGGTCTGATTTATACTAAATAAGTATGTAAAAAATAAATATCAACGGGTCTAACAAATTTATACTCCATCCTGTGAGCCTCACAAAACAGCCCCCTCAAAAATGGGGCTCAGCTCAGGCCATACGCGCGTTAAAAGGGCTTCCAGCAGCTTCAAAATCAAAACTTACGAAATCTCCATACGCCAGCAACATTATGAACAAGAATGCAACCACAACAACTACTCTAAACAGAAAGGCAAATGACCACATAGAATGACCAACAGGAGAGGCCTGCGAGATCACATTTGGGACCCTTTTGCCTGTCAGAATGCTGCCCTCTAGGGTGAAGTTTGGTCTTGTGGACATGGTTTCTTTTTTTGGTGGATCAGTAGTAGCAGCATCAATAACAGCAGCACCAATAGCTTTCTCTTCGGTATCTCTTCTCTCCTGCAAACAGCGTTAAAAGGATTACCAATCCCTGAACAAATCTCATCAGACTTTGACATTATTTGGGCTTCACAAACTTCTCACCTCCACAGCCATTGGTTTTGTTTCTTGGTCTTCGGGTCTACAGTTCCAATCTTTAGACATATTGCTACAATAGAGTACGTCAAATTTACGGTCAAGCAGTATTCTTCTTGGTGCATCACCCTGTCTCGCAAAGTTCTCGGTGCTAGTTGGATTTTCTGTTTCGCGAGTCCGAAGCCTGATTCCAGTCGCAGCATCTCGAGTAAGAACTACATTTGAATGATTGCTTGTTGCCCGAAACAGTGAGGATTGGTCTGCATCAAAACCAGATGTCAAAGCATTCTGTTAATAACATTCATCTGGTAAAACACATATCTCCAAAACTAAAGACTGTTATCAGAAAATACTTGCCATAATCTATTTGAGTTGACTCATTCTGCACTGGACCCTTTCTGTCAATATTCCCCTCATACTGAACAGGATTTTGAAGCTCTGTCTCGCACTGTATGAAATGGGATCAATGGAAATTTAATTTTCTAGATTCAACTATTTAAAAGCACATCACACATAAATCAACTATTTTAGTACAGTGCTGCAGATATTTACGACTGCAAGTTTGGAGGCAAAACTTGAAAAGACGATTTTGATTAAAAATTAAACGTAACATGAAAGCTTCCACTCACTGGTACTGCCACGTTTGCATCTACATCACTGTGCTCCCCTGAACTATTAAAAATTGAGCTCAAGAAGTCAGAAATCTCTGCATCTGGATCATTGGTGCCGTATTGAAACTTCACCTCCTGATGACCATTGTTGAAGTCATTGCTGCCACAGTAATAGAGCTCCGCTTGCATCTGCAAATGCAGTGGGGAAAAAAGTGGCTGTTGCGGGGGATCATAAAACATGTCTAATTCCTCCGGCGGCACATTCAGTTGATCTTCTGCATCATAACCATTATAGCTGTTGCTAGGGCACTCAATAGGTTGTAGAGTGTCTGGTTCCATCCCATTTGAACAATCAGCAATGGTACATTCTACTTTAGTAGGCTTTTCATCTAGCCTCTCAAATGACGGTGATGTTGGAACCAGTGCATGATCAGACTGTGTGTCTTGAGGAGAAGATATGGCAGCAGTAGAGGATGAAACGGTAGGTTCAGCTTCAGCAAAGTTTAAATCTTCGATAGTCTCATCTTGTTTTTTAAACAGACGACAAAGAACAAAGGGATTCTGCATAATACAACATGGACATTAGCAACAAAACGGTCATCTGATTTAATACTTGAAATTTTAGTCATTTTAAATTGCAGGCCAGTGATATGTGCCTATGTGTTTTGGATATCTACAAAAGTGCAATATACAACCACACATGCAGAACAATTAAAGAACTTTCTTTAAAAAACTCTACTTATTTCCATGCAAAGAGACTCAAATAAAGATTGAGATTTTCGAATTGCTTCTTAATACTTAATAATTGGGGTTCGCTAATCACCAACATATGAACATGTTTTGTCTATAGATGATCTTATTTGTGTATTACTAGAACTGATTTGTTCTTTTTTGGTTGCCTCATTCCAGTATTTTATTGGCAGGCTCCATCAATTATGATATGACATCCAAACCATCAAACAATTCCTCCCTTCATCGCCTGAATCACCAATTCCTCCCTTGCTAAATTATACAATTTACACTTAACATTAAAGATTTTGGAAACAAAATATGGTCATAGAAACAAAAGAAATAAAGAGTAAAACAATTACTGGAGAAGCCAATATCATTTAAATGTCATAAACCAATAATCAGAAAACTAAGAAGCAAAACGGGAGTTGAAGAAAAATCCAACCTGGCCAGGATTAGTGCCATCAAGCTCCTTTTGTGTTGTACGGTATTCGTGCATAACCCAATTGGTCCTCTTACCCTTAGGAGCACGACCAGTATGGAAGACCAGGGTCTTTTTCATTCCAATCAAGATTGTTCCTGACTTGATTTGACGATCTTTGCCAGTGGCCTTCCAGTACCCTTTACCTGTAGCCCTGTTCAACCTGTTCCCATTTGGGTACTTTCTGTCCTGTGGACAGAAGAAGAACCACTCTGGATCCGTTGTCTGTATCACTGATAAATCTGCAGCACAACATAAACTTAAAATTGAGCAAAAATATACCAAATTTAAGATCCAAATATAGATGATTGGTGAGAAAATCACGTAGTTGCTACCAAAAGTTGATAAATTTACGCAAGTTCCAAAAATTAAACAAAATCCCTGCGCAATTACAAATGAAGGGAAAGTGAATAGTGAATATAACAACTAAATAAGACATAAATGGATCGTTTTCTACTATAAGGCTTTAATCATAAGGGAAGTCTAACCATTTTTTACTACATTCAATCGAAACCCATAAACAGAAAAAGTACATATTGTTCAAGTTTTTATCTTTCGAAAAATGAGAGAGAGAGAAACAAATAAATACCAGGCAAATCCCAGGGCTCCCATTTGCAAACATCAATTTCACGAATAACAGTGACTTGCTTATGATTGCCATTGATTTTGGAGCGCAAATAATAATCAATAAGCTCCTCATCTGTAGGCCTAAATCTGAACCCTAGTGGCAGAGTATTCGTAGAGAGCACTGCCATATCCACCACCAACATTCACGAAGACTGCGGAGAGAGAGAGAGTAGAAAAAGCAAGGTTTTTTCAAGGAAACCAAAAGAATCGGTTGGATTCTTGAAGTTGAATTGGAGATTTGGTTTTTAGAGGGGATTAGATGTGGCCCATACTTTTTCATTCATCAGAGAGAAAGTAAAGAAAGTTGAACTTGAGAGACTCCGCTTGAAAGAGAGAACAGACAGAGTTGGTCGTTCAGTCTTCGTTTTATTCTACCAGACTGCCAACCCGCGTTTCAATTCCACGTACACAACGCGTCCCAGAAAGAGTAGGGGTATTTTAATGCCCATTATTTTATTCATAATTTCGGGAATGCCATCGTTCCCAAAGAATCAAAGGTACTAGAGGATAGCGCGTTTGGGTAGAAGCTGTAGTTTTCAAGTGATAGTAGGCGTATAATGGAGAATTCAGGAAGCGTTGCGACGAAGGTAATGCGGGCGGGCTGTGCATGCAAGCCAATCCTTTATGGACACGTAAGAGAAGTGCGCTTACCTGGCAGCATGGTCCCGCTTGTTTCATTATTATTATATGAAGTTGCTAAGAACATTACAATTTACACCCTCCTATATATTATTCATAATATAATTGTTTGTATTTTAGCAATTTGAATGTGGTGGCCTGATAAAGGAGAAATAGAGTGATGTGATAGAATGAACGAGTATGATAATGATACGTACAGTGATAGTAAACGGAAACTTTTTCACCAAGGAAAAGAAAATAACATTAATATACTGATTTTAATTAACAAACCAAATAGTAATATACATACATACTTCTTGTAGAATGTGTGAAAATAACATTTTGAGTATGTTTATTATTTTTAGGGTATCACTCTTATTATTTACTCTAAAATGGTATGTTATTCGACTGTAAATATATATATATATATATAAAGGCAGATCTACTTAATTGAAAATGGCGTTTTTAATATAACACGTCAGATTGTTGTGTGATAAATTATTTTCCTTATTTTCCAGATGTAATATTTGGATTGTTGGTGGCTTCCTCCTTGAGTCCGGGTTTTTTTGTCCATATTTTGGAAAATTTTAGACATTTAACTATAAATGCCAAAATGATGTCGGTTGTGTATGTGTGTGTGTTTTTTTGGTGATTTAAAACGATGTGGTTTTTTAATTACAAACAATGAGAGCAAAATGTTTCAGGAGGGGATCCTATTTTCCCTCAATACTAAAATAAAAATAGTTTAGTAGCAATAAAGTGAACATAGTGATGGCTAGCTAATCATGCATGGAAATATGGAGTTTAAAATTAATAAACGTGATCTTAAAAATAAAAAATTATAGTGATGTGCCTTGATTTTATTGATGAAGTAGTGATGATAAAGACGTCATTGGCATTCATTTATGTCACAGTAAATATAAATATCACGAAACAAAAAGAGAACAAATTCCACGATATTTACAATGAATAACATTTGGGAAGGTTGTGGGAAATCCACACCAAAAAAAAACCCCTAACAGACTTGGGATATTCATATTCTGTATACGAAAAAGAGAAAAGCTTCGAAGATTTAGTTATGCTGATATGTTAAATTAGTGTTGTCACTTTATACTTTTCAAAAGATTACAATTAATTAATCCAACATTTTCTAATTATTATTTATCTTCTGTTATCATATAGTCATCTTTTTCATCCTATCCTGGCTAATAATAGTGTGAACACAAAGAAAAGTGAGTTGAAAAAAGATTAGCACTTGTGAATCTATTCCATTGTGCAGGGTTGCATGTGTGTGGAAAGTGATTTCAAATTTGAGGAGGAGACAACAAGTAATAGGAGCTTTATCCTTAATCTAATCTCAAAGTGTTTTTACATATATACCATGTTAATATGTTATGTTAGAAAGCCAAAAGGGTTTGAATCATCCTTATCATTTAACCAACAAAGAGAGAGAGAGAGAGAGAGAGAGAGAGAGAGAGAGAGAGAGAGAGAGAGAGAGAGAGAGAGAGAGGTCATCTTCCACTTAATTACATCTTTTTGCAAACTTGTGCTTTTTTTCTAGTATGATGCATCATACAAGAAGAACAAAAAGAGAAACTTGTTCACATTAGGCTTGGCAGAAGAACACAATTAACTCTAATTATTGCATTTAAAACTTCCGGCATGCTCCTTTGTTAATCACAAGTAATGGGTTTCTGAATCACAGTCCAAACAAGGATATTATTTTCAAATGATCTGAATTAATGGACACCGTCAAAAGATCTGGTGGCTTTTTGCATATTCTAATATCATAATATTGAGGAAACCAAACCAGAAGATAAAAGTCTGTCACAAACTCTTGTTGCTGTTATAAAATGCCAACGTTCTGCAGAAGAGCGAAATCAGTTGCGATATGATTGTATTAACATTGATGCTGAATGCATTGCAAGTACAAAAACACTCTTTGGTACATCTCATCTCACATGCAACAAATAGTAGGGGATGGCTGCAAGCCTATGCATATGCAACTCTCTAGACACATGCACAGCTACACAACTCTTTTTGTTTGTTACTTTAGCTTCCTTTTTCACATTAAGGGGCACAAAATATAGAACCGAGTGTAATGCAGATGCTAATTCAATTGTTCAATTGCAGATCAAAGGGTCAGTTCTAGTGTGTTTGTTGGCACTGATGTAGCCCACTTGTATACGGAAGATTGAGAAGGTTCGAACACGGGCACAGGAAGAAAGGCGGAATCCCAATCGACGGTCTTTTACTCTCTCTCTCTCGCTCTCTCTGGCTTTACGATCAAAGTTCTTTTTACTCTCTTAGCTGAAGAAAACTGGTTTTACATCCATTCCCCACGATCTGGCAGCCACTGACCTTTTCCACTTTGCAGGTTTTTGGTTCTTTATGTACAACTCTTAAACCAAAGTTCCACTGCACCTTAGGTTGATCACGGAATCATCTGAGAGCATGGCATTCTTATTGGTGAGAACACCACTGTGAGTCGTGCATGATCGGAAAGAGAGTAGTCTTCAGGCCACATTCCTTTCTCCACTTCAGGTGGGAAGAGAACCGCATTTTTGACACTGAAACCAATTGTTTGTTCCTGATGTCCCTTGGAGCCACTCTCACAGTCATTACCACTTTCATCTCTCTGCTCTGACCCCGTAGGATTCCAAATTCGTTGCTGCAATGCCAACAGTAGTAACAAAAACATTACAAAATGTAATGTCTAAACTGTCTAATGGTGCTGAAATAGATTTAAATGGCTGAATTTTTAGAACCAAATCGCAGAAGAACCCACATAGGTGAACAGACTAAGTCCACTGGCACCAGGAAGCAAAAGCCTTTTCCTACATATAAGCTCAAACTCCCGCACTGCTAATGGTGAAGCTTAAAGTCTACATGCAGTTTTACAAGTATCTTGGTGGTGTAAAGAAGAGTAATTGTAATGAGAAATAGTTGGTGAATATAATTTACCTGAAATTCTGCGTAATCAAGAATACCATTTCCATCTATGTCTGCTTGGACCCACAAGTCCTTGGTCTCTTCAAGACTAAGTCCATGGCAATGACCAGTCACATTAAGCTGCATAATATAACAAGAAACCAGTTGGCATATTTACTAACAGGCAGAGATTCTGTTCAGAACAAGAGTGAAAAGAGAGACATGAAAAAAACTTTGTTTCAATTGATATCACACCTGTCGAAGTGCTTCACAGAAACCTGAATGCGTAATGTAATCACCAGGATTATCAGCCTTCAGAAAGGCAAAGGCATCATTTTCTGCCAGGGACGCTTTTCGTAGTAGATACTGAAAATGCGAAAATTCTCTCCCATCAGAGATCGAAAGAAAGGTTGGTTTAAAGGAACCCAACATTTGAAAGTATATAACTTCATACAACTACATCTGAGAAAGGTCTTACGGCAATACAACTAAAAAAAGTGTAATATGAATTGCTGACCTTGAACATGCCAAATACTGCCTCACTCCAACTTGTTTTTAGTAATTTGCGGTAACTATTAGGATTGAGAAGCCATATAAAATCAACGCCACATATGTTTCCCCTGTGGTTTCGGTGGCTAACCCACTGTATGAAAAACATGAAAGACATGAGTTACAGGCATATGGAAATGAAACTATTGGTATAAAGTTGAAGATACTGACCTTGTGTGCATCTGCATCGGTGTAATGATGAGCAGTATCATAAGAAGATACAAACCCCTGAGACCTAAGAAACTTGTAAACATGTCCACGTTTGCTTCCATTCCAGTCACTGAAGCAAGAATAGATTGCAACAAAAGGTTACAAATGAATCTAATTTGAAAATTGGGAAAAAATATCAAAAATAAGGTATTAGAAATACCCGCAGAGTACGATGGGCATGGGATTAAGCTTGTTCTCTTTTTGATAAGACTCTACGTATTGTAGGATTCTGTAGACCTGTGATTAGAAATAGACAAGATGTTGTCAGAGGATAATACCATTAGGTTAGTAATAAGTAACAACTAACAAAATGTTTATGCAATAGAGAATGAAGTTACCTGATGCAATCGAACTATACACAAACTTGAGTCATGAGGAAATAACAAATGGGTGTTCACAATGAGGATTTCCTGCCTAATATCATTGTTTAATCTCCTCATAGTTTACAACTCTAAAGTAGTCCTTATGCACCGCGGTCAGC
The DNA here is from genome assembly GCA_024362665.1 of Prunus padus. Taxonomy (NCBI): domain Eukaryota; kingdom Viridiplantae; phylum Streptophyta; class Magnoliopsida; order Rosales; family Rosaceae; genus Prunus; species Prunus padus. The sequence goes on along the minus strand of JANFAM010000017.1, from coordinate 648,664 downwards.
AAACCTGTACACCAGCAGAAACAGCTTATGAATCATGATGTTTAATGTGTCTGTGCTTCAAATTCAAGTTATAAACATTTATTTAAGACTGACATAAGAAGGAAATTCCCACAAAGCTTAAATGGTTACCGCAGAACACAGGACTGAAAAAATATGATACCACTGAGTCAGAAGTTATATGTTGTAATCAATTCTCTGTCTAACTAAATCAGAGGTGGTATACTTTCATACCCCTATCTCTTCATTTGATAGATTTCTCAGAAACTTTTCCCTTTTTCATTTTCTGGGCGGGCGTCAAGATCAATAAAAATGGAATGAACGGATTCCTTAATACCCAAAAAAATAGAAAACAGATTTTTCTTTATATTCACAATGAAGAAGACAGTACCATCGCCACGGTTGTTGGTCCGTGCTAGCTGAAAGTAGATATAACCAGCATCACCAAGTCTCTTCTCATAAATATTCACTAGCTCTTCATTTCCTACCCAGAACTCCTGTGCCAATCCGTGCACCAAAGACACAGGGCATTAGGCCATCACAAAATGTATCCTAATCCGTGAATAAGTTTAAAATGCAAACCTGAAGACAAATGATGGAAGATCTCTCCGCCAACAAACAATCCAATATCCTCTGATTCCTGGCCAGCCAATACGCTCTGTAATCACTTTCTCGACAATCGGGGTCCTGAATTTATAACAAATGAATGAAAATAATTGAAATTGATATTACCCATTATAAAAATTGATTGTGAAACTGAAGCAAGAGGAGACGTTTTGTCATGGCATAAAATAAATGAAGAATCTGGCTTGAGGCCAAAATTAAGATTACCCATTAGAAATTATCGACTATAAAATCAAAAAGGAGGAGCTTTTCACTATATATACATACATATATGAATAATGAACAATGGTTCAGGCAAAATCAACAATACCCATCAACAAATAATAGAACACAGCATCAAATGTCGAAGCTTTACAATGAAACTCAAAAATGAAACCTTCATGATTGTTGCGAAGTGAACAAGAATGAATAGCATACGTACGTCATGGTTGAGGCGCTTGTAGATTGGAGCGAGGATGTTGAAAGTGGTGCACGTAATGCAAGGCTGTTGATGGTGGCCGTCTCTTTTGGAAGATGCAATTGCATAGCTTCCAATTCGTGATACCCTGTTCTTCATTTTAGTCATGATGTCCTGTCTTGTTCCTCACCAATAAGCACCCACATTTCAACTTATATATATATATATAATATTTGCACACAACAATATCACCCGCACCCAGAATATTAAAATGCAAAACAGTTTGCCTGCTTGGTGAAAACAAAACAAAAAACAATGGGCTCTGACAGCCGAATGAGGATGGTCTGGTCGTCCAATACAACAGAAAAACTGCTTTTTCTAAGACGGATTCTGACCCGATTGGATTCGAAAGAGAAAGGAGAAAAGAAAATATTGGGGACGACGTTGTTTTGGGGGAGAAAAGGGAAAGTTAACAGAAATACCGGTAGTGGGAAGTGATCCTCGACCTCTCAAAGGGAAGAAGACGAAGTAAGACCACCGCCACAACCACCTTCTTCAACTTTTTGTGGGTTGTGGGTTGTGGATTGTGTTTTGATTTTGAAAGCCCAACCTCATTTTTGTCGTCTTTATCAAAACGGCAGTTATGTAGAACGTGTATGTGTGTGAATAATATTATTAGAGTTTTACATGGCCATGGCCATAACTCTGTCTTCTCTCTTCCCTCGGTTCTCTTCTCCATGTATAGAAGTTGCAATTTGCAAATGGGGCAAATGGCATATTTCCTAGGGCATTTTTAAGTCAATAATTTTTTTAAAAAATTTTCGTTTTACTAATTAAATTATATATTAACCTGGTTTAATTACTTTCCTTAGTAATTATATTTCAATTATTATTTGTTTAGTGAATAATTAGCACTAATATTTTTATTAAGTTCTTGAATTATATTACTTAATAAAAATGTAAATATTTTTTATAATTTTTTTCTTCAAACGAATAATTATTTATTTAGTGCATAATTAGTAGTAATAATTTAATTAAGTTTATAAATTATATTACTTAATAAATGTAATTAATTTTTATATTTTTAAAATAAAATATTTAAATATTATTTATTCACCAAAGAAATAATAATTGAAACATAACTACTCTTTAATTAAAAAAAAGAAATTCATATTATGCTATTTAGAAAGTATAGCCGAGCGGCTATACTTTTAAATTTTCTCTTTATGGTTTAGGGTATAGCCGCACGGCTATACTTTCAAATTTTCTATTTATAGAGTATAGCAGTGCGGCTATACTATTTAAAAAAATATTTGACTCTACCGACGAAATATCGAAGGGACAGATTCTGCCGGCAAAAGTTCACGATAAATCGCCGCATTTAACGTTTGTCGATGAAGAATATTTTAAAAATAAATATAGACTTAGCAATTTTAAGTCAATAAATTTTGTAAAAAATTTTTGTTTTACTAATTAAATTATATATTATTGGCACCATTTAAGTCACCATGTTACTTATACTTTCTTCGTCCTCTTTACTGGCACAATTTTCTGTTTCAAAAATCCGAATCGCGAGTAACCACCCAGGAACACCCAGTGTAAGGACTGGTCAGACCTAAAAACCTTCATTTCTCATCCCGCACCACACCTGCGACCCTATAACTGAAGGTAAAGCATCGATTTTGTTTGTATTTATGCCTATATATTTCTGATATTTTATTCAAGTTGTAGGTTCCATGAAATTTTGTATGTTTTTTTCTCTTATATTTTTGTCTGATTTTGTTTCAGGAGAGCTTGGGGAGAAACAGTCACTGAAACAAAAAAGCAAATAAGCAAAGGTATGTCTTATCTCAATGCCAATTAGGATACCAATTCGCAATCAAACCCAATTCAGCACAACCAAACACGGCCTCAACAACAGAACCTGAATTGCATCACAAAAAATCCCACCAGAAATCAAAAACAGAAAACCAAAATCCAACAAAGAGACTTGATTTACTCACCTCTTGGTTGTATGTCGAAATCCAAATACGAGAGGAGTAAAAGAAGCAAAGCAAACTCATTTCACATGGCTACCAAAGTAAACATGGTTAAGCAATCATCGCCCTTATATTCTGTCTTCCTTAACATAATTGCTTTTTTTGTTTGTTATGGGTTTTATGCGATTTGGTGCTTGAAAGTAGATGTGTTTTGCAATACATATTTCCTTAGCATGAATGAAATATATGGAATTAGAGTGGTGTTCAAATTTCCGTTTCAATATTCGTCGGCAGAAGTGTTGTATAGCCGCCCGGCTATACTCGATAAATATTATATTTAAATATTATAGCCGCGCGGCTATACTATTTATTTATACATTTCTTTTTTAAAAAAGAGTATAGCCGGCGGGCTATACCTGGCCCGGCGAAATTTCTTCGGGAAAGGTCATCAGGCATTTTCTTTTTTTGAATCAGTTTCTTTACTTTTTTTGGGCAAACCTCTTTAATTTAATATATGTAATTAAGTAATATTCTTTCCTTTTTTAATTACTCTAATTAGCAATTATGTTTTCATTATTGTTTGTTTTGTGAATATTTAAATATTTTACTGATTTCATAAATTACTTAATAAATAGTAGTTAATTATTTTAAATTATTTTGTGTATGTTTTCTATTTTTTAGTAATAAATTATAATTAAAACACAATATATTTAAAACTTTGTTTGAAGTTGTTGTTCTTGTTGGCAAAGAGATTGCAAAATCACCATTTTGCATTATTCTTACAACAAGTAATAAACAATCATAGCCTCTCAAATTCTTTCATAGTTAGTAAGATACGGAATGGGGAAAATACAAATAAAATATGTACGTGTTTTATTCGGCAAAATGTTAGCAAGTTACAACAGAAAAGTTCGGCCACTATATATATTTTTATTCAATAATATGTGAAAATTATGTGTATAATACGTGAATTTTGTGTGTATTACTGAAAATTTTGTAAAAAATATGTGTATTAAACATGAAAAATACATATGTACTTGTACAATACGTGTATTGTACGTTTACTATAAACACGTGTATTAAACATGAAAAATGCGTAAGTTTATATTTATTTTTTAAAAAAAATAATGTCCCGACGATCCGATCCATTAATGACTGACTGACACTGTGGCTGTGTGTGCTTTTAAAATCTTCACATGAATTTTCCTTTGGCACTCGCCTATAGGCTCTATTCACAGGAATCAGGCTCGCTTGCATTCATGTCTTGCAAATTTGCAATGGCTGAATAATGCTACTACAAATTCAAGCTAGCTACTTAAATTCTTCCTGCAAAGCATTGTGTTGTGTTTTGCAGGAGCCATCCGATGGATGTCACCGAGGAACATAACAAGAAGAGAGAAAACAAAGAGAAGCAGAGGTGGAGAAACAGAGTCAGCCTCTCAGCTAGCTTGCCTGATGATGTTTGTGGTGTTTTTGCAGGTAGTACATGCTTGGTCAAGTACAGCACAGACCCAATTTTTGATATGAGGGAATCAATACTGGAGATGATCCGATACGAGGGTGTTTGTGATTGGAATGATATGGAAGAGTTAGTTTACTGTTATATTGCTCTTAACTCATCAGAGGTTCATGAAATTGTTAGAGAAGCTTTTCTCAGTTTATGTTATGATTAAATTTGTTTTCTGAAAGCAAGATACAGTCTGTACAACCTTTGAAGTATTTAATCATTGAAAAAGAAAAAAAGCCTTTGACTTTGTTTGCCAATTTTGTTTCGAACTAATTCTTTGCTTACTGTGATGTGAACTTTTTCTGGGAAATGGCCTCAATTAAATTTAAAGCCCGGGTGACAGTGAACTGGTGAAGTTGTTGGCATTTTTGCAGCTGTCAACTGTGACCCTGTGGCTGCGGGCAGCTCACCATTTGTTTTTGCTACTCCCGGAGCTTCTGATTTTGGCAAATCTGGGCTTTTCATTTCCATTTTTTTACCCCACAAGAAGGAGTACAATCCAAACATGATCAGAATCATGCCCAGCAAACTGCAGAAATTCGAGTCCAGGCAAAGTAAATAAGTAAGTTTGGATTGATATTTGCAGCATAATGTAAGAAATATACATACAGTAAATACTTAGCAAAGTATAAAACTCGTACCTTCCGATTCTGATCTCTTCGCCAAGTATGAGAGCTGATGATAAGGCAACAAAAATTAGAGACAATGGGTTGAACATGGGAGGGTAGAGAGGTCCTTGGACTGAGATGGCCCATGAAATTAAGCAGAACGTTGCAGCTGTGGCTAGTACTCCCTATACAACAATTATAATCGAGTCATTTAGTAGCTTGCACATAATTTATCCTAGAGTTGAAAGAAAAAACAAACCTTTTGACCACTGGGATATCAGTTAAAATTTACACGCGAAGGAAGAAGTGGTGCTTGATGGTCTGTAATTAAGCTTACCGAATAAATTATGGTAACTAGTTGCAAATTCCATCCTAACCTCCACGAAGCCGGCCGTCTGTCTAAAAATAGGCCTATGACTGTTGATTGCAGGGTTGCCATAATGCACGTTAACATTGTTGCCCAATATTTGAGTGGAAATATTTTGAGCAATTTAGCCTGTTCATGAGAAACAACAAGAACATTTACCAGCATCAGTTACATAAATCGTATCCTAGACCATGACAGGCTACATTTCCTGCTTAATCAAATGGTTTGCCAAAAAGAATTACATACTTGCACTATGAACCATGTAGAACAGGACAGGCAGCTACCGGCCAACATGATAGTGCCACGTGTCCAGTGAGCATAAGTTGTGTTGACACTGACAGTGATACGAGAGCGATGGCTGTGTTGGCGCAAATGAAATTCCTTTCCCTTGTAAAGGCTAGCAGTGATGGCCCCCCCAACGCATACAATTACACCAAAAGTCTTGACTTTGCCTGCTCTGGTTTGCAGGTTCAATTTCTCTATGCTGCAAGCAACCATTCAAAACAGAAGCAAAAGAAACTTCTAACAACATTTTCTCTATATACACACACACACATAGAGCTTCAGTTGAGGGATGCCTCAGATAAGCTTACCGAGTGATGATGGAGAGCACAAAAGTTGCTATCGGAATTAAGTTGAGGAAGTCTGTAGCATATGTAGGCGTGGTGTCTCGGAGGCCATAGTAAAACAATCCCATTGCAGATGTGATCCTGCATATATTTTTATGTAAAATGCCACTTTGTATAGAACTATAAAACAAAATGCATGAAAAGCAGATTAGATTTGCAATAATCTTTAAAGTGTGTCGAGATGGCAAAATATGCCAAACATGATGTGAAACCAACCAACCCAAACCAAACCAAACACGGCTTACCCCGTTAAGGCATTGACAAAGAGCCAGAACCAAACCGACCAACCTAACTTTATTTGTTTAACACTGCAACAATACCACCAAAAAGGAAAAACTTAATACAGGGAAAAGATGAGAAAACATCAGGAAAAGAATGTGAAGCAAAGAATATTAAACCTTTCGAAAAAGAAGGCAAAAGGAGCAACACAAATGGCAGCAACGATATGACGGTAGGCCATGAGTGCAAAAATGAAGGTTCCCTCACTCAATATCACTTTGGAAAGCAATTGCATCCCAGTTACAACTATCTGCACCATCAACATGGCCAGCACCAACTCTGACCACTTAAACCATTTTTTCAGCAAACCCATATCCACCTCTCTCTCTCTCTCTCTCTCTCTCTCTCTCTCTCTCTCTCTCTCTCTTATACATATGAAGAAGATGAACTGCAGTGGGATTTCTAATTAATTTGTAGAATGTTATGATTCCGAAAACACATAGAACCAAAGAGAGAAAAAATGAATGCAAGTGAGCATTAGAAATAGAAAATCCAATTGGGCCCAGATGGCTACAGATGCCATATATTCATCATTAGGAACCTCTCTGTGTCAGCCAGTACTCTGCGTCACTGCCATGCCACTACTCTCTCTATTATTTCTGGCCTTGCCTCTGCCTCAGCTCACTGCCTTGCCTTTTCATATCTCAATACTCAAACTCTGCGGCGCCTTTCACCAAACTGACTTCCTCTGAAACTGTGTGTTGCTTGCTATATGGGTTTGAATAAACAACCACGAAAGATAAGAGATCTGTTTTGAATCTTATCATCATCTTTGTACGTGGTTTGGTTTTAACATCATCACGTAACTAAGTAGTAGTTGAAACTCTCATGTATTTACTCACTGAAAAAACAAAATCAAATCTTAATTAATGAATAAATAAATATGATACGTGGCAATTTCATGATACTTTACTAAGTTAAACTGCTGAACAAAAAACTAGTTTCCTACCCAAATTATCTCCATTCCTCTGCATTTGTTTTCTCCTTTTATTGAAAATAGTCCTTCGCTTGCCACGCGTGTGCCAATAAAATAGGACACCTTAACAGATTTTGTTTTTAATTTTTAATTTTTAATATAAAAAGTGTGAAGTTATCATATTATCCTTATTTAATTTATAATTTCAATTCTTAATATTCACGTTAACTAAAAATATTTTCTGATATTTTGAATCTTCACCGTTCTTTGTTTTTTACTTTATATTTTATTGAAATTCTCATTTAACCAAATATGAGCAATTTTATATATTAAAACAAATCCCCAAATTGGCCCACACATAGAATATGCAATTAATCTCAGCCAAAATTGGGCCACCCGCAACCCTCTATTTGTTCTCTCCCCCTCTACTATCCCTCTCTCCAAGAGAATATAGGGTTGAAGTTGAATTGTTAGAGCATCTCCATCCACAAGGGCTAAGTCTAGGCAAGGGCAAGCAAGGGCTGCCACTATTCATGTAAATAGTGGCAGCCTTACTTTTTTGTTTCCACCCCAAAGGGCAAGATTAAGGGCAAACACTATTCATTTTAATTTTTTCCCCTATTTTTTATACTTAAAAATTAATTTGGATAAAATTTAATAGTAATAAAATTGTTAGGTATGTATAAAAAAATGTTTCGATTTTTATATATTTTTCAGATTTTTTGGATTTTTTTAAAAATTTTTTTGTTGTCGAGCCAAGAAATCGGCCCGGCAAGATTTGCCTTTGGGCTTGCCCTGGCTGGTGGGACCCACGCGAAACCGGGCTGGAGGCTGCAGCTACTGAGCGACTTGGGCTTGCTCGGGGCCTTTTGCCTGGTTTTTGGGTGAGCGGGAGGTGCTCTTATCGAATGGTTGAAATTCTCTCATCGTAAAATGATTGGTACCCATGACCTGATTTGATACAATCTGCAACTCACTTTTGTTGTCTCAAGCTTCTTACACATTTATGGGGACCCCCTCATTTTGTACCAAATGAAATGTAACGCTAGGTTAAAATTAAAAATAAGAGGGAGAGGGTGGGGGTTTGGGGCTGGGGCTGGGGCTGTGGGATGGCATGAGGGTGGGGATTGGGGATGGGGCTATGGGTTGCAGGTGGGGGTTGGGGTGGTGGACCCGGGGGTGATGGGGAGACGTAGAGTAGTAAAAACTTACATGAAGCGGGAATAACACTATTTTGCTATCCCTAGCCAATAACACAATGATATGCAGAAAAGTTATCCTACATGTCATTGTTTTATTTGCTGGAGATAACAAAAAGTGTTATCCCCGTTGCATGAGAGTTTCCCTCCGTAGAGTAGAGGGAGGGTAGGCTGTAGACGGGGGATGGAAAAAAAAAAGGGATTTGATCTTCTATATATAAAGAAAGCAAAAGGTAGAGAATGATGAAACATTCAAAAACTTCGAAAATATCATAGTAAAATGAAATATTAAATCACCAAATTTTAATTAAAACATGGCATAATTATAAAAGAACAATTATGCAGAACTTTTAAAAAATCGAAAAGAAAAGAAAAAAGGGGCATTTACACAAGCCGTTGCTCTTCTTATCAGTTTTCTTCTAGCATAAAATTGAAAGCAAAACTGAAACACGTTGAGACCCTCAAACTGAGAGCAATTCCTTTCACTACAGCAGTTTCACCCATTTAGAAGAAAAATTAAGAAGTACCATCTCTCATACAATCTTAGATCTTCTCATACCACACACTCACTTTGGAGGTTTCGGCGTTCACACTTTCAGGTTCTGATGTTCTTTTTCTATCTTTTTCCCCTCATTCTCTGTTTGGGGTTTTCTCAACTTTAAGTTTGGATCTTTCACCCTAATCCAAATCCTTTTTTTTGTTTCAGATTATGTTTCATCTTAGTAGGACTCCAGGCTATATTTACTTATCTTCTTAAGTTGTTCTTGATTTGTATATATTTATTCTAAATCAAATCAGGTATAACTTTGGATTTTATTTGTTGTTGAGATTGTTAATGAGTTTTTCTGATTTCTTGAATTTTCGATTTCAGTCGTTTGTGCTGCTATCAATCTGTATATAAATTCCACTGTTCTTTTAATTTATGTATTTGATTTTTTGTATTTTTTTTGTATTGCTTCATATTGAAAGGAAACAATTTTCTTGAATTTTCAATTCTAGTGCTTGATGCTGCTACTAATCGGTTAAACACCCAAATATTTTATGCTTTCTTCATAGTATCAAGGCGGAAACTTTGGAAGCTTCTACAAACACACTGTCTATATTGTTACTCAGCCTGTTATGCCACTCTCTGAAGAATTTCATAAGTTTATTTGGAAAATGCAAGAGTGTTTGATAAATCTATATTCATATACTTTACAGACTTTACACATCCATTGCCGAATTGCAGAATAAAATGGTATTAGGTCACTAATTCATACAATGACAATCCGAATTTTGTGTTAGGAAATGCAATAACATGCCTCTAATTGTTTCTTTTGCCTATTGTCTTAGCAGTTGCAAGAAAGCTTCATTGTTGCACTGGTTCATGAAGAGGGAAAAAATATATGTATATAGAAAAGCAAATAAAAGATATTTGTATTGTATCAATTGTGCTGTTCCAAAGCTTATGGGAAATTCATAATTGTTTTAATATTCATTGTTTTCTTTTGTGGAAAGATTCACTTTTACTTATGATTAGTTTGGGTGATTGGTGTATGAGTTAAATTTATACCCTGTGAATCTGTGATTGTTGTTGTTTTAAGAATCTTGCAATCAAAACTAATGTTCATGTCATTTTTGGATACTTACACAAGTTTTAATTTAGAAAACTTACAACCCATAAAAACATTCACGCTCATGTAAAACATTTTTAAAAGAGAAACTGTCATTTAAGTTTGTCTCAGTCCCGGCTTACTTGGGAGAGGCTACATAAGAAAAAGTGATTAGGATTTAGAGGCATGCTAGCGAATAAGAAAGTGATTAGAGAAAGTTCAATATTTACATGAAATAGTATATTTGAACTATTTCCCTCTATTTGGTGCGATATTTGGGATTTGTTTAATAACAGAAATACTTTTTAAACGGGTCTTTAAGAAGAAAAAATAAACACTTATAATGAGCAAACACTGAAAAAAGGCATCAAATAGATATTTCGGTATTTATAAGAAAACTAGCATTTTTGCATGTGCGCTACGCGCAACTTACAAAATTGTGCAATTTTATTTTTCTAAATGCTCGTCTTAATTTTTTTTAATTTTTGCAATTGTATTTTACTAAATGTGCATTTGAAATGTTTTTTTCCTAAACCCTTTAAGGAAAAACTTTTGTAAAATTTTTTAAATCACGCGCAACGCGTGTGATTAAAAAAGCTGCTTTCCCGCGTGTGCGTAGACTAGTATAAAAATAAAACAAATTAGAAACTTACAAAAATAGAAACTCAGCGTCCAAAAAATCCCAGCAACCCCTTCTCCCCCTCCCCTCTCTCCTCCAATCACCCTATCGCAACCACCTTTCCCCCTCTCCCTCTCCACCCCGTTGCCCCTCCTTTCTCCCCTCCTCAACTCAATAATCCAAGACATTGAAGAAGTGGGGAGATGAATTGTTGTTTGACAATCCAATCCCATCCCCACGATAACCTCCGCAGGTATTTCCTTTTTCGACTTTCGTCAACGTGTCTGTAATTTTGATTTCAGGTATTTCCTGGAAGCTTCTGGACTGTTTTCAATTTCACAAATTGATTTGTGTTTCCGTCCATTTAAGTAGATTTGATTGGTTTCATCGTCATTGCATTCGTCGGTGTTCTTTTGGCAATTGCTTGTTTTTTGGGCGTTTGGGCATTGAAAAAATGTTTACTTGTGAAGCAGAAAGAATCTCTGGGTTATGGATGAGGGACAGTGAAGCTTGGAAAGTTCCTGAGATTTTTGATATTTTGTTCTAGGCGAATCTGCTGTTGGTGGCATAGAGAGACTCACATGTGGAGAGAGAGAGAGAGAGAGAGAGAGAGAGAGGAGGAGGAGGAGGAGAAGAGAAGAAGGTGCAGAGAGAGCTTTTGAGTTAGATACCAAACAGGCCATAACATTTTGGGCCATCTTCTTGTATTGGGCTTGGCCTTAATGGGCCCTTGTCAACTTACGATCGAATCTTGGCCAGTTGATTTTTAAGAACGAAACAGAGGGAAAGGGCAAGGCCCAAGACTGCCGACCCAATACGAAAAGAGACTCAGGTTTTTTCTCAGCCATTATAAAACCCAAGAAACCCTAGCACACACAGTCATTCTTGCAGCCGCGAGAGAGAGAAGTCATCTGCATTTTCCTCGGCGGCGATTTCAGGTTGGGTTTTCCCTCACTCTTCTTTCCCTCTGTTTGTTTCTGTGGAAAATTTATGACTACTCGGCATCTCATGCCAATTGCTTCTTTCGTTCCCTGAAAGACAAAAATGAAAGCCATAACCGAGCTTCTGAGTTTGTTTATAACAGTAGCCATTCGCTAGTCCAGTCTCCAATGTTTTTTCTTTGTGTTCGTTTTGCTGTGTTTTTTTGCTAGTGTCTGTTTATTTCTCTTTAGTGGTCATCTTGCCCACTTTGTACTTTTTTTTATGGCTTATCTGCAATAAAACTTGTTTCTTCTTTAAAAAAAAATAATAACCGAGCTTCTGAGTTTTAAGCATGCTTGTGTTTCATGTGTTTTTTGGATTCCCAAGTGTAGAAATAGATACTTGAATTATCTTGTGCTTTGATCTGTAGCGTTTATTATTTCTTAGAAGGTGCGGCTTTTTTCTTCATTTTTGCTTTATATCTGTTTGTTCACCGAGTACTTTCCATGATATTGAATAAACTGGTGATATAGCGGAGATGAAGACCATTCTGTCCTCCGAGACCATGGACATCCCAGATGGGGTCAAAATCAAGGTCCATGCCAAGATCATAGAGGTCGAAGGTCCTCGTGGCAAGCTTGTTCGCAACTTCAAGCATTTGAACTTGGACTTTCAGCTCATCAAGGATGAGGAAACCGGCAAGCGAAAGCTCAAGATCGATGCCTGGTTTGGCTCACGCAAAACCAGCGCAGCCATTCGCACTGCCCTCTCCCATGTTGAGAATCTCATCACTGGTGTCACCAAGGGCTACCGCTACAAGATGCGTTTTGTATATGCCCATTTTCCCATCAATGCTTCCATCACTAATGGAGCCAAGTCGATCGAGATCCGTAACTTTTTGGGTGAAAAGAAGGTACCCTTTTGCCAGATTTTAGCTGGTTTTGTTTTGTGCGTTTTTTGTATCTAAGTGGTGTTTTTGTTAGTTTGATAGTTTCTTACAAATGTGTTTTGGTTTGTGAAGTATGCCTATTTGATTTAGAATTGAGATTTATTGATCCTTTTGTACTGATGTTTTGGAATTTCTTAAACTTTCTGTTTGAATTTAGTGAAAGCATGCTTCTAGTCTATGGTTATCTGCTTAGCCCGGATACAGGGCTGTGCTTAGGCATTAGGTGACATTAGATATTTTAGACCTTATTAATGTATGCTGTTTGCCGTTGTCAGTTATGTTCTAGTTTTCGATCGCAATTGAAGAGAAACAGATTTTATTAGCATGTGGACTACTATTGTTGAGGAAATATTTTCAAATAGAATAGTCATTTGTCCTTATAATCACTTTGTTTTCTGTGTTTATCATATGTCCCTTATGCTCTAATTTTTAGGTTCAAGAAAGATTATACCATTTCTTTCTCTCTGGAATCTATGCGGCTTTTGACCCCATAAAATGCAATTAGGTATTGGAAATGATTTCGTGCAAGTGTATGGGCATGTGAAAAAGGCCTGTGTTCAAGCTCTTCCTTGAGCTCAGAAGCCTGAATGGCATGGTTATGATGAGAAATTAGAATGTTGTGTCTGTTTGCAGTTATGAATTACTGACGAATAAGTCATTGGTTAGGTTAAATTTTTGCCCTGTGTGCCAATAACTGACTTTGATGTGGTGCAATCTTGTTTAATCTAACTAACCAAGATTTCTAGCGTGTGGGTCTTGATGAACTATGTGATTGCTCAATCAGGTGCGAAAGGTGGATATGCTTGATGGGGTTTCTATCCTCCGATCTGAAAAGGTGAAGGATGAGCTGATATTGGATGGAAATGATATTGAGCTTGTTTCTCGGTCATGTGCTCTGATCAACCAGGTCTATATTTCCCTATCTCACTCTCCATGTATCTCTCTTATCAATTTCTCGCTTTCTCTACAAAATGCACGGAGACACTTGTATTATTGTTGTTGCTTTTAACATGGGAGTTGCATATGCTGAAGCCTTAATTTTGTTTATTTATCTTTCGACAGAAATGCCATGTGAAGAACAAGGATATCAGGAAGTTTCTTGATGGTATCTATGTTAGCGACAAGGGAACCATCCTTGAAGAGGAGTAAACTGTGTCTGTTATGTTTTAGTTTCTGGAAGTAGTTTAATTTCCTCATGGAACTGAAGTTATCCTTTTGTTGGAGTTGGCATATTTTATAAAGCTTGTTTGACGTCTGATCGATAATTTTGTGTTAAAAGGAATATTTCATTAGATTTTTTATTTTCTGTTGGACCTTATATATATATGGGGAACAAATTTTGTGCCTACCGCTTAATTATGGGATTTCTCGATGCTCGGTTATCCTAATTTTTCGCAATTCACAAGTGTAATGCTTGTAGGGTTTACGTATTTAACACAGATTTAGAAAAGGTATAACAGGTTAAGAAGGGAAATAATCTGATATAATAACTTTGTTATCAATTCATTCCAATATAATCACTTTATAAAACATAACCATAAATAATCATTGTTGCACTTTAAAGTACCTAATTGCCATCTATATAAATGCATTAGTATTGACCCTTCATCCCCTCAAAAATTCATTTTCTGAAACCCAACTTCTCCCAACTCCACTCTCTTTTCTCGCAATCTGTCAAATCTTGCCTCAATTCCATCTCGCTAGCCATCTTGACACTGTGCAATCCAGTTCTCTACCCATCCATCGTCATAACCTAGCTCTCCTCAAATTTGGAACTCTAGTTTTACCCTAGCCAAGTCGCCGCAACTCACGACCTCTGTTGTCGACCTCCACAGCGAAGCTACTGTTGCAACTCCACAGCCAAGACACAGTGGCGACCTCTGTCGTTCTCCACAGTGGTGAGTTCTGATATTGGTTTTGTACTTTGTCTCCTATAAGAAAATATATATTTTTGTTTTTTTATATATATATTTTTATTTTCATTTACTTACAAGAAATTGCTTTTGTTTATACAAATTACAATCCAAAATACAAATAACATATAAATTACAATCCAATTTCATCAAAACTCCAAAATACGAGGTTCTCAATATAGGTTCGTCTTTTAGGTGGCCCCAAATGACTAACTAGAAAACAAACTATGGTTCATAAATCAAAACAAACAGAAAATGTATTCGAGTATTTGACCACTGGCACATAAATAGATTGGGAAAACAGATTTTCCACCTGAACATAATTGGGGCCTCTCCCTTCTCCTTCAATTTCTCTGCATATTCTTGTACAAAAGAGTACATAAGACTGATCATTGCAAGCAAGAAAATTATTACAACAAGACACATGGATTGAACATGAAGTTAGAAGACCATGAACCACTAAGTCGCCAATGAAAGATCACTGTACAACATCATATAACAATGTGGCTAGTTGAATTTATGAAAGAATGGTATAAAAACAATGTTATATGTGAAAATTACCTTCCTCTTCTTTATAACAAGGTTAAGTGTATCCTCTAGTTGCATCTTCTTGTGTTTTATTGCTTTGTCCATAGCACCATCAGACTAATAACTGCAAACAATGCCAAATCAAATCCACAACAAATCCATTTCAGCAAACAATGCCAAATCCATAGAAAGCAGCCAAACAACACAAAGAAATTAAGGGATTGAGATGGGTTTTTAGTGGGGAATATGTACAAAAAAGAAATACCAAATACAAATACTGTCAGGTACAAGGAAGTTGGGTTTTTAGAGAGAAATTAAGGGATTGAGATGGATATATGAAGTAAATTCAATTTTCACAGCTACAAAAATCTCATTTGTTTTCTTTTCCCTCAGTTTTCTCAGCTATCAAACAAAGTGCAATAATTCAATGAAAATATTCAAAAAGACCAAATATAAAACAAAAAAGAGAGAGATGATAGCTAAATCCACAATTTCATGCCAAATCGAAGAGGAGCCGAGAGAGAGAGAGAGAGAGAGAGAGAGCTAGCTGAGATGAAGAAGTGAAAGTTGTGACGACAGCGATTGAGATAGCTGCACGGGGGCGACCTAATCGTATACGGTGGGGCTTTGTCTGAGAGAGAGAGAGAGAGAGAGAGAGGTTTGGGGCATAGAGAGAGAGGTTTGGCGCAGAGAGAGGATGATTGAAACCTGAGAGAGAGGTTTGGCTGAGAAATCTGGATTCGGGTGGTGCTCTATCTAAAGGAGAAACGAACGAAGATGATGAAATGAAATGGGGAAGGAAGAAAAAAACCCTAAGTCAAGTCGATCTGAATCTGATCATATACGGTGCTGATCCTGTGTGTGCACACCTATGGTAAGTTCATACACAGCCAATGAAAAACGGCCATGTGTTAAATATATATATATATATATATTAATTAGACCGTTCCGATTCAGATTGGACCAGTTCCTTGTGGTATAAAACCAAACTCGAAATCGATCTGAACTGGTCTGGTTCGGTTTTTGTCCCGATTTTTTACTTTTCTGGTCAACACGGTTTTCTCCAATTTTTTCCGATTTGGTTTGGTTTAGTTCTATTTTGCCGTTCCAATGCCCACCCCTAACCAAAACAAACCCAATAATATGAAATGAAACATAGCAAGCCTCCAAGTCAAATTCACAACATGCAAACATAACCA
This sequence comes from Prunus padus, assembly GCA_024362665.1. NCBI lineage: Eukaryota > Viridiplantae > Streptophyta > Magnoliopsida > Rosales > Rosaceae > Prunus > Prunus padus. The sequence continues at coordinate 632,441 of JANFAM010000017.1, read as the reverse complement.
AAGCCTCCAAGAATGATGATATGAATATTCTCTGCGAATTTGCAGAACAAACTCAATCAGACAAAAACATTATATGATATTTGAATTTTAAAAATAATTAGCTAATTAATTAACTAATCGGGTTTAATTTAAATCACAGAGACCAAGAGCCCCAAGGCCCAAGGCCCAAGGCCAATCTTTTGATTAATTAAATATATATTAATTGACCATTATACAAATAATTCTCACATATCATTGAATAAAAATAACACATATTTTTTTAAAAATAGTATAGCCGCCCGGTTATACTAGTTTCTTTTTTAATTTTCTTAAGAAATAGTATAGCCGTGCGCCTATACTCGTTTTCTCTAATTTTTTTAAAAAATAGTATAGCCGCACAGCTGTAATCTTTTGACATGAAGCGCATAGCCTTTTTTATATATAAATAGTATAGCCATGCGGCTATACTTTCCAAACAGAAAATTTAATCAGGGAAAGTTCACCGGCATAGATATGTGCCGACGAACATTCGTTTGGACAGAATTTTTTAAAAAAAATTTAAAAATATAAAATTAGCTTCTTTGCTTTTGTTTTTGGCCTACTTCTTTAATTTAATATATGTAATTAAGTAATATGTCACCTTTTTAAATTACTTTAATTAGTAATTATATTTTAATTATTATTTAATATAAAAAATTTAAAGAAAAAGTCCGAAAATAATTAATTTATATTTATTAAGCCTTTTGTGAAATCGTTTGGGTGTCTTATACATGTATGCACGTATTTCTCAAGTTTAATACACGTATTTTTTAAAAAAACTTCAATAAGACACACAAAATTCAAGTATTATACATATAATTCTCACATATTATTGAATAAAAATAATATATATCAAAAACATTATATGACATTTGAATTTTAAAAATAATAAGCTAATTAATTAACTAATTGGGTTAAATATAAATCACAGAGCCTAAGAGCCCCAAGGCCCAAGGCCAATCTTTTGATTAATTAAATATATATTAATTGACCATTATACACATAATTCTCACATATTATTGAATAGAAATAACACATATTTTTATAAAAAAAAGTTCCTAATTTTTTTGAAAAAAATAGTATAGCCGAGCAGCTATACTCGTTTTCTAATTTTTTAAAAATAGTATAGCCGCCCGGCTATACTAGTTTCTTTGAATCTTCTTAAGAAATAGTACCGCCGTGCGGCTAAACCCTTTTTCTATTTTTTTATTTCAAATAGTATAGCCGCACGACTGTAATCTTTTGAAATGTGGCGCACATCCTTTTTATATATATAAATAGTATAGCCGGACGTTGCTATACTATTCAAATAGCATATTTAATTCTCGAAATTTCGCCGGTAAAGATCTTTTCCGACGAAATTTTGTCGGGACAGGGTTTTTTTAAAAAAACAATTTTAAATATATAAAGTTAGTTTCTTTACTTTTTTTTCCTACTTCTTTAATTTAATATATATAATTAAGTAATGTGTTAGCCTTTCTGAATTACTTTAATTAGTAATTATATTTTAATTATTATTTAATATAAAAATTCAATGTAAAAGTCCACAAAATAATTAATTTCTATTTATTAAGTCTTTTGTGAAATTGTTTGGGTGTCTTATACACGTATGCACGTATTTCTCAAGTTTAATACACGTATTTTTAAAAAACTTCAATAAGACACACAAAATTCACGTATTATACATATAATTCTCACATATTATTGAATTCAATATATATATATATATATATTAAAAGCATTATATGATATTTGAATTTTAAAAATAATGAGCTAATTAATTAACTAATCGGATTTAATTTAAATCACAGAGCCTAAGAGCCCCAAGGCCCAAGGCCCAAGGCCCAAGGCCAATCTTTTGATTAATTAAATATATATTAATTAACCATTACACACATAATTCTCACATATTATTGAATGGAAATAACATAGATTTTTAAAATGGTACAGCCGTGCGGCTATACTCAGTTTTTCCTATTTGTTTTATAAAAGAAATAGTATAGCCGTTCAGCTATTTTTTTAAAAAAATAAGAAATAGTATAGCCGGCTATACTAGTTTCTTTTTGATCTTTTCTTAAGAAACAGTACAGCCATGCAGCTAAATCCTTTTTTATTTTTTATTTCAAATAGTATAGCCGCACGGCTGTACTCTTGTTGCATAGCCTTTTTATATATATAAATAGTATAGCCGGACGGCTATACTCTTCAAAAAGCATATTTAATTCTCGAAATTTCGCCGGTAAAGATCTTTTCCGATGAAATTTTGTCGGGACAAGGGGTTTTTAAAAAAAAAAATTTTAAATATATAAAGTTAGTTTCTTTACTCTATTTTTCCTACTTTTTAAATTTAATATATATAATTAAGTAATGTGTTAGCCTTTCTGAATTACTTTAATTAGTAATTATAATTTAATTATTATTTAATATAAAAATTCAATGTAAAAGTCCACAAAATAATTAATTTCTATTTATTAAGTCTTTTGTGAAATTGTTTGGGTGTCTTATACATATAATTCTCACATATTATTGAATTCAATATATATATATATATATTAAAAGCATTATATGATATTTGAATTTTAAAAAATAATGAGCTAATTAATTAACTAATCGGGTTTAATTTAAATCACAGAGCCCAAGACCTAAATATATTTTAATTAACCATTACACACATAATTCTCACATATTATTGAATGGAAATAACATAGATTTTTAAAAATGGTACAGCCGTGCGGCTATACTCAGTTTTTTCCTATTTGTTTTATAAAAGAAATAGTATAGCCGTTCGGCTATACTCTGTTTTAAAAAAAATAAGAAATAGTATAGCCGACCGGCTATACTAGTTTCCTTTTGAATCTTTTTAAGAAACAGTACAGCCGTGCGGCTAAACCCTTTTTTATTTTTTTATTTCAAATAGTATAGCCGCACGGCTGTACTCTTGTCGCATAGCCTTTTTATATATATAAATAGTATAGCCGGACGGCTATACTCTTCAAAAAGCATATTTAATTCTCGAAATTTCGCCGGTAAAGATCTTTTCCGACGAAATTTTGTCGGGACAGGGGTTTTAAAAAAACAATTTTAAATATATAAAGTTAGTTTCTTTACTCTTTTTTTCCTACTTTTTTAATTTAATATATGTAATTAAGTAATGTGTTAGCCTTTCTGAATTACTTTAATTAGTAATTATATTTTAATTATTATTTAATATAAAAAATTCAATGTAAAAGTCCACAAAATAATTAATTTCTATTTATTAAGTCTTTTGTGAAATCGTTTGGGTGTCTTATACCTATAATTCTCACATATTATTGAATTAAATATATATATATATATATATTAAAAGCATTATATGATATTTGAATTTTAAAAATAATGAGCTAATTAATTAACTAATCGGGTTTAATTTAAATCACAGAGCCCAAGACCTAAATATATATTAATTAACCATTACACACATAATTCTCACATATTATTGAATGGAAATAACATAGATTTTTAAAAATGGTACAGCCGTGCGGCTATACTCAGTTTTTTCCTATTTGTTTTATATAAGAAATAGTATAGCCGTTCGGCTATACTCTGTTTTTAAAAATAAGAAATAGTATAGCCGCCCGGCTATACTAGTTTCTTTTGAATCTTTTTAAGAAATAGGATAGCCGTGCGGCTATACCCCTTTTTAATTTTTTAATTTTTTTAATTTCAAATAGTATAGCCGCACGGCTGTACTCTTGTCGCATAGCCTTTTTATATATATAAATAGTATAGCCGCACGGCTATACTTTTCAAAAAGCATATTTGATTCCCCAAATTTCGCCGGTAAAGATCTTTGCCCACGAAATTTTGTCGGGACAGGGGTTTTTAAAAAAAAAAACAATTTTAAATATATAAAGTTAGTTTCTTTACTCTCTTTTTCCTACTTTTTTAATTTAATATATATAATTAAGTAATGTGTTAGCCTTTCTGAATTACTTTAATTAGTAATTATATTTTAATTATTATTTAATATAAAAAATTCAATGTAAAAGTCCACAAAATAATTAATTTCTATTTATTAAGTCTTTTGTGAAATTGTTTGGTTGTCTTATACCTATAATTCTCACATATAGGTATTGAATTCAATATATATATATTAAAAGCATTATATAATATTTGAATTTTAAAAAATAATGAGCTAATTAATTAAGCTAATCGGGTTTAATTTAAATCACAGAGCCAAGAGCCCCAAGGCCCTAGGCCAATCTTTTGATTAATTAACCATTGAACCAAGGTCTATACTCACAAGCCACTCAATTGGGCCACTTGCATAGCCAATCCAAATTATTTTATTTCCAATAGTAAGTCTTATAAAGATCTCCAAGGATTTCTAGTGTTCCAATGTGAGACTAATTTCAACTCAAACATGTTTCTCAAACATGTGGGACTGGACTGTTGATGAGAGTTCATCATAAGAACTTGGTTTCTCTAATTGGGTTTCTCTAATTGGGTTTCTCCAATTGCGTCATTTCACTGTGCTTTATTAGTATATATAAATTTGAGGGTGTTTTATTGAAGGGTCGAATCAATCATAAATTCATAATACCCATGATACCTTGCGGGTAAGAATTGAATATCTCACAAACTGGTGGTCCAAAGACTAATTGGCAGAGCAATAAGAGTATAAGGACATGACATGGACCCAAAACGGAACCCATCTCCATCATCCATGACTTGTTGCATGACTAAGATATGAGAGACTCGGAATCTGTCATATAATAATAATATCATTGGTAACAAATGATTCATCATTCCTCTTCTTCAGCTTCTGGATCAGGAGGATGTTGTAATCGAAAAATTATCTCTAACTTGTCTGCTTTCCTATCTTACCTGTATATGTGGCCACTATTTCTTGCCATTGTCGACTTCATTCTCAATCATAACTAATTAGTAACTAATTGCAGAATTTAATCAAACAAAGCTACAAATCTACTTGTCCCATATCAATACGTATTTATCCCCATCAGTACAACTCTGTAGCCATCCAAATCTTGTTGCTTTATAGGATTAAGCTTCCCCACCTCCCACCTCCTTCGATTATCAAAGCATTTCAAATCTTCAAAATATACTCATGGGTTGCTGCTTCAACTACAACTATGGCTTCATCTGGTTTTGTTATATTCTGGTGTTAATGGAACACACAGTTGTAGTTCATTCAGCTAGTGACAACAAGCACCGTATACATGGACCACTGGTTAACGTTACCAAGCATCTCTCTTTCCCAGATTTCAGCTTCTCCAAAAACCCCCGAGTTTTACAAGATGTAAAGCTTCTCGGCAGTGCCAAGCTCTCCGCATCAGCAGCCATCCAAATCCCTGATGATCACGATCAACCCCACCACAACGGCAATGATATTGATATTGATATTGATCATCTCAGACACCAAGCAGGCAGAGCCCTCTACTCTTCTCCCATCCGCCTCTTTGACCCTCACACCCAGTCCCCTGCTTCTTTCCAAACAACCTTCTCTTTTCAATTCCACAATGCTTCTTCTTCTTCTTCCAATTTCAGTGCTAATTCTTCTGATCATGGTGGCAGTGGCCTCACCTTCATCATTGTCCCTGACGAGTTCACCATTGGCAGGCCTGGCCCGTGGCTCGGCATGCTCAACGACGCTTGTCAGGATGATTACAAGGCAATAGCCGTCGAGTTCGACACGCGTCTCAATCCTGAGTTCGGAGACCCCAATGACAACCATGTGGGGATCAACCTCGGCACGATCGTCTCCACCAAAACAATCAACGCTTCCGATATTGGTGTCTTTCTCAACGACGGTTCAGTTCACAGAGCTTGGATTAGCTACGACAGCTCACACCGTTGGATGGAAATTCATTTAGGATCAGACGGCGGCAGCAATGGCACTCCTCCATCGAAGCCGATCTTCTCTGGCCCTCTTGATCTCTCACCCTTTCTCAACGAGTACATGTTCGTCGGATTCTCAGCTTCCACTGGCAACCATACCCAAATCCACAGAGTCCTCTCTTGGAATTTCAGCTCCACTAGCCAAGCTTTTCTTTGGATGCCTTCAGTGAAAACATGCGAGAGTAACATCATTGTGCATGGCAGAGCAGGTACCAAGAGCGCTGAGCCTCCAGGCACATTCTTAATCTTTATTGCTGTGCTGGTTTTGGTTCTGGCTGTTGTTCTCAGCGTATACTACAACAGCAGGCGCAAAAGTAGAGAAATATCAGACACTTCCATTGTGCTGCCAGAGAAGCAGCAGAGACCAAGGCCTCCCAACAAGCCTCGCTGCTTCACATTCTCCGAGCTTTCCTTGGCTACTCAATCCTTCAGCGAGTATGAACTTCTGGGTAGCGGCTCGAGAGGTGTGTACTATAGGGGAAAGCTTTTGAATGGATGTCAAGTGGCTGTGAAGCGGTTTTCTTCCCAGTTTTTGCACTCTCAAGGATTTGATAAGCGAAGGTTTTTGAAGGAAATAAAGGGCATTAGCCGGGTTAGGCATCCGAATTTGGTTCCGATCCGAGGTTGGTGTCAATATCAGAAAGAAACCATGGTTGTGTATGAGTTTTTCCCCAATGGGAGCCTTGACAAATGGCTGTTTGGGGTGGGTGTTCTTCCGTGGACTCGGCGGTTCAAGGTTGTGAAAGATGTGGCTGAGGCCCTCAGTTTCTTGCACTCCAATCAATTATCCCACAAGAACTTGAAAACAACTAGCGTCTTTCTTGACATCAGTTTCCGCGCAGTCCTTGGGGACTTTGGGTTTGTGCTATGTGGTGCAGAATCGAAAAGGTTCGAGTCAGCAGTGAGCCAAAGTGCGGATGTGTTCGAATTTGGGTTGTTTGTCTTGGAAGTGGTTGGTGGGAGGCAGAGACTGGAGCCAGAGTTGGGGCAATTGGAGGAGAGGGACTTGCTAGACTTTGCATGGAGAATGCACGAGATTGATGAAAAGGCAAGAGTAGTGGATAGCAGGATGGGCACAGTGATCAACTTGGAGCAAGCAATTAGAGTTATGCAAATTGGGTTGCTATGCACACTGAATGTGACCAAAGGGAGGCCTTGTATGGAGCAAGTGTTGGAGTTTCTTTGCACGGAGAGACCAATCCCCGAGTTGCCACTGAGTCGACCGGTTGCTCTGTTCCCTTACAACAGCACCGGCGCCCTTTGCACTGGTTATTCTTGTGCTCCTTTCAAATGAAGTTACAATTACTACTCTTTTGATTGAGGTTTGGATGTCGCCGCCTTTAATGGTCATGTTTGTATAATATATTGCAAATGTAAAAGCAATTAGCAAACATGTGCTGTGCTTCATTTCCTTCATGTAGCCAATGTATTTTTATAATGCATACGCAATATCAATTGTAGGTGTTAGTATCTTACCAATATTCTGAACAACTTTTAGTGAGATTCAGATTCGGATTTTGGTTCCTGCAAGCAAATGTCAATGTACAAATGGTGTTATAATTATACTTTTTTTGTTTTGGCAGAGTTGAGCTGCCATTTGCAATTCTATCTACGCAGTGCCCTTATTGGGGAGAAAACCTTCCCTGGCACAGGGATGCCGAGGTCAGCAAGACACCTCAGTATCCCACCACAATCATATGATGCACCTTATTGGAGGCCTCACGATTCACCATTGTTCTAAGCCAGAGGAGCTGCCTGCCACTAGGCCTGAAATGGAACCCATTGACACAACACAAGCATATCCCAACTTCAGATAAGCAGTGGTGAATTTGGAATGCTAACCAATACCAAACTTGATCGCTCTTCTTAATTTTCAAAGGGAAGCCGACAGAAAAAATGGACAAAATGTTAGGGTAAAAATGTTAGGGGTAATATTCCGGTAATAGTGATGGCCAAGCAAATTTTCGGGTAATAATGTTGGCCAAGGAAATTTTCAGGTAAAACCGCAATCAGTTAAGAAAAGAAGAAAAAGAAAAAAAAAGTACTTCTTGGAGAGCAAGAAAATAAGGAGATAGATTTGAACAAGGCCACGAGGGCTTCATAAAACCCTTCGCCTTTGTAAAACCCCCCCATTGAATTCTTACTAGCAGCAGAGAAATCCGAAAAAGAGAAAGAGAAAAGCCAAGAATATGAATATGTTTAAGCTCAATTCCCTCAACTCGTTGAGAGCTCTGAGGCATCTCCACCATTCTCAATCTGCCGGTGTAAGAGCCCTCACCACCTGTTCGTCATTAATCCTCAAACAGTCGAACCCACTTATTTCCCCTCCATCTTCCTCTCCGTTTGCCCCCTCACACAATCTGCTCGCCGTTCGAAACTACCGAAGCAGTCGCGATCTCAGGTAATTCCTACTCCTGCGCGTTTCTTCTTACAAGTAGTGGGTTGGTGGATTATTGGAAATATGAAATGACTTACAGATTTATTTTGGGTTTTATGTGTGCGTGCTTTTTAAGTTATGGTTTGGTGGTTTTTATACGATTTGAGTGAGAAATTTGGGGCTTTATGTGTAGGAACTATGAGATTACGCCTCCGACGAATTTTGGCATTCGGATTGTGCCTGAGAAGAAGGCCTTTGTTATTGAGCGGTTCGGAAAGTACGTCAGGACTCTGGATTCTGGTATCCATTTCTTGATTCCCTTTGTGGATAGAATCGCTTATGTGCATTCCTTGAAAGAAGAGGTCATCAATGTTCCTGACCAGTCCGCTATCACTAAAGACAATGTCGCCCTTATGATTGATGGTGTGCTTTACATCAGGGTAATATCACATTCTTGAATCGGATTTGTGTGCCTTAGTATGTATATTTCTTTAGTGGGTTACACAGAGCTTTGTTTTCTCTTGTGTATGTGCAGATTATGGATCCTATGCTGGCCTCCTATGGGGTTGACAATCCTATCAATGCAGCTATTCAGCTTGCACAGACTACTATGCGTATTGCAATTGGGAAAATGACTCTTGACAAGACATTTGAGGAAAGAGAATCCCTCAATGATGAGATAGTGGTATGTTTATCTTCTCTTTTGCTTCTGATAACTATGAAGATTAAGAATCTGGCGTCTTCTTTAGAGCCATAGTTTTGGTTTGAGTCCCTGCTAAGAAGCTTTTGTCCTGCATTTTGATGATATTTATGTGTTAATTTTCTGGTAATAAGCAAATGTCTGATGAGGGGCATGCCTTAAGATTGCATACCCGTGTCTTTAAACGTGGTTACATCAGCTTTGATTAAGTTCTATTTTCTTTGTAAGTTAGCATATTAGGTTAAGAAATATGTTGAGCGGGCATCATTTTGCAGACAGGGCTCAACAAGGCTGCTACAGCGTGGGGCTTGGAGTGCCTCCGATATGAAATAAGTAAGAGACCTCTTTTGCTAGTGTTTCATCAGATACTCTTTATTATCTTTATCAAATTGTATTATCATTTTTAAATGCTTGACTGTTCATACTTGTTTAGAGGACATAACTCCTCCTCGTGCGGTGAGGGAAGCTATGGAGATGCAAGCAGAAGCAGAACGCAAAAAGAGAGCTCAAATTCTTGAGTCTGAAGGTAAGGAACTCAATGTTCATTTTATATTGTAAGCATATGTGCGAGGTGAAATTCTGTTGTTAACCTTTTCGTGTGTGCTTCTTTAAAGTGTAGTATTTTGAGTCACACTTTTAGGTAGAATATGCATTGGCAGAAACTAATGTTTCTGATCTTTCACAGGAGAAAGACAGGCCAACATAAACATTGCAGACGGCAAGAAGAGTGCTATAATATTAGCAGCCGAAGGTAGTTGCAATCCCAGTAGTGTGCAAAGTTGTGGATTAATTTGATGTTGATGTTCCTTTAGTTTTGATGTTGATGTTCCTTTAGTTGAATAGATATCCATTTGTTATTTGTCCCATTGACTTTTTCATTCTTCTTCATTTCATTCTTTTACAGGAGAAGCACAGTCCATCCTTGCTAAAGCAAATGCAACATCCCGAGGAATTACCCTTGTGTCAAAGACTCTGAAGGAAAGTGGGGGTGCAGAGGTGAGGTTCTTCAATCTCCTTCATTGTGCTTGTAGTATTCTCAATAAAGTTTTGGGGATTCCAGAAAGGTGGTGCTAAATTGTTGGTTCCTAAATTGTTTGTTTTGGCAATATGCACATAGTTGGTTGGTACTTGTTTTCTTAGTCCATTCAGGCTCCAACACATGTCACTCATTCCAAATGAACACATTCTTATTTTGCTTATTTTTCATATAAAAATGCAACATCATATGGTTTCCCATCGTGCACCTTGTCAAATAGGGTTACTATTAATTGGGAAGTTGAAAGAATATTGCTACATTACGGGGTCTGTAGCTTAGTTTGTTGGGATTTTGTGGAAGGTGATGCATTATTTTCTCTAACCCCTCACATTTCACCTATCTGTGATCTACTGTTTGTCCTTAATGTAGATATTTAACTGCATGATGTTGCTTCTTCTTCTTCTTCCCCAACCCTCTGACCCACTGTTCTTTCCTTCATCCCTCATATCAAATATCTAACTGGATGCCATCCACGTACTCTAGTGTCTAATAGGCCAAAGCTTCTAAATCCTTAACTCTATTTGATTGTAAAATGAAAAAAAGTAAAAAAAAAGTGAGTTCTATAGGTTGTTGCAGGATGTGTGGGTGTTAATGTGGATGAGTTGCCATGTTGATGTTATTATAATGTATTAAATTGTTCAAGTATCAGTAAATCTGAAAGGGGTCCAGTTCTTCCTTAGCATCTTCTAGAGCCAAGAATAGTTTTTCCTTATAAGCAAGGATCATATAGACTTGTCTTCCGTGATGCTGGCATGTGGCGTACAGCTTTTATGAAAATCTTGTATCATCTGTGCTCTGTTTGTTTGTGTGGAGGAAGGAACTAATATTATGGTCTGATTTGCAGGCAGCTGCCTTGAAAATTGCTGAGCAGTATGTCGAAGCCTTTGGTAATATTGCCAAACAGGTGAGAGCAGAACCATCTGACTATGCTGTATCTAATGATGCTCAACTGATTAATTAAATAGTTTTTTTCTCTTCTTTTTATTGAAATTTTTGCAGGGCACAACAGTGTTGCTTCCTAGTGCTTCAAATAATCCTGCTAGCATGATTTCTCAAGCACTAACAATCTACAAAAGCTTGGTTAACAATCCTTCCACTATTGGAACAATTGGAGGCACGAAAGGTGATACTTCCTCAGAAGGATGGGAGCATGGGATTCGACTGATTGAGGAAACAGTTGATGAACATAATGATGCAAAGGAACCAGGGTTTTCGCTTCAAAACCGCAAGAAAGGAGCATAGAGTTGACTTGTTTCAGTTGTTTGCACAATTAAACCACTTTTGGGGTTCTTATACACCAGACCAGAGACTCTTTCATTGTAGGATGGATGCTTTGCTTTTGTTCTTTTAGCCTAAAGGTAGGCTGCGATGCGACCACTTAATATGAGCTGTGATTAAACAATGAGTGTCAAATCTTTGCAATGAGAATGACAGATGCCAAATCATATCAAGGAACTGAAATTTTTTGGGTTGGAACTTGGAACTGGTTATTTTCCGTTGTCATTGTTCTTTCATCTAATTTCTCATAGTGGTGAACGTTCTGTGGATTAATTACAAATGAGCCAGGTTTTTGCTTTTCATTTGCTATATATGTAGACTAGTGAACCAACTGTCTGAAGGCCCTTTTTTGCTCTTGATGGGCTTCGGCCCCTTTTTATACAAGTATTAAGATGGATGGGGTTTCTGCCTAACAGATTTAAAAATCAATAGTTTATCTTTGGGCCAGCTAACTGACTCATAAAAAGTTGTAAATTGTAATTGGAATGACATTTTCTTTAATTTTTCATATATATGTTTTGTCTGCTCTTGTTGTAGTTGGAGGCTAGCCAGGACACGAGCCAGCCGGGTCCTGGTGGTGTTGTTTTGTTTTCATCTTAGGAGTTGCTTCCAGAAATTACATTACATCCAACCCAAGTGAGCTTATGTTGTCAAATGTTTTTCCACAAACAAACAAAAACGACTGACTTCTTACCAGAACGATAATTGATGAATCTAGTCGTACATTTCTTTTCAATGTTAAAAGAAGTCTCCAATTTGAATTTTTCTTCTTCATCGATAAAAAGAAGAAGAAAAAAGAAGAAAAATGATGATCACTGATAACTCGTGGGTGATAATGACATATTTAAATGCCTTAACATCACCATGTGTTGTTGTGATCGTAGCAAAATATGACTTTTTCTGTTAAGATCCATGAATGAGAGCTTCCTTTGCTGAAAGCAGAACCATATAAAGAAAGGTGAGCCAAACAAGTTGAAAACAACAAGGCAACTTAATTAAGGGTATGGTTTTCTTCATTAAGTATTTTTTTGCATTGCGGATGCCAGAAATCCAACTGGTGTGAATTTTTTGCCTAAAAAAATTGCAAAAAAAATTGAATTAATATTATTCACTTTCCACAACAAATCTTCATACAAATTCTTCTCATTCAAATATTTTTCACTTTTCACACCAAATATTTTTCTCCTTAGGGATTTTTTAAAAATACCAAAAAATTCAGAATTTTTTTATTTTATTTTATAAATAGCTACCAATATTATTCACTTTCCACAATAAATCTTCATACAAATTCTTCTCCTTCAAATATTTTTCACTTTCCACACCAAATATTTTTCTCCTTCACTAAATTTCATTTGTGTCAAAAAATAAATGGCCTCTAACATTGAAGCAAGAGGCACGTGGACAACCGTTGAATATATTTTGTTGTGTGAGTGTTGGGTCAAAGTTGGCCATTGCCCAATCACGGGCAATGAGATGAACTTCTCTCATATGTGGAGAAAAATTCATGGAGAATTTTGTGAAAGATCAAGTTTGACTCGGACGAAAAATGGTCTTGGCTAGTAGGTGGAAAATTTTGAATAAAGAGTTAAGGAAATGGAGAGATGTATTGGCAAAAGCGAGGAAATAATTCGAAGCGGTGAAAATCTTGGCGACGAGGTAACAAATTTCTAATTGTTGTTTATTCAATTTAATCTTCTTATAAATATTTTCTTGGATTTCCAATTATATTTTTTTAATAGATTCTTCAAGCACAAATGTGGTTTTGTGCCATTGGCCAAGATAATAAAAGATTCAAAAATCACAAAGGTTGGGACATTGTGAAGAATTATTCGAAATTCACAACACGTGGGTTTGTTCAGTTGTGTGAAGAAACCATTACACATGGCTCCTCAAGTGAACAATGCCCGCAATCGATTCATGTGGTGTGTTACGTGGAGGAAATAATAACACGATTACGTCATCCAAAGGTCCATCACGTCGTGATGCGATGGAACCGCCTCCGCAAATGATTGAGTCGTCTTTGTACTCGATTGTGTCCGACTATGATGATCGGGAGTATTTAAATTGTATGATGAGTGAGTAGGTATTTCAAATTGTATGATGAGTGAGATGTGAATTTTTCAATAAATATGGACACGCCAAGAATCGAAAATCTTATACTAAAATTTTATCCGAAAATCTTATTTGAAAATTTTATCCGAAATTTGATATGAGAATTTTATAATAAATAATGACATGTGGCAACCGAAAATCTTATCAAAATTAATCGTTTAAGTATAAAAAATAGAAAATAAATTTAAATGAATAGTAATTATCATTGCCCTTGCCTATAGGTGGAAACAAAAAGATAAGGATCGCCATTATTCACATAAATAGTGATAAACATTGCCTTGCTCTTACCTTTTTTTTTTTTTTGAAAATCTTATCTTACCTTTTCCTTGCCCTTTGGGGTGGAAGTGCTCTTAGATACCATGCTATGCCATTGCCAGTGAATCTTTAACATACTATGCTATGTCATCTAATAATTATAAGGCTTAATATCACAAAACGTCCCTAAAATTTACAAAACTATCAGTTGCATCCTTAATATTTTTGTGTCATTCTTGGTTTCGAGGTTAGTATGTGTAATCACGAATGGTCATAGTTAGGTTCGTCAAAAACTCAGTTAGTTCTGACGCGTATATATATATATATATATATATATATATCACAAAACATCCTCTGATTCACGCATATCAAAATGCAAATTTTTTTCATTTAAAATTCATAAATTTTTGCTTTCTTTTAAATATATATTGTATTTTAAATACATGACACTATATTTTTGAAGATGTGGCTCACATATATCTTGTCAACAGTAACTAAGGCTTTTTAAAAAATAATTTAAAATTAAAAAAACCATTTATAAAAGGATTTTAACCTTAAGGACCATTTATGAACCTTAAACCCTTAGTTTTTTTTCATTTTTAAATTATTTTTAAAAAGCTCTACATTAGTTTGTTGATGTTGCGTATATGTGGGCGCATCTCGATAATATAGTCGCGTGTATTTAAAATCTGATATATATATTTTTAAATAATTTAAAATTCATAAAATTTAAAAATGAAAACATAAATGTTATGAATTTTAAATGAAAAAAATAAAAAAATTTCGTAGGGATCGTTTGTGATAAGTCGTGAACCTCATTGGATGTTTTATGATATATATATACGCGCGTCAGTAACGGAGTTTTTAACGAACCTAACCAACGGGCGACCATTCGTGATCATATATACTAACCTCGGCGAAATGAATGACACAAAAATATTAAGGATGCAATCCGATATGGTTTGTAAATTTTAGAGACGTTTTGTGATATAAAGCCTAATTATAAATATACAAGAAAATATATTTTGGACGTGCTGCCAGTGGAGTGGTGGTGGTCTCTCTCTGGACTGGCCTGGCGTGGCTTGTTATTTAAGCGGGTCCACATAGGAATTAAAATCCAAGATTCTATTCCACTTTTATAACAAAACAAAACAACTGAAACTGATTGAGATTGACTTATTAATTTATTTGTTTTATTATTATGCAGATTCATCCCCGTCGTCCCGGTGGGATCATGGATTTATATGTCGACCTTTCTCAGTCTTTCTCACACCCCGCTCGATTCTGGAAAGGAAGCAAGCCTGGAATCCAAAATTATCATTTGCAATGCAATTCAATTTGTCTCCTCCAAATCCCCATTTCCAAATTCGTTGTTATTTTTTTGACCTTTTGCAATTCATCATCGACCTATATCTTGTCAACTTAAATCAAGGCTACCATCAATTCAATACATAGCATGTGCCTGTCAGAATCAGAGAGAGCCCCAGCAACCCCTCCCTCTTTGCTCGTAAATTCAGTCTTTTCTAGTTTCCAGTTTCCAGTTTCCACACTCCACTCGGACTCTGCATTCAAAACAAGACCCGTGTCATCCTTTTGGCCTCCCCAACTCAGAGCCTCAACCCCTCATCCCCAAATTCCCTTCTGTCTCTTTTGTCCCGAATACAGTCTCGAGCTTTCCCATCCCCTCCAAAAGGAAGAGACTTTTCATTTTCAGCAAACACAAAAATCATTAAAATAGTCAAAGTCATTATCTTGGCTTGATGGGTTTCGAAGGAGCTGAAGAATCAGGAGGCACTGAGGTGCCCCAATCGAGATTCAGGTACAACTCCCCTTTTGTTCAAGTGAGCCTTATTGGGTTGGTCTGTTTTTGCTGCCCAGGCATGTACAATGCCCTCGCAGGCATGGGTGGTGGTGGCCAGGTTGACCCAACAGCCTCCAACAACGCCTCCACCGCCCTCTTCACCACCTTCGCCGTCTTCAGCATCCTCGGCGGTGGCATCTACAACATCCTTGGCCCTCGCCTCACTCTCCTCTCAGCCTGCTCCACCTATGCCCTCTACGCTGGCTCATTCTTGTACTACAATCACCACAAGCACCAGGCTTTCGCCATTGTCGCCGGAGCAATCCTTGGAGTCGGTGCAGGCCTGCTTTGGGCTGGCCAAGGTGCCATCATGACCTCCTATCCCCCGGCTAATCGGAAAGGGACATATATTTCCATTTTCTGGAGTATCTTCAACATGGGCGGTGTCATTGGAGGCCTAATTCCCTTCGTTCTTAATTACAATAGAAGCGAGGCAGCTTCTGTTAATGATGCTACTTATATTGGGTTCATGGTTTTCATGACTGTGGGGACTCTTTTATCCCTGGCCATTTTGCCGCCTAGCAAGGTTGTTCGTGATGATGGGACTAAGTGTACCAACATTCAGTACTCTAGTGTTTCAACTGAGGTTGTTGAGATTGCCAAGCTGTTTGGAAATTGGAAGATGCTTCTTATAATCCCTGCTGCTTGGTACGGCAACTTCTTTTACACCTACCAGTTCAACAATGTCAATCAGGTTATGTTTAATTTGAGGACTAGAGGATTGAACAATGTGTTTTATTGGGGAGCGGAGATTTTGGGGACGGTTGGGATTGGATACATAATGGATTTCAGTTTCAAGAGTAGGAGGACACGGGGTTTTGCTGGCATTACAGTGGTTAGTATTGTTGGCACTGCAATTTGGGTTGGTGGGCTTGTCAACCAGCTAACCTACTCTCGCGGTGATTTGCCAGAGAAGTTGGATTTTAAGGACTCTGGTTCGGATTTTGCCGGACCGTTCGTCTTGTATTTCAGTTTTGGCTTGCTGGATGCCATGTTTGCGAGCATGGTTTACTGGGTTATTGGAACCTTGGCTAATGACTCTGAGACCCTAAGCAGGTAGCACAGATGATGGATCAGATCAGATAATAGAATATGCCTTATTGCTCAAGTTTTTAATATCTCAATGATTTTTGTGCACATGATTAATTGAATAGTGATAGAATAAATTGACTGTTTAGAGGCTAACATATAATCAAAGTTTGTGATTCTTAACAACTTTTGTGCATGTGTATTGCAGATATGCTGGATTCTATAAGGGAATACAGAGTGCTGGGGCAGCTGTTGCTTGGCAAGTTGATACACACAACGTGTCCTTCCTCTCCCAATTGGTTACGAATTGGTCGCTCGCTACCGTGAGCTATCCGTTGTTGATGGTTCTGGTCTTGCTGGCTGTGAAGGATGAGAGTAAGGCTGATCTAGAGGAAATTACCAAGGAGAAGGAGGCCGCTCCTTCATTTGCTGAACCTGCCTCGGAAAAGTGATAACAATGGGTGAGCTTAGAGTTAAACAATATGGGTAGTGTTGTAAATGGATGAGTTGGTGGATGATCACCATACCTCTTAGTATTCCACATTTTGGATTTTATGTAACCTATGCACTAAATATTTGTAATTAGTGCTTGTAACCTATAGGTATATTGTAAATGATGTTATTCAATCTCCTATCTTGTAAGCCTATAAGTAGGTGGCTTTACCAAAAATGAAATGTGAAAGAGAAGTTTTATTTATATAAATAGTACTACTTTATTGTCTTTGTGAATTATTTATTTATATTATTTGGACCAGAAGTTCCATATTAAGCAATTAGTTGAAATTAAAAGTTTTATTATACATATTTGAAATACAAAATTTAATTTGAGATTATAAAAATATGAAATATTTGCAATGACATACTTAATTCAAAACCTGAAGTTTTGATTACACATTTTAATCAAAACCTAAAGTTTTGGATATTTACTTTGTATTTTGAACTAGTAGTTATGGATTTTGAAATTTTAAGTTCACAAAGAATGTTTTAAGTATATTATATTAACCAAAAGCTCAATGATATATATATATATATATATATTCTTCTATTTTTCATGGATATCCTAAAAGTGGATATTCTTATATAAACAAATAAGAAAGAAAATAGAGATCCAAGTAGGATTGTAATGTGGAAGAGCATAAATGAATAAATTTATCCTTTCATATTCCAGGTGCTCCAGCAGTAGCAATATGGAAAATATGACATGTTTCAATTGTTGGTAAATAAAAAGTCTTTATTATGCATTCACAAATTTCATATGATTGAGTCTATTATTTCCTGAAGAAATATAAGCATACATAATTCCCTGAAGCGAATGTAAGCTCTATATCATTTTCGGAAACAAATGTCACTTACACATTATTCCGGAAGTAAAATATTTTTTAAGTTAAATAGTATAAAGGGAGGGTCTTGTATGACAAAGCCTCCAAGCATTATTATATTTATTGTTAGTGAAACAACACGCAACTATTTGAGTTGAAAATTATTTTTGAATTTAATTACCACTCATTTTGGTAAATATCATTCAACATAAATTGTTAAAGCTGTCAATTTACCTTTATGATGTTTTAGAAACAAAGTATGATCCGAGTTACTCTGTACATACCCAAACTTCCTCATAGATGCAGCAAACCACCAGTGTCAATTATCCAAGTATTGGAGCCAAGACCTGGAATAGAGTCAGAAACATACGAATTTGCAGAAGCAGCAGCAATAACAGCAACAATGGAGTTATCACCCATGATTGCAGCAGAAACTCAATAGATCACGATAGAGTATATAACGGAACACAGCAGAGACATAAATATGGCAGATGCACGAAGATAGGAATGGCACGGACACTACAACACAACACACAAACCCAGGAAGGCACACACGGCATATGTAGAAAAGTATATATACATATATATGGGGCTAGAACACAGGTGGGCACAACACACAGGTCACCAGAAAAGTTGGCTCTGATGCCAAATTAAACAATATGGGTAGAATATTTTCAGATTGTATTCCAGTCTCCGAAATGAGGTATTTATAATACAATGTTACAAACCCTAGTAGAGTTATGCTAGGAAATAAGATAAAGTCCTAATTACATAATATCTATACAAAAGGAAATAAATAAAATTCTAATTGACTAGGAAGTAAATCTCCCAATTATACTAAGATCTCGCTAACACTTAGCAGATCAATTTAGTCATAATTTATTGGAATTGTCTTTTCCATTTGCTTGGGCATTTAAAGTTTCTATCACGCTCACCCATGTTGGAATCATCACAATTGTGTAATTGATATATCATGTTAATTGTTCAGTATTCTACATATTAATCAAAATTAGTGTTCTGTTGAATGTCTGCTTCTTTTCCTGCTTAGTAATGATAAAAGTCTTCTCAGTGGAAGACTCTTTATAGATCAAAAGGAACCATCTTGTTCAATTATGTAACAGAAACGGTGCTAGAAAATATCGATTTTCATAAGGGAATACAGAGTGGTGGGGCAGCTGTTTGTAGAATTGATGCTAAAATGAGTGAAAATAGCCTAACCTTCCCTACTTATTCATTCACCGATCAAGTATATATTTGGGAGGCTGTCTGTCAATAGTGAAAAGTTAGTAATCTGTGGCCCCATCTCCATGAGATTTCTGATTTGTTCTTGTATTTATCCATGTAATGTAAGAGTAATGCAAATTCCATGCAAAGATTGTAGCTATTATTTATTTGAGTCACAGAAATCCAATTTTGAATTCTGAGCATATGATGTATTTTTGCCAAATTCTGCAGGAAAGAAATGATGGTCCTAAATTCTAATCAAATATATTTTGCATCACACATATCATTCTTAAAACTCCAATAAACGACTACGAGGCATATAGCATAGATAACTTAGCGCACATACATGATTAATAGTTATGGGATATAAGTAAAATAGGATTTTCACTATTTGTGGTTATGGAGTCCCAAAAATTCAGATACAAAGTGCACCAATATATCCATCAATGCTATGGTGTAGTGCAGGGCTCTGTTGCATTTTATGGCTCTTTTTTGGGAGATACATTAATTAGTAGCTAGATTTAGATTGGAAGCGCAATGGATCAAACAGTGAGAATAGGCGCAGGAGCTGCCTTTGGTTTGTCTTGAACATCCTCCTCCTTTTTGGCCTTGGGTTTGATGTCTGCAGCAGGCTCCTCCTCCTTGGCCTTGGGTTTGATGATGTCTGCAGCAGGCTGCTCCTCCTCTTTGGCCTTTGGTTTGATCTCTTGAGCCTCCAGTTCTTTCTCTTCGGTCTCCTTAGCAGCCTCAACAAGATTGACCTCTGCTAGTTGCTTGGCAGCAACTTCAACTTGATCACCTACTTTTTCCTCTTTTGGGTTCTGAGTTGCTACCACCTGAGCCTCAGACGCAGCAGCAGGAACAACAACAGGTGCGGCTTCCTCCTCCTCCTCCTTTGGCTCTGAGAGATCTACCAGAGGTGCTTCTGCTTCTACATTGGTGGTGTTGGTGGTGTCCACCGCCTCTTGATTAGCTGCAGCGTTGGTACTATCAGTAGTCGTTTCGGCGTCACGGTCTGCTTTCTCAGGGCTGGTGGACTCAGTTGGGAGAGCCTCAGGGCGGGCGGTGTCGAACTCCTTTGGTTTGCTCGCACAGCCTCCCATGATTTTTTTATCAAGTATGGGACGAATGAGCGAGTCTTTGGAGTTCTTCTGAGGAAGCTCTCTTTTGTATTTATCAACTTTTTGTTGTTGTTTGTTGGAGGAGGAGGGGAGGGCGCTGTTGAGGCTGAGGGAAGAATTTACGACAAGATGGGTTCATATAGTGGAAGAATGGGTCCTATGTTTAGGAGAAACTGTTGGTCTCAATTTCTCAACTCACTGGATCGGCCTGTCAAAACCTGCATTTTGCACCCATTCTAATTTCTATATAAATATGCCCTGACCTTTTCAAATCCCACAGCTCACCTTTGTTCCTCCCTCCGCCTTTCTTGCTCTCCCTCTACAGAGACATGCGCTTCCAGTTAGTTTTTACAGTTGCTCCTGTCCCCATTTCATGGCTGCCCCAACACCATGTGTCGCTTGTTCCACCATTCTAGACTTGACCAAAAAGTAACCCAAATCAAGAAAATAGAAAGAATAAATATTATTAAGGGAAAAGAAAAAAACATGAAACAAACAACTATGGGCTGGCTGGCGGCATACGGGCCCATGCTACAATGCCTTTCAAGCCTAGCTGGGCTGAACCATAATTTTACTAACACCACAACAGCATGGGACTATAATTTTGAAATGCCCTGCTGGTTGAGTTGGACTTATTTAGGTCATGGGCTACATATGAAGGTGATAAACTGAGTTAGGAATAAACTGGGCCGTGAGTTAAAGTGACTTGGAAAATTTTGTTAAAAAAGAAATAACAAATGTGTGATGGGCTAAGCCCGCAATTTCTATAATGAAGGGATACAATATAGCAGTTGAATAATAATATTTTCATTGATCGGCTACTATTAAGGACACCCTCACTATCAGCCCTCGTTAACCTATGTTAGACAAAAAATTGAATGTTTCCTTGGCCTATTAGTCTAAGTAATGGTGTTTAATTTTTCTTTCCATAACTTGAGAAAATAATTGCAACCCATGATTGTAGGTTTTCTTTGGTAAGTATTGTAAGTAATTTGCAATTGGTTTTCTTTGAGGCCCTCCATTAGGACTCGCAGGTATTATTATTTCGTTGGGTGGTAAAGTTCCTTGCGTGTTTTTGGAAAAGTAATCCATCAAATCAAGATTCAAGACACATAATAGTTGTAATTTATTTAGGAAAATATCAAAGACACTAATGTATTATCTCTCTAATAGAACGTATGATCCATTGTATTGATCGGCTCCATCCAAATCAAGATTCAAGACACGTAATAGTTGTAATGATCTATTAAAAACAGATTTACTGAAAAAAGACGAGCACACAAACTCAAAGTGGAAGGCAATGGCTGTCCCCATATTCCGGCCGAATTCAGCGTTCAGTGTCAAAATCTATTTGACGCAGAAACGACACCGTCTCGCAAGATCGAAGGCACTATTGACCCAATAAGGTATTACGCGTCAAACAAGTGTCTCATCTTCGTCCCCTTGGTTCAACCCTCAAAATTAGGGATGAACTCCAAGGCCTATTTTTTTCCTACAGCAATGAGGATATATTGATTAAGTAGTCAATGAACAACATTTCCATGGTAAACTCAGATTTCGGGGCATCATAAACCAATCTAATCTAACCTAACCTAACCTGATTTGGAGAACCAATCTCTCAAATTTGGGGAAGGTTCAGGGAAGAAGAAGGATTTGGAGCTCAGAAATTAAATGGTTTTCTCTCAATTTTCTTGAATTTGGGGAAGATTTTAGGAGAGGGTTGGGTTAGCTTCCCCAACAATTCCATAACATCAACTACATAAGAATAAAAAGGCGAGCTTTGCTTTTCTTTCTCATCAACAAACAAGAAAGAAAAGAAAAAGCTCGCCTTTACTTCAAATTCAAACGATAATGGAGCCTCAGTTCGCAAAATCACCAATCCCTCTCATCCTCCTAATTCTCTTCCCCATCTTCATCCTCTGTTCATTCCCCACCGTACGATCCGAGCATGAATCTACCATCATCCGACTGCCCTCGGATTCCCAATCAGCCGATCGATGTGGCGCGACTCCGACGTCGTCACCCCAGTCCCGCCTCATGTGCCCCGTCAATTGCTTTCGACCCGACCCGGTTTGCGGCGTGGACGGTGTGACCTACTGGTGTGGGTGCCAGGAAGCTCAATGTGCTGGGGTGAAAGTGGCCAAGCTAGGGTTTTGTGAGGTGGGTAATGGGGGTTCTGCCCCTCTCTCCGCTCAAGCCCTCCTTTTGGTTCACATTGTGTGGCTGATCGTCCTTGGCTTCTCGGTTTTGTTCGGCCTTTTCTGAATTATGGGTCTGGACTGATGATTCATTTTGAATTGATTTTGTTGGAGGTCAAGCTCTAATTTTTTGTAATCTAGTCAAGCCGCCACTGGGTTACGACGACAACAGCGACAGGCGTTTGTGCAAGAAAGACTTGAAATCTTTTTGTCATCTTTTTTCATTAGGTTATCTTTGTATGGTAACACCCTCTCTTACTGACTGCTGTCAATGTCATGACCAGTAGTAAGTAATAGAGGAGGACAGACACGCGTTTGGTCTTTGTCTCTTGTAATATAAACAGCCTCCACATTACTTCTTCCTTTTCGATTTTATAATCTGTGTGTCTATGATTCAGATTTTGTCATGTGCTGCGTTTGCGTATATATCTGTTAATGTGATTGAGGTTATAAAGACAAGACTTAAAGTAAAACAAGACCAAATCATCAATTAACAACTACATACAATTGTAAAGAGAATTGTCAAGAACAGAGAGACCTGGTGCAAGGTTAACGACGACCCCAGCAGCTGCATAGTTCTTCTCTATCTGGACGTGCATCAAATCACAAGCCCAAAAAGAACCCAACAATTCCACAAGTAGAGAACCAAGACGATGAAACTTGATGGTTAGGCCAGCGTCTAATCATCTCGACAGTTAGAACATTCCTATAACCCAGAATGGCACCACAATCAGAAATCCAAAATCCACTGCAATCTCTAAGCGAACTACCATAACCATTAAAATCGCGAGAGCCTCTCCTACGTCCATCATAAGCACTTAACTTCATCCAATTTTAAGGCAAAACAATATTTGCAAAGACTTGTACCTCAAGACAAGAGGGTAGTAAGAGGAGGGTAAACAATATTTCTTTTGAGCAATGACGAGAGAGAAGCCCTGACAACCAAACCGAAGGCTGCTTTTTTATACAATCAATCAAGACTGCTTTTCCAGTTTCTTCTTTTTTACTTGCACATCAAGGCTTTGGTTCGACCCGTAAAGAAAAATCAAGCCCTTGGTCTGGCTTTGATGGGGGGGGCCTGAATTTTGCTTGCATATCAAGGTATAAGCCCAGTTCTGACATTTAAACCGGGCCGTTAAGTTATTTGGAGCCCATTATAAGACCAGTCAGCCCATAATCTAAAATACGGCTAGTCGGGAGCTACACGCCACACGTTGCCTAGCTTTGCCTCAGTTGCCTGGTCGTCATCATCAGCATCATGGCGGCCTGAGGCTAAAAGCCGAGAAATTGAACCCGCCAGTTGTGACCGTTGGTAACGGAACCCAGAGACTTTTGAGAAATGCTTTCTTGCGCACTTTATGGAGTTGGCAACCCCATCGTCTCCCTCTTTCCCACTCCTCTTGCTACTCGTACAAAGTTCAGCGACCGTGCTAATTTCCTCAAACGCTCCTCAATCTCCTCGGCTAATTACCAGTCCCACAAAATATCACAGGCACACTACGACAGTCTTAGGGTTTTGGAATGGGACAAGCTCTGCGATTCCGTTGCCTCCTTTGCTCGTACTTCCTTAGGCCGCGAAGCCACTAAGGTACTCCTCCAACAAGTTCTTCTTCTTCTTTCTTCTTCAATTGTTTTGTATTGACCTTGGTTCTGCTGCTGCTGGTGTAATACTGCAATACATAGGCACAGCTATGGTATTTGAATCAGACATACGAAGAAAGCCTCAGACTTTTGGACGAAACCAATGCGGCCGTAGAAATGCGCAAGCACGGTGCTTGCTCTCTGGATTTCAGCGGCCTCAATGTCGTTTTGGTAATCATCTAAGTTAATATCATTCCTTTCATGAAAATTTGATGACTTTGCCCACTGCCCACCTAACGTTTTGCTTTGTTGTGTTTGAAGGTGCAATCTGCCATACAACATGCTCGGAGGAGTTCACCACTGGATGGGAACGAAGCGTTGGCTGTTGCGGCGCTGCTACAGTGCGCAGAGGTTTTACAGAGTAATCTTAAAGTTGCAATCAAGGAAGATGCAGATTGGTACACACGTTTTATGCCTCTTTCACAAGTGGTAAACACAACATTGAGATTTAAACAAACTACTACCAATTGTTATTTGTTAGCATACAATTTAAATGCATTTGAATCTACTTTTAACTGTTTTGTGCAGATAATGGGTTTTGTCATTAACCGATCACTCGTTAAGCAGATACAGCAAGTTATAGAGGAAGATGGCAGTGTTAAAGACTCTGCGGTTTGTTTCTGACTGTGCTAGTCTGTATTTATTGTTTTCTTTCCCCTTCTAATAAATCTTTGCGTTTCTTCTTTGTGCTTCAATAGAAGTCTTTAGTTAACGTTATCTGATTGATTGTTTTTAAAATGTTCTATCTGTTTTCCCTGGATTCTTGTCTCACTCAAAACTTGTATTCCCTGTTTTAGAGTCCTACTCTTAAACGATTACGCAATCAAGTTCGGACACTTGAGGGAAAGGTAAATTCCTACTTTTTATTTTGTTTATGATCACGTCCTGTGTACATTTAAACAGACCATGAATTGCTTGGTAATATAGTGACCCTATCCTTGGTGGGTTTGAGTTGTGTGCCTTCTTGGTGGGTTTTACTTTTACATGTTAGAGAAGCATGTCCTAAATCCTATCACTTTAGGAGTTCTTTGGTACTTTAAAGTACCTCACCCAAACGCACTGTAAATGTTTCTCTAACATGTACTCTCATGCTTATTTCAAACGTAAACTGATAGCTTACAAATAGGCTATGGTTTTGAAATTATCATTTCTCTTCTTTCTGATTCACAACTTATTCTTACAACCGCTTGCTCCTCCTGTTCAGATAAATCAGTTAATGAACAGCCTAATTAGGGATGACAGTGAAACACCCTCTCTGGTAAGAAGCTCAAGTTCAGAGATGTATTTTGTAGAATCTTCAAGATGATTTTCTAATTATTATACTGTCATTCGTTCAGGAAGTGAGTAATGTTGATGGCAGGTGGTGTATAAAATCCAGTGCTAGCGAACTGACAAGTTTTAAGGGTCTGCTATTGCCCAGGTGTGGCTCTGAGCATGCAAAGAACTCTTCATTTATTTTTTATAGGTCTTAACCAATTGGTGTGGCCCTCTCTCTCACTCACTCACTCTGGATCTCAGTTGTTGATTATTTCAATCCTGAAAGTGATATAATGTTATAGTAGTTCAGGCATTGGAAGCATCGTTGAGCCATTATCTGCTATCCCTCTAAATGATGAGTTGCAACGGACAAGGGCTCTAGTATCAGAAGCTGAGGCAGAAGTTCTCTTAACGTTAACAGAAAAGGTTTGTGGCTTTATGTGGTTATAACTATTTTTATTCTGGCTATATAATCTTTTCCTTTTCTTGGAAAAAAAAATTACATTTATGTTGTGGTTTACTGTACAGATGCAAATGGATCTTGATAACATTGAACAACTATCAAACAGTATAATCCAACTGGATGTGGTAGGTTGCTGCCACCACTCTCTCTCTCTCTCTCTCTCTCTCTCTCTCTTCAAACACACACACACACACACACACATCTTATTCTTCAATGGGACTTATTACCTTCTAAAGAAACAAAAATAAGAAAAGAATACCTTTTTGTACATTAATAGGAGTGGTGTCACACAATTCTGAATCATTACTCAAGTTTGAAACACATTCCAACTGTATGACCATATTTGGATGGATTTGCTTTCTGAATGCCCTTGTGGTGCTACTTTGTCTGCTTGTTTTAGTTGGCAATTCCTTAGTTTGGGCTGTTAACTTGTAGGTCAATGCCCGAGCAACTTATGGTCTAGCATTTGGAGGAACATGTCCCAATCTATTTCGACCAGGAGGGCTTGGCTCTTTCACTTCTGATACCTACTTATCAGGGAACAAACATCCACAACAATCCGATCCCTCAAAGAATGAATGGGTGTTGTATCTGCCGAAGGCTTATCATCCTCTACTACTTCACCAGCATAGACAAAATTTACAGAAGGCCAGGAAAGATTTAAAAATTGCCACTATGGTACTTATGCAATATCCATAACCTGGTGCCACTTTTTTATTATTAGTTTTAGTCTTATTCCAGCTCCTGAATAATGGTTCAGGATATACAATTAATTTAAATCGACGTTATTTTACTATATTCTTTTAATAGAGTGGTCATCTACTCCTTGCACAAGAGGAATTGCATTGAGGTGATTGCCACTTCTCGACAGTCATTGTGTTCTTCTCAAATATGAATCGTTGCACATATAGCTTACCTCTTGACATATGTCTTTATATACAGTTCTTTGGTTACTTTATCTTTTGGTTATTTTCCTTTTTCTTATTAGGAAATCAAAAGAAAACTGCAAGGAGAGTATGTTACACAGAAAGCAGGAAAAAATATAGATATTTCATCCTTAGAGTTGAAGGTAAATTTTTTTTTGGTAGGTTGATTATTCATAATATCAGGTGATAATAAATTCTTATCTCTTAGTATTCAGACATTCTATTTTTTTTTGTTATACATGTTTTTAAGGTTATTTTACCTCTGTTTGGCAGGCTATAGAACTGGAACAGGTTAAACCAATTCCAGTTGATTTTTACATAGCTCAAAAAACTCGAGTTTTGGTTATCACTGGCCCTAATACGGGGGGTAAAACCATTTGCCTAAAGACCATAGGATTGGCAGCTATGATGGCAAAATCAGGTTTATCTGATATCTCTCAATTCTTTCAGTCATCCTTTAAGCTCATGGAGTTTTACCAGTAGTCTTACAAGCATACAGATATTTCTGATGTAATTTAATTATTCTATTTTATTAGTCCTTATTTGGATAGGAAGCACTCATGTAGTGTAATCGTCATAATTTTTCTTATCAATATGAGGTTCTTAGCACATACACTTCCTCTCAGCTTGCTCTACAAGAGACTAGAGAATATTCAGGGACTGAAGAATTAATCACAAATGCAATTCATCAAGTTGCGTGGCTTGTGACCCCCTTTTTCTAAATATTGCAGGCCTTCATGTTTTGTGTTCTGAATCAGTACAAATCCCTTGGTTTGATTCAGTTTTTGCTGACATTGGCGATGAACAATCCCTGACCCAATCGCTTTCCACCTTTTCCGGCCACATAAAACATATAAGTGTAAGAAAAATAGCTATTTTGGAAAGTGTTTCTACTTTGGTTTTAATAAAGTTTGTACCATAAACATGACCAAGTACAAATGTAGAATAGTTAAAAACTTGATTGACTACAAGAATTTGGGTGAAAATCTTTAACGTGTACTTTTATGATATGAAACATTCAACCAGTATCTTTACTGCATATTGCAGGACATCCAGTCACAGTCAACAAGTCATTCACTCGTGCTACTGGATGAGGTGTGGTCAAATTGGCTTTTCTGGAATATGATATGTAACAAATTGTTACCAGAAAAGAAAAGGAAATAAAAATTAATACAGGTATCAACTCCTTTTGTTTTTGTAGGTTGGTGCAGGAACAAATCCCCACGAAGGAGCAGCACTGGGGATGTCTCTATTGGAATCTTTTGCTGAAACTGGTGCTTTGTTGACAATTGCTACAACACATCATGGGGAACTCAAAACCCTGAAATACAGGTATTTGGCATACAAGTTAAAGATGCAACTAATGAATTACTACAGTTCAATTGTTTAATACATCGAGTCTGGAAAAATAAGTGGTTGTTGTCAGACATTTGGTCAAAGGTGTTCTGCATGTGGTTTATTGAAGCCAAGTTTGCCCCATCTTCCTACTTGAAAAATCTATGAGCCCATAGAATATCTACCCTGCTATTAAGTCTTGTTTTGTGTTGATGACCTTTGACAGCAATGACGCCTTTGAAAATGCATGTATGGAGTTTGATGATGTGAAGTTAAAGCCAACTTACAGGATTCTCTGGGGAGTACCAGGTCTTCATTCTGACAAACGACTTTAACTTTTGTTTTGCTTTTTTCTTTTTAAATATTTTCTCCTGAAGAGAGAGGAAGGGAAGATCCATAATACATGCATCTCCATATGCAATTGAGTAACTGGTCTCTTTTCTGTTAGTATGTAATTTACTAGTGTGTAAAAATTTATTTAAAACACTTTTTCTCAAGCAACTAGTAGTCATTTGGTCTTCCAATCTGTTGTTATATTATATAATTATATTACTGCATAATGACTCAAGGAGTGATATTTATGCTGCAGGGCGTTCAAACGCAATCAATATAGCTGAAAGGTTAGGACTACCTGGTAAAGTAATAGATAATGCCCGCGAACTATATGGTGCAGCTAGTGCAGGGATAGATGAGGTAACATGCATAGCTTTTATTGCTGTTATGGTTAATTAATATATATAGACGTTCTTTGGATGGTTGTACATAGTCATGCATAAAAATGCATGTGTTTATTCCAATGGCAGGTCATAATTGATATGGAACGGTTAAAGCAGGACTTTCAAAAGCTTTTATATGAAGGACAGCATCATCTGATGTGAGATTTTTCTGCCCAGTTTAGATAATTCTGATGTGAACTTACTCTTAAAGTCTTCGACTAAGGAAGAAATTTGTTAAAAACAGAAAATAACATGAAAATGAGGGATAGCATAACTTAAATTTTAGGGCATCCAAGTTGATAAAATAAAATCCATGCAGAGGTTTTGGTAATAATCAATGCTATCTGTTAACAAAGTCAAGTCATGCTGCATAAATCAATCTATGGCTACAGATGGTGCATCTATATCTGCTCATGCTTGTACTTGTAGGCTCTCAAGAGAGTCGTATGAGAAACTGTTGGTTGCCAAAAGGAAGATTATGGAACATAGTAATGATCAAAGACTTTGGAACATGAGAGAAATATCTGAGGCTGCTGCAATGGCTCGTTCTATCCTTCACAAAAAAGTAAGACAGCACCGTGCATCTCTGGTTCAACCTTTGCAGCCTACTTTAACGCATAAAAGCGAGCACAAATTGGAAACTAACAGTCAACGCACAACTGATGATAAACATCAAATGGAAAAAAGGAGTGCATCCTTTTTATCATCATCAGGTATTGACTGACAAACCAATGAAAACTTTTGAGACTCTCAAATCTCTTTCACAATCTGGCTGAGTTTTCAACTAAGAATGTCTTTCACCATGTATTTCAGAGAATTTTGAGCTTCCCAAGGTTGGCAATGTGGTGTTTGTTTCTTCCCTTGGTAAGAAAGCGACAGTTTTAAAAGTGGAGCCTTCTAAAGAAGAAATAGTGGTTCAAGCTGGAAACATGAAGTTGAAATTGAAACTAGACGACATTAAGATGTGACTCTCAAGAATAGTTGCATGTGAATGCCATCCACAATGACAATGGAAAGGATTTTTGCTTGCGCAATTGCACTTTAATGAGTAAGCATTTGTCTTTTGGTTTTTATTTCATATCAAGCATGATTTGTTTCCATAGCAACTCTTGTTTCTGACCTGCAGTGCATTCCATCAGAACGAACTTAACAATGAACAAGATTGAGGGGTGAAACACTGAGTATTAAAATGAAAAGCTTCATGGAAGTATTTGGGCAGCTCAACACTCCAATCAAGCATGCTAATATTAGGCGCACTATAATAAGTTGAAAATGCAGACATCTTGAAGATACGAAGAAATGGTGGGAGATACATCTTTTACTTTATTGTTTCATCGAATGACAGATTATGTAAACAGCATCCTGAGTAATATGAGATGTAATTGCTTCTTTTGATTTTACATGATTCTATCCTCCTCTGCTGTTATGTTCTTATGAGAATATTTACTATCACTGGCACTTGAAGTTTCCATTAGCTGGAGAAGCTACTAGGACTCCCTGTCGCTGGCAGGATGGCTGAAGATGAAATGCTCTTTGAGGAGAAGAAAAAAGAAAAAGAAGCTAAGCACAGACTACAGTTGGTGTTTGTTTAATGTACTTTCGACGGTCAAATCAGAGGTTAAAGACAGCCAAGCCAAGACAGAGGGACAGAGAGATCACAAATATCTTGGAACTCAATTCGTTGAAACATGGCCCAACTTTTAAATGTCATGATCGAATGGATCATGGATGGGACATGAAACTGAAAGATCTCTTTGTGAGGCATCTGTATAAGTTATAACTGTCTTGCATCCCCTTGCTTACGTTTCTTCCCTTTAGTTTTAGGTAGCATCTGGATGACGCCACTATACATCTTGTTTTTTTGTTGTTTGTTTTTGGTTTTTGGCTTTTGGCTGGGGAGGGAGGGCGGGCGGGCGGGGGCGGCTATATGTTATGAATCATGAACGTTTCACAACCACCTTGTCAATGTCACATGCTTCACGAGTAAAACTACTCCAAAGTTTTAATTTTGTGCTTTAACTTTTGTTTCTTCCATCAAAAGGAAAAGGAAAGGGGAAGAAGAAAAGCCTTTTTGTCTGTATTGATTTAATAGTAATATCAACGATGAAGCTTGTTTTTGAGTGACTAGGATATTTCAAGAATAAACCTACCTCAACTCAGCATGATCTTGTTTAGACCAAATGATTTCATTGCATCGACCCACCCAAGATTCCTTACTAACTAGAATAAAAGACGATAAGGCAGCAAGCAACAGATTCATTCCCTTCAGCCTTCATCTATCTCTATCTCTCACATTATACAATGCCAAAATCCATCCAGTAAACTAAAGATTATAACAGACCAGCAGAGCAGAGCATAGCATAGCATTCCCTAATGGTACTTTTATTTCAAGTGTTGTGTTGTTACATCAACTTATTGTGCAATTCAATTCAACTTGTATTGAATCTGAACCGCTCTTTGGTTCAATACTTGTAGGCTAGCTTAGCAAGTTTCGTTACTATTCTTTTCTCTGCTAATGATGTTGTAATATGCTAATTAAAATGCTAATGATGTTGTAATTGATAAACCTAACCCAGACTTGACGAGATCTACTGCTGCTAAGTCTCATCTGTGTTTATTATTATCTGTTATATGTATCTTGTATAGGCTAAGACATGCCTATGCCTTGTTCCTCATCCTTGTTAAGGCCGTTGTGCTCCTCCTCATCGTCAGCAACCCCAACAACCCATCCAAACTGAAAGTTGACATCCAGGAAATAGAGCATGCTGACCAAAACAAAGCAGGACACGAACATGGGAATGGGTCCAAAGATCCACAGAAACAGAGGGAAAGAGAAGTAGAAGGCACGGAGGCCCAAGGACCAGAAATAGCTGCCTCTGTTGACAGTGTTGGCAACATACTCTGTTGTGAGATAATGATGCTTGTGATGCGGTGACATCTTTTTCAAGGGGGCATTGATGAGAATGCTCGCGTGGCTGTAGTATCTTATGGACTGCACATTGAACAGGAAAGCCACCAAGAAACAGACCAATATGGCAAAGAACTTGATGGAAAACGCGTGCTCGCTTCTGTCTCCGAATACGAAAAACGCCGTTCGATCCTTGCTGCCACTTGTCATCAACACGGCAATGAGAGAACTGAGCATAATGGCCGTCGAGGCCAAAAGGGTCGATGCCATTATGTTGTTTCGCAGTGTCTGCACCGCAAGAACACCATTCTTTGGCGCATCCTGCATTTCATGCATGCCCAGATGCAAATTGGTCAATAAAGTTTTACTCTTTACTTTATATCAATCAATCATTCCTGTTGGTTCTTAAAAACAAAAATCAAAGATTAATGATAGGCGGGTGCATAACAGACATCATTTTGAATCATCGAGATCAGATCGATAGATCATTCATTCATGCAATAATATATGAACAGGAAGGAAGACACATATATATATGAAAAGAAGTGAAGTGATGGTGTGTGTTGGGTTGGGTTGGGTTTTACCTCCATCATAGCGTAGACCCAGAAGCGGCGGTTGATGGAATTGATGCCGATGATGGTATTATTTGGTTGCATTATAATTCGATAGAGAAGCCAAAGGTGGTATGCCACCATTACTAGGAGGCCTGCCGGTACCAAAATGCAATCAAGAACTCTTTCCTGCATTTTTAATAATCAAAAGAAACAGAAAAAAGAAAGCCCTCTTTTAGTTTTCTTCTTCTTCTTCTTCTTCAATGGAGGTTCAAAGAGAAAGGTAAGAAAAAAGGGAGAGTCCAAGTGTAATACGGGTGTGGTTGTGTTCTGTTGTGTAGTTGTGTGGAGTGAGTGATTCATGTGAATAAAAAGGAGAAAAATGAGGTGGGTTTTTATAAGGCCCTCCTTGGGGGAGGGGTATGTATAATGTATAATGTATGTATCTTCTTAACAGCCAGCCAGCTACACATGACATCATGGATGGAGGAGATGGAGCCCTTAAAATGCGATTCATACGTGGAATGGAAATATAGAATTTTAGACGCACTGGGTTGAGCTTGAGCTTCAGCCACGCCCGCCCACCACTAAAACAACATCAGAGTCAGACTCAGACAGACTACTCTCTCTTTTTGTTAATTAATTGCCAGTTGGCCTTTGAATTTAATCAGGCTTAGCAAATACAATTTACAAAGCAAACTGCCTCTCTGCCACTCTGCCATTTGCCGCCCACCTTCAACAACAACATCAGTGGCTTAATGGAAAACAACCTCTGTATGTTCTCATCATTATCTTCCTCTCCCACATTGCGGAGTGCAGACTTTGGTTGCGGCTACAACTTTCATACGAAAATTCACAAAACATATCTATCTTTCTATCTATGTGCTATCTATCTAATTCGTTTACAAGAAAACATTGATCACCACCCACCCACCAACCCACTTTGAGTTTTAGCATGTGAACTAATATACATGTATATTTGAAAAATATTACAGAGCCGTACGCTACACCACTTTGGACAAAGCTCATGTCATGCAAATATGCACACATGCCTAATAATAATAATAAGCCAAGAGGTGATGTCTAACTTCCAATTAGGCCCGCCCTTATGTCATTTATAAACTTAAAGTTAAATTAAATGTCATCAAATGCCAAATCCACATGGCTGATATATTATATATTCGGCTTCTCCGAGGATCATATGGCTAAAGCTTCTCCATGGGTGAGGAATAGAATGATATTATCTTATGTGCCAGCAAAGTCTAGTCTACTGGAAAAGGACGTTGACTTGCAAATCCTCATGAAATCAGTTGTGTGTGAGAAATCAACTCCATATAGTTTAGACTACTGCTTGTAGTAGGTCTAGGTCCCAACAATAACATCAATTGATGCTTTGGAATGAAAAGTTTCTAAAGGTATCAATCATTCACACAAAAATTGATTCTAAGGTAGCTAATTAGTTAAAAGATTCCTCCATATACCATGAGTGCTGCTGAGTCACATAGTGCCCTTGTAACCTAACGACTCATAATTTATCTGAAATATTATAATCGTTACCATTTGCATTTCTTGCACACACATAACATAAACATAAAACTATTTTTACTTGCTATATAGAAAAATAAGTCATCGCTTGTTGGATAGTTATACAAAATGAATTTTGCTACTTGCTTGATCGTCATCACAATACACGTACTTGTCATACTTGTCCCCTCCACTAGTAAATAACACAAACCCGACAGCACAAGCGCATATTCCCCAAGAAACTAGATATATAGCCAAATCAAATACTTACTCTGCCTAATCCACCACTTGATTTTACATCCACATAACCTTTCACACCTATTTAGAAGCAAATTTGATGTTCCTGGAAGCCTCCTCTCCTTTCAGCTTTCCTAACTTTTCAGGATTCCACACGAGCCACAGATTTGGCTGGATAATAGACACCAAACACCAATGGAGACGGGGAAGGAAGGCTCACCAAATTCCTGCAACATGTTGAACAAGAATGAGTTCGGGTTTTAATAAAAGGAGACATAAACATCTACTTTATGCCTTACTGAAAATGCTACAGATCAACTCCTCCATTTTAAAGAGTTCCATTCCTTTGCAGATACACAGTAAGAACCCCCTCTATGAAAATCCCAACAGCCATTGCTGACTGCTGATTGTGATCTATAACACCAGAAGCTCGTTATTACCAAGCAATAACAAGGCTTCAATAAACAACCAAAATATACTTTTTCCATGATAGCCCATATATTAAAAATAATAATAATAAGATATAGGAACAGCAGGACTTGCCATCTGAATAAGTATGTCACACCAAATGCGGTAGAACGTTAGTGCTCCAGGCCTTTGATCTTGTCAAGATAGTTCTGCATTTTTTGAGTATCTTGAGCTGAAAGATTAGATCCAACCGCAATCTTGTGCTGCTCAAATTTTAGTTCATCACACTTCAAGGCAGCTTTTTTACA
The DNA here is from genome assembly GCA_024362665.1 of Prunus padus. NCBI lineage: Eukaryota > Viridiplantae > Streptophyta > Magnoliopsida > Rosales > Rosaceae > Prunus > Prunus padus. Next base: position 597,741 of record JANFAM010000017.1, on the reverse strand, counting down.
AGCTTTGATGCTTCCTGATACAAAGCAAAAGAAAAGGGAACTGAAATGACTTTCTTTGACAGATGAAAAACTTGGGAAGACAATAACGATGTGTCTTTGTTTTGACAGTAACTTTAGATTACAGTAGCTTGAGTCTTTCGCAATGATAATGATGATATTCTATAAGAAATGCACATTATGGTGTAAAACATATGTGACCTCTTAAGATGTCTCAAACAATGTTTGAAATAGAATTGTGCTTCCTTCTAAGGAAATAGTAATTCGCGAATCACCATCAAAGTTAAGCACAATATTTCTCTTTCGGCCAACAATCAAGCACAATGATCAAATAACGAAAACCCAACAGTCAAAAACTTCCACATTTAAAAATGAAACCTTGTTACATCTAAATCGCCAAAAAAAAAACCCTCTGCTTTAATTATACCTTACTTGTTCTTAAAACTATGCAAGCCAAAGCCATTTTGGAGGAAAATAAAAGGCATCATCAGCATAAGAGTTACTCTGTTGCAATTCTTGAACTCACCACTTAGGTCCAACAAATTAAATAGCACCGGGCAACCTGCAATACTCCTGACCATGGTAACTGCAGACCATACTTTTTGATATTCCTCCCTTGAAGCTCTAATGATACAAAGCCTTGTAATGTCATTTACATACTTCACTGCACAAATATTGGCTCAACAAAATTTAGACAGGCCATTCTACTCAAAATTAGTTGCAAACGTCCATATAACAAAGAAGGAAACAATAATTATTGGGAACCATGATTTACCTAGGAATGATCCAAACGATGAAGCCAGGCCACACTTCCCAAAATTTTCAAGAATGCTGTCTTTGATAGCGTTTGTAACATTATATGAGGTAATTATAACAGGATCTTTTCTCACCAGCTCTCTATTAGGATCCAAGATAACCTCCAATACCATATACCTGTTCTTAAATCCCACCATGATCCTTTACCTGTTTACAACACAACATTGGATTTATCAAATATTATGAATTCCAGAGGAAAATATCGTACGAGAAGCTAACCTAAACTGTGTTTTGAAATCAAATTCAACAAACAAGGAAATTTAAGGTGAAAGGGGCACTAGAACCCAATACGGAATAAGGATTGACAAATCAACAAAATCCAAAAATTATTTTTAAAAAATTATGAAGTACTGATTTCGTTCAGAATCCTGAAAACACACAGGTACTAGAAAACCTGATACGGAATGATAAGTCAACAAAACCCAAAACTTAAAATAGAAAGTTCAGATTTTGTCAAGAATCGTGAAAAAACAAAGGGCAGACTTTTTAAAAGAAAAATCCAAATTTATGATCAAAAGTTACTGAAAATCCTGATAATACATATCGATCATATACCTAAACAAAATTACACGATATTCATCATATAGTATCAATCAGATTAGCACACAGTAATACATATGAAGCATCTACAACAACGATTAGAGTAAAATATGTTTCTCAGTTCGAGCAAACCTAAAAAATTTCACGAGAATTGGATTGAATTATATCAAAGAACTGATCCATTATAAAGACGGAAATAAAACACAGTCATTGACAAAGCTGATGTTTTTCCGATTCAGATTCTTACAAAGTTCACGACTTGCAACAAAAAATAAATAATTTGAAGCAGAAAAAGAGATGGGCAGACCTAGAAGTTGAGTCTGAGACAGAGAGTTGAGAGCATAGATGAGTTACGCGCGTGGATTTGAAAACCCTAACCCTAGCAATCAGGGAGGACTAAAGAGCGAAGGCAATGGAAGCAAGTCGGGTTGAGAAAGTGGTTCCGGGTCAAAACTGGCAGCCCAAGGATAACTGGGCCGAGACTGAAAAGCTAATTTGGGCCTTAGAAATCAGAGGCCCAGCGAAAATGACGGCGACGTGGCAAATGGTGGTACGTTTAAAAAGTCATAGAGAGAGAGAGAGGGAGAGCGTTTGAATAGTTAAATGAGCGAGAGAGACCGTTGGGGGGGGACCGGGGACACGTGACAGTTCGAGTCACACTCTCTCCGACCGCGGGATTCAGATTTTTATTATTTTAAATTTAATTATGAAAGAGAAATAGAAAAATAGAAAATTTACTTGGATTATCCACATTTGTAGGTGAACCCTTTAAAAAGTCAAGTCCACTCGGGAATCGGGTCTTTTTTAATAGGAAAAAAATGTAGGGGGACGAATTTCACCCGCAATTTACCTGAAATTTCACTCGTATTTCATTTGGCATTTTGGCGCTTTTTGAGTTTGGGTCTAGGTTGGGTTGGGCTTTTGGATTGTTGTATCCAAACACTGTAACTACAATCTCCTCTCCCTCTCAATTCAACGTCAACTACCCCTCCTACCCCTTACCTCACTTTGTCTCTCCTCTTTATCTATAAATACCCACCCCCTCGTCTCACGTTTTCTTTGTTAGCTTGTTAAGCATTTTGGATAACTAGAGAAAGTTTGAGTCTTTGAGAGAGAGAGAGAGAGAGAGAGAGAGAGAAGGTGAGGAGTAGGTGGTGCTGTTGCTGTTGCTGGGTTGCGTAAAAGCACAACGCGTGTTCTTGTTTTTAACTTTTGGGAGCACAAGTAAGTCATTCTCTTCTTCTTCTTGTTTCTTTTCTCCTATTTTTCTTTGTAAATTTAATTTTGTTGTTGTTTCAGATAGTTCTTTGCATGTGTTAGGAATGATCGTGTAAATGAAAATATAAACGTTGTTTCTTGATTTTAGAGGAATAAAATTGTATAATTTTATATCCCACATTCATACATGTATCAGATCTGATGAAGAAAGTTATTTGTTGGCTTCATATGGGCCATGATAAGTGTTGCTGTGATTTGAGGATGCTACAGCGCTCTTTTTTCCAAATAAAAATATTTTCTTTTGAGCAGCCTGGTTCTAAAAGACAAAAGAAATATAGAAAAGATGTATGTGGGACCTTGTTTGTCGGGAAAACGTTGTTAAGCAGCATGTTTTTAAAATAATTTAAATGTGAGGATTTGATGTGATGTGAAAATATATGCGTGAGCAATGTTGTACAGTTTGATTAGAGATCCGGGATATATATATATATATATATCTCTATAAACAGAGTGTTCCTGAAATTGAACAGTCAGGACTTTGTAGAAATTTCATTCAAGCATTTAGTTATTAAACAGATTCCATATGAAGTCTGGGGAACGAATTTCTACGTTGTGTTGGCATCTGTAGAACCTTTAGAGGCAAAGGCCTCAGAGAGTGGAATCTGTTCAATTGACCTTATTAGCTCATCAATTCGCAGTTGCAATGGAGGTGGATGGCAAATCTGTGGTAGCAGGACCTACGAATGTTATTTTTCTGTCGACTATTTTGGGCCGAGATGGGTCAACGCCTGTTCACAAATGTGACTGGAAATGCCAGAACGAGCATGTCTGCGCGAATATGTATTGCTGCAAGCTAACTGGAGTCACTCACATCTGTGACAAAAACTGTGACCAGAGGATCCTGTATGATAACCATAGTTCCCTTTGTCGAGCAAGCGGAAAGATTTTCCCCCTTACACCAACAGAGGAACAGGCTGTGAGAGGGGTCCGGAGGAAGCTTGAGTCAGAGAACTCTTCTGCGGACGGTTGTTCTTCTAAACGCAGACGGGATGCCCAGTTCCATCCTTCTCCTTTCGAGAGATCATTCTCTACAGTCAGGCTGATCTGCAGCAAAGTTGGAGATGGCAAGGATATGAGCTAGAGTTATAAGATAAATGAAAAACTTTTATTGCTTATCTTTATCTTGTTCCTTTGAAACCTTTCCTTATTTTTCATTCGTGAACGTACATGGATGATGAACTTGATGAGTACTTAAGTGGCGGACCTAATGTGTCCTACCCGTCTGTAGGAACAATCTATATTTGTAGTCCTGTTTACTGCAATTTAACTCCTTCATTAGCTTGACTTAAACAAGGAATGTCAATTCGGGGTTGGTCAGGGGTTGTTTAACTGCTTATGAATCTTGGATTTATGTTTCTTCTTGCTAACCTTACTGCTTCATATGTGAGCTATATTCAGTACAGGGTGCTCTCAAGTCGTTTGTACGACTTGTGTCATGAATTAGCTGTGACTTTGTTATCTTATCCCATTAATTCTTTTGCCTTATTAGGAACATATTCTTATTGATTTTTCGCATTACATAATGGTTGTACTGCAGAAGTGTAATTAATTATATGTAATAATAAGTGGTTCCCTTGGTTACTTCTTTATTTGGATCTGTACTATCTTTGATTTTTGTTTACTGCCGGTGCGTGCAGCATAGGTTGTTGAGTTACTCTGCCTAGTTTGGTACAGGTTACACAGGAATGATCTGATTTTCACACCTTTGATCTATTTTCATCATCGTACTTTGTTATTTACTTATTTATTTTTGCTTTGGTTATTTGGGAATATGGATCTGAAGTTAGTGTCAATTTTGCAGGGCTTGAAGCATGTGCTATCGAGGAGACATTAAATATACTTGTTAATAATGAACAATGTCTTATATTTAGAAATTTTCTGGTATGGCTTCTTATTTATTTTGTCTTTCGTTTTCTCATGTAGGTTATTGTATCACTTATTGGAGAACAAAGCTACTCAAGGTGATGCTGACGTGTTTACCTGGCTGTCCTAAACATGTCATGTAGAAATGATTGCACATCAAAGAGACATGTTAGGTGAGTCAAGCTTTCAAATTCAAGTTTGAATTTACCCATGCTAGCTACGTGCACAATATGATACAACTTCTTCAATATGGTAATTCATTGATCCTTTCTGTCTGCCTTATTGGTGGGGAAAACAGAGCACTTTCTGCTCAGCCATCAACGCAAGTTGCGCAAATATTCAGTTGCTTTAGAGCTCACACTATGTCCATATGATCTTATGCTGGTGGTTGGTGCCCATCTTTTTCCGTGGCAGGTGCAAATAAGTTGTGCTGCCCATGGCCTATTTGGTTCGTTAATATTTTCCATGGAAGGCTCCTTTTGAGCCAGCATGACTGAAAGTCACTGGGCTAAGCACGCAATTTAGGGTCAAATTTGGCTGATAAGGTAGAAAGTGCATTGAAAGTTGTAACTAGGCTATTCCATGTTACTGTATTAGGTCAGTTAATTTAGTTTTAAGTACTGTTAAATTCAAACCCTTCTTATTCTAGAGGATTTTCGAATCTCTTAATATGGTGGAAAGCCCTCTCATCTGTTGTAAATTTTTTAGTGATGCCAAGATATGCCAAATGGCATCAGTTTGTACACATTATGATTGACTCAGTTTATGAGTAGTAATTTCCTCTTCATTTTCCATCCATCCATCCATTGGATAATTAATTAGTCAAAATGCTTGTGTTTCCTGTTGCTTGTTCTTTACTTTGATTCTGTTAATTCACATTATGGTATCCACACAACACAAAGCTGTATTTAAATGTTGTTGCTGAATTTAAATTAATACTACCTGCCCGCAGCATTTACTATTTAGCAAAGAGTGCTATTAAATGAACCTTAAAATTAACTGAGTACACTTTATGATCAAAGTACCCCCAAATATTTTAATCAAAATGTAAAATTAACTAAATATACTCCATTGAACTATCAAAAATACCTCTGGTACATCCTAATACTTGTAGCATTACTTTACAATTGACTTTCAATTTTTGTTGATAATAATATCAATTTGTTCAAAGTAGCCAGAGAAAAACTTGAAGTTGATGCTGTGAAAAAGGATATTGTTAAGGGTTTATGCCAACAAAATAAAAAACAGTAATTAGTGAAACAGCTCTTTCAAAAATGGGAAGTCTCTACATGAACACGGTGAGGATTTCGGTTAAATTTGTAGAAAAGCAAGATCAGGAACAGAACCTCATGCTCAGCTCTATGTCCTGAATGTATCAAGATACAGAAATTAAGAAAATAGAATTTTAAAAAGACAAAGCTGAGCATAGAACTGAGAATGAGGTTCTCAGCTGAGCAACAGAATTTTTATTTTTATTTTATATAAAAAAGCAAGCAGAAAATAGAAGAAGGCACGTTCTACTTGTTCTTGTAGTCTTCGTTGTGGCTTTAGCCTTTTACACCTCCAATCCAAGTCTGTCTCTTTGAGATCAGGTGCTAGCTTGGGTTTTTATATTCCTTCCCATTCTTTAGAAGGGCGCTTCTAATTTATCGATTTCCCATTTCATTTGTAATTTGTAAGTTTAATCTGTCTTTTTTCGTTTTTGGCAATAACTGAGTTGTTCTTGGAACCGTAGAAATTTAAAATTCTGATGCTCAGTTTTAGGAAGAACCTCATGCTCAGCTCTATGTCCTGAATGCTCAGCCCTATGTTAGGAACAGAACCTCTGCCAATGCGATTAGGGTTGAATTGAGTAAGGTGTACTTATTAAAATTATATTTATTTCACAATTCAATATATCTTTTTTGGTCATTTTATATTAAGATAAATTAGTAATTCAATAATACTTTTATAGTGGGTGTAATAAGTTAATTTTAGCGTTCGTTTAGCAGCACTCTTAGCAAATGCTATTGTGCAGTGATATATACCTACTCCATGCTCATGTTTTAGGTTACGTTAACCTCACTGATTCTGCCTCTCTGCAACTTCTCCTCGTACATCTTTAAAAGGATATTGTTTCTTCTTCTCGAGGAAGATTGTACATCTATTAAGTTTCTTTTGGAGAGAGAGAGAGACACACACACAGAGAGATGAGCATTTGGCTTCCATTGTGTAATGTGTACTACTACTAATAAATTCGTGAGTGCCATGCAATTGCAAAAGAAAGGAATCGCTTCTTAAAGAGGCAGGATGCAGGAGGCAGGCCATCCAAGATAAACGAAGAAATGCTAAACCCAAAAATGTCATTTTGCGGCTGAGAATTTCATCACAGCAACGTAACCCCTTGGATTTGTACAACAAATATGCTTAGATTGGTCGTTTCCTGTTATTCTCAACGACTTGCATAAATATATCCATTCCACCTGAAAAGGGCTAGGCTAAAAAAGCTAAACCTGCCACCTACACAATGCCATTAATGACATCTCAAACTTCCCTTTGTTTCCTTTTCATCCTCTTTTCTCTTTTCTTCGCTTTATCCTGTTCATGCACATTCACTATAACAAACAACTGCCCGGATACCATCTGGCCAGGTACTTTAGCGGGTTCGGGCACGCCTCAACTCCCGACAACTGGATTCCGGTTGGACTCTGGCCAAAGTGTGAGAATTCCTTCTACTCCCGGATGGTCAGGACGTATATGGGCAAGAACCGGTTGCACATTTGATGAGTTGGGAGCGGGCACATGTCAAACAGGCGACTGTGGAGGAAGACTGGAATGTAATGGCAACGGTGGCACTCCACCTGCCTCACTCTTTGAGATAACCCTTGGCAATGGCAATGATAAAGATTTTTACGATGTCAGCATTGTAGACGGCTACAATCTACCCCTTATCGCTGTTCCACACGGCGTGTATGGTGCCTGCAATGCTACTGGCTGTGCTTCAGATATCAACATAGGTAAGGCTTCGAATCTGATCATGCTCCAACAGACATATAAGTCTTCGATTTGCAGGACACATTTTGTTATATGCTGAACCAAGTTGGTCACCAGATGCTTCAAATTTTAAAAATTGAAACGAAACAAACTGTTGCAGGTTGCCCAAAAGAGCTTCAGGTGGTCGGAGGTGTAAACGAAGGGAGTGTGGTTGGGTGCAAGAGTGCCTGCGAGGCATTTGGTTTGGACCAATACTGCTGCAGTGGACAGTTTGCTAACCCAACAACATGCCAGCCTTCCTTTTATTCAACCATTTTCAAGCGGGCTTGTCCAAGAGCGTATAGTTATGCTTTTGACGATGGCACAAGCATTTTTACATGCAAGGCCTTTGAATATGCCATTGTTTTCTGCCCTAACGGCAACGGGTACACTTTTCATCCCATCATCACTCAAACAAATTCAACTCTCATTTTTGTCCAATGAAATATATTTTTGATGCAGGACAAGACAACCAGATGATTCGTTAGCTCCTCCAAGATATCAAGTGCCTGGCAATGAAAGGGTTGTGCAGCAGATGGTTTCTTCTTCAAACATGCTCTTACCGATTCCGTCACTAATCCTTCTTCTCATCTTCTTCTACATACTCTCTTGAACATATGAAATTAAGTACATGTGTTTCTAATCAAGTACATGGGAACAGAAGGGTTGAAGAAACAAATTATTTGAAATTTTATTTCGAAGAGGAATTAAGAATGTATTAGATCATTCATTCAGGCACGCCAAAGTGCATTGAAATGTTGTGGATCAATTGACTTTTGAAATGTGAAAGGAATCTGAAGCCTTTAGTATACGAAAGGAGTTACAAAACACGGGTCGACGACATGGTTCTAAGCATGACGTTTATGATTCATGATGATATAATCATAAAGATCCTGGCTCAGTTAATTGTAGGCAATCCACAATAATGTAAAATACTGTATGTAACCACGAATCTGTGTATGTTAAAATTTCAGAATACTGGCCACCAATGGTCTGTCACTAAATAATCTTCAATCAACTCTACTTTCATAAATAGGAGAACTAATATCCAGTTACTGATATATGATTTGTTGCAGTAACAAGAAATGATAACAAAATTGTACGCCTCATTTTTTGCTTTTGGCTTTCTTGGAAACTTGAGTTTTCTTTCTTGCTTTCTTCGCTGGCTGTGGCTTCCCTCCAGCAGTTTTACCCCTCTTCCTTACAACAGTCTGTAGACAAAAAACTTGAAATCATTGAAGATTAATTTACCCCCAACAAAAATTGTAAAGAAAATTTAAGGTTCATAAACGTACCGATGCTTTCTCAGCTTTCCCCTTGGTTTTCCCCTTAGTTTGTTCTTCAACATCCTCCTCATTTTGATTAGTTTGATGCGGAATGGCTTTAGGAAGTTTGTCAGTTTCATCTTCTGAATCAAATGAGAAACCATCTAGGGTTCCTACACATTCAAAATGACGAGTTGTTTTTAAGAAACATACAAAATAAAAATAAAGAAATTGCCGTCACAACAAAAACCCCTTGGAAAATTCTCTAACCTTCAACCATTGTTTCAGCTTCATAAACATTTGATTGTGGTTTCAGCTGAATGAAGTCATTCATGATAGCTTCAATCTGCTCAAAGAAAATGCAATTCAAAGTTGAGTTAACATTTCTTTTTTCTTCATAAAATCATGCATTTTTCTGCTGGATCTAACTAAATGATTAACCAACCTTTGCCTCTGATTGACCAAAGCTAACCTGGACAAGAAAATTTTTGTGTCATGTCAAATCATTTCAAATGTGATTTCATTAGTAAATAAAGGAAGAGATATCTGATTCCTACAAAGTGCTAATTACATAATTAAGGACATGATCCCTGAGACATAACTTACAACACAAAATGTCCTGGAAGGAACTATTGTTGTTTGGTATACGGTACCTGTAATGTTAAACAAAAAAGCAAACCAATAATAAGGAAACATGCAGCACAATAAGTTGCACTGACAAAGCTAAACAACCAGAACATTTGTCTATATGATAAAGAGATATGAACAAGACATGCCTTTCAAATCAAGGTACATTTCCCGATTTGCAGATTTAGAATCTGAAATTATTACCCGTCCTACAGCACCCATATCACCGCTCAAATCTATTGAATCTCCTTCACACTCAACAAGTGCCTGCTCAAAACGCAAATAATTTATTTAATCACAGGTTTCCCTCCTTTTTTCAAGGGAAAATAACTGGTCAGTTAAAACACCAAGCTATCGAACAATATCTTTTCAACTTAAGTTTTTTCTTCTGTTAAGAACAAGATCTTGATAACTATAGATACAAGCTACAACCAAGCAATTTGTTGTTGTACCTTTGAACGTTGGACTTTTTCAGAGAGCACCAAAGGCAACTTTGAGGATACCTGCAAAGTACATATAACCAAAGCAACTCATTATGGAAAAGATTATATAGGGAATCATCATTGCTTCTATAGATTACTCTTACATGAGGCTCAATAGGCTTGTCGGATGCTTCTTCCTCTGCAACTTCCACATCACCACAATTTCCTGAACCAAATTTCTCTCTTAAAAAAGTCTCTAAACATCGTGATCAGGGAAACCAAAATTTCCAACCAAGGCTTCTGTGTTACCTTCTTCCTTGAGTTTGTCTAGTTTCTTCTTTTTCGGGGATACTTGATCTTCTACGTTTTTCCCTTGTTTTGGAGAGTTGCTTTTTAATCTCTTTTTTGACGGAGACTCTGCAACAGATTTCATAAGAGTTTTACCTGAACTCTCATCTTCATCGGGAATGTTAGAAGATTTAGGTGGAGACAATACGCGGCAATCAGATTGATCCTCCCCTGAAGGAACACCATTCAGTGAAGACTCAGAATCTGACGATAATGACACCGTTGAATGAGTTGGTGGTACCTGAAAACAAAGAAAACCTTGCACTTAGCATCCAAAATTAAATAATAATAAATAAATAAATAAAAGGTTTAAGAAAAACACAAGGCTGCAAAGTACAGAGAAATATTATATAACCCAATCACATGCCTAATCTGCTAAGTAATTTTAACCAGTGACATGCATCAAGACCTAATCATCAGACCATGGAATATATATATAGCCCAGCAAAAGATAAATGAAATGATTCTTCTTCAAAGTACCTGGAATGAGCGCAGCCAATCTGGAGACTCCTCCCTCGAGTTGCTCATTCTTGCTGGCTGCTCGAAAGTAATATTTAATTTGATTGCAAAGACGAGTCTGGGTTGCCCAAATACGTCCTTCCTCGTCTTACCCCTTGTCGCCTGACAAATTTTAAAGCAGTTCAAATGATTATCATACAGAAGAAAGAAAATGTAAAGTAACATATAAGCTCAGTTGATTCAATAGAAAAATATGCTGCAATATCATCCAGAATCCAGTCAAGCAATAGATAAAGAATCAGCAGCAGCTATGCTCTTAAGATGTTTGTAAAAATGCCAAACCACAAATCAGAGAGAAACTTAGAGCATAAACTAGAATTGCCAAACCACAAAATACAAGTATCTGTGAGTATAACGAACAAGGTACCACAATATCAGAGGCCGACTGCGCAAGAACGAATTCGACGGCTGCTAGCCTCCTACACCAAGCGCTTCACTATGAAATTAAACTGAGTGTGCTTTGCGCCAAATATAATAATTAACCACAGTCCCGCCAAAGAAAAGAAAAACGCGGGACTTACAAAAGTAAATTTTTCTTTCTTCGATCGGCTGATGTTTATTGCGAACCTACACTGTTCCGCTGCGGGATTGTGTTGTGCCGCCGGTGCCTGCTATAATATTTCCCTTTTTTTTCCCGGTCCTGCTCGTGACAGGCACAAAATTATTGCACGGCCTAAGGCTCATATTCTGTTTATTTTGTGTGTTTTGGGCATTGAACCTTAATACCTATAACCAGAAATAAAACAATAAAAAAGGGAGAAATAAGAAATATTTGCAACAAAATTCGTCTCGCAACTAGAGAAAAACAATGAAGACATGGGCAGTCAAGTTTGTTAGAGATGTTTTCCTTATTTTGCACCCGAATTCGAATTTCTCTTTCCGTAATTAGATTCGGCTAAAGTAGAATATATTTTGTATAAAAAAAAATATAGAGAAAAAGGATGATCATTAAACCACAAATACAAATTGATGTTCCTATCATTATGCAAAAACTATATATATATAATTCCAATTTAGCTTCTTCTAGGTACTTCATGACATAATTGTGGATTGATTTGCTTCCATAAAATGTCATGGGTAAAATTTTAATTTACTAGTTTAATTAAAATTGCGAGTATAATATATTGTTGCTGAATTTGTAAATTATAAAAATATGTTTATCAAATAGGTCAGATTTAGGAACTTAGGTGGTTGAATAAAATATAAAGAGGGAAGAAAACAAAGAAACCTCGTTATCCATTAGACTCGCACACCCTAGTAGTAGGCGCTCCAATACTGCTAGAGAAGAGAAGAAGAGGAAGAAGCAAATTGAATTGGGAAGTGAAAAGAAATGCAACAAGGGAAACAGGGAGTTATGGTGATACCTCAGCAGAACCAAAACCCAATAGAGCAGTTGCAGGCTCGGTTCAAGGAGCTAGAGAGGGGGTTCAAGGGTTGGTTGGTCAAGCAGTCTTTGCCTGTGGAGGCAGCCGTCGTCACACTCACAAGCGGGGCCCAGGGCGCTGCCATCGGTGCCTTCATGGGTACTCTCACCAACGACGTTTCTTCCTCTCTTCCCACCCCTCCTCCTCAGGCCGGCCTCAACCCTCAAGCCATGGCCTCTTTCAAGCAAGCTCAGGTCTCCCTCTCATATTATAGTTTTTTTTTTCTTTTCGTCTAAATTACAAATTACCTATGATTGGATTGGATTGGATTTCGATAGGGTCCCTCAGGGAAAATTTAGAGAAAAGTTGAACCTTTATCATAACCCCTTCAACCCCATTTGGCATTTGGATTACATTATAAATCCCAATATTTCATTCTTGTTTCTATCAATTTTCAGTAATCAAACACGGGCGAAGTTTATTTCACGGGAATTAATTGTTCTTTGACGCTGCTTACAGTGATTACTTTCAGTGCTGGAAAATCCTGGCTTGGTTGAAACCTAGACTTCTTCAAATGTATGGTTTTTAGATAGGATCAAAGTATACCATTAGTAAGCAAAGCAGAGCAAAAAGGATGCAATTAGTCAGCTCAAAATTTAGAACTTTTTCCTCCTCTTGGAGACTTTAAACTCCAATTTGGTTACTTTTCACTTTTTTAGTTTTTATTTCTTGTGTTGTTTAACCTTTGAAAAGTTCTTATGTTTTAAGGATTTGTCGAAGGCACAGTTCTTTCTTTTCGTCATTTATGTTATTATGATGTTGATATATGCAATGTTTACTTTGATTATAGGCCCTTGCTGGGGCCCCTTGATACAAGCTCGCAACTTTGCTGTTATGACTGGTGTCAATGCTGGCATATCCTGTGTCATGAAAAGATTGAGAGGCAAGGAGGATGTTCAAACTAGGTGAGTCTATTCTTTCCTCCGTATTGTTTATGATATGCCAATCACAATCAATTAGTGTTATGGTTGAACTGAGTCTGGCTGTTAATTTTGATTGCTTCAGTGAATCATTCTAGGTAGAGATTAGCACAATTTCTTCATGTTCAATCTTCTAGCGAAACTAGTTTTCTATATTTATGTTGATGAGATCTGTTTTCTATCATCTATTTATCATGAACGTGTTTCTGTGACTCTGTCTGACAATCTATAAGCAATAATGTTTCATTTGAAAAAATCAGTCTCAATGTGCTTTTGCATGTGTGATTATTTATCAACATTTATGTCATTGTGGATGCATGTTTTGATACCATGTGGCCAAGAAAACTTATTCTCTTATGAGATTCACCTAAAATTATATAAGTTGTGAAACAATATTAGGTTAACCGTTCTTTTGAAATTTATCCTATCCCCTGTCATATTTAGACGTCACCTTGATGCCTTTATGGCTGTATATAGGTCCTTTGAGGAGTAAGAAACAGACTTTAGTGAATTTGTTCCTTTGGCCCACTTATGGAAATGGGAAACTTACTGGCAGGTCTTTCATAGAGATCATAGTGCTAAGGCAGAATTTCTGAGGTACTCCAGGAAACTGAAGATGGCTTTTTCTTTTTGTCCCAGAGTCATTTAGCTATTTGGTTCATTCTATGAGCGTTAGATCTGGATCTCTCTCTTCCTTCCTGTTTTTATATGTTCTCAGGGAAATCTTCAACCAATTTGTGTATGCCGCCCCCTCCCCAACATTTTTCTTTTACATAGAAAAGTGTTTTTCTGTATCTATAGAAAGATCATATATCAAATTGTTCTTTACAATATCATACCAGCAGTGCGCAAGTCGTATAGATTTCATTTATTTTTAATATCGATAGGCTTGGTTTTTTGGTTTTACCACAACCTTATAGTTATTCCCATGTACTGCAGCATGGTGGCTGCTTTTGGTTCGGGAGCCTTGTTTTCACTGGTGAGTGGCATGGGCGGCCCCAATCAAGCAGCAAATGCAGCCACTTCTGGACTTTTCTTCGCACTAGTTCAAGGTGGACTTTTCAAGGTGAGCCTCAACAATATCTAATTTATCATTTTGATAGTAGCTGTGCATGATTGCATTGCAAGCTTTGAGGAGACATCAAAGCGAACAAGTCCTTTTTAAGACAAGGAAACAGCTGAAAATTTGGAACTAACATTCTTCAAAAATACCCAACTATAAATGAATATATATGGGGTCTCGTGCTAGTACTTTGAGTCACTGATTTGGTGCTGGTTACTTATCACACGGTTGATGCAGTTGGGGCAAAAATTTTCTCAACCACCAACTGAAGATATTTACTACTCTAAAACAAGGAGCATGTTGAGTAACCTTGGCCTCCAGAATTATGAGAAGAATTTCAAGAAAGGGTTATTATCAGACAACACTTTGCCTCTGCTCAATGACAGGCAAGTTTGGCTTTTCAAATTCTTTCACTCCCATACTCTCGTAAAGTCACTTTGTACGTGTTTTGATGGCCGTCCTTCCATTTGTGATGCCATTTCAGTGCTCTTAGAGATGTGAAAATCCCTCCTGGACCAAGGCTTCTCATTCTTGATCACATTCAGAGGTCTTACTCCTGCTCCATAAATAGTTATATTGCCCCCTTGAACTTCTGAGTTTATCTCACTTACGATTAATTTTTGGTTTCAGGGACCCGGAGATAAAAGAGAGGCGAGGATATAGTAGTTGAACTGCCTATTGTCGATTTAGTCTGCTTTGCCTTCCTGAAGAACCCTTTCGTTCGTCAGTTAAAATCTCAGTAGACTCCTAAGGGAGAGAGATGTTTTCAGTTGAGATAATGTCATTTTGCTGTCAACTGTGTTCTTAATATTCAACCGCTACAATTTGCTAGATAAAATAATGATTGCATAATTTTGGTATTTATGGAAATTCATTTTTTGGCAATCCTGAAGATCCATAAGAACTTTCCTTCTTCAAGCAAGCCAACGTGATTGTCCAAGTAACAATTCATAAAAGTAAAAACCAAAACAAAGAGACCAAGATTATGAAGAGAAATCATGAGTGGGGCTTTGTTTGTTCCAAAAGGCAACCATTTGATCAAATTGCCAGACAGGGCCAAACTTGAGTTTTTGATGGCCCGGGGATGAAAGTAAAGAATGGCCCCTTCAAACTATGTTATAATTGTTGAAAATTGGCTCACCATAGAAGGAATGATGGAATCCTTGTCAAATTTGGACTTTGGGTTTTCTCCTTGTTGGAATCCTTGTCAGGAGTTGGACTAGGTTTTCTTTTTGTTTTGGGATCCTTTAGGTTTCCTATTCCTTGTATGATTGTACTAAAGCCCTATACTTATAAATAGGCACTTTAGGACTAGGTTTTCATAAGCACAAGACAAGCACAAATAGAGGAAAATTCAAGAGTGAATTTTCAAGGGAGAAACACAAGATAGAATTCAATGGTGAATTCTTGAGTATTTCAAAGGTGAGAGAAAAGAGATCTAGGGTTCTTGTGAGAGCTAAAGGGGTTCTTGATTGTAACCAAAGTTGTTCTTACATACTAGTGAATTTCTCGGGTGAATCACCAAGAGACGTAGAGCGGGAGGCCGAACCTTTATAAATCTTTGTGTTCTTGTGGGTGTGTTTACTTTGTGGTTTGGTGTGTGTTTTATTCTCAAGGGGTTTGTGTGTGTGCCGTCGCATAGTCCATCAACGACAAGGTCTTGGAGTGTTTCGCTCAACAAGTGGTATCGGTGCCGCGCGGTTAGCGATTGGCTCTTATAAGTTTTAAGAGTATTTGCAAGTGTTGGCGATGGCGATAAGAAGACTATAGCATGAAGGTCGAGTTAAAAGCCGTTCAGCGGCAAGAGAACTTCACGCTTTGGCA
The DNA here is from genome assembly GCA_024362665.1 of Prunus padus. NCBI lineage: Eukaryota > Viridiplantae > Streptophyta > Magnoliopsida > Rosales > Rosaceae > Prunus > Prunus padus. The sequence goes on along the minus strand of JANFAM010000017.1, from coordinate 581,823 downwards.
AAGGAGAATGAAGCATGTCCTTAAGCGGCGGGGTCTCGGCAAAGTCTTGGCGAGGCAAGGAGAAAGCGGCAACCATGAGGATGCGATTGGGAGGACCTAGATGAGCTTGCTAGAGGATCCATCGAACAACATCTAAGCGATGAGGTGTTGTGTAATGCGATGGAAGACACATGCGGAACATGGGAAAAGCTAGAAGAGATGTTTGCGGCAAAATCGTTGTCCAACAAGCTTTTCTTGAAGGAGGAGCTCCACTCTCTAAAGATGGAGGAGGCGCAAATATGATGGAGCATGTTAGTGCATTTAACGAGTGTATTGTAGACTTGCGGAGGATGGATGAGGGTTTATAAGTGGGAAGACAAGAGCTTTGTGATGTTGTTGACATCCCTACCTCAGATCTTATAAGCACTTCCGCTGCGCGCTTATGTTCGGGAAGGGAACTTTGAAGTATGAAGAGATCGTGCAAGACATCCTGGCCTTGATCGGATGGTTCAACGTTAGAAGAAGGCTCTCAAAGTGAAGGTCTTGTGGCAAGGACTAGAGGCGGGGTCGTTCAAACAAGCGCGAGGCAAATCAAGCAATGGTGGGAATTCTAGATTGAGGATAATGAAGGGTGCTAGTGTGGGTCTAAGGACCATTGGAAGCGGAATTGTCCCAGGTATGGAAGGAGAAGCGGAACAAGATGAAGAATGCGAGAAAGTTCGAGTGCGACAAGCGTGTCAACTAGGTGTGACACGATTACGAACTTTGTGACGGTTACGGAAGAGGGCGTAGCGGGGATGTCGTGGCAAGTTCTTGGGTGAAAGTTCTACTTGAGTTTGGATTCTAGATTCCGGTTGTTCTTATCATGTGTGTTCAAATAGGAGTATATTTGATACATATAAGGAAAGGAAGGGTAGCAAGATTCTCATTGGGAGACAAAACAAGTTGTGATGTTTTGGGCGTGGGAGCAGTGAAGATCAAGATGCAAGATGGTGTTGTTAGGTGCCTTAGTGAGGTGAGGCATGTACGAAACTAAGAATGAATCTTATTTCCCTTAGCGCTCTAGATAGAGAAGGAGTATTCATATAAGGCCAAAGAAGGAAGCTCTTAGTCACACAAGGTTCGGTGGTGATTATGAGGAGGAGATTCAACCTAACAACGTTTATCGGCTTTTGGGGGTACAATTGCGGGTGGAGTAGAAAATTCTACCAGGAGGTGCTTTGTACCAAGAAAAGCGACATGGGATCTTCTTTGTCAAGGAGCCGGTGCAACGGAATAAAGCTACAAGGTCGCTCAAGGCTAGTTGGGCAAGGAAGGTTAGTCAAGGTTGTATGACTAATGGTTCATCATCAAGGGTGCTTGATTTCAAAGGTGTAGAAGTGGAGGACAAGGTCCACAGGGGGTGAAGTAAAGACAAGAGATGATGGGGAGAATGTTGTTGGGTCAATGGCAACCGAAAAGATACTTCTTACCAAGGTGGTCATGGAAGGGACTCCAAGGCAAGTGGAGCTTGACACAAGGGTTGAAGAAGATAGGTATCAACAACAAACTCACAAAGGGGTTCTACTTGAGATGGAGCCTTCATCACAAGCAAGGTTGAGTTTAAGGAATCCATCAAACCGTCCCCAGGTTTTGGATGGATGGACAAGAAGATCGACTACGTTTGAGTGCTTTGGGAGCATGAAGCGGGAAGGTTGGATGGGTGCTTGGATGAGAAAGAAGGAATCTGTTCATAAATCTAAGAGCAAGGTTGGTTGCTACATAGGGATTTATAGAACAAGAGGTTGGTATGCGGTTTGTGTATCAAGACATGTCAAGAATTCAAGGTTCCAAGAAGGCGGAGCGAGGAGTTGGGCATGGGGGATCTTTCTTCTACACAAGAGGTCGGATAGCCCAAGTCTAAGATTGGGTGGAGCACCTTCTCACCTAAGGTGTGTTGAGGCAAGAGGTTTCTTGCCATGGTGGAGTTCTTGGGAATTACTAAAGCGGTTTCCAAGAGGTTGAAGAGGTTCTAGGGTTCAACAATTGTTCATGGGTGATGGATGGTTAGCCAAGGTGAGGTTTGTTGAAAATTGGCTCACCATAGAAGGAATGATGGAATCCTTGTCAAATTTGGACTAGGTTTTCTTTTTGTTTTGGGATCCTTTAGGTTTCCTATTCCTTGTATGATTGTACTAAAGCCCTATACTTATAAATAGGCACTTTAGGACTAGGTTTTCATAAGCACAAGACAAGCACAAATAGAGAGGGAAAATTCAAGAGTGAATTTTCAGGAAAACACAAGATAGAATTCAATGGTGAATTCTTGAGTATTTCCAAGGTGAGAGAAAGAGAAAAGAGATCTAGGGTTCTTGTGAGAGCTAAAGGGGTTCTTGATTGTAACCAAAGTTGTTCTTACATACTTAGTGAATTTCTCGGGTGAATGTGAGAGGGACGTGAGGAGGCCGAACCTCTATAAATCTTTGTGTTCTTGTGGGTGTGTTTACTTTGTGGTTTTGGTGTGTGTTTTATTCTCAAGGGTTTGTGTGTGTGCCGTCGCATAGTCCATCAACGACAAGGTCTTGGAGTGTTTTTAGCTCAACAATAATTTTATTTTTTAAATTTTTTTAGGGTTAATTACATAAAAGTATCCAACGTTTGGGGGTCGTTTCAAATTTATATCCAACTTTTAAAATTTTGCAAGTAGATATATGAACTCACGAAAAACCTACAAATTAGACCTTCAAATTAGTGTTAGTCAATACGTTAAGTGTACACATAGCCTTTCCCATATGGCATTTTTTTGCTGATGCGGATGCCATATAAATAAAAATATATATTAATAAAAAAGGAAAAAATATATTAAAATAAACCACGTGGAAAAGGCCGCGCGAGCACTTAACGAGATAGATTAGCAGTCTAACTAACGGAATGTCTAGTTTGTAGGTTTTTCATGAGTTCATGTATCTACTTGTAAAATTTTAAAATTTGGGTACTAATTTGAAACAACCCCACAGTTTGGGTACTTTTATGTAGTTTACCCTTATTTTTTCTTATGTGCTATACTCAATAACTAAAAATTAACATGTTCAAGTTAAATAAAAATTTATCATTCAAGATAAATAAATGATATTAATTCAAATTTTAATTTAAAAAAAATTTAAATTTAAGGTTAAGGCTATTACATTCAACACTAATGAAAAACTCAAAATCCTAAGAATTAGAGTTTCACATGTTCCAATTATCTTAAGAAACCCAAAGTTATCTAAATAAAATTTTTAAAAATATTAAATAAATACACAATAAACATATAATATATTAAATGAAAATTCTTTTGGGGGAGTGTGATTAAAGGACAAAAGACCATCTTTGTGCACAAAACAGGACATGCGGCAGTATACTATTTAATCTATTCCGGTCCACTTTTTAAATTGAGCTCAATCACTATAATAAGAAGCATTAAAAACCTACCAAATTACAAGTGTAGTTTCATATGTTTCTTTTCTGAATCACACACACATCACTGTCCACCAATGACATCAGAAAAGTTGGTGTACATGAAACTTTGGATTTGTTCTCTTCTCCTTTTTTCTTTTTTTTTCCAAAGTCGGGAGAATGCATAAAAACTAAGCCACAAGGCATTACATATATTTTCTTAATAAATATAAACTTAACATTACAATTTACATGTGTATTAAATAATATGCAGATACAGCAGAACATTGCACGCGGACTTTGGTATGGACAAATGTAGCTTCACATGCCCATTCTTGTTTGTAATCTTGCAAATGTGATTGCAGTGTAGCGTCACCTTCACGTTGCCCTTGTCCTGTGGCCTTTCTTGGCGAATAGTACGAAGTTGGAAATTAACGTGAGGTGCCTAAATCTAAATGCGGATAAATTCTTCTTTGATGTGAACCTGACACCTATGCATTGTGTTATAAAGTTAATTTAATTTTACCTATATTATAATGTGTATTTATTCATTAATATTATATTATTAAGTTCATAATCATCAATCAACTGTGTAGTCGATTCATCTTATAAAAATTTATTAACGCTATGTGATGGTGTCACCGTGCCATTGATGGTGGTATTTTTGCTATACATTTGTCTTAGTGCCAGCGAGCCCTTGCCTTGGTCTTCGACTTTCATTTTCAGCATTAATGTTAGTCGTCCCGATGGACCGTTTGATCTTGACAATAATGCAAGACCAGCTTGCTGTGAATTGTGAGAGCACGTCTCCAGAGATTGCTTTTTTATTTGTCAAGCGTTTTCATTTGCCAAGCGCTTGACGAAAGGACCTATTCTAGACCTTTTCTTTCTTGTTGTTGCTTTCATGTTTTCACATTTGAGATAAAAAGCAATAGATTTGATACTGCATTGCCTTTTTCTTTCTCCAGAAACAGTCACATCGCTTTCTTTTGAGTTACGCAAGAATTAACGGAAGTTTTATATCCTAAAGAAGAGAGATGCGGGCAGGTTAGATTATCATGGAATCTGCCCAAAATCAATGACCATGATCATTTGACTACCACACGGTTTGAAAACTTTGAGATGACAATTTTTTCAATTCAAACCTGTTGCGTCGACGTTAGAACTTATATTATAACCAACTAAGTCGGCAATTATAAAAGTCTTCATACCTTCCGACACGCAAGAGAATTACTTGGAATAAAATAATTAATCACCAATTATAGTCAAAGAGATTTTGCATCAATTCAATTCCCTTCATACGAAGGAGTGGACCTTTGTATAATGTATTCGTTGGGTGGAGCAAACGTCACAAGTTGCCCACAAAACAACTTTTCAACATTCGCACCATGATTGCACACTCAATGCACTGGCACTTGTTCAATCTTCAATCAATTTTTTCATCTTCTTCGTTTTGGTGGCCGGACGGAAATTACAAACCCCAAAAACAACAACACACTTTCAACTTCAAGTATTGGTGTCACAGAAATTAATCAGATCAAAGTAACAAACTTTAGATTTCTTCTTCTGTATTATTATGTATATATTTGTTTTATTTTCTTGAAACATAAGATGGATCACAATCAAATGATTCACATCTTCAAACTACTTTCTACACCACACACAATTACAATTTACAACCAACAACTACAGAGGCAGCGAAACAGAGGAAGCCTGGAGAAGGCTTTGGGCCTGAGAGAGCTGGTTCATCAGGGCCAGAATCCGAGCGTGATCTGTACGAGCCTGATCCACGGCGTCCGCTTCCAGCTCACCCAGCTGAAAGCAGAGCCGCTCCTCTGCCTCCTCGGCAATTCTGAGCCTCTCGCGGGCCCTCTGCAGCTCAGCCTTCATGCGCTCCTCTCTCTCCTGGCTCTTCCTCAGCTCTCTCTCCAGCTCCTCGTTCCTCTTTCTCAGCTCTTTCTCTTCTTCAACTTCTGGCGCTTGCTTTGTTACCGCCATTTTTTGTTTCTTTCTTGTTTGGTATTGGAAAGCTTACTTACAAGTTACAACAAAATATACAAACAAACTTGAAAACTTGTTGTGTGTTGCGGAATGCAGAGTATGTTTAGTGGTGGTGCATAAATGGGTTTATAAAGGCCAAAAGCTGTGTGTCCAGGTTCAATGTATCTGCATTGCTTTCGAATTTGTTATTCTGCTTACGCCCTGCCGTCTGTCATCTAACTCGTTCGTTGATGTTTGATAACTCTTTGTTTTTCACTTGGCATCTTCCTTCCATGTCGTCATTAATTGGGTGTCCAACCTCCTAATCAGGTTCGTCCCTAGTTTAACAAAAATGCTAGTCCTACCGCATCTACATATCACATTATATACTACCTATTTAATAGACGTGGACTTCACTTTCACCTTTATTAGAGAGGTGTTACTCACGAAATGATATGCAAATATAATATACTTAACATGAGATGAAGCGTTATTTCATCACCGCAATTAATTAGGGGATTGAGAATTACAAATTTACAACATGAGATGAGGCGGCATTTCATTTTATTCTACAAATAAATTGATGATATAATGCAGGCTGCACGTTGTATAAAAAAATTCAAAAATTCAGTTGGTTGATGTCAATATAGGTGACCAAATTCTCGTTGTTTTCACACATGGCATTGTTATTGACCAATGACCCAATCAAGAAAAGTTACGAGTTTTGGGTTGTCTTTAATTAACAATGCCAATGTCAAACCATGGTTCTATTCTATGCAATGCCATGCGTAACTTTTCTTATTAAAATCAATAAAGTAAATGCCGGACAAGATGTGTGGTGTGGTGGTAGCTAACAAAACAACAAAAATATGTGAAATGGATCCTTGTAGTGGGTAATTATTGGACAAGGATCGTGCCCTATCGAGGTCGCAGAAGACGCACAAATGGGTGGGCCGTACATGAAGGTATTTCTTTTGCTTAAACAACTTTAGCAATTTCTTAAGATTAAACAAATGTTATCACAATAAGTGGTATTCCTTGAGAATGAACTAGTGGACCCTGGTGGAATAGAAAGAGTGTACACTGCTGCTGAGGCATGGATTATGACTTGGTGAGAGCATGCATTACATTATATCATGATTATGAAATAAAATAAAAATAATGCTGAATCGTTATTCGTCACTGGTGTCGCGTCGGTACGAGATTAAATTAACTAAAGTAGAATTGAAGGATTAGGGAGGGAACTAAAATTACTGGTTTAGAAATTATAATGCGAATAAATTTATATTTTCATCACGCATTTGTCAACTCTTGCTTTTGGAAAAACTTCAATTTTTAATTTTTAAATAGATGGTGGGCAACTACCAAATTTAAAGAAAAAATAAAAATAAAAACAAAAACATAATGGGCTTCACTTCAGTATGAAAAGACGATAATGGACTGGGCTCAGTTTATAGATTTGATGCAATGGGCTTAGGGTTCTTGAAAGGCCCAATTTATTCACTCTGCAACTCCTTCCTTATCCATTGCCATTTTTTTTAACACGAGGGCCGCGGCCGGGCGCCATGAATTTTTATGCCCTATCTTTTTTGTTTTGTGATATGGATCTAAAATAAAAATACACTCTTTTTATAATGCATGGACTTTTATTATTACCCATTCACATAAAAAGAAAACCAACAAAAAAAACCATTTATTTGCTAATGTCTTGTTTAGTTTAGATTGCAATAATTTTATTTTATTCGTTAATGTCATGTCAATAGCAATAGGGGTCAAACTTTCATGAGAATTTACTCTTTTTTTTTCTACTTCTTTATAAAAATGTTAAAAATTTACTCTTTAAATAATAACTTGAAAGAAAAAAACACAAAATCAACTCACTCAGGGAGGGGTATTTTTATTTATTTTCATTTTATATTTAAATCTAATTATTTAATTTTATTACCAAAAAAGAGTTTTCTTTTAAAAGATATTTTTTATTAAGAATAACGATAATATACTAAATTCATACACACTACACAGATATTAAGATTCGAATCCAAGACTTTGCGTAGAACATCAATTACTCTAAACCACTACATTAGTATGTCATGTAAAAAATAAAATAAAAAGATTTAGTTTTAATAATAATAAATAGATCGTCCTTTTACGTTTAGAGAAATGCTACCAACCTTCTTTCTAACATTCTCTTTTGGACTTTTTCCATTATCTTCATGACATGTGTCAATTTCTACACTAAAAAAAATGGAGAAGTTAGTGGAGAAGATCCAAAAAATAAAGTTGGAGAGAAGATTGTTAGCGCTCCCCTTAAGTTTATTATCCCCTTCATGCCCACCCAGCCCGTCTATTGCAATTTGCAATGACATAACTCAAAGCAAGACAAATGATTGAGGTTTTTTTTTTTTTTAATTCAACGCAATTTGAAATGTTTACTTCAACAAACTGAGGAAGAGACACTGCGTTGCGTGGGCTGTTTGTGCTCTACGCAATCCTGGACGTTGCTGTCTCTTGCATTGCAGAAGAAGAACATCAATTACCTTCGGTGTAAGTTTTTCATTTGATATGCATCTTTTTTATTTATTATATTATTCTACTACGTTTCCAATATCATCTTGGGTTTTCTTTTTCAAGATCTCTGATTTTTCATGTCATCTGATTGATACTGGTATGATTGTTGCTAATTTCTTGATGTTCTTGGATCATCCGAAGACCCAGATGCTTGATCCGTTACTTTCTGGTGCTCATGGGTGATTGAATGCTTTATATGTTAAATTTTAGATTTTGGTTTATATGGGTCATGTGATTTTGCTCAATCTCTTTATACAGAGTAGCTGCCTGGTTGGTTCTTGCATCATCATCAAGGTCAATTGTTGAATTTCTTACTTCTCTGGCACTCTTCTGAGGTACACATATACGGTTCATAAAGCTTCCTTGAAGAGGGTATTTCATTTTCTCTGCTTATGTCTGTTCGTTTAATCAGAGAATACACTGGTACACATCAAACAGTTGTATAGTTAAATGCAAGTGCTAGACTTTATCAGAATTCAGGTTTTCGTGTTTAAGTGATTTGGGAAAGGATTGCCTTTTGTGGTATCGATTGCTTCTGACTGAAATGCTGTATAAGAGGGACTCGGAGTCTAGTTAGAGATTTAGTTTTAAGAATTATGGATTTTCAGAATAATTTTCAGCTCGAATCAGGGAAATTGGAACAGATAGTTTCCCAGTTTCTACTGAAGAGCTTGCATACTGTTTTGGACTCTAGGATCCCTTCTCTTCACCCACATGATCGCAGTGGTGATCTTTCATCCGTCCCTCAAGTGAGAAAGAGTGACAAGTGGTTCAACTTAATACTAGGGGACCGCCCTGCAGCTCTTGAAAATTTGAATTTTTCGCACAGAAATGTAATGGATCCAATGATAATTGACATAATACTTGTTCGTGGAGGGCCTAGTTCTTCTTCTGTTGACAATCTATATGTGAATTCTGTGGAGGGGACATCTGTTGAGACGATTATAGAGAGGTGGGTTGTCCAGTATGAAGCTCCGCGGGTTGTTGCTCCCCAAACTGGTGACACTTCGGCCTCTTACAAGAAGACATACAAGAAGTCAATCATACTTTTACGTACTCTTTATTCATATATGAGGCTTCTTCCAGCTTATAGGATCTTTAGACAGCTAAGTACATCTAGTCAGACTTATAATTTTGATATTATTTACAAGGTGTCTTCACTTAGAGATCCATTCTCAAGGGCGGAGGAGGAACTAATGGAGGAGTACAGTTTTGCTCCTGTAGAGGCCCATCCTGGCCGCCTTTCTTTATCTGTGACTTACCGTTCAACACTATCTGATTTCAATCTCGAGCCTGCATCACCAATGCCACCAAGGATAATCACAGATTATGTTGGTAGTCCTGCCACTGACCCCCTGAGGTCTTTCCCCTCTTCAGAGAGGGGTGTTCGTGCAACTTCCTTTCTGCGAGGAGGAATACCACTGCCATCTACTGTGCCACATCAACGCCCACACAGCTGGACAAGTGGATCTCCTTTTATTCACAATAAACCCCTAGTCGGATCCCCACCTCCACCTGCATATCGTGCATCTCCTATGTCACAGGACGTTGGATCTCCTCCTATTGATACATTTGCTAACAGAGTTCAAAACTATAGATCTCTAGGTGGTCATCAGAGAAATAGGAGTTACGATGAGTATCAGCTTTCACCTCCATTTTCGCCATCTCCATCCCCATCCCCATCTCCCCCAACATACTTGTCCAGTGGAAGTTTCAATCCTATGCAAACTCGAATTCGTCCAGGAACTGCCCCTGTTAGTATCCCTCTTCCAATGGGGAGCAGAAGCCCTAGATACCTGTCCCCCAATTTTTCTGATCCAAGTCGAAATTCTCTTCCTCCATTATCAACCAGAAGCATAAGGAATGACGCTTCCTCGCAAGAGTCTCCATCTGGAATCAGAGCATTTAGAAAATTAGAGGCTTCAAGGGCCGGTGAGATGCACCCTGGAACATCAAATCATATGGTTGGTCAGAAGGTAGTCCTTGTTTTCTGGTTTAGCAGCTTGTTCGCGCCACATTTATAGTCTTGAAGTTAACTGTTTGTTTCATTCTTTCTAGTAAGACCACTTATTATTGTTTCATAGGTGATGAAAGACAGTAAAGATGATTCAGGGCGGTTCTCAGGATTGTTGTCCTCTAGTGGCTCACCACGTGTTGGATTTTCTAGAAGCTCCAGTAGATTATCTTTCCAGGATGATTTGGATGGTTTTGAGTTCTCATGTCCTTTTGACGTGGATGATGTTGATACATCAGATTCTCAAGTCAGGTACTTAAATGAATCTTTATGGTTAAAATCTATGCACGCAGTCATGTCCCATTTTTGGCCTAAGGAAATTTGTATTTGAGTAATGGTATTATTTATATTGAAGTTGTTTCCTTCACAATTGCTGTGGCTACTTTTCTGGATGCATCTTTTTTCTGTTTCTCACTCTAACGATTATTTGTTCCGGGCCTCTTGAATTGCTGAGTTTTATGACGGAGAAAAGAAGCAGCCAAAAACAGAACATGGTTGGATCTATTTCACAATACCTGAATCCCTGTGATACAAATAGAAAAAGCAATGCATTTTATTTGAATGATCATGATGGGTACCCATCATGATCTATCATTTTCCTGGTTCAGCTCGTGTAGGGATTCACTTTGGCTGCAAGAAATGCCACCAAAATCTGCTATATGGGAATGACAGTTGCTTTCCTAGTGCTGGCTCAATTGGAGATAATTAACTGTCAATTTTTCAAAAGACAGTTGACTGGGTATTCTATCGTTACTTCTATGCATCGAGAAGTTATGCATGCTTGTATATTCCTTATTCAAAAATATAAAACTAAGAATTCAAGTATATTGAAATGGATGAAGCGGATAAGATGTTCGCTATTTACCATGGGTTATTTACTAATATTGACTTTTATTGATATGCCAGGCATTTGTTTTCTAGCCTTATCTTATGCACTTGATCTGAGGTTACATTTAGTATTTTGCTTGTTGCAAATATGCGTAGCTTACTTGCTTAGTATCTTACTCATGTTTCTCTATTCGTGTTTTTGGTGCACAGTCAAAATCTCGATGGCAGAAAAGCTTGTGAGTATACATCACAGTCATTGCCAATAGGCAGAAAATCACATGATGCTGCAGTTGGCGTTCTGGTTCAGATGCTGAGGACAGCTCCACCTCTGCGCCAAGATTCAAGTTACTCATCCCAGTCTCTGAAAACTGAACACGAGGGAGGAGTTGCTACAGCTTCTGGTTTCTTTATGCCTCGGAAGACATCTGATGCGCTGGAGGAGCTCAGAAGTTATAAAGAAATGAAAGACATTCTACTATCTAAGAGTGGAATGAGGGTGCTTGCTAAAGACGAAGCATAATGATACTGCAGCATTGGTCATTGGTGGGTTACTTGTATTTCTTGTGTTAGAGGGAAGCTTGAGGTCCCCAGTTAAAAAGGTTGCTGTGTGTATAACTGGAGCAACCATCGCCACGCTGTGAAAAGAACATGCATTTTCCTGTGAATGCTCTGAATGGAGGACTAACACACTGTAAATATCATGACTGATAACTAGTTTACCATAATTAATCAGTTTTCTGGATTTTATTGACCATTACTCTCTCTCTCTCTCCCAGCATCTCAGAAAAACTTGGAATTTGCCACCTTGATACTGGAATAATCGCAGTTAATCACCTTTTATTTAAATAATGATTTTGAAAACAACAAAATTATAATCAACATGCATTCAAATTTCAATCTCCTACAGAACAGAACTTAACTTGAAAAGGGAGATGGGGAAGGGAAATGCTTAAACTAATAATTATTAATTTTGAAATAAAAATAGAAAGAATTATCCCAAAAAATCATATAACATTATGGGCCCAATTCCACTATATTTGAAACCGGCTGTAGCACACAGACACGCCCATTACAGCCCCTTCCCGAATCCCAAGTCCGATCCATTTAGCAGAGTCGGGTTGGCTTGATCCGCATCCGGGAAAGAAAGATGAACGAACGCCCACGCAATTCAAACTAGGAGAGCTTACAATTTTCTTTCATTTCTTCTTCTTCTTCTTCTTCCCGCTGTTTGGCTCAATTCGGAGAAAATTTATGTCATGGATCCGTCGTCTTGCCCATTCTGTCATTTGGAAGTTCCATCCTCAGAACTTGAGTGGTATTCTAATACGCAACTCATATACACACATAATATATAGCTGCATACGTATTTGCTGCCAAGCAAAGAAATTTCATCTTTTTCTTTTAATTTTTTATAATTTCTGGATTGTGGTTATGTATGTGATTTGTAAATAAAATGAATTGTTGCAGGCATGCCAACAGTCACTTTGAGGTCGAGGATGAAGATGAACAACTGGCAAGGGACTTGGAATTTGCCCAACAACTTGCCCTTGCCCCTTCTTCACCTCCATCATCATCATCCATGGTACTCTTTTACTTTCTCGTTTACTTTCTTTTCTTATGCCTTGCCCATTCAAATCATATATGAAAACAAAAGTTTCTTGGGTTTTTATAAGAAAGAAAGGATTTTTATTCGTTTTTCTCAGGGAAAAGAGATACGTCTTGGTTGGACAGCAACTTTGTTTTCTTCTTCTTCTTTAGTCTTCTTTTAAGTTGTAATCTGAAGCTCAGTCTACTAACTTCTTACTTTCGTACTGGATACGCCCGCAGAATAGTCAAGCAATCAGTGACTTGCCAATTTCTAGATGTGATGCACAAATTAGCATGGAGGAAAAAGTCTCTTGCTTGATTGCTTTACAGACTAGGAACACTTTCTACGAAATTGAACATGGCTTGATGGCCTTGCTGAGAGACTGTTTGGAGTCAGAACGTGGAAATACAACCAGTATTGTGTCCGGTTATATTGATCATTTTCAGAGCATTCCATCTCAGGACGTTGGGTGGGGTTGTGGGTGGCGTAACATCCAAATGCTTACCTCTCACTTGCTTATGCAAAGGCACGAAGCTCGGGAGGTTTTATTTGGTGGTTCGGGATTTGTTCCTGATATTCCATCTCTCCAAAGATGGCTTGAGATTGCTTGGGAAAAGGGATTTGACGAACTTGGCTCGGATCATTTTGCTAATAATATTTATGGCTCAAAAATATGGATTGGAACTACTGAATGTGCTGCCCTTTTCCGTTCTTTTGGGCTTCGAGCAAGAATAGTAGATTTTGGTCCCAAGGAACTTGAATCATTTTATCCTGTTCTTCCTGGTTCAAGTCTTGGGAAAGAGGTAAAGAGAATACATAATGGCGGAAAGAGGAAAGCAATTCAGGTTTGTGGCCCGATGGATAGGTATCTATTGGCAAGGAATCATGATGTTTCCCAAGCAAGTTCCAGTGGGGATGAAAAGTCTGGATGTTCTAGTATCCCTCTTGGTGACTCTTTGGGTAGCATAAGTAATGAGAATTTGGGAAATAAGTTTACAAGGAAAAGCAAGGGTCATCAGGTTCTCATTGATTGGATCTGGAACTACTTTTCTGATAAAAATGTTACCAAATCTGGCAATCATCAGGTCGTTGTCAGTGACAAAACGTAAGTTTCTATCTTAGTTAGTAGCTATAGTACCAAGAGTGCACATTTTATTTTTATATTTTGTTCTAAATTGTAGAGAGGTTCTTTGAGCAGACCCTTGTACTTCCAACACGATGGACATTCGAGAACGGTTGTTGGGATTCAAGTCAAACATCAACCTAATGGGATGCATCAGCACAATCTCTTAATATTGGACCCTGGCCATGTAATGTTCCATCAATTCGTAGGAATCTGTGGTGCATCTTAACATCTGTATTTTGCAATTTATTATTGAATACAATTGTCTTTTCACTCTTGTGACATATAATTACAGAGAACAGCAGATCTGGAAAGATCGCTGAAACAAAAGGTCGGATGGCAGAAGTTCATCAAAAGAGGGGTTCACACACTGAAAAAGCCACAGTACCAGGTAATGATGATTTAAATATAACATTTTCCTTTGGTTTGACTACTCATTAGGACTTGACTTGATGCAATAATTTTATCTCAGTTGTGTTATGTTGATCCTGGAATAGCAAATAGGGAGGAAGTGGAGTTGCTCAAGACAATAGAAAGTGTTTTTCTGGAGTTCTAGAGGAACCTGTTGAACATTTGCGATCTGGATTCCAGTCCTTCTGAATATATATGGACAGAGGAACAAGTGGCTATATTAGTGTTCACTTATATGCAGTGAGTGTTGACAGGACAGTGAAAGATAAGATATGTTTGAAATTAATTCAGCCTAAAAGATAATGAATTGGTATTCACTGTTTTAAGGCTTGTCCCCCACCCTTAGAAAGACAATTTGATTTCTGAAGATATTCCAGTTGCAGTTTCTGTGTTGACCTCTTCTCTACAAATTATCTTGACGAATGATGGATTGATTTTGAGGAAATGTGTTACTGTTAATGGATTTTATATGCGCAAGATGGACAGAGAGTCAAGGATTCAGATCTTCTTACTCTTCAGATGCTAGGATGCTGTGATGTTTTACAAGCTCTTTATCTAGGCCATCTTGGTTATCATCATGATCAATTTGAGTTGCTTTTTAGCTGCCTGGAAGATTTGGCAGGAGACACAGCACGAAAAGTGACTCCCTTATGCTTGCTTTCTGGGGTGTACTTACTTTTGAGGGTGAGGAATAAAGCCTGCTGGAGCTCAAGGGAACGCTCTTAAATTCTTTGTTGATTACATCCGGGTGCGACACTGACTACCTATTAGTCTATTATTTTCTTAAGTTTTGTTGATTCAAGTGTATTCTCTTGTATACATTGTACTTAGAGTCCATATGGCATCATCCGTTGAACTTGGGAACAAATTTATTCATTTATCAATAAATAGGAATATATATTACAACTTCTGTGCTTCTGTATTCAACATTTTATTGTGTCATTAACCTTGTCCCACCTCTTTTTAATACGATACAACAATATCACTTTAAGCTCCTAAAGAAAAATATATAGTCCTAAGGATTTTTTAAGTGCCCTTGCTGTATGCACATCTCCAAGGCAATTGTATGTAATATGTTACTCTTCTGCCAAGCTCTGTAGCTGATATAATCTTGAATAAACTCCCTCAGATGCTGTTATCAGGGCTGAGTGGGAACCTATCCCCACAATCTCGCCTTTATCCATGACGATAAT
Organism: Prunus padus; assembly: GCA_024362665.1. NCBI lineage: Eukaryota > Viridiplantae > Streptophyta > Magnoliopsida > Rosales > Rosaceae > Prunus > Prunus padus. The sequence goes on along the minus strand of JANFAM010000017.1, from coordinate 566,725 downwards.
GGTATCTGAGTTTATTATTGTGGAAAGCCTATGTGCGACTGTAATTTGTGTGGTTTTTGACAGTATGCCCCCATTGTTTCTCAAATTTATCGCAGCCAGTGCACTCACCACAGATTTCTCAGATTCAGCATCAAGGGCACTTGTTGCTTCGTCCAGGAGCAAAATTGCAGGCCTCTTTAGCAATGTTCTAGCTATGGCTATTCTTTGCTTTTGTCCTCCTGAAAGTTGGCAGCCCTTCTCCCCAACAAGCGTTTCATATCCATCAGGCAAATTACTTATAAATTCATCTATGTTTGCTTCCCTAGACACCTCCACAATCTCAGTCTCAGAAGCCCAGTCGGTCCCGTAGCAGATATTGGCTTTGATTGAGGAGCTAAAAAGAAGAGGCTCTTGTTGAACTAACCCTATTTGTCTTCTCAACCATCTCAAGTTATATTCCCTTATCTCCTTTCTGTCAATGAGTATTCTTCCTTCCATAGGATCATAAAATCTGAGCAGAAGGGCCAATACGGAAGATTTCCCAGCTCCACTTGGGCCAACAAAAGCCACCTTTCTTCCAGCTTCAATTTGCAAACTGAAGTTGTTCAGGACAGTTACTTCTGGTCTTAAAGGGTAATTAAACTTGATATTTTGAAATTCGATGCTCCCTTTGATTCTGTCAAGATTTGAATCTTCTGGTATAGCTGGTTCTATTTCAGTTTTGCGGTCAAGGGTCTGGAATGCAGGAGTTAGCACACTGATGGCAGAGATGACAGTGGGAATCAGTGTCCATAATTCTGTGATTGAAGGTACTGTAAGAGAAAAAATCTGATATGATCTTATGCCATTTTTAAAGCTTGCTAGATGTTTATCAACCAACACTGTTGTATACCACAATGCAACAGCATGTGCGATGTTCCATAAGCAAAGGGAAACACCCTGAATTATGCCGTACTTAATACTTTCTCTCCTGCACTTTCTCATGGGGTTTTCCAAAGATATTTTGGCTTTTCGGAGTATATGATCTTCATGACAGAAGGATGCAACGGTTCTTATGTTGGTTGCAGACTCAGAAGCAAGAGTAACAAGTTCAGAATGTGCAGCAGCTGCGTCACCTGAAAATCCTTTAGCAGACTTGGCTTGAATCAGACCACCAATGAAGTGGCAAGGCATCACAGCCCAAGCTACCAAGCCCATTCTCCAGTTAACAACCATGCTCACAACCGTTGCAATCAGTATGGAGGAGATGCACTGAACAATAACAGACATACGATCAGCAATTATGGTTTTAACCATTGAGGTGTCATTGATGATCCGCGAAGTAACCGGACCAATGCTGTTCTCAGGTTTCTCAAACCATGCGATTTCATTGCGTAGTACACCTACAAGATTATAATGGATGGGTGTTAATTTGTAGTTTTGTATTACCTTCTTGAAGCAGAATTGAGAATATGAGATGATTGTTAAGGGCAGGACTGTATGATACCTGAATAGAGAGCTCGTCTCAGGTTTGTCATGGCCTTCTCTCCAACCATTCCAAAGAAGTAATGTTGCACAGTGTGAGAGAATAATGAAAGAAATCCTATTAGAGAAAAGACGATTGAATAATTTTCGACCTCCCTCTTAGCATCGTTCTCGTAGTATGCTACTCCAATTGTTATAATGTAATACCCAAAGATAGGCTTTGATATGCCAGAGAAAGCTGCTGCAAAGGAACCAAGAGCAATCTTTCCAAAGTCTCGCTTGTTCAAGTCAAACCAGATTCTGAAGAATATAGCTGCTTTTCTCCTTTCCTGTTCTTCATGCTTTGGAGACTCCTTAAGCTGGATGTCAGGCTCCCTAGTTTCCTTGGCTTGTTCTATCTCTTCAGGCGAAATCTGTTGTTGGGTGTTGGAAGGTTCTTCACATGAACTAGTGTCTCTGTTATTCAGTCAACACTGTATAATGGTTAGTTATGTTCTTATGTCTTATGGCGATGACGTGTGTAAGAAGCATTAAGCAAGGGAGATTTTCAAGTGTGAATTAATATTAATAACCTTGATTCACGAACTGGGTTGAGGTTCTGCATAGAAAACAAGTTATTGTAGAATTTGCTGCTGTCGAGCAAGTTACGATGCGTCCCTGTTTCTGTAACTTGACCATTTTCTACAACTGCAATCATATCCGCATTAATGATAGTTGAGAGTCTGTGTGCGATCAAGATGACTGTCCTTCCCTGCATGGCCTTCTCAAGGGCGTCTTGAACCACCTTCTCTGACTCTGAATCAAGAGCACTTGTTGCCTCATCCAGCAGAAGAATTGGAGGGTTTTTGAGAATGGCTCTTGCTATGGCGATTCTCTGCTTTTGCCCTCCTGATAACTGGACACCACTTTGCCCCACCTTTCCAGCCACAATGTACAAGTTATCATCATAATGTCTTAATCTACTATACTCTTAATGTCGCAGGGAAATACGAAAATTAAAATTTTTAAAAAGGAGTTGGGTAGCTGACCTCTGTTGAGTAGTCATCTGGAAGTTGGGATATGAAAGAGTGTGCATTTGCCATAACTGCTGCTTTCTGGATCTCTTCATCTTCTGCATCCATCTTACCAACTTTCATGTTGTCTTTGATGGTCCCTCCAAACAGCGATGGCTCTTGCGAAACTGCGCCTATGTTTTTCCTCAGGAACTTCAAATCAAGGTCCTTGACATTATGGTTATCAATCAAAATCTCCCCTGAATATCCATCCGTACGTACATTTATCAATTTCATGTACCAATAAGAAGAACTCTGTGCAACAAGGAAACTCAAGGAAAAGCCTGCCTAGCTAATTGTGTGGTTAAGGAGTTGAAAATGAAGGAGTTACTAACAACAGACCTTTTGAGGGATCATAGAATCTTGCGACAAGGGAGATGATAGTACTCTTCCCACACCCACTGCTGCCCACAAAGGCTACTGTCTTTCCAGCTGGGATTGACAATGAAAACCCTTGAAGGATGGCTCTGTCCGGCCTGGACGGGTAGGAAAAGTGCACATCATGTATGTCAATGTTGCCATAAATCTTATCAAGTGTCTTTCCTTTTGAATCATAACTTATAACTGGCTCTCTGTTTAACACTCTGAAAACCTCAGTTCCTGCAGCCTTTGCCTGATTGAAGATTTGCATGTCTGGTGCAGCATAAGTGAGTGATCTGAAATTCAGTTGAAATGAAACCAATTAAGTGAGATTAATTATTTAACTGTCAATCATATATATAAATTTTCTTGCTTTGCTTGCTTACATAGCTCCAAAGAGAATGCTCATGACAGCAGCTAAAATATCTCCACCGCTTGCCCTCTTGGCAGTGACTACAACAGCACCAATCCATATGATGAGAGCCCAAGAACCAAAAGACACAGATTGAAGCATTCCTATTCCAAATCCCTTTATTAGAGCCTCTCCTTTGCTTAGCAAATACTGTTTTCCCATGCACTCTGAGAAACACTTGATTGCAGACTTTTCTCCAACAAATGCATACACTGTTTTGATCTGAGATATTGTCTGTGATGATGATGCATGCAGTGCAGTGCAGGAATTAATATATATATCAGTTAGACGTAGATTGTAACATATGTCTTTGTTGTTTGGCACTGGCAGGGTCTAGCTAGCTAGCTGTTATGTTACCTGTTCTACCATAGACGTAGCTTCTGACTGGTAAAGCATTCTAGCGGCGGAGATGGCGTTCATTTTCTTTGTGTAAGCGGCTCCAATTATAAGAATCAATGGGACAACCAAAAGGTAAGCAGTGCCACTTCCCAACAGCATATGGCAGCAATCAAAATTCCAGAAAAGAAAGTTGCAAGGCATGACAGAAAATGACCCAACTGCATGCCGCATGCGGGTGATATTAATTCACAAATATTTTAATTAATTATTATTAATTGTCATGATGAGCAAGAGTAGCTAGGAATTAAACCTTCTCCCCAATTGCATCCTGTATGATACTCATGTGGTTACTAATTCCAGTAATGATTTTGCCACTTGTTAAATCTGTATCAAAAGCCCCAATCTCCTGGCTAAGCACTGCTCTTAGATATGCTAATCTTAGACGTGCCACTTGTCTTTCACTTGAATACATCCAGCATCCAATTTCTGCAAAACTCCACAGCATCCAAGCCATGCCAAGCAACAGGATATATAAGTAATTAATTATTTGATCTTTCTTTTTCTTCTTACTAACATGGACATGAAATATTAGTTGTAGACAGTCTGATATATAATAATGAAGGAAATGAAATATATGTACCAAGTATTCCAGCTGGGAATGTGGCGAAGGCCATGTACCACACATATGGAATAACCTAATTTACAAACAACAACAAAGCTCATGAATCATGATGATATGTGTTTTAACTTAAAGCACATTAATATTTAATAATTAATATTATTCATAATTAATACAGACTACATACAGTACCTCGTTGAGGGATTTAACCATGGCTACAGTGTCGTTCATGTTGCTCCCAAACGCATCGAGAGCTTTGCCAAGCAACAGATACCCAACTGGAAAAGCCATACCATGCACAATGGAACCCACCGTCCCCAAAACCATCAGGCTCCAATCCAATGCGTCTGCATAGCTCAGCAGTTTATTAAATCCCAGAGTTTCGGCTCTCATCATCATCTCCTCCTTCGAATTCTCATCCTCCATCATTTCTTTCTTCGCTTCCATGACTACTTTTTTGGGTTTGTTTATTTATTTCCATCGCATGCATGCATGATCTGTGTTTGTATATATATACATTGACAAACACTAGTCACTTATGAATTAAAAGGGTTGCTATCTCTTTTTAATTTAATATACAAAATTTATGAAAACAATACGCATATACGGATATGCACCAAAGGAATATCTCCGTATATACCTCGGCAAAATCAAGGAAATAAAAAAAAAGTCCTCCTGGAAATGGTTTCTTCTCTTGGCTGCATCTTGGTTTTCAGAACTGGACTGCTTGGCCTACTAATACTATATACGTGCATAAATACATGCACAAGATGCAAGGTGGCAAGAAGGTGATTTGTATATAAAAGTTAAACCCTGCTTACCACCCAACTCATTGTTTAATGGTTTCCGTATATATTCATTAATAGCAATTTCATTTTCAAAGGATGAATTATTCCATTTTGATTCGGATATATAGAGCAATTGAAATGATTTATTGGAATCTCTGCTGATGAACGGATCAAAGTGGCTGGAGGATATATATATATGTGTGTGTGAAGGAAATCTGGATAAGTACGTACGTATGTCGATTAAGATGGTGGTGACAATGATTTTAATAATAAAAATTAGTATTATTTTCATATGAGAACTAGTATTATTCAGTGTCACTTAATTAGAAGCATATATAATATATTCTACGGAATATTGAATATTTTGAGTGTTTGTATCGTCGAAGTTGTAATATAATGTTTATCTTTGCTGTAAAAAGTTTTTTTCAGACCACCACCCCTTTTTTCTTTTTCGGTTTCGTTTGTTTGTTTGTTTGTTTGTTTTTTCTGAATGGGCATCTTGCAATTAGCGAAATTCTATAGTGAATGTGTCAATATATGCACCCTCTAGATGAATCATGTGTCAGTATATGCACCCTCATCTCTTGTGGACCTTGCGCGCTGAAGCCGTCTCACGGGCCTAGGCCCTCTCTGCCCGGCTTCATATCATGTTGGAAGTCTCTTATACTCAACATTTGGCCATGCGATTAAATTTGAGTGAAACTATAGTGAGGGACTTTAAAGTGAGCTGAGGGGCTTCAATCTCACCATCAACAAAGCATGGGGTGGGGTGCATTGATGGTGAGATTGAAACCCTCACTGCTCTCACTCTAAAGCGCCTCACCATAAGCCTCCCATTAAATTTGCCCGTTATGATGTAGCGATTTTCACTGGATCATTTTTTTAATTTCAAATTATAAGGCCTGCCTTGCGATGTGGACTTCCGAGTGTGATCCACTGGATCATTGTCCGGTGCCTGTGAGGCCGTTTTCACGATGGACCAAGCCCAGCACATCAAACAAACAATAATGGGCTGAATCACTCAAGGCGTTATGGACTTATTAACCTCATATATTATACCAAAGGGTTATTATTGCGCCTATTACCTCAACTTAGATCAGATTTCGATTTTTTGCCGATTTTCAAAATCATTCTACTGTCTAACTTTAGTTTTGGTAGGACAAATAGTCACTGTCAATTTTGTTAACTTTTTCTGTTAAATACAGGACAAAATAGTCTTTTGTATTAAAACAAAAAAATAGTTTTTTTATATTAAAAAAACCAAAAAAAAATTAATCCCTTTCACTAAAAATAAATAAAAATAATCCCTTTCACCATAGATTCATATTTTTAGTGAAAGGGATTATTTTGATTTTGAATTTTTTTAATATAAAATACTATTTTTTTGTTTTAATACAAAAAGACTATTTTGCCTCGCATTTAACAAAAAGTTAACAAAATCGACGGAGGACTATTTGTCCTACCGAAACCAAAGTTAAAGGCAGTAGAACGATTTTGGAAATTGAGACTAAAATGCGAATCTTAAATTGAGTGACTAATAAAACGATTAACCCTATACCAAAAAGAGAAATACTATAGCTACTTCAATTTTAAGTTTTCAGTTGATAATCAATATATTTTAAATAAAAATGTGTAGTTCGGCGCGTGGTTTGGGATACCAAAGTTCCAGGTGGAGGGATGATATTTCGGATCTTGGGATACTAGTCGAGTGCTTTGATTGTCCACGTATATAAAAATTTGTTCCGTCCTAACACTCTCTCTCCACCATGCCCTACGCTAAACGAACTCCCAACCAAACCGACCCCCCACTGTGACTCACTGAGAGCTCGTCGCCGCTCGTTCCCGGTCGTCGCAGACCGCCGGTTAGCTTCTCTCTCTTCTTCTACTTTCCTTTTCACCGATTCAACTTTTTTTTCATCTTCCCCCTTTTGCCCATCCGCTCTATATTTAATTTATTCTTCTCGTTGTTTCCTTCTTTCACCATTTATTTTTGATAGACTATTTGGGAGAATGCGTCCGATGGTGTATCTGAATGCATTGAAGTTTGCCATACGTTGTTAGCCGATACAATCTATATATACTTTATAGCTTTGCTTATCGCTAGCTTTTAGTTTGACAATGTCGCTAGGGTTAGTTTTCCGATTTTGTGTAATTGGTGTTTTTCGTAGTTATAAAGTTGTTGCTATTATTAATTAGGCCGCTGTGGTTTCTTTATCGTGTTGGGTTAAATAATATGGTAGTTTAATTTTCTTTTATTTATATGTAGTATGTGTACTGGGTTTCATAATCTCTGATTATCCAATATTTGAATTTTCTTGTTATTTCTTGTCAGATTTTGATATAGGCGAGCAAAACATTTTGTCTTGAGTTCGCTGCACACAGTACCCTTCATATACATATAGTATCGCCAAGATGGCGAACCTAGCAATGACCGGTATACTGGAAAAGGTGTGATCCTCTTAGATGTTTTCTGGCTAAAGGAAGATGAATGTGTATTTACTGGTTGTGTCTTTCAGCTGTGCTGCATGTGTGATACACGTTTTGACTTGTTCGAGTTTGTTTTTCAGATGACCGGCAAAGATAAGGATTTCAGATATATGGCAACATCTGATTTGTTGAGCGAATTAAACAAAGAAAATTTTAAAGCTGATGGTGATCTAGAGATAAAGTTGTCAAATATTATAATTCAGCAACTTGATGATGTTGCGGGTGATGTATCTGGATTGGCTGTGAAATGGTATGGAAATATGTATCTGGTTTACCCGATTACACAAACACAGATGCCTTCGCGCGTATTGGTTGGTTACACCATGTTTGCTTTAATTCTATTCATCATTCATTATTGTGGTTGTAGTTATACAAATATTCTTGTCAGTGTTCTGGGTGATTGTTATGTAACTCTTGGTGAATTGTAATGAACAAGCGTACAAACTCATCATGCTTTCGTACTTCTCTGCATGTAAAGTAACCTTGTATAAGTTTCTTAGACATATTGACGCAGATTGTAGGTAAATTAGTAGAATGTTATGGAAGTCTCCCAGCAAATTTCAGTCATGGGTGATTTCAAGTACCATGTCCCTGAAATTTGAAGTGGTTTACAAATCAGAAGTAGGCATGACATGCTGTGGATGCCTTATGTTCTCTTGGTGTATCAATGTTAAAATGAGTGGAAAAATAGAAAAAGTTATGTGATACAGATGCTATAGTAGCAAATTTATACAGCTTTTAGTTTGATTATTTGTTTGTTGTTTTTATGTCATACCACAGTCTTGCTCCATTAGTTAAGAAGGTCAGCGAGCAACGAGTGGTGGAGATGACAAATAAACTTTGTGAGAAATTGCTAAAGGAGAAGGATCAGCATCGTGACATTGCAAGCATAGCTTTGAAGACTATTATTGCTGAAATTTCTACTCAATCTCTTGCACAGTCTATTATTCTGTCTATTTTGCCACAGTTGATTAATGGAATTACTGGCCCAGTGAGTTAGTAACTCTTATCTTTTATCACTTTATCATGGACTTTTTTTCCTTTTCCGGTCAAGGCTCCCTTATCATTTAATAAGATATGTTGGATGCTACTAACTTGGAGATGAAGCACCTAACAAGATTGATGATTTGCATATGTAGTCTACAAAATTATATCCATGATGGCCTTAGTGATGCTTCTAATTTGTAAATTGTCACACTTTGGAAAGTACTAAGGCTGTATAAACATTTAAAAGGCTTTAGAAATTACAAATTTACGAGCACAAAGAACTGATGTGCATAAGTTGGTTTTGTTTTTGTTCCACGTGGACATTTGTGCTTTCTCTTTTTGTATTTGTTTCAATTTTGTTTGATGCTTAAACCAACTTGATTTAGAAGGAAAACTGGTTTATAGGCCATGTTTATAAAGGACTGGAACAACAGAATTAAAATTAGTGTTATTCCAGAAAGAAAATGAGTTATTCATGCCCCTTGGTTGAATGGATCAGTGACTCTCTCCTTCTCCATTGATTCTTGAGTTTTAGAATCAAATCAAATTGAGGGCTTATTAACTAGTGATTAAATTCAATGAAAAAACTGGGGATTAGTCAAAATCAATTTATACTATCTTTCACTTCCTCTGCTATCATCTGTTTCTCCATCTAATTCATTCATTTATTCCATTGCATTGCTATTTCTAGAAGCCAACTTTTGGTTTTTCTTGCTAATCTGTTGTGCTCTAATTTATCCCAGGGAATGAGCCAAGAGATAAAATGTGAAAGTCTTGATATCTTATGTGATGTTCTTCATAAGTTTGGCAATCTAATGGCAACCGACCATGAGCTGCTATTAGGTGCTCTCTTGTCTCAGTTGAGTTCCACTCAAGCCGGTGTTAGGAAGAAAACTGTGTCATGCATTGGTAAGATTCACTGGATTCCTTGCAGACACTTATGCTTACCTCAAACATGTATTAGTTTTTTTGAAGATCTGAAGGCGGTTTGGGTTGACTGTTGCCACCAGTCACAATTAGTCTTTTTTTTGGGTTTTTGTTTACCATTCAGAACTAAGGGTTCTGGTTTGGGTTCTTAGTGGTGTACTTATTTCTGAATTCTAATAGTTTCTGAGGCTTGTAACTAACCAAATTTTATGAAGAAATATGCTTAAATTACCATGTACGTAGAAACCTGTTTGATTTGGTTCTAGCATACTACTATTGTTCATTCTTGTGGAAATTGGTATTGAGAAATTAGATGTAGATTTTCCTTGTTTTATTTTGTAAATTGAATGGTAGATTGAACTTGACAAATTGTTTTGCCTTTAGCTTCTCTTGCTTCAAGCTTGTCAGATGATTTGTTAGCAAAGGCAACAGTTGAAGTTGTTCAGAACTTGAGAAATAAAAGCACAAAATCAGAAATGACTCGTACAAATATTCAGATGATTGGTGCTTTAAGGTGAGCTTTATGGTATGCATTCTTGTGCTGATTTTCTTGACTTTCAAGTGGGGCGCAGGCATGGGCCAAAAACAGTGGAACACATGACTTCACTGTCAGCGTAGTTTCCCACGGATTACAAGTATCTGACTTTAGTCTTAGATACTGTGTAATGTGCTTATGGCCTAGAGTTAACTTACTTTTGGTAACTAGTTTGATATTATGGTGTGCAGTCGTGCTGTTGGATATCGTTTTGGACCCCATCTTTCTGACACAGTCCCAGTGCTAATTAATTACTGCACCAGTGCATCAGAGAATGATGAGGAGCTTCGTGAATACAGCTTGCAGGTACTTTATGTATGATTTTCTTTATTGTGCTGGTATTTTTCATTAGATTTCCAGGATTATGTGAAAGGTATGGTATGTCTAAACCAATATTTTTTTTAATACATATATATTGTTTTTGTTCATATATGCTTTATTTTCACTGCAGGCATTAGAAAGTTTTCTGCTTAGGTGCCCCAGGGATATTTCTTCCTATTGTGATGAAATTCTTCATCTTAATTTGGAATATCTAAGTTATGACCCGAACTTCACTGATAACATGGAGGAGGATACTGATGATGAAACTCACGAGGAGGAAGAAGATGAGTATGTCTGTTTGAGATAATGTTTGATTCGGAGTTACAGGTACACTATATGATTTCTAAACATGCTGTCTTTATTATGTTGCAGTGAGAGTGCGACTGAATATACGGATGATGAAGATGTGAGCTGGAAAGTCCGAAGAGCAGCAGCTAAATGCTTAGCGGCATTAATCGTTTCCCGTCCTGAGATGCTTTCAAAGCTGTATGAGGAGGTATCTTTGCAATTTCTCTTGAAACTTCTCCTTATGTTTTTGTGTGCTCTCTTGTGTTTTTGATATATTTGTAACATTATGATTTTGCATTTTACTTGGTATGGACCTCTCTTGGACTTGAAATGTGATGTTTAATTTCCTTCAATTCTCAGATAGTCCTTCAATTAAATCATTAAACACTTTCTGCTTTTCCGCAGGCTTGTCCAAAATTAATTGACAGGTTTAAAGAGAGGGAGGAAAATGTCAAGGTAAACCAGAATAAATGTCAGTGGATCTTCTCATTAAGCTTCACGGGATTAATTATCTGATATTATTTTGTTGCAGATGGATGTTTTCAATACATTCATTGAACTGTTGCAGCAGACTGGAAATGTTACAAAAGGACAGATTGAGATCAATGAACAGAGGTAACTTAGTTGTAAACTTGTAATGTTATCTGAGTATCAAAGTACATGCAGTTTGTTTTCTCTTTTGCCTCTTATCGAGCATTTGCTCGGTTGAGTGTGGTTTTAGAAATCTTAGATTCTTAACTGGGGAATTGAACTTGTCCTAGTTCTGAGTTATTAGATGCCTTTGCTAAATTGTTGTCATGTTTTGCAGTCCAAGATGGTTATTGAAGCAAGAAGTGCCAAAGATTGTCAGATCTATAAATAGGCAGTTACGTGAGAAATCTATCAAGACAAAGGTAGGATTTTTTAAGTATCTTTTGGATTGTCCGTTATGGGAATGTTATGAACTATAACATTTATCTATTTTCAGGTTGGCACGTTTTCTGTTTTGAAAGAGCTTGTGGTGGTCTTGCCAGATTGCCTGGCTGATCACATTGGTTCACTCATTCCAGGAATTGAAAAGGCATTAAGTGTAAGTAAAATTTTCTCAAATTGGTATTGTATTTTGAACTAATTTAAGTTTTTTTTTTCTGATGCTGACAATTGTCCCCTTTCCTTTTTTGGGGGGTTTCTTGTAATTTTTTTAAGGATAAGTCTTCTACCTCCAATTTGAAGATTGAAGCTCTTATATTTGCACGATTGGTGTTGGCTTCACATTCTCCTTCTGTTTTCCATCCTTATATTGAGGTAAGTGCAGTAACTCTTACGAATATGCTGTGTTATGAATACGCTGATATGTTATCGAGAGATAGACCACAAGTTTCTTATTTTAAAAAGTGAAGTAGACCACAAGTTGCATTCGGTGTGGGGACATTATAAAATATAAACTCATATTCTTGTAGGCTCTTTCTAGTCCTGTTTTATCTGCTGTGGGAGAGCGTTATTACAAAGTCACAGCTGAGGCATTAAGGGTGTGTGGGGAACTTGTCCGTGTTGTTCGCCCGAATATTGAGGTAAATTAGTGGGCACTCTTAGTCTTGTGGTCCAATTAAAACATTCTCTACTTATATGATTTGGTTTTTCCATGTAGGGGAATGGTTTTGATTTCAAACCTTATGTTCATCCAATATATAATGCCATAATGTCACGTTTGACAAACCAAGATCAAGATCAGGTCAGTAAAATTTCTTAAATTTTACTTTATATGTACTTCTTAATTGTTTTTGTCTGTATTGTGGCTCATGCCTATTCTTTTGCAGGAGGTAAAGGAATGTGCTATATCTTGCATGGGTCTAGTTGTGTCAACATTTGGTGATAACCTTGATGGTGAACTACCTGTATGCCTTCCTGTACTGGTCGATCGGATGGGAAATGAGATCACTCGACTTACAGCTGTGAAGGTAATTCCTTTGCTCACTTTTGTGACTGGCTGTGACTGTTCGTTTGCCATCTGTATGCTGATGTCTATTTTTTGGCCTTTCTTTTATGAAGATATACATTTGGGACTCTGTATATGTACATGTGTTAAGTTTCTAAGACCATAAGTGTTTTGCATCCAGGCATTTGCTGTCATTGCTGCTTCTCCACTGAAAATAGATTTATCTTGTGTGTTGGAGCAAGTGATTGCTGAGTTGACTGCATTCTTAAGGAAGGTATGGGAATTTACTTAAGTTGTCATTGAATTCATAATCTTTTTTACAAAATGTTTTATGAGATTTTATCTAAGAATCACTCAAAGACCTATGAAATTAATCCTAATATTCTTTGCCTTTGTGGAAATCAGGCTAATCGGCCTCTAAGACAGGCAACATTGGGGACCCTGAATTCCCTAATTGTTGCTTATGGAGATAAAATTGGCTCATCTGCTTATGAAGTTATTATTGTAGAACTTGCCACACTGATAAGGTTTCTCTTGCCACTTCACCAATTTTCTTTTGTTTTTTTTTTCCTTCAAATTTTTGTGTGATTGGTGGCTGGGTGGTATAATTTCTGAACCCTAGTGTCTATCTAATACCCATTTCCAGTGATTCGGACTTGCATATGACGGCCCTTGCCCTGGAACTCTGCTGCACCTTGATGGCAGACAGGTCAAGCCCAGTTGTTGGTTTGGCTGTTAGAAACAAAGTTCTTCCGCAAGCATTAACGTTAATTAAGAGCTCATTGCTGCAGGGGCAAGCCCTTTTGGTAATTTTATATATCTAACTGGTGTTTTATCTTGATCTAGAAAGTTTGCACATGTTTGAGAACATTCTTTGTTGGATATTGCAGGCATTGCAAAACTTTTTTGCTTCCTTGGTGTATTCTGCAAACACAAGTTTTGATACCTTACTAGACTCTCTGCTATCAAGTGCTAAACCATCTCCCCAGTCAGGCGGGGTTGCAAAGCAAGCTTTGTATTCAATAGCTCAATGTGTGGCTGTCCTTTGCCTTGCTGCTGGTCATGAGCAATGTTCATCTACCGTGAACATGCTAACTGAAATTCTCAAAGATGACAGCAGTACAAATTCAGTAAGACCTCCCCCTCTGGAAAGAAAACAACTCAGTTAGGGTTATCTTCACAGATGACATTGTTTTGGTTTTTGTAAGCAAATAAGGATAGATTATGTAACTTTTCACGATTTATTATTTTTTGGTAATCTTAAAAAATGAAGGCAATTTGGTGGTATGCAAACTCTCGTTATAAATTTGGGGTAGATTAGATTGATTGAATCTAGTTGATTTATTGTTTTTTATTATTATTTAACTTTTATTTGAGCCCAGTATATTTGCCTTCTTCATATGATATAGGCTAAGCAGCACCTTGCTTTGCTGTGTCTCGGGGAGATTGGAAGGAGGAAAGATCTAAGCTCCCATGACCATATAGAGAATATTGTCATTGAGTCCTTTCAATCTCCTTTTGAAGAGATCAAATCTGCAGCCTCCTACGCTCTTGGCAATATTGCTGTTGGTAACCTGCTCAAGTATTTGCCTTTTATCTTGGACCAGATTGACAATCAACAGAAAAAACAGTATCTCTTGCTTCATTCTCTGAAGGAGGTGCATACTTCTGAACTTTAAGAGCCTGATTTTGTTTCCTGAAATGCTTTTTTTTCTGTTGGGTTTAAGTTTATTTTCAACCATTTTCAGGTCATAGTAAGGCAGTCTGTAGATAAAGCAGAGTTTCAGGATTCAAGTGTTGAGAAGATACTTAATTTACTTTTTAATCACTGTGAAAGCGAGGAAGAGGGTGTTCGCAATGTAGTAGCTGAGTGTCTGGGTAAAATTGCACTTATTGAACCTGCAAAACTTGTTCCTGCACTTAAGGTATCTGGTCAAATGACCCTATGCCTTCTCCATAAGATTATGAGTAAAGAGTATTTGATGGGTTGCATGTCTATGTTTCTAATCCTAATTCCCTATAGGTGCGAACAACCAGCCCAGCTGCTTTCACAAGAGCTACTGTTGTCATTGCAGTTAAATATTCAGTAGTTGAGAGGCCAGAGAAGATAGATGAGATTTTATATCCTGAAATCTCATCATTCCTGATGCTTATTAAGGATGATGACCGGGTAAGTCTCAGATTCTAGTGCTTGATAAACTAAGTGTTTGGGTTTATGCCATCTTTTTGTTTTTCCCCCAGTGATTGTTTCTGTTTTCAGTATTGTTTTATGTTCTAGGTTGGTTGACTTTGTGGTGACTGATTTGCTATGACCCCATGCAGCATGTTAGGCGTGCGGCTGTGTTGGCTTTAAGTACATTTGCCCACAATAAGCCAAACCTGATTAAGGGGCTTCTTCCAGAGCTGTTGCCACTTCTTTATGACCAAACTGTCATCAAGGTTGGTTGAGTGTTTTGAAGTTTATCTCTATGTTACACAGTTGATGTTTGTATGATATAGAGTGCCTTTACAGAAGATTGGACATTCATGGTATTAATACTGCTGTGCTCCATGTTTTACACAACACCACTTTCTATCATTCGTTAATTTGTTTCCTGTGTTAGTCTTGAGTTGGTATCTTATTTAACTTGAAAATTTTGAGTGCAGAAAGAATTGATCAGGACAGTTGATCTTGGTCCTTTTAAGCACATTGTGGATGATGGGCTTGAATTAAGGAAGGCTGCATTTGAATGTGTGGACACATTGCTGGACAGTTGTCTTGATCAAGTGAACCCTTCATCTTTTATTGTACCTTATCTTAGATCTGGTTTGGATGGTGAGTTTAGTTTTGGTTTATGCAAATTTGAAGATGTATGGTTGACATGTAGTGCTTGTTAAATTTATTACCTTCCTAACTGAATTGGATTTTGCTTTTCCAGATCATTATGATGTTAAGATGCCTTGCCATCTTATTCTCTCAAAGCTTGCGGACAAGTGTCCATCTGCTGTTCTGGCAGGTCAGTTAATTTACTGAGTTCCCCCCTAATATTCAGATCTTTCTGCAGTTTATTATGTAATGTAAAATTTTCTGTCCTTCAGTGCTGGACTCATTGGTGGATCCTCTCCAAAAAACTATTAACTTTAAGCCAAAGCAAGATGCTGTCAAGCAAGAAGTAGATCGCAATGAAGATATGATTCGCAGTGCTCTTAGAGCAATTGCATCCTTGCATCGTATAAGGTTTCACCCTTTGCCTTTTATCCATGTCCTGATATAGGTTCTGCATGAAATTCTTGTGTGCATTTGTTCGCTCTTTTTAGACTGGAGTGATTAAGTAAAGCATAAATAACTGTGGTCCTTGGCTAGGTGGTAAAGAGGTTGGATTGAATTAGGTCTTAGGATTAATCAGACCTCCTTTCCCCAGTATTTTGCTTTCCTTTGCGTGCATGTTTTTGTTTTGACATTGATGAATCTTCTACTGCTTTGTTATATTTGTTTATCCTGCAGTGGTGGAGATTGCAGCCTTAAGTTCAAGAACCTTATGAATGAAATCTCAAAATCTCCAACACTCTCGGACAAGTATTATTCCATCCGAAATGAATGATGGACTTGTTGGAACTCGCCTGTGTTGCTGTCATGTCAAGGTCCTGCGCAGCGAACGAGAAAGATTGTATCATTATTTTGACATGTGCAGGCTAAGATTTTCTGCGGAAGATTACAAGAAAGATAGAAAGGTTGTAGCCCCCATCCATAAATGCGTGTTGTAAGGTGGGATAGGAAGTTGAAAATGTGAAGTTTAGAATTCAAAGCTGCATGAACACATGTTGTTATCGTGGGAATACCGGTTATGGTTTCTTTCTTGTATAGGTTCAAGTCATTGCTTTGTTTTTGCCTTTGCAACCAACCATCATTTGGTTTGGTTACATGATGATGTCACGACCAGTATACAAGTTTACTACCTCAGAAACGCATGTATTGCTGAACATAACAGATGTAGGTTGTGGGATCAACTAGATTTTTGTCATTGCATGTTTTATTTGTGAATTTATGTCTCATTAAGTCATCCACTATATATATACATACAGTTGACGAAGCTAAATTTTTGAATTTGTAAATCTTTTATTTTATTTTATTTAATCAGGTTGCGCGTTTGGCCTTAGTATGCAATTTGCAGGCTTGAGTGAAAATGTATTAAAGAACCAAAAATAACGTCCCAGTGAAATAATTAACAACTTAATTCGAAATTTCTTAACCTTGAAATAATACATGCAAACTGGTTTGCAGTTTGGATTAGCGCTCCATTAATATGATATTAGCAGTGGTATTAGTATTTAGTAGTAGGCTGAAGGACCACATTGTTAATTTAAGTGCGTCAAAATCTTAGATTAATGATGGGGATATGGCATAAGGGGCGGGGGCGCATGGATCCCTAAATATATATTGCATGTGCAGCTGCCTAAATCTTTGCATCATTGCATGTAGTATTAGAACGATTGGGCAAAACTAAAATGGCACGAGACAAATGAACAAAGAAGCCACAACACAATTGGTCATCTTTCTTGGCTCCCACGTGATCCCAAGGACCCCATTAACCTAAAGTAGGATGATGATGATGCCTATTTTTACCAATAATTAAACTTTGCTCCCTCTTAGTCTAGTCTACTGTCTAGAGATAAGCAACTATGCCATGCCTTATTGACATATCCCAAGAATCTCTATCTTTCAGTCATATCTTCCGTGAGGCTAATTTCACGGCTGATGTTGTTGCAAGCTTGGGCTATGGGCTGAATCCTTCCAAGCTGTGGGCGCTAGGGTTGCCTCTGAATTGTTCTATTCCTTTCTATTTTGACCTGTTTGGACCTGCGTGCCCTCGTGGTTTTTGCTTGTGATTTTCCTCTTTCCACATCAAAAAAAGACATCCCGAGAATAGGCATTGCATTTGGGATGAGAATGTCGTCATTTTAACCATCAACCATTATTTTCCCCCATCTTTAAGTGTTGCTTAAGCTTTCCAAGGCGTTGTTTATACAATCCAACGCAAAATTAAGATATCAATTCAATTCGACAATGCAAAAAGAACGAAAGAGAAGGGTACTTGTACTAAAAGTTGTCTCATGCGTGCGCAAGAACCGCATATAATATAAGTATGCAAAGAGATGGAATCTCACAACCTATCAAGAGAATATTATTTTTGGAAATACCCCAGTTCCTAGTTATAAACGGAATGTACAAATCCAGGAGCTTTATTACATATAGTAATAAGTTAAGCCTATTTGGGCAAGTGTCTCAGTTCTAGTTGCCACCTTCCCTCAAGTAGTAAAAAGAGTACACTGGCGTTCTCATTAGCTTTCCTATTTAAGCAACTCTTCCTTCTTTTGTGCTATTCTGAGCAGTAAGTCACTCTTCCTTCTTTACTTAGTCTGTGCATGACTTTGTGTTATGTTCATCTTCTTCTTCTCCGACCTTTCTGTTTCACATTCGGATTCCTCTTCCTTGTTTTGTAGAATAAAAATCTACTAATGCAATGCAAGAGATAAACATAAACCCCATGCCATGCATATAAATCGTCAAATGTTGGTCGAAAATGGCTTGCTTATATCTATATATATTTTCTTGTACAGGTAGCATTGATTAAAGACTTGAGTTCTCATGGAGGAACTACCAGGGACAGTTAGGCCAGGCAGATCAGTCTCCTTTAAAACCCAGCACCAATCAACTAACACAGTGAGTCCAGCATATAGACTTTTATCTTGACAAGTTTAAATAACAAACAAGAGAAATTGACTTCCCAATTACACTGTTAATTAGAATGGAAAGCTGGAGTCTTGGCACAGAACAGAGCAATGCTTACAGAGAAAACAAAAAACGTTGTCTTCTTCTTCTTCTTCTTCTTCTTGCTGCAGCTCTTTGGAGATTCCACAGAGCCCCATTCATGCCATGGAGTTTTTATGTCGCTCATGGAGCCCATCAGCCTATAACTTTCAGCAGATGTTTACATCAAGTGTGAGAGTCTTCAAATTCTTGGCACTTTGCATGTATCCTGTATCATGTACTTGTCTTCAAGTTCTTATAAATATGACGTTAATTTTTACAGGACTTGTTTGGTTCACATGACAACTGGACCTCAGGGAAACAGGAAGACAAGTTCAACTCAGGGGAACCAGAAGAGAAACTGGAGATACAAGTCATAGATGAGTTGCCATCCCAAACTAGTACTAGAAGTCCTATGATCAGCAGGGTGGATGACATGATATGGGTAACTAGCTCTCTCTCTCTCTCTCTCTCTCTCTCTCTCTCTCATGTGCACTTCAAAATGATCCGTCTAATTAAGAAAACTCTCTCTCTCTCTCTCTCCTCTCTCTCTCTCTCTCTCTCTCTCAGATGAACTCCAACTCCAAGCACACAAAGGGATGGTTAGGAGGCAAATCTTTAATAAGCATATTCGGACTGCAGAGATTGAAGAAGAAAGATGATATTCGACTTCACACAGCTAGCGTTCATGCTGCACTTTCTGTCACTCGCTTGGCTGCAGCTATTGCGAGCGTTGCTTCCAACTCCAAGAGCAGCAGTATAGAATCAGCAGAAGACGTCGACCCCATTATAGGTGACATCGTTGCTTCTGCCGCAGCTCTGGTTACCACGGTATGTGCTGAAGCCGCAGAGTCATTGGGTGCACAGAGAACTCATGTTTCTTCTGCTATCAACTCCGGCTTGGCTATCCAAACAACTGACGACATGATCACACTTACAGCTGCTGCCGCAACATGTAATGTTTGATCAATGTTTCCTTCACCATAATCTTCAGATAACCCCTCCTCTCTCTTTTTTCTCCCATAAAAGGCACACGTTAACTAACTCGATGACAAGTTGCCAGGTTTAAGAGGAGTTGCAGTGCTCAAAGCAAGAGCTATGGACAATGCCTACTTTCCAAGAAGCCAAAACTTGCTTCAAGTAAAAGCCGAGCTATCAGTTGTCACTCCTTCTGGTAAAAGAAAATGCAAGGACAGATTTTTCCACTAACACCTTCGCTTATGCTGTTATATGACAAAATCAAGATAGATTCTTGTTTGTGCAAGCAGGACGCAGAACATACGGGTGGGCCTGCATATATTCAAAGCATAGTCAGCTCATGCTGAGCGTCCAAAAGAAGCATCTGGGATTCTTAGCCACAAGAAAGGAATGTAAGATCAAAGGCTTCTGATTTTTGTTATCCTATTTCTTCCCGCTGAACTACGCTTTTATTTATTAGAATTATGAAGTAAAACTTAACGCTTTGCAGACAAGATTTTGCACGTGATGGAGAGAACCCAGGAAGCTCAGGGTCAGGGCAACCTTTCAATCAGCCTAAGGAGCAACAATGGAAATATCAAGCTCTTGTTTAAAGATGAAACTCAGTCTTTAGTTTGGACGTCAAGCATCTCTAATCTCTTACAGATGCATAATTGATGTTCTGTAAACCTAACCCATACAGGCTTATAGCTTTTAATATTCAAACTCGTCAATGCATAATGCTGGTGTTTGTTAAATATACTAAAGATGAGTTCTTGCTCGATTTCATCTGCATTGGTCTTATAGATCAATTCATCACACGAGATACCTTCTTCTCAACAAAAATGATACAAGCTCAACATGGCAATAACAACAATACACTGCAACAAAAGGCAGTTTCTTGGAGTGTACAAATAGAGATACGAGATTCTCTTCTAAAAACATGACTTCAAAATACACAGTATAAGATTTCTTGAGGTTTTCTGCACTGGATACCTGCATTTGTATTTGACTGGTTTCTTTTCGTTGCTCGATACCGACTGAGTAACTACATTGACATAGCTAAATCCATGCCACACAGCCCTTGCTACCCTTGGCCAAAAGGAAAAAAGTACCTTGCTGCCCAATAATACAGAAAATTGAAGTAATAAGAGCACAGTAATTTTAATTTTCTTTTTCAAGACAGTAATTTTAATTTTCTTTTTCAAGACGTACCCAATTTTCTTGCTTAAAGTTGCCACAAGGAGCACCAAAACTTTTGCTGATCACTCATACTAACTTGATTCACTGCAGATCATAAGAAGAACTGCCTATGAATATAAAGAACTATTTCTGTCATCAGCAAAAACGCCATGTATTTTGTTTCTCAACCTTCCTATAGTAGAGCAAAAGATATACAATTGGCAATTTGTCATGATTGAACAATTCTTACTTCCAAAATAAGGAGGCATAATTTACAACAAGATGAAAACCAAGAACAAGACTTTATATCAGCGGAAATGAAAAGTAAAAACTCTTGCGTTTTCTCATTGCACTATGTATGTAATCTAAAAGTCTACCAGGCGTGATCTTGCACACAACTTGGGTATCTCCTCATTTCTCCTCAAACTCAACATCAATAATCTCCGGCTCTGATTTCGACGAAGACGGGCCTCTACCATCTCTTGAAAAGAAGTCCCCTTTTGGCTGCCACACAGTGTTTCCGCAGCTTGCACAACGAATTACTTGGTTCTTATAACCAACAAATTGTCTCTTACAAGCTGGACAAGCCCCCTGTCCAAATTTGGTGCAACAAACACAATTAGCCGTATGAAGAACTATCTGATTGGTTACATTACAAAGTTAAAATTTCCATAAAACTCACTCATATAATTATGAAAAATGATGAGACATACCCAGTTTCACTAACACAAACATTAAAATATTCAACTTGTAGCGGCAGGCAGCTAGTAATACCTTAATAACAAGGTTATTGGCAACCGCTCCAATGACCAGCGGAGCAGCAAATGGCAATACCCATGTAGCGAATATCAACAACCGAAAAAGCCATCCGGATAATGCAAACCACAGGAAGAAGATTGTCTTCAAAATTATTCAAAAATAAAAAAGAAGTTGAATTAGTTGAACATAAACTGAAGACCATCACACAATTGTAGCATATGTTGTGAAATTGCGCTCATGTAACTTACGGCAAAACTTCTCCCCAATGGGGTTTCCAGGAAATCATTAAGCTGCTTCCTGTACTGCACAAATTGCAAACACCAACCAAACAAGAACTCAGTAAACACAACAACATGTCGTATCCATATGCATATTATGGTAAAAGCGTGAGAACAAACCCTAGGTAAATTTCTGCTAAGATCCATGCTGAAGGCGCGCCAGCGCGTCCCAATCTCGAGGTCTCTGTCGATTTCACGGGCGCGAGCAGCGGCGGACCGAGCGATAGTGTCGAAGCGGCGCGAGAGGGCGTATTGGCGGTCCAAACGCTCGGCCGTCTTCTTGGCCTCGAATAGGAACCGCTCGAATCCGTCGTTGGCGCTCCGCCACGCGTCCCTCGCGAAGCTTCCGATGTCACTTCGTCGGAAGGCCTGGATGTTCGACACGTGGCCGGCCCCCATTGGGATTAGGCCTCTGCTGCTGTTGGGCCTTCTCGCTCTCCATGGAAGTGGTGCTACTGCTTGAGGGCACCGAATAGCTGTGGCCATTCTGAGATGATAGACTGCGTTTGAAGAAAGATAGAGAGAGCCTCCGGAAGTACTTCAACTTCAACTGCACTGCGAGAGCTTCGTCTTTATAGCTCCAAGCTGCAACGTCGATCAATATTCTTCTTCTGGAATGCACTCCAAATACAACACGACACTCCACTCTATCTGGAAAATCTCCAATGACGACATGCCGTTTATTTATAACAAGCCACAAATAGAACGACATGTCGTTTTTATCTATCTCTTTCTCTTCCCGTATGGATTTGGCGCCACGTGTCAAAAAAAATAGGCACGCGCCTATCCTATTTATTTTTAAAAAAAATTAAAAATGGTATAGCCATGCGGCTATACTATTTAAATATTCAAATATATATAATTAAAGAAATATCTAACACAGGAAATTATACAACTCATACTTCTCCAATTTGAAGGATGACAGATTTAAACGAACACAACCTCAACTAGCCTATTACAAGTTTGTGTAGGTGTTTTTATCAAGCATATCAACAAGTAGATCACCAAACACTAAAGTCGAACTTCATTTTAACCTTCCTTAGGTACATTTTTCATATAATATAAGAGCAAACACTAAGGTGATTAAATAAGTCTAAGATATTTCTTTATTTAAAAAACTATTTCAGGGTATATATAAATAGTATAGCCGTACGACTATATAAAAATAAGAAAAAAAAAATTTTTATCCATCTCTGAATGTACACCCAATGGAGGGAGCTCAGTAACAGGGTCTTCTTTTTGCCTACATATTCACTACTACTTCTTATACTATTTATTAAGCAAATTACAGAAATAGTATAACCGCGGGGATATACTATTAATTTAAAAAAATTAAAAAATAGTATAGCAGTTTGTTAAAAAAAAAGGATCCACTTAGCAATTAGGCGCCGTGTGTCAAAAAAATATTTAAAAATAGTATGGCCGCGCGGCTAGACTATTAATTTTAAGAAGGTTTAAGGTGCTAGGGCATATTTCAGTGAGACTTTGAAACTTTGGCGGGCGGTGCTAGGGCATATTTCAGCTGATCCAAATCAAATCGATTTCTCAATTTCATCCTTGTAATTTCTCTTGGGCTGCCATGGAGACCCCCAAAGATGACCCGCCTTTGATTTTCGATCGTACCTCTCGCGCCACCAGAGGGAAGAGGTAACTAAAGTTCAATAACTGGGTCAATGAATTCGATTGATTTGAGGTTTAAGCATTTGTTCCTTTTACGATTTTCAGAATGACCAAATTACTTGATGATGAAATCGAAGAGGACGAGATGTTCTGGAATCAGGAGGCTCTTAAAGAGGTGTGTTTTACTGTAACCTCTTCTTTTGTGTATGAACAAAAAAATTCTGAATTTAGTCAAATATTTGTAGTTACCCTTATAAATTTTATACTCTGGTAGGATGAAGAGGATGGTAACTATGAAGCAGAGCCTGAGGTTGCTGACGAGTTTGATAGTGACTTCGACGAAGATGTGAGTTTTTTTCTTGGATTGTTCACTTCAAATGTTAGTTTCCTACCAGTTCTATCTTGCTTAGACTTGCTTAAATTGGGTAGGAGCCAGACCCGGACGAAGGAGTAGATAACGAGGCAGAGGAAAGGTTGAGTTTTGCTTACCCAAATGACATTTAGATTTCTTTTACTCAGAATTTAGTTAAATTCAATGAATTTTAATTACAGGGTTCAGACAAAGAAGAGGTTGTTATTTCCGGGAAAGCAAACAAGCAAGAAGAAGAAGAAGAAGAAAGTGCTAACGGAATTAGAAAAAGAATCTAAGGTTGAAAATGGGAAATCTTCCCAACCTGAACAGCATCACGATGCTCCTGAGGAAGGAGAAGGAGAGAGAATCGTGAGAAAATCTTCAAGAACTTCAGTGATTATCAGGCAAGCCGAGAGGGATGCAATACGTGCGGCTTTGCAAGCAACCATGAAGGTTAGTTTTCAATAGCATATGATGTTGAATGTACACCAAATTCTGATTAAAGACCGGTGGTATTTGTTTGTGAGATCATTTCGTTGATTAACATATCATACTATTTTTAATGAATATAAATTTTCTTTTACATTAGCCTATAAAGAGAAAAAAGGAAGGCGAGGAGAAGAGGATGACCCAAGAAGAGATGCTTTTAGAAGCAGCTCAAACAGGTTTGTACTTTAAGCCTCAATATTCGTAATTAGTATTTGATTTGAATTGCTGGGTACTTATTTATACTTACTTGAAATTGAGGCTGGCTGTATCTAAATTTGAATTGTTACATGCAAAACTTCAGAAATTATGAACTTGAGGAATTTGGAGCGTGTTCTAGCAAGGGAGGAAGAAGTTAAGAAAAGAGCAATTGTGCATAAAGCTGTCTATACTGGCCCGCAAGTACGTTATTTCTCAAAAGATGGTAAGCTTTCAGCTTTACAATATTCTGATCTTTCTTTTTTGAATTTTGAATTTTGAAAAATATATATTGTTAGTATACACAAATTTGATCATTGTGGCAATATCATTCTCTGATAAAGAAATTTCAAAACTACATTTCTTTAGGTTGCTCATATCTGGAATTCAGTAGAGGATTATCATTTCAGTCCGAAATCTCTACCACGACTGCTCCCTGTAAGTAATAGTTTAGATGAATGTGTTGCTCAGTGCTTTATTATTTATGTTTTATGTTTCATAACAATGGTTTTTGTGTATTTTTATATTTTTATATTTTTATATTTTTATATTTCCAGACCCTGAGAAAGCTGTTTGTGCAGTTACTGGTTTACCTGCCAAGTAAGTGCTTATATTTGATGTCGTGGTTTCTGAGCTGTGTGAGTGTGTGTGTGTGTGTGTGTGAGAGAGAGAGAGTTTGAAAAGATTGATTGTTAGTTGTTAGTCTTTCATGGCTATTGTTCACCTCTTAAACAATGCGCTAATAAGAATGCTGTTTGATGAATGAATGTATGGTGTCGTGTAAATGATGATAAATGTTAGACAAGCAGTTCTGAGTGGCCACAGAGAGTTTGAGGATTGATGATGTTGGAAACATACAAATATTTAGGTTGCCTAGCTGGCCATCGTGTATAATACGTCCACTTAATGAATTCATTGATGTTGCAGGTATCGTGATCCAAAGACAGGGCTACCTTATGCAACAAAAGAAGCTTTTAAAACTATTCGCCAGCGGTATGGTTTTCCATGTATCAGAATTCATTGTTGGATACTAATAGGCTTTTGCTCTTTATAAGGCGTTAATTTCTGTCTTGTGGTTATAATGTCCTGCTCTTCAGTTATATTTGATATCTAATTTAGATTCCTTTACAAAAATGTTGTTGTTAATTTCCAGGTTTCTACTTGAAAGTGGTCTGGTCAGGAAAGAGATGGACCTGGGAGATTTGCACGATTCACTTTCTGGGAAAGGGTTTTTGGCAAGGCGGAAGAGATCAGTGTCGTCAAATAAAATTGATGTGTCATATTCTCGTTACTTTGCACGTTTCCGCAGAATTCCAGCTCTTGAAAGTGAATCTTCTGATTAACTGCCATGGTAATCTGGAGAGTTGGTGTTGCTCAATGTTTCATGGTACTCCAAAGGTTTTGTTTGCTGCGTGCATTTTTAAAAAAATGAAGAAATGTTATTAAGATACAAACAAGAATCTTATTTGTCATCTTCACGAGGAAAGACGATAAAAGCTCTAGGAAGAAGAAGGCTTGCAGACTAGCATTATCCTGTTGTGTGTAAGTATTTCAATTGTAGTAAATTGCAAGAAAGTTGTTGACTTATCTTAAATTGAGATATATGATTGAATTTGTGTGCATTTAGTTTGGCAGTAGTGTTCCATGCTGCCATGGTGCAATCCAAGACTCGATCATACTTGCGGGGGAACGCCTATGTCCAACCAAACCACTGTGTTATAATGAAGAGCCAAGAGCGTATGGCTTGCAACAGGAGGAAAGCCTGGGTCCTACCTGCATAACCCAGACATTATTATTTTTATGTAATTCAAGGAATTGTTGGATGTCATCATTGAAAGCTTTTTTCTGAGTGTATTTTGTTGCTGACATATGCTGCGCAACAGAGAATTTTGTCCAATTTTGGCTTTCTATTGATCTGGTCATTTGAATTTTCTGAGCGGGAAGAAGGTTTAATTTTTCTGAGCGGGATAAGCTGATCATAAACATTTTCTGGCCAAAAATAAAAAGATTTCGCTTTTCGGGGAACATTTCTTAATCCAAAATAATAAAACCATTCAAGTATTGGAAAAAAATTCATTATTTTATAACTGGAATTAGAAGCTACGTGTAAACGAAGAAAGTACAAAAATAGAAAAAAGACCCGCTTTTGGTTTGACGCACCAACCCGCCCCAACGCTTCATCTCCCGCCTATATCTATGATCTATCTACTGTATTTGACGCGAACGAACGAACCCCGCCTTGAGTTGAGAAGAAAAATAAGAGAGAGAGAGAGAGAGCTTCAATGGTTGGCTCCAATTTCAAGATTGGCGACGAGGTGGAGGTTACCAGTCCAATCCACAATATGCGTGGCGCGCTGTTCCCGGCAAAAATCATCGGCAAGTTGAAAGATAAAACCAAATTGAAAGTTGAATATAACAAAGTGAAGGCCAAGATTGATAGCAAGATCAGCAGGAGGAAGAGGCACCAGCAGCGCAACGAGGTGGAGGAAGAGGTGGACGTGGCGCTCATAAGGCCCTTGCCGCCCGAGAAAGTAAGTATTGCTGCTTCAAGTTAGGCGACGTCGTTGATGCCTTCTTCTGTGGCGGCTGGTGGGAGGGAGTCATCACTGATGTTCTGAAGGACTCGACGTTTGGGGTTTACTTTCGGTTTGCCAAGGAGAAGTTTGAGTTTGAGTCGGAGGAGCTCAGGCTTCACCGGGAGTTGGTCAAGGGCTCTTGGCTTCCACCTCTTCAACAAGGCGTAAGTAATGAATGGCCTTTTCTTGATTGCCAATGTTGATTTTCATGTTGTGCCATGATTCAATTCAAGGGATAATATTAATATTGGGCTTTTCTGTGATGATTGCCCTCCACGATTGTTACCGGATAGGATTTATGAAAAGCATTTGGTTTATGTTTTGGTTTAAAGCCTGAAGAATGAATCACTTTTGTTATTGCCTGCTTTTCCCATCTCGGATGTATTTTCCTAGTATGAAAATTTAGGGGTGTTATGTTCTGTTCTGTTCTGCTTTAAAATAATATATGCGCAAATTGGAAAGAGCCTTTTCTTTTCCTTTCTACTTTTTTTCTTCCGGTTGGCTTGAGCTGGGAATCTGAGGACCAGTGATCAGCTGACCTTTGAACTAGTTTCATGGGACTATAGTCAGGGGATAACAAGATTAACCAATATTATTGTTATTGAATTGTGGAAAACTTGATCTTAGTCAAGAATGATCGACAGAGAAAGAGGTAGCCTATTCATGACAGACTTCCTGAAAGTGAAAACCATCTTTAGTGCCAAATACCCTGTTAGCTGCTTTGCTGTTCTTTGGGAGAGTTTACGAACCTTGTTTTTCCTCCCATTTTGTTTGATCTGTTAGGCAGTCTCCTCCTTCCTTGACATATAACTTATGTTGGATTAGAAGATTGGATTGCTTGATTCTGAGAATGTATGAAAGATTTAAGACCGGTCTTTTGCCCTCTTCCTGTTGAGAAAGTGGTAGATTTCTACTTTTTCCTTCAATTATTCGTGTTTAAAAAATAAAATAAAAAAGAAGTCTGAATCATATGAGTTTAAAGGATGAACAGGTCGATTTCATAGACCTTGTCAGGTGTAAAGAATATGTTTGTTGGCCTTCTCTTTTGATTAAGGAAGTTATATCAATGGTTAGACAATTATTACATGTGAATTATCTCCAAATGAGTTTGAAGGTTGAATGGTCAATTTCATAAACCTCTATCTTATTTGAACTGAAATGCAAACTCCTCAAAACTTGGACTGCAGGATGTCTCAAATACCAAGGAACCAAAGCCACGGATGAAAGAGGACTTTGTAGAAGGAACACAAGTTGAGATTTGCACTGACGAAGATGGATTTCAAGGTGCTTGGTTTGTTGCCAATATTGTCAAAGTAATGGGGAAGGGCAAATTTCTCATTCGATATAAGAGCATAAAAACAGATGATGGTAAAGAGTTCTTGACAGAAGAGGTCGATGCACAGCACATAAGGCCTTGCCCACCTGAAACTGGTGTGGCTGAAAGTTTTAGTCTGAATGAAGAGGTTGATGCTTTGTATAATGATGGATGGTGGGAAGGTGTGATTCGCAAGGTCCTTCGTGGGCAAAGGTACAGAGTTTACTTCAAAGGTACAAGTGATGAATTGCTGTTTGAGCACTCTGATTTGAGACGACGCCAAGATTGGATAGATAGAACATGGGTTATGGCTTCCCAGGTATAACTTCCAAAAACTTTCCTTATTCATGTAATTTTTTTAGCATGTTTCTTTCTCTGGACTAAACTTACAATCTGTTAGTCAAAATGTTCAGCTGAATATGTTAGATCATAAACGAATTTAGGTTCAAAATGATAAATTATAAAGAAATAAATGAAGAGAATCTGCCTGGAAGTTTCCTACATACTTGTGGCCAAAGAGCGCAAAATCTAAACATACCAAATTTAGGTAAACACCCAGCTGCATTTTTACAGCTATCCCGTGGTTGAAGTTAACAAAACCCATAGTAATTCATGACAGTATGTCTTGTGGACTACAGATGTGTCAGGAACTAAGGAGTTATTTGATGTTTGAACTCTGAACTAAATTATGCTTGATGTGTTCTTCCTTTCCAAGTGTCAGTAAGGTATCTGGCAATGATAGCTATTGTATATGGGGGGGAACTAATTTCTTAAGTTATTTAACATCCTGCACATACTTGGCTTGCTAACAACAAATTTTTTTGTTAGGCATTGAAGCATTGAGTGCAGAACAAAAGCAGGATGCTGACTACTGAACATTTGCAGCATTATTTGCACGTTTCATATATGGCACATTGTCAATCTGGAAGTTTCATTGCTGAAAGCATTTGGTTAGGACGTGTTCTCCGTCCTATCCATCTTAAGCATAAAACTGATGGTTCTTGGTGTGTTTGGTATTAGATTTGGAAGTCCTATGAAGAAGAAACCTTGAAACCACAATTTTTTTTCTTTTGTAGTTTTTGAAAGAGAAACATTAAACTTACTACTAGTACGTGTTGCTGTTCCATCTTTGGAATTAAATGGGGTTTGAGTTTGCGGACAGGTCACAGATTATGTGATCTGGGATTGCACCGTTTGATCATTTATGTGAATGACAATTGACAAACGCAGCCTTGGGGCCAAGTCTTTTGGTTAACAGCCTTGTCCCAACTTCGTCACTGAAACAACTAGTCAAGGCATCAGGCAATTCTGAAAAGCGAAATTGAGACGACAAACTCTGGATATTCCATCAACCAACACGAGCATAGCATTTAAAGTACCTTTTACGTAATGTGTTGAGGATAATAGTCACGGGGTCAATGCAAATGCTTTAGCCTTAGAGCATCCACAGTTTGGGGATGTATTTTGGGGAGTGTAAAGCCACTTTTACATCGCATCTAAATCTCCGGGAGTTGTAAATGTGGTTTTTGCTCCAGTGGGGAAGATGTATTTTCGGGGTGTAAAACCACTTTTTCTCACTTTTTCTCATGTAAGTCCCACCTGCAAGCGATGTAAAGTCATTTTTTTTCTCATTTTTGTTAACTTTTTCTCATAAATCCCACTTGCAAGAGATGTAAAATAAGATGTACATGTACATCTAAATTTGTATCTCCATGGTGATGAAGTAAATTTACATTCGTTTACATCTTCCCATTGCGGGTGATTCCGATCACAAAGGGTGTATATTTAACATACACCCCATTATACACCCTCCCATTGGAGATGCTCTTACAATTGAAACCAAGCGACATAAGATAAACCAAATTACAAAACCATTGGCAGTAACAAACAATCCACATTCATCAAATAAGAAGCTTTGAGTAATATCAAAATAACCATAAAATGTTTAACTTCCACGAACTGAAGTGACATTACAAACCCTAAAATTGTCATGTCCAGTAAAAGATCAAAACCTAAAACGAAACACCTTCCAAAACAAAACCAAATTTTATGGGCTCATTTAAGGGGTCCAGCCTCTCTTTACTTCTTTTCTTCCTTCTCAGCCTCTGCTGCCCTCTTAAGCCTGGCACCTACATGACGTTGGTTCATCCTTTCCACACGGAGTTTGTCATATGCCTTGAATGATTTCAAATCATCAGTAACCTTCACAAGCTCAACGGAAGGCTTCTCCCGTGCAATTGGAAGGTAGGAACCTTGGAGCTGGGTGGCATTAGCAAGTTCCTCTGGAGCAGAATCACCAGCCTGTAGCAAAAAAGTTTACACATAAGATGAGATATCATGCAGAAAGCAAATAAAAATTCTTACACTAATCCAATCAACCATTTAACATCACCTTGAATTTGCCAGCACGTCTTGGGAAGACAACTAATTTGGCCTTGTACGTCTTCAGTCGCTGCACATTAGCTTGAAGACCCTCAAGAGAACGATTCTTCCGACGATGGTCAACTGCGATCCCAATGGTTGGTGCAAGTTTCTTTGGTATCCCAGCAGACTGGTAAAGGAACGAGATTAACAGCTTGTTACAATAAAACATCATACAAAAAAGACAGAAACAATGTCACATATTTATTTTTAAAACACAGCAGCCTGTAATGAACTTCAAGAAACTCCTAAAATAATACAAGCTGGACAAAATCAACCTAGTCCATTTTTCATAAATTCAAAGTGGAAAACATAGAGCAAGGCAGTGAGCAAAAGTTCAAAAGTCCTTAATACAAAATATCAGCAATCCATAAGAACTACCTGAAATGCCAAAGGTTATATAGCATTGTGATAAAATCAATAGACTTACCTTCAACTCTTCCAAAGTAAAGCCCCTACCAGCCCTTATTTTCATGTTATACTTCAAAGTCTGTCCATGAACAATTGGACGGAGAGGTCCAGCGGTCGGGCGAGGGAAGATTTTGACAGCCTTCTTTTGGCGAGCTGATGATATTTCAGTAATATTCAAGCAAGTCAAATTACAAATTACGCGTAAAACAAAGAACCAAGAGAGTGGTAGAACAAGTACTGTTACTGACCAGTTCTTCTCCTGGTCTTCCTGGCAGGTTGGTTAAACCAGGTCTTGACATAGTTCTGCCAATGTTTCCTGAAGTGGGAGCTAGGGATAACGTTGTTGTGCTTCACCATGGCTTACCTGTAAACCAGTCACATAAGTCGAAATTAACTTCAATGTGCATAAGTCATACAACGAACAAAAAATGCAATATAGTTTCTTCTGCCTGCCCTAAGAACAAATAAATAACAAAAAACAGAATCATGCAAATTATAATAAAATCGACTCAGCTTCTATATTCTGCCACAGTGCAGAAAATGCAAGACATTTGCCAAATACAATAATAATAAAACGCTATATCACCAGTTTATTCAATATCATGGAAAGTACTCGGTGAACAAACAGACATAAATCAAAAATTAAGAAAAAAGCCGCGCATTCTAAGAAATAATAAACGCTACAGATCTAAGCACAGGCTAATTCAAGTATCTATTTCTACGCTTGAGAACCCAAAAACCCATGAAACACAAGCATGCTTAAAACTCAGAAGCTCGGTTATGGCTTTCATTTTTGTCTTTCAGGGAATGAAAGAAGCAATTGACATGAGATGCCGAGTAGTCATAAATTTTCCACAGAAACAAACAGAGGGAAAGAAGAGTGAGGGAAAACCCAACCTGAAATCGCCGCCGAAGAAAATGCAGATGAAACCTCTTCCTTTCTCTCTCGCGGCTGCAACAATGACTGTGTGTGCTAGGGTTTCTTTGGTTTTATAATGGCTGAGAAAAAACCTGAGTCTCTTTTCGTATTGGTTCGGCAGTCTTGGGCCTTGCCCTTTCCCTCAGTTTCGTTCTTAAAAATCAACCGGCCAAGATTTGATCGTAAGTTGACTAGGGCCCATTAAAGCCTAGCCCATCACAAGAAGATGGCCCAAAATGTTATTTACGTTTTCGTTTTACTAGCAAATTATATTTAAAAAAACTTATTTATTGATATGTCTCATGTGCTTTACCGAAAATCTCAGTTTACTTCCGGACTTTGCAACTGGGTCAATATGCCCCCTATGCTATTATTTTGTGTCTTAGGTTACCTATGAAATATTTGACCCAAAAAATAAAAACTCTATTTTGTACAGTTGTATTTCACCTAGTCTTTATTTATTTATTTAATACAAGCAATAGTCGAAACTAAAGGGAATGAGGATTTGTTCTCATACACACACATTACCAAGGTACCATAAATGTTTGAACTTGAGACTACTAGTATGCAAATCAATGCAATTTTCCACTTAGCTAGCTAAACTACGTTTACGTTGGCACCTTTTCATTCCATGTCGAACGGTCCGTCCTATCAAATAAATAAATAAAACGGTATGTCTAGCACACTTGGGTTTTACCTGGGAAGTTTCAAATGGGCTTATGATTGGGCCAGCACACTTGGGTTTTACCTGCAAAGTGGGCTCTCCTGATTGGGTTAACCATCTTGTTCTAATTCTAAACTCAACCTTTTTCCCGTTAATTGTCAAATTATAGTCGTCGTCATTCCACAAAGCAAAAAAGCAGTGTATGAAACCCTTGTACAGCAAAAGAAAAACAAGGCAGAAAAGCAAAGCCTAACCGTTTTGTTACCACAAGGGCATAGATAGAGATGCTGATGCAGTCCATTTTGGGTGGCAAGTCACCTTCACTTTCATCTCCAGGTGCCTTCACTCCTCTCCCTTTGTTGTGCTCAAGTTGTCTCAAATACTCTGATACATACAAGTTCCATGGTTCTTTCACTCACTCAAAGCGCAGAAAGGGTGTGAAAGAAATCAAATTTATAGCATTAACTGATCAAAACCATGCAGCTACTGACTGTCCAAATGGTGAGGAACTCTCTGGTGAGTCATACAACGATTTGATAAGTTATTTTTGTAGAGCAGGGCAAATTGACAAGGCCATGGCTCTTCTTGCCGAAATGGAAGCTCTTGGGGTTCGACCCTATTCAATCTCTTACGCTCATTTGATTGACGCTCTTGGAAGTACTGGCAGGACTTTGGAGGCTGATATGTTGTTTCAGGAAATGATATCTTTTGGGTTTAGGCCAAGAATTAAGCTTTACAATGTTTTGCTCAGAGGGTTTTTGAAGAAAGGCCTCTTAGGACTGGCAATTAGAGTTTTGGCGGTAATGGGTGATTTGGGTGCTGAGAAAGATCAAGAGACATATGAGATTCTTCTTGATTACTATGTCAATGCTGGGAGGTTGGAAGATACTTGGTCAATGATTAATGAGATGAAGCGGAAGAGGTTTCGGCTAAGCTCATTTGTGTACAGTAAGGTTATTGGTCTTTACAGGGACAACGGAATGTGGAAGAAAGCAATGGACATTGTCGGTGAGATGAGGGAGATGGGGATGGCATTAGATAAACAGATTTACAACAGCGTTATTGATACATTTGGGAAATATGGTGAGGTGGATGAAGCTTTGGAAGTGTTTGAGAAAATGAAACAAGAAGGTGTAAAGGCTGATATAACGACGTTTAATTCCTTGATACGGTGGCATTGTAAGGCTGGTGATATAAGTAAGGCACTTGAGTTGTTTACTGAGATGCAGGAACAGGGGTTATATCCTGATCCAAAGATCTTTGTCACCGTTATCAGCCGACTGGGGGAGCAGGGGAAGTGGGATATGATACAGAAGACTTTTGAGAATATGAAATGCCGAGGGCATAAGAAAAGTGGGACCATTTATGCTGCTTTGGTTGATATTTATGGGCAATATGGAAAATTTAAGGATGCAGGAGAGTGTATATCTGCCCTAAAGGCGGAAGGTCTTATTCCTTCAGCCAGCATGTTTTGCGTCTTAGCAAATGCCTACGCTCAGCAGGTTTTCTGCCCCTTCCAAATTGTTATCACTTAATGCACGAACATCTGGCCCCATAATCTCATTCTTTTTTTTTGAATGCAGGGATTATGCGGACAGACAGTTAAGGTACTTCAGTTCATGGAAGCTGAGGGAATTGAACTCAATGTCATAATGCTGAATGTGCTGATCAATGCATTTGGTGTTGCTGGCAGACATTTAGAGGCTTTATCCATTTATCACCATATAAAAGAAAGTGTAAGTCTTGTTTTTGCATAAAACTTGTCTAGTTGCGGGTGATAATTTTTTCAGATGTATTGAATTTCTTCAACCAATACAGTTCTCTCATGGTACTCGCCTGCTAAGTTGCTAATGGTGATGGTTTTGTTGTCTCTGAAGGGTTTTAGCCCTGATGTGGTTACGTATACTACCCTCATGAAGGCATATATTCGGGCAAGGAAGTTCGATAAGGTGCTATATATTCTTCATGAACTTCAAAATCTAATGCGAGCTCTGATGAATAAGAGAGTAGGAAGCTTGTTTTCTATTCTAAATCTCTCAAAATGCAAGTGGTTTCCTGATCAGGTCCCTGAGGTTTACAAGGAAATGGAACATGCTGGATGCAGTCCGGATAGGAAGGCTAGGCAGATGTTACAAGTTGCTTTAATGGTCCTTCAACAGAGGAATTGTGAGTAGTCGTAGTGAATTAGTTGGGTTGTGATGCAATGTGGCACAGGCTATGATGCTTCAGCAGTCAAACTACAGTGAGTTTTTTTTTAAATATTCTCTCTCATGAATTTTGTTGTTCACTTTACGTTTGGCACTCTAGACTCCTAGTCATACCTTGTCTGTGGTTTATAAAATGTTTTCTCAAATCTCAGGTATTACGTGATGGCTGTGCCACACTTCAAACCAGCCAGAGTGTTGGTGTTCGCCACATTTATATGCACAACTGATAGTCTTAAACAGGCAGCAACAGTTGCATTGATAATGGAACCTGTTTCTGGTGTGATATGTTAGAAAGACAACAGCTAAGACTAGCCCCTCTGGTTTAGCCGTTGGAAACATGGACAACAGACTAGAGAAAAGCAACACAAAACTCTACTTCAAAGCATGGCTTTCTTGAGCTATTATCAACCTGGTGCCTATGCAGGGCAGCATTGGTTACGATGTTAGAAACTTGATGATATAGCTTGTGCTGCAACTCAAACACGCGTGCTTCCATAAACTGTACCCGAATGAAGTGGAACAATTGGCATTTCAAAGTGCCACTTTTAGTGCTGCTGCCATTTGAGCAATGAGATAAGCGAAAGGAAGGTTTGGGAGAAGCAATTGTACTTCATGTTCTAATTTTTTTTTCTCCTTTCCTTTGCTTCTGCTTGAAACGGGAAACTCAGGTATATATATATATGTTCCTCTTTCTTTAGTTTCTTCTATTTTCTTGTTGATTTCAGTATCATTTCAATATTGGACCACCATACATAAATTAGCATACATCTACGATTGTCAAAACTTGTTGCTATATATATATACATATATATATTGTTTTTGCTTTTAGAAAGAGCGATGGTTACGAATTCAGTCCATATTGAACAAATTAAAGTTGTTAACTATCCCGCATCTATGTTTGTTCATGATGTCTATCCAGTTTGGAATCCAATGTTGATGCTTCTCTTTCTAAACCTGCTGGTATACTCCACCTCAATTTCAAAGCTCTGTTGGGTCTCCTCTTTCTACAACGGACGAATGAAGTGTTTTTTTACGGAATTGTTGTGGTAAGTTATAGAGTGAAAAACCTATTTTTATGAAAACTCAATATATTATCGGTAATTAGCCTATTTTTATCAATCTTGACAAGTTGTATTTTCTTTTTCTTTTTCTTTTGTTATAAATAAAACATAAAGAAATTAACAAATAATTAGCTTGAACCAATAAGGTCATATATTTATTAGTTTGGTGTAACACGATTTCCAAACCGAGATCATCATCATCATCATCAAGAAATTAACAAATAATTAGCTTGAACCAATAAAGTCATGAGTCGTGGTATACTGTTGGAGTCTTGGTCTTTAGGCATCTTTGACAAATCAAATTGTAAGTTTGGTGTAACACGGTTTCCAAACCGTGTTAGCTTGAAATCCAAGTGTTAAATACGAACCACACGATTTTATAGCTATAGGCTATAAGTAATAGAGAGTGTTGATTTGAGTCCGTGCAAATGCAACCTGCTATTGATATATCAGAGAGATTTTAAAGAGAGAGAGAGAGATGGGATTCTGGTCAAATAGGATTTCTAGGGAGGAGCTCCAGCCAGGAGATCACATCTATTCTTATAGAAAATTGGGTGCATACTCCCACCACGGTAAGTATATATATATATATTAATTGTAGAAAGTTATTTTGATTTGTTAGTGATAAGATGATGGATCGTTAACTTATATATATATGGCATGGTGACATCATGACCTGCACTCATAATCATGTGCAGGTATATATGTTGGGGAAGGTTGGGTGATTCATCTCACTGCAACACAAGCACCAATAACTAGTACTAGTAGTGGTAGTTCGAAGGGACCTGTATCTGTATGCATAAACTGCGGGCATGACCCAAACACAAAACGAGGAGTGGTAAGAACATGCATTGATTGCTTCCTACAAGGCCACGGACTTCTTCGCTTCCAATACAATGTCTCCTCTCGTATCCACTTCCATTTCAAAAATCCAGGAACTTGCAGTACTGACATTTGCTATCCAACACCCCAAACTATACGTCTTGCCACTGAGATTTACAAAAAAGATCAACTTCATGGGAAGGGCTTTCGTGAATACAACGTGTATAATAACAATTGCGAAACCTTTGCCAGATATTGCAAAACAGGCAAGCGTGTCAGCCTGCAGATCAAATTTAAAACATCTGCACACCAACGCTGGTTCCTGCTTTCTGGTCTTCGTCATGACTCATGACTATGTTTCATGGGCTCTTTGGTTTGATTTGCTGCTGGTGGTGGTTATGTTTTCCTTCTTTTTATTTAAGTCTTTTGTGGCCAACCTGCTTTTTTTGGGACTTTTGCCTTGTGGGCTATACGCCTTAATGTGTGTTTTTGGTTTTTTGGCTGGCCTTATGTCTTTTTAGTTTCCGTTCGGTCGGGATTTTGATCTTCATGCTCTTTGTTCGGCCCCTTTTATGGGGTTTTCAATGAATTACTACTTCGACCAAAAAAAAATAAAGTCGGTGTAAATTTATCTCCAATGTGTATTATATATTGGCCGGGCCCCTGATAAAATTAATTTTTAGTTATTCGACAGTCCAATTTGGCAGCTAGGTAACTAAAGGCTAACCTTGCCTATGGAAGTTTGTGGGCTTTAGCGGCTGGGCTGAGCCGTCATGAGCCTTTGCTTGATGCCACATGTCTTGACGAGAGGGTCAGGTCGTATATGGTACAAACAATGTTACATTAGCATGAATCTCGGTTTCAAATATGGGTATATCATATAACACAGTCAACAACTCAAGCTCTGCTGCTACTAACTATATAATAATATCTGATACTATGAACATCAACCGACTGCTCGCGCACACAGAATAGAAAATAGTAATACTAGTACTGCATAGGCAGGGCCAGGGTGTATTCAACACTCCCTTATTTATATAATTAATCTATGTATTCAACACTCCCTTACCTATTTGATTCACTGACCCACTCTCTATTAATCTCGTATTATATCTTTGTGAGGGCGGATATATGTTATACTATATAGAATAGGAAGGTTGAATAATAATTGCCTCAGACTCAGGGAAGGTGAGGCTTCTCCAAGTCCTCGATGCTGGTAGGGCGGAACCAAGCCTTCTGCTCCAGCACCGAGTCTCCCTCGCCAATATCCACAGGCGCCGAGCCGTCCTTCCCACCTGCGGTATGAATATGTTCAGCTGCAGGCCCAAATACCCCAGTTTGCGGGTGTGGAGCCCAGTACTTGTCAGGTTGGGGCGGGATCACATTGTCTGGCACAATGCTGGGTTGAATCTGTTCATCAGGGTTCTTGTCGTAGACTGAGGCGTGAGCAGCCCTCCTGACCAACACACGCATAAATAAACATATGCACAGCAATTATCTAGGAACCAATGATCATTAAATTAATTAAAACGTAGTCACAAACACAAATATAGCTTAAGTTTTAAGTTGGTTAAACAATATCAAGTGTCTGAAATGAAGTTTAAAGTACGTAGATTGCATTGCAGTTTAGCTAGCCATATTCATATGCTTGAATTGAAAGATGAGGAGGGGTAGGAGACCATAATTTCCCATTAAACATGGGGACAAGCTTAGCTTTAACCTAGCTACTACTTCTTTTCATCTTTTGAGGGGATAAGAACTATGGCCCACCATCTTCTGTACTCATTAGCTGCCTACCTTGCAAGTTGGGCATCACTTTATCTTAAATTAGATTAAATTCCCTAATAGCCCAGCATATATGAAGGGTAAGGATTTGTCCTAGGGTAGATTTGACTGCCAAGCCAACCATGTGGCTCAAGTTTTAGACGGGTTAGGTGTCACCCAATAAGAAAGAAGATACTCAAAGCCCATCCAACTGAGGAGCGAAGGCGATGCCATACTCGCATCGCATGCGCAGGACCAACAAACAAATACGTTATCTAATAAAAGATAATGAGTCTAGAAAACGAACCAATAATTTTTCCATTCCTCAAGTAAAATACATTACTGGTATGGTAAGGGCTGCCAACGCATTTCTCACACTGCACTTCACCGGGACCGGCCTAGTGTCGTCATGCAGGCATGTATGTATATGGCCTTCCATCCAAAATATAATAAACCAAATATATGACACAAGATATTTTTTAAAAATCTTTCATGGTCTAAGTAAACGAATTCCTGATATTATTAATGTTAGAAGCTATCTATGATACGGTCAGCAGTCTGTCCTTATCCATACGAGTACGACAAGCAAAGAAGCCCTCTTGGTACGAAAAAGAATATAAATATTATTATTCAGCTTTTTTTTTCGATTTTTAATTTTGAGATAAGTCACAAAAGCAGAAATTATTCGATGAAAACGAAAACGAAGCTGCCTGAAATGGAAATGGAATTACAAAATCTAAGCTCTACTCTGCATCAATGTCAACAACAACGAGCATCAGGTGGCACTAAAAAGAAAGCAAAGAATTTTAAAACAGAGAAAGCGAAGTTATTCAGACTCAGAATAAGAGTCGCACATAATTAGTTATATTTATATTGACAAGAAAATAAATTTCAAGTTCAACTATTTTGTCTTTCTTCGTTCAGATCATAAATTAAAGCCCTCCAAATCCAAAGAATTAGGCCAAATTTGTAAAGTGCTAGATTATAGTCATAGGATCTCTAAGACCATCAAACAACTATCAGATCGCAACTTTTTCTGTAAATTATTAGCAATCTACTAAATCAACGACCAGTCAGTCACACTGTCCCGCAGATTTTCAAAGAAAAAATCAGGAATATTCTCATCAAATTATTAGCAATCTACTAGGGAACTTTTGATCAAGTACCTGACAGTGAGAGCAGAGAGCTGAGTTGAATCGCACGCTCGGATCTCGTTGACGACTCGCT
This sequence comes from Prunus padus, assembly GCA_024362665.1. Classification (NCBI taxonomy): domain Eukaryota; kingdom Viridiplantae; phylum Streptophyta; class Magnoliopsida; order Rosales; family Rosaceae; genus Prunus; species Prunus padus. The sequence continues at coordinate 527,245 of JANFAM010000017.1, read as the reverse complement.
TCCCTAAGCTCACGATCCCTCGACTGCTCGAATTGGCGGCCATACAAATAAAACTAAGCTCAAGTCAAGTTTAGAAAGAGAAAGGGAAAGAGTGTGTGAAGGTAGAGAGAGGGAGTGACCGATTCTGTGATAACAAGATTTGCTTGATGGCTCGGTGTTTATATAGAGAGAGAAATAAAGAAAGGATGATGGAGAGGAGGGTGTCTGATTCTTTCACCTCACCTCACCTGCCCCAGCAGAGGACCGCACCTACCCGCCCCGTACCGTTTGCTAGTACCAACCAGTGTCGTTTTTCTTTTTGACGGTTGGGGTTGTTTTACGCGGATTTGATGGAATATTCTTGTTCCAATCCTTTAACGGCGTCGTTGGAGGCGTTTCTTAATTGTTATTCCGTGGGTGGTGTGGTGTTTGGCTTCTTTTTCTTCAATGGAAAAAATCTCAAATGACTCTCTCCGGGGCATTGGCGGACTCAGAAATTTTTATAGGGGTATGCTAAATTTTATTTTTTACAGGAGATATATTATAAGTCTTTTTTTTTCTTGAGCCAAGTTAATATGGGTATATAATTATATAGAGTAAGAAAGGTTGTTTGGAGTATCATCATGAGGTATTTGTTTAGTGTTAAAATTTTGGTATAGGTATACCAACAATGTGTGAAGAGCCAAGTTATGCTAAATGGTCGAATGTGTAAAATGAATGAGTGGTATTGGCAATTCCTTTTCGTGACAAAATCAATGAACCAACCCATCGGTCGCTACTTAAATTAATTGCGGCGACCAACCGATTCTAATTAGATTCAAACGTCTTCACTGACCAAAATAAAAGAAAAAGAATAAGAGAGTTTAAAGATGTGCAAAGAGTGACGTTGACTAAAAGAGATTAGCTCTTAAAGTCAAGGTATATGAGGCCTATAGAATGGAGAGGGTCCATTTCAATTCATTTCCATTAAAACAAGCAATACCCCATTCACGATTCGACCGCGAAAGAGAGGATGATGTCGCCTGAGTGCGTGGTAGGCCAGGCTTGGCTTAGCATTCAGCCCACATATAAACGTGCTGCTGGGCTGGCTTGAACCCTTTTGGGCCACCCAGCCCTTTTTGAACAATGCTAGCTACTGCTTCATCTCAAAATTTAATTTAATTTACAACTTATCTCTTTGAAAAGTATTATTGATACTCAAAATTTGTGGCTAGCCAGCGGTTAAAACTTAAAGCCGATCGTGTGGCTCTTTGTCAACCAATCTTCCAATGCCAATCAAAGTTTATCTGGTTCAGCTGCAACACTGTGCACAGCTTCAACAAACACCACCTTTAAGAATACAATAACAGAGGGCGTGTGGTTGCCTCTCTCTCTCCAGCTTATCTGTCTGATCTGGTCTTACGCTTTAGAGTTTGTTGGTAGCAGCAAACATGTCACAAGCGGTGGTTGCTGCAGCTGCCTCCTCCTCCTCTTGTTGCTGTGCCACCTTCAACAGGCACCAGTACCACCACTCCATCAAAACTCCACAGCTTCTTACAAGTCCAAAACTTTTGCCACCAATTCAATGCCAGGTACGAACCCAATTCCATCTATTAATGCCCAAAATATCACTTGCCCTTCTTCCAGAACCTGTCTTTTAAGGATTGCTCTCTCTCTCTCTCTCTAGAAAAGTAGCTTCCAAGGCTTGTCACTTGGAGAAGCCAAAAGGGGTGTCTTTGATTCTTTCATAGCTGTTGCTGAGGCTGAGAAGAGGACTGGTTTTGGCAACGCAAGAACACGAACAAGGCTTGGGATTATTACAGCAAAAACTGCTGGGGCTTCAAAGACAATTGAGGTTGAGGTTGACAAGCCATTAGGCCTCACTTTGGGTCAAAAGCCCGGAGGTGGTGTTACCGTCACTGTAAGATAACCAGTCCCATTTTTTCTTCCTATCTTCTTCAATCAATTGCAATTTGCAATTTGCTTGCATTGCACAACATCTTACTATGTTAATGTTGTAGTAGTACCAAGAGAAGCAAAATGATCTAATTTCAATGAGCTTTCTATAAAATTAATTCCACACCAATATATATATATATATCATATATGATACAATTGGCATGGCGATGGCAGCTTTGTAATTAATTATATTATATATCTCATTGACTTAGGCCGTGGATGGAGGTGGGAATGCAGCAAAGGCAGGGCTCAAGGCAGGGGACCAGGTCCTCTACACTAGCAGCTTCTTTGGTGATGAATTATGGCCCGCAGATAAACTGGGATTTACAAAAACTGCTGTCCAAGCTAAGCCAGACTCTGTTTACTTTGTTGTTAGCAGGTTCTCTTTCAATCACTTGTTTTAGATTGCACATTTAAGAAATATATAATACCTAAACACAAGTTGCAAAGTGAATTCTGATCATTTTTAATGCAGGGGTGGTGCTCCTGTAGATGTTAAACGACTGCCAAAGCGTCCGGCTCCTCCTCGCTTTGGAAGGAAACTAACTGAGACTCAAAAGGTAAGCATCAATCCATTCCCTTCCCTATAAATAAACTCTCATAAGCTTCTGTTACTTTCTACATTTCTCCAATAACAACAATTTGGTGCACCATTGACCATTTTCAGGCTAGAGCTACTCATATATGCATTGACTGTGGATTCATATACACATTACAGAAGCCTTTTGAAGAGCAGGTAATTGGACAAGTGTGCTTTTGATGTGCATGCATGCATGCATAAGCTATCTTCTTAATCTTATATTGATAAAATGCAATGCAATGCAAATGCAGCCGGATGCATACGTATGCCCTCAATGCAGAGCACCAAAGAAGAGGTTTGCACGATACGACGTGAACACCGGAAAAGCAATTGGTGGTGGTTTGCCTCCGATTGGTGTCATCATTGGCCTACTGGCTGGTCTTGGCGGGGTTGGAGCATTGCTTGTATATGGTCTTCAGTGAAAACATCCCTTCTTAATTCCTCCTCCTGTTTAGTTCTATAACACTACTAGTACATTTAAAATTATACTGCCCCCTCAGTCCTCAGATCATGCATCAATTATTGCAAGAGGGTAATTTCCTCTAAAAACCATTATGGAGTTGGTTCAATTGCAGAGGAAGAAATTGAATCACTGGTTTAATATAAATTTGGTTCACACAAGTATATATATATGGGATGAGCCAAAAACAAAAACCATGGAGTTGGGTTGGCTCCAACTTGATTATTATACTAGTCCGCCTACGCATGTTATGACATTTCCAGGAACCATTACGAATGGCGAATGAGAAGAGGAACGTTTGGTTGGGGTTGGAAACTCAAAACGTACAATTGCAAAGAACAGGACGTTTTGTTCCTAGCTTAGCTTGTGTCCAAGTTTTTTTGCTTTATTATTCTTTCCAAGACGATCAGTTCGAGAGAAGATAATGAATTTTAATAATACGCTTAAAATATGTTTTTCTTTTCAGTCAGTTCAAAGGGAAGGGAAGAGGTTGCTTGTTTGCAAGGAATAAAATATCCATAATATCTTCGATATTTTCACGAAATTTCCGTATTTTTGGTATCGATATTTCCGATACCATTGATATTTTAGATATCAATGAACCAAAATATCGATAATATTGACAACGTGAATAGAAATATTGATAATATCCCGATATTTATTGAAATTTCCGTATTTTTGAATTTCCGATATTTAGATATCATCGATATTTTATTCCTTGCTTGATTGTTCCAAAGTTTCTTTCCACACTCGGGTTCATTCAACGCATACCAGTTCAACTAGGAATTTTTATAGGAATTTCAATCATTTGTTGTCTTGGGCCTCTTGTTTGAGCTGTTGTTGGGCTGGGATTTCATTTTGTGCTCCTTTTTCTGTACTTAAAGCATAGAGATCGAATTTATTAATTAATAAAAGAAAGAAAAAAAAAGAGGACACCTTGCAATCGAATTCGAAGATAGTTATAAAAAGTTGTAACCTTTTTTTATCTTTTTTGGCGCTTTTTACTTGTTCTAGTCCAGTAGTTCCTCATCATAATTCACGCAACTCACTACAGTACTTGACCAACTTTACGTCTTCTTTTCTTCAGAGTTGAGACATATAATCGAAATCTACTCCCAACCCAAATACGCAAATAGCGAGAGAGAGAGAGAGAGAGAGAGAGATGGAGAGAAAGGTACTGCTGGTTTGCTGCGCAGTGGGTCTCTTGGGGCTATTATCAGCTGCTACAGGTTTTGGTGCTGAGGGAACAAGAATCAAGGTAAATCAAAAAGATTAAGAGGGTTTTGCTTAGATCTTCTTGTCCTTTATTTATATGGGTTGGTTCAAATTTGTTTCCTTTGTGCTTATACACTAATCTAACCCTGCGTTTTTGTTGCTCTGAAATAAGGAAAGTGAAAGAGGAATCTTCAGTTTTGTTATAATATTCCAAAATAGGCCATGAAATTGTATTACTATGGTGGACTGAAAGCTTAAAGGGTGAAAATTCCCAAGCTTGACGCTTCAATTTTTTCTTTGCTTCGATCAAACCGAGAATGATTTTCGATGATTTCTTTTCTTTGCTGCTAATTTCCTCTTTCTTTTTATTTTTCTTGTTCCTACTGCTTCTGCTTGAAGTTCCTGTTCGAAAGCTGAAACCTCTTATTTTCGTGTATTTTTATTTGGCACCCGAACCCAGCTCTCCTATTTAGCTTAGCTTCATAAGAAAATGGCTTCTTCTTTGACTGACTTCAACGCTTCCTACCCCTTTCTAGAAGACTGCCAGACTGGAAATTAATATCATATTTGGTGTTGACTTTGAATGTCTCTGCCTAAACTTCCGAACTTAAGTTCTTTTATTCGCTTTCAATGCTTCTACTTTTGCGGGTTCCAAAATGAGGGTGCAGAAACTCGCTAGTATAGTTTGTCCATGCAATTTTGCCTGTTGTTCACTGCATTAGAACGTGGTTTGCAAGTGCCTTCATGTTTTACAACTTGATTAAAAATCTCGTGTCATCTTCTACGCACTATCCTTTCATCTTAATCTTTCTCTTTTTGAACAAATAACCCATCTTAACCTTCAATTCCGGAAGAGCAGTGTGTGTGTGTTAAGAATCTAAAATGGAGGTTAAGGGAGAGAGTATGTCTTCCCTCTCCGTCTGGCAGTTATTATTGGACTTCAATTTGTTAGATATTCTCACAAGTTGTCATTTTTGGAGGGATTGTTTAAAACCTTTGAACGAGTTGTCTCTGATGTTGGGTTTAGTTTTTCCGCAGTTTTTGTTGACACTCAGTATGTAGTGGAAACGATGCTGAAAATGATCTGTTACTTTGTTTCATAACCCTACAGGGTTCTCAGGTTCAGTTTGTATCCATTACTCAATGTGAATACCCTCGGAGTCCAGCTCTTGGTCTTGGTGTAACTGCTGCAGTGGCTCTTATGGTAGCTCAAATAATTATAAATGTTTCAACGGGCTGCATTTGTTGCAAGAGGAGCCCCCAGCCTTCCAACTCTAACTGGACGGTAGCCTTGTTCTGCTTTGTTGTTTCCTGGTAATTCTCAACTCAAACTTGGTGAATGGTGAATCGATAATAGAACATTTCTTATCGTCTGATACTTTTATTATAATCATTTATGATATTATACTTTCAAGAGGAAATGACTTGGGCTGCTAATCCAAAAGCATCCTTGGTTTTGACAGTTTGGCCTTTGTCAGGCTGAAAGGTTAAACAAGATTGCTTATCTTGCCAGTTTCTTATTGTTGTACAGTTTAAAAAGAAAGTACCAAATCTTCTTTTCTCCTCTTATTTTGGGTGCATCAAACTGTTTAAGTTGAGTTGGCTTTGAAATTTTTCTGTTTGTTTAAAATGGATTAAATGGATGTGCTGCATACTCCACACCCCAAACTGGTGCAGGTTCACGTTTGTTATAGCGTTTCTTCTGCTGCTCACTGGTGCTGCACTCAATGATCGGCATGGTGTAGAAAGCATGTACTTTGGCAACTACTACTGTTATGTTGTGAAACCTGGAGTGTTTGCTGGAGGTGCGCTTTTGTCACTTGCAAGTGTGATACTAGGAATTGTCTACTATGTCACCTTAAATTCAGCAAAGGACAGTAACAGTCCATGGGGCACTTCTGCTCCTCCTAATCAAGGGGCAATAGCTATGGGGCAACCCCAGTTCCCTCCACAGAGTACCACTCAAGAACCAGTATTCGTCCACGAAGACACATATATGAGACGACAATTCACGTGATTCATGGATATCTTTGTTCAGTTATAACTTTTTGGTAAGAGAGCCTACGATCAGTTTTTGAAGAAGTTATGGTTGGCATTGTAGGAAATGGGCAGTTTTCTTCTAGCAGTGTATAATCTGTTGGTGGCATAGGAGCTGTATTTGATTTTGTTTATACCACACAGTGTGCAAGAAACCGAATGTGTTTGAATAGGAGCTGGATGGATTATTTAAACCTAAGGAAAATGCTTTGTGGTTCATCCATGGTAGTAGTAATCTCTTCAAAATTTTGATTCAGGCATATGGCATGGATGGATTCACAAACTTTGCCCACTCTTGATACAGCATATTTGATTCTTTAACTTGTTATGATTTTGGCAGAAATGTATGGACCAATGGAGATATTTTGTAAAAATTCCAGAAAATTTGACAGAAAGGTGGGGGAGGCCGTGATTGCTTACCAACCTCACCTGTTCCTTTTCCTTCCCCCATTATGAAAAATTGCATTAACAAACTTGCCAATTTTCTCGAGGCATATCCAAAACATCAATCTTAGGGTTTTAAAATTATTCTTTCTTTTGAAAAAAATCTCCAATTTTTCGATAAAAAGAAAAAATCTCCTTCAATTTTAAAAAGTTAGATGCAATTCATTATTAGGGATTTTTTTTCACTATAAAAAGAAAGAAATTACTAGATACGGATTATGGTGCGTTGTATTTGACAACGTTTACTATAGTAGCCCTGGATGTGGATGGTCTCTCGTCGCGCTATGGCTTGGGTCTATGCAGGGGCATTTTTCGTCACACAAAATTACAACGGCTCTGTTTAAATATAGCCGTTGCAGGTCTTTCTCCAAATCCAAAATATTCCTTGTGAAATTAGATCCAAAGATTATATGCAGACTGCCTGAAAACCCTAGTCATCTCATCATTATATAAACCCACTAATTCAACCTATCAATAATCACATGCTCTCTCTCTCTCTCTCTGAATACGCAATTCTTTGCAACGCTCTGAGATTAAAAACGCGGCCTCCAGTTTTCTTTTCTTGCGTAGTGATATACAATTCTTGAATCTAACTCTCTTTTGCAGGCTTGGTTTTTTTTACCCTAATTCATCTTTTTGCAGGAATTTTCATTTTTGATTTCTCTGCTATTTCGTACTGTTTTCATTTTTTTTTTCTTCACATATATACATATATTCTTTTGTGCGCATTAATCATAATGGATGCAGGATCAATGAGTTCTTCGTCTATGTTGAAGTCAGATTCTAGGTGCCCTCTTCGAGAACAGTTTCTTCAGAAAAGGAATTCTAGGGAAAATGTAAGCTTTTTATATTTTACACGTTGATCTTTATCACTGTCGAATCCATTTTATATCTGAAATTAGGGTTTTAATTCTACATTGAATTGGATTTTCTTTATTTATTGGAATTTTCATTTCTGAATCTTTTTACCCTTGTATATGTATGTATAGCGTTTGGGGTTCATGTTAATCTATTTTGGTATCTAATGTAAGTTTTTTTAAAATAAAAATAAAAATACCAAATTGATCTTGATTAGGGTTCGATCTATATGACTACTGAAATCAGGGTTCTGTTTTACTTTGAATTGGATTTTCGATCTATACCAAGTTCTTTATATGACGTTTATCATTATTAGGGTTCAACCTGTTTGATTGCTGATTTTAGCGGTTCTGTTTTACTTTGAATTGGATTTTCTTTATTCATTGGACTTTTTATTTCTGAATCTTGTTACCCAGATGTGCACGTATGTATAGGGTGTTCTGTTAATCTATTTTGGGATCTGATGTTCAATTGAATTTGAAAAATATTAGAAATATGATTTAAATGTGGGTTTTAATCTTTAATAGACTGATATTCTGATGTGCTTGCGTTATGTGACTACCAGCTGGACAGGTTCATCCCCAACAGATCAGCGATGGATTTTGATTTCGCGCACTTCATGCTGACTGAAGGTAGGAAAGGTAAGGAAAACCCAGCTATGGTATCTTCCCCATCTAGAGAGGCCTATCGGAAGCAGTTGGCTGAGGCTATGAACATGAACCGGACGCGAATCCTTGCTTTCAAGAACAAGCCTCCGGCCCCTGTAGAGCTCTTCCCACGCGAGTTCTCTTCTTTACCACAGGATAAACCAGCAAAGCCCCGTAGGCACATTCCTCAGGTGTGTGTATATTTGATTTTGATCTCATGAATGGATTATATTTGCTTGAACTTAATTGGTTATTCTGAAACTAGTTGTTGTGTTTAACTGACAACTTATGATTTGATCATATATATATGCAGACTTCAGAGAGGACATTGGATGCTCCCGACCTTGTGGATGATTACTACCTGAATTTGTTGGATTGGGGAAGCTGCAATGTTCTCGCGATAGCTCTTGCAAACACAGTTTATTTGTGGGATGCTACCAATGGTTCTACTTCGGAGCTCGCCACATTTGAGGATGAAGTCGGACCTGTTACCAGTGTCAGTTGGGCGCCTGATGGACGCCACATTGCCATTGGACTGGACAATTCTGAAGTACAGTTGTGGGATTCGACTGCTAATAAGCAGGTTGGTTCTGAAGTCAAATTCTTCCCTTTCTGTTTTATATTACCTGCTGCCCAATTTTGCTAACATTTTTTGGTTATTGTGATGTTTCTTTCTTTAGCTGAGAACTTTGAGAGGTTGCCACAGATCACGAGTAGGCTCATTGGCATGGAACAATCACATTCTTACAACCGGAGGAATGGATGGCTGTATCGTTAATAATGATGTAAGAGTTAGATCACACATTGTTGAGACATACAGAGGACACGAACAAGAGGTTTGTGGGCTTAAATGGTCAGCCTCAGGCCAGCAATTAGCTAGTGGAGGAAATGATAACCTCCTCCATATATGGGACAGATCAGTGGCATCTTCAAATTCACCGACTCAGTGGCTTCACAGGCTTGAAGACCATACAGCTGCTGTGAAAGCCCTTGCTTGGTGTCCTTTCCAGGGCAACTTATTAGCTTCTGGTGGAGGTGGGGGTGATCGGTGCATAAAGTTTTGGAACACCCACACAGGTGCATGCCTGAACTCAGTCGACACTGGATCTCAGGTTTGTGCTTTGCTGTGGAACAAGAATGAAAGAGAGCTGCTTAGTTCACATGGATTTACCCAAAATCAGCTCACTCTTTGGAAGTACCCCTCAATGGCTAAAATTGCAGAACTCACTGGCCACAGTTCTAGAGTTCTTTATATGGCTCAGGTAACAACCTTAACTTTATCATAAATCATGTTTCCTCTTAGACAAAATACTAAATTCTCTTATGTTGCAAATTATCTTCAGAGCCCAGATGGTTGCACAGTGGCATCAGCAGCTGGTGATGAAACACTGAGATTCTGGAATGTGTTTGGGGTCCCTGAGGTGGCTAAACCAGCCCCCAAATATAACCCTGAGCCTTTTGCTCATTTGAATCGTATCCGCTGATCAAGAACATGAGGAAGTACATCATATGAAGCCTTTTTGCGTCAGTATTCTTCCTTTGAAGCGCAAGTTAAATTGAGAAGTACATATTTGTTGTGTTGCAACTCTTCATCAAGGTCTCAGACATGTGCACTGCACCTCTCAGTACAAAATTATTTTTACAACTTCCCTGTATTATGTATAAAGAGTTGTAGGCACATAGGAAATCCTTGTAATTATTTTTAGTAGTGGATTTCTCACTTTCCCGTCCCGTGGATGTAGGTGCAAATTGCCGAACCACGTAACTTTTGTGTGTTTTGTCTTACTTGGATACTTATGCTGAAGCGTTTGGTTTAATTCAAAAGAACACAGGATAGGATTAGATCATATATCTTCATATAAACATGCTAATGAATCCTTTCCTATGTCACGCAATAAGATGATGGATTGGACACTCTTTTAAAACTGATCATTGAAGCATTAGAATAGAATGGGAAGAAAATTAAGATATGACACCATCAAATTAAGCAGAAGCAAATATATGATCGATCAAATAATTTGTTCGAATAAAGTGGCATTAACCTGCACCAAAAAAATTTCAGAACAATGCAATTTTTCCTGCTAGGCTACTACTCCTAATTTAAATCTTAACACTTAAGCTAAAAGTCAATCTTTGAATGGAATTTACTATGTCTTGAGGACTTAAAGTGGCATCAACTTTAAGTATCCCTTCAGAATCATCAATCTGAAGCAAGCCTAACTGAGATTGCAAAAGTGCAGGCGACATGAAATGCTTCCCTTCTGCGATTCTTTTCTCTAATCTAGCAGCCAGCACCTCTGCCTGAGCATCCAACAGGACGAACTTCACCAAACTGACATGACTTCCAGGTTCATAATTAGGGTCGGCAGATCGTAGAACTTCTCTGTATCGCTTCTGCAGAGCTGAACACCCAAGAATTACAATTCCTCCATCGACCAACTTCTCTCTTAAGGCATTTCGAAGTGTTTCAAGCCAAGGCATCCGGTCTTCCTCTGAAAGGGGGATCCCTTTACGCATCTTTTCTGATTTAAGAAATGAATATTTCAGAAGATAGAAGATTGTTTATCATCTTTATCCAAATATAGTAGAATACTGGAGAGAAATCAGAAATCAGAGAAGTTGCCAACATCAAATACAAAGCGGCATGTACCTTTGTTTGATTGTGGATGGAAATCATCGGCATCTATAAAGTTAGAGTTTGTCTCTTTTGCCAGCATCTCGCCTATCGTCCTGTTGAACAAAATATTGAAATGCATGAGAAACAAAAACTACAAAAGTGAAAGATCAGATATAAGAAGCTACAACTTTCTTAACTAAATCCAATCACATAAAGGCATTTGACAAGGTCATTAGGATCCAATGTGTTGTAAACTGAAGCGTGAAGAAACATACACATATAATCAATGTAATCCCATATTTTTCTTACACAGTTGTGCTTCTGAACATGGGTCTGCAACTCCTCAAGAGATATAGAGTTTGTTGGCTCAGTTCAGTGTGACATGATAAGTTAGAATTGGTTGGAAAGAGAGATTTATCAATAAACAAATGATATTGTTTAGGCTAAGAGTAAGTAAACTAATGAAATTCTACTTATAATATCACAAAAAGCTGGACATTTGAACAAACCATCACATGTACAGAAATCAGCTTCCAGGAATTAGCAGTCCCATTGCAGATATTCTTGTGCTGAGATTTCCAGTCATGACATCAAACGACAGTAATATAGAGGAGGCTTTCATTACATACAAATCAAGGGCCCTAGAAACCCTTTCAAGAAAAGACTATGGCTCATTTGCCTATTTTCCGACATATTGATATCTTCTAGAAGAATTGTTAGTTTTATAAGATCCTTGAAATTAATAGCTAGAAGAGTATGTTTTCGGACGAGAAATTAGAATACATATGAACTCATCAATGCTACCCGGTGGTTACACAGAATTTAAAGAGAATAAAGAAAGAAGAAAGCAGAGATTAAGGCTTACGATTTCCCAGCACCACTGACACCCATAATCACAACAGCCATCCCTGTTAAAACGAAAAAGAAAAAGCAACACAATCCACAACCAATCAATTTCCATTCAAAAACAGATATCAAGTTCTTTTTTATCATCACTTTTAACTTCATACATTCAGTGCAATACCTACCCCCATGAGCTGAAGCCATGTTCGTCGCACCAATCAAAAGAATCTACAAAGAATGCTTTTCTTCAAACTTCATACATTCGAGCGTACATGCAAAACCCAGAAGAAGAAAAAAAAAACTGAGCTTTTTGGATCGACGATGCTAACTGTGGAAATGTTTGGTAACTAACCATAAAAGAAAAAGAAGCGTCGACATGATAAGCACGCGTTTGGTACACAAAACCCACGTCTGGTACACGCCCACGCCCTCAAGGAAGGTGAAAGGTGAAAGCCGTGATCTTTTTAAACCTGTAAGCCATTCGTTTTAACAGTGGTCCTCTATATTACTTCAAAATTTGGCAGGCAACATGCGTTTCCCGTTTTTCTTGTGCAACTTTCCAGCTTGTGTTTTTAACATGTGAAAACTACGCAACAGTCGTTCTCAGTGTTATAGGTGGAACATAACTTTTTCCAAGCGACCTAAATATAGGCCGAAATTTGCTGGAAATATGTGGTCATTGATTTCAAAAAGAATAAATTTCTTTTTTGTTTTAGTTCATTGAGAATTTGAGATAGGATGATCCAACTTATCTATCACAACCCAAATTCCAATTTAGAGTTGACCGGATAATTGAGGCATACACAAGTTAAGGATATAAGAAGTTTTAAGGAGTTGCTAATCAAGGGATATAAACATTATCAACATTTAATCTAATTGTAAAGTTCTCTTCTTTCAGGTTTTGCGCATGTCTCGTGTGCTGCATAGAATACCAAGATATGGTCATTGCAAGTCATCCTAATCAATCATAAAAAGTAAGCTATTCAATGACTCGATGGTACAATAATGTCTTCACCAAGAAACAAGAACATCGCATTCCCGCTAGGATCACATCTAACAAGCAGCCGGGCCTTGTCTTGAGCCCCTGTGTATTAAGAATGAACGCGTAACCGCATCGATTTTCGTCTGTACAGCCAGCCAGACCTACTCTCCTACTTCAACAAAAGGTAATCCCCTGGAACCGAAAAAACAGGTACAGGCACATGCAAACAAAATTAGTGTGTGTTTTCAACTCTATCTCTCAATTGAGAACTAGGAATGAGACAGCATATTAAGTACTGTAACAGTGTCCAAGATATACAAGATATAGATAACATATATGAGTTTCCAAGATAGACTACGAAAACAATGAGAAGAAGATGATAGAAGTTGGACTGCCTCAGTCTAAACTGGAGCTGGTTCTAAGTTCTTATAGCACAAATATGTGCTTCGTACCAAAGCCATGATGTGCAAATACGTACCAAAGCCATGATGTGCAAATACATACCAAAGTCAGAACTTCCACTGAACATTCTAGCCGTGGTGTCTTAAGAAATAGTCATTGGCTTACCATCCACCATGTCTTGAGAAATAGTCATTGTCCAACGATATAGCCAGAGCAACAGTTACAGCTCTTTCCAACAGAGTCAGTGGTCGAATGACTTCCAACTCTTCAATCTGCCAATAAAAAAGTGGCAAGAATATTAAATGGAATACACCATAGTAAGTAGAATATCATTTTCTGATTGGGTACTCTACCAAGCTAGCAGCACCAGTCTTGGAGCTAGGATCAGAACTCCCAAAACGGATCACATATTGCCCCGCATCAGTAAAAATCTGCATGATATGGAAGCATAATGAAACATTAGTTGGTACGCATGCAACAAAATCTGCAGGCATGCCACATAAAAACTAATATTTTAACTGGTAAATGCAAATATAAAAGAACCATGGCAACAGAAATATAGAGCATTACGCTTCCGTGAGTGTTGAATCAAAGAATTATCTCAAACCTAATATGCTTTTTTTCTTTTCTTTTTAATGTCTTGGACTCAACTAATCAATCCCTCCAATCCCAACAGCCGGTACAAACAATGGAAGGTGGCCCCACACTACACATCCGTCAGGAATCGAACACAAGAAATATACATAAAAACTGAACCACAACTAAGAAACTCATCATTTGATAAGATCAAATTTACCATATATCGCTAATCTCAAAAGATATAGGTCCCCAAATGCATCTTCAAAAACATGACATACTTTCTTCACAAGATAGTAAAGTTATATAATTGACCGCAGTTATCTACATTGACACGATGAAACTAATAAACAAAAACAAACCTCAAAGCCAAAACCCCTCCAGTCACGATCTATCTGAGCCAAAACTTCACCGTCAATGTCCTTCAAAGTAAAAGTCCAATTCCAGAAGCCAGGGTTTTCAACAACTGCAAACTGCTTATCCCTACAAACCATTTTATCTTGGGGTTAGAAGCAAAAGATGAAAGCAATGCAGAACACCAAGAATAAAACCGCAGTTTCAACAACAATGCAGCATAAGGAACAGTGTGCAATATAGGGCACTAACCTTGATGATATGTATTAACTCGTTTTGAGTTTAAATAAATAATTACACGAAAAAAAAAAGCATTTGGAAATTACCCCAGGTACAAATCATACACCCTCTTCCAAAGATGCCATCGTCTGTGAACCACACCAACTTCCTAGAGAGTGACAGACATCCAACACCATCAATAACCAGAATGCTATTTCACATACTCAACAATCTCTAACATGTCGTGACCACCGCTAGAGAAAATATATCATGGTGTCCTACCTTACCATTGATCTCTGCATAAATTGAGCTGGTTATCCACCAAAAAGGCCTGCGAACCTAAATAAGGTAAAATGCGGGGTCAAGCTGAAACATCAATGTATCCAAAATTGGAGCATCCAAAGAATTACTACTATTTATTTATTTAAAACGCCCTATATCCTCACCCTAAAGAGCTCATTACCCATGGCATCAGTTATATAAGCAACAAAAGGCCGCCTCAGGCGAAGCAACTGCAAAATGAAAAGCAAGAATAAGCACTGGAAAACCTCTATAAGATAACATAAAGGACAAGAAGCAATAAGTTGTCGAATGTAAGTAATTCTATACTGGCAAGCATATAAACTTTAACACGTGATATACTTGAATATAAAATATATTACTAACAACAATGCCATGATCATGCCACATCAACTGTACATGACAGAATATCAATAAAATAAAGAGTCAAAAATTGTAAAGATAGGGTTAGAAAGTACCTGTCTAGTAATAATATGGCTCTGCTCACGAATCAAACCTACAGGCTACAAAACATTGAGTAACAGAAACTGAGTAATTAGCTTAAAACCTAAACTTCCTGTATGGGAACCTAAGAGGATGAAATGAGTTACAACGATTACTCACTGACTCTGGGTAGCAGACATCTACTATTCCATACCGATTTTCCTGGAATTATGCCAAATACAATTAGTAACTAAAGTACCACTAGAAGTTAGATTGAGTGAAAATGATATACTCTGAAAGGCATGTCATATTGCAGACCATGTAAGGATTCATATTATCTAGAGAGAAAGTGAGAGTGTGCATCAAGCATCTGTTAACCATACTTCAAAACTGTGTTTACTCGACGTTTTAAAACCTATTTACTCAGATGAAGAATTATAAAAGCATTTATGAAAATATATGAAATAGAAGCAGGATACCTATCAGATTCAGAAAAGATTTCAGGAAGATTCAAGGCCAAAAATTTGAAGAGAGGAGAAAAAACCAAGAGCTTTCAATAGAAGTTGATTTGACAATTCAAGAACCACCAAATATGCAAACCCCTCTACCACACAATATCAGCAAAGTGAATCAGAAAATACAAGACAAGCAAGGTCGAGCACATAATCCTAGTCTTCTGACCATGGCAGTATACAAATTAGGGCATGAAAGAACGATTGTTAGGACAAATAATCACCTGCTCAAAACCAAGTACAAGATTCGCCCACTCTATATCCCTCGTAATCAGCATATTTGATCTAGCAAGAAGAGGCATCACCTGGACCTAAAGAATACAACAAATGGCAAGTAAGACATTTTGTGTTACTTAAACTAGGCATATCGGGGATGATTTGGATACTAAAAACTTGAAACGATGAGCATAAGTAGAAAAATCTGGCGTAACAGTTATAGCATGGTTAGATAAGAGAATGCGTTTCCAACAGTAAAAGTAATCACAACATTCCAGTTACATACGAGTAAAACTACCTTTGAGTTGCTACTCTTTATGAGCATAGAACTAGTTTAAAGTTTAAACAGCCATACTTACTACAAAACATATACCCGGATAAGCATGGAAAATAAGGTTATTGCAGCTCCGTGTATAAATCTTAAAGCTGAAATTCTACGCGTGGAAAAGGACAAAAGGTGACAAAAGTTAACCTCTTCTGGAGAATCTGGTTTCAGAAATCCGGAGATGGATTGGCTTAGAGGTGGTTGGACAAAAGGGTCTGCTGCATTGGAAGATGCATCCGGATACCATCCATAGGATGAATAGTGGTATGGTGTTTGTTTACTATACTTAACAGCTTTCCCTCTTCTCTTTCTTTTGGCGTGTTCCATTTTCCTATCTGCAACCCAGAGCTGTACTAGGAAGTCCCTATTCAAGTCAAGATCACGACCAGTACCAGCCTTGTGTCCAAATTGATGAGACAAAGATACGGGGCTCTGTTTCGACCACATGGAATTTCCTTTAAACCTCCAAATTACATTTCTTGCAACACTGAACCTCTGCTCAAAATCTTGAAAATCTGTAGCCACTGTAGGAGCACCAACTCCATCCTGAGGCCATGAAGTTGCTGGTAGACTTCCTCTTTGAGTGTCGTGAATAGCATTCTGATGGGGTTTTCTAGTATAACAGAATGACGAACCACATTTGGAATCTGCTGCAGTAGCTTTGTAAACCTTGGTGGAAAACCTTGTCCAATTCATCTATAATCTATTACAATTCCTGCCACATATATATATAAATATATATTAATTTTTTCTTGCATTCATCAAACCAAAGCCAGACGCATTATTATTCTGAAAACAAACATAAATAACAGAAAAAGAAAGAATCTTGCTGTGATACTAAGCAAAAGAAAAAAGTTTTAAGTTAAACAAATCACAATTTATGAAGTTCCCTTTTTTTTCGATCAGTTGTTTTCTATCAAACTACCGAAAGAAAAAGTGAAAACTGTTTACCACCGAGGGCCTAACATGCCGTATGATAAATAGTATTCACTGTTCAAGAAACAAAATTTACTTTTGAAAACCCCGAAATAATCGAGAACCTGCTAACCCTTTATTCGCAATGGAATTTGATTAGAAAAGTGTTTTCAAGAATTCTCGTTTCGTTTACGGTGTGAAGGAAAACGAACTCACCAGTTTCAGGCCCCTTTCTCTCTCTCTTACGATCAAGTTCCAAGCTTTCCCTCTAATTTTTCCCTTTTCGTTCTTTCTTTTTGGTCTGAGTCTGAGCTTTCCCTCAGTCTCTACCTGTGAATGAGACAATGAGAGTCGCTTTGTCAAAGGGTTCGGATCCCCTGTGGTGAGAACCAAGTTGAAAACCAATTCTCCCAATGGGAATGGATTACGGAAAATACTTTTTTTTTAAAACCGAGAAAAGACTTTTTATTTATAATCCAAATATGTGTCAATAAGCCAGAGTCGTTCTATGATGAGGATGTCATATGTGAACCTTCATATTTGGCACATGATTCATAATAGTAATTTCACTTAAGTTTAATGAAATGATCATATGGATAATATGAAGATCTACATAAAAGATCCATATATGACACCCTTATTATATAATTTCACCAATAAGCTACGAAAGTTGGACTGGGCCAATATGGTAATTAGAATGAAACAGACTGAACCAATCCAAGTTTAAATGGGTTGGGTTGGTCAAGTTTTTGAGGTCAATCCCTAAGCAAAATTCTAAAGTGAGGGTGATCTGACCAGGCAATTCACCTCTAACTCGTGCCAAGTCTGTGGTTAAACGACATTACCCAATGTCGGGCCCACATACAATCAAGTTCCTCTTCCCGAGACAAACAAAGAAAGGAACAAGACTTCTACGAAAATCGGGCAGAGTCTCCTGAAATATAGATAAACCGTAAATTTCAACTTTGATATAAAACAAAGATAAATATATACACCAACTTGCGGCATGCATATAATATACAACCAAGGCCTCAAAGCCGTCCAAATACAACCCAAAGCGGGTGATACGAGCAAGTCTACAAGTAAACTTGAGTTCGATTCCACGAATTCAAAGTTTAGTACAAGGACAAGAGTACTACTCGAGTCACAAGCTCGGGAAGCACGAGCACGCTAGCACGTCGATACTACGGCTACACGGCTTTGGTGGGGCTAAACAGAAAGAGTGTGAGTGGACAAAAATAAGTGTTTGTAGTTCAAAACAAGATACTAACCCCACCGTTTCCAAAACGATGATGCAAACATGCAAACATAGTATCAAGCGGGATTCAAAATCCAATTATAGAAACGTAAACACCAGGTAATAATATCATACCACCTTGCTTTCCCATTCAAATTCAAACCCCATAATTTTACAGGGCCCAAAGGCCACGACAAAGCAAGGAAGGATCCTTACTCAATAAAATACGAATACGAAGGCTACTAACACACGCATATAGTAGTATAACACTTTCACACCAAACACGAGTGCACGGAAACAATCCAACAGGGGATCGTTTGATCGACACCGAACGACATCATAATGGGCCCACGAACCATATGGTGATGGCCAAGTGAACCGCATCGCAAAGGTCCCGTGCGGGGTTGAGCCGTCCAAAAGGGACTAAACTCACAGTCATATGGCGAGAATCCTCATACCATACCTCGAAACAAAGTCCTACGCGTGAGACTACCCAATCAAGGCCTACGGTCACATCCCTAAGGATTGGGGCGTACAGGATATCCGATATACGGATTTATAATATAATATAATCATTATCGTATCGGGAGGTACATACAGGTGTGCAAGACTCAATCAACACATCCTCCGCAATCCATTCTCGCACAATCGGACCCTCTTACAGTCCTCAAACCATTTTCATGTACCCAAACCCAACCATTAAACATTTGGACATAAATATGTCTTTCAACATATAACCAATATAGATATTCAAAATAGTCACAAGCATCAATCACACAAAATCGATGCATGGTTGTTTTATTCGTTGGAATAAATGCACAGCTTAGAAAACAAAGTCCACTCACAAGTAGTCCCAAGAAGCGACTGGAGGTCCGCCCGTGCGTAGGAAGTGCCTGGGTACCTATTCCAAGAATACAAGTATCGGGTTAACAACCGAACTAGGCAAGCGATAACTTGAAAATTAACCCTTAACTACCCGACCCGATGTACATAAACGCTTTGTACGACAAATTCTAAGATCAAGGACGACGTTAGCTATCGAACACCGACCTCGAGACACTCTGGTCCAACCTTGGTCAAAGTTGGTCAAGCCGGTCAAACCGGGCCCACGGGACCCACGACCTCCAAACTTAGATCTGGAAGTTCCTATAGGTTCACTACGGTTTAAAGAACATGTCCCAAAAAAGTTTGGTCACGATCCGACGCCAGTGGATTTCATGACGTGCGATCGGACGGTTTCTAACAAACCTAACGCAGGGGTTGGTGATTTGAGTATCAGGGACTCCAAATCACGATCCGTCCAAATACTATACGATCCTAGAATTATCTAGATCAACATATCCAAGAATGGACGCGATCCAACCGTTCAATCCTATCGGACCGAGAATCGCGCAATAGGCGAGATTCGTTCGACGGCCAACGATCTCTCGAATTGATCCGTCAACTCCTACGCGCTCGTAGCGATACAAGGATCACAATGGACCCAAGAAACCACCCTGCTACAGTGCCCACGCGGCGCCACACGCGGCAGCGTGGGTGCCTTGAGCAAATTTGGGTGATCGGGTTTTAAATCGATTCGAGGACAAGGCTTATACCAAACTGATCCTAGACGAGCAAGGGGGAGTCAAAACCAGCTTGAACCGGTCAAGAACCGGCGTGAACTCGGCCGGAAAACCAACTCAAATCCAGCGGTTTAGGGTTCGAGATCCTATCCAAAACTTGAAATTCAAAGGTAACTAATCATACGAGAAGCAAGAGGAGGTCGAGGAGGCAAGGTTTCATACCTTGATCGATGTCGAGGTGGCCGAGACAGCCAGTGACGCCGTGAAAATTCAAGGAGAACCTGATCGTTCTTCGCTTTTCCTCGGCAAAAATCGAGCTGGCAGTGCCGGTAAGGCGGGGACCGGAAGAGGAGGAGGAGGTTGCGAGTTCTTTTGAGGCCGATCTGCCCTGGTGGCGGACGTGAGTGGCCAAAACCCCTACCTACTGGGTTTGAGTGCAGGGAGAGATAACCGGGAGAGAGAGAGAGAGGAGAGAGAGTGTTTTTCTCAAATCGATTGGTCCACGTGGACTATATCGATTATCGCTAAAATAAAAATGACGATTACGCCCTAAATTTGCTCCGACGTCATTATCACAACGTGCCACCCAGATCCAACGAACTCGTTGATTTCGGCCGACGCAATGGCTAACTTGTTTTGCCAAATTCCGTCCGAAAATTAATTGGACCACAATGCCCCTTTTTCCAATTTAATTTCCATTTAAATTACCAATTTATTTTAATTCCTTTTATTTTTAAATTAAGGTCGGGGGCGTTACGAGAGGGTGTCATATATGGACCTCATATAGACCTTCATATTAGTCCTCATGATCATTTCAATAAACTTAAATGAAGTTACTCTTAGGATGAATCATGTGGTGAATATGAAAGTCCACATCGTAATTCATATATGGCACAAGGAATAAAATATCCATAATATTCTCGATATTTCCACGAAATTAGTTTTTGAATCTGAAATATTTATACCATCGATATTTTAGATATCCAGCGAACCAAAATATCGATAATATTGACGACATGAACCGAAATATCGATAATATCCCGATATTTCCATCGAAATTTCCGTATTTTTGGACTACCGATATTTCCGATATCATCGAGACAGCCTCGAGAGACACTCGGTCAACCTTGGTCAAAGTTGGTCAAGCCCAAGTCAAACCGGGCCCACGGACCCACGACCTCCAAACTTAGATCTGGAAGTTCCTATGGTTCACTACGGTTTAAAGAACATGTCCCAAAAGTTTGGTCACGATCCACGGTCGGATTTCTCGCGAACGTGCGATCGGACGGTTTCTAACAAACCTAACGCTAGGGTTGGTGATTTGGAGTATCAGGACTCCAAATCACGATCCGTCAAATACTATCACGATCCTAGAATTATCTAGATCAACATATCCAAGAATGGACGCGATCCAACCGTGCTCAATCCTATCGGACGAGAATCGCGCACAGGCGAGATTCGTTCGATGGCCAAGCGATCTCCGAATTGAGATCCGTCAACTCCTACGGCGCTCGTAGCGATACAAGGATCACAATGGACCCAAGAAACACCACCCTGCTACCCACGGTGCGCCACACGCGCGGCAGCGTGCGGTGCCTTGAGCAAATTTGGGTGATCGGGTTTTCATCGATTCGAGGGACAAGGCTTATACCAAACTGATCTGAAGGCGAGCAAGGAGTCCGAAACCACTTGAACGGTCAAGAACCGGCCGTGAACTGGCGGAAAACCAACTCGAAATCCGGCCAGATTAGGGTTCACGGATCCTATCCAAAACTTGAAATTCAAAGGTAACTAATCATACAGAAGCAAGAGGAGGTCGAGGAGGCAAGGTTTCATACCTTGATCGATGCCGGAGGTGGCCGGAGGACCGGCGACGCCGTGAAAATTCAAGGAGAACCTGTAGTTCTTCGCTTTTTCCGCAAAAATCGGAGACTGGCTACCGGGTAAGGGCGGCTGGCTGGAAGAGGAGGAGGTTCTGCGGTTCTTTGAGACCAGTCGGCCCGCCTGCTGGTGGCCTGGACGTGAGTGGCTTGGCCAAAACCCCTACCTACTGGGTTTGAGCCGCACGGGAGAGATAACCGAGAGAGAGAGAGAGAGAGGAGAGAGAGTGTTTTCTCAAATACGATTGGTCCTACGTGGACTATATCGGATTATCGCTAAAATAAAAATAGCGGTTACGCCCTAAATTTGCTTCGACGCCTTCGTATCAGCGATGCCACATAATCAACGAACTCGTTGACGAGCCAATGACGCAATGGCGCAACTTGTTCTTGCCAAATTCCTCGAAAATTAATTGGACCACAATGCCCCTTTTTTCCAATTTAATTTCCATTTAAATTACCAATTTATTTTAATTCCTTTTATTTTTAAATTAAGGTCAGGGACGTTACGGGTGTCATATATATGGACCTATATGTAAGCCTTCATATCTGCCTCATGATCATTTCAATAAACTTAAATGAAGTTACTCTTCAGGATGAATCATGTGGTGAATATGAAAGTCCACATCGTAATTCATATATGGCATGTTTAATAAAATATCCATAATATTCTCGATATTTCCACGAGAAATTTCCGTTTTTTTGACTACCGGATATTTTACGATACCATCGATATTTTAGATATCCATGAACCAAAATATCGATAATATTGACGTACATGAACCGAAATATCGATAATATCCCGATATTTCCATCGAAATTTCGTATTTTTGACTACCGATATTTCCGATATCATCGATATTTTATTCCTCACCATAAAACGACTCCAATCACTAATACCCTAAGGTATAACTTCTCGGGACTCAAAAACAAAAACAAAAAAACAACTGGTACAGGATAATAACAGATGAACCTTTGATTCTCTATCACTATTATTTAAGAGATGACCTTTCTTCAACAACTTTTAACAAAATGCCAATTAAATAGTAATTACTGATTATTTACCCGTAGAAGAGTAGTAAATGATATGAACCCAAATTTGAAAAACAGAGAGAGAAGGTAGAAAAGAATGAAATATCAACAACGCACACAAAGTGCTCCCATTCTTGCCTTGTTAATCCGATACAGAGAGAGAACTACAAATTCAATAAAACATCTACAGAAGACTCCCCGCTTTTTTCTATACTTCTTAAATTAGTTATGATAAACAGAGCAAGATACATATGCTTGTATGAAATAAATGTACATTTCCCTATGAATTCTATCTATACCTACTTCATCTAGCTAACATGAGCTTTGTTCCTTCAAATAAATCCTCAGAAATCCACATCCAGCAAATATGCAATGCAATGCAGTTGACAACACTGTCTGCTGTGCACGGCTGCTTCCTTGGTTACCTGCTTCATCCGATTATTCAAAAAGACAGCAGAAAAATGCTGACTTATACGGTCCAGTTTGGTAGTGCTCCGCTGGAAATAAGATATTAGCAATAAATGTTGTGCTAGCAGTATAAACTTATTGTGCTTATATAACAATGTACACGTAATCTATCATGAATTTCTCTCATTTTCGCTATTCAATAAAACCGTACTAGCTGCTTTTGATGGGGGCCTATTGATCTTCTCAAGTAACCTACTGAATACTAATTTCACGGGTATGCAAGCTACAGTTGTGGGTCCAGAAGACTCCGGTTTCATCAGCCCTTCCCTTTGACAACTACTGCTATCACGATGTATTGGCTTGTTACTAAATTTCTGTTCAATGGCTATCGAAGATAAAGTCCTCGTTTTCTGGCTAGACGATAAGCTGACTTTCTTGGCCACCTTTTTCGACAATTTTCTATCAGTGGGAAGCCGGGAGTTGTGAAGAAGGTTCCTCTTACCCTGGCTTGCCTTATTATTGAAACTCCCTAAATTTAATTTCTTGAATGGTGGTCTGCTTTCTTCATCTAAAAAGGGAAGGTCATCAGCAGCTTCATCACCATCCAATGCAGACGATAAATGAGGGCGCGGGACTCGAACATTTGCCGTCCTCCTTGCAGTCCTCCATGCATGTGGAACAGTTGCACCCCCATTATTGTCAACTGCTTCCTCACCAAATTCATCAACTGCTGATAGAAGTGAGTTGGATGAACCATCTTCTAAGGCTTCAATTTGGATTGGGTGCCCTATTATTGCCTTCCCATTTAACTTGCTCATCAGAGAAACAATAGGAACAGGCTCTTTTTGGTAACTTGCCTGGACCTTCAAGTCTACATCTATCAAGTATCTCGGCCTCCTGCGATAATGATAACGGCCATCATATACCGGGTGAAAGCGATCTCTTTTGATGTCCCAGTACTCATTCCAGGCAGACCTATCCTCCCAGGTCCAGTCTTCCCAATCAGTCTGAAAATCATTATTATCCACATTAGCCCTATGAGGACAATCATTAA
This sequence comes from Prunus padus, assembly GCA_024362665.1. Classification (NCBI taxonomy): domain Eukaryota; kingdom Viridiplantae; phylum Streptophyta; class Magnoliopsida; order Rosales; family Rosaceae; genus Prunus; species Prunus padus. The sequence continues at coordinate 503,230 of JANFAM010000017.1, read as the reverse complement.
AATCAATGTATCAGCAGAAACATGGAACTATAACAACCTTTGGCTGAAAGCACATACCTTTTCTTCAGAATACGGTCCATAAATATAGCCTTTTCCGTCAGTTGCATCCATTGATCTTTTTGTAAGATTGCGGATATTTCTTTTCCCTTTCAACTGCCATTGGGACACAGCCTCACTAGCAAATAAAGGGTCATGACTGTAGAGGTGAGACATATCACCAGAATGTGTTGATTCATCAGGCTCATCGCCAACCATAATTCCATGTTCTTGTGCTTCATATCTCCCAACTTCTGGTTCTATAGGTACATGTACAGAAAAGATAGAGGTTGATGACAAAGAAGTGGCATAGCCATTATGAACCCTTGAGGCCAAAGCTCAGAAAACCAACTCCATGGCGTGAAATGCATATTCAACAATTTATTTATGTGCAAAAAATTAAAAGCATGTTTGCTGAATCACAAGCTAGGCATTAAGACAAGAGAAACATGGTACAGGTAGTGGAATCTTGACTGGAAAATCAACAAACACCTCACATGAACCATAACATGGCTCAATGGCTAAAAGCAGTTTGAGCAAATTTCTGTAAAGAATAATAAAAGAAAGGTGAAAATAAATATAAACACACAAGTTCACAAAATGAAAAACTTTGAGAGCAGCATATACATGAAAATCACCATTCCCCAAGAAAGGGCTAACTGCACTCTAACTTGAAAATTAGGTTTATCATTTTACACATAATATACACTTTCATGGCAGTAAGAAATATATGATATGCATACCAAACAATAAAGGAGGTAACTGCAAAATAAAGACTAAAAGAGATTTGTCCTGCATACATATAATATGAAAGAATCATAGAGCTGATTTTTCTAACACATCTGAGCAGTAGGACTACTCTGCATCAGCAAAATCTAACAGCTACAGAAACCATGGAATTGACAAAATATGAAAAACAGTAAAAGCTGAACCTGAGAGTAAAGGCATCTCTTCATCCATATCTGGTTCAGTCTCGGAAGAATCAGACTCGGACTCAGAAGAATCAGTTTCAGAAGAATCAGATTCATCTTCTGTAAAGCCAGAAGTGTTCTCGTCAATCAAGGCCTCGGCATGAGGACGAGCACCAACTGGTGAAGCTGAGATCTCAACTTGGTTTGAAGGAGCTGCTTCATACTCCAAGGATTCACCAGACTCAGCAGGCAAATATACACATTTACTCCTCTTTGCTTTGCAAACAACTCCCGTCTGCTCCACTCCTGAAACAGAAGTATAAACAGTAGCACTGTCAGGTTGCAAGGACTGTGGGACAGCTAATTTTGCACTATTCTGCAAAACTTGGACAAGAGGACGACGTTTATCAGGTCTCTTGGCCAAAAGTTCATCACTCAATCCCTCATGTGAACTTTTCATTTGCTCTAAAGAACTTTTACCGTTCACATGATTTGTTCCTCCCATGCTAAAACCACCACGAGCAAGAGCTTGATCAACTGTAGGTTTCCAAGAACCATTTAAAGCAAGAAAAGATGAAAGTTTTCGCTTTGAAGGGGCAATTTTGAGACCAAAGTCCTGCAAGCCTCTCATCCGAGGCATGGCCTCAGCATGATCATCTTCACCACTCAGTTGATTTCCCTCTTTGGCTCTTTGGGAAGACAGAGGACCGCCTATAATATCATTTCTATGAGACGTATCCAGTCGCTTAGAAAACTGTTGTGATTTGGAAATTCCAGGTTTTACATTGTCATTTCCCAAACTTCCTGAAGATATAACTAACTCCTTTTTCACAGCACCAGATAATTTACTGTTCAAGCGTTCAGAAGTTATACCTAACTTTCCTTGTTTCCTCAACAGCTGTTTCTCAAGTTCAAGCGCATGAAGAATAGCATCTTCTCGACGTGCATATTTCTCTCTTTTCTTCACAGGCATACCCTGCGATGATTCAGCCTTCTCAATACAATCATCAAACTCACCGCATCGAAACGCCTTAACACGCTTGGATTTTTCCAAATTGTACCAATCACTGAGAAGAAATACCACGGAATATCATTACTAAAACAGTTGGTAAAATCAAAGCAGGCATGCAATTAGAAGAATCAGTAAGTATGAACAATGGGAGTTACACTTCGTTACAACTCTCCAGTTTGAAAAGAGAAGACGACCCTTAGAATAAGATTTTAATAAAATCCATGGTACATAATTTATATATTTTGTGCCGCTAGGTGGATAAGGCAAAGGGGGCAGAAGGCCTGAACCATGATTCTGCTAATAGTTCTAAGGTGCCAACCAGCCGTATGTACAATGAAACTTGATTAATTAAAATGGCATATCAAAACGTGACAGGGGCCTCCATTCCACTAATATTTGTTTTCAACAAATGATGTACCTAGGTATGCATATAATGGGGTTTCAGTGGCGGGTTTTAAAATTTCTGTTGATGCTAAAACCCTACAACCGAGTTTGACCACTTAGTTGCAGTAAGTTTCTGGTATGGGTTTCTACCTCTGCTCCAACATGTTGTCCTAAGCTTTTGTGATTTCTTCAAATAAAACAGCAAAAGCGCTATTTTAGCTCATGTATACAATAAAACGGGAGAAGACACTCAGTAAAGTAATTATTTTTCTCGTTTCTACATAAATATCCCATCACAACCCAAAACGCCCACAGTAACATGAAATGGGTTCAAAAGCTACCATTAAGAAATTTTTAGGGAAAAACTATGAGAGACATACACACTGGCATCTTCTCTACCGAGAAGCTTGACGGGGGTCCCAGAGCGAGGCGACGTGAGATGCGAAGCGGAGAGCTCTTCTGGACCCACTATCTTCCCCGGCCACCACGACCCGTTCCTCCTCCTCACCCAAACGATCGATCCTACGCTGAAATCGCCCGTACCAGATTCCGTACTCCCCATAACACACATACACTCACGCACTCTATATCTCTCTTCTCTCTGTCTCTCTATATCTAGCTGTCTCTCGGTTGCTCTCTTTCTGTGAACAATAGAGGAGTCGGAGTTTGACCTAGCCTCCAGCAAAGAACAGTGAGGAACGGATGATCCGAAGATAGACGAAAATGGAGGGTCCAATTTGAGAGATTCGGGTTGGGGCTAGGGTTTCCATTCAGAATTGGGGATTTTTCATTTCTATGCTTTATTTTATTTGTTTTCTGCTCTTTCTCTCTCCAGAAGACTGTGTTTTTCTCTGTGTAAATATTTTTAAAAAATAAATCAAAATTTCGAAATTAAAATACTCATGTTGGGACCATTGGGTTCGGGTGTAAATGGTTTTTTGATGGCTTGTTTAATGGAAGAAGGTGGGCTAAAAGGCTAAGGCTAACCTGCCAAGCAAAAGAGTGGGGTCTGTTTGTCATTATCTGTGACTTGTGGCCTGTGGCGGAAATCGTACGAGTTTTGTGTGAGTCACATGCTCCGAACCAACGCGTGCTGCGCAAGCCTTCAGTTTTTAACACGTGGATTACTACAACTTTGGGCTCGGACCTTTTACAATTTGGGCTTTTATAGGCCTGCCAGCACTTCTGACCTTTCGAGACTAAACTTAGTGAGTTCACATTCTAGGCCTAATTTCTAGGAATGTCCACTTGGGCCCAATTGATAATGTGAAAATATAGAACTTTGGACTTAGCTCCTATTAACCCTAACTAACTATGGCTCTTTACGTCTAAGACGCCAAGTATTTTCCGAAAATTAGGGCACGTTTGATAATTATTTTAGTTTGGGTTAAATGTTAAAATGGTCCATGTGTTATGGTCATTTGGCCAATTTTGTTTCTGTGTTTTTAATTTGGCCAATTTAATCCAGATGTTTTACTCCGTTAGTCAATATTGTCAATTCCGTCAAATTACCATTAAAAAATTCATTGAAATTTTTGTAAGTAATAAAAAAAATTATTAAGTTCAATTTACAAAATAAAAAAGTCCGGAAACCTAACAACCTCTGCCATTCTTCTCTCATGCCTCCACCACCACCTCAACCACCACCATGAGCAGTCCCAACCACCACCTATTCTCTCTCTCTCTCTCTCTCTCTCTCTCTCTCCCACCCCCACAAAATTTGTAATGCGCTTGAACAAATTCAGCGCTGATGGATGCTTAAGCTGCATCATCATAGAAAGCACGATACGAATTAAGTTCAAAGTCATACAAGAACAAATGGATATAAACTATAAAGTTATCAAAAGAGAATCAAATATACCATCCAAGAGCAGTAACCATTATCAACATCATCTCAAGCAACCTCAACATTGAAATCCTTATTGAGCTTCTTCTAGGGAGGTGAAGATGATTTCATGGCATCAAGCCAACCATTGGACTAACATCATCGAGCTTTCCTTGTTTTTTCCTGGGGATGTATCTGTACTTGCCAGAGGAGAATGATACTCCTTGCTGTGAGTATGGCAACAAACTAGAATGGAGGCCTAGTCTTGATTTAGTTCTCGGTGGAGGCGGCATGAGAGAAGGACATAGAGGCTGTTGGGTTTCCAGATTTTTTTAATCATGTAATTATATTTAATTTTGTTATTTGTGTTCATAATTTTTTATTTATTTGTAAACTGAACTCAATAATTTTTTATTAATTTTAAAGCTTTAATGAATGTTTTAAGTTAATTTGACAGAATGAACAACATTGACTAACGGAATAGAACACATGGATTAAATTGGTCAAATTAAAAACACGGGGATTAAATTGGCCAAATGAGTAAAACATAGGGACCATTTTAGCATTTAAGCCTATTAAAAAAAGAACCGCCTAGGTGCCACGTGTCAAAAGTAGTAAAGCCACCCGACTATACTATTTTTAAAAAAAATTAGGGGAAAATGAATATAGCAGACCCACTTAGGCGACCGCCTATCTCCTAGTTGCCACATGTCAAAAGTAGTAAAGCCGCTCGGCTATCGTGGCTATACTATTTTTTAAATAAAATTAGAAAAAAAAAACGAGTATAGCCTCGTGGATGTACTATTTTAAAAATAAATTAGGAAAAATTGAGTATAGCCGTGCGGCTATATTATTTAAAAAAAATATATATGAACCACCATTCTAACCTTTCTATGAGAATGGATTCATCTTCATAGGAATCTTTGGATCTACCATATGAACCACCTTTGGCTACGATTTTTTTCTCTTAGTGTTCCTTCTTTTTGTGTAAAATTTGGATTTTATAACTATTGTACACGAATTATAATAATTTGAGAAAATTTTGATAAATCACATCAGCATGTCACGTGGATATGTACACAAGCAATAAAATAACTTCTCAAGTGAGTCAGTGAATTACTAAAGTATTTTCATGATCACAAGTTTATTGATTCAATTTAGCACTCCGGACATAAATTTGTTTTGGTAAGGCTCCATAAACATAATATTTTAAACGTATAGCCTTACGGCTATACCCTTGAAATATCATAATCTGAATTTCTCTTTTTTAATTACTTTATTTAGTAGTTATGTTTTAATTATTATTTACTTAGTGAATAATTAGTATTTAAGTATTTTATTAAAGAAAAAAAATAAAAAACCAATTACTATTTATTAAGTAATATATTTATGAAGCTAATTAAAATATTTAATACTAATTATTCACAAAATAAATAATAATTAAAACATAATTACTAATGAAAGTAATTAAATAAGACTAAGATTTTATTGAATTACTAAAAATAAAATTTAAAATAAAATTTACTGACCTAAATATACTAAGTTTATACTTATTATTTAAAAAAACCTTTGCTGATGAACTTTCGTCGGCACAAGTCTCTCCCACGTAATTTTGCCGGATTTGACCTCTCCCGACGAAATTGAGTCGGCATAAGAAACTTTCGTCGGGAGAGGTCTAATCCGGCAAATAGTTGCCGGCATAGACCCGTGCCGACGAAATGTCGTCGGGACTCTTGATCTTTATTTATTCAATTTTAAAATATAAAATTAATTTCTTTACTTTTATTTTTTTTCCCAACTTCTTTAATTTAATATATATGTCATTAAGTAATATCTTAGCCTTTTTAAATTACTACAATTAGTAATTATATTATTATTCGAATATAGACATGCCACTATACTGTTTAAATATTTGAATATATTTAGGAAATATGACAAAGGGCACCTAAAAAGATAAGCAACGTCATTATATCACTTCTCATACACATGCAACACACCAACAAGGCATAAATTTTCTCTCAACCCTAAGCGCACACAAAGGAACAAAGCTAGAATGTAAATACATACCATGTCTAATTGATTCATTATCTCAAGGCTCAGGCTCATATTTGAAACAGAGAAATATAGATTTATAGATGTGCGGCTAAACTCTATAAACAGAATATTTAAAAGTATAGGCGTTTGGCTATAAGCCATAAACATAATATTTTTAACGAGAATATAGCCGCGTGGCTATACTCCATAAATAGAATATTTTAAAAGTATAGCTGCGCGACTATATTCCATAAAAAGAATATTTTAAAGGTACAGCCGAGCGACTATCCGTCTCATCGTCAACCATTTTCTAAAAGCATCATTCAAATATATCAACAGACTGAGTGTTCCAATATAACATAAGATCACATTTCCATCAGGGAGAGTACATCAGAATAAAGTACATGCCTATCCAAATGGATGAAGTTGCATACAAAATGAAGTTACCTTGATGCTGTCCTGGAATTGAGGAGAGATGTCCTTATCAAAATTCTCAGAAACTTTGAAATACATTACAAGACTCATCCCCTCTCCATCACTATCACCAAGAAACATTGCAGCAGGATAAGTAGGCAACTGCAACAAGGCGCATAGCAATATCATTAGATATTGCCAAAATATAACAAACAAAACATAACAAGATAAATCAATTCTGAAAAAATACCTGTATGTTTACAATGAACACTTTCCCATTTGCTTTCACTTTGGGAAGCTCAAGATGCTGGGCAATATGATGTATCATTTTGGGGCATACAAACACATCAACACCTATTGGAGTACATGGACTGTAGTTCGGAGCAGTTGACTTTCGTTATCTCTGGATGGTAGACCTGTTGAATATTGGCCCAAATGATTAACTCTGGAGGAGTTGTCCACGTGAGTAATGATGGCTTGCCATCTTTGTCAAATGTATGGGTGGCTTTGTTATTTGTTTAGCTGACAAATTGGCACAAATTTGGTTACTGTGCTTTCGGCGGTAGCAGACAAATTAGTAGCTTTAGCTTTTGGTGATTGAATAATGCAAGAATTATTCTTTCTTTAGCTATGGTGATTGAACATGGCCAAAATAATAAAAATAGTATAGCCGTTCGGCTATACTATTTAAATAATATTTAAATGGTATAGCCAAGCGGCTATACTGGCATCTTTTTTTTTTCCTATTTTTTTTATCAGGGCTACAAGATCAGTTAGCTGCCTATATTCGATCTGTCATCTCTTTGAAGGAGTGTACAACAGCTTTACAACAGCACTTGAGAAGCATGTGCTTGCAGAAGCCACATCTCATAAACTAGACACAGAAGAATCAGAGGTAATCTCCATGTCTGTTTATACATTCCCTCTGCAATGGGAAATTGGACTGAGGTGATGATCCATTTATTAAAGCTTCAATACTCTCTTCTTTTTTTCTATCTGGAACTTAAAGCTTTACTCCATTGATCTCCTTATCCATAATGGGTTAGCAGTTTTTGATTGGTCCTGCACATTTTCTATCCTCTTTTGAACATGTATGAACTCTTCAAAAATCATCTAGACATGCACCCATGAGTTCTCACTAATGCAATTATGTTCTTTGCTTCAATGCCATCGTGTATGGTCTTCTAGCCAGAAAGTCTTTTGAAAGACTTGCTTTTTATATTAGATGAATTGCGGAGCTAGTATTTGAATATGCAAGTTGTTTGTGGCTCCAGGATTCTCTTTTGAACTTCCTTTTATTTTACTTTTGAGGCCTCAAATTTCATATATATATATTTTTAAAAGTGATACTTCAATTTTGGGAAATTTTATGGAAAGTAAGCTGGTTTCTATCTACATTCGGCTAGACATGAATTGTTCAGCTTATGGCATGTTGCATTTGATTTCAATAGTTCAATGGTGCATGCGATTTTGGATATCATTTGAATTTGACACATCTATATTCCACTTGTATCCAGGATGACTTTCTGCATGCTGAAAGCTCTCATTTGGATGGAGATTAAGTGGCCACGGTATCAGATGGTGTTTCAGACTTGCAGGATTTACAAAGAAGAATTAACGCTATTGAAAAGGCAATGGTGGAAAAGGAAAGGCATTTTTCCGCAAATCAGGTAGAAAAGAAATTCGGGGATGGGGTTTGTAACACTATGAAGAAGCGTGAAATATATGGCTTAGGAAATGAAATTCTTACAAAAGACATCATTCTTGATCAGATATCAGAGTGTTCATCCAATGGGATAAGCAGAAGAGACACCATAGAGGCTGATGGTCAGATGCTTGAGTTGTGGGAAGCCACTGACCAGGATGCCAGCATTGATTTGATGGTTGGCAAGGGCCAGAAGTACCAACTGACCACAGTCAGACTGAAGCAGTAAAGGAACACAAGAATAAATATTCCTCTTCAGAATCATTGGTTGAGAAGGAATTGGGCGTGGACAAATTAGAGATCTCTAAGAGATTTACAGAGCCTGGTCAAGAAGGCAACAAGAAAAGGATTATAGAAAGACTTGATTCTGATGTACAAAAGTTGACAAACCTTCAAATAACCGTGGAAGACCTGAAGAGGAAGGTGGAGATTACTGAAAAGAGCAAAAGGGGCAAAGGTATTGAATTTGAAAAGGTGAAGGGGCAGCTGGAAGAAGCTGACGAGGCCATCACTAAGTTGTTTGATGTCAATCAAAAATTGATGAAGAACGTTGAAGATGGTCCTCTGTTCTCTGATAGAGCTTCTGGGGTAGTGTCGGATGAAAGTGGGAGTGTGAGAAGAAGGAGACTTTCAGAGCAAGCAAAAAGAGGGTCTGAAATAATCGGGCGGCTACAGTTGGAAGTGCAGAAACTGCAATTTCTTCTACTGAAACTTGATGGTGAAAAAGAAAGCAGAGGATCAACAAGGATCACGGAGTGGAAAACAAGAGTTCTTCTGAGGGACTATATCTATGGTGGCAATAGAACCAACCAGAAACGCAAGAAAGCGCCCTTCTGTGCATGCATACAGCCCCCAACCAAGGGAGATTGAAGCAATGGAATTTCATGGTCGCATGGTATAGTTTTAAAGTAATGATGAGGCATTAGTTTTGTCTCATTGTCCATAAGTTTTTTCTTTTTAGAGAGCTCTACTTGTTTTGCCATATTTTATAGAGAGGAGTATTGGGTCTTGCTTAGTTTTGGGATCCTGCTGTACATGCCAGTGCCCCATCTTCTAATCAAAGGAAACCCACTCTGATGGTGTTTGCTTTTTTTTTAATCATATTATTTTTCTTTTACATATATATTGCTGCTTGTCTTACTTTTTGTTAGTAGCGAGTTGTATGCCTCAGCTTAAAATAAAAATGTTTTATTTTTGTGGGATATCTTTGGCTTTAAACTTCTTTGGTGTTACAAGTTCTCGTAGACTCTGACAAAATGAGCTTCCATTCTACTTTCTAAGCCGCCATACAAAGATGGCTGATTCACATAGTCTGTCAAAAACATACATACATACATTTCTTTTATGCAAGTCAATGTGAATAAGAGAAGCAATTCAGCATTTCATGTCGTGTATGGCTGGTGCCGGTGAAATTGCAGAAGCAAATAATTTTACAGATTGAAACCGTTCCAAACTTCCAACTCATTTAAACCAGACTGGGAGAACAAGAATCACTTTGGTGCAGCGGTCTGCTTGCTGTGCAGCAAGTGTTTCACTAGGATATCCCTCATAGTCCTCAGCATTGTTCACCACATCCAGAGTCATGATGACCAGATAAAGCAACGTCTGGTTGTAATATATCTCCACTGTTAATTCTTATATTGTGAAGTAAACAACATACCAAGATGATGCTCGGAAGTTTCCGCTTATCGGGTCTCCACATGACCTTGTTAAGGATTCTCCAAGTGCCCTTTAACTGCGAGAAAGCCGTTACTGCAAGTGGCCTTGCAGCCCAATGCGCGGCATTGAAAGTGGAAATGGAAGCTGGAAGGCCATTGCTTTCATAAGGAGTTATGAGCCAGTGAAGCAGAGGATGGCCAACCCCACCAACTAAGTATTCTTTAATCTCTACTCCTCCAGATAAAGTTCTAACATTTTCATTCAAACGCTGTCCACCTTCACAGAGCTTGACAAATCCTGAACACTTTAAAAGTCTAGACACCGTCATGCCCCCAGGCCAACCAGTTACAATGTCAAGAAACCTCATCTCATGGTCAACAATTCCCTGCAGCAAGAGAATGTTGTAGTTGTCCTCCAGGTCACAACAATCGTCTGATGTTTGAACGATAGGAAGGGTCATAATGATGTGTGTACCATCTATGGCTCCACAACAATTGGGCAATCCAAAGGCTTCTTCAAGTTTGGACTTTATTTCTTCCATTCTGTTGGAATCAGGACACTTGAGATGGTGCTTGGCACGTTCTTCCAATGCTTCAATGAATCTCCAAGTCACCTAAGAAACTGTGGACTGGCCTACCCCAAAGGCAGCTCCCACTGAGACTTGGGACTCACCGGATGCCAGCCTTCTCAGGGCGATTGCAACCTGTTTCTCAACACTAAGAAGCCTTCTTTCTATGTTGATGAGACCTGACGGCGGCCTCGACACAAGGTCTTCTCTTACAAGGGAACAGATATTGTCAAAAGTCTTCTTTGAGACCCTAAAGAAATACTTAAAACCTTCCTCCTCATCATTGGATAGTGAAGAATCTGCACAGATGAATTACATCACCAAAACAGAACAAAGTTAAGTTATCATGGAAACTTCAAAACAGAAATCAACTCGAAAAAAAGTAAAAAAAATCTACAAAAAGGGAAATAGGAAGACAGAAAAACTTGCTTCCATATAACAAGCAGCAAAGCCAGACTATGTGTTTCTGTGTCTGTCTATTCCCCAAGTCTTATGCAATGAGGATTTCCAACTACTCATCCAACTTAGGCCAAACTAGATTCCTAACAATTATATACTACTTTTACAGGCTAAAATCTCTATTGCTACCTCTAGTAATAACTTTTCGACCACATCTTTCTCTTTTCAGGATGCAAAACACATAATCAAAAGCCAGTTTTCGTATAGCGGCCATCAGAAATTGAAGCGATTTCATAATTGAGCTAAAGTAAAAAAAAAAGGACCCGCCTAGCGCCTAGGCTGATTTTTCCAACAGCCTAACTGCACAAAAGCACAGTTTATAGGTTTCGAGCTCTAATTATGAACATCATTACCGAATTTAACATTACAGAACAAAATCCACCACCTGTTCTAGATGTTTGTGCATCATAGATTTTCCAAAATAAACAAAAATATAAAGATAATTTAGTTAAAACTACAAGTAATCTGAATGCATTCCACTAAAAAGCAGGAAGCAGAGTAATTGGAGACTGAGCTTAGTGAAAAGAAAAACCTTGGGTTGAAGAAACTATCCCACCAGTCAGAGTCTGCGGCTTTAGGCTCGACTGGAACCAAGCTTAAGTTTTTCTTCAATTTCCTATCTTTCTTGCTTTTCTTTGATTTCTTGGGAGGCGCCATGAGAGCTCAAATGAGGAATTGCCCACCTCTTTTTTGGCCTTGAACTTGAAGACTTTGATGGGAAGTGATTTAGTGAAGCGAGCAAGGCAGGGAGGGAAATGTAAAGCTCGTATATAGCAATTTTTGGCCTTTTTAAAAAAATAAATAGTATAGCCGCTCGGCTGTACTCTTTAAATATAATATATTTAAAAGGTATAGCCGCGCGGCTATACTGGCATCTTTTTATTTTATTTTTATTTTTTTGCAATATTTTTTCTTTGATCTTCGTTTATCGATAAGAGTAGTTTAGAGCATTATCCATTACTATTAGGTCATTACCTGAGTCTCTATTGTCCTCTTTTGATTTTTTTACTTTTCCAGAGTTATTACCTCTATAAAGAATTTAGCATTTTCATGTTTAATACTCGTATTATACACTTATGTACGTATTTTTCAATAATGCATTCGTTTTCCGTACAGGTCTTGAAAACTTGGTAAAATACACATTTTTTGAAAAAACAAACGTACGATAGTATGTACGTATTTTTCATGTTTAATACACGTGTTTTTTTTACAAAATTTTCAATAATACACACAAAATTCACGTATTATACACATAATTTTCAGTATTATTGAATAACAATAATATATACTAATTCTTTTTAATATATATTATACACCTATATGAAAAAGTAACCAAAACAATGTACCCCAAACTTGAATATAAGAGCACTTCCAAGTGAAACCCTTGCCATGGCAAGGGGAGCTAAGGCGCCTACTATTCACGTGAATAGTTGCTGCCCTTGCAAAGTTATATGTGCTTCCAAAGATTGCCATGGCAAAGGGCAAACACTATTTATTTTTGTTTTTTTCACAAATTTGTTTACCTAAACAATTAATTTGGACAATATTTTCGGATAATATTTTTGGTGTGGGAAGTGAAAAATATGACTAAGTATTTATTTAAAAATTCTGAATTTTTAGATTTTTTCGAATTTTTAAAAAATTTTTGTTGTCGACGTCATCACGACGTCACCCGAGTTTTGGACACAGGGCTCGCCACGCCCTTGGGCCAGCCCAGTTCTTTGGGTCCCACACTCTGCCCGGGCAAATATTTGTTCTTGGAAACAGATTTTGGCCCAAACCCCCAGCCCTCCCCTAGCCTCCTTTCTTGGAAGTGCTCTAAAGGTGCGGGTGCAAGAGAAACCACAAGACAAAAGCACACTCGCCGAAATGTAGTCGTCCGCAAAATGGCTATGATCATGAGTGCAAGATTCGTGTTCGTTTCGAATATATTTAAAGAGTATAGCTTTGCGGCTATACTATTTTTCATTATTTTATTATTTTATTATTTTATTATTTTATTATTTTTAAAGCGTCTAGCTGCGTGGCCATACCCTTTTCTATATTTAATTTTTAAAGAGTATAGCCGCTCAGCTATATACACCTTAAGGTCCAATGTGTTGATACTTTTTTAAAACTATCTATTATTATACACCTTACGGTCCAATGTATCTATTGATAATATATCTTGCTTTGGTTACTGCAGTTCAATAAGTTGTGAAATAGAGTGCTCTTGCTCGAACCTTAGATAACAAATTGATATTAAAGTCAATTTCATCCCCTGGAAAGCGCAGTAAAACAAATGTTAGCAAGCAAAGCATTAAAAAGCCACATAGTACCTGAGTCTTAGGAACTGATGGTAACTCCATGTGAGTAACCAAATGATCAGAGAAAGATACTCTTATGATAGCATATAACTCCCATGTTGAGGTGTTCCCAAGGACCAACCACCATGCTTCATTTTTCACCTGTAAAAGAGAATCTGAAGCTCAGTTTGGTTTCTCATTACTAGTTTAGAACAAGAAGAAGTTTTTACCTTAGGGAAACGCGGGGTAAACGCGGTCCAGTCAAAAAGTTGCAAAGCTACTTAAATCAGTTAACATGCCTGAAAGCCAATAACTGACTTGTATTTCAATAACCGCCCAGTCAAAAAGTTGTCCAGTCATGTTAAATCTTGAACCTATCTATCTTAGAAGTCTGTACCTGATACAATTTTGAAGCAGGAAAATTTCCAATCATGGTCTGCAAAGTTGCCTTGGGGAGATAAAATAGTTGCTGTACGCTGAATTTTACTCTTTTGCTTAGCGAGTCAGCAAGTTCAACATTCATGCATGGCATCATCCACAAGGAAGAATCCCCATCAAACCATAAACACTGACAAGAACCCAAAAGATATGAGAAGAGGCTAGGAGGTGAAAACTCTACTTTCTTAAGGAACAAATCATCCGCGTCAAAGAGTAATTGTTAAAAATAAGACAAAAGAAGAGCTTCTCTTGGAGGACAAAGGAAAAAACAAAACAAAGAAGATATTACACTTTATATCGAACTCTCTCAGACAATGCTTCGTCGTAATTCTCCTATTATCAAAGAAGATATTACAGTTTGAAATCAAGATAAAGATCTCATATGCCCTTTCTTAATAAATAGGACTGACTGATACCACATCGCTCACAAGCTAGTTGTTATAGGTCATCAATTGTCTCCATTTCAGAAACCACGGTTAATAGATCTAGTCACTCAAGTGTGTGCCTCATTATGAATCCAAAAGAAAAAAAACAAGTACCCAAGTAAGACCCAACCATAGACTTATTACCTCGTTATGCCGCACAGGAACTGCGTTATATTCAAAAGCAGCGGATAGGATATGCAAGACGACCTATAGTACAGAACCTTCTTAAGCATAACGGCATAAAAAGTAACAGCGAGAAATTAAAATGCTGAATAAAAATCTTCAAGAACCATTTATTACTTCAAGTGATGTATCTGATCTTATGTTTGAACCAAACATTGATACAGTCATGTAGCTAAGATAATACTGGGATGCTATTGAACCCAGCATCGTTGGCTCTACATTGTCTTCATTCATCTTGATGCATCCACTGTCTTCCAGATTCTCAAATGTGTTTTGCACTAACCTGCCAAAATTATCAATAAGTAATCAGAGCAATGCCACTGAAAGAGAGAGCATATCCTGATAAAGAAAAAAAATATCCATGAGAATTGAACATGGTATTACCTAGACAAGTAAGAGCTGAGAACTTCAGGTTCAGTATTGTCCAAGCCATAGTAAGCTGGATTAAACATCTGTAGAAAACTATGCTCATGTAAGATCTTGTACAGGCTCAATAAATCAAATACTAAGGACACTAATCAAAACCAAAGGCTTTTAACTTGTGTCTTCACCATATTTAAGTACAAGAGGATCATTGTGCTGCTCCTGTCACAGCAGCAATGCAAATGATAAGCAAAAAAAAGATAGGTGTAGAGTATTGAAAAAATAAAAAGGAAAATGCTTTATTCATTAGATATAGGACAGCAAGACTTCATCCATTGACTTTATTAGATTTTCTGATATTCAAAACCCCAAACAACCTGATTCCTAGTATTAATATTTGAGGCAAATATTCAGAAAGTAATATGATTTGTGTTTATTGATTGTTAGGCGGGCGGATTGTGATGGACATCTACTCCCATCTTTCTTGTAGAATCTGAGCAACTGTTGATTATAAAGGGAGAAAAGCATGTAATCTGATTCACATATTTCTTTCTTTCCATTTTTTATTCTATATAGTCATGTGTGACCAAAACCACATCATTTGCAATATATCTGTGATTGATATTGGAAAAAAAATTTATCTGTGATTGATATTGGAAAATCAATATATCTGTGATTGATATTGGAAAATCAATATATCTCTTTGTTTTCCCATCATAATATTCTGTTCCCTGCACGAGAATAAACACTTACATAAATTTGTCCTGAAGAACAGCTGCTGCAATATACTCCTGCTAGAAACCTTTGTAAATATAGGAACCAAATGAAAAAGATACCGCACAAATTTTGCCTTACCTTAATAATGACCAGATGCCAATGTGCTGGTACAAACCAATACCTATAATTTAATACATATGCCTAATCAGTATATCGAATAAGAAAATGATCTTTTTTATATTCTCTTTTATTAATGTGTTTTTCAGGAAAGACTCATGCTTACTGAGGTAAAACAGAAATGCCTGAATCTTGTTGTTTGCAAAAAGCTCCTCAACCAGAGATCTATCTTTGTCATTCAGACCGGCATGGTGTAATCCAATGCCAAACTACAAGGTGTGCCTCAGGTTAAAGAACCATCTGCTGGGCTTCTTCTGGCATACTAAGAAACTACCTTGGGTGTTCATCTGACGTTGCGAACTTCAATAACAGAAAAGCACAAAAAATTGAATCAACGCAGCAGCCGAAACCGAAGAAAAAAAAATCGAAGCTTGAGTTGAAGGAGAGGCTCAAGACCGAGTATTTGAATTTTGAAGATTGGACTGCGAGTGCAAGCTTCGTGTTCGTTTCTCTGTCTCTTCATATCACTCGTGCACCACATTCCTCTGCGAGTGCAAGCATCGTCTGTCTTCATTTGGAAAAAAAAGGACACGACCCTCCCAGACCGCCTAGATCCGCCCAGGCTTTCTAGGAGCCGCATAGATCCGCCCAGGCCGCCTAGGCCCCGCCTAGATCCACCCAGGCCGCCTAGGCGCCCCCTAACTCCCTGTCGTCAGTGTCCTCCGGCCTAGCGCCTAGGCCGATTTTTCGAACACTGCTTGAAACCTGGAACGGGCTTGCTCTGTGCCCTAGACGTCCGTAGCGACGAGTTCGAGTCCTCTATCCGTGGCTACCATGGGGTCCAATTTACGTATGTTTCTGATTTTGCAATTTTTTGTGTTTGCTTACATGGAAAACGATTATCAGAGCTAAGCATCGTCTGTCTTCATTTGGAAACAAAAAGGACACAGGCCCGCCTAGATCCGCCCAAGCCGCCTAACTCCCTGTCGTCGGTGTCCTCACGCCTAGCGCCTAGGCCGATTTTTCGAACACTACTCGAAACCTGGAACGGGCTTGCTCTATGCCCTAGACGTTCGTAGTGACGAGTTCGAGTCCTCTATCCGTGGCTACCATGGGGTCCAATTTACTTATGTTTCTGATTTTGCAATTTTTTTTGTTTGCTTACATGGAAAACGATTATCAGAGCCAAGCATCGTCTGTCTTCATTTGGAAAAAAAAGAGGAAACGACCCTCCCAGGCCGCCTAGATCCGCCCAGGCCGCCTAGGCGCCGCCTAACTCCCTGTCGTCGGTGTCCTCCCGCCTAGCGCCTAGGCCCATTTTTCGAACACTGCTCGAAACCTGGAACGGGCTTGCTCTATGCCCTAGACGTTCGCAGTGACGAGTTCAAGTCCTCTATCCGTGGCTACCATGGGGTCCAATTTACGTATGTTTCTGATTTTGTTTGTTTGCTTACATGGAAAACGATTATCAAAGCTAAGGATTTTAAAATTTTATAGCATCAGAGTTGTTATCTTAGTGGAGATTTCAATAGCTGAATGACATTTGATGGTTAGAGAGAGGCCAATCCAATAGAATCAACGCACCAGCCGAAACGAAAGAAAAAAAAATCGGAGCTTGAGTTGAGAGAGAAAGGCTCAAGACTGAGTCTTTGAATATTGGAAGCGAAGCGATATGGCTGTGTGACTGCGAGTGCAAGCGAAATGGCCGTCTTTGAATCTTTGAATCTTTGAATCTTGGAGTATAGCCGCGCGACTATACCTTTAAAATATTCGAATATATTCAAAGCGTATAGCCGCTCGGCTATACTATTTAAATATATTATTTTAAATATACAATTTTGCCATGTTATTTTAGGGTTTATAGCTAAAATACCACTTTTGCTAATTAGGATAGAGTTATTTCTTCAATTATTTTATTTATACCAGTTATGTTGGGGAATGAGAATTTAAATTCTTTCTGATACCTCTCATTCTAATGATTTCCAGCTATTAGCGTATTAGGCAAGAATAAAAAATGAATTTTATTTATAAGAAATAAGACGGATTAAACCCATAAATACAACAACAAAAAATAGGGATCCACCAACATTTTGGGGATAAAAGAATCTTGAATTTCCTAGTATAAAATTGCTTGTGTAAGAATTTACTTTCTAAAATGTATCCAACGTAATTATGAACTAAACCCGATGACAGCCTTTTTCTCATTGCACTTGACAACCCTGATCTTCTGCTATGAGATATATCAGTTCACGTTGTATTCTCTGCAGATGAAAAATTGGATACAAAACAGTCTAATGAGACAACGAAGAAAAGAGTTTTGAAATAAATTGAAGGTATCAGAGGTCATATGGCATTGATATATATACGAACTATTCTAAATGAGATTTCAAACAAGGTGTGAGATGAGAAGTAGCATCTCATTCTTACATATACTATACCCACGGGCACCTAAAATTCCCAATGTTAGGAGGGGAGAAAAGTGCAATACCTCTCTTGTATCTCACAAGCGTAGGAGATCCAACCTTTCATGAGGACGCCGGTTTGATAAAGAAGCAAGCTGCATCCAATCATACATTAATACCAGCAATCATAGCCCACAATATAGTCAATTTTAATAAAGAGAAATATAAAGTTACCCAGAAGCAGAAACGCTCAGGATCTTGTAGTGAAGGCACCAGCGATTCCACGCCGAGAAGTCTCTCATGTCGTCTTCGATCTGTAAAGAGACATTATCATACATCAAAAGGCCACATAGGTATACTAAACACAAGAATAGGGGAAGAAACTATTCTTATGTACACTGGCATTACATATAGACTAAAAATTTTAATGGCTTGAATAAAGACAAATTGTCACAGGTAAATAAGATATGTTGATCTAGAGATAAAGATCCTCCCCAAATGTTCCAAGCAGAAGCTTCCTAAAGATGAAATCTGAATATGACAGACATTTCAATGGAACAAAAGGTTTAACCTAATAAAACTAATCTTTCATTTCCAACCATTACAACTTACCACCAAATTGAAACATGCAATCTCAATCAGGCAGTAATATTCACCCAAAATAATGGAAAATCTGATTCAGGATATTCTTAATGGTCATCCAAATAACTATTATAGAGGACTAAGAGATTTAACTCATGGAGATAACCCATTAAAAAAAACAAAAAAGAAGGTAAATTCTGAGTTCATACAATTGATGTCATTCCAGAGCATTTTACCTTGACGTGTTGCTCTTTTACCCCGCCCTATCCATAACCGAGTATACTTTGCTGCATTATTTGTCAATCCCTGCAACTGAACATATAAAGAAGTTAAACCATATAGGCGCAACTAATATGAGGGGGAAAAACATGAAAGAACTTTATCCTGCATCTTCCTACAGTGATGCATGTTACACTTTAGGCTATTAATTCAGTGACATTATTAGCAATGACATTATTAGACTTAATTCAGTGACAACTATAATACATTTGAAGATTTACAACCAAATTCCATTAGGTCACGTGTCACATGTAAAATAAGATGCCTTATCCACAACACTTTAAGCTCTGCTTATTGTATCTCAAGTTTTGCCAATTGAAGTTGAAAACTATGCAACTTTGCATCTAGAAAAATGTGTGACCAATTTATTAATAAAAAATTTATAATAAAAAAACTCAAAAGCATTGTTAAGCACCAGATCAAGTTTAACTCAAGCTTCTTACTATTCTCTACAACAAAAAATTTAAAAATAAAATATAAAAGAAAAGAGCACACTCCAATAGAGAGATTACAACAAACCAAATTGTCACGAACTTATGTCTGCTCTCTCTAGACCCTTCTAGTGGATATATGTCATGTACCCATACAGTACCTGAAGAACACATCAAAAGACAAAAATATTGAACAAGAGCAGTAATTAAAGATAAAATGAATGGCTAGATACATCTCATAAGACAACTCACCCATCTTGGTCCCAAGATCGAATTATACGAAACCGTCGGCGACTTTCAATCTGCATGAAATAGTATTATTATAAGTATGTGAATGGATCATTAAAAAAAAAACATCATAACTTCAAACAAAATGCGTTCTGACATGAAAATATTTATCATAGATAAGCCTATTAGTTAATTTGCAACCTTGGGTGTATAAATAAAGACCAAAAATAAAGGAAAATTGTTCATTAAATGAAAAGTAGATCAGTTTTAGCATTCATAATGCATTAAAACAATGTAAACAGTGCGCAAAAGTACAGATTGAAGTAAAAGACACTATTATCTAACCTCTAAATAGAAACGTCCATATGGAATTGGTTCACACCTACATAAATAATAATTTTTTTCTTTAAAAGGAGGAAGCATGGTAGTGGAGTTTACAAATGACATTCTGCATACTAGAAAATTAAGAAGGAAAGGAGGAGGATGAAAGACCTACTTGGTAATTTCCACTTCACAAGAAAAATCAGCTATTGAACCTTTTGAAAAATCAATGATAACCTACAAAATTAAAAAACAAGCCACAATCAGTGAAACTTATACTTTGGGTCAAACTTTATATACCTTAAGAAAGTTAAAAGGGAAAGAAAAGGACCAGTGACACTAATCTACCATTCCCATCCGACGGTTGCCTTCCATTATCCTCCTTACCCGTTGTTTAAGTGACAAGGTACAAGCAAAAATCTATGAATATTCAACAAAAACAACAAAACAAATGGATCACATGGACTGAAGAAAAGTACCAAGTAGGCATACAAAACTTGCCAGATAAGTTTGTCAACATAGTTATTTTGCAGCAAATATTTTATGAATGTCATATGTGAAAAATATAAACTGCTAACCAACTTACCATAAGTCTATACCGATGTTAAAAAATGAGTAGCGGAAACTTCTGAAATGGGAGGACACCATCCATTACAAAGAGTGGCATCAAATCAACTATCATTCTCCAACTTTCTTTCGGCAAATTCCGCTGGGAAGTTCTTTTGTATAATGTCATTAAGTGTGACACTGGCAAAAGCAAAAAGAAGATATTGAAGGTAGACCACAGAACTGAAGCAAACAACCTTGGTAAACTCTGAAAGCTTTAACACTAATTAAGCACAAAAAATTAGCAAGCACATATCATGCTGACAAACCTAAAATATATGCCTAGCATTGAATGCATGATGGAAATAAAAGTTTGAAAACCATAAAGCATAGGTATAAAATTGCAAACAGCATAGGTATAGAAAACCATAAAGCAATAATTCTGATGTCAAATAATACAAGCATCTCATTCAATTATTATACGCACATGTTCTAGGACTAATGAAAAGAACTGTTGGGCACAAAGGACATTTGTTACCTAGGAAAATTAACACAAGTCAAGGACTAAAAAGGGATTAGAAGATATAGACTAACTCAATTAAATAGAATCAGTAACAGCAAAACACTCACCTCGATCCATTGACTGAAATAGGCATGAAATGCCCACAAGGAGTTGTGACAGGTTCATATAGTAATTTCAAGCATAGTGTGCAATCAAAGTCATCACTGCGTTCTGCCTTTCTATGGCTTCTCCTCCCTGTGAAATTAGCTTGTATTCTCTCTAAATTCTGAAATCATTCCTGAAGAGGATTGCTACAGAATACCACACAAAAGATAAAATAATATAACATTTTAGAATTTCACAAAACCAAATACAATAGCCAGCCAGCCAGCTGGTATTAAACAATATATACTTAATATCTATGTTTTGTTAAATAAACATAATTCCAGTAAACAAATTACTCAATTTCTTCCTGATTTCCCGACATTTTCTCAGCAACCAAACAAGAGAAACCACACTCACCGAAATGTAGTCGTCCACGTCACCAGGCACGTCGGTGCCGAACCCGGAGGACAAAGGCTTTGCCTCGGCAGACATTGAGAGAGCCCAACCAATCGAATCAACACAGCAGCCGAAACCGAATTAAAAAAATTGAAGCTTGAGTTGAGAGAGAGCCACAAGACTGAATCTTTGATGCTTGGAAGCTCTTATAGAGAAAAAAATGGCTGTGACTGCGAGTGCAAGCTTCATCTTCGTTTCTCTGTCCCTTCATTTCAAATCCTCTGCGAGTTTCGTGTTTGTTTCGAATATATTTAAAGAGTATAGCCGCACGGCTTTACTTTTAAAATATTCGAATATATTTAAGAAGTATAGCCGGGCGGCTATACTTTTAAAATAAAGAGTATAGCCGCGCGGCTTCGAAATATATTTAAAGAGTATAGCCGCGCGGCTATACTCTTTAAATATTCAAATATATTTAGAGTATAGCCGCACGGCTTTACTCTTTAAATATTCGAATATATTCAGAGTATAGCCGAGCGGCTATACTCTTTAAATATTCGAATATATTTAGAGTATAGCCGATCGGCTATACTGTTAAAATATTCGAATATGTTTAAGGAGTATAGCCGGCCGGCTATACTGTTATTTCTCCAACAACCCATTATGATTTAGGAGGAGAAGCATCCAAAGCTGAATCTCTTGTCTTGTGGCGGTAGCCAGCCCAAACCAAAAGAAAGGGGCAAAACATCTCTATCTGTCTGTCTCTGGTGTTTCTCTTTAAACGTCAAACAAGAAGAAGCAAAGTCTTAGCCCTCCGCATGCTGTGAGTCTGTGACTGTTGGCTTGGATTCATTGAACTTGTTTGAAATTGAAACCAACCATGACAAAAGTGAAAGGACATATACATAGAACATAGAGAGTAGAGGGAATTGCCTCAGCTGTGCTTTTATCTCTCTTTTGCCAGTAACTAAATAATTAAAAGGCTAAAACTAGTTGAAGGTGTCTTCCCCTTCATTCCAGAATTGGAATAAACAATTATGTATGCTTCTTTTGACATCACCAAAGCCATAAGGATGATGCATATCTACACTACAAGCCTCCAAAATAAGGTGTACAAAATTTCAACCAAAATTTTCTTTGAATCTGTTGAAGAAGATTTCATTGGCCCATACTATTACCTCCTCCTCAATATAAAACTCATTCACATAGTCTAAAGTAGTGTCCACCCTACAGTGCTATGCCACTTGTACAGTCAAAATATTTAAATAAATAAAAAAGTTTATAGGCATGTAGTTGCAGAGCAGAAGATGTAAGGATTTTCTACGTGTCTTTATTAGACAGTAACATTAGGCTTCTAGTACTAGAAAGAAATCAATAAAGCAGAAAGGCATGGATGAGCAATGCCAATGCGCCTCCCTCCACTAACCGACCTCTCCCTGCATGTGCGTGTTGACGACTAGTTTAATCTTTTCCTTTTCTTTACCCCAACCAAGACCACCAGGAATTATAAGTCTCTCATTCCCTCTTCATTTTGCCTCCCAATTCTCACTCTCTCAACAACAGAAACACAGTTTTCTATCTCTTCCTTTCATTCCACACGAAACAAACCCCTCATTTCTTATGCCTTTCCTATTTTATGTCACCTTTCCTCCTTCTCACACACTATATACATGTCACCTTTGCTCCTTCGCAACAGCAATAGTTAATACAACTATAAATCCTTTCTCTCTCTCTTGAAGCAAGTTATAGGATCACCTTTTCAAGGCTACACATATCTCCCAATCGGCTCCATTATACCATTTTTTATTCTATATAGTCATGTGTGACCGAAACCATCATTTGCAATATATCTGGGATTGATATTGGAAAATCAACATATCTCTTTGTTTTCCCCTCATTATATTCTGTTCCCTGCAAGACAATCAACACTTACGTAAATTTGTCCTGAAGAACAGCTGCTGCAATAGGAACCAAATGAAAAAGATACCGCACAAATTTTGCCTTACCTTAATAATGACCAGATGAAGACCTGGAAGGTTTACACCCCATGCCAATGTGGTACAAACCAATACCTATAATTTAATACATATGCCTAATCAGTATATAGAGTAAGAAAATGAACTTTTTATATTCTCTTTTCCTAATGTGTTTTTCAAGAAAGACTCATGCTTACTGAGGTAAAACAGAAATGCCTGAATCTTGTTGTTTGCAAAAAGCTCCTCAACCAGAGATCTATCTTTATCATTCAGACCGGCATGGTGTAATCCAATGCCAAACTGCAAGGTGTGCCTCAGGTTAAAGAACCATCTGCTGGGCTTCTTCTGGCATGCTAAGAAACTGCCTTGGATGTTCATCTGACGTTGCGAACTTCAATAAAAGAAAAGCACAAAAAAAATTGAATCAACGCAGCAGCCGAAATCGAAGAAAAAAATTCGAAGCTTGAGTTGAGAGAGAGGCTCAAGACCGAATATTTGAATTTTGAAGATTGGACTGCGAGTGCAAACTTCATGTTCGTTTCTATGTCTCTTCATTTCACTCGCGCACCACATTCCTCTGCGAGTGCAAGCTTCGTCTGTCTTCATTTGGAAAAAGAAAAAAAAAGGACACGACCCGCCCTGGCACCCAGGCCGCCTAGGCGCTGCCTAGATCCTCCCAGGCCGCCTAGGCCCTGCCTAGATCCGCCCAGGCCGCCTAGGCCCCGCCTAGATCCGCCCAGGAGCCCCCGAACTCCCTGGCGTCGGTGTCCTTCCGCCTAGCGCCTAGGCC
The DNA here is from genome assembly GCA_024362665.1 of Prunus padus. Classification (NCBI taxonomy): domain Eukaryota; kingdom Viridiplantae; phylum Streptophyta; class Magnoliopsida; order Rosales; family Rosaceae; genus Prunus; species Prunus padus. The sequence goes on along the minus strand of JANFAM010000017.1, from coordinate 479,137 downwards.
GATTTTTCTAACACTGCTCAAAACCTGGAACGCTGTGCCCTAGACGTTCGTAGTGACGAGTTCGAGTCCGATTCACTAGAATATTGTACATTTATAAACTATCATGCTTTGTTTATCGCTTGAATTTAAGAAGAAAAAAAAACACAAACCTAGCTAGCTAGCTAAATAGAGATAATCATTTTCCCCTAAAGCAGAATAATAAGCAGGACTGGTGGACTGGTATTTCTCCAACAACCCATTCAGATTTAGGAGCAGAACCATCCAAAGCTGAATCTCGTCTTGTGGCGGTAGCCGGCCCAAACCAAAGCAAGGAGCAAAAACGTCTCTATATGTCTCTGGTGTTGCTCTTTAAACGTCAAACATAATTCAAATAAACAAATTACTCAATTTCTTCCTGGTTTCCCGACATTTTCCCAGCAACCAAACAAGGGAAACCACAGCAAACGCACACTCACCGAAATGTAGTCGTCCGCGAAATGACTATGACTGCGAGTGCAAGCTTCGTGTTCTTTTCGAATATATTAAAAAAGTAGCCCACCGAAATTTAGTCGTCCGCGAAATGGCTATGACTGCGAGTGCAAGGTTCAATATATTAAAATAGTATAGCCGCCCGGCTATACTATTTTTATTTTTAAAAAGTATAGCCGTGCGGCTCTACTATTTATTATTATTATTATTTTAAATATCCACGCGGTTATGCTGGTTTTATTATTTTTTAAGGGTACAGCCGTGCGGCTATACCAATTTTTATTTTTTTTAATTTTAACGAGTATAGCCGGGCGGCTATACCTTTTTTAATATTTAATTTTTAAAATGGTCCCTATGTTATAATCATTTGGCCAATTTAGTCCCTATGTTTTTAATTTGGCCAATTTAGTCCTTGTGTTCTACTCTGTTAGCCAATATTGTGCATTCCGTCAAATTACTATTAAAAAATTCATTGAAATTTTTATAAGTAATAAAAAAAATTATTCAGTTCAATTTACAAAATTAAAAAAATATATATGAATACAAATAATAATAAAATCTGGAAACCTAACAACCTCTGTGCCCTTCTTCTCTCATGCCGCCACCACCACCACACCCACCATGAGCAGTCCCAACCACCACCCTATTCTCTCTCTCTCTCTCTCCCACCCCCACAGAATTTGTAATGCGCTTGAACGAATTCAACGCTGATGGATGCTTAAGCTGCATCATCATAGAAAGCACAAGACGAATTAAGTTCAAAGTCATACAAGAACAAACGGATATAAACTGTAAAGTTATTAAAAGATAATTAAATATACCATCCAAGAGCAGTAAACATTATCAACATCATCTCAAGCAACCTCAACATTGAAATCCTTATTGAGCTTCATCCAGGGAGGTGAAGATGATTTCATCGCATCAAGCCAACCGTTGGACTAACATCATCGAGCTTTCCTTGCTTTTTCCTAGGGATGTATCTATACTTGCCAGAGGAGAATGATGCTCCTTGTTGTGAGTATGGCAACAAACTAGAATGGAGGCTTAGTTTTGATTTAGTTCTCGGTGGAGGCGGCATGAGAGAAGGACATAGAGGTTGTTGGGTTTCCAGGTTTTTAATTATGTTATTATATTTAATTTTGTTATTTGTGTTCATAATTGTTTATTTATTTGTAAACTGAACTCAATAATTTTTTATTAATTTTTAAAGCTTTAATGAATGTTTTAAGTTAATTTGACGGAATGGACAACATTGACTAACATAATAGAACACATTGATTAAATTAGTCAAATTAAAAATACGGGGATTAAATTGGCCGCATGAGTAAAACAGAGGGACTATTTCAGCATTTAAGCATTTTAGTTTTCATTTTCATTTTTCAGAAAACTGAAAACATGATTATATAAAGAGTAGGATTTTTTCTTGACGAAGCATGCACACTAATGAAAAGGGAGAAAAATTTAACTCGGGTGCAATAAGAAGGCATGCACACTAACTTTGTCAACTGATTTAACTCACGTTTGTCTATATAAAGGAGTTTAATTAGAAGAAAAAAAACACATATATATTACGAATTCTCCAATTTCTTTCTTATTCTCTTTATTCATTGTCACAAATACATATAAAACAATGAAATTAGCATGCTATCTAATCTTAAGATAGACATGTAAAACAATGAAATTAGAATTACATCAACAAAATGATCTATTTGGTTTATCTATGCACTTTTATCTTTATTTTGTTTCAAATAAACCATTATGAAAAACACACATAGATTTGCTCATGTTCTATTCAGTTATGCATGTCAAAAAGTTTGAGTGGCCTCCATTAATGAATGGGTAAACCGTTGTTTTTCGCCCTGAACTATACCATAATTGTCAATTTTCCTCCTGAAAATTTTTTCAGTAAATTAAGGACTTAAACTATATGAAATTGACCAATTTGGACCTTGCCGTTAATTTTTTGGATGTCCATCCAAATTTCAATCACGTGACATACACATGACCAGTTTTTGAGTTTAAAAAATGTAAGAAAAAAGTCAAAAAATGGGGATAGAAAAGACTGAAAGTACATTCATCAATTTATTTATGGCTATCATTCACTGTGGTCCTTAGATATTTAAGTGAGATTCTGAGACCAACACAAACTCAGTCCAACCACCTTCTCTCTCTCTCTAAATGGCAAATATTTTCTCCTATGCTTCCATTGCACCCACATCACTGCCCAGCACAACAACAAGTACGTCAATTTCTAGCCAACCCATCGTTACAGTGTCTACAGATTTCGTTGTAGTGGAGAAAAGTTAAACCAAACAAGTAATTCACCAACTAATAAACAATCCCAACCTGAAAAGGCACTGCTTAAGGTGGCTTGGTATAGCTCTGAGCTTCTGGGAATTGCCATGTCATTTTTCCGAATACAAAAGTGCCTTCGAATGGTTTGGGTTTGAAATTTGATGTTGTATATTTGAATTCGAATACAAAATTGAAGTTTGATTGGAAAGAAGGAAATGGGGATTTTCATATCTGGGTTGGTGATGGGTGGCTGGGTTTGGTGACGGGGTGGTGCTACGCCTGGGTTTGGCGACGGGGTGGTACTGTGCTTGGGTTTGGGGACGGGGATGGTGCTGCTCTTGGGCAAAACCCACCATTCTCTTTGTGAATCTCTCTGACTCTGAAGCATAACCCAAAAAAGGAATTAATACAAAAATGTGCTATGTGGGAAAAGCAACAATGATCTTCATTTTCGTAGTCACACTGCTTGTGGTTATTGAGCTTGTTTTGGGATTTGGGGTTTTGCACCATGGCCTCCAGAAAATCCATAAATGATCTGCCCATTCAAACTCTTGCCTTGCCACTCTCTCTCTTCTCCCCCTTTTATCTTCTCCAACCCCAATTCCAGTTCAAACCAACCTCAATTTGAAGCGCAACTCCTCCACCGACCCCAATTCAAAACCCACCTCCTCCACCGACCTCAATTCAAACCCCACCTCTTCCGCTGACCTCAATTCAAACCCCACCTCATCCGACAACCTCAATTTAGACCTTACATCCGCCAATCCCAACTCCACCTCATCCGACAACCTCAATTTAGACCTTACATCCGCCAATCCCAACTCCCACCTCCTTCTCCAACCCCAATTCCTGTTCAAACCAACCTCCTCCGCCACTGTTCAATTTGCCAAGTGAGGCCTAGGTGATGCCAAGCCCTCCCCATGCTCAGCTCCAATTTCGTAATGCACTTTCATTTCACCAGAAATTATTTTTTATTTATTATTTTCTCTTTTTTAAATTTTCTTTTGGACTTTTGTATTATTATTTAATAAGGTGTAATTTTTTTTTCTTTAATATTATAAATCTGCCCTTAATATTGACAGAAATTTGGATGGATATCCAAAAAAAATTAACGGCAAGGTCCAAATTGGCCAATTTTATATAGTTTAAGTCCTTAATTTACCGAAAAAATTATTTATGGGGAGAATTGATAATTATGGCATAATTCAAGGAGCAAAACGACAATTTACCCTTAATGAATTGATTTTCGAATTCCTTTTATCGAACAATAAAAGTCATAAGATTTAATACAATTCATACGAGACATGATAAGCATAGTACTTAGTTAAACCAACATTTAAAATTAACGTCAAAATGATTTCTTAAAATAGTTGAGAACCTTTGATATTCTTTTTAAAATCCCAACCGTTGATAGTTAAGCAATGTTTAGGTGAAGGGCAAGTTTATATCGCAAAAAGCGATATCATATTCATATCACACTACTTGACTTGAGATGCTATAATTGAATATGAAATTGCATATAGAGGCCACTCATATGAAATTGCATATAGAAATAAGAGCTCGGGAAGATACGACATACTGGATCGATGGATTGTGGGGAAATAAGTTAAGTTTTATTATTATTGTTATTTTTTGTAATGTTTGATACTACGATTACATGTGGGAAGTTACACAATCTAAAGACATATTATAACATTTTGATATGAGCGATATTGCGGGAAGAGAAAATTGAACTTAGAATTTCAGATGTAAGGATAAATATTTTTAATAACTTGAGCTACAACCCTTGTAGATGTATGATCATATTAGTTATTGAGGTTATGTGATTTACATTTTAATTAATTTTGTGTAAGTCCTAATTAATTTAAACAAAGGTTGTAAAATTATAATATTGTACCAAATTATTGGAGAAAGCCCAGGTTAATATATTTTTTTTTAAAAAACTCAACTATTCACTGAACAAGTGCAATTCTAAATTTGTTCAATGTGATGTGTATCTTCCCAAATGCGAATTTTCCATACTTTGCCCCTGTCTGCGACTACACGATTAGAGCATCTCCAGCAGCCCCACAAAACCGGGCAAAAGGCCCCCAAGGCAAGGTTTGGCCCTCCAACACTGCAGCCTGGCCGCGTGGGTCCTTGCTTGCCCTTTGGGGTGGAAACAAAGAAAGCGCCGCCACTATTCACATGAATAGTGGCACTTTCTTGCGCTGCACTTACCTTATAGGTGGAGATGCTCTTACGCCAATATTTATCCACAACAATACCCAAGTTTATAATTTATTCACTTAGTAAAAAAGAAAAGAAAAAGAAATTGTAGTCAATAATTTCAAATTTCAAATCCGCGCTCCAACGGTCATAATTTCTAGGGTTTTCCAAACGTCTATGTCTATCCCGGTCTTGCCCATACATATATAAATATCCCCAATCACTCTCTCATTCTCTCAAACGCTTCAACATTTTTCACTCAATCTGTTAGCCGTCTCTCTTGCGAAGACCAAAACAGCTTGTTTTGATCATCTAGGGTTTCCCGTACACTATGGATTTCTCCAGCCTCACAAGAAAGGAGCTCCAGGCTCTGTGCAAGAAGAACAAACTCCCAGCTAACCTCACCAATGTCGCCATGGCCGATTCTCTCAAGGCTCTTGAACATGTAATACTTTTATCCCCTTTTTCTTAATACCTATTTGATATTTTATTACTGCATCACTATTTAAAATCCGTTTGGTTGCCAAGAAAAGTGATATTGGAAATCACCAAAAAATCAGTACATTTTCAGATTCAGATCTTCTGGGAATATTGCTGTGTTTGATTTGGATTCTCTAATATACTTTTCTTTAAAAACTTTCTAATTAATCACATGTTCTACATTCTTTGACATTATAGATTTGAAATCCGTTTGGTTGCCAAGAAAAGTGGTATTGGAAGTCACCAAAATCAGTACATTTTCAGATTCAGATATTCTGGGAATTGCTCTGTTTTGGTTTGAATTCTCTAATAGACTATCTCTTTACGAACTTTCTAGTGTAAATCACATGTTCTACATTCTTTCGTGTTCGGTTGGTTGGTGATAAATGATCGGAAAAAGAAAAACCTGTATAATCACTAGTATTGAGTTTTTATGGGGCTAAGGCTAACAGATCTTTGTTAAATATGCCTTACAAACCTATATAATACTGCCCACCTAAATTCATAATTTCTCAACATAAATTAAACAAGGGAATCGTAGAGTATCCTTTTCTGTTTGGCTGCCGAGAATCACAAGAAAATAAAGGAGTTTATCAACATACAGTTGTTTTGATTCTGTTTTACCATCATCTTAATATTTTTTCGATTTCCATGTATTATCTTTCATTAGCAGCCAAAGAACACACGCCAGCTGGATTTATTAATTTATTGGAATCTGACTGTTGTGCAAATCACTGTGTCAGGTGGAAGGGCTTGAAGAGTTACTGAACCAATCCAAATCGGATCCCCAGCAATCTCCGGAGAAAACCATGAATGGATCACTAAGTATCCCTCGTACTGCCGGCAGAACCTCGACTCGTAGAAAGCCCATCCAAGTAGAACCAGAAAGCTCACAGCCATTGACTCAAAGTCGCCGCGGGACGAGGAGAGCTGTTTCTGAAGAGATGGACCAAGAAAAGACTGAGGTGCCTAAAACTCCTGCCGCACCAAACACCCGGAAAAGGGCCCCGGCTGCTTCTGCTCGACAGAATACCACACAGAAGGAGAAACCTTCGCTGCAGAGCGTCTATAACACAAGGCGATCGGTGAGGCTGCTCGAAAAGAACATGGCAAAGTTGAGCTTGGATTATGAAAACAGTATGCCTTTTAAGATGGATGAACTTTCCACAGAAATCAACAATGGTTCAGAGAAGTCTGATGGCTCAGTTGATATGGGTAAGTCCAGCGGTTGCATTCATTTGATGATTTACAATAGCACTACACAGATATCAAGTTATGTTAGTGTAGCTTAGACCGTTTGGTTTCTGGATAACTATAAATAGTGTAAGATGGGGTTATATAACATGGGGTTGAATTTTTAATCAACTAGTTGTATTGTTTCTCAGAAATATATTGGGAAGGAAAATCATGTTATCTGACATAGTTCATGGTATTGTGTGAAACAGGGTCTAATATGCAGTCAGTATCAGAGGCGAGTTCAGAGAGGGTTGATATTTCTGAAGTTTCAGCTGATCTGATTAAAGTAGAAGATGATTCAAAGGCAAAATCAGAAGTGGAATCTGAGGTATCCGAATCAAAATCAGCCTCAGATGTCATTGTGGATGTATCTCAGGAAGAGGGGTCAGATGAAACAGATGACAAGGGTAAGTTCATTGCATTTTATATATTACTATGGCCAGGATGTTTGTTCGTCTGATTTCATGGTTCTCAATTCAATTTTTGTGGTTCCTTTTTGTTGAACTTATTTGAATCTGTTTGTGATTGCTACAGAACCGCATGATGAAGGAACAGAAAATTCAATTGCTGCCAAAGTTTCTGATGATATTTCTGCTGAGGTCATGGTCAATGCTAATGCTGCTCAATCTTCATTACTACAAGAAGTAAATGAATCACTGAGTGAGGAAAAATCCACTGGCCCCAATTCATTGACTCTGAGTTACACTCATGGTCAAGCTCAGAACCCAGCAGATAAATGTCTAAGCCTGGAGATAAAGGAATCTGAAACCAATGCAGCAGAGGATCAAGATTTCGACTCAAAATCTGCCCCTGGAGAAGTCAAGGACGTGACCGATGTAGAAGAAGCTGCTAAACCCCAGGCATTGACCCTGAGCTTGTCTGAGAAACGACAGTCTATGATAAGTAGCAAGGACTCAATAATGTATGGGGAAGAGGCCGATTACACAGAGAAATTCAATTTTGAATCGGACTTCAGCTCAGAAGAAGATTCTGGTGATGACATCAGTGAAGATGGGATTATGGATGAAAAATCATTCGAGTGTGAGGATAAGAAAAATGATTATATGCAAGTGAGTGAAGAGGGTGATTTAAATTCTGAAAACTCTGTTGCAGAATATTTGGTTGATGCTAATGCTAGTGAAGTAGCAGAAGTTGCCATGGCAACCCAGTTCAATCCTTTGTCAGATGAGATACCAAAATCTATGAAGCTAGCAGTAGCTCAGGAGGCAATGCCAGTAGAAGAACTTTCGCTACAGTTTCCTCGTCCAACTCTCTCAAAATCCGGGAAGTCTCCAGGCAAGAAACAATCGGCAATTATGAACTACATCTTTGATGACCACGAGGAAAACAACATTGAGAGTAGGGATAAGATATTGGACCTCGGAGGAGTTGAGATGAAGAGGGACGAGGACACGGTGCAAAAAGAACTTGATACTAAGAGTCTAAGGCAGCTGAAGAAAATGCTGAAAAATCAACTAAATATTGGAGACAGTAAGAATGGTACCAAGGTGAGGCTCCAAATATATTTATTCTTTTGCTTGAAATGGTTAGATTTCTGTATTATGAAGTCTTACTGATAATGTTTCTTTTTGATGATGTGCTGCAGATGGTAGAGAAGCCAAGAATTGCCTTGCAGGAAGTACCAGAGAACCAAATGGCTGGGAACAAAGCTGGCAATGGAAACTGATTTTGGTTGTGAGGAGATGTGTTGAAGGGCCTTGGTTTGCCTTCTTTAGAGTTTTAAGATAACTTTTAGGAGTGCATTTTGGTCATTGAATCTTTATGGTCCTTTTTACTTGAGTAATAATGTAGCTCAGCCACCCCCAATCCTGATGGTGTGGGCTTGGAAGTTATCAATTTTGCTTATTGATATATACTATGACTTTTTGGCAGCTTCATCATCAATGTGTTCCAGATTCTCTCTCTCTCTCTCTCTCTCTCTCTCTCTCTCTCTCTCTCTCTCTCTCTCTCTCTCTCTCTCTCTCTCTCTCTCTCTCTCTCATCACAGAACAAAGCTGACTGTAAAAAAGGTAACTATTAATAAGTTATATAACCTTAAAAACCATTAGGCAACGGACAGTTTTTGTCCCTCTGTTTTTTCACTTCTTCTAAATCTCCATACACACACACTGCCCAAGCCAACTTCTCTACAATATCAATGTCTTTTGGCCTTGTTGTTATTGCAACTTTGTTTCTAACTTGGGAGATATCTTTAATCAGTGGGAAGAAACTTGTTGAAAAATGATGAGGCAAGCCAATATGCATCTCCACTCGATTTCTAAAGTTTCTTTCACAACATGGGATCAAAATTTCAAATCAAACACTGCGCTCCAAAAAGAAAGAATGAAACTTCAAAGTCGTAATGCCTTTTTTTAGTGTCGTTCCAATTCAAGGACGACGTTGCATTCAAAGTCAACGCTACAATTTTAACGACATGTATTTCAAGGCCCAAATTTGACCAAAAAACAAAATTTCAAGGCCCAAATTCTCCCAAGGCCCAGGCCTCTCTCGCTCACGCACGCACGCACTTGTCAATTTAATTATAACATTTTAAAATAAGATGGGCGGGGAAAATCTACAAAACCCGACCTTTCAGTCCCACTCTATTCCCAATTTTCAAATCTCTCTCTCTCTCTCTCTCTCTCTCTCTCTCTCTCTCTCTCATCTCAGTTTCAGGTTCACTTCGCTACTCTTTCTAAAATGATCAGCAATTTCCTTTTATATGCCTTTATTTGTATTTTCCTAATCTGCTTACGTTTTATTTGGTTGTCTGATAAAGTATTCAGCGATTCATTTATTTTACTTCATTTCTCTAAGCAACCAGACAGACACAATGGTGTCATTTTCATGAAGATTAGGGTTGTAGTTTCATTTTCAATTTAGGATCTAGAAATTATTTTATTATTTAATTTCCGAATAATTTGAGTTGGGGTGATAAATGGGTAGTCAATTTATTTCGTTATTTTTTAAAATTCAAAACACAAATTGGAGCATATTTATGACAATTCAAGTTTGGTTGAATTACCTGTATGGTTTTTGAAGCAGCTTTGAAGGTGCTTCTGAAGTTGACCGTTAATCAAACTTTATCATTACATAAGGGGTTAGTTTCCAAATTTTAATCTAGCAATCATGAATGAGTCTTATGAGAGCGGCATCAAATTGGTTTATTAGTTCTGGTGTTCGTTTATCTTACAGGACTGAAAAGGGTAGAGCTGTGCAGACTTACAGATGGGTGTGGAGAAATACCATGTGATTGAGCTTGTTGGCGAAGGTTCCTTTGGGAAGGTATACAAGGGAAGGCGCAAGTACACTGGGCAGGTACGGACCTTTTGCACTTCTCATTTTTCGTTATCTGTTTTTCTTCTTTTTCGTTTATGTGGGTTCCGTGTTTTTTCACTGCTTCAGACCGTAGCAATGAAATTCATTATGAAACATGGGAAAAGCGACAAAGATATTCACAATTTAAGACAAGAAATTGAGGTATTGGATTCATTTTTATCTCAAATCAAACAAACTTCACAATGAAAACTTCCTTCATTTCATTTATCATTTATGATTGATATTCTGATATTCACTGTTCCCACCAAATGTGCAGATCCTAAGAAAGTTGAAGCATGAAAATATAATCGAAATGCTTGATTCCTTTGAAAGCCCACAAGAGTTTTGTGTTGTCACAGAATTTGCACAAGTATTGATCCCTGTCTTCACTATAACTGCATTAATTTATCTAGACTAGCTTGTTATTTTGGAAACTCTTGCAGATGCACAACGATATCTAGACTCTTGTGGAATATGTTCACATGCATTAACTATCAACGAATTTCTTGATATGCAGGGTGAGCTTTTGAAATTCTTGAGGATGATAAGTGCCTTCCCGAAGAACAAGTTCAAGCGATTGCAAAGCAGTTGGTACTTTCTTTATTACGAATTTTGGTTCCATCTCAATTGTTTAACATATTTGGATGTCTAGTCTTTCCAGTTGGGGGCTGTACTTTTTCCTTAATTGTTCACAACAAATATAGGAAACTTTCTTTGTTACTGAATGTTACAGGTGACAGCCTTGCATTATCTGCATTCCAACCGTATCATCCATCGTGACATGAAACCACAAAATATTCTAATTGGTGCTGGTTCTATTGTCAAGGTTGATTCTACTGATGTCTCTATATGCTTAGCATAAATATATGAACAATTGTAGCTAGTTAATTCATTTTCTTAAGTAATCTTATTGTTGTTGCCTTTTGTCCCCTCGTTCTACTTTATACATGTGGTGTGCTGATTACAAGAAATAGCCATAGTGGTTTAACATAAACTTCATCTATGTTTAAATCATGTGCAGTTTTTCTTTTGCGTTATTATCATTAGTAGTCTGCAGTAGATATTTGGAGTAACGTCTCAAAGCTGAGTAACCTCGTCTGTCTCATGTTTGTTTTCATGTCCATCATATGGACTATAGCACTGTGCAAATTATTTTTAGCGGAAAAAGGACTATTGCACTATTTTCTATATAGTTTTTATTTCTTCATTGCTGTCCTTTCACAGTTATCATTTATATTACAATATATTTGTTGTTGTTAAAGTTCTCATGGTGAGATATCTAATTAGTTCCTTTAAGAGCTTACACAAGCATCCTTATGTAAGTGCGTAAGTGCATGTCTGTTATCAGATAACTTATAAATTCTGTTGTTTGTTACAGCTCTGTGATTTCGGGTTTGCACGCGCAATGTCCACAAATACTGTTGTTTTGCGATCCATTAAAGGTAAGCTTACTATTCTAAATTAATTTTTAGGAAACTTCCTGAAGATCCTGGAGGAACCATGCTACTTTGTTTGCCCATTCAATGAAGTTTTCATTAATGTTCATTAGGTACTCCTCTGTACATGGCACCTGAACTAGTACGGGAACAACCCTACAATCACACTGCGGATTTATGGTCTCTTGGAGTAATATTGTATGTTGCATCCTTACTTCTTTCTTTCAATCAAAACAATTTCGTTGAGTTTCTATTTAACTTGTCTGCTTCTGATTTGTTAGATTTTGACTCGTGTTATAATATATTATTTCCCATTATGTGCTTTCTATTTAATCGATTCCTTCAAGTTATGTGCTTTCTTTCCTTATTTCTTTTTTAGCATTTCATACAGGAACTAATTGCAATTTTCCATATATCATAATCAAAATATAAATATAATTTAGATTGCAAGTTCCACAGCCTGTTTGGGTTTGCCCCTTTTTCTGCCTTATCTTTTTTTCTTTAATTTTTCCCCATATTTGTTGAAATATTTTTTTGTGTGTGCTCAACAGATATGAATTATTTGTTGGCCAGCCTCCATTTTATACAAATTCTGTATATGCACTCATCAGGCACATTGTCAAGGTACATGTAATCAAATCTTTGTATGATTTAGGTATGTCAAAAAAGGCATAATCTAATGCTACTTTGAAATGTTTCAGGATCCGGTTAAATACCCTGACAACATGAGTCCAAGTTTTAAAAGCTTTCTGAAGGGATTGCTCAATAAGGTTGTTATACAATTTGAAATGCATGGCGTTTTAGTTGAAAACTTTCAATGCTTATTTCTGCTAACTTTCATTATTAACTGGTGTTTTTATTCTTGAGAGCAGGTACCTCAAAATCGATTGACTTGGCCAGCTCTTCTGGAGCACCCATTTGTTAAAGAGACGCCTCATGAACTGGAGGCTAGGGTAATGATATCTCAACATATCTACATTCCATATTTACATTTATAAAGTTTAAAGTAGTATAAAACCTTGTATTACGTTTCACAGTGTTTTATATGCCATGAGGTTAAGACGTACTAGTTCTGTGTCTTGTATTGACAGAGACAGCTGTCGAGATATCTAGTTGTAACTGTAGCAATTGTTAAACCTTTTCCCAGGAAATGCGTTCTGCAACTGCTGCAGAAAGAGGATGTGTTGCGGCATGGAGGGGTGAAGGAAACACAGTTCAAACATCAGTTGGTTTGGCTGTTTCTTCTCCTGGTAGTTACTTTTTTCTTTACTTCAAATTTTTTTCTTTTTCTTTCATCTGTCATTAACTATTTACCATGTCATTGGTAAAGTCAACTCTCCAGCTTCTTCAGAAAACAACAGTGGAATAAGTTTTCAGAATGATGCTCAATCAGACATTCCTGACTGCACAACAATCAATTCTTCCCCAAATGAGTTCCCAGGATTTGCAAATCCTAATGAAGTTAAACAGACAGGTATATGAAGCCTCCATAACAAGGAAAATCATCTGATTCTATTTTGTTTAATATGCCAGGACAGCAGTGTACATCAGTGTGTTTGAGTATTTTTTCACTAGGGAGCGTGAATTTTAAAAAGGAAGTGGAAACCTTTTGATGGGGCAACAAAGTTGACATTCCTGCCCCTGTTGATTAATATGTGTGTGTGTGTGTGTGTGTTTGCATATGTCAAAGATTAACAATTGAATGAAATAACTCCAGTATATCATGCATGAGGCCTGGCTTTGTGTTCATGAAAGGAAAATCATAAGTTTTGCAGTTGTTACTTCATAAGTTACATGGTATTGCTATAATGGGGTGAACTTAAGTAATGTTTTGCCTCAGGTTGTCAAATTTTGGACAGATTGGAAAATAACTCTCGTACAGTTAAAGGTGCACAAATAATTAGTCAAGATAATGAAGCAGTAGCACATGTTTTGCTACCACTTAAAAGATGTTCCCAAGGATCCCCAAATTCTTGCAGGTAAAGCTGAATTGCACTCCTACTAAATGTAATGTAAAATTTTGTTTCTTAGTCTCCTGTCTAGTTATATACTGGTTCTTTACTTTTTTTAGAATGATTTAACCACATACCTACCAAATTTTTATCTGAAATACTTGAATGTTTGTCATATTTATACAGAGATCAAGATATTCTTAATTCAAACCAGTCTTTGAGGATCCTTTCAAACTTAGTTGCGGCTGGTGCCATCCATTCCAGTGGGCTACTTGATGAAATAATAAATGAACTTCTTGTTTACACTGGCATCATGGTGAGCATGAAAGCTTCTGAAGTGAATGAGTTAAAAGCAAAGGTATAAGTGTGTTATTTAGACGTTTCTTACTTCTAAGTTTTGTATCTTGAGTTATGATTGGCTGTCAGTAATTTACTGTACCTTTTGCTGACTTCAAATTGTACCCTTGTCAAGCTTATCTGTTACGATCCTTGCATCTGCACTCTGCACCTCTCAATATTCATTAATATTTCATTATTAAAATTTCGAGAAAAAAAAAACTCTAGCATATTATGTTCTCCATCCTCTGCCATGTCTACTTACACTTCTGAAATGTGTTTTCTATATCTTCTGCAACTATTAATTTAGTATCTTAAATAAAGTGTTTTTCCCTCTCTGAAACCTTGCCTTATTACTTTTGCAGAGTTTCTCAATAATTAAAATTTTGGTAGACAATGCCGGAAGTGGCGCTGGAGGCTCATATTTCAGGCACTGGGTTACTTTCGCTGATATTTTTTCACAAGTATGGTTCTTTTTTATATGGCACATATTGCTTTATTGAGACAATTTAAAGGCCCTGCTTCTTGTTCTCATCTTGTTGAATTTGTAGGTTGTTGGTTGCAGTGAAGATGCATCTGGAAGAGTTCTGTATGAGTCCATTGCTTGCATAACTGTCATGTTAATGAGAGTCACTCAGGGCCTTAAAGCAGTTTCTTCGACTTCAGTTCCTGAGGCGGTTTCTGATCCTAATGAAACATGGAAACAGATTTTGGATCACGCTAAAACATCTGGTTTAGTGGATCAACTTTGTCTCTGCTTAGTTACTGCAGGGTCAAGTCTTATTTCAGGTTCTTCAAATATGCTGCGTGCAGCTTGTGAAGCATGTAGGGCTATTTGGTTGCTGGTAGATGCATCAGAAAATCTTTCTATGAAAAGAAATGCCTATTCATTTCCACTTAACACTATGCGCAGTGCTTCACTCCAACTTGGCATTAGGGATCAAGATCAAAGTTCTTTAATTGGGACAGAATCAGCAAAACTTGTTGCTGCAGTAACTAGGGCATTCCTTAGATCAAAAGCAATACAGGTTGCTATACATTATTGCCTTCATCAACGGCTTGAGGCTTCACTGTATGCTAGCATTCAGGTGTTTCTCTCATCCTAACTATGTTAAGAAAATTTCTTTACACATGGTAGGTCCACATGTAAACAGCCATTTATGTGTAGGCTTTCAAATGTGTAAATAATGAGAAGTCAATTATCTTGAGAAATTTTACCAGCAGTTATCAGTTAACATTTGTGTCTGCATCTAGCTTTCATACTTTGACGTGAATGACTCTGCAATTTTTCTTCCATGTTTCAGCTATTGTTGAGGTGCTGCTTGCATAATGGAATTGTTCCTGGTATGCTCTGTGGCCTGCCTAGTTCCCTACCTGTAACCACTGTTGTCAGTGGTGGGGGTGATGGAACCATTATTTCAGAGATATTCTCGTTGTTGTCTTTGTGCATTTCATCTCAAAATAAAGATCCACAAACCAACTTGAAGTGCAAATTAACAAATCCCACTACCTTGGTTCTGCATTCATGCCTCATCCTTGCAACAATTGCACAATGTTTGAAGGCAACTGGAAGAAATTCTGCATTATTTATGTTGACAACCTCCCCAAAGAAGCAGCTTTCTCGACTTTCTGTCCTTGCTCATCATTTTTCTTCTGATGAGAGCACAAACTCTTCCTTTCAAACTCATACAGCATCAGCCATGTTGGCACTGGCTTCCATATTGTCGCTTGAATCAGGAGCTTCTGTTGGATCCTCTGTCTCCGAAGTAGCAGTGCCTTTGATTCCTCGAAGTGCCACACTATGTGACTACCTCAAACTTTCACCAGGCAGTGGAATTGAATTGGGTCCTAATGGCACCAAGAGTGCTCTCTCATACTGGCATGGTCTCAGGGATGGATGTGTTGGCTTGCTGGAGTCCAGACTGAGGTGGGGAGGACCCTTAGTGGTCAAACAGCTGTGTACGAGCAATATCCCTCTGCTTCTAGTCAGTTTGTTAGCCAAAAATGAACAAAATGTGTCTCCACAAGAAGTTGACAGCACAAATGATCAAGTTGGGCTTTCCCCTATCGGTGTTGTGTGGACAATATCGTCAATATGTCACTGCCTCTCAGGTGGAGCCTTAACTTTTCGTCAGATTCTGCTCAGAAGTGATCACATCAAGTTCATCTCTAACCTGATATCTGATATGCATCTCAAGCTTGTAAAGTCCTGGGTTGGGCCTGGTGGAGGGAAGGATGGGGTGAGAGATATAATAAATGCAGTAATTGATCTCTTGGCATTTCCTTTTGTGGCTGTACAGAATGCTCCAGGATTGCTATCAGCCACTGCTTCAGTGAACAGCGGGGCCCTTCTCAACATGGGTTCACCAGGTGTGAGAGTTGGCATGGAAGACAGAGACATGGTGAAAGTAATTGAGGAAGACCTGGGAAAATATATTAAATGCCTGTTGGAGGTTCGGTTTTATTTCCTTTGTTTTTCCTCTTCATGTGGCCAGGGGCTGGGGTTTGTTTACATTCTTTTTCCCGGATGGTGTTCGTGAGACATTACACAGCATATAGCTCATTATAATATTAGATAGGCATTATGAGTTAATTTGCTGAATCTTGATATTATCTTGTACTCAGGTACTTATATGTTTCTCATTCAATTGCTTCTGAAGTTTTCAGGTAGGAGTGCCAGGCATCATTCTTCGATGTTTAGAGCATTTGGAGTTAAAAGATATAGGAAGGCCTGTGGCCTTTCTTGCTAAGATGATTGGTCACCGACCATTGGCAGCTCAGCTTGTGGGTAAAGGCTTGTTGGATCCTACTAGGATGAGAAGATTGCTCGATTGTTCAAGCCCAAGGGAGGTGATGCTGGATGTTCTGATGATTGTTTCTGATTTGGCTCGCATGGACAAGGTCAGATTGGTTTTGATTGAATAATCGTTGCTGCATTTAACATCCTGGTTCAATACATTAACTGAGCTTCTGGTGTTTAGGGATTCTACGAATACATACACGGAGCTTCTGTACTGGAGTTCTTCAAGGAATTTCTTACCCATGAAGATCCTAATGTGCGCTCAAAGGCTTGCAGTGCTCTAGGCAATATGTGCCGGCACAGCTCCTACTTTTATAGTGCCCTAGTAAGTAGTGAACAATAGATTGTTTTAAGGTTGTGTCAACACACTAATTTTCTGGATAATGAAAGCTATCCCACTTATCTTCTGCAAGCACACGCGTACACATATTAGCATAGGAGGTTGGATTACTATTTTTATTTTAGTATCTTACGACGGAATATGATGATGATCTAGGCAAAGCATCAAATCATTGGCCTCCTTATTGATCGATGCTCTGATCCAGACAAACGGACACGAAAATTTGCGTGCTTTGCTGTAAGTTCTCTTGCCATGCAATAAAATACTTATGTTGCTTTCAGCTGTCTGTTGCAATATTGTTTATAACTTGTTTTTCGCCATCCTATTAAGAAATGTGTCAACCTTAATTGTTTACTCTGTTTCGTCCACAATCAGAAAATATGCAGCTACTTATATATATATATATATATATATCTCTATCTCTTTGCAGATCGGAAATGCAGCCTACCATAATGACATTTTATATGATGAGCTACGAAGATCTATACCCCATCTTGCCAATTTGCTGCTTTCGACCGAAGAAGACAAGACGAAAGCAAATGCTGCAGGTGCACTAAGCAATCTTGTCCGCAACTCCAACAAACTTTGTGAAGACATTGTATCTAAAGGAGCGATGCAGGTTTGTGGTCTTGATTTGATGTCTTTCTTTCTTGGATAATTACAGTATCCTTGGTTTTTGAAATTGAATCACTTTGCGATGGACATTAACTGGTGAAGGTGTGTTTATATACGTTGCAGTCTTTACTGAAGTTGGTGGCTGACTGTTCAGTGGTAGCACTGAACCCAGGTAGGAAAGACTCAGTAAATGAGTCACCTCTAAAAATAGCTCTCTTTTCATTGGCAAAGATGTGTTCGCATCCGCCCTGCAGACAATTCCTCCGTTCATCAGAGTTGTTCTCAGTGATCGGACGGCTTCGGAATTCTCCAGAATCAACAATTGCCAATTATGCCTCCGTCATTATCACCAAAGTTGCTGATTCTTGATGCTGAAGCACCAAACAAAGTTAAAGATATAGCTCCCCCCATAAGCTTCATCATTACCACTAATCCCTAATCCCTAATCAGCGGTGGTGGCCATGGCAGGCAAGAAAGTTTGCAGGTTCTGGGGTAAGATGCTATCATAGTATAAATCCTTTGTATGTATTAGGGGTGGGCTCGGTTTGGGTTGGTTCGGTTTTGGGCTCAAACCGAAACCAAACCGAACCATCTCGGTTTGGCTATTTTGGAAACCGAAACCAAACCATAAGTGATGAAAACCGACCACTTGGTTAACCGGACTTGTGGTTTGGTTTGGTTTTCGGTTTTTGGCTTTCTTAGAGAGAGAGAGAGAGAGAGAGAGAAATAAAAGCAATGAAGAGAGGGAGGGACGGAGAGGAGAGGAAGAAAAAGAGAGAAAGAGAGGAAGAGATGGAGAAGAAGAAGAAGAAGAAGAGAAAAAGAAGAGAGAGAGAGAAGAAGGAAAAATGCATTACATATATATATATATATATATATATATATAAATTTCTTTAAACTATGTAATATATATATATATATAAACTATGTATTATATATATATATATATATATATAAATTTCTTTAAACTATATATTATATATATATATATAAATTTCTTTAAACTATGTATTATATTTTTATTATAATATTTTTTTAAATCTTCGGTTTGGTTTGGTTAAACCGGTAGGTTTTGGAATATCAGTAACCGTAACCGAACCAAACTTTGGTTTTTGGGTTCAAACCGATAACCAAAAAATTTGAAAAAAACTAAACCAACCCGACCCGATCGGTTTGGTTTGGGCGGGATTGGTCGGGTTTTGGTTCCAAATGCCCAGCCCTAGTATGTATGCCTGCATATGGATGGACCAATTGTCCAACATAAATTATAAATATATGGTAGGAGTCAAGTCATGAAAGATTTGGAAATTCAAATTTTGGGCCCCTTCAGAAAGAAAAAAAAACGGGTCCACATGCTCGATGGAGAGAGAGCCCATGAAAGCGACTCGTGTGGTTCCGTACAGTTAGGCAGCGAATCTTTAATGATACTTTGCTACGTCACCAGTTGACTGGTCTGAAGGGATGAGTAAAACGAGAAATTCGTCGGACAAGTTTGGAGCTCCTGACTGAGGCGTGGCCACAAAGAAAATGACCTGTTACGCATTAAAACTGTTTTTGTTTTGGGTTTGAAATTACTAGGCATTGAAATTGAACGTGGGTGTGGTTGCTTAATAATAATAACAGCTTGGACTTGAAGTTTATAGCAGAATGGGGATGCGGCCCATGCCTGTGCCTCTGTGTCTGTGTGTGTATTTCTGAACCACTCAGTGAGTCAGGAACTCACCAGAGCGTGAAATTTCATTCAAATCCACTTCAACTGTTCCAAGTGGTCCCCATCCTAATCTAAGATCATCTATTAATTACGATTGAAGTGATTTGACCTATTATTACCTTTTATTACAACAATTTCTGTAGCGGTTGTCTAATTTACTTTAATTTAATCTTATTTATACAAAACGATACTCAAATTTGAGTGCAACTAAAGAAGAATTAAAGATGATGTGTTCAATTAATATAGTTAAAATGAGGGTCCATTTAACATTGCAATCATGTTTACAACGCCAAATTTTTGTACATCAGGATTGTCTTGTAACCCAAAGTTGAATAGTTTGACATGAACTAGAAGTTAGAGTATCTTTAATAGCTTCTTCAATATTGTAATGTTAAAATAGGTGAGCTATATTAGCAAAACTAACAGACTTGTTAAACTCAGTCACTAAAACTGCAATTCATTTCTCTTTCTTCAAGACTAACAAGTTCACATTGATTATTCAAAACATTTAATTTTGCTTTGGAATAACAAAACCTGCATTGAAAATGCTAAAAACCTACACTTTTTCTTTTCAAATAATAAATATATAGACTGTCATTTTTAATTATCTATAATATTGCATTAATTGAATTAAATAGTCTATTCAGACACAAATTATTAAAGTAGCAAATAAGCATTTTCAAATTACCACATAGGTTAACAAACTTTAATTTGCTACTACTATTGAAGATGCTCTAAGCATACAAATACTAAATTATCATTTTTCCTTTTGGTGTGATGACTTATATGGAATTAAGGTATGCTTATTACATACGAGTACGACCAAAACCCTAGCATCATTTTCAAGGCAGTATGCAAATGAAGTTGGCAAAATTGTACTATAACAATCTATGTGGCATGTTGCCTACCCATTTGTCTCATGAAAATACTGGTCACTCCAAGCAACTAGACAATGCAAATCTACAAACCATTATTATATTATTTATTTTTATGTTTTACATTTACTATTATATTTTACATTTATTATTATATTTTATAAAAAGTATGTGAGAGAGTTGATATAATATTTTATTATAAATAGTAAATGGGTTCAATATATCTTTTCATTTTGAAGTAAGCAATATTGCCTTTTTGAGATAATATGTATATTTTATCTATCCATTTGCCTCTTTCTTTGTAGTATAAATGTTGATATAGCAAAGAAAATAAGGTTTATCTACTCTGTAAAATAAGAAAAGAAAGAAAGATATAATAAGTGTCAGAAAAGTGGGAACACAATTCCAAGAGATGATAAGCGACCGTACTTATCACCCCATACCAGACAGCTACTCCGCACTAGGCCAGACAATGACAGGTTGATTGGTAGGTAATAAATGAGATTCTCTGATAATAACGAAAGTCTTTTAATATAAAGTATTTTATTGTTGGGAAAAGCAGAACGTAGTGGGACCACAACCGAAACCAAAAAGAAGGAAAAGAAAGACGGTAGTGGGAAGTTAGTAATTCTCTCTCTCTCTCTCTCTATAACTTTATCATAAAAATATGGAAAAAAAATCCTTCATGAGTTTAATCTTGATGGTTGATTTCCCCACGTCAATTTTCTTGATTATTTATCTTTTCTATTCTATCCTTATCCTATAATTCTCTTTCATAAAAAATATGTACAATCATGAACTAATATTATGAAAGAATAAAAATCTAATACTATTATGAATACAGAGTATTTTAACTCAAGGTGTGCATTCACCATTATCTTCAATATGCGACATTAATACATAGGCATAATGGAATAAAATATTCATAATATCCCAATATTTTCATTGAAATTTTCATATTTTTGGACTACCGATATTTCCGATACCATCAATATTTTAGATATCCATATACCAAAATATCGATAATATTGACGACATATACCGAAATATCGATAATATCCCGATATTTTCATCGAAATTTCGTATTTTTGAACTACCGATATTTTCGATACCATCGATATTTTAGATATCCATTGACCAAAATATCGATAATATTGACGACATATACCGAAATATCGATAATATCCCGATATTTCCATCAAAATTTTCGTATTTTTGAACTACCGATATTTTCGATACCATCGATATTTTAGATATCCATTGACCAAAATATCGATAATATTGACGACATATACCGAAATATCGATAATATCCCGATATTTCCATCAAAATTTTCGTATTTTTGAACTACCGATATTTTCGATACCATCGATATTTTAGATATCCATTGACCAAAATATCGATAATATTGACGATATATACCGAAATATCGATAATATCCCGATATTTCCATCAATATTTTCGTATTTTTGAACTACCGATATTTTCGATACCATCGATATTTTAGGTATCCATTGACCAAAATATCGATAATATTGACGACATATACCGAAATATCGATAATATCCCGATATTTCCATCAAAATTTTCGTATTTTTGAACTACCGATATTTTCGATACCATCGATATTTTAGATATCCATTGACCAAAATATCGATAATATTGACGACATACACCGAAATATCGATAATATCCCGATATTTCCATCAAAATTTTCGTATTTTTGAACTACCGATATTTCCGATACAATCGATATTTTATTCCTTATGGTTTCATAAATGCAAAGCAAAAGTTAATTATAGTTATGTTTATGGATACATGCCAAGTGTTGAGAATTGTGGTGAAAGTACACATTGAGTTAGAGTGGTGAACAATAATATTTTTATTATGAATACCTTGCTCTTTGCATATCTAAGCTTCTAGTGATAGTTTGGTAAGTAGCATTCTTTGGTTCTTCTACCTATAAACATGTTAGCCCAAAAAATTTATTATCTATTAACTACAACAAAGATAAATAGTACTTACATACTTAGTAAAAAAAAAGGGGACGTACAAATACTTACATTTCTATCCTTTTTTGGGTTCTATTTTTTGTTAACTTTTCTTAATTTCAGTTATCAAAACCTTAATATAAAGTAAGGATAGAATATGAAAAAGAAAGAATAAAAAAGAATAATATTAATAAAAAAATATTAAAAAGCAAAAAAAAATGTAAATAGAGAAAAAAGAAGTTTATGAATTTATTTTGTTTTTTGGTTTTCAATTAATGTTGTTGATACAAATCGTTTATAATACTCGTACCTCCTCGATGCTATGAAGTCGAATATTTTAAAAGTAATGAGCTCACCCTTCAAATGCGGAATTTTCTTTTTTTATGTTAGAATAATTTTAGACTCTCTATAAGTTGAAAAATCCACATGCAATTTAATTTAATTTTTTTTGGCTGAGTCCCAAGCACGTGGGCTTTTTCCATTTCGTATGTAGCCTGATATTCCGGAGAAAAAGATGAAAAAGAAAAAAGCAAAAGTAATTGCAAATGCTAAAAACTGAGCTGGTGCTGGGAGTTAAGCAACACGTGACACGATTTTTGTAAGTTTTCGAACCATCATTTGTTTGTGCAACGCGACATCTGCTAAAAACCAAAGTTTCCTATTAATTTTGGTATACAAGTTACAACAATGACATGTCCCTTAATTTAACATTGACTCTTTTGGCATGTCATCCCGCAAAAAGAAAATAGCACTTCGACCAAAATTTTTTTAAAAAAATAGCACCGAAATGAAATATATAAATTAAAGGAAATGAAGTGTCCAGATAATAAATAATAATTCTTTATACGGAAATTAACAAATTTTAGTCGGTTTTATCTATAATGTGGTCCAAATTTTATTTTTCTACATGATGTAGTACTGTAGACCTTCTTTTTAAAAATTAAAAAAATTTCTTAATATTTGGTGACATAAAGAACAGCTTCATCACCTCTTGTCACCATCACCATCAAAAAAAAATTTGTTGGATCAAAGTTTTAAGAGCACTTCCACCGCGCGGACCCAGTCGGGCAAGAGAGGGCCTAGGCCCGTCAGGGAGCTCCAACACGCAACATTTAGCCCAGGAAAGACGTGGGGCTCACCAACCCTGCCAAGTCCACGGGAGATTGAGTCGACGCTACTAACTTCGGACAGCTGGCGTCAGCGCTTCTTTTTCAAAGAAAAATTTATCGTTGGTGTGTGAAGTACGCGCCAACGTTTATAAAAAATAAAAAATTTAAGTTGCACGCTACCTTCCCCAACGGATGCCAATTTTTTGGCTTAAAAAATTTGAAAAAAATATTATATAAATACCTACCAATATTATTCACTTTCCACACCAAATCTTCATACAAATTCTTCTCCTTTCAATATTATTCACTTTCCACATCAAAATTTCTACTACTAAATTCCATTTGTGTAAAAATACAAATGACCTCTTCCATCGAAGCTGGAGGGTCGTGGACAAACGTTCGAAGCTGTCAAAATCTTGGTGACGAGGTAAAAAATTTCTAATTACAGTTTTATTCAATTTAATTTCATATTTTTTGATATTTTCTTGCATTTCCAATTTAATTTTTTAAATAGATTATTCAAGCACAAATGTGGTATGGTGTCATTATCCAAGGCAAAACCATTACACATGGCTCCTCAAGTGAACAATGCTTGCAATTGGTTCCAGTGATGCGTCCCATGTCTGAAATAATGGCACGATGACGTCCTCCGAAGGAAAATACTCCGCCACGTTGTGATCCGGTGGAACCGTCTCTGCTAATGATTGAGCCGTCCTTGTACTCGATTATATTGGACTATGAGGACCGGGAGTATTTCAATTTGTATGATGAGTGAGTAGGTATTTCAATTGTATGACGAGTAAGATGTGAATTTTATAAAAAAATATGGACACGTGACAACCGAAAATCTTATCCAAAAATTTTATTTGAAATTTGAGATGTGAATTTTATAATAAATATGGACACGTGACAATCGAAAATCTTATCCAAAATAATCGTTTAAGTATAAAAAAAATTTTAAAAATTAAAGTGAATAGTAATTGCCATTTGTCATGGCAATGGGTGAAAACACAACAAGCATTTTGTAAGGGCTGCCACTATTTATGTGAATAGTAACAACCCTTACCTCCCCTTACCCTTCGCCATGACAAATGGGTGGAAGTGCTCTAAGTTACCACGATCCTCCTCCCATTTCAAATAAACTTTTATTACAAATTTAATCCAATATAAATTTATTTTTTAACTTTTAAAGAAATATTACTGTAACCAGGAGTCCAATATATAAAAACTTATTGTTATTTTATAAGCAAAAACTTATCCTTTTTTTATAATAAAAAACTTATCGTTTTGTTCATTAATAAACAAGCCTTGTCGTTGTGCGTGATAAAAGCCTTGTAGTAGATTTTGTGACTTATCTTTGCATTCATATTAAGGCAGGTTCCTCTAACCAAGCAAACAAAAACAATTATTTCCAATTTGCAATTATTAACAAAATGGATGTTGAACAATCTCCTGTTTTCTTTTCATCACTTCCGTTATGAGGGCAGGACGACGAAATAATCACACATCCATTCCATACTCCAAAAGCCCATGCAACTTTTAAAGGTCACCTTTCATCATTTTCTGTTTAAAAGCATCCGCTGAAGGTATGCAACATGTCTTTCATCATCAATTACCATCAAGGCCATAAAATAAATTAACAATTATGTATATATCTTTAATTACCATTAAGGCCATCTCTGTATTTTATTGTCTTTGGTATTAAAATTTATTTAATTTTCAACAACAAAACAATGAAACTGTGGCTGCAAGGTTTATTCCTAGGGCATGAGTTTTTGCAGCAGATGGACCATATAATTTTGCATAGACAAATATACAGTGTTAATTATTTATTACTCGATTAAAGGAAAAAAATACTGAAATTGGAGTACAAGTTAGAAAATTAAGTATAAAGAAAAGGAAATTATATAAAAATGAAATAAAAATAAATTAATGTGGTAAATGTAGAATAGGAAAGATAAATAACAAAAAAGGAATAAAATTGATTAAAAATATTTAAAAACAAAAGAGAGTGTAAGTGGAGAAAGGGAAAGTGTGAAAATTAACTCCCAAAAAAAAAAACAATTATGTATACATATTTGCGTGCACCTAGTTGGAAAACAAAACGCTGGATCTTCATTTGAATTGCATGAATGGAATATTATTTGAGTTAACACTATATCTATTTATTATATATATATATATATATATATATATATAATATAATGTTTTAATTGTTTAGTTCTTCACACTACAATACATACAAATTATTATTATTATTTTTATATAAAGAGTGGTAGTATTTTATTGATAAGAGGAATATAAACAAGTACAAAACAGGAGGTCCCATATCATGACCAAATACAACAAGAAGTTGAATTGATATGAAGAGCATCACGCACAACCCACAAACTAACTAAAATGCATGATTCATCAACCAAAAATAAGCATGCGAAAACTTACAATACAAATCCGCCGTACAACAACAAAAACAACATATTTGTATCGAAAGTTCAAAAACTAAAAAGAAATAAAACTAATAAACGACAACAAACTCCCCAAAGAGTTTCTAAAAATTATTAGACAAATTAACTAAGAAGCATGATCACCGCTCCACATCCTCTCAGGTAACCCAAATAAAGCCATAGCGCCATACTGGCTAAACATGAACCCAACACAACCTAACATCTTCCCGTCATTGTAGCTCCAAATTCATGTTGAAATCTGACAACTTGAACCAAATTCTTGTGTACATGGGCCAAAAGACGGCGACTATCATGACGATTGCTTCCACATCACAAAACAAGATAACAAAGCAAAATAAAGGGGAGGAGATGAGAGAGAAAAGGAGGAGAGGTGAGGGGAGGGGGAAAAGAGGAAGACCGCCGACCGCTCTAGGGTTTATTTTCTTAGGCTTTTCTCAAAGAGGTTTTTTCTTGAGAGGTCGTCTTGAAAACCAACACCTATCCATTTTACAAATAATTGTTTTTTAGTCTAATGGTAATTGTGTTTGAGGACGTTTTCTTTCGAACTAATATGGAGGTGAAAAACGAAGTATTTATGATGAGCTTGATATAGTTTGTGGCTAACTATATTCCGGTTGCGAACATTATTTATTTATTTATTTTGATGAGATAGGGGGGATAAAACCCCAAAAAGAAACAACTAACTAATACAAATCAATCGAGGCCTAGCAACGCCTAACAATTCATCCACCAAGCAAGAGCTAACCCAGACAGGAGCCTCATCCAAATAACAAACCCCCAGATCCAAATTAAAGCTCCAGTTAGCCATACAATCCGCTACAAAATTCATTTATCTGTAAACATGAGTAAGGTGACAGTTGCCAATACGCCTCATAAGAACACAACAACTCTGAACCAACGCAGCAAGAGGGTGACAATTCAATGTACCAATTTCCTAAACAAGAGACACAACAGCTGCAACATTCATCTCAACAGCTGCGAACATTATTTCTTTTATTCCTTCATAAATAGATATTTTTCTCTTTATCTTCAAGTTCAACATGCTCGTTGTTTAGGAGTTGGATGTTATAGTTTTCATTTATTGCTTAGATTTGTTTTTGTAATTAAACATGTATGAATTTTGTAGATATGTGAGGTCATTTGGTTATGGCAACTATGCCCACTATGTGTACCTAAGTTCGAGTCTCTCTCGCGTATATCTATGTCGCACGGACACGGACACGGGGACATGAAAACGGGACACGGCGACACGGAAAATCTCAAAAAATTAGAACACGAACACGGCTAGGGCAAGTCAATTAAAATAATAAAAAACTCTAATACAATTATATATTTTTTTAAAAGGGTTTTTATCGCAAATGGTCCCTGAGGTTAGCGAAATTGTCACATTTCGTCCTTAATTGTTTTGTGTGATATTAATAGTCCTTAACGTTACCGTGTACACATCAAAATGGTCCATGTTGTTAGAAACTTTGTTAAATTGCTAACATGGAAGCTAAGTGGTGCCCATATCTCCAATGACATCGTCACACATGGATAAGATAAAACATATATTTTTAAAAAAACATTAAAAAAAATTACAAAATAAGAAAAAAGTTGAAATTTTTTTCCCATCCCCCTATGCCCTCTTTCTACTCTCCCTTTCCCTCTCCCTCTCCCTCTGTTATTTTTCTAGCCCACCACCCCATCCCTACCCACAACCCACAACCCACGCCACAGTCGCATCCCCAACCCCCACCCTTTATTTGTTCTCTCCCCTCTACTCTCCCTCTCTCCATATGTGATGTAGAACAAATCATGGGTTTGTTCCTACGAAGGAAATTTGAAAAAGAGGAACATTTCAAAATCAGTAAATTGGGCTTCAAATATGGAAAATCATGCTTGAGCATCAATTATGGCACCAAGAAAAGAAGGAAGGCGTATCGTTGGGATTTTCGGGTTGCTTGATTTCTTGAGAAGATCTATATTATATTTATATTTATAGATTAAGTTATCAATCAAGATATTATTTTCCAGATATGATTTTAATTAGGATTTTAATTATTTTCTTATTTGTTAAGTTTTAGGAATATTCTGGAACCTAGGGTTTCCTACAGTTTTAAGTTTTCTTTGTTTTCTATTTAAGCCAACTCATAACATTGTATTAATCAGTTTATCATATTATTAATCAAATTTAGAGATTTTCTCTATTTTCTGGTGGATTCCAGTTGCTGATGGATTTCAGTTTATCTTTCAGGTTTAGACGTTTGTCGATCCGTAAACCTGTGCTTCCGTGCTGCCTCAAGTGGTATCAGAGCGGGTCATCATTCAGAGCAAAGATTTGCCTTCTCAATGATGAGTGGCGATGAGAGGTACGCAAACCTCATCGGCAATGGTCATGGGGAAATATCACATATTGAAAGGGAACATGCTGGTGGATTTGCCCGAAGCCAACTTCATCAATCCTATGTTGCAGATGTTCCATGGTTTATGGAAGTGACTGCATTGAAGCGTTTCTCGAATGGGTTGCAGATGTAGAGGAAATATTTGATACAATAGCGATTTCAGAAGAGAAGATGGTGGAAAATGTTGTGTCTTGTTTAAGAGGCGATGTCGCTTCTTGGTGGAATCAGATGCGAAAATTTATGAAGCAACAAGGTAAAAATCATTTCGCTTCTTGGCGTAGGATGAAGAGACTTATTGTGGTATAATTATTTCCTTTTGAATATGATATATATTTGTCAAGGAATGGTTACAAGATTAATCAACCCAAAATTATGGCGAGCTTAGAAAAGATGGAGGAAGAAGTCAGAGAATAAGAAATTTTAATAGAGGTTGAATCAATTGATGATCCAGTAACCCACAAGACGAAGGGAAAAATTGAAGGTATGAATAAATCCGAATTTGAGGAGGAAACACATTTATTCAAGGAGTTTAATTATCAACTAGCATATTATAATCTTGTTTATGGAATTAATTATATGATTATTCCATCCAAGTATGAGGAATTTTGGACTCCAAGAATTGAAGAGTTTATTCACACACTATGTCTACCCAAGTTCAATTCAAGGAGAACTTGAGGTCGAGTTCTTTACAAGTGAATGGGTCTGATGTAAGACAAATCATGGGTTTGTTCCTACGAAGGAAATTTGATAAAGGGGAAAATTTCAAAATCAGAAAATTGGGCTTCAAATATGGAAAATCATGCTTAAGCATCAATTATGACGCTAGGAAAAGAAGGAAGGCATATCGTTGGGATTTTCGGGTTGCTTGATTTCTTGAGAAGATCTATATTATATTTATATTTCTAGAATAAGTTATCAATCATGACATTATTTTCCCGATATGATTTTAATTAGGATTTTAATTATTTTCTTATTAGTTAAGTTTTAGGAATATTATGGAACCTAGGGTTTCTTACGGTTTTAGGTTTTCTTTGTTTTCTATTTAAGCCAACTCATGACATTGTATTAATTAGTTTTATCATATTATTAACCAAATTTAGAGATTTTCTCTATTTTCTAGTGGATTCCAGTTGCTGATGGATTTCAGTTTATCTTTTCGTGTTTAGACGTTTGTCGATCCGTAAACCTGTGCTTCCGTGCTGCATCAATATGACTTCTAATGGCCCCCTCCCCTCGTTTTGTTTTCTCCCCAACAACCTCCCCACCCCTCTGTCAATTTCAATACCTCCACACTCCAAAAAAACTCACAGTCGATCCAAGTCTTTCAGAAACAATTGAAAGGTAAAATTCTTGATCTTGAGGCATAAATGGATTCACTATAAACGTTGTTATAGGCACCTTACAACCTCCCATCTCAACCTTTTTCCAAATTCACACAAAACCCATCAACCAAAAACATTGAAAAAAATCCAATCTTAAACACTTTGGTTTGCAAATATTTCAAATATGCCCACAACAGTTTCAATAATTATGTTGTGACCCTAGTTTTTGTTATAAAATTTCCAAATTGGTCCCTGTCGTGTCTTGACTTCAGTTGACCGTCTCCAAAAGTGTCTTGATCGTCTCCAAAATGTGTCTTGGCCGTGTTTTGATCGTTGACCCGTGTCCGAGGTGTGTTTGCATGTCTGCGTGTCAGACACTCCGACACTTCAGCTTGATGGAGTGTCCGTGCTACATAGGTGTATATTGAATAATTTAAAATAGTGAAACTATGGTTTGGATATAAAAGAAAATTAATGAATTTAATTTTTATTATAATTTTTTTTAAAATTTTGGAAATCGAAACTCAATGAAAAAGGGACGTTGAAAATGAAGGGGGTTTTTATTTTTTTTTATTTTAAGGACATTTCCTATTGAGATGAGTGATAGTATACTAAACTCACACACACTAAATGTATGCTAGGATTCGAATCCAAAACCTTGACTGAGAGTAAATACTCCAAATTATTACATTAGTGAGTGATTTGCAGGGGCTTTTTAAAATGTGTTTATGTTCATGTTTTTGACAAGTTCTTGGATTGAGTGTTGACTTAAAGTGAAGGGGGGCATAAGTGGAAGAAAACGAATGATGACTGCCGACCTAATGAGCCTCTTTCGGATACGAGTCTCTCATTCTGCTTTGGACAAAAAAAACAAGTAAAACGCATCACTCCCATCCCACGTATAATGTTACCGTTAAGGTAATGCTTGCCAAGCCACACACAAGCGTTCCTAAAATAAATAGGACCCCATTGACCAATGAGAAGATGAGCTCAGGCAATACAACGGTGGACCCTCTCACACTCTATCATTTCCACCTCGCTCGCCTAGGGTTTTCTTCTGTACACAGGCTCTCTCAGACTAGTGTGGTTTAGTCACTAGAGTCCAATCAAGAGTAAGGAAAATCAGGTAGAGAGAGAGAGATAATGGAGAGACAGAGGGATTACGTGTTCTATATATAAACATAAATGGAAAACAATAAAATAATAGTGGAAAGACAGAGAGAGAGGTGCCCCAGCAAAAGCACAAAACTGCACAAGCTTTGTCCTTGTCCTGGAGAGAGAAAAAAGTATATAAGGATGTACAAAGAGAAAGAGACATACAAAGTAAACATTTTAGAGAGAGAAAGGGTTGTTGCAGAGTTTAGCTGCAAAGCGCGCACACATAGAGAGAGAGAAGAAGAAGAGGAATAAAAGAGCTTCAGAAAGAAACCCTAACCCTAGATATATGTTTCATTTTGCTCTCCTCCGGTGACTCAGTAAGGCTCTGTTATTTTCTCAACCTTGATTTACATGTCATGTGAAGGAGGAAAGATTCCACATATTGTCAAATCCAGCTCCAAAATCTGGTCTTTCTCTTTAATTTATGCTTCACATGTCAACTTGTACTAAATGCTGGATCTTTATTGTAGAAGCTGAAATTTAAAGCTTATTTGGGGTTTATGTGAAGTTGGTTGCTTGAACAAGAGGTTTTCTCGTGTTGTTTTCATTTGGGTATTTGTGCCGTTTTGTGTGGGTTTTCTGCTTTTTGGAAATTTGTCTGGGGATGAGAGGCATTGCTTGGGCAGACAAGAAGGTTAGATGTTGTGGGTTCTCTGCTTAACTTGGTGAGGTGTTTGATGAATGGTTTGAAATAAAAATTATTTGCACCAGAAGCGAGGTGAAGAGAAATAGTTTCTGGGCGTTCAAATTTTCAGTCTTTGTGGATCCGGAAAGTAGTTCGGGTAAAACCCAAATAAATTACAGTGGATTTAAGCTTTCGATCTTTGCACTGGAGCGCTTAGGATTACCTGGGGCAATGTCTTCGTTAAGTAGGGAACTGGTATTCCTGATCTTGCAGTTCTTAGACGAGGAGAAGTTCAAGGAAACAGTTCATAAGTAAGTTTGTTTCGCCGACACTGTTTTGTTCTGTCTCATTTTCTGTTTGCTTTGCTGAGGAAACTGCGGGAAAGAGAAGATTGTAAACGTTTATGCCCATCTTTGGTTCTTTTTGTGTTGTCTGTTTGAAATTGCCAGTACCAAGCTTTCAAAACAAAACTGCCTTTCTAAACCAGCCTTTGATTTTGCTGACTGGTGGCACTATATTGTTTACGTTTGTCTTTTTCCCTGCATTCCTCAGCAGAAAAAAATGGAGTAAGATAAATTGGGCTTAAATGTATTTGTATTGCTGTGTCTTTGTGTGTAATGTGCTTCTTCTGGACCGTTAGGCTTGAGCAAGAGTCTGGATTTTTCTTCAATATGAAACATTTTGAGGATCAAGTTCAGGCTGGAGAGTGGGATGAAGTTGAGCGCTATTTGTGTGGCTTCACTAAAGTTGAAGACAACCGATATTCAATGAAGATTTTTTTTGAAATTAGGAAGCAGAAGTATTTGGAAGCTCTTGACAGGTGAGGTTCAACACTAATGCTTTCGACATTCATGAACATGCTGAAGTTGATGCAGAAAGCTGATTTTGTCATCCATTGACTACCAAATTTTCATATGAAATTAATGCTACAAAGGAACTTAAAATGGTTATGGTTTTCTAGGTTGTTTCATCAAAATAAAGAAGGGAAGCTGAGCCGTGCATTGTAGAATTTGATTTCAATATGCCGTTATGCAGCAGTTTGATAGTTTAATTTGATTTTGTGTTTCCTTCTATCAGGCAGGATAGGGCGAAGGCTGTTGAGATTCTTGTGAAGGACCTTAAGGTTTTTGCATCATTTAATGAGGAACTTTTCAAGGAGATCACCCAGTTGCTAACTCTTGATAACTTTAGGTACTGCTTGTTTTCTTCAGTTGCTTCTTTGTTAATATGGAGGTATGCTTGTAATTGACCCTCATATATTCTTTCTATTTGTATCAAATCATCAGGCAAAATGAGCAGCTTTCCAAGTATGGAGACACAAAATCGGCTCGGAATATTATGCTTATAGAACTTAAAAAGCTCATTGAGGCGAACCCATTATTTCGCGATAAGCTTGCTTTTCCAGCCTTCAAAAGTTCACGTCTACGGACGTTAATAAATCAGAGGTCATTCTCGCAACTTATCTTTACTTCTTTTGTTCCAGTTTGTGGTCAACCAGCGATAACCTTTTTTTACACAGGATTCTGGTTAGCTACTGGATGCCTGGTAATCCTGTTGCGAGTTTGCCTCTTTTGGATTTTAGGATACGTTTGCAATAGCTAATTAATGGATAATTGATTCATTTGTTTGATACATGACATTTTGCCGCCGTTGGACATCCCATAATTCCTTCTTGTATGCTTATTAATAAGAGAACTGATCCTGATGTTTTTACTTCTTTTTGGTATTGAATTTTCTTCTGACTAGAGTCGCTCTTTTGAAGCTTATTTCCCTATTTGAATTTTCAGTCTCAATTGGCAGCACCAGCTTTGCAAGAATCCCCGTCCAAACCCTGATATTAAAACACTATTTATGGATCATTCTTGCACTCCAACTGCTAATGGATCTCGTCCTCCTCCGACAAACAGTCCCCTTGTAGGACCAATTCCAAAGGCTGGCGCATTTCCTCCTATTGGTGCCCATGGCGTAAGTTGCACCTCCTATTCATCTGCATTACAGAGATACGCAACAATTTCTAACAATACTTGGATTGATTCCTTATCATTCTGCAGCCATTCCAACCTGTTGTCTCCCCATCTCCTGGTGCTATTGCTGGTTGGATGCCTAGCACTAATCCTTCATTGCCTCACCCTGCTGTGGCATCAGCTCCTCCTGGTCTCGTGCAGCCTTCTAGTGCAGGTGAGTATGCTCATATATGATTCTAAATGCTTTAGCTCTCTGTTGGTTCCCTAGAGCTTTTTAATATCTTAAATAATCTCCGTCATGTTTGCTTTATACAGCTGCTTTCTTGAAGCACCCAAGGACTCCTACAGGTGTTACAGGGATGGATTATCAATCAGCTGATTCAGAGCACTTGATGAAGCGTATTCGCACTGGCCAAGCTGATGAGGTGTGAAGAGCAACAATTTATTTGTCAAGCTCATTTACCATGTTTGTTACTTGTAATAAGTACTAAGATCTCCCTCCACCCTTCAAGTAAAAACAATGACAAAAATACGTATCCTCACCATGGTCTTGCAGGTGTCATTTTCTGGTGTGATGCATAATTCCAATGTCTACTCGCAAGATGACCTTCCTAAGGCTGTTGTTCGTACCCTTAGTCAAGGATCTAACGTAATGAGCATGGACTTTCATCCACAACAACAAACTATTCTTCTAGGTTTGTACTTGAAGATAATTTGGTCATTAAATATTATTTTGGTTCATTATTCTGAAGTTTCTGGTTATTCGGTTTGTAGTTGGGACAAATGTTGGTGACATCAGTCTTTGGGAAGTAGGGTCCCGGGAAAGGCTGGTACATAAGCCTTTCAAGGTTTGGGATATACAAAATGCCTCAACACCATTGCAGGTATTGTATGTTATGACTTCATAGGAGTTAATTCTTAGTTTCCTGTTGTCTATCTATATAGTCAGTAATGGGCTACATGATGTCATTGGCCCTATCATAAACTCATAACCCCTGTTGAAGGAACGTCATAATGTCAAGTATTATGTTATTTTCACCAAGACCAGGGTAGTTTACACCTTCATACCAAACTTTGGTACAATTTAGTATCATGATCTAGAAGAGTAACTGATTGTACTTTAAAACCAATCCTGATTCAGACAGCTTTGGTGAATGATGCTGGAATATCAGTGAATCGGTGTGTTTGGGGGCCAGATGGACTTATGCTTGGTATGTACACTCCTGACTGAATGAGACAAATGATTAGTATATTTTTGCTTTATTTACATTTTTATGACCTGCCTGCCTTTTACATTGCCCAGGTGTTGCATTTTCGAAGCACATTGTTCAGATATATACTTACAATCCAACTGGAGAACTGAGACAACATTTTGAGGTAAATTTGTGCTTCGTATAACTTTCTCCCAGTGAAATTACTAGGTACTGGTTATTGACTATCTGTCTCATCTTTTAGATTGATGCTCATGTTGGTGGGGTTAATGACATTGCATTCGCTCATCCCAACAAGCAATTGTGTATTGTTACGTGTGGAGATGATAAAGTGATTAAGGTATTAGCTGTAAGAAT
Source organism: Prunus padus (assembly GCA_024362665.1). Taxonomy (NCBI): domain Eukaryota; kingdom Viridiplantae; phylum Streptophyta; class Magnoliopsida; order Rosales; family Rosaceae; genus Prunus; species Prunus padus. Next base: position 444,481 of record JANFAM010000017.1, on the reverse strand, counting down.
TGATGCGAGATTTTACTTGGAAGAGATTCGGGCACCCTGATTGTAAATTTCTCTGCAACAGGTGTGGGATGCTGTAGCTGGACGCCGACAATATACATTTGAAGGCCATGAAGCTCCTGTGTATTCAGTTTGCCCTCATTACAAAGAAAATATTCAGGTATGTATTCTCTAGAAGCTCATCAGCGGCTTTCCTTTAATTTATCTTTTTAATATGCTGACTTGTAATTTTAGTCTGACATTCATCGACATAACAAATGAAGCTGGGAAAAATCAGATAAGCACCCATCCTTCTGACCAATGCCTCTTTTCCTTGTGTTAGTTCATTTTTTCAACTGCTGTTGATGGGAAGATTAAAGCTTGGCTATATGATTGCTTGGGATCAAGGGTGGACTATGATGCTCCTGGACTTTGGTGCACCATGATGGCATATAGTGCAGATGGAACCAGGTAAATCTTGTTCAGATAATGGAGAAGTACTCCATTATACCTTTTGTCTAATGCTGATTATAATCTGGCATTTAATTATTTGACTAATATATCACTGTAAGGAAGATTTTTCATTACTTATGAAGCAGCTTTTATCTGATGAAGTATAACATTAAACTTTTTATCCTGTCCCTTTCTGGAAATTTTCCCTTAAAACTTTTTAGCTCGTAAGCCATTAATTTTCTCTCTCAAATACATACGTATGCATAGTGAGGATACATATTGTATATGCAGACTCTTCTCATGCGGGACAAGTAAAGATGGTGAATCCCATCTGGTGGAGTGGAATGAGAGTGAAGGGGCTATCAAACGGACATATTCTGGATTTAGGAAGCGCTCTTTAGACGTTGTCCAGTTTGACACAACAAGGAACCGATTCTTAGCTGCTGGTGATGAATTTCAAATTAAGTTCTGGGATATGGATAATACCAATGTGTTGACAGCAGTTGATGCAGATGGCGGGTTGCCTGTCAGTAGTGCTCTCCTTTACATTATTTCTATATTATCATTCAAGTTGAAGAGTGCAGAAGTCAGACTAGTTTGCCCCTTTTATTTTTGCAGGCTACTCCTAGACTGAGATTCAACAAAGAAGGGTCACTGTTGGCTGTAACAACGAATGACAGTGGTATTAAGATCTTAGCAAATAATGATGGTTTGCGCTTGATTAGAATGTTGGAGGGAAGGGCTTTGGAGAAAAATCGAGGCACTTCTGAACCCATCAACTCTAAGGTAGTTTTTGTTCTGTGGTCCTTAAGTCAATATTTGGTAAATGTTTGATGGCATCATTCTTGTTTGTCTGATCAATATCAGTATGAAGCTTGCCATATTTGATAACTTAAGCTGGCATAATTTCTTCATTGTTTATATTTTTATTTGCCAGTGAGGTTCTCATGTCAAGTTTTGTTGCTTAATTTTCTCCTAGCAGCCTCTGATTGTTAATGCACTGGGCCCCATTGTGAATGTTCCTAATGCAGTTCCTCCAGCCCTGGAACGTCCTGATAGAATCCAACCAGCTGTGTCTATCAGTAGTCTAGTAAGTTTAAGAAGCACGAAATTGTTAATGCTCTCTATGTTCGTTGGTTTATTATGGTTTTTTTACTGCAGGGTACTATGGAGAACAGCAGGCTTGTTGATGTTAAACCACGGATTTCCGAGGATATAGACAAAATTAAGAGCTGGAAAATTTCTGACATTGCGGATCCCTCTCAAATGAAAGCTCTGCGGTTGCCTGACTCTACAACTGCTGGAAAGGTGCAGAGAACTATTCCTAATTAACACCTATAATCATAAAATATGAGACTGGTTTTGTTTTAAAAAAAAAAACCAAAATAAAGCAGATTTTTGCCTCTAAAACTGGTGCAAATTAATCAACAAATATGTATGTACTATAGTGGACTAGATAATTTACTCCTACATTACAGACTCCACAATATCATAATTGAAGAAATTATTTGCTAATTGCAGATTGTGAGACTAATGTACACAAACAATGGCCTGGCTCTGTTAGCCCTCGCCTCCAATGCTGTTCACAAGCTTTGGAAATGGCAGCGTAATGAAAGGAATCCATCAGGGAAGGTCTGGGTTATGTCTTTCCTCAAGTGAATCTCTCCCTGTTTATATTTGGTGTTTCTTATAGATTTCTACCTTGTGGTTTTGTTTTGTTTTCAGGCCACTGCATATGTTACACCACAGTTGTGGCAGCCTCCCAATGGAACTCTTATGACTAATGATGTGAATGACAATAAACCACCTGAGGAATCTACTGCGTGTATCGCTTTATCCAAAAATGATTCTTATGTCATGTCTGCATCTGGTGGGAAAGTCTCTCTGTTCAACATGATGACGTTTAAGGTATGTTATTGCTGCCTTCTTTTAGAACCATCTAGAAAGGTCTATAGCACATTTTTGTACTACATCTTATTTCATATATACTCAAGCAATCAGATCAAAAATATACTCAAGCAATCTGTTTTAATGATCTTGTTGACTGAATCCACCTCGTACTTTGCAGGTCATGACAACATTTGTTTCTCCCCCTCCTGCAGCCACTTTTTTGGCATTTCATCCTCAAGACAATAATATAATTGCTATTGGCATGGAGGATTCTACTATTTTAATATATAATGTTAGGGTTGATGAGGTAAAGCGTGTCTCTTAGTTTTATCTGTATTTATTGCTTGATGTCTTTTGAGGTTTTGCTCGTGTTGTCTGGTTATCTGATAAACTAAACCTTGGATGAGATTGGCAGATTAAAACCAAACTGAAAGGTCATCAGAATCGGATTACAGGCCTTGCATTTTCTCAAAGTCTTAATGTACTGGTTTCTTCAGGTGCTGATACCCAGGTTAGTGATTTTATAGCAAGTATAGCAATTCTTCCTATCCTCAAGAGGAACATTAAGCTGCTGCTCATTGTTTTTGTTTTCTTGTACAACTAGTAGTTTGTTTTGGGTGTGGGTTCTCCGTTTTGCTTTATTTTGTCGGGGAAGGCGGATGTAATACCTTAATTAAATAATATGAATGGAGGTGTTTCACACACTTAAAGCTAAAGCATTGCTTTCCTATGACCGAGTACAAAAATGTTTGAACCATTATGAAGAGCCACTGCTTTAATTGAAAGAAATTAGGCAATGCTAATCTTATCTAATTGCATGACATTTTTATTTACGTTGGTGACTTGGATTGCAGTTATGCGTCTGGAGCATTGATGGATGGGAGAAAAAGAAAACAAGGTTTATACAAGCACCAGCTGGTCGCCAATCCCCCTTGGTTGGAGAAACAAAAGTTCAGTTTCATAATGATCACACACACCTGTTGGTTGCTCATGAAAGCCAAATTGCCGTGTACGATTGCAAGCTTGATTGTTTGCGCTCAGTAAGTTCTTAACCTAGCAGTCCTTGTCAGAAAAATGTTGAACTAACATAAAAGTTATCTGTCTAGAAATGTTTGATCTATAAGACTTGTATAAATTTAAGTTTCTTATTTAGACATTTGCATCTATCGTAAAACTGAAATAATAATCTTTGTTCTAATTTGACGAATTTTCTTTTTTCTTCGTATCTTTTTTTTTTTCACATCTATGATGGCAGTGGTCTCCAAAAGATGCACTTGCTGCCCCCATCTCAAGTGCAATATATTCATGCGATGGTCTATTGGTTTATGCTACTTTTTGTGATGGTGCTGTTGGAGTTTTTGATGCTGATACCTTAAGGCTCAGATGTCGAGTAGCACCTTCTGCGTATATACCATCATTTTCTCTCAGGTGAGTGGATTTGCTGTTTATTGAATGGGAACTTTTTTTTTTATCTTTCTTATCTGCTGCTTTTTTCTTTTGGGCTTATCTCTATAAAGACTTGTATCCTTGTTTGACATTTGCAAACTTATGGAAAATGTTGTGCAGCGGCAGCCCCACCTATCCTTTGGTTATAGCAGCTCATCCGTCTGAGCCTAACCAGATTGCAGTTGGCATGACTGACGGCTCAGTGCACGTAGTTGAACCGTCTGATGTAGAGCTGAAGTGGGGCGGGGCACCGTCTCAAGATAATGGCCCTTCCAATTCGTCAAATCCTTCGCCTAGTGGTCAAGCATCAGAACTTCCTTCCAGGTGATGTTGGCACTGCCATGGATGAATGTCTCTTTAAGAAGGGTAGACAGACAGAAAAACAGACAGACAGACACGATGGTTCAGTTTCACGAATTTTAGCTAGTACCTACCTACGACCACCTTTTCCAATTGTTTTTTTTTTTGGTGTTTCTCTGAGCCATTGCTTTGGATTATGGCTGTTTATTCTCTATGTACATCCTTTTGTCTTTTGTTTTGCGAAATGAAGTTGTAGGGTGTATGAATCTGTATATTATTGTTGTCGTCACAAAGTGTTGGAAGACGCCATGAACATTAAAGGCCAATTTGCCTTCCAGCAGTATCTTAGGTGGTTTTATTTATTTATTTATTTCTCTTTCTTTAATACGTAAATTTTATACATATTTAAGTTGATGGTTTTTGGAATGTGATTGATTTGTGACTTAGTAGTCTCCTCCTTCATGCGCCTTCGCGATGTCAAAGTCCTATAAATTATAATATACTGGTGGTCCATCTATAATAATAATATTTATATATTAAAAGAAATAGTGGGGTTTTAACCCACCCTACAATTAAAAGAAAACATTGAGCTTGTAACTCAAGAGGTTAAGAAGAGTTTAGTTTGTGTTTTAAACTCTTCATTTGGGTAGTGATTGCTACCAAAAGTCACTTTTGGTTGCTGTAGTTTGGCATTTCAACTACTTTTGATCAAGTAATTTCAATTTTGTCAATTTTGATCATGTAGTTTTGCATTTGTAGCAATTTAAGGACAAGTTAGTATTTTCGTCAATTTCTCTGACGGTGGGACAATTTCGTCAACCAAAAATTCTTGAGGGTAAAAGCTCATCTGAAACTCTCCCCATTTCATATTAGGCCTCAAAATTCAACCACTAATCCCAATTTTTGAAGAACCCTAAATCCAAATGGCCAATCCAAATGGCCAATTTGAACCCTAATATGAAATAAGGAGAGTTTTAGACAAGTTTTTATGCTCAAGGATCTTGGGTTGACGAAATTGACTCTTGCACTGTCAAAGAAATTGACGAAAATACTAACTTGTCCTTAAATTACTACAAATACGAAACTACAAAGTCAAAATTGATGGAATTGAAACTACAAAGTCAAAATTGACAGAAATAAAACTACATAGTCAAAAATAGTTGAAGTGTCAAACAACAAGGACTAAAAGTGACTTTTAACCAAAAAAAAACAGACACAAGAGACGGCCCAATTGCTTTGACCTACAACTCTTCGTCATGTGGCAACATAAAATTGGAGGACACATAATTATAAAATATAATATAATAAGACGTTTTAGCTGCTCTGTTTTGAGCTCTCGCACCCAAAAAGAAGAAAATTAAGAGCATCTCCAATCGAGACGCCAATTCAAATGCCAAGTTTTGACAAAAAAAGACAGTTTTAAGCCTCCAATCGTGATGCCAAATCCTAATGGATTGACATCCTTCACTTTCTTTGTCAAAATTGATGTTCACAAGTTGAGATGTCTTTTATTATTTTATTATTATTTTAATCTACCACTCATTCTCTCCTCATTCATATATAGTTTTTACCTTATTTAATATTTTATTCTTAAATATTGAGCCCACTTGCTTTTAAAAATAATAAAATAATATGTATATTTGACATATCGATTGGATGAAGAGTTTCATAATATGTCAAATCGCCACATACGCCATCAAATTTAAATGGATTTTTAGCCATTTTTGCTCGAACTATTAGGCAATTGAACTTACCCCTTGAATTATTTCATCTGCCGATTTAGTCCCTCAACTCGTAATAAATAGTCAATTTCCTTAGTTAAGTTTATCTAATTTCATCAACTTTTATAATAAGGGCAAATTTGTAATTTTAACTTAAAATTCATAAAAATATTGTAAATAATTAACTTTTAGAAGAAAAAAAAAAATTATTCTCCCCACAAAACCCCACCCTCACCGATTTCTTCTCCTCAAAGATTTTTTTCTTCTAAAAGTTAATTATTTATAATATTTTTATGAATTTTAAGTTAGAATTACAAATTTGCCCTTATTAATGAGAAAAATGGATGAAATTAGATAAACTTAACTTGCAGAAAATCGACTATTTATTGAGTTGACTAAATCAGCAAAAATAGTTTAGGGGGTAAGTTCAATCGCTTTATAAAAAAAACCGCACTTTACCCAATTTAAATTTGATGTTTGGATTCGACATCTCCTCCTTGGAGATGCTCTAAGAAGACGTTTTGCACGTTTGGCCATTTTTGTTGCGAAGAAGAAGACTCGCAGTCGCAGGGACCATCTCTCACTTGTACTCTTGAGTTGTTGAGGCTCAGGCTTCTACTCCCACCACTTTTTCTTCTTTTTATTATTTTTCCTCTCTCTGTCTCAAAACACAGATTCGAATCGATTCCCATCGCTTCCTTGGGCTCTCAAGAAACCCAAAGCTTGGTAACGTCTCCTTATCTCTTTCTCAACCTCTCCTTTTCTGTTTGGTTGCCGGGAAAACGCCCGGCCATGATTATATAAACGAAATGGACGAAACTAGTTTCCTAAATTTCCTAACTTCTTTTCTTTTCTTTTGGGTCCCCCACAAACTTAAAGATTTATGCGAGTTAGGGTTTTCTGACTTCTCTGGCCAAGTCTTGCTTGATATTCCCCGTAACCGAACGGAGTGGAAGAACACAAAATTTTCAAAATTTTTTTGGCCATAGGGTTGTTGTTTACTTGTTTGTGGAGGGAAAAAAATAATGAAAGTGAAATCAGTAGGCCACAGCTATTAGGTCTGGCTAATGGAATTCAAAACTTTATTAATTTGAGAACTTTATTTGATTATTATTTTTCAGCAGCCAAATTGGTTCTGAGTTTTGCACTCAATATAATTGTTGATCTTACATTTATGTCTCTTTTTCATCAGAACTAGGCTAAAGGATCTGAATGGAGATGCCATCAAATGAGAATTCACAGCCCTCAATGAATTCTACCAGTGATGCTGATAATCAACATGAGACTATCGTTCCTGATGGTTTAAATAATGCGTACGCTCTTCTTTACCTATACATTTTATTTTGTATCCTACACGTTTTCTTATCTAAGTTCAGTTTCAAGTAAGGAAGTATAAGAACCGTCTATTGTGTGATGCAACTACCTAATTGTTGTAAATGGGAGCTGCTCTCATTTACTACTCGGCTGCTACCCTACACTGAAATATTTCAACATATTATGCCACAGTGATGCATTGTTTGTGAAGCTTTATGCACTAACGGGCCTTACTATCTAGTCAATACGCTTTTCAGTGATGTACATATTCTAGGGATCAGTAAATATTTTGCCCTTAAAATTGAGACAGTAGAAAGGAAATTCACCTTTTCACTTCATATTAAGGGTTTCGAAGTCTTCTTTCCGCCATTTATGTTACTTATTTTTTGTTTCTGATTTCATATTAAGAAAGTACTGTGTTGAACTTGATATTTTAGATGTAAGGAGTCCAAGCATGAGGTTGCTGAAGAAGAAGTTAGAGGCATACTAGCAGTTATTGCATCCACCGGAAAATTTTGGTAAGCTGTTATCTCGGCGTGAAATTCCCTCATTTGTGTGTAGCATAATATTTTATTATTCTTGGTGCGTGTATGTGTTTAGTTCTGTTTACTCTAGGTATGATGTAGGAAAAGTTAACTTTCTTAATCCATTTGTTTTTGCTGGGTTTTTATTTATTTATTTATATCTCACAGGCATGATTGGGACAAATTAAAAAGCATGCTATCCTTTCAGCTGAAGCAGGTATGGGGAGGTATGCCAGCATGCGGGTCTTCTGCTATTTATGGTTGTCACACACATGAGTGCTCACATAAGCACTCTTAATAGATGTGCATGATTGCATTCTAGGTCTCATATTATGATATTTATCTCTGTCTCTCTCACTCTCTTCCCCCTCTCTATTGCTCTTCTTCCTTGATTTATGAAGGTTCTGTCAGAGTATCCTGAGGCAAAACTGGCAGATGAGCAGCAAATTGCTTCTTTAGGAGAAACCTACCCAGAACTGGTGAAGAGGTTGGATGAAGGTATTCTCATTCGCCTGATCATATATAAAATCAGCTTAAGGACGTGGAGCTGAAATTATATTTCAGTTTATGCTGTTAGGGTCTACAGTTTTATTGAATTTTCTGTTCCTTTTTTTAATGGTAATTGCTTATAGTTTGTTTCTTCACAGCAGCTCTTAATAGTTTTACCAAAGGTCCTCCATTTACGCTTCAAAGGCTTTGTGAGGTGTTCACTTCACCTTTATATTACGTATCATGCGTTACCTATCTGCAGTATTCTTTATGATTGTGTCTTTCATCTCTTTGTTGACACTTTTCAAAGCTCCATGCATTGAATTAGTGGGTTGAATTTGTCTAACAATAGGTACCTTCTTTTTGGGTCAAGTACAATAGGCGCCTTTCTGAAACTGCTATTCCCTTCTTACTCCCTCTTTTCACCCTTCTGTTCTCCTTAGATGTTTGTTTCCCTATCATTTCTAACTGTAAGAATGGTGGTAATTGGATGTAGTTTTTATAATTTATGAGTGGTTTGCAGACCTTTAATGAGTGCTTGCATCTTTTTGCTTGTCTGATACGTTTAATGCACTATTATTCCCTTGCTATGTTATAATATGTATCTCTTTATGGGATATAATTTTGTATTGAACTTTTTGTTGAACAGATCCTATTGGATGCACAAACCACCTATCCAAATCTCTCGAAGCTGGCTCTTGCACTAGAAAAGGTATAGTAATGAAAAACCTGATGCACTGTTTTCCATCTCAATGCATCTGAGGTTGCTAAATGGTTACTTTATCTCCACCATTTACTCATCTTCCATCAGTTTAGTGGGTTTCTTCCGTAGTTGGAATGATATAAAGCTGCTCTAATGCTTCCATTTAAGTTTTTCGGTGAAGAAAACTCTTTTGATTTAAGGTTATCCATGCCACCTGATTTTAACTAATACTGAAGTAGTCTACTTAGGGGTCGTTTGGTATGCAGGACTGTCTTGGCATGGACTATGCTTAAGGACTGTCCTGGATTAGCTTGGTTAGGACTAAGCTGGATAACACTTGTTCTGTGTTTGGTAAAATACTGGACCGAGAGCTGGACTGGGATTGTTTTTTATTTTTTTCTTTCTTCCTCATTCCTGTCAACCCTCCCCACTTCTCCCTCATCTAGACCAACCCCACTGCCCCACCATCACACACCCAAACCCCACATCCTTTCACTCCTTTCTTCAACCTCCTCTCTTCAACATCGAAAAATTACTCTTCCAAAGAGCAATCTTTCACTTTTCCCCCTTTTCTTTTTCCTTTCATGAAACAAACCAAAACCCAAAGTCCATTTCCAGTTTTTGATGTAGGATATGGGTGAATGGAGTATTTAGGTAGTTTAACGGAAGCGAAAACAATGGAAAACAGAAAATAGAACTAAGGGGATAGGTCTGGAATCACTCCAGGGGTTTGGCTTCACACCAAGTAGTCTCCAATCTCTGGAAAATGAACTTTTCTTTATATCTCAACAACTCAACTCCATAATGAATTACATGAGAGGGTTATTTATAGCAAACTAAAACCTAGAGACAATAGGATAAAAAAATCCCTTGCTAAAACAGAAATTCTAACCCAAATAAAATAGGACACTTATAAATCCTACTAAAATTTGGAAAACTTAAAAATCTTACTAAAATCTGGAAAACTTAGAGAACAAGATAGAAACTAATCGCAGGAATAAAAAATTGCCAGATTTAAAGACCAAATTAAATGATTTCCTCTTCCATCTCTTTCTTTTGTAAACCCTAATGGGTTTGACAAAGATGTCCTCATCAATTCTCCCTGGCTGAGAAGAACTCGACTCCGGCGAGTTAGAATTGTAGTAACATTCAGAGAAGTCGAAAGCATATAGACTCATCTTCTACCTCCCTCCCGAATCAGATAGAATCAAGGAGTCGTAGAAATTCCAATTGAGCAGTTACACCTTCCCCTCCTTTGCTGACTGTTGATTCGATCAATGGGCAACTTACTAGTGTCATTAATGGTTGAACAATCTCACTAGATTCAATCTTAACGTTGACGTCACTAGCTAGAAATTCAAGTTCACAAAACTCACCTCGACTATCAGGTTCAAAAAACTCACCTCGACTATTAGGTTCTACTTGATTTTCCATGTGATTGTCTTGAAAAGCTCCTCCTTGTTTGGCACTTATCGAATCCTCAATGAATTGACGTTCTTGAGATTCCTTCTTCTTTGAACAAATATTGATCACGTCAAACTTATCCACATAACGGTGCTTGGATGCTTCTAGTTTTGCAAGACGATGATCCATGAGTCTACATCGTTCTTCGGAATCTGCCACTTGCTTTGTTTTCCAGCATATGAACAATCCATTCGTAGACCATTGCTGGCATGTTTGTCTTACCAACCATAGTTGGAGCCATACACTTGACATACAACGTGCAGAAAAAGAGATTTGAAAATTTCGAACCCAAGGAAAAACGAAAACTAGGCTCTGATACCAAATTTGATGTAGGATATGGGTGAATGGAGTATTTAGGTAGTTTAGCGGAAGCGAAAACAATGGAAAACAGAAAATAGGACAAAAGGGATAGGTCTTGAATCACTCTAGGGGTTTGGCTTCACACCAAGTAGTCTCCAATCTCTGGAAAATAAACTTTTCCTTATATCTCAACAACTCAACTCCATAATGAATTACATGAGAGGGTTATTTATAGCAGACTAAAACCTAGAGACAATAGGACAAAAAAATCTCTTGCTAAAACAGAAATTCTAACCTAAATAAAATAGGAAACTTATAAATCCTACTAAAATCTGGAAAACTTAGACAACAAGTTAGAAACTAATCGCAGGAATAAAAAATTGCCAGATTTAAAGACCAAATTAAATGACTTCCTCTTCCATCTCTTTCTTTTGTAAACCCTAATGGGTTGGACAAAGATGTCCTCATTAGTTTTCATCTTCTTCCTTTTTCTCTTTTACCTGACTTTCCCAGTGGTTTCATTTTATTCCCACCTCTGTTTTTTCATTCCCTTCACTCATGAAAGGAAAAATAAAAAGAACCCATCTTTATTTATTTGATCCATTGTTCTCTCCTATAATTATCTCACTGGTTTTGCTTCAATTGGTCCACAAAGAAATTGGCTTTTTTGGGAAATCTTATTCGGCACCTGTAGACATAGGCTTGGATTCTGAAACTCCAAAACAGGTTATTGCCGGAGTTAATTGATTTATTTCCTGAATTTGGATTTTGCAGCAGACTTTGAGAGAGAGAGAGAGAGAGAGAGAGAGAGAGAGAGAGAGAGAGAGAGAGAGAGAGAGAGAGCATCTGCCATTTATGAGGGTGGGAGGTGATGGCTGCGACGAGGGGTGTGGTTGGGTGTGAGGTGTTGGCTGCGAGTTTGCGACTAGGTGTGGAGCGAGGAGGAAGTCGTGAGCGATAAGAAGAGGAGGGGATTATCTAGTCCCCCCTTCACACACGGGTTTCTGGAAGCACACCTAAGGAGGTGTTCCTGGTAGGCGCGGGATTGTTTATTCCATTTAAAACTAGAAACATGTCACAACAAACATGGGATAAAAAGTTAGTCTAAGCCAGTCCAAGCCTAAAAGGTGTACCAAACAGGCCCTTAAGTTCCAACTTGCATATCTATTGTTTATATTTTCTTAAAATTTTGATTTGTAGCATACTAGCATAACAACGTGCATTTTCTTTTTTGTAGAATCTATTGGTGACATCTATGCTGACCATCTCTACCGATCCATATCCACAACCCATGGTGCAAAATTCAGCTGAACCAAACAAGGCAACTGAAGAACCGAAGCTTCACTCTGATTCAGTGCAAAATGGGGTGGAACCTATGGTAGGTGATAGGGATGAAGTTATGGCAGAGGTAGAACAAGCTGATATTGATGATGATATGACCATTGCAATGGAAGCTTTTGAGGATATAGTTGGATCATCAGAAACAAATTCAGTGCGGACCAATAATTCTTAGCATTCCAGTGATGTAGTCAAGAGGCGTTAATCCAACAAAGCCCATTGGTCCACGAGCAACTTCGTTGGATAATTAAATCTGGTGTGGGCTTGGTTAACCTCAAGTTAGCAGCATTAGTGGAAAGCATGGATCCTGGCTACATAGATTCGGGAAGATTCTTATTCATATTTATGCTTAAATGATGTAACTCTACAATAGGGAGCATTGCATTGAGTATTGGCTGGCTTCTGTAGCTTATAGAATTTTGCTGCTGCATTGTTTTAACGGATTTGTCCACTAAGTTGTATTATGCGTTTGTTGTTGAGGTGTGGGAAGGCAAGACCAAGAATATAAAATATTTGAGTCAAATTTTCAGGTTGATGACGTTGCCGTGGCATTTGCCTGGCGAGGTTTTCTCATGAGAGTTTCATTAATTCTTGATTGAACATAATTTGCTGTGTAGAGATTTTACTCACATCACAGGTCATTGATACTTGGCATGCTTGATTTTACATATTGATATAAATGTCTTTTCCATTCTTTGTTCTGAAGTCAGAGCATTATACTTATGATGGATTTTTAATGGGCCTATGGTATATGTTCAATTTGTGTGCACTTGTTCAAATTCGTTACCCTGTTATTAAATAAGAGGTGTAATGTATGAGAAGCTTTAATTGTACCACCTTCCTTTTATGCAAAGGAGAAATCATATTGCAACAAATCGAGAAAGAAACTCCGGGGACAATAATAAGGAAGAATCTCAAACCTCTGCATTTAAAGACTACGTATTTATCCGCATTTTGCTAAATCTAGAGCGTGTTGCTTTTTCTTTTTTGCGTTCTGGTCATCTTCTTTCTCCCTGCTTGACTGATAGTTCTCCCTTTTTGGGTTCAATGGAAAACCGTGATTGTAGTCTGTATGAATCTTTCTCCCTAATCAAACAAGTAGTGAAAAAGTAAAGTCAAAAGTCCTTGTATACACAATCAAACTGATCCCTTGAAAACAGATTTCACATTGGGAAATCAAGACATTATTCGGATGATAAGAAAACCTCCGATATTGATGGACTGTCCTCATTCTGAGGATCTGCATATATTCCAAAATTTGGATATCTCCTATACTACTATTTAAGAGTATAGCCGGCCAGCTATATGCTTTAAATATTTTTGAATATTTTAAAAGTATAACAGAATATTTTAAGAGTATAGCTGTGCGACTATACGCTTTAAATATTTTCAAATATATTAAAGGTATAGCCGCCCGACTATATCCTTTAAATATTTTTCGAATATTTTAAAAGTATAGTCATTCGGCTATACTCTTAATATTTAAATCGTACAGCCGCACATCTATACTTTTTAAATATTAACATATATTCCAAGAGTATAGCCGCGCGACTATAGTATTTAAATATTCGAATAAATTCAAAAAGCATAGCCGCAAGGCAAAAAATATTTCAATATAAATGTATATATATTTTCCTTCTTTACGTATTATATCCCTTTGATATTCATCATTATTTAAACTATTTATTACTTGCTACTTTCATCCATTATTATTATTCAATAAAATCATATATATATCTAAACTGATTCGGTTACCTAGACAAAACTAATATATATTAAAGAAATATCTAACACGGGAAATTCTACAAATCACACTTCCCCAATTGAAGGATGATAGTCCTATTTAAGCAAACACAACCTCAACTAGCCTATTACTAGTTTGTGTGGGTGTTTTTATCAAGCATATCAAAAAGTAGATCACCGAACAGTAAATCCAAACTTCATTCTCACCTTCCATAGGTACCTTTTTCAAAACGTATCAGACCAAACAATAAAGTAATTAAATAAGGCTAAGCTATTTCTTAATTACAAATATTAAACTAAAAAAACTAATAAAAAATGAAAACAAAATAGGTATATGTGAATAAATAAAATTCAAATTCAAATTCAAAAATAAATATGTTTAAAGAGTATAGCCGAGCGGCTATACTTTTTAAATATATTAATATTTAAATAGTACAGCCGTCTGACTATACTAATTAAATATTTGAATATATTAAAAAAAATTTAAATATTCAAATATATTAAAAAAGTATGGCAGCACGGCTATACCCTTTAAATATTTTCGAATCGCGCGGCTATACTCTTTAAAAATTTTGGAACTCTTTTTGAAATATTTTATTATATTTAAAAAGTATAGTTACGCGGCCATACTTTTAAAATGTTGGAATATATTTAAAGAGTATAGCCCTTGTATACACAATGAAAGTGATCCCTTGAAAATAGATATCCCTGACAATGTGATTGGGTTTTGAAGATAAATAAAGAAAAATCTGTCTTTATCAGAGAGTAACATTCAATAAAAATTAAAACTTAGTTATTTTTAAAAAGAGAAAACAATAGAAATACTAATAGATACAAGCACGTAGAAAGAAGCAGTATCGTAGCCAGATTTTTAATCTTTGTTTTGGGTGTTAAATTTGTCATATGTACAGAAATTATCTGTTCCATTTCATCCTGAAAGAAATCAACAGCAGACCAAAAAATTAAAATTGTTTGGCCCTACTCAAATAACAGTTTCTTTCTTCCCTCTTTGGTATTCACAAGGAACTTGTCCAAATTTCTTGTTATGCTCTAACTTCAACCACGTCACCATCTGTGAGCTTGGTATTGGGTAAGACCAGTTGACCATTAACCCAGACCAGTTTTCCCTCCAGTCCTACTCTTCTAGCAGCATCTGCAGCTGTGCTGCCAGTTCTCAGCCTCATGATGTCACCATTGGGCAAACATATAATCACCACTTCCCCAAGGACGACTGAACCAGGAGGACTACTGCCGTGAAACTTTTCACTATGCTTTGCTTGTCCAAGACTTGCTTCTGAGCGTAGCTGCTCTTCCCACCGTAGCATTGTCCTCAACAACCGCACCTTGAATTTGAAAGAAGACATTAATTAATTACCATTTGGAGCCATGTCTTGTTTGTATACTATTTAGCAAACTAAGAGAGAGACTACCACATCCAAACTCATTCTACAAGCAAGCAATGCAATTCAATCACTGCAGCAGTAGGTCATCTAGGACTAGTAGCCATGATTAACATATCTTAACTTGCGCATGAAGCAATAATGCTATCACGCTCGAAAGCAGACACGAAGCAAATGTAAGCAAGAAAATTTCCACATACTGGTAGATAACAAAATGAGCCTCAGAATTGCAAGGTCACAGGCAAACCTTGTTATTGATGCTAGTTTCCATGGAAGTTGATGTAGCTGAGGTAAACCTTGGTGTCGATGTAACATCATCAAGCTGTCTTCCATCGAAAACAGCAGAAACAACAGCCCAATATTCAGATTCTTCTTGATCCGTCAAATCAATTACCTGAATGAAGGTTGACAACAATCGCCCAAACTGGTCTTGCTGCACAAGGAAAACGGGATTTAAATTAGATTAATTTCCTAACGAGCAGCCAATAAAGTTTAATCATGCAATCAATGTCCATGGAACTAAGATAACATACGATCTCATTCATACCCCACATGCCTGAAAACTTGTATATTAATTGTAGAGTTTTGGTGTCCTTGTATGCTTCAGTTTGAACGATTTCACATTGTTGACATTCATACACTTTCTGGGTCTCTCAGGTCGCCATAGATGTTTTTGAATTTTCTTTCTCTAATTATGAGAATCCAATTACAATTTCATTTTGAGATCATCTGCATGGCCTACAAATCTCAGGAAGTACATGTTAAACATACCTTGTGGTACATACCATCTCGACAGAGTGCATATTTCTCTAAGCAAGTGCACCAATCCCCGTGTCCTGGTTTACACCACCACTCATCAGTCACCTGGAATATGAAGTCAGAGAAAAGAGGGTAACTCATTACCAAACGTGTGTACAGTCAGGGCATTCTCCAGATACTATAGAACTTGAAGGAGCATAATTGAACTCAATTAGGAGATACTTCGGAAATTTTTGTAATTTTACCGGAGATAAAGAAAGGAAAGGGACAAAGGCAAGGATGATCATGATTTGCAGACTAAGAAAACTTGTAGGCAGGTCAACTTCAAGTGACAAACTATCTTTAGATTTCGACCTCTTTCCATGAATGAAGTTTTAGATTAACTACACTATAGAATCAATATGTGAAGTAAAGCAAGCCAACCTTCTTGTACAGCCTCGCATAGGCTTCCCACCGTTTTATTTGGAAAGGAGATTTTCTATCAGCTACTGCTTCAGAAGCTGCCAGTCCAAAGCTCACAGCAACGAGCAATTCCCTTCCATCTTTGTCTACTCTGCAATGTCAAGTTTGACACAAATCTTAGTGATTGGCATGCTCGTAGAGAAATTTATCCAAACTAGGCATAAGTAGTTATATACCTAATGATAACAGCAGCAAGAAGATGACTTCCTTGCACTCTAAGGACCGGATGTCCAATTTTCAACAAACTATACTTCTGAAACAAATCATCTTCTGTAGAATTTTGGTCCTCCATATTTTTGGAGATAAAGGATGACGCATCTATTTCATATTCATCTGTGCTACTTATGTTAGATAATTTGTTTCCAGTTTCTTTATAAAGCCAATGTGCTGCAAGTCCATGTTCAGCATACTCGTGCATCCTCTGCATAATATGAAATGATATTTACTAGTGTCAGCTAAATTTAAAAAACAAAAGGTAGCAAGTAATTTCTGATCTCCTTTAAAGTTGGAAGAAGGTTGGCACCTGTGTTCGTATTTGAACTTCCAACGGTGCTCTGTCAGGACCTTGTACTGCAGTGTGCAGAGACTGCAGATGGGGATTTGTAGTTAAGATATGAAAAGTGCCCTCTGATAAAGTTACAAAACATATACATTACAAAATACATATAAAACCTACATCGCATTCAGTTGGAACAGTCCAACCATGGCTCAAGGGTCGAGGCTCTTAGAAATTGAGAAAAATGGAGTGAAATAATTTAAAAGGACCTTCCAAAAATATAGAATCATGAACTGGAAAATCTAACCTGATAGCCGCTAGGCTTTGGATTGATAATGTAATCATCAAACTCACCATCAATCGGGGTCCAATGTCTGCACATTAAAAATTATAAACATAAGGCAATCTGCCTATGTATATATATAGTCCCCTTCGATTAAGGGATCCCTAAAATAATTTTATATATACAGTCCCCTTCTATTGGAAATCAGTCTGTTATCTTTCCGAGTCTGGAAAAAGAAAGCTGTGCTACAGATAAACTTGTGGCAAAGTAGTTCTATCAATAGTCAGTTCATTAGGACACTGGCAGCAAGAGTTTCACATTACCCAAATTTGAACATACACGCCATCATATAAATGCATAAAACTACCATTCCGTCATCTATCACAAACTATTGCTTACCCTAGATCCCACAATAAATAAACAAAAGTAAAGAAATAGGAGGGTGATATAAGAATAGAAGATAAGTTCAATCTGATTTACTTGTGTACAATGTCGAGAAGATTGTAGCAACACTGGACAGCAGGTCCATGCAAAGTTCCTTTCTTGTCTCCAACAACTACCCTTAATGCACGGGCATCATAAACTTTACTGATGCTTACATCTTTCCGTTTCATCTAAAACAAGTGCAGATACAAACGTAATGTTTCAAAAACTTGCAGGGCCTATCTGGAAATAACTACTATAAACATCAAATCAAGCCCAGAAGCCCTCAAACATATTAAACTGTGAAGTGCATTACCTTGCTGTAGATGCTATACAAACTTTTTAGACGGCTGGATAAAGTTACTTCCATTCCTGGAACATAACTGAAAACATAACACGGGCGAGAACACTTAACATTGATCAACTGACAATAAGGCTATTTTATAAATTGTATGGCTACATATATGTTTGTTTGTGTATATATAGAATTATAGACATATATATACACATAAATTTCATAAAACTGCAAGCAGCGAATGAAAAGCGGAAACAAAGAACATACGAAGTTGATATGATCAACTCCTGCTCGAGTGCCTCCTCACAAATTACCAGAGATGCTAAAGCAATTCCAGCATGTTGCACAACCTTTGGTCTTGTGTGAGGCTCCAAACCTTGTCCTAGAGTATTGAGAAATTTAGATCGCTTTGTCCGATCTAACAGTACATCAAACGGCACTACAGCTTCCAAAAGATCCTGAAAAATATATAAAACAGAAGTTTCTAAGCAGTGGCTTTAATTTGAAATATAATCTTCATTCTTTTAGTGTCGGTTCCTAAAATTTCAGGATACAGCATTCAGAAAGAAGCAAAAATAAAAATTCTTCTGAATGCTTGCCTTCAGGATTGTGACATCTTCATCAACTGCCACGGACCCTTCATTCTCAGAAACTGAGCTTTTTTCATTTATGGGCAGCGAGCTGGATATTCTTTTTGAATTTCCTACTTTGCTGCTATGGCTCCACATCAACGCTAGATCAGCTCTCATTTTCTTAAACATTTGAGGCTGCGTTATACAAGGAAGATATGAACATACTATTGAAGAAGGAACAACAAATGCTCATATAGCAAGGTACATTTGGGTGCAATACAACATATTGGTTTTCGGTAATGACCAAAAAGTAATAAATTTAAGTAAAACATCCACTGCATGGTTCTTTCCAGACATTTTAACAACTAATTAAACAGCTTTAATCACTCAATGGAATAAGGTTCATCCAAATTATTTCATATTAACCTTTAATAGAACCATATTTCCACCTCTTCTTTAATTTAGGTACTTAAAGCTTCACAACTGCATTTTCCAAGTAGCCAAAACAAGCTTAGAAACTATCAGATGCTTTATTGAAACTATATCCACAATGTCCATTGTTTTGTCCTTATCTTTACTTACACAGTCATTTAAGTCCTGTCTCCCAACTAATGTGTTTCCTGCACTAGTTTCTTCACAACGTCTGAAAATTCTTCTTGACGTAATCATCTAATCTTCATTTTTGGGTCTGTGTACACTGTGCAAATAAGCAATTGGATTTCAACTCTTCAAGGAAAAACTTAAAACTATGATTGTCTTGCTTGGTGTGTCAAAATTCCCACAACTGACTTATTAGAAGCAGTTTTATCAGATATTTAGATCTTCTATGAAAGCCAAAAAGATTGTGAGCAGACCTGAAGAACAGCAAAGCACAGATCTTCCAGTTCAGCTTTCATTGCCCACAAACCCAATCTGGAAGCGAGTGAGCACCAAATTACCAAGGTCTCTTTTGCAACAGCTTGAGCCTTTGTCAGTGGGAGAGCATAACTGTAAAAAAAAGTTTCATCTAGGAGTGTAACCCATCTACTAGTATTATGAGCCTAAAACTTCATAGTGAAGAAGACAAGGAAATTCCAAGCAACCAACAAAACAATAATATGATTATCTTTGTTGGAAAATTGGCTCACAATTAGGATGCAAGCTTGGGAGAAGCGACCGGTCGCAGGTTTTGAGCGACCGGTCGTTTTGAAGCAGATTGGAGAGTGGAGAAAACGCAGAAGCGACGGTCGCGCAGTTTGGGCGACGTCGCATGCAGCAGATTCAAATGTGTTTGAATCGGTATAAAGCGACCAGTCGCAAGGAACTGGCGACCGGTCGCATGCGATCTGGGCTGAACTTTTTCCACGCGCGTTTTCAAGTGGTTTTTTTCACATGGGTCAGATCCCTACCCAACTCCATGTGCCTCCAAAAGTCTTAATTGAGTGCTAGGGCATATGGCAGCTACTAGGGAAAGTCTTAAACAACATTAAGTATAGAGTGGTGGGTTGTATGATTGCCTACCACTTATACTTTCCTTGAATCATGGATCTGGTTTTTAGGGTGGCTGGTTTGCCACATGTTAGAGGCTTTACAGGTGGTGGCTAATGATGTTGGGAGGCTTCCCACTTGTCTACTTAAGTGGGAAGTGCAGACATTACAAGTAGTGCTTAGTATTTTGTGTTTAGTGCTCTTGTGCTTGAGAGCTAAAGTGCAAAGTGCTAAGGCCAAGGAATCAGAAATCCAAAGGAGTTCAAAGGGCTAAGGGCTAGAGAGAAAGCCAAGGAAGCCAAGGAGAGAGAGAGTTCAAGGGTTGGAGTCTTGTAAGTCTAGAAACCAAGGAGGGAAACACCAAGGGTGAGAGAGTGTTCACAAGTGCATCAAAGTGTTGAGCAAGGGGTGTGAGAGAAAAGAGAGCTTGGGAGAGAATAGAGTTCTAAGGGGGTTTTCTTTGTAAACCAAAGTTGTAACCTATTCTTTCATGAAGTGAATTTCTCAAGGGGATCACCAAGAGGAAGTAGGCAAAGAGTTGGCCGAACCTCTATAAATCTTGTGTCACTTGTGCTTGGTTATTTTCTGTGAGTGTGTGTGTGTGATTCATCCATCATTGTGTGTGTTACAAAGTCCATCAACAACAAGATCATTAGGGGAGTGCATTTCTATTTTGCACAACAATCTTTATCAGCTAAAGTTGGTCCCTTGTTGCTAAGGGGGCACTAGACATAGTACCACGTTACCAACAAAAGTTTCTGTTAGTTGGCCATGTCCCAACAAACATTTCCATGCAATCAATAACTAAAGGATAATAAGATTAACAGGTTCTGTGTTTATATAATATTTAGAATCTTCAAGAGCAGGCAGAAATCTTTCATTACAATTTAGTGTTTGGTGCTCATTCAGAGTCAAAACTTGTCGTGAAAAAAGAAATCAAAATTGAGGAATTAAAAGAAAATGATAACAATATAAGCTTATAATATCATTGTAAGTTTAGACTCAGTACATTGTTCTCATATTGTGAAGGCGATCTGCAAGCTTTATAAGCACTACACGTGGATCATCAACCATGCCCAAGAGCATGACTCGTAAATTATTTGCCTGATAGATGAAGAATGCAAGCATGAGATATGGAAAACTGAAGCAAACAACTGGTGCTCATATGATCAAGAATAAAACACATGAAGTTAATCTTTTATTATGACCTTATGCTTCATTCATTTGAATTTGATACAACTAAACACCCAGGGTTTCCACATAATTGCTTTATGGAAGATCACTAAATGAAAAATAATACTTATGCACAAAAGTAGACATAAAATTACATGAATATTGAGACATACAAAAATCTAAAATTATTCTTCAGTAATGATTAATTGTATTATAATATTATTTTCCATTACTTTTTTATTACATCTCAGGTTTCAAGTAGTTGTAGCATGGCTGATTCTATATTATGATGTAGAATATAAGTCCTATACCTCCTCATGACCAAGCCTGGCCTGGTTCACATTTATCCTGCGGTGCCTCCGTAAAAGCTTCAAAGAATGACAACAGTTTATTAGAATTTATGTCTACAATTTTCTCATTAACATAATATCTGCACCATTCTTTCCAATCCCTCACATTCCACAGGTGAATTGTGTCACCTTTGACATCAGTTGAAGCCAGATTACTAAGAAAGAAAGCCAGATTACATAACCGGCATACAATGTTAATACCTGATTTATGTAACTTAACCTGGAAACGCCAGCTACCAGCCTAGCTACATCATCACCAAACTCATCTTCTATATGGTGGAAACTTTTACACGTATCATCAACCACATCATGGAGAATCCCGGCCACAACTGTCTCAACAGCCTGCAGCAAACTTTTAAGTTTTGATGGAATTAATGAAATGCAAACTTATTCTTCAGCAGTAAAAAGGGTTTTGCTGATTTGGTAAAAGTAAGGAGTTGGTAAATAAGAAAGATGCATACTCGTTGGCCACTTGAGGGAACCAGCATGGCTAGGATTCTTCCTGTATGGATACAGTGTACTAAATAAGGGTCTCCTGTTCTGCGTAGCTGACCGTGGTGAGCTTTCTTAGCAAATGCAATAGCCTTTTGCACCTGCCTTCACAGTTTACACACACTTGTTTTAGAGGAATTGCAGAAAAATTATCAAATTGTATTTGTATATATTGAAGAAAGCAGATAATGAAAAATGGCAAACCTTTGGATCATTAAATATGGGATATCCAGTAACGTCTACTCCCTCCACTACATCAGAACCTGCACCATTAAAAAAATCAGGTTTAAGCGTAGCTCGTCCTATGAAATTAAGTAATTGCTTTGCTTGCTATTATCAGAATTCCCGCGGTTCAAACGCGCAAATTTCTTGACCTGGCTGTGCTTCCATTTTGGGCCACAAGAAATCGACTTTAGTGGAAAGACAAGCTCCGGAGGCGATGGCGAGGGCGGTCACGGCGACCTGAGTGATGGTGGAGGTGACGGCACTGTGGAGAGAGCCAGAGTCGGAGGCAGCCGCCGCAGCGGCGATGACGTTGGCAGAGGTGAAAACGGAGCTGAGGGACGATGAGACTGCCAAGTTGGGGACAATTTGGTGCAAAACACATCGGAATTTGGGGGAGCTGCGGAGGTGGAGACGGTGGAACTTGTGGGCTAACATGGTGTTGGTGTTGGTGGAGGAGCTTTGGCATGTCATGGCTCATGAGGAGCTTTTGGATCATGTGGTAGTTAACTTAATAATGCGAGCCAACACCAAATGAAAAACAACTAAAATAAAATAAATAATATCACTAAATTAGTATTATTATTTTTAAAATAAAATAAAATAAAAGAAGGAGAAAATCGTGTATGTGTGGTCAGCCAACGGCCAATAGCCAAGTGCTCTGTTTCTAATTTTCTGTTGAGGGAGACAAGTGACTGTTACATCATTACATGATTCCACGGTGGGCTGGCCTAGCCGTTAAAAAGATAAGTCTATCTTGCGCTTGTCTTAAACGCTAACACGTGGAATTGGGTCCTTCTGCTGCCTTTTATTTTATTTTTGGTCGAAGCTCGAAGGGTCCTTCTGCTGCTTTGCATATCTTTTTCTTCTTTCTCAAATTTTCATGGTGAGCAAATAGCTCAAATGAAAATAATGGGCTCAAAAAGAAATACGACCATCACTTTTTTTTTTTTTTTTGGGTAAACATAACAAATAAAAAAATGTTCTCAAACATCCGATTGATTTAAGCTTAATCTTTCAAACGCCAATCAACGACGCCAACATATTTGAACATTTAGATACCGTTTTCAGTCCACCGCAAGAAAGAAGCAGGCACCTGTGGGTGTGGCCCGTGGAGCAGAAGAAACTTGCGTGTGGATTTAAATCTAAAACACACTTAGGGTCAATCATCTACAAATACGCAAAAGAAATTTTCAAGTGACATCCAAATCATACATAATCTTCAGCAAATATTCATCAATTTCACAACCTGCTCATCTGCTGTTCTTCAATATACATTGGATTAAGTTACATGTCTGAATGCCAAGTCTTGGAGTAAGCACCGATTAAACTTCACCATCTTTAGAAAACCCAAAAGGAAAAAAAGTTGATTACGGTCCAGGGAGATTTGGATGCACAAATGACCAACTCTTCAGCATTATCAAATGACCAGCCCCAAGAATCCTAATAAACCCGCAGAAGAGACAAAGAACATACATAATTAAACGGCCTGCCATTTAGTTGGTAAGACATAAGCAGGTAAAAAGTCTCAACCTCAAGTTTTAGAATGTTGAGGTGCCCACTGAAGAGTATCCAGCAGCTCTCATCTCTTTCAGTGTGTTAGCTAACCAATCCAAGCCCTCATAAAGGCCATCACCTTTAAGGGCACAAGTCCCTTGTATGTGCCATTTTCTGTTCTTGATATCAAAGAGGCCTAGTCCTTCACATACTTCCATTGGCGACATAGCTCCTTTCTGGATTGGAAAACGAGAAAACACATAAATCACACCAAGTTATATTGGCAGCTGATAAATAAATCACACCAAGTTGCTAAGGAACCAACATTGCACAATCATGCGTATGCTGGGTGCTCGGAATGAATAAAACTTTCCCATAAGAAATAAGCAAAAGATCTGAGGGGATCACTAAAGTTATCACCAATGAGTCTTAGCTCAAGTGGCACGGGTAGGATCAAATGAAGGGCTCCTATGTTCAATTCCCCTTGTAACCAAAAGAATTTGACCAGCTCCAACAGCAAATGAAAAAAGACCAAATAGTACTTAGATGGAATGCAAATACTTTATTTTTCCTTAAAGACAGCAGTCAGCAGCCCTGTGCCGCAATATCTGACATCTTATGACCATTTGGTAGATCGTAATTTAAGCACTCTGATTGGATCTCATTACTTAAGGGTTACATCTCATTACATCCCATAAATCCAGATTTCCTAAGTTCCAAATTCCTAACCCAATATGTAAGTCATCACAATAGCGAACTAGAAAAAGGCAATAATTCCCTGTCTTATCCTGTAATTTGGAGACTAAACAGTCAGAGAATCTTATGTTGGCCACCAACATCCACATTCTTATGTTCAATGAAATCACGAAATTTAGATCATTCATGCAAAATATATGGATCAGAAACTAATGCTGTGGCATACCATATCTTGTTTATTAGCAAACACCAAGATGACACTGTTGAGCATAAATGGATCACTGATGATGGCCTGAAAGAATAAACATAGATAAGTGAGAAACAATCACCTAGACCTGCATATAAACTGTTTTCATTTCTTAATATACAACCTGAAATTCTTCCTTGGCTCTTCCGATTCTCTCTCTGTCCAAGGAATCAACCACGTAAATCTGCACATGGAAAAAAAGTTATATATATGATAAGGCACAAACAGTAAAGAAACTAAAAGAGGGGCAACGGACTAGCAAGATTCGAGAACCAGAATCCAGTAGAACAAGACTAGAGAAAGTTGGATTACCAGTCCGTCCGTGTTATTGAAGTAATGCCTCCAGAGTGGCCTTAGTTTCTCTTGTCCACCAACATCCCAAACAGTGAACATGACATTCTTATACTGAACTTTCTCCACATTGAAACCTGTTGAGACAAAGAAATGCCTTAACATAAAAATGTAAACAATCTATAATACTACAAGACCAAGTGTGGATATGAGAGACGCCCACCTATGGTAGGCACAGTTGACAAAACTTCTCCAATGTGCAGCTTGTAAAGGATGGTTGTTTTACCAGCTGCGTCGAGGCCAAGCATTACAACCTATGGCACCACCGCAAATGAAAATGGCAAATAAGGAAAGTGAAGTAAATATCATGCTCTTAAAGTAAAGGTAAGCAACAGAAGAAGAGAAAAAGAAGCAACAAGTCAAGTATTTAGAATATAATGAATAAGCCATTTTTCCATCACTTTTACAGGAATATATAGAATTATTGGGGAGGGTAAGGTGGTATTAATGTGATCATACAATATTATCCAATCAATGAGAATTTGAAGGAGAAAGAGAATCAAGTAAATATGCAGCAATTGCACTGTGACTGTCCCTAATATTAGTAAAACTGATAATGAAACAGAGTAAAAAGAAGAAAAGAGGCACGGCAAGAGAGGTGAGTAAATTCATAAAACGATATTAAATATGCATATATGATTATAATCACAATACCAAGTCCAGCCAGCCTGCCTGCCTGCCTGCCTATGTTATGTATCACAATATTTCAAAGAGCAATTGAAAAATTCAAAATTCAAAATTTCACCAGTAAAAGCTAAAAGAAACCATTACAACAACATGAGATGAGCCCAACATATCCCTGGTTGGCACAATGGTACGATTACGAAATAAAAATGAAAATGAAAAAAACAAAACAACACAAAACAGAGAGAAAGGGAGAGAGGGAGTACTCTCATCTCAGTGTTTCCGAAGAAGGTATCGAAGAGCTTCCGAAAAGCTTGACCCATGACGGCAAGCAAAATACTTGAACAAGAGAAAAAGAAAAGCTCGATCTCTTTCTTTCTCTCTCTCTCTCTGTGTCTGTGTGGGTGTCGAAGTGATTGTGAACTTCACGAGCTCATCGACTAATAAGAAAGAGAAATCAGCTGAGTTCTGATTTGATGGATCGATTGGGGTTGATCGATATTTAGAGAGAGAAACAAACAACAACCCGCGTGCTGTGTGTGTGTGCGTGAGAGAGAGAGAGAGAAAAATCAGAAACAAAGGTAGCGTTTTTCTTTCTTTTCTGCAAAGACTAAAAACGAACCAGAATTTTTATTATATGAAACAAAACAAAAAAGGAAAAGAAGGAAGTTGTCAATTAGAGGAATTAATTAGAATATATTTCTTCATTTGACCAAAAAAAAAAAAAAAAAAAAATTAGAATATATTTCTTTTTCACTCCTCAGCTCAGAAATTCAGAATTGCCAATTTGACATTAAGAAAGAAAAACACGAGTCGACTCAGCGAGTGGTTCTTTAGTAGTGGATGTGGATGGACGAGTTTGTTTTGATGGGCCCATATTGAATGGGCTGGTACGGGGTAGACAAGCAGGCAGGCAGGCAGGCAGGCAGTGAGTTCTTTGGGCTCAATTGGGCTTACAAACCGACAGCCCACAAAAGAAAAGAGTTGTAACAAGTGGCGTGGCTGGCGGGGGTGGGGATGGGGGTTATCACGTGCATTATTCATCTTCAAATGAGGCAAGGAGGCAAGGAGGCAAGGGGGCAAGGAGGCCAGGCTAAGCTAAGCTAAGCAACCAACCAGTCTCTCTCTAGTGTCATGTTTGTGTTGTATTGTCCATTCCAATTTCCATGAATGATATTATTTATATAGGCTGATTTGATTTTCTGGTGCGTTGACCACTCGCACAACAGTCGGTTGAACTTGAACCAAAAGGGAGCTCTGCTCAGAATTTCAAATTATTGCTAGATGTCATATCTGGATCCACTAAAGTATAAGTTATAACTACAAATAAGTCGCACAAGAATAATTGAGCTGTACTTCAGTATTTGCTTGCATAATCACTTTCCCTCAATAAAATCCAACTTAAAGCTTTGCTTCTACTATTTATTTATCTCCCTCATTCATCGAATCAACTTCAGTCTTTGGATTCGATTGTTATTGGGGCAAATTTAGTATACATCTCAAATGAAAAAGGCTAAGCTAAGCT
The DNA here is from genome assembly GCA_024362665.1 of Prunus padus. NCBI lineage: Eukaryota > Viridiplantae > Streptophyta > Magnoliopsida > Rosales > Rosaceae > Prunus > Prunus padus. The sequence goes on along the minus strand of JANFAM010000017.1, from coordinate 417,486 downwards.
TGATTTTCTCAACACTGCTGCTTGGCTAATTCTCATACATTATAAGGTCACTCAACTTGTTGCAAAGACACCAAACTATAGAGGATTTGCCAATCAAAAGGAAACATATAGTAAACACAATCGAATTACACCAAGTTCCACTGTTCTCCATGAGGGTAACAAAAAATCAGCGCCCTTCACCAAAGCAATGAGGCAACACATTCTATAAAAACCAGACCAAAAATTAAAGAACAAGGAATTTCTACACAACCCAGCGAGGTTAGTATTAAATTACACCTAAGTCGAATCATCGATTCTAACATAGAGTCATTGAAACAGATTGCATCCCATCTGGCGAGTTCAAACTACAAAGATCAATTTGGATCCAGCAAAACCCTTGAATGACTCAAAATATACTCCCTCCCTAAATCAGCACCTAAATACTCTACAGCCATCCAATAGACTTAAAAGGCAACAGTGCAGCCAGCAGGCTACGGAAGCCTTTGTGATTTTACTAATTTCAACTAAGAAACAAAACGGAAACTAATCAGGGGAAAAAATGCTGTATTTGCATTGACAGATTCCGATGATTGAATCAAGGCACCCATTTCATCTCCATCAGTCGTCCATGAAATTAGCCTCAACATTAGAATTAGCCACCTAGGAATCAACCATTTCATCCTGTATCTCATTGGGGGCAATGAGCCCTGGAATAGAAAGCATTCGTTGCCGATCTTTCTCCCTCTGTACAGCAGCCTCCTCTGCATAAAGATCTTTGTTGTCCTGCACAATCACAACATTCAGTTTGAACATTCAGATCACACTAGGATTTTGTTTAAAAAGTAGGAAAATATCCCAACATAAGACGCATCAACTTTATAAATTAGTCCATAGAAGAATATCAAATTTGTCATGGCTGAAAGGGAAGAGAAACAAAAGAGAGTATCAATCAATTGGCCAGTCCAAGCATCATCTGATGCTTCTGGATCCCTACCTGTGCTGAAAATTCTTTGGATTGCACTAGAAAGTCTCGGATGTGATTCTTAAATGTGGATAGGTCAGTCCTCGAGTCAAATAGCCCACTCACAAATTGAGTGACCTGGAAAAAACCTTCAGATAAGTCATATGTAGAAAAACAACTGTAAAACGATCATAATAGTATCATATTTATACCTCTGTTCCAGTCATGTTTGGGAATGAAGTACTCAAAAGCTTGATCGTATACTCACGAACAAAAATTCCATTATTGGGATATGGATAAGGAACCGCTGCAATATCCCACAGAGGCTCTGTCAACGTACCACTTTCCACCTGTAAATATGTAACTCTTAATCACGCAACCTCGAGAATCAAGGGAAGAAGGTATCAATATAAAAAGATACAATACCAGGCAAAATAAATGTTGGAGCACCAAGACATGCAACTTGAACCCAGGCTTATGAAACGTGTCCGTCAAGACAGCAAAGATTTCTTGTTCGATTGTCAAAAAGTATGTACGGTAAAATTGATTGCAGAACTCCGACTTCTGTCAAATCAATCAAAACATTGTGAGCATTGTAATACCACACTTTATTTGACACAAACATGCTCAATGTCGCACCTGAAAATTCTTCAGCATCTCCAACAACAGGTTCAGCCCAGTTTCCGCAATGTTTCTTTCCGTGTGCCGAAACGCCCATATAATTGAATCCATTACAAGCTTTAGTTGCTGAAGTATACAAAAAAATATGAAAACAATTAATAGTAAATTTGTGATAATTATCAAATGTTAAACAGACGCCAATAAGCCCTAAAGAGGGGGATGAAATTAAGCACTAACCGGACTAGATAACCGAATCAATGCAGGAAAACAATGAGCAGCAATGGCACGAAGTAAAGAGAAGAACTTCAGGCGATGCTCTGGGTAATCTTCAAAATTTTTGGTAATCATCTGCAATAGCACAGAATCTAGACATGTAAAGAAAACAACAGAAGTACAAAACAATCTTAAATAACTTTACACACCACACCAAACCCTATTTGGTATCAGAGGATATGCACCATAAACATATCACCAGCACAGATTCAAAAATCGCTCTTTATCAATGCATTATGGAGAAAGGGAAACGTAATAAGGAGTTGGGAAGAATACTAACATGTTCAGCCACCAAAACAATTAATTTGTCCCACTTGATGCATTGCTCGCATCAACGCCAAAAGGTTAGGGCATGTTAAAATTATAGGTGTGAAGTTAAATATTAACTAACTTATAATTGCACTGATTATATTTTTCATGGCTACTTGAAAAACAGTATTAGAGGACATCTAAATATATGGTAGCATTATGATAGTGCTCCAAATATGAATATAGAATCTCAGTCGTTTTGGCACCACTGCATGACAGCCCACATCCTTACCTCCAATGTGCACTGGAAAACAGCTTCAAATATTCTAGGCACATCATCGATCATTGCACCCTTGTACCTAAAAAGAAGGGATAAAAATATTTAAGCTATGGAAAGAAACTAAAGCAAAATTAGCATTTTTAATGGAAAAATAGTATCATTTTTCTATGTAGGCAGCAACAGCCTTGTTTTAGTTGGTTAAAGGATTTAGCACGATACCGACATGTATCTAGAAAGAAATGAAGCAAATAACAAGGTAATGAGAGAGATAGCATACTTATTTATAATTGTGGCAAAAAGTGACAAAACCTCTGACTCTCTAGCATCAGGCAAATTCCTGGCATAATCACCGAGAACTGGATCCAACATTGGAGGAACAATTTGTTTTCCTATATGTGCTTGGTCTTCGGCCTTGTCCAAGAATGTCTCAATCAGCTTGAGAGTCTCCCTCTTTACCGACCTGTTCAATGGAATAGATTAAAACATGGTATTGGAGGGTTGTACGTTAAACTATAAGGTAAATTGTATAACAGGTCTCACCGTAGAAGTTTCACATAGGATGTCTTAGAAGCGAAGGGGCCCCCTTCTGCAATGCTACTAGATACGAGTTCACTGTACATCCTGTTTAAAATTAACAGAGCCGCACATAACCATATCAGTTGAAAATGAAAGCAAATTAAACAACTGAAACTCTTACTAAGACCTAAAAGTGTTGACCATACCTGTACACATTAAGCATGTCCAGAAAGATCAATGAAATCTGACTCAGGAAAAACGTTCCAAGGGAGCTGGCAACGCTAGTATTTGTCTGCAAATAAAAAATGACCAGCATAATTACAATCAATTGAAAACAGAACTGACTGGAGGATATTCAATACAACCACTAGAATAATCACATTTAATATTGATATGACACAATAGGATGAACAATCCTTCCAAATAAAAGTAAAGGATTCATTGCTGATGTAAAGGAAAGGAGCACGTAGAAGGTCCACAATGTAACAGAAAGTGCACAATCTAACATAAAAAGATTCAGCACAAAAAAAAACCAAGATACTAATCAGGGTCATCAAAGAATCTTATCTGCAAAATATTTATATAACAAAATGTAAAAAATTCATACCTGTAATATATTAAGCACGGTGCGAATAACCTCCTGATCCTTGAGGAAATCAACACTCAAGCGTGCTTGCCCTATAATCTCTGCCCATTTCTGGAGAACAAGCAAATATCATAAGCTACAAGCTAGTTTCAGCACTTGCGAATAGTCATGTGCATGTCTTTGCGTGTGTGTGTGTGTGGGTGTGAGAGAGAAATAACAAGTAAATCCTAAAACATTACAATTGCATTTAAACAAACCTGATTTGGGAGATTCATCAATCTCTGTAGATATTCATCCCTCTTTTGAGGATCAGATTCTGCTTGAATCATATTACCAACCTAAGATAAACAAAAGGGGATTGTTAATAACACAATTTTCTGTCAAAATATCTGGCAAAAAGGGCACAAAAAGGCATACAGCTTCATAAAAAGTATGAATCTGGTGAGGCTCAAGATCGGCAACAGTTGTTGGCAGGCCTGTCAGGAGTTCAGACACAAATGGTTCATTTTCTCCAAGCTGAAATCACAACAGCATTCAATGATCATAAAACTTGAAATGATCAACCCCTCTTTGCGGAACGTAACACCAAAAAATCAATAATTACTTTCCTTTTACCCTGGTCTCGAGATACATAATTTTAAATTTTGTGACAAGGAGGGTACTAAAATGCTAAGTTACAAGGTTACGAAAAAAGAATACCTGTACAATAACAAATTTACGCTTGCACTTCTGAACAATTTTCAGGAATGTGTCACAGGCCATATCCTGAAACATATGCCACAATTGTTATACAAGAGTGATAATAAAATATGCCCTGTGACTAACCCAATGAAAAAAAAGGGAAACTTGAAAGGAACATAAATACTTATATAACTCATGCACTAGAATAAAACACTGTGAAACTTAAGACATGTACATCTATCTATTAAACTTCAAAATCAACCTTAAAGAATACAATAAAAGAAGTCACCTGAACTCCAGGATGGGTTTCATGCATAAACTCAAACAACTTATTCACAACAGTCTTTAGGAACTTCCAATGAGCTCTTAAAAACCTTGGGTATTGTCCAACAACATACCTGAAAATAAAGCAAAACTTCAAACATATGAATATTTATACTATAAAATACATGTAATAGATAAGATTCTCAACTGAACTTATGTAAGCACTAGATTGCACTATGCACTTATCGGTAGCACATTTCAGGTAGAAAAACCCTTAGCTTAAACTAAAAAAACCTTTAGTCACAAATCCTTACATAATGTTGCTAGCAATAACTGCTTTGTTATCTTTCCCTTTTATGATTTCACATAAATTCAGCAAGTCGCGTATGACCATCACCAAAAATCTATTTTCCTGCGAGAGAAAATGGTACATTCATCAAGCGGCATTCTAGATTAATAACTGCATAAAGAGCATGAGACAACAATAATGAAAGGATAATCAAATAGATGCAGACTAAGCAAAACAAGGAACTATATTCTTTATCCTAGTTGAAAAGAGTTTCATCAGTGAATTCTGCAAATAAGAAAAAAGATTAAAGAAATGATCACACAGAACAGAGAGCAAACAATACCTGTTCTTCCATCATGGAACCAGATATGGACCCTATTGCCCAGCATAAGGTGTTTAAGTTGTTCCATGCCCAATCCTCACCACTGAGTTGCTTGCTTAATTTCTTTAGCATCTGTTTTCAAATGTCAATAGAAAGAAAAATATCAATAGAAATACAATATAGGAATAATTGCTTCACTGTTAGAGGTTCCCCACAAAAGAGATTAAACAAAAAGGAATCTTCTCGGTGCTGGATGAGATTCACTTAAGAGGCAGAGTGGAGGAAAATTTATTAAGATGCAAAGAAAATATTGTGAAAGTAAAATAAATCATAAAATTAGCATTATGACCATTCACAAACTATTATGTATGAACTCGATTAAAGTCATGTATATTTAAATCACATATGAAACATTTATTAAGGCAAGAGAACATCATGCTACAAACAGGGTTATGCATCAAAGGAATCAAACAGTAAGGCTTAATTATTGTTTACTTTTACATCAGATAAAGGAAAAAAACTACCCGTTACCTGCTTCTCAGTGTCCTCATGGTCAAGGTGTGACAAATATATCAGTGTCTCCCTCATGATCTACAAGATCAAAATGACACCGATAACAAAACTAAGTGAGAAAACATTCAAGAAAGATAATCCAATACGTTTTCTATTACTAAGAAAGAAGCATATCATAGAAACTGAGTTTCTGATAAGATTAAAATGCATTCAGCACCATATCATGCTGAATTAAATTGAAAGCAACATCCCTAAATTGTTTTGACAATGGCACCTATAAAGGTACTAAAAGTCTGCTTTTGCAAAGATAACTTCTCCCATCAGAGATCTTATTATTTCTTTTTATTCAAAAATAAAATAAAAACCAGAGAAACCTCATTAAGGCTAGCCAATAAGTTCATTACAAGAAAGTTTACCATTATTTTAATAGCGTAGCAATTACAAACATATCGACAAAATGAAGATGTATCACCTTATATTGAACAAGAACATCATTGTCCTTCAAGGTCTCACGAACAATGTTCCCATTCTCATCTTCAACAATGAGAACCTCTTCTGGCTTAGCCATACGACAGATCATGAGCAACCTCAACTTGGACATAATACTGACATATATTTGCCGCCTTTGCATAATCTGTGAGCCAAGGCCATCAACCATACTAGGAAGCAAATTCATCTGCTTATTCAATACAAAGTAGACCATCAAAAAACAATAAAAATGACAAACTTGCATAATTATGCAGATGAGTGAGTGAAACCCTGGACATAAAGGTGTCTTTACTATGAAGCATAAAATAAATTTAAAAAGCTTCTGTAGATAGTATTTTCAAAAGTCTTCTCAACATAATTTCCAACAAGAAAGTTGCCCCATACCAAATCTAACCTCATACACAGAAAGTTGCATTTACATGGCTAACGTGATAGTCCACGTGAATGAGCACGAGTGACATGGACACAATGCTTAGAAACCTACTGTCTCAAAATTTGTTGGTAAAATATCTGAATTTTAATGATAGGAAAATGATACAGGTTCCAATGGTTAACTGAAAACCTCCCCAAATTTCCAAAAAACTTTCAAGACACCCACCTAATTCAGACTTGTTGAGTCTCTTTCAAGATGGAAGGTTAGCAAGTTCTGAGATGATAACTTGGACTTTCCCTAGACAAAACCCTCTGTTGATGGAAACCTAGAAAAGACTTACCTATCTATTACCAATTTCAACTCATAAATCTTTATTCAACTACAAAGAGATAAAAATTAAGTTTGAACGGTCATACTAAAGAAAAACATGGGGATTCAAGTAAAACTAGAGGATACATCCATACAAAGTAGAAAACAGAAAACTCAAACCAACAAAAATTTCAAAAATAAAAGTATCTAAATTACCTGCAGCCCCATCATATTTGCAGTTGCTGCAGGGTTATCCAAATTATGATGCGCCTCAAACAGTTCCAAAACCAAGGAATTCCAATAGTCTAAGCAAACCTGCTCGATCAAACAACCAAGTCCAAGTCAAATTATCACTTCATCTGTTTAAATGGGAAAAGAGAGAGAGCTGGATAGGGCCTTCGGTGTGGGTGTTAGAGAGCACATCATAATTAATCATACCTTAAAAACTTCAGTGTCATCCACATATGAGATGTTTATTAGATATTCAAGACCCATCAGCAATGCAGCTATATTCTCTTGTGTGGTTTCAAGCACACGAATATGCGACTGCAAAAAGGAGACAATTAATAGCATCATCATTGGAGGCTTAAAGATTAATCATAATAGCAAACTCTTTTATGGATAAGTAAACAATAATTATAGACAACACAATATATAAAGCTTAAAGATCCTGTTACGAAATAAACCAAACAGCAGAACTATCATATCCCCTATATCTAACACTAAATCCTATCAATTGATAGAAAAATCTTTGTCAAATACGGCTGGTGAAGGCAAAGCAATATATCAACATATTCATCTGAAAAAGAACAAACTTGCCTTGTAAAACGAAGTGAGAAACAGTGCCAAGTTCTGAATGAATGCCTGAAGAAACAACATCATATGAACTAGTTAAATACAACAGGAGAAGCCTAAAATCATTAAAGACAATATACCTGTTCCTCGCTAGATCCATTTGCATAAGCTTGAGGGATGTTTGTGGTAGATGGGAGAATAGTCTGATTGGTTCCATTAAAAAAGAAATTAGGAAATCAAAAAATTTGCCCAAAGTTATACATTGAGAATATGTAGATTGTATGGCCATGTAGTTCAAAGAATACTTATGTCTCTGTAAACATTTTGATTATCAGTAATTTTCTTCCAAAATACAATTGATTAAAATCTAATATTTACTTTTAATTTTTAGACCCCATATCTTTATTATATACTATCTAGTGCATACCAAGTTTATAAACTCATCTTCATTTTTGGCTGAATTTTTAACCACAGTTTACAATAAATTTATCAAATTATACATATTTTTCCCATCCCATGTATTACTAACTGCGTATTGAACTCTGAATGTTATGTTAAATTAGGCATAACATATACAAAATTGATAGTGGCACACCTGTAACTGGACCATGAATATATTATACATCTTAACATACTGTGCATTGTAGAATTCACCAAAACTAAGTGCTGCAACCTGAAAACAAAAAAACATAAGATGAAACCTAAATCCTTGAAAAGGCAAATACCACATTATCTCCTTGTTTCTTTTGATATAAGTGCAACAACCACATAATTGCTTCAACAAAAATGAAACAACATACCTCCGTTAAACACTGAATGGTGAGATTCCGGTAAGAAGGCATTGGAAAAAATTTTAGAAGGGTTTCAAGCTGTAAAATACACACACAATATAGAAGGATAAGGATAAATCCTTTCAAAGGGTAATCATGAACCACAAAAAAGTGCTATACATACCAAAGGGGACTCAAATATATAACCCAAGGGAATCCATGAGAGGAAAGCATGCAATGTGGACAATGTTGCACGTATGAGCTCGGCTCTTTGAGACGCTGATAGTACATAAAGGCATAACTCATGAATGAGTTGAAACTCACTGCAAAATAGATCGAACACAATAGGAAGTAAAAAGATTGGCCAACACAATAAATTGACATGTCAATACTACAATAAATTCAAAAGCTCTTTTGACTACGAATAAAGATGCCAAAGTCATCAGCCAATTACCTGTTCAATGATTGTTTAAGCTCTTTAATCTTCAGCTGAGTCATTTCCCCCCTTGAGAAGTCAAAAACCTCTTCACTTAGAAGCTGAAGGTAACACATTCAAGCAATTAGTAGCTACTCAATAAGCCATCATAAATTTGATATCTAGCTTTGAAAAAGTTGAAAATTAAAAAGGCTTACTTTCAATATGGCCATACAATTCTCACAAATTGTTTCACTAGTTTTAGCTGCTGAAACGAGATCCGGTATAAAGCTTCGCCATCTAGCGGGCCAATCATGCTTCAAAATCTGTATATAGAGTAACCTCCATATATTACATTACAACACATATCCAAAGCTACCAAAGCAAGCATTTTCAGATTTGAATAGACCAAGATAATTTCAAATACACAGATTTTCGGAGACAACTGTAAATACAATAGAAGTGCAAAGAATCAATGGAATAATGGAAAAGTAAACACAGCGCATGGTACAAAAAATTAACCCCTAAAAAACAAGCAACAAAGGCAATGATCCTCATGGGGAGGGAAGCAAGGAATACCTGAACCAATATGATATTGAGTTTGTTGACATACAGTCTCTCCATTCGAAAAGAGGCCTCATTACTTGATAGCTTCGCAAGAGGAAGAAAAGGAAAGAAAGAATATAAAGCCCGTGAAAAACCCATCAAACAAGAGTTAACACTAGCAAAACTTCCCCTCTTCAAAGATTTACTACATGACTCATACCTGAACAATGACGTCAGAGATATAATTTTTCATTCCATCTCGCTGTTCAACAGGTAATGCATTCCACCTATACTTGATAACCCCTTCTAGGACCTGTATGCAGATGCAAAGAAAACCCTCATGAGATCAGCACCTTAAAATAGGGACAGAAAGATTTATGCAGGTTGTGATGGAAAGTAGAATAACAAATTTTCCAAAGCATCAAACCATTAACAAGCTAAACAAATATGCAGCAAGATTTGATGGTAAAAACGTTCTGTAGACTTTACTAAGATGCCTTCTTTCATGAAGGACAGAAACATGCTCCCAAGTAGTCAACTTGATTATTATTCTTGTCATGTCCACATAAATGCATTCTATTTTTAGCAGTTTTGAAAGGCTTGTCACAGCCCTGCTGAGGCCTCACTGACCTAGTGCAATGACTGTCTGGCCATCTGACGGCAGCCTAGTTAGACAAAAGGAAAATGCAGTCTTATAGTAGGTTATGCAACAAAACTGACCTGCAAGGCAAAGAATTTGGTGTTTAGGTTCTTGGCGCTCTGTAAAATGTGCACAACTTGGAGCCACATATCCGGATTGTTCTGCAATTCCCGCAATATATGGTCTGCAGCTGTCCTCTGCATCGCCAACATTTGGGGGAAAAATACTCTTAGAAAATAAACTACTTGAAAAAAACTATATTACAGCCCAAAATATTACAAGTTAAGCATATAACTTTCCAATTCATAGATTACTCAAATACAAAACCTACGCTAAGAACAACAACAGTTGCTTGGATTAGTAGGTTAAAATAAAAATAAAAATTCCTGTAAGCTTAAGCTACGAATGTGAAGGGATACAAAACCCATTTTTTCTAGCTTTTTGAAATTATTTGAGCGGAACATACAAATTTACGCCACCATCAACCAATCAGTAAAAATCTCTCTTCTTAATCACAGCACCAGAAGACCACAAAATAGGCAGACATGTAATGTTCAGAAATCCATCAAAAGCTAACTGTTCCCAGAGAAAGACACCGAAGCTAAGTCCTAATTGCTTCTAAAGTAAAAAATATATATATTATAAAATAAAAAAAGCGGTTTTCAGGTGTTAAACCCTAAGACTGAGAGCTTCAATTTTCACTCAATGTCTTGAAAACCAAACAGAAAGCACAAGGTATCTAAGTGAAGGCATCGTAAGGCAGGCTTAAACCCTAGGGCCCAAAAACCTCGATTGCGGTAGCAAATTGGGCACACTTGGTCGGAAAGGAAACAGAGAGTAGAGAGAGAAAGGAGCAAGAAGCCCTCACCTCATCCTTAGATCCGGTGCCGTAGAAGGCAGCGACGGTGGCATCGAGCAAGCCGACGTCAATCGGTTGGCTCAAGTCCCTAAGCTTCTCGGCCGCCATAGCCAAGTGCGTGAGATAGAGACGAGGGAGGACGATCAAGCACAGTCGGATAAACCCTAGAGGGCGAGTGAGAGAAGAGAGAGATGAGGAAACACCCAAACCCTAGGAGAGAGAAAGATTCTAGAGAGAGAGAGAGAGAGAGAGGAGAACAGTGTTGTGTTGAGGAGAAGGAAAGGGTGTGTGTTATTAATTTATATTAATTAGAAAAAAGATAGAGGGGGGGAGGGAAATAAAGACAGCTTGAAAATGAAGCAGTGGTAGCGTGCAGCGAGCGAGTGAGCGACTGAAGGCAAGGGAGGGGGACGGGGTGTTTGTTTGTAAATTGTAGGGTGGGGGTTGGGTAACTTTGAATTTGGGGTCTTTCCGTTGTGTGTTTTTGCCTCCTCTTTATTTATTTATTTATTTATTTATTTCTTTATTTCTGGACTCCCTCCCTCCTCATCAGATGAGATGAGATATTTGGAAGTTTGGGCAATTTTTGAGTGAGTTGGCTTGTCTCTTAAATGTTTGTTGTTGTAAATTGTAACGGTGCGTGACCAAAAAATAAGTTCATTGAGAGATATTGGGGCCCTAGAATATACTTGTATCTATCCACCCTCCAAAATACAAATATGGCCATTGAGTCTTTGAGTGTGTAAGTGGGACTTTTGCTCTTCAGAAAATAAAAATAAAATTTTGTTCCCAACTTTGACAAACTAGCCCCTTCACCACCAGTGTGCCAATTGGTTTTTTAAATTTTTTATTATATTTTAGAATTAAAAACGATAATAAGTAGTTTTGTTCCATAAAAATATGACATATATCTGATTTTACTTTTAATTTTAATTTTTTTAAATATGAAAATGTATGAATTTACCATATTATCATTATTTAATTAATAATTTTAATTTTTAATGTTTGCATTAACTAATGACATTTTATAGTATTTTAAATACTTCATTATTCTCTTCCTTTTGCTTTATATATATAGATAGATAAGATAAAGAAAAATAAAATTGTTAACTTTATTTATTAATTAGCGTGACTGCGAGTCCATGGAAAACAAAAGTGCCCCTCTTGCATTGAAATTTGAATTTCCTTTCTTGTAAATTAGATTATTTTAAAATAATTTAGACTGTCGCATATTTGGATTATATCTTCTTATTATTAATAGCTGAAATTAAAATTAAAAACTAAAGGTCGAGTGGGGCCGGTTTGCCTGGATGTCCTGTGACGCTATAGTTGAAGAAGCTGTGCCTGTTTTGTCAAATACGTAATTGGGTACACTTTTATTTTTTTGTATTTTGAAAAATTATTTTGCAGGGTTGAAAGGAGAATTTTAGTTTTCCTTTCTTTCCTCTGGTCAAAATTTGTCTGAATATTGAAAAGGAAGAATTGGCTTGGCTTCGAGAATCTGCTGGAATATTATTGGCTCCTACTACTACTCCTAGTCCTAGCTGGCACTGGTGCCGGTACTTTAGCAGCATGGGCACTTGGGCTGGCTGCCCAATAGGTTAGAGATGATGTACCAGGAAAGCTCAACTCAACTTGGAATTGGAAATTACACTTTTGGGCTTTTGATAGTGCGAATCTTGGGCTTTTAGTTATTCTGAGGCCGTGCCTTTTATACGGTTCATGGCATTGGATTTGGAATCAATTGGCATTATCAATGATCCTAGGCATAGACGCATAGACACATAGACACATAGACACATATTCAGTTATAACAAGGTGAGGAGGAGAATCATGAAAGTAAAAATTGCATTTGCATCTTCTGAGATTTAGCCAGCTTACGAATCCGAACTAAACTTTGTACTTCGTGAAATTGCATACATTTTTATCAAGGTTAAAGGTTTTGTTTGGATAATGGGTATCCCTGGATCCATCTTGTACTTGATTATATTAAAATAGATCGCACTCTTGATATATTTTAATTTAAATTTATTTCTTCATTCTCTTAATACTGACTTCATTCATTCGTGGTTTATGACATGTTTATTTATTTGGAATTGAGGAAATTAGGAATAATGTAAGGAATTAGAATTAGATCAATTACCCCTTCCTAATTGATCAAGTTCTTGATTTTGAGGGTATTAGAGTATTAATTTTACGGTGAAATCCACATATAATTTCAATTTTATATGTGTAAATATACATGGGCAAAGTTTGAAATTATAATAATTTATTTATTCTCAAACTCATTTGTAGTAAGTAAACATGTCATTGAGAGTATTGTTAACGAGGTCTAACTTAGTGAAAAAGATTTTAACTTACGTCTAGTGATCTCAAATTCGAAAACACCTCTTCTTCTTCCTCACTTGTGGCAAAAAACAAAAAATAAAAACATGTCATTTAGTCTTAAAACTTGCCAAGCCAACATCTCAGTTTTACAGGTGGAAATTTGGGCTACTATATGTTGCTGATTTGATTGCTTTATTGGGATCACGGAGCCTTCGGGTTCCATATTTGGGACATTCCCCCTGCCGCTGTGAGAGATCTAATGTTTAATGATTTGTGTCCGGTTTCTACACCGAAATTTATTGTTGTTTAGTGTTTGTGCTGGGCCTTAGACCTCCTCTTTACCGCAAAAAATATAATAAAATAACACTTGCCAAGCCAAATTATATATACTAAAACCCAATCCTCAGAATCACTGTTCATACTGTAAAAACAGTGTAATGGCGAAACTGCCCACCCTTTTACTTTTTTAAACACCTTCTTGCCCTCACTAAAACTAAAAACACAGTGAAATTACCTTTTTGCCCTTCGCTAATACCTCAAATTGAACCCGTCGGTTCTGGAGACTTCCGTGTCTTTCTCATTCTCCTTGGACTTCTCTCTCCTTCGGCGCTCTCTCACCTTCCGCTCTCGACTTCTCTCACTTTCAGCTCTCTCTCTGTTTGATTTATTTAGAGACCAAATGCAAGAGCAAGCGACGAGCTCCTTGCCGCGAGCTCTCTCCCGTCGAGCAGCGAAAGATCTTCGAGCTCTGCATTCCAAGTTGAAGTTAAAGAAGGTTTGGTTTGATAACTCAATTTGTAGTTTTTTAAAGTTTATCTTCAACAAGTTTAGCTGGGTTTGTTCAAATTTGTCAAGTTTCTTTCTGCTTCCAAAGAATTTCGAAATTTCCCTCTGGGTTTTGTAGATAATAACAGGGGTGCCAGCCGATGGTCGATGCCTATTCAGAGCGATAGCACACATGGCTTGCTTGAGAAATGGGAGGAAGCCCTGATGAGAATCACCAGAGAGATCTCGCTGATGAATTAAGCGCTCAAGTAACTCCCATTCATTTTTAGGCATAAATGATTTTTGTTTCCTTTTTCGGAGGCATTTAATGTTTTACCAAATTGTTTATGTGTGTGCTGTATTTTCTTATTGTGTGGTGTAGGTTGTAAATGAGCTCTTAAGGAGGCGGGAGGAAACAGAATGGTAAGCATTTGTGATTTTGGACTGAAATTTTTCAATATGTTTTTGTTATCATGTCGCAGAAATGATTTGGTTTTTAATCTTTTATGAAATGCATGTTTAGGTTCATCGAAGGTGATTTTGATGCTTATGTGAAGAGACTTCAATAGCCTTATGTTTGGGGTGGAGAACCTGAGTTGCTGATGACTTCTCATGTTTTAAAGTGAGAACAAGCAGTTTTGTGTTGTTTGTTATACCTTCAAGTTTCAACCATGATTGTTGATGTTTTCTCATTCTAGTTGTGACTATTTACTAGTAGCCCAAGAATAGAAGAAATTCATCCATGACAACAAAATCTACAGCTTTGGGCCCAAGCCCAAAAAGAAAATATAACGACCCGTCGCATGACTCCCCAGACTCGAGCCCAATATTTTTGGTGGGTCACCTACCCTGATCAACAGAAACTTGGTCTCACAAATAACTAGTTTCTCCCTCCATCATGTCAACATTCAAAGCGAAGAATGACAGATACGGAGAGGAAGATCAGACAAAGTATATGTGTGTTTTTTTTTCTTTTTTTTTGGGCAAAGACCTGCCGGAAGTCAATGCTCACCCTGTGTGCTGCTATACAAACCGTCAACTTTAAACCAACGGGGAAAAAAACGCTTACATTGGGTTTGAAAGTCTGATAGCATTTTCTGCTGAAGCAAAAGCAAAACCAACAAGGCAGAGAAGAGCAAGCAAGAAGCAAAACAATCCACGGAACGAAAGGAAACAGAGATTTCAAGTTAGAGAAGAAGCAGTAGCTAACCGTAATAATATCATGAATCTGTTTAGGTTAGCAGGAGACATAACCCATCTGCTCAGCATAGTGGTCCTGTTCATGAAGATCCGCACCACCAAATCTTGTGCAGGTATGAATATGTTCATTCATTCTTACCTTTCTCTTACGTCCTTTAGACATTTCTTGCTTTTGTTTTTCCTATGTGTTCCTGCTCCTGATGAGTTGACCAAGATCTTTTTTGTTCCATTCATGTTTGTTGCTAATTTGAGAATTAGTGCTTTGACATGAGATTATTGTGGTAGCTTGGACTAAATTATGTTATGTTCAAACTCTCAATCCCCATTTTATTTCATTTTCCATTTTTAACTGTTCAACAATTGATTGATTGTCGTTTCATTAAGAATTTGTACTTCTTAGAAGGGTTGGCTCCTGGTTGATTTGAAAGCTTTTGGGTTTTTTGTTTTGTAAATTCCTTTCCAATCCATTAAGTTAGGCATTGCTCATAGGTTGCTAGGTTTGCAGATTTCATATTCTTCTGAAAATAAAGAATGGTCTTTTTGCTGAATTCTTTTGACTCAAGTCCCCAGATTCAGAGTTGAAAACTTGTTCAACTATTACATTTCACCTTGTCTAGTAATAGTGGTGCTCAGAACATGAAATATTTGATCCTGTCACATGCCTCTCTCTCTCTCTCTCTCTCTCTGTACCAGGAATTTCACTCAAAACTCAAGAACTCTACGGGTTGGTATTTCTTACTCGATACCTTGACTTGGTTATCAAGTATCACTCCTTGTATAACACCTTAGGGAAGCTCATCTTTATTGGAACTTCGCTTGCCACGGTCTGGTACATGAGGTACCATAAAGTAGTGAAGCAAACCTACAACAAAGATCAAGATACTTTCAGACATTACTATCTCATCCTTTTATGCTTGGGGCTGGCTCTTCTGATTCCGCGTTCTTTTACTGTAATTGAGGTACGGGCCATTTATCCTCCTCTTTCTTATGCCATTATGGATCTCTTTATTATGCCTTTGAATGAATCTTCTGGCACTGCCAGTTGTTTGGAAAGAAAGCTTGCAACAGTTTTTTTAAACCCTCGTCAGTTTGTATGATGCTGTTACTTTTTACTCACATCTGATAGAAGCTTTGATCTATTATTCTATTGTAATAGGTTCTGTGGGCATTTTCGATATATCTTGAAGCGGTAGCAATCGTACCACAATTGGTATTACTGCAAAGGTCAAGAAACATTGATAACTTAACTGGAAACTACGTTTTCCTTCTTGGGTATGTTCCAATTCCCCTGAGGCATAAAAATGAATTTGCTTTTGTACTATTCACTTTCTTGGATAAGATTACCTGCAACTTGATTACACCTAGTTAGGAACAAACTGGACAGTGACATCATTTTTGTACCTCCCTCCTCAGCAGCACATTGCTCATGGTGATTTCTTTATGCAATTGAAGACATTATAGAATCACTTCTACCTTCCATCACCCGGAACATGTTAAACCGAGTCTGTTGATATGTGATCATTGAATTTATGGAACAAATTATGAAATGTTGAATGCTGTTTATTTATTTTATTTTTTAGAAACAGAGAGAGCTGTTTTCTGTTTAGCAACAAAGGGAGTGCATTGATGGGATCTAATTTGGTAACTGTTACATGGTCCACATAACCATGATTTTACTTTACTACTAGGTCTAGGGCGTTAATCGGTTGCTTCAACTTTAAACATAATTTGACATTACTGTTATATGAATAACTTGTTTATGCTTCTCGGATTTAAGTTATGTGATTATCTGTGGTGTTATATTTGTTTGGTAACTCTGTGCAGTGCTTACCGAGCCCTTTATCTTCTAAATTGGATTTATCGTTTCTTCACAGAGCTTCACAGAGTTCTCTGGATACGTAAGTTCTCTTTTATAGCTTGCACTTGATAATCTTGTATCCCATTTTAGCTAAAGTGATACAACTAATTTGTTGTCAAATGCCCAAAACAGCTTGGGTTTCAGGCCTTGTTCAGACTGCTCTTTATGCTGACTTTTTCTACTACTATGTTAAGAGGTAACTTCATTCTACTCTTTTGCCTTTAATTGTTCCCCTCAGAATAGTTTGTTTTATTTCCGTGTGTGTGGAAGCCAGAAACATGTTGGAATACCTAGCAAGGGCTTTGCGAACATGTTTCCATAAGCATTGTTAAAAACCAGCAGAGCTATATATGATGTAGTTTGAATAAACAGCCAGCTTCTTCATAGCAATTGTTATGTGAAACATGATTGTTTGCTGCTGGAAAATGGCACCAATACGTGAAAAATAATATTTGATGTTGAGTTTTTTGAGTGCTGCATATTCTTCATACTAACACGCTGGTGTGATTTTTCTTCAGCTGGAAGAAACATGAGGAGCTTAAGCTTCCTGCTTGAAGTGGATCCTTCTGGATGTGTAATTTCCACCAAGACAAGAGCAAGGGATACATACTTGAGGATGCAGAACCAAAGCTGGCCACTGTTATCCTTATTGTCATGGGATTTTCTCCCTACTTGCATTGTAATTTGTATAGTGCAGCAACATTATCATGATTAATAGTTTACGGTGATCTGGTGGGACAGTAAGTGCTACCACATTTTCCAGGACTATCTAATGCATGCATCTGCATCATTTATCATACCTGTTTTGGAATCAATCTGGAGGAAAAGTAAAAGGAAAGCAGAATTATAATAAAAGAAACCAATCACCCACACTTGCATTTCATGTGTTTACGCTCCTCTTGATCATAAAAAATCTGGAATTCTCTTTGGTTCTCAATTTAAAAGTATATCAATTTATATAATGTGTATAAATTAATACACACAATGATGTTGAAGTATATAAAGTTTTGCATTTAATAGTACACGATATGTTCTTCTAAGTGACAAAACTCTGAATATATTATTATTGTATACCTCTGCTTCACTTCAACTTCAAGGAAGAAACAATGAGGGGACAAATGTATTCGGTCATATACCCTTGACATCCGAATAAAATAACTAGAGTTGAGATTCAATGCCGCATGAAAGGAAGAAACTTGGAAGGAGGGGATGCAAGTCCTTTCTTCAATACATCATTGAGCCCTGTAAACTTGTATAAACCAAAATTTCACTTAGGAGCTGACACTTGAAGTTGAGACTTGAAACTTGAGAGAGAGAGAGAGAGAGAGACTTGAAAAAGTAGAGTAAGAATATGTTGAAACTCTCTTGGTTTACTTTGGCTTCATTGTTTTTGTTGGCAGCATTATCTTCAGAAGCCAACAACTCCAAGCCTGGTTGCCAAAAAGAATGTGAGAATCTCACAGCTCCCTACCAATGTGACATTGGGAAAGGAGGATCATGTTCCATGGACACATAAAAATTGTCTCTAGTTCGCCCAAACTATATTCAACTATTCCCAGAATCCACACACATACGAAACTGGAATACCGCTTAAAAATTGGCAGAGGTTCTTCTGACACACAATCGTATATCCATGTATTGGACATACTCCAGAATATGACCTGGGGAGGACTCGTTGTCACAGCCGCTGCACTGAGTAGACAGCGTTCCTGTAAGTTTTCATTATCATTGCCAACCCAGGAATATAATTACCACAGGAAAAGCAGACGTGTTGGAGGTTACATCCCACAACATATCAATGTCTTTCCAGCCCCCGCAAAGCTCACTCTAGGTAAGTAAGTCCTCTGCTCTAGTGTATAAATTGACAAGCGATAAGCTCCCTTTAACATTGAATTAAAATGTATGTAACCTTGCAGGTCTCGGCTTTTGTTTCTCATTTCTTTCATTTGTGATCTCTGGAATTTATTTCAGTGTGAAGAAGCATAAGTTTATTAAGCTAAAATCCAAATTCTTCCAGAGAAATGGAGGGTTATTGTTAGAGCAGCAAATTGCTTTACATGGAGGCACAACAATTTTTACAGCCGAGGAGCTAGATATGACTGCTGCTGACTATTATAAGAAGACTCACAATTTTGGTTCAGGTGACAGTGGAACTGGAACGTCTCATAAAGGACTTTCGCCAGAAAAAGTAGTGGCGGAGGGCCAAATTGAGCATTTTATAAGTGAAATTGTCACTCTTACTAAAGTAAACCATCAAAACCTGGTGAAGTTCTTGGGCTGCTGTTTAGAGACTGAAGCTCGCGTATTGGTCTATTAACTCACCTGCAACAGGACCTTGTTCGACTACGTGCATCATACCAATCAGAAAAGTTCATTGCCTTGGGATATCCTTTTGAAGATAGCCACAGAATCTGCAGCTGCTCTGGCTTATCTGCATTCTACGGTGGACTCATCGACAGCAATGATCATTCATGGAAATGTCAAGTCTTCCAACATTCTTTTAACTGATTGTTTCATGGCCAAAATCTCCGGTTTTGGACCGTCAAGGTTGGTCCCTAGTACTGAATCCAGATAAGCACATTGGTTCAAGGGACACTTGGTTATCCAGATCCGGAGTATCTCCATACATGCCAGCTGACAGACAAGAGCGATGTTTATAGCTTTGGAGTCGTTTTGTTAGAACTTTTAACTGGGGAGATGCCCGTATCCTTTGATAGACCAGAAAATCAAAGAGTTATAACGTCCTATTTCCTTTTGTCTGCGGAACAATGTGGCCTCTTTCAGATTGTTGTGCCACAACTTGGAAATGAGGGAAGCAGAGAACAAGTCAGAGCAGTTGCGGACCTTGCTAAGAGCTGCCTCAAGTTGAATAGAGCAGAAAGGCCAACAATGGAACAAGTGGCCAGGGAGCTACATAGGCTATCCAAGACGTATCCTAGAGTTAAAGTTGACAGCCATGACACTGAAAGTGAAAGGTTTTCGAGAGCTGTACCCAGTGTGCATCCAAACCGTGCGTAAAAGTCAGAACGTTGCATGCCGGGAGGCTGATGATCTTGTGAGATGGTTCTTTGTTGGCATGTTAGGCAAATGCAGAACAGATACAAACAGGGCAATAGAAAGGATGTGTGACAGCTACTTTGAGTTTTTCCCCTTATTTTCTTCCTTTGTTGTACATGGTTTGCTTTTCAAATTAGGTGTTGTTTTTAATTATCCATTAGCTTATGTGGTTGGGAGCTTTCTTTCGGACAAAGTATCCTGTTAGTTTAACCCATAGGGACCAGTATTTGAAAATATTTGATTTCTTAGACGGTTGCAGGTCTAGCTAATAAATAACACTCTCACGTCTTTGGAACAAATCATATGAGGCCAGGTAAATTTTTATGAGTACATGTTGCCTTTATTTATTCCCATGAAGATACAGCCAGCGCAAGCTCTATAGCAGTAATTAGCATGGTGGCATTCCTGGTGGTGGCGGTAAAATTTGGGTTGCTAGACCCTTTCAATTTTCACTTTGAAGTTGAACCATACCAAGAGCAGCAGCCACAGCAAGGTTGGAAGAGGCGGGATCAAAAGAAACAGAGCAAAGCCTACTTCTCACGGTGGTGAATGGTGATGACAGACTTCAGAACCATGCATGGAGACTTGTTAGAGTTGAAACGTTCCAGTTCCTGGTAGTTGAGGAACGTTTGTGTCATTAACAGCAGTACCTGGAAAGGCGAAGGTTCTTGACAATAGTAGACTGAGGATCTCCCTCCCTTCCATTGTTAAGAAGCCCATACAATAAAATTTGGCCAAGGTTGCCTCAACCGGTGAATGCCACACTTACCCAAAAGTCTAGCCCGAATAGCATCACAATAAGAACAATCAAAGAAAAGGTGACTGAGATTCATAAATTATATTGCCAGGACACAAACATGACTAGCAGAGGGACACTTCCTTTCAATTTATTATAACTTATGCCATGCTCCATAAACCCAATGTTATGCAACTTGACGACAGCCATACCACAGATGAAAAGTGAAAGGTTATCTTGAGTTGTGAGGCTGGTGATCTTGTGGGATGATTCTTTGTTCACAAGTGAGGCAAATGCAACGAAACAGAGACAAACAGGGCAATGGAAAGGATGTGTGGTACCTACCTTGAGATATTCCCCCGTTTTGTTCTTCCTAATGTGATGCTGCACCCAAGTCGAAATGCATGAATTCTTATTCCATCGACAGCATACCATTTCCACCTTGTTGGTCATGCACGTTTAACCAAACTATCAGAGTGCAATACTTCCCTGCTCTTCTGCTTCCAACATGTATTCCATCCTTTATTGCAAGGATCTCCACCCCAATTGCACCAACAATATCATCATTGTCCACCACCTTCCCACCAATGCAGATTGA
Source organism: Prunus padus (assembly GCA_024362665.1). Taxonomy (NCBI): domain Eukaryota; kingdom Viridiplantae; phylum Streptophyta; class Magnoliopsida; order Rosales; family Rosaceae; genus Prunus; species Prunus padus. The sequence goes on along the minus strand of JANFAM010000017.1, from coordinate 396,214 downwards.
CCTCATCTGAAACCATTCGATTTCCACATCAATAGTTGTACATCCAATAAACCCATTTCCATATTTCGATTTCTCCCACAACTTTATGATATCCATTTGAATGCAAAGCAGTCAAATGTTAATCCAAGTGTTCAAATGGACATCATGAAGGTGTGGGAGAAATAGAAATTTGGGAATGGGGTCAATTGATGTCTATTTGCACGGATGGCAATGTGGTGGACAATCATGATATCGTTTCAGTGAGAAAGAAAAGACAATATGTCTTCTTGGTGCAATTGGGCGGTGGTCCTTGCAGTGAAGCATGGAATACCTGTTGAAAACCAAAAGGCAGGAAAGTACTGCAATTTGATAGATTGGTTAAACATGTGAGCAAGGAAGGAAATAGTATGTTGTCGAGCGGGAATGATGAAATCTAAGGTACAACTCATGAACGTATCACCACATATAAGATGATAGTCCTAGACTCCTAGTCGTACCCATTAAAATGGTAATGGCATGACGTTCTTTTTTGTGTTTGCTTTCAATGTAATTGAGTGAAGGTTAAGGCTGTCCATTTATGAGGTAGTTATCCGTTCAAACACACAATATTGATTTCATCGACACAAAATAGTTATCTTTAGGAAAGAGTGACAAATATGACAGTGTAGTGAAGAAATATATATGCATATGCTAAAAGGTAAATGACATTGAGATAGTAAAATTGTGTTTGTGTATGAGTGTGAATGTGAGTGTGTGTTTGTGTTTGTGTTTTTTCTTCTCGTCCTGCTTCTATTTTATACGGGAAACTAGAAAACAACTTAACTAAATATCAATATCTACAACACAAATACATAATTTTGATAGTTCAAACCCATTGGGACCCATCTTTCAAAATTATTTATTTTTCAGACATTTGAAGGTCTAGCAAGCAAATACTAATCTCACTTCTTTTGGAACATATAAATTATAACACAAGACCAGGTAAATTTTTATGGCATATACATATATCCTGGCCAGTCCAAGTGTAGTATAATGGTAGCAAGGAAGGACTGCATGCCCCAATGTATTATGTATTGCCGTGAACATACAGCCAGAGCTTTGTAAATTGTAGCAATGAGCATGGAGGCATTCCTGGTGGTGGAGGTAAAATTTGGGCTCCTAGACCCTTTCCATTTTTCACAATGAACGTCAAATCCATGCCCCATGATATATGCCGATCCAGATGGCAGTGCATAAACCATACCCCCATGATCAACCAAAAAGTCATTGACATCACATGATCAGCATCATTCATTATAACTTGATTAATTCAGAAGTTAAGCAGAGGAACGTCTTCTTGCATTGCCAGTTGTTTGGAAAGAAAGCTTGCAGCCAGTTTTTTTTTAACTCATGTCAGTTTGTATGATGCTGTTACTTTTTACTCACATCTGACTGAAGCTTTGATCTATTGTAATAGGTTCTGTGGGCATTTTCAATATATCTTGAAGCTTTAGCAACCTTACCACAATTGGTAATACTGCAAAGGTCAAGAAATATTGATAACTTAACTGGAAACTAAGTTTTCCTTCTTGGGTATGTTCCAATTTCCCCAGAGGCAATAACAAAAAATCAAGACATGCATATATGTAAAATGATGTTGAAAACTAAGAAATTAAGCATTTAATAGTAGACCATATGTTCTTCTAAGTGACTGCTTGAAGGAAGAAACAAGGAGGGAGCAAGTGCATTTGGTCATATACTGAGCCCAACCCTTGACCTCCCAATAAGAAAACTAGAGTTGAGATTCAATGCTGTGTGAAAGGAAGAAACGCGGAAGGAGCAGACGCAAATCCTTTTCTTCAATACATCATTGAGCCCTCTAAACCAAAATTTCACTTACATGTTGAAGAAGGAAGGATAAAATGGAAAGGATGATGCTTCTCATAATAGGCCATCTCTTCCACAAATTCTCTTGGTTGACCTCATAATTTTTGTTGGCAGCACTGTCCAAAGCCAACAACTCCAAGCCCCCGTGCCAAAAAAAATGTGTGGGAATCTCACAGCAGCCTACCCCATTTGGTATTGGGAAAGGAGCCAAAGTCATTCTCAGGAAAAAGTAATATTATTGAGGTGGGGTAGGGATTCTAGGAAACATAACTTTGTGGTTTATCATGAGCCAACCAGGTACAGGCTGATATTTCCTATATCCAATCTAAGTACTCCCAGAATCCACACATGTACAACACTGGAATACCATATAAAAATCAAAATTGGTAAAGGTTCTCTTGACACACAATCGTATATCTATCTATCTATCAGACAAATTATGAAAGTCAGTCTATCTATCTATCTTTTGACACTTATCGTTATGAAATTTCAAAGACAACCCGGGAATATAATTACCACAGGAAAAAGGGGAAGTGGCTGAGGAGGTTACATCCCACAACATATCAAAGTCTTTCCGGGCCCTGCACAGCTCACCCTAGGTAAGTAAGTCCTCTGCTCTAGAGTATAATTGATAAGCACTATGCTCCCTTCAAAATTTACATTTAATTAAATGTCACCTTGCAGGTCTCGGCTCTTGTTTCTCATGTATTTTGTTTGTGATCTCGGGAATTTATTTCAGTGTGAAGTAGCATAAGTTTATTAAGCTAAAATCCAAGTTCTTCTAGAAAAATGGAGTGTTATTGTTAGAGTAGCAAATTGCTTCACATGGAGTGGAGGCACAACAATTTTCACAGCCGAGGAGCTAGAGATGATGTCTAGATTTGTATGAAAACAATGAAAATAACTGACCTTTCCATTGCGTCTTGCATTAGTGTAAGGAACGCTACCTATGGACAACAATGATTTTCCAAAATCCTACCCTCTTACTGTGATGTCTCGGACTACCTGCTTCAGCAAATCTCCGGTGAGGAATTCAAGTTTCCTCTCAGAGTTGAAAAGCACAGTCGTGAGGAAGGAATTAGATAGATATTATGATATCAAAAGGAAAGGATAAAGACGGGGAAGTGTGGGAAATACAAAGAGCTAAAGGAAAACACATAATAACACCCAGCTCAAAACTGAATATGTAAAAAATGACATATATATAGGAACAACAAGTAATTATTAAGCCAAGCCAAGCCTCATCACCGAACCATCCAAAGGCAATTGGCAATAAAAAAAGGAAATTGAGAAAAAGCTCATAAGTAAATAGAGTAACATAGTGAAACTACTGGTAAAGGTTAAACTTTGGAGCACATTTTAGAAGAAATAACGGACGACTAGAGTCTATCAGTTTGGGGAGCCTGCCTTGCCTGCTGCGAGCTCTCTTCCTTGCCGAGTACAGCCACCACTTGATGCAAGATAGCTTCAGTTGGTTGGTGAGAATTGTGCAGGGCCTTGGAAATAGGTTGCCATTTTTCAACATGCTTTGGTTGTGAAGCAATGCATCTTCTCAAAACATCCTTCTGGTTCTCATCAGTCCCATGCTGAAGTTCAAATTGAAATATAAAGCCCAGAAATCCCCAATATCTGGGGCAATTGTGACGGCCCTGTCAAGCCAAGTCCTAGCTCTCTTAACCTTACTGTGATGCCAGAATAACTTGGCCACAGCAGCAATGACATGGGGATCGTAATCGCATTTCCTGAGGGCATCCATAATCTTGGCCATCCATTGAGAAGGGGGTTGGGGTACCATACTCTCAATATATGCTGCCCACAAGATACCACTATTGGGACACTCGTGCAAAGCCCTCGCCATCAAAATATCAGCTTCCTTGTTATTACCATGCCTCAATTCAGTTCGAGTTGCAGCAAGCCACAGTTGAGGGTTGTGAGGATTTTTGTTCCTGGCTAGTGTGAGGACTGCACGAGCACTAGTCACCCCATTCAAATTCTCTTAAAGATTAACAAGAGAAAGCCAGAGCGGTATAGAATTGGGGCAGTACTTGAGGCCCAAGTCATAAGCCTCCTTGGCTTTTTCCAAACGATCAAGCCGCTCCTCTAGCTGTCCAAGCATCAACCACAATTTAAAGAAGGAAGGAAATTTCTTTAACCCTTCATCAAGCAATTTACTCTCCTCCTCAACATTCCCTAATCCTCTCTCAACAATTGCTGATTTCACAAGACAAGTTCATGCTCTGCCTTGCATTTGCATTCTCCTCCTCCTCCTCATTCGATTTCGCGGCAGTGGCGAGCTCAACCACCGCCTTCCACAGTAGAACGAAATCAGGAATGTGTTGCAATCCTCTACTTAAAACCCTGCTCTTATTCGGGTCATCATGCTCCAAATTTGCAGCCTGCATCCACAACTTCACCGAATTGGGTATCAACTTCAATCCATGGGCAATCACAGCCTTACCTGTTTCATTGGAGTTGGGGCCGCTCCTCGCATTCGCAATCGCAATCCTACACGCCTCCAACCACACATCCACACTATTTGGGCACTCCTCACATCCCTCACATCCTTTCTGAATCAATTGCCTCGCTGCCTCCATTTCCCCAGCGTCCTCCTTCCAACCTCACAGATGCAATCCAACAAAGTTAGAGGTGTCAAACGGCTGGCCGGCCGTCCCATTTAAATTCGTTTTTAACATTTTCGTACAGGCGATTTAATTTATCGCGTGCTACCATTTTAGAAAATCATTGATCCGGCCCGCCCAGTGTCCACATTGAAACGGGCGGCCGCTCGTTGCCGTGCTCGCTCGTGCTCGTGCCATAATCGGGCCCAAGAACCAACCCATTTAATTTGATTTTTTTCACTTGATTTTTTTTTCCCACTAGATAATTCAAATTATAAACATTAAAAATATAATTAGAGGCAAGAAATGATGAACTATTTGAAAACATTAATCAATCAAACATCCAAACAATATGAAATGGCGGATGGCAAAAGTGTCCAACTCCACAAAGTCAGGTTCAACTTTTTATCTTTAAACAACTTATTATTTTATATGTGAAGAAATGTCTTGCTTTGATTATAAGAGAAGCGTATATGTCATATATGTACTAATTAGATATCAACTCTAATATTGTTTAATTAATTTATAGTTGATATGTTTAATTAATTAAGGACCCAAGTAATTTCCCTAAAATGAAAGACATCAAATATATGTTTATGATTATAAAAAATAAAATAAAAACCATATAAACAATGACATTAGATGTCAAATTTTTGCATTTTGACTTTTGAGAAAGAAAAAAGTTAAGTGGGCCGTGCTTAAAGCGGGCTTGGGCTCGCCGTGCTTGAGCGAGCTCGTGCCAAGCCCCCATGTCGTGCCATGGGCGCCGATCCATGTCGTGCCATGGGCGGCGGTCCATTGGACCTCATTTTTGATCGGCCGGCCCATGCTTTCGTGCGTCACCACCCCATTTAATATTCGTGCTCGCTGTGCCATGCCTAATTTAAGCGGGCTGGGCTCTTGCGGCGGCCCTTCCCGCTTGACACCTCTAAACAAAGTGGTCGCTTAGGGTTCCTCTCCGTTAAACTCTTCATTAACCGTCTACCCTTCTTTATCGCATCCCTTTTTACCTCCTCCGTACAACCAGTAAGATCGATTACCCTGACCTAAAACGAAATCGGAGTATGAATTTCAATGACAAAGCCACCGTCTCTATCTTTATCTCGTTCTCTTTAAAAACCCACCGACGACCGAATAAGACAGCAATTCCTTAGGAAACAAGAAAATTGACTTTTGCGTGTGTGCTTCTTGAATCTTGTGTCTCTGTTTTTTCTTCTCGTCTTAGGTGAGTTTGGCATTCTTTGTCTTTGTGAAAATAATCATCAGATTTGCTATGAGAGAAATCATTGTGAGAAAAAAGCGGTTTAGCGTTTGGTAAACTTTTTGTTAAAAGTGTTGTTGGTACTAATTTCAGCATAATCAAAAAATAATTGCCGCATAATCATTAAATCCAGCGCCTCTTTGAAACTGATTCATGCATAATCAGAAAATGAAAGCACCTCATTAACTGTTTTCCCTTATAGCTTTCTCTCAGAGCAATTTTTAATAATAAGTGATTTTCTTATAGTTTACCAAACGGGCCGGGCTTTTCAAAATTTATAAAAATCACTTATTACCTCAAATAAGCAATTTCAAACGGGCACTTATTATATATTGTCTATTAATATGCGGCTCTCGACTAGTGTTTTTCCTTTTCAGAAAAGGAATTCTTTTCTTTCGACTTCTATTTTATATATATCAAAAGGTAGAGAATGATGAAACTACGTGTGGGGGCGGTCCGGTGTAGTTCGATTTTCATCTTAAACTGGAATTGATACTATTTAATCGGTTCAGTTTGGTCCGATTTTAGTATAAGAAATATGAAACCGGCCAGTCATGTTTGAACCGGTTCTGATCCAATTTTCGGTTTTGGATGATATTATTATTAGTATTATTTTCAAATTATCTTTTTAATACAAATTCCAGCTAAAATTTTATTTTTTGGGTTTGAAAATTAACAAATGATCCAATTTCATGCAAAAGAGATATATTGGGCCTAGAAAATATATAAGTTTTGAAATTGGGCTTGGAGAAATGTTAGTTATGAGATTAAAAATGTAGCATTAGATTTAAATAATTTTGTAAAAAAATAAAATTATATACAACCGATCCGGTCCAGTTTGATTTGGTAAGGTATGAAACCAGAACTGATTGGAATCAGCCAGTCCAATCTGGTTTGGTGCCAACTTATTGTCTTTTTTAGTCAACCGATTTTTTCGATTTTTTCCATTCGGTCTTGCTCGGTGTTTCGGTTTTCCGGTCCCGATGCTCACCCTTAGGTGAAACATTCAAAATACCAAAAATTGCAGCCTAACGGCGTGTTAGGCTTGAAATTCACTACACGTGCGGGGTTGTGTGAGAATGTGAAGGTAAAAAGTCCCACATTCGAAAGTTGAGAAACCTAGCAAGGGTTTTTAAGGAGTTCGGCTACTCCCCCATTGACAATTGCCAATTGGTTTGGGCTAGAACCACAACGTCATTCATGGTATCAGAATCAGGTTAGCCCACGTGTGAAAGCCCAACAGCCACACGCGCTCCATGTCACCCAATATGTGTTGTTCACATGTTAGGCTTGAAGTCAATTTATATTTTTCATATTTAAAATTTTAAAATTTAAAATTTAAAATAAAATCAGATAATGGCTCCTATTTTTATGGAACATAGTTATTCATTTTATCTTTTCTTAATTCTAAAATAAATAAATAAATAAAACAAAACAAAACAAAACAAAAAAGAAAACTAATTTGGATAAAAAAAAATATCGGAAAAATTCTGCCAATAGCCATGAGCCGAACCCATTCGATTTCTATCTCTATTTTGGTGAATTTGGGATTAGATTTTTTTCCAAACCTAGCTGATGTCAATTTCCGTTTGATCACTTGATGCACAGGTGTGGATGTTTAAAAATTTGTTGAGGTATTCTATCTAGAATTCAAGTGGTCAAATGGAAATTGACATCAGCCAGGTATGGAAAAAAATCTAATCCCAAATTCACTAGAATAGAGATAGAAATCGAATGGGTTCAGCTCATGGATATTGGCAGGCTAGTGGAGTATGAAGATATCGTTGCTGTCCGGAAGATAAAACAGTATGTTTCTCTAGCTGCGGTTGAGGCAGAAGTGGTTGCCATACGCAATGCAATATCTTTCGGTCAAAGGAAATCAGGACGTTATTGTAGTGTGGTTACCTGGTTGAAAACAAATGCTAATGATAGCAGCAATTGGTCTGCTATGGAGGGTATCCAATTTCACGCACTTTGACTGGGGCGCTTGATTTCACACAGCCTTTTTAATTTATTTTTTCGGATCCCAAAGAATGAACAAATCACATAAAGGTTTGTAAGCTCTTTTAACCAGCTCGAAGCTGTCTCAGGGCAACAAAACAACGATATGGTTGTTTCTGTTAACGTGAGTCTCCTAAGCCAGGTTTTCTTGTGACATGTACTTGCGTTCTTCTTGCGATTTACGTGCTCTCTTCCCCTCCTCTTCAAGAGATGGAGGGGGAGTGAAAAAAGATATGTTTCTCTTTCCCATGGAGATATTGCGGTCAATCATGTTGACTCCGACAAACCCTTCTCTTAAGGGGAGAAGAGGATTGAAGAGAAGTTGTGTCTTGCCTTAGCCGTGTTCACAGGGTTTCTGTGTTCTTAGCCGTGTTCACAGGGTTTCTGTGTTCTTAGCCGTGTTCCACGGGGTTTCTGTGTCCTTAGCCGTGTTCACAGGGTTTCTGTGTCCTTAGCCGTGTTCACAGGATTTTTGTGTTCTTAGTCGTGTTCACAGGGTTCTGTGTTCTTAGCCGTGTTCACAGGGTTTATGTGTTCTTTAAAATCCTCATATTTAAATTCCTCAAATCCAAATCCCTCAAATCTAAAGTTCTCAAATCCTCTTATCAAAATCCATAAACACATACCCTTAAATCTTATATACATACCTCTCAGACCAAATTCATACATCAAATTCCTTAAATCACATCCCTCTAAATCAAATTCCTCACATTATCATATCAAATCTTACTTCAGCTGTGATGTCAGGACACCCTACGATTCTCTCCCGCCTTGAAGACTCACAAAAGCATGCGGTCCATCATGCTGACCTAGCCACTAGGACTCGTGCTTTCATTGTCACCATCAAAGGTTCTGTTTTTCATACATCCTCTAAAAAGCACACATGGATCATTGATGATCGGTCGCTAGTGGAAATCGACTGGTCCCTAGAGAACCTGCTTCAAACTGACCGGTCGCCAGAAGCCAACGACCGGTCGCCAGAGGAAAACGATCAGTTGTCTCCACGCTGTCAAAATTAGGAGGAGGAAATTGCATTGTGACAACAAGTCAACTATTGATATTGCTCATAATCGAGTTCAACATGATCAAACCAAATATGTTGAGGTGGATAGACATTTCATCAAGGAAAAAAATTGAGAAAAAGATCATTCGCCTACCATTCGTAAAATCAGAAGATCAACTAGCAAATGTCTTAACAAAAGCTGTTTGTGGAAGAGTATTTTATGACTCATTTACGAAGTTGGGCATTGGTGACGTATATGCACCAACTTGAGGAGGAGTGTTAACGTGAGTCTCCTAATTAATCAAGGAGATTTATTTCCTTGATTAATTAAGGGATTTACTTTCCTTATTTTTAGATAGTTGACAAATCATTGTATAATTAGGAGATACTATCCTAATTAATTACTATATATGTTTCCTTGTAAAGCCCTAATGTAAACTCCTATATATACCTTCTTATGGAGAAGAATACAAAAAAACCAAAAGTATTCAAACCATATTCATATTTTGACTGTTTCTGCCAGGTTGATATGACTCTTTAGGCTTGCTTGTTCAGAAATTGAAGAAGAGATAAAAGAAAGCCCTATGAAGAGTCGAAAGTAAAACAAGTGAGGGACATATTTTCACTAGAAGAAGATGTCTTGAGTTTTGTAGGACTCAATATGGAACTCCACATAGAAGATGAATGGAGAGAATGAGGTGATATCCCTAAACTCCTAGCCGTACTCATTAAAATGTTAATTGCATAAAGTTATTTTCTGCTTTTACTTTCATTGTAATTGGGTGAATGTTAAGTAATACTTTCCTTATATAACGTAGTTATGGTTTTGAATATACAATTTCAATTCATTGACATAAAACTCTTTTTGGAAAGAGGGACACAAATATGACATAAAACTCTTTTTATAACGTGTATCAGTGAAGACATTTCCATTGCTAATAGATATACATCCAGGAGTGGTATTCATTGTTGAGATGGATTCATTTGGTGAGATTAAAACTGACATGGAATAATAGTGGGAAGATCAGGAAATACAGGACATTAAGAGGTAGCATGATAGAAACCAGAAGTAGACAAATAATATGGAAGGAAACAACTAAGGCAGCGTAAAGAAGAGTTGAGGTTGTATTGGAAACTAAGAAAATTTAGGGTGTGTAGACGATAGGGAAAAGTTCTAAAATTGGGGTAAGTATGGTGGATGATAGAAGAAGATGTATGTGCAAGATATCCTTAAATAAGTGGTTTTCTTTTCCAATAATGCAACATAGATTTCAAAGGGTAGTCCCCATCTCCAAGATATTATACAGATAGGTAGTTTTGAGGATTTGATTTAGTAATATATAGCAAACCAACCATAAGCTTTAGATCCTACGCATCACCATATTCATTGCGCAAGCCTCATGAAGGCTCAGGCTCAAACTCATGAAGCCTCATGTATTTGTGGCTGGATTAGCTGCTGTTCATTGTATAGAGTTGTCCATCATAGACTTTTCATATTTTTTGGATTTTTCTAGAAGACTTTTGGTTTAATTCCAGCATGAGTTTTCCAGAAGACTCTTGGATTTCTCCAGCAATCTATTTAGTGTTTTTTTAGACTCTTGGATTTTCTATGCCTGTTACCTGTTGTGAGTCCATACCTTTAGAAGTTGGTTTTGATTTTCTCACCCGATTACTATGTAACTTCTGTTTCTTTCTTCAACAGTGAACAAGAAGAGAAGAGGCTGCATTCCAAAAGCAACTGCAGCAATTACAAGACAAAGAAGCAATGAGTATAAAATTTTAACAGAGCTGCAGCGATTGAAATCTAGTTTTAGTCCATTCTATGAGAACTCAATATATTCCTCAGGTTATGAAATTTCACACAAATTCTGAAACTTTGTCATTTACACAGATTGTCTTACACAAATTCCTCAGGTTATGAAATCGATTTACATGCACAAATTCTGAAACTTTGTCATTTACACAAATTCTCTTACACAACAACATCTTATTCCTCAGGTTATGAAATTTCACACAAATTCTGAAACTTTGTCATTTAGATGCTTAAGATGCAACAACATTGGTGAAAATTACAATTTACAAATAGAAGCTGATATGAGAAAGTTGAGTTGTGCTCTGTGCATGTATGTCTTGTCGGGATTGAGGAAGTTGATATGAAACTTTTGTGATTCCTTAAATTTCCTTCTTTTTCAAATTATTGCAAATTACAAGTAGAAGACTCTCATTAAAGAAGGAAAAAAACCTTCAAAACTCATTCAAAACTAAAGCAAGCCATGAACAAGAAATTGATACTTGCGAAACATATCCATCTACAGTAGCAGATGGCAGATAGCTGATGGCTCAGTCAATCCCTTTGTTGACTGTGTATTAAGCTCAAACACACGCGCTCAAGTCCCTTTGACACTATTTCTTGTTGAAAAAGCAACTTATATTTGAAAAGCCCTTCTTTTAATAGAGGATCAAATTCCTCAGTCTTGATCAGTCCGGATTCTTTGTTGACAATAATAATAATAATTTCATATCAAGCAAACCATTGTATTCTGTTCTCAGAGACTGGTGCGCTACCTTGAAGTCTTTATGTCCAGCTTTCAGGTATCCTCAAGGGCAGAGAGTCCAGCTTGAGGCCTTAATCAAGAAAAAGCACTGCTAAATGGTAGCAAACTTAACCTTTAACTTTTCTTATAAAAGAAAAAAACGACTTTTAACTTTTTGGGGGGGAAAAAAAAGTTAAGGTCCGACCCATTGAGAAAAATGCTCACGAAATGAGAAAATGGAAAGATGTAGCTGCAGCCCTTCAGCCCTTGTTGAAGTTCACTTTCTACAACTGGAAAACAACTTAACTCTATCAATGTCTACAACACAAATGCATAAATTTGATTATATCAAGCATGGATTTGGACAGATGAATATTTATTGGGGGTAACTTTTATGATTTTTTGAGGTTCAAGGGGATTAGCTTGCCAAAAACTCTGTCCAATAAATATAAATAGTGACCTATGTGGTTGGCATGGCATTGGCAGCTTTCTTTCTTTTCATTTCATGGACAAAGTATGTTCGTTGATATACAGTTCAACCCATTGGGACCAATCTTTCAAAATAATTGATTTTTCAGACATTTGCAGGTCTAGCCAGCAAATAATAATCTCACTTATTTTGGAACATGTAAATTATAATACAAGACCGACCAGGTAAATTTTTATAACATATATATCCTGGCCAGTCCAAAGAGTAGTACAATGATAGCAAATTAAAGCAAGGACTACGTTCCCAATTTATTGCCATAAACATTCAGCCAGAGAGCTTTGTAGCAATTAGCATGGAGGCATTCCTGGTGGCGGAGGTAAAACTTGGGCTCCTAGACCCTTTCCATTTTTCACAATGAACGTGGTTTCCATGCCCCATGACATATGCTTATCCAGATGGCAGTGCATAAACCAAACTCCTGTGCTCAACAAAAAATCATTGACATCACAAGATCATTATCATTCATTAATTAGAACTTGATTAATTCGGAAGTTAACGAAACCATAGGAGAGTCTTACCAGGATTGTCTGCCTTGAATCTAATGGCAATCCAGCCATTTATAGGGACAACAATTGTATTTTGAAGAGGAGGGTCAACAAGATTATATGTCAACGGGTCCTTGTCCTTGTCAAAATTCCCAAGCCCCCATCCAACAACATAGAAACTGAATCCATGGAGATGCATTGGATGGTCATCCCCTGCAACCAAATTTGTCCCTTGAAACACAATCTCCACCGTTGCGTTGTACTCCAGTATCTTCACCTCTGTCCCCTGCTTCGGGGTTTGTAAGTACAATGGAAAGTCCTGAGCCGTAAAATTAAACAACAAGGGTGGGAAATTTGGAAATCGAGTTCCAAATGCCCCATTGACATGGTAATAGTAAGCCTGCAATATGTCAATGCTTGGGTCGACAAAGCTAATGTTGTTGATGCTAGCAGCCAGACGTGTCCCATTAGGCCCTGTACATGAATTATTTAGGCATGGTAGTGTGTTGACAGAAAGTGTGTAAAACAATGGAGTTGTTATCTTGCGTGGCACATCAATGGGGTGGTTTTTATCAGCTAGGCTTCTGAGACTACCAGTAAAATGAACCGATGCTTTGGTGTCATTATAGGAAGGAAGATTAGGAAAGGAAGGGGTTGAAGTTGAGGTATAATTTCCATTGTATTGTAGTATGGCGGTGGTGGTTGTGTTGTCATAAATAATCTCAGCCCCACTAACGTAGGCTTTAGCAGCAATGTAGTAGTGGTTGGGGCTCTGGTCAGCAGTGAACAAGAGGTCAATGGTTTGGCCAGGTGATATTGTGACATAGTCTGATGAAAATGGCTTGGTGTAGCTAGCATCTGAACCCACAACCGTGACCTTGTGATTGGCAATTGAGAAAAAGAGAATCTCTTGCACAGCTGAATTGATTAGCCTTAGGAGGTAGGTTTTCCCATAATCAACCATAAGCTTGAATGTGTCAGGTTTTGAGCAAGGATAAAGATCCCCAGGTTGACCATTGATGAGGAAAGCATTGGAAATGTTAGGGTCCCCTCCACTTTGAATAGTTTCATTATAAAGTTGTCCTATATCTTCCTTCCACCACTCCCCTGCATTTTTCAAATCAACATATCACATATATAATATAATATATATATATATATATATATATATACATATATATCAATAATTAATACATTATTATTGTTTAATTAATTTTGCATTATGTACCTAAGATGACTGGAAATTCTGCATGAGGCTTGGGAAAAGGGTAAGAGGCTCCTTTCTTGGGGTAGATGACTATAGCGCCATGGACGGTGGCTCGATCCCACTCACTGTGAGCATGCCACCATAGGGTGCCTTCTTCAGAGGAAAATATGATAGTTTGGGTAAACCTGCCTCCTGGTTGGATTGGGCACTGCGTGATATAATTAGGACCGTCTGACCATGGATTCCTTGGTTGCTTAACACCATGCCTGAAATGAAATCCTTAATTATAATTTATATATCACAAGTCACAATTACATAAAAATAATAATTTAAAATTTTAAAAATGAATATTACCAGTGGATAGTAATGTTACGATTGCCCTTGTTATAGACATCGACGATGATAGTATCTCCTGTGCGAGCATACAATGTTGGTCCAGGAAACTGGCCGTTTACAGTCAATATGTTCTTTGTGCTACATAGTCTTCTGTATGGAGTTTCTTCCACCTACAAATGTTTACAAAGATATCCAACCAGAAGATATCCTTCATCAGTTTTTTTTTAATATTTCAAGCTCTGAATCAATCAACATGATCATATATACATAACCATGCATGCATGCAATTTATACATACACACACACACCTATATAAAATATCAGAGGAGTTACATAATCAATTAGTAATTAGGATGATATAATACTATACTAATTACCACAAAAGTGTAACGAGGCCAAGCTTGGCAATGGAAGATGCCAACAAACAATAACGTCAAGCCTAAAAGTTGCAAGCGAATTAAAATCTTCATGGCCAACATGATTCTTTCTCTTCTAGCTAGCGATGGTACTTGATCTTTTTCTATGACTAGCCAAGCAACGCTAGCTGATGTAGTTCAGATGAGTTCAGGAGGTGCATATGCCATAATGCCATGCCACCTATTTATATATATACACAGAGAGAGAGATATATATATATATATAAAAATAAACAGAAGGCAACAACCAATTTAGACGTAATCGAAAATTTGCTGGTGAAGGTACCCTAAAGCATTTGACAGTCATTGCTAAGCTAGTTTGGTCTTGGCTAGTTTCTTTATTGGTATTAACATGTTCAGTGAGAGTTACCTAGCTACCATATTCCATGAATATGCTACTTATCGCTTTTCCTTTCTCACTCCCTAACCCTAACCCTAACCCTAACCCTAACCTTCCTTGTTATTCTCATTCATTCCAGTCACATATCCATGAATAAATTTTCCACTGATCATCAATTAATCTTCGATATTATAATAATCATTAACAACTAATTAATCTTGGATTATAATCATCATCAATTAATAAGCGAGACTTTTTGACGTTTATCAGTTCAAATATATACATGTATAGGCTGCAGCCATTCTAGATATATATATCATATATATATATATACATATATATATTGAATTCATTCCCCCCAGTCTCCATCGATCCGATGTGATCAACGGTAGCAGTTAATTCATACCTCACCAGCAAAATTCCAACATCCTGGACAAGTGGTACGTTTTGGTGTTCCTCTTCATTTACTTTATTCTAAATATTAATTAATTAATTAATTAATTAATTAATTAATGTTAACTGTATTTTAATGCTTGAGTTGAGACTCCATTACGGTACGTTACGTGACACTTTTAGGAAACCAGTAACAATCAATTGATTTAATTATCCTAGTACCTTGCACGATTTACTTTGCTTCTACTTTTCTATTTCTGGTGCTTTATGGATAAAATATTCTAGTACCTGATAACGAAATTTGAGCAACAACCAAAACCAAACAGTTTGGTTTTAGGGAGCCTCTCTAATCTTTTTACCATTCACGATCATCATATCACATGTGGTAAGATAAAGATAAAGCTCAATGAATTCTTATGAATTGTGAGCTTCTATAGTGAGGGGCTTTAAAGTGAGGGACTTGATGAGGGGTTTCAATCCCACCATTGATGCACCCCCAATGCTTTGTTGATGGTGAGATTGAAACCCTCATCAAGCCCCTCACTTTAAAGCCCCTCACTATAGTTTCACTCTTATGAATTTGGGATCAAAGACAAACAAGGTCAATGATGCAGGCCGGGTAGGTAATCACCCAAAAGAACACACCCCGCCCCACCACTTTGGCCCAATGGCTCTGTGTGATCAACATCTAGGTCAAACGCCGGCTCTTGCTTCTTGTTCTTATGTGATTCATATGCCACACCTTGACTTTCAATTTAACTGTCGCACCTCTTATAACATGGGCAAATTAGTAACACAACGTGACTAGGTGACGTCACAACAAAAATTATCCACACATGAGTGAATGCATACTCCAAGAGTTAAGAAATGGGGACTATAGGGAATCATATATTAGTTTGATTTACGGTTATTTTTTCAGTGTTTTAGAGCACACCTATTTCCTGACACAGTTTGATTTATGGTTCTTTATCAGAAATGGTTTGTCACTGACTCACTAGAAAGATGTTCCTCCGTCTGCTCTGTTTAGATTAGAAATTAGATACGCCCTCCCGAGCTGAATTAGCGCATCGCTTTTCATAATCAAATTTTAGCATTGTTAATGTCCACGAAAGAAAAGAGTAACTTATACAATATCGCTCAAACTCCAGTTATTATCCCTACCTATGTTTCTCATCCCTTGTATCCAAATATAACATATTGCGTCTTAGAATATACATAAAGTTAGCGATGCCTATGAATCAATCTCTTCAAGCTCCACATGACGTCCACAATCTGAAACCGATGAGGACGAAGATTCGACATTCTTTCCTTTGCCATCCGAAGATGCTGATGGCCCCGTGTCCATGCTTTCCTTCGGTTTTGGCTTCTGTAAAGTTTGGAGCTGATTCTGCAGGATCTGTAGATGAAAAGTAGTTATTCAGAGGCAAAGCACGAAAAAAAAATGCGGGCAGCGACCACAAGATCACAGCATAAGTGATTATCTTCTCTTCAAATTATGTTTCACAACAAACAATCAATAGTACCTCGATCTGGTGTTGGAGAAATTTTTTCTGGGCCTCTAGTTGAGAAGCTGTTATATTCGGATCGCCACCCAACCTCTCCCCATAGGCCACATTGGCTCCAGGAACCTCAATTGGGACAAACATGTAATGTGGAAATTGAGGGGAGGACAAGTTTGAAGGTCCACCAGGGGTTGTAAGCTGTGGGTGCGATACTCCACTAGATTCAGTAGTAGCAGAGTCGGCCATTTGTCTTTGAACCTGAGGAGGTGCCACATATCCAGGAGACCTGCATACAACAGGACATTCTGTAAGGGTCTGCTTTGCAGCATTTTATGCAGTGCCACATATCCAAAGTACATACACATGCACACTCGAACAGGCATGCAAATACCTAAAACCTACGAACAAACTAAAATGCCAAAGGGACAAATATGAGCACTCAACAATTAAAAAATGCAAATAGTTCACTAGGATAAAGGTGCCATACCATACTAGTCTGTTTGCAGATGGATATACATGAGATTTCTCATATATCGATGCAGCAGCAGCAGCAGCTCGGAGTCTGGCTTCATGTTGACTCAGATTATCACCAGCAACTCCACCACCTTGAGCTGTTGTGCCTGTCCCTGTTCCCAATTAAAATCAGTCACCTCACCAAAATTTTATAATGAAGAATGAAACACCATGTCTTACTAAAAGTCCCATTTGACAAAAGTGCGACCATGAAACATGAAACCACCAGCACTAAAAACTACCATGACCTTTCATGTATGTTTAAAAGCTACAAAGTTCTGAAAGATCCCTAACACCAAATATCAGACCTTACGGTTGTCACACAGCAACTAAAAGCTACATACAAACTGCAAACCTCGGAAGTTTACCTTGTTGATGAGCATCAGACCGTGATCCCCTATGTCCTCCAGCTGTACCTGCCCCATTTTCAGGAGGTACAACTAGGGCTCTGCAAGTAGGACAGGTATGCTGTCGCTCTAACCATGATCGCAGGCAAGGCACATGAAAAAGGTGTCCACATAATAGTTTCTTGGCTGTTGTCATCTCTTCACGGCAAATTATGCAAGTTGCGTCACTTCTGCATATCCATCATAAAGAACTAAGACTCTAACATGCAGAATTAGAAGTTATCATAAAATAGAACACTTAAATTCTAATAAGAGACTTTACACTTACGCATTAAGCTCTTCAGGCGTAGCATCTGGGAATCGATCATTCATGTTCGAAGTGAGCTTTCGATAACGAATGTAATCAGCAATGCGAATCTTAAAGTTCCTAAATGTTTCATAGAGCTCACGTATTAAGTGTAATGGCACACCATAGTACCTGGGATGGGACAAAACTCAATGTCAATAAAAACAGAACTTCAACTTATGCAAGTCAACAAGCAAAATATGTTGATTACCACAATTCTGACAAGCTTAAAACTTAAATCTGTAGGATGTGGGCCCACTAGTGTCTCATATTCTAACATTTTGTTTCACATGTGGGTCACTTTCCACCACTAGGGAACCAAACATGATGAATTCAACACAGATTGAGAGAAACACATTCTGAAAAGTTTAAGCTACCATGAAGTGGGCCAATATTACTTTGTATTCTAACTGTCCTCAAGGTGGTGCATAAGCAACTTATATGTGTTATACTTAGTAAAAAAATTGTGTACATAAGTGGCTTATGTAAAACTCAAGATAAACAAGATACTCACATGAAAATCACAAGAAAGAAGCACAGATACATGGATAAGTGGAGCAAGTCCCGAATGAGTTCCAAGTAAAATGTGTAGACAGGCTTCTTCTCCCATTGTCCCTCCATAAGCATGTCACTAACATAGAAAACATATTTCACAAATGTTGACACCGTCGTGGTCGCTAGTATCATGTACCTGAGATACAAAAGGATAGACATTTTAAAATGAGACACTGAAGAATGCATAAATTGATAACTATACCCAAATCTTTTTCAATAACTAATATACAATTACTTATCCATATGATTTGCAATGGAAATAAATCATGAATGAGACAAGTCAACAGTACACGAATGTTAATATCCAAGGCTTTCCCTGTAATCCTATCACAACTCTTAATTCTCCCTTATTGCCCATCGTTACTGGGACATACATACTTTGTTGAACCCACCATCATATCAGTCACCCTACCAACCACTCTATGCAACGAGATTACTGGCTACTTCCAAGCCTAAGTTAAAACTGTAAGCATAAGAAGAAACTAATATCCTTACATAGTAGAGTTGCTCCAGCCATTTCCAATATACTGAAGTCAAATGCAATATCAACTATTATATAAAAAGATGCCTAATGTTTTCAATTAAATCAAATAATGACTAGCGTGTTCTAAACGTGAATAAAAAGAATCAGAAATAAGAAGCATTAGGATGGATCACTTACTCAAATGAAAAGAAGAGGGAAACCGAAGCCTTTTGTGTCTTTATCAAATTGCTAATTGAACTGTACAAAAAGAGACTATCTACAACAAGCAAGAACCCCAAAAAGGAGACAATCCGAACATGAGACAGCATGGGCACAGATGGGGTAGTCTCAATGTATTCAACCCTCTTCTGAGCCAACCAATGCAAAGACTTGATCAACAGCAGAGCTGTGACCATGGCAAGAAAGGAGACTGAGAAGTCCTGCCTGAAAATAGTGATAGCAAAGAGGATCTCCATGACTTCTCTCCATGACTGCTCATTAAGCCTCTCCACCTCGGCTTCTCGGAGTGATCCGAGGAAGAGCTTTTTAGTTAATTGCCACATAGTACACATAATGACCAGACCCATGTTGAGAAGCAGCACCAAACTGATCTTGGAGGTTGATAAATAAACCATGGCCGGGTAAAACTGGCCTCTACTGCTAAATGCATGATAAATAATCGCTAGAGTTGCTACCAAGCTAATCCCCGCATAGGTTTGCAGCCTCATCATTTTCCTCAACGTGCTGTTACACCACAACAATTGATAAGCTTCTCATCCGGTTTCCAAAAAGATATAGATTTAAGAAGGTTAATAATGCCATCGACTTCAGACCTAAAATTCAAATAAAACAATAAATAAATAAAACCCAAAATTATAAAGGTTCTCTCTTCTCATTCAGTTTCTCAGCAGCCAAACAGACTCCCTAAGAAGCAAGAGTTTTAGTCACTGAAAACAATGAAATCATTTAAGCTAAGGAAGCAAAAGAAAAAAAGATCCTAATGAGATGAGCCATAAGCAAACATCAAAATCAGAAATTTGAAATCGATTTTTCCAAAGAGAATAATATTTTCATCTAAACAAATGAAAAGTCATAAAATTTGAAACAACTGAGTACCTCTGAGAAGCTCGCTCTGTTGAAATTTCGGGCTCTCTCTTCCTTCCTCCCTCCCTCCCTCCTGGCTTAGGTTTCTTTTATTTTCTCAGAGACCAATAAGAAAAAGAAAACAAAAATGATGTAGCTCTAGCCAATGAGGAAGTTCCACGTGTAAGGAAAGTTCAAATACCCGACCGCAGTTTATACCGACCCAACCAAAGATAAATCCAAGCCCATCAAACTTGTTCATGATACGGGCTGAGTCTGAGACGATATTAAAAGCCTGGCCCAGCTTTTCCATCTCTTGTCGTGGGCTTGTTGTGGCCGTATCTGTCTGAAAATACGAGAGAGAAATACAGAGAGAGCAAGAGAGAGAGAGAACGAGCGATATGGCGACGGTGGTGAAGAGCGTTGTGAAGGCGATCAGAGAGAGAGGTCTCCGCACCTTCTTAAAGGAGCTCAAGGAAGATGGCTACGCGTATGTTCTCTCTATCTTTCCTTTCAATTAATTTTCTTTTGTTAATGCAATGCTTTTGGGGTGTCAAAGATCTAATTTTTGCTTCTGGGCTGTATGTGTTTGGATGCCAAGAACATATTTTTCTTCTTCTGTTTTTCTTATCGTAACTACTATGCCTGAATCCGATTTATCCTCTTTAATACCTGAGAAATGGAAGACAAATCAAAGTGGGATTGCTGTGATGAGACTTTGAATTCGACTTTGGTTTTTTTCTACATTTAGCGACCAAACGTAGACGAAATGTACAAATTGTAATTTAGTTGACATTATATTGGCGAAAGAATTATCTGCAAAAAAATATTTTTGGAAAGCACGGTCGAAGAGCTAAGCGGGTTCAGATTATTTGGTCTGTTATCTGATGTTAATCTGTTGGCTTGGTAGGAATAGATTAGGAAAATGTAAGAAAGAAAACAACTTAAAAGCTAAAACTTTTTTCAAAAAGCTTACTGTTTGGCACTCAGGGATGATACCTTTTGTTTCAATTATTGCTGGCATGGTTACAGGGATTCTGGAGCATTTTCTGATCTGTGGCTTCCCTGAGATGTCTTTCTGTAGTTGTTTGAATGGCTCTTGAATTGATATTTTTCTTTGGGTAGACTATATCTCTATACTGTGTTGTTGACTGTTTATATTGTTCCAAATCTTGCAGAAACTGCATTTTCGATGGAAACCTTCTGTAAGTCATATTATTTCACTTATACTTGAAATGTTGTTACTTAGTATGTTTAACAAAGAAGCATAAGTTTATGTTTACATGATATTTAGATTTTAGTTCATTTTTTAAAAGGTTTTGAGAAAGTCATGTTTGTGAAACTATCCCAGGTTCTGTGCCTATTCAAGAAACTATCCCATGCTTGTTAAAATATAACCTTTCATTGAAATTCTACAGAGAATTATATGGCATGTTATTCGAAGGTGATCATAAAACATTGAATTGTCACTGGTAGGCTAGTTGGAACTTGGAAGCCCCAAAAGGATTTCTCCCATCTAAGGAAGGCCATCCCAATTAACATTGGAATGAGGGATTACTTTGGCTTCCTTATGATTTTCACTTTTTACTTGTGTTGGAATATTTTAGTCATATTTATGTCTTTGAGGGTGGTTCAACGTTCTCTTTGGCTATTTATTGGGATGTAATGTTCGGACTCTGTAGAAGTGCAAGTGAAAGGACCTTGACTAAAACTTTCAGGGTTTATTTTGATTTTGTAAAAGAAAAGCTTTTAGGATTTATTTAGAACACTATTCTATGAAATTGTTGGACAATAGAACAAAGTAAGGGGATCATCTGTTGCTGCCTTGACCTGTGCGGTTTCTCTTTTTTTTTTTAATCTTGATAATTTATTTTCAAAGGTATTATATGGATGTAACATCAGTATTTATCTTTAGGATGTCTAACAAATTTTTGTTTGATTGCTTTAGGCAAACTAAAATCCACAACATTGGGGCAAGGCTTGTAGGTGTTGATAAAATTGGCAATAAATATTATGAGAAGCTTGACACTCAATATGGTCAGTGTTTCTTCATTTCCTCCCTTCTGATGCTTTTCTTACTATAGCAATAAGAATATTGGTTCTTTACTGCGTTGCATTGGATTTGTGCCATTGTCATCCATTCGCATTTCCAAGCACAGGCCAGAGTCAAATCGTGAAATAATCCTTGGTAGAATTTGATCTTATGGATCTTCACAAATCCTTATTCCTATTTTTAAAAAAGATTGAAGAGATACTTTTATTTTCCTGGGAAGTGGGCAAATTTTCTCTGTCCCAGCAATAAAAGTGGTTTGACTATCTTGTTTGCTGAACCAGTTTTAACAAAGGTCCCATATTGTTATAAGAAAGGGTTGCCCATGTAATTGAACACTTCTTAGTCAGATGCTTACCTGCCTTGGTACATCAGATTTCACCACATTCACATATGTTTAAATTAGAGAGAGTGAGTGGTTTAGTAAACAGCCCATGTTTTCCTCTTTGATGCACCGGGAAGTTCTTCAAAGTTTTCCGTTGCTTCAAGGTTATTGTGGTATATGCACTCTCACAGCTTACTGATTCACTTGAGAACTTTTACAGGAAGACACAGGTGGGTTGAATATGCAGAGAAGGGTCGCTACAACGCTTCTCAAGTACCACCAGAATGGCATGGTTGGCTGCACTACATAACCGATCGTACAGGAGATGAGGCAAGTCCTGCTTCAGTATTATTTGATGACTTATGCTGTGCAAAAACATGTGGTATGTAGCTAACAAATAAGTGAACTGGGTTGCAGCTTCTGATGCTAAGACCAAAGAGGTATGGCATTGAACACAAAGAAAATTTCACTGGTGAGGGTGATGAGTTTATATACCATTCCAAAGGGCACAGCCTGAATCCGGGGCAGAGAGACTGGACCAGGTACCAACCGTGGCAACCAACCAAGCCCTGAGTTATTATCACGGCACATTCGTGATCAAACTTGAAAAAATCTTACAGTACTCTGGTCTGTATTCGATTAATAAAATGGCTTGTACTCTGTTATCTGTGAATCTTTTGGAATGTTTGCTGCTGTATGGAAATGACACTGTTAAACTTGGTAGTTCAATGAAATGAATGCTCTTTGTTATTGTGTGATTAGTTGGGCAAATATGAGTTCTCTCCCTTGCCACACAATGCGCGGTTGACTATCTGGCCACTTGCCATCTGTTTATTTTCAATCACTGCGCTCTTAATCATTACTCATTAGTTTCGCTTTGCTTCCCTCAAGGGTGGAACCATGAATTTTTTGATGGATGGGCTAGCTAAATTTTTTAGCTTAAACTCAAATGATTTTTTTCTTTTTTTCCATTGACTAATTTTCAATAAACTTTATAAGATAAATACATATTAAATGTAACAAAAAAATACACATTATCAAAATTAATGCGTTTAACAATATAATTGAAAGTGTACCTATTCAAGTTTTTTGTTTCTTGGCATCAATCGAATAAGACGAATGCAAAGTGAAAAAATATAAATAATTAAGTTTCACATATATATTAATTGTGAACACAAGAAGAATATAATTATGTTTAAAGCATCTTTCCACCTGTGAGTTTTAATTACCTACTGTTGTCTGTAATTATACCTACTGTTGTCTGTAATTATGGATTAAAAGACTTGTGAGAGTTTCTATTGAGTATAATATTAAGAAGCTTTCCTTTTTATTTTGGGGGGAAAAACGATTATTGACTTTACCAACAAAAAAAAAAAAAGCAAAAGGTTGCTTGCTTCGAGGAAAACAAAACCAAGGCTGCTAAGCGATTGCATGATTCGGTCAATTTGATCGGAGGATTGGATCAAAGTAAAAGGCAGCAAACTCGGTGGGCCATATAGATATAGGTAAATATTTTTTTCTTCAAAGCTTTCCTAGGCTACAGCCCACCACAGCCGCGACTGTTTCTTCCCTACTTTACAATCATTTCTGACGCTGTTTCGTAGCTCTACCAATGGCGTCCGATCCTGAGCAGCCCACGCTTTCTTCTCTCCAAAAGGTTTCGTTTTCTACTCTCAATTCAATACAATTTTGCGTCTTTTTTTACTTTTGATTCCCTTTTTTTGTTCTTCTCGTGCTTACGTTGTGTCTGTTTCCGGGTCATCACAAAATTGAAAAACGTTGAATTGAACCAAAACAAACAACATGAAGTTTTGCACTTAATATTGTTTCATTTTGCGGCGACTACAATACTTTAGAGTGATCAAATTCAAAATTTGTGCAAATTTGTTTTTGTTCTCTCGTCTTTTCTCGAACACCAAACAGGGTTAAGTTGGGGTTTTGGTATCTGGACTTGGTGTTTCGTGTCAGGTTAGTTCAATTTACGTTTGATGATTTGACCCCAAAAAAAAAATTATGTTTGATGCATGACAAAGTGTAGGAAAATGAAGGGACACCTCGTGGTATTTACCAAAA
The DNA here is from genome assembly GCA_024362665.1 of Prunus padus. Lineage (NCBI taxonomy): Eukaryota > Viridiplantae > Streptophyta > Magnoliopsida > Rosales > Rosaceae > Prunus > Prunus padus. Next base: position 372,028 of record JANFAM010000017.1, on the reverse strand, counting down.
AAAAAAGTGTAGGAAAATGAACTGAGATATAAAAATAAGGGTAAAGTGCGGTTTCTTTCTATAAAGCGATTGACTAAACTATTATTTCGTTTTAATTTAGTCACTATTTCGTAATAAATAGTCGATTTACTCAGTTAAGTTTATCTAATTTCATCCAATTTTACATTAATATGAGGGCAAATTTGTAATTTTAACTTAAAATTCATAAAATATTGTAAATAATTAACTCTTAGAAGCAAAAATAAATCTTTGGGGGAGAAGAAATCGGTGGGGTGGGGGTTTTGTGGGGAGAATAAAATTTTTCTTCTAAAAGTTAATTATTTACTGAATATTTTTATGAATTTTAAGTTAAAATTACAAATTTGCACTTATTATTAATGAGAAAAGTTGATGGAATTAGATAAAACATAGGGGAAAATTATTATTTATTACGAGTTGACTAAATCGTGAGATGAAATAATTGAGGGTAAGTTGAATTTTAATAGTTGAAAGAAATTTTAAAAATCCTAAAAATAATAATAATAATAAAAAAGAAACCACATGAAAGTGACAAGGATTTCGGATTTTTTATTTTCATTTGTATTCGATTCGATACTACCTATTGATTCTTTTCATTTTTGACATTTATGTTCTGTTTGGTTGCGTTGAGAATCACAAGTAATAATTTTTGTCGCGTGTGAACGAAAAGGGCGTCTATGGAGTAGAAATGCAATTATTTGGTTTGGCTCGTTTGAGAGCTGACCCAGAATACCATAACAATATTAAGTTATTAACATGACACACACACACACATATATATATTCTATCCTATTGTTCCTGCTCCACTGTTTTCTCTGTAAACGCCTTGAGTGTGATTGTTTGTTTTAGATATCTGCGTTCGAAGTTGTTAAAGTACATTGCCATTTTTCAGGTGGGTTCTTCAGGTGAGCTTGTCGATGCACAGGAGCCTCTTCTTAATGGGGTTCACAATTCAGAAAACTATTCTGTTCTTGCCGCAGTACTACCGTGAGTATTTATTTTTCAGTTAATCTGTTCTGATTCTTTCACAAGGTGTGCTTCTAAAGATTTTCATGCCTCGTGTCTTGTGGGGGTAATCCCTACCTATGCATGGAGGCAGTGGCAGTCGTTGTATCTTTGATTCCTATCACACAATTTCCCTGCGCGGTGTTGAACAAGTATAATATAATACAAAACTGTTCTATATGATTGAAATGAATTCATATCTGAAAAGTTTCCGTTCCTCGCCCTGTTTTTTCTCTTTCATTTATCATTTGCCCAGCCAAGAGAAGAAGCGCTTGGCCAATTTTATACACCTCTGCATAAATTATTTTGCTTGGCTTTATCTTGACTTGTATCAGTACTTTGCTAGTGCAGGATTAACTGATGTTGTAATTGGTATTGTATCTAACTGAAAACTTTGTACATAAATCATGTTATTCATGCTTTACAGATTCCCTTAATGATTTCAGATTTCTATTCCCAGCTCTTGGAGGACTACTATATGGTTATGATATTGGTGCCACCAGTTGTGCCACAATCTCTGTAGAGGTATACATGGTTACTCGTTGAGTGACAACTTACCTGATAATTCAGTTTAAAACATATTTTGATGGATATTTGTTTCATTACAGTGACTGACTCTTATGTGGAAACTTTGGTCTAGTTAGACTTGATAATCCAAATAATTGCCTTCTTGCTCTTTCATTCACTCAATGCAGTCGCCCACATCAAGTGGAGTATCATGGTACAACTTGTCGTCTGTGGAAATTGGTCTCATAGTAAGTTACCAACACAACTTGTAATTATTGAAATATCCGTGGGTGTATCTTTTTATTTTTTGTTCTGCCTGCTCCTCGTAAATGTTTCTTCGGCACCCAAACGTTGTGTGATTAAATTTGTGCATGTTTCCTTTTCCAGACTAGTGGCTCATTATATGGTGCCTTGATTGGATCTTTGCTGGCCTTTAATGTTGCCGACTTCTTAGGTTGGTTTTTCTAATACATTCCAAGTTATACAAATAAACTTAAAAATATCCTCCATTATTGATGAAGTTTGAATGATGAATCTTATAAAGGAAGAAGGAGGGAGTTGATTTCGGCTGCTATATTGTATCTTCTTGGAGCTCTAGTAACCGCATTAGCACCTGACTTGCTTGTTATGGTGATTGGGCGCTTTGTATTTGGTATAGGAATTGGACTGGTAAGTATACAGTGCTTTTTCAACACAAAACAATACTTGGCTCCTTTTTTTTCAAAAAATAAAAAAAGAAGATGTATAAATTTTCAATCTGTTTTCTTTTAGGCAATGCATGCTGCTCCGATGTATATTGCTGAGACAGCTCCAAGTGATATACGAGGTCGACTGATATCTCTTAAAGAAGTCTTTATAGTACTTGGGATGGTTGTAAGTGCTTCAACATGGCATCTGAGAATCTGAATTTTATTACTGTTGTGACATGCAACCAAGCCAACTCAAAGCTGATTTGCAATTTTTTTACTTTTTTTATTTTTTGTAGCTTATTCTTCGAAAGTTCTATCTATTTAGTTGGTATATATATATACCTGCATGCAGGCCGGAAAATCATAACCACCCACAATGTTTTGCAGGTAGGCTACGGAATTGGTAGCCTTTTAGTTGACACAGTTGCTGGTTGGCGCTATATGTACGCAACGGCAATCCCTTTGGCAGTAATTATGGGAATTGGAATGTGGTGGCTACCAGCATCACCTAGATGGATCCTTCTGCGTGCCATACAGGGAAGAGGAAATATGCATGAGTTAAAAGAGACTGCAATCTCTTGCTTGTGCCGGCTTAGGGGTACAGCTATTGGTGATTCAGCTCCTGCACAAGTGGATGAGATGCTGGCTGAGCTTTCTTATGTTGGTGACGAGAAAGAAGCTTCATTAGGGGAGATGTTTCATGGAAAATGCTTGAAAGCCCTTGTGATTGGTGCAGGATTAGTCTTGTTCCAACAGGTTGTTTCAATTGGTTAATGAATATGATCTGATGTGATCAATTGCCAACTTTGGCTTATACATGGCATCTATACTATGACAGATTACAGGGCAACCAAGTGTGCTGTATTATGCTGCATCGATTTTTCAGGTACCCTGCTAACTTAGATGTATGGTGCTGATTGTACATTATTGAAGAGGTTATCACTTACAGGGGTTTCATAGGAAAATGTCTGTCTTCCTAACCCATATAATTTAATAGAGTGCAGGATTCTCTGAAGCATCTGATGCAACACGGGTCTCAATTTTACTTGGTGTTTTCAAGGTAGATTTTCAAAATTATATTTATTTTTTTCAATTATGATTGTTATCAAGAAGCAGTTTGCCCCAGTTAGATGTATGTCTCCATTATTGATCACATTATTTCCCTATACTTTTATTTTCTTCTTATTTTTCAGTGCTAAAAAGTGTGCCTATTTCCTATTGAAGAAATTGACTTTCTAAACAGATATGTCTGACTTGCTCTTTTCTTGTTGTAGTTGATAATGACTGGAGTCGCTGTTCTTGTTGTTGATAGACTTGGGAGGAGACCTCTACTACTTGGAGGTGTTTCCGGGATGGTAAGTCCCCTCTTGGGTTGATGTTTCTATTTTTCTTTGTTTTTCTGTCACTATCTTGAGATCTGCAGAGACAACATTCAACTTGTTTATCAAATTCAAGAGACTATATATTCGATTGGATTCAGTCTTGTTCATGTGACAGGTCATCTCTTTATTCCTTTTGGGATCATATTACCTTTTCTTTGATAATGCACCAATTGCCGCTGTAGTTGCACTGCTGTTGTATGTTGGGTGTTATCAGGTAATGTCTTCTTTCTTTACATAAACCCACATCATAGTATCATCATAGTATAATCAACGGTTTATATAATGATGCTAATTTTATTAGAGAATACGCACACATATACACCATACTCTGTGTGTGTATAAATAAACTAATTGCATTTCTTTCTTTTTTTCTGTAAGAAGCTCGTATTTTTGGTATACAAGTTTTTGTTTTCTTATTTTGGATAGGTTTTATTGTTGGTCCACAAAAATGTGTAACCCATGAAATTAAATTTGCAGTTATCGTTTGGCCCCATTGGTTGGCTAATGATATCAGAAATTTTCCCCTTACGATTAAGAGGGCGAGGAATCAGTATCGCAGTGCTTGTGAATTTTGCTGCAAATGCGTTGGTGACATTTGCATTTTCCCCTCTAGAGGTGCTTAAGATTTTGATCCATGTTTGCAATGTCTTCTGTTTGTTTGTTTTATGCTTTACTTTACTAACCAACGGTGTCAATAATTTGTTTGATTAGAAGACAGAGAGAGAGAGGGAGAGAGTGATTGTAATATGATTTGATTTGATTTGTGATTACTTACAGGTATGGCTGGGAGCTGGAATATTGTTTTATGTATTTGGAGCAATAGCTGTGGCATCTCTAGTGTTCATTTTCTTCATTGTCCCAGAGACAAAGGGGCTTACTCTTGAAGAAATTGAGGCCAAGTGCCTTTAGGGTTGGTTTTGTCCTCCAATTCCCTTCCCTACCACTGATGGCTTTAGCTAGAAATAGAAATCTGGTTCATATATCATCCCCTCCCCTCCATTTTCTCATATGCAGGAGGAGTGGGAGCAAATCGGAATATACACTTGTACTGTTCCGGTGTTGTAACCAAACATTATTAGTCCCTCATGAGCTTAAGTCCTAATATAGAGCTGACATACCAGTATTGATGTCTGTTATATATATATATATATATAATACTTCACCTAAATATGACGTCACATGTATTCACGAATATTGTTTGAATGTATTATATATAATATGATGACGATGATAGGGAATTATTTTATATTTTTTTCCCCATTTTCATTCTTATGGCTGCTGGCATGTTGCTGTTGTGTATTTACCATTTTACTCAGTTCTTACAGTCCTGAGTGACACATTCTGGTCTGCTCTTATCAGATTGTGTGTTTTGTTATGAATAATGATTCTTGATTCTTGATCATTCATTCATCTAATTCTAACTTCTAACCAATGCTTTTCAAATTTCAACATTTGGTAATGTAATATATCACCTCTAATTGTCTCAAACAAACTCTACATCATTGAGCAACAAACCGTCTGTTTTAAATCGAACATAAACATAAAACGGCATCGTCTCTTCATCATAAAGACTAAAGAGCGCGGCTCCATCTCTCCCATAGGAATGATAGGATACGACTCCGAGTATTGAAATTTTAAAAAAAGGTACGAAGTTATATAATTTTTGAAGTGCTCAATAATTCTTAGGGCCAAACTTGTCTGGGCCCTGGGCTCCGGAAATTCGCTTCGTCTTTTTTATATATTGGGCTGGGTTTACCAAGATGGTCCAATCCAGATGAGCCGTCGCAGAACCTTGGACAAGGAAGGAAGTGTTTAATTTAATTGGAAAGGAGGAGGAAGGAGGAGGAGGTTTGCTACTTGTACTTGCTAGGGTTTAGTAATTAGTAGGTAGGCAGGAACTCCGAACTACTACTAGGAAGGAAGGAGAGAGAAAAGAAAAGAAAAGAGAAGAGAAGAGATGGCCAAGTTCAACGAGGTGCAGAAGAGGAAGAGAGCGCAGAACGCAGAGAGGAAGAGAGCAGTTCACGGAGACCCATCCACTGGGAAGCTGAAGAACAAGCCCCAGCCCCTCTCTATCTCCGGCAAGCGCAAGCGCAAGCTCTTAAAAAAATGGCGTAGAGTACGTTTGTTTTCAGTGACTAAACACATTTTTTCTTTATGTTTTTATAACTTGTATTTGGTATTGGTATTGGTATTGGTGCCTGCTTGCTCTATCAAAATCAGTCTGAATAATCATATTTATATTTGTTGAATTGAATTGTGTGATTAATTTGATCTCAGGATCAGAACGAGGCTGTGCAAAAGGGCCTAATAACTATGCAAGATGTCGAAATGGGTGGTGCTGCTGATGGTACCTCCGATTTGTTTTCAATAATCTATTATGTGACTTGTTTCTTTTAAATTTAACAATGAAGAAGATTGTCTGCATTTCTATTTGAAGGCAAAGGCAAGAAGCTGATGTAAGTTTGTTTGTTTTGCAGGTGGAGCAGAATCTAAAGACACCAAGAAAACTTGTTCAAAGTTTCCCGTGAGGAAGAGCCTCAAGCTTAAACAACTAAAGCGCAAAGGTACCTTACCTTACCACTTAGTTTAGTTCATATGGTCGTCGCTTCACTTCTCATATCATATGTTGCTGCTAAATGTCAAGTTGATATGTTTTTTGTTTTTCTCAATGAACAGGTGGGAACAAAGGAAAATCTTCTTCAAAGCCTGCTGCTACTGCTGAAGCTTCACTGGATGCAAATGCAATGCTAGAGTAGCCTTTTCTGTTGTCTAGCTGATGAGATAACTTGCAAACACTGTACCCATGTACTGTTTTTTATTTATTTATAATTAATCGGAAATCAGAGTTTTAGACGGAAATTTGCCATCTGGGTGCTGCACTTTTCATTTCAAGTATAAAATCATTATGCTCTATCATCCCCCAATTTTCTTTTTGTTGATAATACATCAGTGAAGGGAAGAGAAACAATGGATTAAGTTGAGGGGTTATAGTTAATGTTCACCAAATTGGAATGGCTTTTTTTGCGCAATTTAATCCTCTGTTTCAATGCAAATCTTGTTATTCCATATTCATATTCGGCCTTGCTTTACCATAAATCAACAGAGAAACACAAACCACCAAGCAATAAAAGGAAAACTGCAGTACTAAATCATCCTTGAATCTGTGCCGATTAAAAAGACATCAAATTATTCTACTAGTATCAATTTCCTTCACAAGGACTAAACCAGACACTAGTGAGCATGCTAGCCTACGACTAAATAATCAACCCAACCATCATTGTATGTCCTTGACAGTTGAGAGAGGCAAGCATACGCCACTGGAGCTGTCTATCTCCTAAACATTCCACAACTTTGAAGTGTTCTGCTGTATTCTGCAATGATCGGAGAGTTCTTCACCAATTCCCATATCTTGGCAGAATTCTTCAACCAGTCACGTTCACTCACAGTCCTCCCAAAAGGAGGAGAATTCATAGATAAAACCTGAATAAATAGAGCAAATATTCTTTCAGCACTCAACAATGTGTTATGGAATGCATCTAAATTTTCAAAGAGGAGAGAGAGAGAGAGAGAGAGAGAGAGAGAGAGAGAGAGAGAGAGAGAGAGAGAGAGAGAGAGAGAAAGAGACCTTATCCCGCAATTTCCATAGCATAGAGGTATAACTTTCATACTGATCTCCTGGGGAATCATCTTTATTCTTTGTTGGGATTACAAACAAACTTGGCGCTAAAGAATCTGCATCACGACTTTGAGTACCAGGAGCCATAGAATCTGGATCATGACTTTTGGACATATTTCCATTTTCTGGTCTCATGAAAGAAGAGGTGCTGACATATTGTGCAAGTGCCTTCCTCAGTTGCGCAATATTACGTGGACTAAGATCATGGTCCCATAGTCTATTAACAGTAAGAATACAATCTTGTATTATTACGTTGTCAATTTAATCAATGAGGAACAGTATTGAAAGTTTACTCACTTTGTGTGCACAAAAACTGGCGTAGCCATATATTCTCCACCTTCATGGGCTTTATCTCTGCTATCTTTTTCAGGCCCTGTATTAGAGCTCTGAGAATTGGAAAGGGTTGGTGAAGATGGATCAGGTATGCCATGTTTCAATAGGTCAACCTGCAGTCAGATAACAAAAGATTTAGAATCTTCAAGAGACCTTTGTAAGCTGCTTCCAGAAGCAAAATTGAGATGGCTCGAAGCCTAGCCTCCTTTTACTCCCAAAGAAACCGATGCCATTTGCATATCCTAGGGCTCAGAAAATGTCATGCACGGATTTTATGAAATTTCTTATAATTGAAAGTGAGAAAAAACTGAAGAAACCAACAAGACAACTTATAACTTTGAGGGAACGTGGTTTCAAAGCTTCCACATGCAGATTACATTCAATTAATACAGGATGAAGGATTTCTTTACAATGAAATAAAGTTTGGAGTATCAGAAAGTTTCAAATGAAAATTAGGAAGTGAGTCAAGAAGGTGGATCTAAACAGAGACAACTTGCATGCAAATAATTGTATTAAAAAACAGATCTGAAAGATAACAAGTCATCATGAAGATGAGAGAAAATACCGTGGACATCAAACGCCACGTACTATGATCATGAACTCCCTCTGATATAACCAGCAAAATGTGACAGATGGAGGTCAGAAGAACACCAAGCTAGAAGAATTGCTTGCAGCACCCAGAAAATAAAAGGATAAGTTGATTAAACATCCATCCTATAACGAATAAATACATAAGATCTCTATTATTTTGTGTTTGTAGTTACCTGAATACCCATAAGTTCATGAGCTAACTCAGCAGATAAAGAGTCAGTAGTAGTTAGAACAGGAACGGTGGACGAGCCATCCGGTCTCATCATCTCAGCTAAAACAGAAGGACTAAAAACAGGCTGGCAGTGAAAAGAGGAGACTTGATCATCCTCAGTAACTCATTTACATAAATATGATATTTCAGATTGAATTCTAGACTAGAACAAGCTAGGTATAAAAGAGGAAGAACCTGGGTATCAAGAAGTATAAGGCGTTCAGCAGAAACCCTGGGTTCAATGCCCATGCTGCAATGCCTTGCCATTGCTTTACCCTCTTCCGTCTCTATAGCAAATGGGGGTAACATTCCTGCCATTCAATTTCTTTTATCAATATCAAAACGCAGTTTCAGAGAAAGAAAAAAACATACACAAAGCAGAGCAGTGAGCACCAAAAGCAAAGACATTAGGAAATAGAAGGAGAGTGAGGAGTGACCAGGTGAGGTCGCATCGAAGCCATAAAGCTCGTTCATAATCGTGGACTTGCCCACCCCAGGCGGACCAATCACCCCCACCACCGTAAACTCAGTGTTCTCAGTCAAAAACTGCAATTTTAGTCACAACTCGCTGTAAATTTAAAAATACCAATAATAATGAACAAAACTCGACTTTTTATGAGAAGGTGAAATTGGTTTCATCGTTTGTTACCGGGAGGAAGCGGTCTATGTGGAAGTCCCAGGAATCAGAGAGGAGGTTGAGGGATCCGATAGAAGAAGGGAGACGGGACCGAAGAGACGTCGTATACTCATCCCCAGTGCCGCCGCGGCCGAATTTACCCGCCACCGGAGCCCCCGCCACCAGTCCCGGCTTTGCTAGTAGGATTTTCGGAGGATTCGACGGGCCGCTCCCGCCGGTCGAGGTGGACCCCGCCATCAATATAAGGAGTTTCCAGTAGTTCCTTACGCTGTCGTTTTGGCGGCCGGGGCTCAACTACGCTCCTTTTTGGGCTTAAACGGAACTCAACCTCCTACGCTACTTTGTTAATTAATCTCTTTAACGCACTTTTTTTTTGTTGGAATATCTTTGACGCACTTGGCACGCGGGAATTAACATTTAATCATCTGCCTCTACAACAAACGTTTATTCGTTTTTTTTTTTTTTGGGGTCAAGTACGTTTATTCAAATTAAGATGTTCACTTTTGGTGTTGGTAGGTAAGTAGGTATGTCTAGGGATGGCAAGGGGCTCCGCTCTCTATCCCCATTTTTCATTTTCGGGAAATTTCCGTCCCCGTCGGGGGATTAAATCCCAAACCCAACTCAAAATACCTGAATTTTTTATATAAAAAATTAAAGTAACAATGTTACATTTTAATTTCACCATAAATTATCATTCAACTCAATTCAAAACAATTAAATTATAAAATTTCACTCAACTATTCAAAATCATATCAATTCAATGTGACAAAACTAATAAAATCATATAATAATCAAAATTCAAAAGCTTCACCATCCAACAAAGTTTATATAATCCAACTCATTCATCATCAAAATAGAAACAGCAAACTACACATTCATAAAATGAAATTCCATAATTGCAATGAACTCATGTGCTTCTTCATTCATAGCTTCAATTAAAAAAACAAAGACATGTTCTCTGTTTCAATAATAGAATCCTGACAAAAAAATAAAACATAAGAGAAAGACTTTAATTTTTTTTTTAAAAGAGAATTATAAGTAGTACGTAACATGAGTTTAGGAATTAGGGTAGCTTTTTAATTATTATATTATATTATATATATTTATTAATTAAAATAAATACAACACTTATCGCCCCGAGTTTGGAGATGGGGATAACAATACCATTCTCGGCCCATATCCGATCATGTATTTTTAAAATCGTGGATCCCTGCACTCGCCCCCAGAAAAATTCCCCCCATTAGGGTTGGGGACCCGACGAGGATTATTGTCATCCCTAGGTATATCGAGTTGAGTTGAGAAAGAAAGGCAAAGACAGAGAGAATCAGAACCATGGATGTATTCGGTTTACTCTTTTTCTTTTTACTCTATTTCTTATCGTGTATTTTTAAAATCAGGAATCCCCGCACTCGCCCCCAGAAATTTCCCCCATTAGGATCGGGGACCCGACAGGGATTATTGCCATCCCTAGGTATATCGAGTTGAGTTGAGAAAGAAAGGCAAAGACATAGAGAATCAGCACCATATATGTATTCGGTTTACTCTTTTTCTTTTTTGTAGGACCTTTTTATTAAGATGAGCAATAATATATTAAACTCACACACACAAAACCTCGCCTGGGAGAACAATTGCTTCAAACCACTACACTAGTTAATCCTTTGCATTTTATTTTGGAAGAAAAGTGCCTTATCTACTAACATTTTGTTATTATTATTTTACTGATTAGTGAGTAAAGTACTAAAAATACAGAAAATTAAGCATTGAATTTTTTTTAGGATCTTGCTTGTTGAGAGAGCGATAATATACTAAACTAACACATATTACATAGATGTTATGACTCGAACCTTAACCGATGGAGTAAATACTAATGGGACATTTGTTTTGTTTTATTATTATTATTTTTTTTATAGTTTTAATAGAGAACAAGGAATAAAATATCGATGATATCGGAAATATTGGTAGTCCAAAAATACTGAAATTTCGATGGAAATATCGGGATATTATCGATATTTCACGATGTCAATATTATCGATATTTTGGTCTATGGAAATCTAAAATATCGATGGTATCGGAAATATCAGTAGTCCAAAAATACGGAAATTTTGATGGAAATATCGGGATATTATGGATATTTTCTTCCATGATAGAGAATAATTGTTTTTAAAAAAAGGAGGCAAAAGAAAAAAAGAAAAAGAAAATTACTTGTAGTAGAGTTTAGTTGGGCATGTGGTTTGGCGAGCCTTAGGGGTATCTTTGGACTGGGACTGATTGAAGAATTCACTTTCTTCTTCTTCTTGTAAACTTGAATCAAGAAAAACAGGCAAAAACTGCCAAGACTCTCAGTTGAGCTGAATTCAATCAACTCCAAGAATCAATTTGAAGCAAAAAGATTGCTTTGGTCCCCTAAACAATACAGGTTAAGACAGATTGTTACAGATTGTGGTGCGGTAGGAATTAGGATGGGGACAAGGTCCCAGCAACCGAGCCGAGAGCGAGCAGGAGACATCGACGACGACATGGCGGGTCAGTCGGTGTCGATGAGCGGCAGCGTGGGCTCGCCCTCCAGCCGCAGTGAGCAGACCATGGCCACACCCGCCGGCGACACCAATTTTCTCAGATTGAACCATCCCGACGTTCACGGCGACGATGCTGGCTCCCAAGGCGCCGTTGGGTGAGCCACTCATCTCTTCCCTAATCAACCCCCCACCCTTTGTTTTCTTTACCTTCCTATTTTCCTGCTTTTGCTTCTCGCTTTCTGATTCAGACCTTAGGGCACGAAATTTGTCATGCCTTTTATTTGGGTTGTATATTTGTTTTCTTATTTATGCATTTATTTCATAGTTTTATTTGAGCCCTCTGTTTATGTGCATATCTACATACATTTATATATGTGCACGTAAATTGAATATATAAGGATGCATCCACATTGTTTAGTTTCAACGTTCTGATTTCGGCTTATTCATCACCATTAGATTGAGTTAACAAGCACTCTACTTTATGCTGCTAAGTTATGGTTTAACTGCACCTTTTTAATCATAATGGTGCACATCATTTTTGTACAACATTTGTTTGACAATGGAGGTTGATTCTAGCGGACAAGAATTTGGCCCTTATTCTTTCACAGCACTTCCTTTAAATTAATTAATCTTCCTAAATGATTATGGCTTTAAACAGTAGCAAGAAGAAAAAGAGAGGTCAACGGGCTGTAGCAGGCGATAAGAGTGGAAGAGGATTACGCCAATTTAGCATGAAAGGTTTTGTATTGAACGCTGTCTTATCTTACCTTATTTCCATTTACATTGTATTTTTTCTTCCAAAAAGGTGGTTTATGTTTGCAACCTATGCTTTGTTTTAAGTGAGCATTGTATTCTATATAATGAATTTTGGCTTGTGCTCTCTTGGATGGTCATTGTTATTAGTTCTGTTCATGCCCCTATACTTGCTCCTCTGATTATATGTTGATTCTTTGTTGCTTGTGCTCAGTGTGCGAGAAAGTGGAGAGCAAGGGAAGAACCACTTATAATGAGGTTAGGTGGTTTCTTGAAGTCACTTTTAATGTTTGTATTTATTGTTCTTCTTCCAAGTTCTAATTTTTGTGAAGTCCTTGGGTTCAAATGCATGACCTTATCATTTAAAAGCCATGTTGTTTTTTTGTGGGAGTAATTTATCAAATGCTTGTTTTCGGGATAGTGGTGATAAAGTTGGAGCAAGTGGACTCATTAGGCAGTGTGTTAGCTTTATAAGAGTGTTGTGATATGGTTTAAATGTAACAGAGCAGAAAATAGTGTTTCTCAAGATCTGCATGTAAACAAACTGTTCTTTTGGCCCTTATTTATCACTATTTTCTCTTTGAAATGTATATCATATTTCGTTTTTCATAGTCCACCAACCTATTTTAAGTATAGTCGTAAACCTAAGAGTTTAAAGTACTTTCTAGGTTGCGGATGAACTTGTAGCAGAGTTCGCTGACCCTAGCAATGGTGTTACATCCCCTGATCAGGTTTGATAACTAGGCTGATATATCTGCAGTCTTCTGGGAAAAATTGGAATGGAACTTGCTAATATAACCCTTTTTTCTTTTTGTTGAATTTTATTTGGCAGCAACAATATGACGAGAAAAACATCAGGCGAAGAGTATATGATGCCCTGAATGTTCTTATGGCAATGGATATTATATCCAAAGATAAAAAAGAAATACAATGGAAGGGTTTGCCTCGTACAAGCCTGAATGATATTGAAGAACTGAAGGTCTGATTACAGTTCATATTTTATGTGTTGTATATTACGTGGATTCCTGGACCAGTTTTGAGCTTATACAACTAGTTATTCATGTATTAAATGCAGACTGAGCGCCTGGGACTGAGGAATAGGATTGAAAAGAAGGCGTCATATCTGCAAGAGCTGGAGGAACAAGTATGAATAGCTATTGTCTTTTAATCCATGCTTCATGACTTTGGCACGGTTTAGGTTTTTGCATGTGCTTGATTTGAGGACTATAATTATTAATTATTAATAATCTAGTAAAGTTCAAGGAAAACATGTCTGAACATGATGCCATGCTCATGATCAGTGTCTGCACACATTAACTTCTTTTCTCTTTTATCAGTACGTAGGCCTTCAAAACCTGATACAACGGAATGAACAATTATACCACTCTGGAGATGCGCTCAGTGGGGGTGTGGCTTTACCTTTCATTCTTGTGCAGGTACGTTTTCTTCTCAATGTTTCCTTGCATCTATGCATTCTGAGAAACAGATTAGAATACAGTACTCTTTAAAGTTACGATGCATGAAAACAAAATGGTTTGTATTTGAAGGGTTGGTATGATTTGGTTGGTGCCGGGGACACTTGTTATTCAGCTTGACTCGAGAAATAAATTATGTATGATTTGTGATATGAGACATGTAGTCCTTCTGCTGCATACGAGATATAAGTTACTACCGCATTGTATGGCAACTAACAGCCATCTTTCAACCCCTTTCTATATAACAACAAGCATATGATCAGCTTTACATGATTAGTTTTCTTTCAGAATTCCTTTTGGCAAGTTTAGTGTTATCTGATTCTTTGTTACTTCTGTTGTTCCTGACATGTGGATACCATAGACTCGCCCTCATGCAACTGTTGAGGTGGAAATATCAGAAGATATGCAGCTGGTGCATTTTGACTTCAATAGGTAACTTTCATTCTTATGTTGAGCGACATGATAGTTGGTAGTACCATCTATACACCATTGTCTGCTGGGGACACAAGTAGAGATAGTAGCCACCAGTAGTGTAGTACTTGAGTCCAAAGTGCTGTTAATGCGATCAACTCTGTGTGATAGCTCGATAAGCAATTTTTGGATCATAATTTCTCCAAAACTTAAAAAAAAATTGGTTTCAATTAAATCTTTTTCTGATCTTTTGATTTTGCTTGCAGCACCCCATTTGAGCTCCATGATGACAATTATGTTTTGAAGGCAATGAAATTTTGTGAAAGGCCACAGGCTGATGACGGGACACAAAATTTAACTGCAGTTGGAGGGGAAGGTTGTAGCATGTCAGGCATGTATCAGCCACAGATCCCTCTTCCTTCGATGTTAAACACACCAGTTAGGCCTCCCACCTCGCCGCCTATTCCCGGAATACTAAAAGCACGTGTGAAGCATGAGCACCATGGACAATAATGTTAGCATCTGTATATTGTGGAGAGTAGTTTGCCGGAAGTTAATAGGTCCCTCACCTCATGTTTACCGTCCGTCATTAGATATTGTCGTAAGTTGGATGTAGTTTAGGTTACAAGCAGATGAGTCTTGTTGGTTGCTTTGATACTTGGGGGAGGAGGGCTATGGCAAATGTTTTGCTTTGCATGTCCAATATGTGCTATTGTAATTTTCATCCAATTCTTTTTTTGATATTACGGTTTTTAGGGGCCTCCGTTGTAGTAGAAATCAAAGTGGATTATGTAGTGTGAAGAGAATTGTCCAACTACAAATAGAATCATACAATCAATTCGACAGTTTCTTCTGTACGGTGCCTTGCATTTATGCCAATTATTTCTTATTTTCTGTCTGTCAGTCAATATTTGCCTTCCACTTCCAGCGTTTGATTGTTTCATAGTTCATACTCATATGATATGATGGTTTCCACTAACGATGGGCGTCCTGCCGGTTTTTTGTTTACGTTTTTCTTTTTTCAGCCAAACTAATTCTTGATTACTAAACATACGACATGACGCTTTCACTCTGTCAGGAGACCTCTGAAGTTTGAAGTTCAAACAGACGAGGCAAATACTGTACTGATATTTTTGTAAGAGAAATCTAGAACATTCTCTCTTCTTTTTTCTCCATTCTTTTCATGACACGTGTCAATTTTTACACTTAAAACAGAGATTTTGACATAAAGGTTGCAATGTATTCATGACATTGTTTTAAGTGTAAAAATTAACACGCATGAAGAGAATGGAGAAGGTTAAAAGAGAAGGTTAGAGAGAAGGTTCATTCCCCTTTTTGTAATTACAAATTTGGTTACCGGGTTAGGGTTGATTTTAATTTTGGTCACCCAACTTTCAAATTTTCAATTTTAGCCATCACACTTTGCATCATTAGCGTCAAATTCAATTATGGTACTATGTAAGTATTGATTGGCTGACCGAAGTGACCAAAATTATAATTATTCTTTTTATTTTTGGGTAATCTTAAAACTACACATTGTGTATCTTGTCTACCAATAGTGGAGCGCCACATCTGATGACATCTAGAGATACAAATGTAGTAGGAAAAATGTGAAGTTTCCAAGTATTTTCCTTTATTTTTATACATACATGCAATATCAATGGAGGTGAAATTAAACTTACGATTACGATTACGATTTCGGATTAAGTACGGGGTGATATTAATTAATTAAACAACTCATATTATCCCCTCTCCGTCTACTGTCTGTCTATGTGGTAAGAGAGTAGAGTCGCAGCGGTGGTTCTTGTGCTGCTTTTCCCGCGGAAATGGAGTCACTAACGTACTCCTCGTCTTTCCTGTGCACTACCAGTCCACTGCTCTCTTCCCACTGTTCCCAATCCAATACCACCGCCTTAAAATCCTCAACCTCGACCTCGACGAAACCTAAAACACCCACCAATGTCAATATGAATATCATAGTAAAGTCGTCCTCCTCGTCAGTGAGGCCAGACCCCTGGTCTCTCAGCGACGGCAACCACCCGGACCGCCCAAAACCCAAGTCCAAGAACCCCAAGAAGCCCCTCTCCGACGACAACGCCCGCCGCATCATCAAGGCCAAGGCCAACTACCTTAGCGCCCTCCGCAGGAACCAGGGCCCACAAGCCCACACCCCCAAATGGATTAAGAGGACCCCCGAGCAGATGGTCAGCTACTTGCAGGACGACAAGAACGGCCACCTTTACGGCCGCCACGTGGTGGCCGCCATCAAACACGTCAGGGCGCTGTCCGAGAAGGCCGAGGGACAGTACGACATGCGCACCGTCATGGCCTCCTTTGTTGGGAAGCTCAGCTTTAGAGAAATGTGTGTGGTGCTCAAGGAGCAAAAGGGCTGGAGGCAAGTCAGGGACTTATTTTCTTGGATGAAATTGCAGGTTTCCTGCTTTTCTCATCTCTCTCTGTTTTATTTCATTTCATTCTATTTTAATTTAATTTAATTACTAATATGTTTACTCTTTTCTTTTTGTTATCAATTTTCCAACTTCATGTGGGTTTTTGTGAATTTTCAGTAAAGAAATAAATAAAACTATGTGCTTTTCATGGTAAAGAGTCTAAAGACTCTTAATTTTCGTGTTGCTTTGCTTTTCTTCTTCCTTACTCCTAAGTATAGTTATAGTATGTGAGATTAATACATTACTGTGTATGCGTGATGATTGATAGACGACCTTGTGCTTCAACAGTTAAGCTACCGCCCAAGTGTTATTGTCTACACAATCGTTTTACGTGTATATGGCCAAGTTGGGAAGATCAAGCTGGCTGAGCAAACCTTCTTGGAGATGCTTGAATCTGGATGTGAACCTGATGAAGTTGCTTGCGGTACCATGCTCTGTACATATGCCAGATGGGGACGTCACAAGGCTATGCTGGCGTTTTATTCAGCTGTGCAGGAAAGGGAGATTCTGCTTTCTGTTGCTGTTTATAATTTCATGTTGTCCTCCTTGCAGAAGAAATCACTCCACGGAAAGGTCATAGAAATTTGGAGGCAGATGGTGGACATAGGAGTGGTACCTAATAAATTTACTTATACAGTAGTAATTTGCTCACTCATCAAAGAAGGCCTCCATGACGAGGCTCTCAAGAATTTCAATGAGTTGAAGAATGCTGGATTTGTTCCTGAGGAGGCAACTTATAGTTTGCTCATCAGTTTAAGCACCAAAAGTGGCAAATATGGCGAAGCACTAAGTCTATATGAAGACATGAGGTCTCTAGGAATAGTCCCGAGCAACTACACTTGTGCGTCACTTCTGACATTGTATTACAAGACGGAGGATTATTCCAAAGCCCTTTCTCTCTTTTCAGAAATGGAAAGGAAGAAAATTGCAGCAGATGAGGTCATCTATGGTTTGCTCATTAGAATATATGGAAAACTTGGTCTTTATGAGGACGCTCAGACAGCATTTACCGAGATGGAGCAGCTGGGTCTACTTAGTGATCAGAAAACATATTTAGCAATGACACAAGTCCATCTCAATTCAGGGAATTGCGAGAAAGCTTTAGAAGTTATTGAACTAATGAAGTCTAGAAAAAACATTTGGCTCTCAAGATTTGCTTATATTGTCTTATTGCAGTGTTATGTTATGAAGGAAGATCTGAGTTCTGCTGAAGTAACATTTCAGGCTCTATCCAAGACTGGACTCCCTGATGCAGGCTCATGTAATGATATGCTCAATTTGTATATAAGATTGGACTTAATCGAAAAGGCTAAGGATTTTATTGCCCAGATAAGAAGAGACCGGGTAGATTTGGACGAGGAGCTTTGCAGGACAGTTATGAGAGTATATTGCAAGGAGGGAATGCTTAGAGATGCTGAAAAGTTTGTAGAAGAGCTGGGTACAAATGGATTATACCAGGATAGTAGATTCATCCAGACAATTTCTTGGGCTATTTGTGAACATAAGGAAGGGAAATTTGTGACCTTTGACCAGCATGACACGATGGCCCTTGGACTGGTGCTCAGTCTCTATCTGGCAGATGGCAAAATCAGTGAGACAGAAAAAGTTCTAGCATCATTACTTGAGGTGTCTAGTGGCTTATCAATTGCGAGTCAGCTCATTAAGAACTTTATTAGAGAAGGCAAGCAACATACATGCTATCGATTTTTTCACTAAAACATTATACTTACTTATGCAACTCACCTCTGAGTAAATTTTTTCTTGATATTCTTAAACCATGCCTCTGAAGAAATTGAAAAGTTTGACATTGATTTTCGTGCAGGTGATGCATTTAAAGCAGAAACTCATATCAATCAATTGGCCAAGCTTGGCTGCAGAGTGGATGATGCCACAGTTGGTTCTTTGATTAGTTTATATGGAAAGAAACACAACCTGAAAAAGGCCTTGGAAATATTTACAGCATTTGCAGATTCTCCTTTGGCTAAAAAGTTACTATGCAACTCAATGCTTGATGCATATGCCAAATGTGGTAAACCACAGGAGGCATACTCACTTTACAAACAACTTACAGAGGAAGGGCATGATCTGGATGCTGTTGCCATCAGCATAGTTGTCAATGTTTTGACTAACAGTGGTATCAGTTTGGAAACCTTAATTAGACTAGCAAAGATTATAGATTATCAGATAATAGAGCCACCAATTTTCATTTTCGCCATCTTATAAAAATATCTTACTTCACCATGCTTTTCAACGTCCCAAATAATTTTGTGCTATTCAGAATGCAATAAGACACCACATCTCAGCTGCACTCACAAAGCCACCACACCAATCATTTCTTTAAGTTTGTCACATAACTTTCCTTGCACCAATGTTAATTAATAAGAATTCATCTCCAGGAAAACATAGAGAAGCAGAGAATGTCATCCACAAAAGCCTGGAACACCACGTGGAGCTAGATACTGTGGCATACAATACTTTCATTAAGGCTATGCTGGAAGCAGGTTCATATGGGCCACTCCAATTATTAGTGAATACACATGAGTAGAAGAAAGCTTGCAATAACTTGGTTCATTTCATGCTGCAGGTAGATTGCGTTTTGCATCTAGTATCTATGAGTGCATGCTTTCTGAGGGGGTTGTTCCATCGATTCAGACATACAGCACTATGATCAGGTAAGAGCTTGGTATACTTCTCTCTGTTTGTGAAATAAGTGAAAAATATATATGGAATGCTGTTCATATTGACGAACTGTGGGTGCAGTGTTTACGGTCGAGGTCGAAAGATGGAAAGGGCTGTAGCGATGTTCAATACTGCTTGCAGCTTGGGTTTGTCTCTGGATGAGAAGGCATATATGAATCTCATTAGCTACTGTGGGAAAGCTGGTATTGTTCTAAATTCCCCTCCATTTAGTAAAACAAATCTAAATATTGTCACAAATTTTTTTGAATGATGTTCCACAGTTTTGCTATGTTGGCTTAGTTCATGGTGACAAAGAACATCCATGAATTTATGAAGCATTTCTGTATCTTATATTTGGTCACTTTTGACAGTTTATACAGTTCATTGATCGATGCTAAGTAAGATGGAATGTTATATAATATTAAATGCTCTATTCGGCAGTTAATGTATTTAATTTGCATTTATAACTATATATGGAGGGTAACTTCTTTAGGGCCCGTTTGATAACCATTTCAGTTTTTGTTTTTAGTTTTCATTTTTGTGCTAGAGTATAGAGGAAAAAGAGGGAGAATGGAAGTGAGAATGAGAGTGAAGATGGGATTGAGAAGGGAGGATGGGAGGAAGGAGTAACAAAAGTGAAAACAAAAGCTAAAAACTGAAATCTACTTGAAATAGTTTTCACTTTCAAGTTTTTGTTTTCACTGTTGTTACTCTTCCCTCCCATCTTCTCCGCTCATCCTCTCTCTCAATCTCATCCTCACTCCCATTCTCACTCTCATTTTCCTCTATACTATAGCACAAAAAATGAAAAATGAAAACTAAAAACTAAAATTGAAATGGTTATCAAACGGGCCCTTACTTTCTAGTGGATATCTTGTAGCATCTTCAGCTATCGGATTTTTCGTTGCTTGTAATTTGTCAATCTCCCTAACTTCAATGCGTCTGTTTTGTAGGAAAAAGGCAGGAAGCATCCATGCTGTTTACCAAAATGAGGGAACAAGGGATAAAACCTGGGATGGTATGCATAAGTGAGATTATGGTAAAACTTAAAAGAGATAAATAAAGAGTTATTTTGACAAATTACTCAATAAAGAAATCATGAGGATACACCTTGCCTTGGTGCAACAGTATGGCAAATCCCAAGCAACCTGGTGGTTGAAAAAGATTACATTTCTTATGAATTGATGTTCACCATTATATGGTATGTGCTTCGGAAGTGTGTATATAAACCTTGTCTTTTATGTGAAAATCAGGTCAGTTATAATATAATGATCCATGTGTATGCTGCTGGGGCGCTTTATAAAGAAGCAGAGGAATTATTCAAAGTCATGCGGCAAGATGGTTGCTCACCTGACTCCTTCACCTACCTATCCCTAGTTCGAGCTTACACAGAGAGTCTGAAATACACAGAAGCAGAGGAAACCATTAATTCTATGCCGGAAAATGGTGTCTATCCTTCCTGTGCTCATTTTAACCTTTTACTCTCTGCTTTTGCCAAAATGGGATTGATAGGGGAAGCGGAAAGAATTTATGAGAAACTACTTGGAGCTGGTTTAAGCCCTGACATGGCATGTTATCAGACTATGCTCAGAGGTTACATGGACTATGGACATGTGGAAGAAGGCATCAAGTTTTTTGAACAGATAAGTGAGTCTGTAGAGGCAGACAGGTTTATTTTGAGCGCAGTTGTGCATTTTTATAAATCTGTGGGAAAGGGACTAGAAGCTGAAAATGTTTTGCATTCCATGAGTAATTTGGGTATTTCATTTCTGGAGAACCTAGAAGTTGGATCCAAGCTAAAAGCTAAAAGCCCCATTTCAGAACCGATTTAGTTATGGGATGTTATGTATGTACTGATGACAGAGAGGGATAGGTTATCCCTAGTAATTGTATTGCCAGTGATGAACATATCTCGGGTGTACCAATAATTGAATTTGTGAGGTATGCTGAATACATATCTTCAAGACCAATGATCAACAAACATTTCGAGGTTGCATACTGGCATAACAGGATGGTGGGTCGAGACTTGTTGCAGTCTTCCGTTGATTGAGTGGGAAAAAGCTCGTTGGTTGATTTTAGACTTGAAATTAGTGACTGAAGAAATCTGTCGAACATGAAATGCTTATGCTCAATGGTTAGAGGCTCGGCTTGCCATAGTCTGGCACATGGAGACTGTTTCTGTTCGCTTGAATCATGGTCAATGGATATGGAAGTCTATAACATTAGTTCAGCAACATTACTTGGTATCCTTAAAATATGGAGGTAACTGATTTCAGGAAATGGTCAAGACTATGAAGAATAGATCACAACCTTATTAGTTCTTTTGTACTAACATTACAGCTTCATTTTGTAGATTGTACAAAAGTTCATGTTCATTAGGACCTATCACCTTGTGGTGATCTTGACAAACCATAATTATTGATATTGTAGCAGCTTGGTCAATTAGGGAACATGTACAGCATTCTTTTCTTTGGATGTTGAATAAACAATAATTTTGTTGTAGATGGTTTTCTTTCATGAGAAAATTTTCCCCACTTTGCCGTCGCAGGATTTTCTGTAATATGGCATACATCTGGGATCATTAAATTAATTCGAGTTTATTAAGCTCTATTTAAACATTAAAACTTGTGTTCTTTCTACATTTGGAAAGGTGTGCATCTGTTACTCTTTGCACCTTGGACAACATTTGAATAACTGATGAACAACTCCGGTTCCGGGAAAATAAATAAATAAATTGCTCCTTCAACAGCTCTTTGGGAATGTCGTGCAGCCACTGCAGATGCGTAAAAAGAATTGCATTTATATAAACTCTTTTATCAGCTCATTCTTGTAAAATGCCAGGCACATTTATGATACACGAATGTCAATCTGCACTTCTTGACAAGCTATAACCAGGAGCCTTAGCGAGTTTTCTCTGATACATAATCAATCGTACCCGCTCAACCTCTTTCCATAAACCTCTACTGGCATATATGTTGGACAAAACAACATAAGCCCCATCATTCCAAGGCTCTAATTCTTGCAAATGCTTAGCCACCCACTCCCCCATCTTAACGTTCCCATGTTTCTCACAGGCACCCATCAGGCAGCCCCAGACTACCGAGTTTGCCTTCATTGGCATCTCCTCAACCATTTTTCTCGCCTCCTCGAGCAATCCTGCTCTGCCAAGAAGATCCACCATGCATCCATAATGCTGCAAGTGGGGCTTTATCCCGTATGCATTCTTCATCATGTCGAAGTAAAATTTCCCCTCTTGCACAGTCCCACCATGAACACATGCACTGAGTACCCCAACGAAGGTCACATGATTAGGTCTCACTCCTGCCTCTCTCATGCTCTGAAAGCATTCAAGTGCTTCATTCACATGCCCATGCATCGCATAACCCACGATCATAGATGTCCACGACGATACGTTTTGTTGCTCCATCTTTGAAAACACCCTATAAGCCAAGTCCATTCTCCCACATTTCCCATACATGTCTATAAGCGAATTTAACATCAACGTATCCGATTTATCCACATTTTTAGCTTGGTAAACACATTTATGCAATTGAAGAGCCAAGCCTAAGTCACTTAAACTACCGCAAGCTGATGTGACACTAACCATGGTCACATCATCCGGCAAGAACCCACATTTCCTGAGCTCCATGAACGTGTCTATCGCCTCCTTGGCACGCCCACCTTGGGAAAGGCCTCCAATGATGGCATTCCAAGAACCCAACTTTCTCTCGGGGTTTTGCTCAAACATGTTGCGTGCATTTTCAAATTCTCCCGCCTTAGAGTATAAGTTTATAAACCCGCTCTCACAGTACTCATTGGAGTCGAGGCCCAGCCTTATAGCGACGGAATGAAGCAGCCTACCAATGTCTACAGCAAAAAGTTGACAGAGGGCTTTCAAAATAATGGGGAGGGTGTAGCAATCAGGCAAAACACCAGAACGAGACATAGCAAGGTAAACAAAGAGTGCCTTGGTTGGAGCATCTCGTCGAGTGTAGGACCTTATGATGTTGTTCCAGTGAAATGGGGCGGGGTAAAGCTGTAACAAGTGGGTTCTGATAACATGGGCATAAATTTGATTCAATTCTTGTAAGGTAGTGCAATTTGACAACTGGGTTGCAATTATTTTTGCTGGGTCGTCTTGGCTAGTTGTTGAAGCTTGGAGATTGAGTTGGGCATCCAAATTTACAGTACTTGTAGTGAAGAAGCTTCGGTTGAGAAGATGGTCTGCAAATGAAATGGCGGTGTTGTTGGGTCCTTGAATTCTGCAACTCCGAATCATGAAGGTGAAGCGTTGTAATGAGGTCATATGTGTGTGTGAATCTTATTGCCTTATTGGGTTGGAAATTGCAGGCATCATGAGTCATGACATCAACTATCAACCAGAAAGAGCAGCCGCGTTGAGAAAAATGACGAGAAATTGAGAGTATGCGACATGACGCACTTAATAAACGACACTCACCTTCTGTAGTTCGTTTCGAAGTCAAGGCCCATATATATACATAATATGGGCTAATGTCTTTGATTATATGGGCCTTCAATTCAATCCGAACTGATTCATTCACCTGTAGCTCCTTCTCTACCATTTTCTCGGCTCCCTCAGCGTGAGGGTGAGCAATCAGCAGCACTCAGTACTCAGCAATGGCGTCCAGTCTATTTAGAACCCTAATCAGATCGTCCAAATTGGGATCAGCGGGGACCAGAAATTTCAGCCTCGTCAGGAGTCAAATCAGCAACCACACCGCCAAATGGATGCAGGTTCCCTTCGAAGTTTACCTAATTGATTGACATTAACATGATCTTACTCATTATTCTCTTGATTATTACGATAATTTCCATTCATCTCCAGTTGGAATCTATTTTTCTCTTTTCAAATCCAATCTTTCAGTAAAGAAAGGAACAAAGAATTGTGTTTGATAAATAAATAAAAATGAACATCATAGCTTATCGGCGAGGATGTGTCAATAGATAATAAAGATAGTGATTTTGTTCAGTATTGTGTAGTTTTTGGGTGTTCTTAATTCAAAAGTCACTGCAAATATATGTTTTACTTGCATAGAATGGTTGCCCTTTTTCTCAAAAGCTTAAGATGGCTTTTTATCAGAATTTCAGCTATCCTTTGTACCATAGAATAAGATTGCTGAACTAACCCTTGGCCTAGTTTCCTCTACCAATGCCGAAAAGCTTTAAAGAAAAACTGAATGCTGGTGCGTATGGAGCATACTAAGCCTTTGAATTTTCAGTCCCAGTTATTCCCATGACCTTGTTTATTATCATTGTAATAAAGTCGGGCGCCAGCGTATGAATTTAGCAGTAATTGAAATAAACACAGATTCCCAGGTGCATATGCCAACTATACTACGCTGAGGGAACGACTGTAACAGTGTGTGTATATCCTTCCTGCATTTCAATGAAAACATTGATGAAGTTCTTAGCATTTTGTACTCGATAAAGACCTTGTTTCGGTTTTCACTGGTATTCATGTTGTCAGCTTAGCTTACTTTCAGAGCAATGGTATAAGTATTGTCAGCTTACTTTTAGAGCAATGACTGTGTTCTATGTTAGAGAATCTAATGTTTGTTTGTGTGCCCTTTCCACAAGCTTTTGCCTCAGTGTTTTCCTATGCGTGCACATTAAATGTCTTGTTCTTTCTTGGTGTCTATTTCCAACGTTAGAAACCCAGTTGGTTACCATGTCATGTATTGATTAGAAGATAAAGTCCATGAAGTTCACTATTCGTTTTTATTATTATTATTATTAATAGGATACAAGCAAGAAATCTCCCATGGAGTTGATCAATGAAGTTCCACCCATCAAGGTTGAGGGCAGGATCGTTGCATGTGAAGGAGGTTAGGTTTTATGATGCCTTTCCTTGTATCTTTTACATTTATCCAGAGCAAAGCTACTTATGGATTATACTGCAAGATCAACTCAATAAAATTTCTTTAGAAGTAAAATTTACTTGGGTAAAACTGTTATTGGGTGCAGACAGCGATCCCGCACTTGGGCACCCAATTGAGTTCATATGCCTAGACCTGAATGAGCCAGCTATCTGCAAGTATTGTGGTCTTCGCTATGTTCAAGATCATCATCACCACTAGAAATCTGGAAGTGATAATGCATGGGCAAGTTTCATCCCTGTTATCATATCTTCAATGAAGCCATTTCATTAGCAAGTTGAATTTTGTAATGGCAATTCTACTTGTCTGTTTGTTTATCAAAAGAATACTCATGTGGTTCCAAATTTAGTAAAATAAGGATTTGGCATGCCAGTCGTGATCTTTAGGCACGAATGCATATATGCACCCCATTTGTCGCCGTCATTATTGTTGTCTGATTTACATGTTGTGATGAGTTATTTGGCTCTTGTGAAGATGCTTTCTTGAGTGTTCATATTAGAGTGTTGAATTGCGTTTGGATGTTGATGAGAGCCCGCCTTCTAATTTTGTCAACTCTGCTACTCTATTTCCCAGCACCAAGAACCTCAACGTCCAAATACGCATGGTTGGGGTTTATGGTTAAATCCGGTCACGGGCCAACTGTCTCTTTCTCCTCTGCTGGCATATTTTCCCATTTACTTTTTCTCATTTTTAATCTTATGGAAATTATTCTGAATACCACTTTCGCAATTGGAATAACTATCATCAATTCAGCATTGAAAATTCTGGGGACGGAACAATAAGCCAATCTATGGAATACGCCTATGAAGTACGAACTGAATACTTGTCAATCACCATCAGCATTAAATTTCTATAAAGAAAAATACCAAAAACCCTCCAGTGATAGGGGGCAAATAATGAATAACATCATATGTTATGTGGTCATGCCTAACATCTCTCTCTCTCTCCAGGTTAAAAGTGAACGTCAGCCTTTCTCTAAGCCACCACTTTACTAACAACAGAAAGAAAACTGCCTGACAATTAATGATACAACTTATAGGACACCCATTACACTACACGCTACCTTTATCTCCGGCTGCCAGTTTCCTTCTCTGTTGATGCTCGGCGACCTTGTAGTCTACAACTTCACGAAATAGGCTTGGATCAAGCACACAGTTCTCACTCCCATAAACCGCAGCTTGGACACTTGCCATCAGTTTTGCTATTTCTCTCCCAGAAAATCCGCCAGTCTTTGCCGCTGCTTCTTTGAGCATATCATCAGTCAACCCCTTCATCTCTATCTTCTGCGGTTGTCTCTTGAACAAATTACGGAACCAACCAGGTTTTCTTGTTTCAGACTGAGCAATGTACTTGTCCAGATACAACTTTAGCAGCTTAAATCGCTCCTCTTCCCCAGGCAAAGGGAATTCAAGCACTTCATCAATACGATCTGCCACAGCTGAATCAAGATCCCCGGGACGGTTCGTGGCAAGGGCAAGGACTATGTCCTTGGACTGGTCACCAGTCCGGAATAGGAGAGCATTGAGTGCACTTCTTTGAGCTTCACTCATATAGGTTTTGTTTCTCCTGCAAATTTATTTGACACATTCAACATCTCGCAGCTGAGTTTTCAATGAATCATACAGAAGTGAACAAAGTTCTCTTCTACACTAGAACAAAATTACATCATTTTCATGCCTGTTAATTGTATGACTTACTCGCACAAGAATGCATCAGCTTCATCAATGAAAAGCAACAGACCCTGCCGTGACTTTTTCGCCCAATCAAATAACTCGTGTATCTTGGTAACAGCCTGTGGTCCAAGTGGAGCAACATCCCCTCCCGTCATCAATGCATAATCCAATCCCTAAAGGCATTAGGAATCAAACATAGGAAAAATGAGAACGAAGATCATGTGAAGGACAGATGACAATAAAGCAAAAACTGCCAGATCAAAAACCATCTGAGTATGATAAGAAAATGCCTCATACCGATTTACGAGCCATCTCTCTTGCAGCCATTGTCTTCCCTGTTCCTGGAGGACCATAGAAGAGCATGTTTCTGAATGGCGCCTGATGAGATTTTGTATTTGTGGTTGCATTAGCCAAGTGTTCTATCCTTCTCTGAAGAGAAGGGTGTAAAATAACATCACCAAAGGCCTTCCCATCTTTTGTATGACCCTTGTTGCCACCACGAGACAGGGTGCCAATAGAACGTGAGAATAATCCTGACCAAGGGTACTTCCCTTTAGAGGACTCTCTGATCAGTGATGGTTGTCCCAATATTCTGTCCACGTAGCTCCATATCACCTTTGCACCTTCTCTGCATTGTAAAAATGTGACCTGCGTAAGCTATGGCATTGTGGAGAGCAAATGGCAAGGTAATGAATAGTCCAATACAAGTTATTTCACAAAGGTAGCCCACAACCTGCTATGACTTTGAATGTAAGTCTATCTCTGTGAACCAAATATGAGACCATAAAAACAAACTAAATACTAGAACTTAACAGTTCTAGGCATTTACTACAACAGTCCTTTTTCTTTCTCCACAGGGAAAACAAACTAAAACTACTAAATAAATAAGAGAAGAGGAACCAAGACTAAAGAAAGCAACAAATAGATTCCTAGCTTTCAAAAGAAAGCCCACACATAGGAAAGGAAAAATGCAGTATATTCAAGTAAATGTCAACACAGACCTTGTTGTGTACACTCCTGCAGCTAGAGCTGTCACTCCCCCAACAGCAACAACTAGTTTATTCTGATCTGTCAGAATGGCTTTCAAGCCACCTGCAAAAAATACATTTGTCAAGAACTAAAATTGCTCTAGAATTGCACTAGTCCTAACTTCTAATGAGTATATGATGGCAGACAGAAAACCGCCCCTTTTTAAACAATTGGATGAAGAATCAACGTAAATGTACATAAGATGAGGTCATATTCCAAATAATGACGTATGGCTCAAATTTCAATTCATGTAGATTCAAGGACAATAAGAAAACCACAAAGAATTCCACTTGAGATAAAGTTACAAGACATGTTTGTTTATCTTTCTATTCATTATAAGGCAGAATAGACTACAGAATAGCAAAACAGGACAAAGTACCTCCAATATGATCAAATGTGGTATTTATTGCAGAAACCCATTTCTCTCTCTCAGCATTTGCACGGTCTATCAGTATTCTCCTGTTAACATCTTCAGCTAGTTTTGCTTCATGGGCTCTCCCTTCTGCTTCTGCAATAGCCCTCACTCTGATTGTTTCACGTTCTATCTCAGCCTTCTCCCTCTCAGTCTGTCGACGCTGTGCTTGGATCTGTTCTTCTGTAGCACGCCGAGCTTGCTCCTGCCTAATTGATGATTCTTCTTGCAGTTTTACAAGCTCTTGGTTCCTTGATCTGTGGTATTCATTTTCAGCCTGCAGTACCATCAAGGAATTATATTAAGAATTGAAATTTTTTCTTTCAAACCTCTGTGTGAAATACCAAAAAGTTCAAGGCTGCATGCCTGCATCCTCTTCCTTGCCAATTCATCCTCATAGCGAGCCATTTGGGATTTTGTTTGTGCTTGATGCTGAGCTAGCTTTTTCTGCTCGTCATAGATGACCCTTTGTCTCTCCTGTCAGGTAATGAAGTAGATGACTTCAGAAAAAACTGGTGCCAGATAAATCACTACCTATATGAGAGTCACTAATCGAAAAGCACCCTAATGGGGAAATAAGTAGAACCTCTTACCGTTTCAAATTGGGCTTTCAGTGCATTATACTCTGCAGCCTTTGCATTCAACTCAACCTGCCTTGTCTCTTCTTGCTTCTTTATAGCTTCAAGTACCTATACATTAAAAGAGCAACCATTAAACAAATTATCGGAAACTCATTAAAACAAAAAGGCTGCTTGATGAAAATTCTAATACATTCTTTTACTTCTTTAAGCACAAATATGGATCAAGTATAAGATGAAAAAAAATAGTACACTCCTTAGCTGCATTCGAACTTCTGAATTTAGTCATGAACTAGGCTCCGGTATCGTTGGCTATAAATAAATCCTAAAATTTCCATTGCTATCAAGTAACTAAATAACAAATAAAAGCATAACATAAATCCCAAAATCCCGGTGAAAAATTAAAACTAGTGGCAAAAATAATTCTTAGTAACTTCACAAGAAAAGCAAATCTCGCGGCCCCGTTTAAAAGAAAAATTAGTAACAATAATAATAATCAAGCGAGCATAACCCATTTGAAGAAGATGCACTTAAATTTCTAACCTGTTTGGCACTAGAAGATTGGCTGATTTTTTCCAAGGCCTGAACACCCCGCTCCAGCGGCTCAGGATCGAACCCAGCCGAAGTTGTCCTCGGATGATCATTGCGAACCTTCGGAGGAGGAGGAGGAGGCTCAGCAGCATCCCCGGTCGACGAGGATGAGGGTGGATTTGACGGCGCAGAGTGCACAGAAGAAGAAGAGGGTTGGGAAGCATTCGAAGAAGGAGTAGAGAAGGGTGAGAAGCTGAAAGGGCCATCAGCATAAGCACAATTGTTCTTTGATAAGGAGGCTGAGGCAGCAACTGCTGTGATAAGCCCTAATGCATATGTCTTCGCCATTTTTTCCTCTCTAATTCCTTTACGGGTTTCTAATAAAACCCTCTGAAATCTGAGACTAAAACCCCTTGGTGGGTGGGTGTGTAGAGGGGAAAGGAAGGAAGGAAGGAAGGAGGGGTTGTTGTTAACTTATGGGTGGATTTGGAAAAATGTGAGGATTTTAGAGAGGTTTAATGGGAGAAATGGTGTCTTGAAGACCAAGAAAATCTTATACATTGAAAACCAAAACCCTCTTTCCCGTAGAAAGCGGTAGATGGAGAGAGAGAGATGAGGGTTCAGGGTTTTTGTAGGGTTTGTGTTGGGTGCATTTGTGTATCTATGTGTGGCGGTTTTTGCTGTTGGATCGGAACTCACTCTGGAGGAAGAAAATGGAGGAGGGCTTAATTCTCAACTGGGCTGCTGTTTTAAGTGGTCCTTATAAAGACTGAGATTCTGGGCTTGCCCTGCTGACTCTCTTTGGGCCTTTGTGCCTTTGGGCCCCATCATACCATAAAAATCTAAAAAGAGGAATCTTATTTCGACACCCAGCCAGAGCCAGCCTCCATTAAAGCAAAATTTAAAAAACGAAAAAAAATAAAAAAGGCTGGAGAAGCCGAAGCAAAGCTTTCCCATTCCCAATACAAGAATATCCCATATCACACGTTGAGTTGAGCAAGTATTTACAGGGCGATTGGATGAGAAATTTAAAAGTATAAATGAA
Organism: Prunus padus; assembly: GCA_024362665.1. NCBI lineage: Eukaryota > Viridiplantae > Streptophyta > Magnoliopsida > Rosales > Rosaceae > Prunus > Prunus padus. The sequence goes on along the minus strand of JANFAM010000017.1, from coordinate 341,527 downwards.
TTCATAAATAACTATTGAGGCCCAAAAAATATAAAGTTGAGTCCAAATATATTTCTAGTCTAATACAACACTTAACCGAAAAAGAAGCCTAACTGAGGTATGCAAGAATTTGTTGTATGTGTTTGCACAAGTTATGATTCACATGCCACGCTAAGCAAATACGCAACCCGCCACACAGAAAGGTCGTAACGAGCCCGTAAAACATACTGGCTCTATGAACTCGCGCTTCTGTCAAACACCGTTTAGCCCGGCCATAGCCCATTACAATACGGGAAAGTTCGAGCACAAACACGCCAAATGACACGTAACACCGAGCGAAAGAACCTTTATTTTGGCATCGAGTCACGCTACAAGTTTAAGTGGGCCTAAGCCACGAGAATACATGAGACTTGCTGAGCAATTTGTGGTATGAATTGTTAAGAGTATTCATGAGGCATGTTGATGGTCCAATGAGTGAAGGTTTTGAGCTGCTTGGGAGCACCAAAACCCAAGCCCATTTCTTGAGCCCGATCATATGAGAAAGCATGAGAGAGAAAATATCCCAACACGTTAGAAAATATTCAATAGCCCAGCACCTTAGGAAATGGCTCAACACCTTAAAGAATATCCAATAGCCCATCACCTTAGGAAATGGCCTAACACCTTAGAGAATACCCAATAGCCCATCACCTTAAGAAATATCCAATACCTTTAAAATATCCCAAAAAGACCTTCAGCACACTATTGAAGCCAAATCAAACCAAGTCATCATTAAAACCAAAGGAAACCCATGTGCACAGGTTGCTAGAAGTAAGACACATTTTAGACTAACAGCATTTACCCGTTCTTTCCTCTGCAAGCTTTGGTAAGAAAACCAGGAGCAAAATCAAAAGGCGCCTCACCCATATGGAGGAGTCCAACCGCATGAAAATCTTGGAACCCCCAAAAGCTCCACTCATATGTGCTTGGGTTAGGGAGATTTCACCAAAAAAAGATTGGATGGAAGGAAGTGAAGAAAAATAGAGGAGAGGACTTGGTAAAATTGGGGGTTCCATCGCTTATAAAAGAAGGCACCTTCTACCCAGTAAAACAACCATCCAAAAGCACGACCAAGCTTTCGTCAAGCTGCTGGAAATCTACTCAAGCCACCCATCATTTATCTTCATCTCTGCCTCTCTTCCCTCATTAAAATCTCCCCAAATTTCCCTATCCCCTTGCTCTTCACCTCTGTTTCCTTAAGCAATCCAAGCTTTCTCTCTTTATTGCTAAACTCTGAAGGCTTAGCTCCCATGCCACAAGCTTCTCAGGCCAAGCCATAATACTAATATGTCACAGTTGTCTGCCTTGTTGGTGAAAGGAACCAAAGTACTTCCTAAGGCTCCATGAACCTTTTGAAGCACTCTTGGTGTCACGTCCCAAAATCGAGACACATGATAGTGACACAGACCTTGAGGATCCCGAAAATATAACACCTAAATCCGAGGATTATACTCCCAAGATTACCAAAATACGATAATCCATTTTAATTAAATAAAACAGATTGGATCAGAATTGTATATAACAGCGGAAAACTGAATAAAACATTTCACAAACTTTATTGTCGAAATACCAACCCCAGAGGTAAGTGGTAGAATACCAGTAACCTCATGAGTTATTTTACAAACCATAAAGATTAAATACACACAAATCATTCATAATTTATATAGAGGAAGGAAATGAACAAGAAGCATCCTCAACCTCTTCCTTTCCATGGACTAAATATGTTGACAGGTAAAGGAACAACACCAAGTAAAGCTCAATGGTTGTGATCTACATGAAAAAGTATGGGTGAGCATCACATACGTTCATTTGCCCCGTAGGAGGCTCCCGGCCAGGTTTGAAAAGAGATAGCAAATTAACATAGTAGTGTTCATGAATAACAGTGAAAAGAATATGCACAACACAAACCATTTCCATATAAATATAGGATCAAAACAGTTGGCATGCTCACACAACTTTCATAAACGTTTCCCGGGTATCCATAATATGTTTGTCTGACAATTGATCCATATAGGCCAACTACCCATACCAGAAATAAAAATATAACCAACTTACCTGGTACAGTAGTGAGAGTGTCCATTTCAACGGTTACACCTCATCGATTATGCCTCACGCGTAGGGTATTGGTAAAGTCTATCCGTGTAACCCATCCAGAGGTTTAGGGAATCAAAACCCAAGGAAGTCGTTATGCCCCTTTCACCCTCAAGTCATCGAGGATAATGCCCGCGTGCGTATACCCTCAAAACTTTGGAGAATCAAAGCCAAATATTTATAAAACCAAACAATATGGCATCCAAAAATAGTGCATCTTTGCACACAACAATATTTACTATGTCATACATACACAAAATACAAGTCCGAGAGTAGGTCACCCTACCTGGAATCCAAAGTTTAAGCCTAACTTGCCCTATGCACCTTCGAACTCAAACTGGCCACTCATGAGCAACTGAACCATAATCCAACATTCAAAAATATTACGAAAAATCCTTGATTGCAATTTGGTCCTTAAACTTAATCCAAATTACAACTTAATCCTTATAAGTCCTTGAGTTCCATCTCTGGTCCGAAAACGGTAAAATCACGGTACGGTAAAATTAAAGTATAAATAGTACTTTGTTGTTCATACACATGGACCAGAGGAATATGTATAATTTAGTTCAAGAATTTCAAGGAAAGAAAATGACAAAAACATTATCCAATTTGATTAGATTTCAAATGAACACAGTAATGGCATATGAAGTATATTTTAGGAATAACTTGAAAATTACCCAATTATAAAATAATACGAATTGAGTATTTGACAATTTTAAATTGGGTAGCATAATACTTAGGAAAAAGAAATACGGAATTAAAACAAATGAAATACGAGGTATGGAGTAGAGATTACCTCGGTGAGCAATAGCAGAATACGATGATGAATAGTAAAATATGTCGATAAATAGTAACTTTTCGAAAATGATAGGTAACGACGCTTGCTACCTTATGGAAGTGAATCGTAAATTTGGATGAATAGTGACTTATTGGGATGAATAGTAACATCTTAGGCTACATATGGGAAGTGAATAGTACATTTTGGGTGAATAGTATTTTGGGTGGATAGTATCTGGAGTAAATACTTACTCTGAAGAATGTCGAACAGTAACTCTAATGGAGGAGAAAGTGAGCAAGAGAGGGAGGAAGAGAGAATCTAATTTTTGGTGTGAAGAAAATGAGAGATTTTTGGGGGTATTTATAGAATTCCCTGACAGCTCGGATCGATTCGAATATTTAATTCGAAGGCCCAGATTAAAAGATAAGTTTTGGATATGTGTGGGCACGGTCCGGATTAGATCGGTTTCACCTCAAAACCACGGCCGAACCAATTAAAATATAATGGTTTGGTTTGGTTCGGTTTGGATAAAAGTTATAAAGGAAACCGAACCAAACCAAACCAATTTAAGACGGTTTGGTTCTACTGGTTTGGGCCTAACCCTTTTTTTTTTTGGGGTGCATTTTTCAACATTATTAGTCCAATTATAACCAATAAATTCACAACTTACTTCATACATAAATCATTTTCTAAAGTACGAAACCATCCTAAAACTCAAAATGCCATAAAATTTCATATTTCACTAACTAATATAACTCAATTCAAATATTCATATATAGTTATTAACTAATTAGAGTATTACACATGTAAAATAAAATATAAATAAATAAATATACACATAAACGGTCCGGTTTGGTTTAGGCCGGTTTACAAAAGCTCAAAACCAAATCAAACCAAATCATATACGGTTCGGTTCGGTTTTTAAACCGTTTGACTTCTTCTTGGTCAAAACCAAACCAAACCGGTAATTACGATTTGGTTTAGCTAGTTTCCTCGATTCAGCCGGATTGATACCCACCCCTACTTTTGGATCATGTGTAGGAAGATACATGATAGCTTCAAGATATATGGTCTAGATGCATTCCCAACAACCAAACTAAAGGCCTAGATCAAGTCAAAAGTATTGATTTAATCTACGGTCCAGATCTGATCTAGAATCAGATCAATGACTTATATTAAACGTGCGTACGGTATAGCGCTATATACCATAGTTTTCCAAGTCTTCCAACCAATTAGATGTTGATATGTGGCAAGGTGATAAGTTCCAACAAATCACAAAATGCCATGTGGAAATTCCAATTTTAATTTCCTATTTTTCAACTTCGAAAATTCACTAAAAATACTTCAAAGTTCCGAAAAATACCACAAGCTCGTAATGACGTGTACTATTTTTCTATGAAGTCAAAACACCAAAATTCTAACTTCACAATTTCGGAAATATGTTAATCTTGAACATAATGGCAATATTTACTTACCTAAAAATGGACCGTGCAATTTTTACTGTGTGCGAAAAATATTCTGGAATTTTTCAGGGCGTCACACTTGGGGCTTGGTTCTTGAACTCAGGCACATGGGCAACTTCATGCGTTCGCTCTTTACAGCAGCCCAGGCCTATTCGTCAAACTCCTAGAACAAAAAAGCCCCTACAATGACGGAAATTAGTGTTCTGGGATTTGTAAAGTTTCTTGTTTCAATAACATATTTAAAATACGGAATTTAACCTATATTTGTAAAGTTATCTTTTATAAAAACTCAATCACTCTTGGAATTTTAGAAATGACGACTTTTAGATAGAATTTAAAGTTGGGATTTATGACCTCCAAATTCCATATTTTTCCCATGCGGAATTCTAAATTTCTATGTTTTTAATCCAAACAAGAGAATTGGTTCATGTCAATTTAGAAATTCTTACTTTTGTCAAAATTTCAAGTTTATTTTTCTCATCTAAACGCATTGTTATTGTTTTGTTGGTGTCTTTGGAGAAATTAATTTTTATGTTGATGAGCTAATGAATAGTGATCACAACACTTGGACTAGGGATTATTGGCCTGTCACAAATCTATTTGTCATATTAGGTGAAGTAGAGTAGAGAGGTGTTGGTTTTAGGGGAGTGCTTTATAGCTAGCTAGCTAGCTAGGGTTTAAACTTCTTTTAGGGTTATTAGGCCTAATGGTCTTTAAATTTTGACTTGACTTGCATTTTGGTCCCTCAATTTCCAAAATCGTTCATATGGTCTCAACTTTACTTTCGTTAGGACAAATGGTCATGACGTCAATTTTGTTAATTTTTTTTTGTTAAATGCAAGTGCAAAGTGGTATTTTTGTATTGTTTTTAATTTCCACCATATGAATATTCATTTCGCCCAAAAAATAAAAATAAAAACTAAAAACCTTCTTCCTAGCATTGCCATCTTAGGGAGGGTGGGTATGGTTTGGGTGGGGTAGGGGTGTGGGTTGTGGGGGTGGTGGGTTAATTAGCTCGGTGTCGGTGGAGGTTGTCCATGTCTTTGTTGGAATATTCAGGTGGTTGAAATTAAAAATAATACAAAAATACCATTTTACCGTTGCATTTAACAGAAAAAGTTAACAAAACTGACGGCATGACCATTTTTCCTAATGAAACTAAAATTGAAGGACCATGAGAACAATTTTGGAAATTGAGGGACCAAAATACGAATTGGGTCAAAGTTCAAAGACCATTGAACATAAAAACCCCTTATTTTATTATCAAAGAAAAGGAAAATAGCCAACGAGGGTTGGTTGAGTTGGCAAGGAACGTTCTATTTGCTATCAAGGCTGAGGTTTGAGTCCAGCTGCTGACAATCCCTCTTGGTGGATAATCTGTAAAAACAAAAAAAATGGCTAAGTGGAAAGAATAGGGGTGGGCATCGGGACTGGAAAACCAGAACACCGAGCGGACGGATGGAAAAAGCGGAAAAAACCGATTGACTAAAAGTCAACAAACCGACATCGAACTGCATCGGACCAATTCCAACCTGTTTTGGTTTTGGTTTCACACATTACCAAATCAGACCGGACCCGTTGTGTATTATTTTTTTATTTATAAAATTATTTAAATCCAATGCTACATTTTTAATTTAATAACTAATATTTCCCCAAGCCCAACTTCAAAACATATCTTTTTCTAGGCAAAATATCTATCTTTTTCATGAAATGAATCATTTGTTAATTTTCAAGCCCAAAAAATAAAATTTTAGTTGGAATTTGTATAAAAATAATAATTTGAAATAAAAATAAAAATAATCCAGTCCAAAACCGAAAAAATTGAAAATCGGATCGAAATCGATTCAAACCGAACCGACTGGTTTCATAATTTTTTTCACTAAAATTGAATTGAACCAGAATGGTTAAATAGTATCGATTCCGGTTCCAATTTGAGGTGAAAACCGGACCGAATTGGACCGCGCCCACCCCTAATAAAGAATGGTGCTAGAAAGGTGTTTTTGTAGTCCTTGAATGAATAACACAATGAGCAGTACATGACTTATATACATAGTTTATGTTGCTAACTAGAGTAAGTAGATATGTGATTGAATACAAAATCAATTATAGTTAATGTACAAAGTCAACGTAAATATAAATTAGGAAGGGAAGCCTTTGATTGATTTTGACAAGTTGATAATGGAACTGCTGGAAAAGCCTTATTTGGCAGTGGAAAGATTGCTGGATATAAGGCAGTGATTTGCGTTGACTGCGGTGGTTCCCTTATACGCCCTCGCAAGATGGTGGTGAGTCAACAACACCAATCTTGGACCGAAGAAGTTGAAAACATTGGCAAGACAGAGGCTTTGTGAGGGCATCAACAAGTTGATCAGTGGTGGAAACATAAGATACCTGAAGAAGCCCACGAGTTACCAAATCTCGAACAAATTGAAATCTCAAAGTGTTTCATGCGAGCAACAACTCATTGTTTGCGGGAGCTCCAGGAAATGAGATTGCTGCCGAGATAGACAACATAGGTAGTGGTGGATGTGCGATCATCACGGTTGTCAGCCCAATCCGCATCCGAAAAAGCATACAAGGTAGTGGTGCTGGAGCGTTGTAGACGAAGACCATGGTAGAAGGTGCCTTTGAGGTAGCGAATGAGACACGTCAAAGCTTGCCAATGAAGGTCAGATGGCTGATGCATGAATTGAGATCTCATGTTCGAATCCCCACGACCTTGATTTGCAAACAAGAGGTCTCAGGTTCGAATCCCCATGACATCATAGTTTTGTACTTGTGTGAGAAATCTCTCTTTTCTAAACGCTTGTACTAAAAAAAGGGAGTTTTCGAATTAAACGAAATAATTAGATAACTAGGGAAAATGTTTATTGACCTGTTCTGTTGGTGGTAAGTTAACTCTGTATGTCTCTTTTTTTAAAATTTTTTGGTCAACCCTACCTCCTCTCTTTGGAGTCACCCATGACTACATCCAAAAGTCCAAACTACCAAACTTTCAACTCGTGAGAAAAACCAAATGAAGCGAGGTTGTTGGTTTTTTGGTCCAATTCGATTTGATGTTCATAGATATATATAATCTTCCTCAATTATAGAATGATAAGAAGATTGTGGGTTAGGAACGTTTGGTTGGTTGGTTGGTTACAATTGGAGAATATGAAGTAATCTCAGGTCTACGGTCTACGTATAGTATTTAATATTTATGTATAAGAGTACGTAGTGCTTGCTAGATATATATACAAAATTATTAATAAGATACCAAATTGAGTATGATATTCTACTTTATTCAAAGAATTACAGGAGGAGCTTCACTCAAATCAAATTAATGGGCAAATTACATCAAAATGAAGTAAAAAAATAAGGGCTTGTCCAATATAGGTCCCTACATTTTCTATTTTCTAGACATATACCCATCACTCTATAAATCTATGTGTAAAACCCAATTTCAAACTTAAAAGACTAGTATGATATAGCAAGGTCATAAGATTCCCATGCTTTTACATCGTCACATCGAGACTTCATATTTTATTTATAATTTATTTCAATCATTTCATTAACTGCCATAATTGTAATTAATACTCCCTATTACTAGCATATCAATCACCCCATTTCTTTTGGTTGCCATTCCCACTAACATATCCCCCTTAAAATTGCAAACCAAAAAAAATATGTAAATTACATATCCATAATGTACCTATGAAAATATAAATATAAATATATACATATAAAAATATAGGTATATTATTTACCAAAAAAGTTAAATAAAAAACTAGGTCAGTTACTTTGTAATTGAAATTTCCGTACATTTTCCATAAATTAAAAATAGGCATGTAATAATTTATAGAAAATAGGTACGTTGTACAATTGAAATTTATGCACGTTTTTTATAAATTAAAAATAGGTACATTGTGTAGAAGAAAAAAATAAGTTCATTATACTAGGTAAATTGTTTTACTAGGTACATTATTTAGAGAGAAAAAAATAAGTTCATTTAAAAAAATTCATAAAACAAACAATAAATAGATTATCAAATTATTTTTCATAGAACAAGTAATAGGTACATTATTTAGAGAAAAAAAAATGGATACAAAATTTAACAAAAAAATAGGTTCATTATACTAGGTAAATTGTTTTACTAGGTAAATTGTTTTACTAGGTACATTATTAGAGAAAAAAATACGTACATTATTTAGAGAGAAAATAGGTTCATTTATAAATAAAAATTGGTTTTCATAAACAAATAATAAAAAGATGATCAAATTATTTTTCATAAAACAAGTAATAGGTGCTTTATTTAGAGAAAAAAGGTACAATATTTAGAGAAAAAAATATACACATTATTTAGAAAAAAATAGGTTCATATTGTCAATATCTTTTGGAAAGTAATTTACCTATTATTATCTACCTATTGTCAATATTATTATCCATATATTGATATGGATATTAAGAAAAGATAATAAGCAGATAATATTATTGACAATAACAACCTACTTATTATCAATAGGTAGATAATATTGAATATATTAATAAACTCTTCACCAATATATTGATATCAATATCAATACTTATATTATCAACATATTGATATTGACATATCAATATAAAACTATAAATATTGATATCGACAATTTTTGACCTATTATCTTTTTTTATAAAATCTACTATATTTTTATGGACAATAATCGATCTATTTTTATATATAATAATAATCTCACTTCAATATTGATATTATCAATATCAATATTGATATTTTTAACATCCTTTTTTTTCCTTTTTGGAGTAATAGGTAATTTACTATCAATAATAAGTAGGTAATATTATTGCGTAATTTACTTATAATCTTTTTGGACAGTAATTTACCTATTATTATCTACCTATTGTCAATATTATTATCCATACATTAATATGGATATTAAGAAAAGATAGTATAAGTAGATAATATTATTGACAATAATAATTCATTTATTATCAATAGGTAGATAATATTCAATTAATAAACTCTTCATCAATATATCAATATCAATAATCGATATTATCAACATATTAATATTGATAAATCAATATAAAATCACAATATTGATATTGACAATTTTTGACTTTATTATCTTTTTATAATAATCTACCTATTTTTACGACAATAATCAACCTATTTTTTTAAATAATAATAATGTCCACTCAATATTGATATTATCAATATCAATATGGATAATATCAATATCAATATGGATAATATCGATATCAATAATATTATCAATATTGATAATATCAATCTCAATATCAATATATCATTATCAATATCAATATCAATATCAATATCAATATTGATATTGATTACTAATAATTGATAATGATATTTGATATTGATTACTAATACGTTAATGTTGAATTTAATAGATGACTAGTCTATATAATTCATAAAAGGAAAACAACATAATTTTTTTATTAAATAAACCAAAACGTTAAGTTACAACCATTTGAAGATCTTTCCAAATTCAACCTGTGTCGTTAGTTACACCCCACATAATACGTTAGCTTATAAATATAGGGTACTTTTTGGAAATGCGAAAAATATAATAAATTAGATTTTAAGTTATATTAGGTGAACTTGCTTAGTAATGGATCTAATATTGGGTATTATTTGAAAAACTGGGTATTTTAAATAGAAAAATAAAGGAAAGGGTTATAAATGATTTAAAGTGAATTTTATGGGTCTAAGCTCAATTTACTAAAAAAATAAAGACAATTAAAGACCACAAGATGAATTAATTGTTACAAGGAAATGAAGGAACTAGCTTGGTGTGGCTAGCTTGGCTCTCAGATCTTTTCTCAATATCTTTCCAGAGGGAGACTTTGGAATGGCATGGACGAAGTACACTTTGTGCAGTCTCTTGTAAAACACCACCTGTTTCAAAGATTCATTCATTCATTTTGCTTTTGCACAAACACAAACAATATTGATTCTAAACAAACATGATACGTAGTACTATTATATATGTACTGTACTACGTAGAGAGAGAGAGAGAGAGAGAGAGAGAGAGTATATATATATTACCTGTTTTGCTATAAACTCTTTTACAGCCTCTTCAGTAAGTTGAAGACCATTGGATCGAACCACAAATGCAACAGGAACTTCACCAGCAGCATCATCTTTTTGCCTGCATGTTGTTGTAATATATAGCTTAATTACATTAATTCATTCATTGATTCATTACTGCATTACTGCATCTGCATCTGCAGACTGCAGACTGCATGCGTGTAATATATACTTACGGAACAACGGCTGCATCTGCAATGGATGGGTGGCTCACAAGTAGGGACTCCAGCTCAGCTGGTGGTACCTGACATCATTCACCAACAGGATTTATAAATGAGTAATTACCAAGTTAATTAAATTTCTAATTAAGACCATCATCAAGTATTAATTACATATAACATACTTGAAAGCCTTTGAATTTGATGAGCTCCTTCACTCTGTCCACAATAAAAACCTCCTCATCATCATCCACATAACCCACGTCACCAGTGTGAAGCCACCCCTCCGTATCCACCGTCACTGCTGTTGCCTCCGCATTATTCAAATACCCTAGTAATGTAGTGTACGTAATTAATACAGTATACATTAATATTATATATGGTTCAATTAATACACATTATATAATTATATTCAAGTAAGTATACGTACCTTTCATGATTTGAGAGCCGCGGATGCAAATCTCGCCGGGTTGGTTGTAGCCAAGGGAGCAACCAGTTTCAGAGTCAATGACCTTGAGCTCTGCATTTCTAACCACCGTCCCGCATGACCCTGACTTGCTTGGCAACGGTTCCTTTGCGAATGCCAAGCACATCGATAGCACCGGCCCTGCTTCAGTCATCCCATATCCCTACAGTGCATACAGTATAGTATATATCAAATAATTCCTTAATCTCTATATCTATCTAAATATATAGAGAGCAAAAAGCAGAGAATGGTGAAACATTCAAAATACTAGAAAATGTCATTGGTTAATGCAAACATTAACAATTTAAATTATTAATTAAATGATGATAATATGATAAATTCACACTTTTTCATATTTTAAAATTTTAAAATTTAAAACAAAATAAGATAATAGATCCTATTTTTATGAAACACAACTACCAATTATCTTCTTTTTTTAATTCTAAAATAAAAAAATAAAATCAATTGGCACACGCTCTAATTAGTTAATTAAACAAATTCTGAGTATTTGAATCAACGTTACTTATTTATTGTCACATTTTGATCCAACAAATTAACAAGAGATAGATGACGACCGGTCTTCAATTCCATTAATTAATTGATCATCGCTGTTAGGCCCAAATAGGTCATTGTCCAAACAAAAATTAAGGGCATGTTTGGTATCATACTTGGATCCAATTTTATAAACTCAAAAACATATTTTAAGTCCAAAACCACAAAAACCCATTTGGTATGCCCATTTTTAAAAACTCAAACTCAAGAAAAACTCAAAAACACCCCTATTATTAAAAACAAAAAAAAGTGAGGTTTTATAATTTTTTTTCTCTCTCCTCCCTCTTTCCACGCTCTCTCTCTCTCTTCTCCCTCTCTCATATCTCTCTCTCTCCGCCCTCTCTCATATCTCTCTCTCTCCGCCCTCTCTCATATCTCTCTCTCTCCGCCCTCTCCCTTCTCTCCCTCCCCCTTCTCTCCCTCTCTCTCTCTCCCGTCTCCTTCTGCGTCCTTCTTCTCTTGTTTCATTCTCTCTCTCTCTCTCTCTCTCTCTCTCTCTCTCTCTCTCTCCTCCCTCTCTCGCCTCTATCTCGTCCTCCTCCCTCTCCCTCTCTCTCTCCTCCCTCTTTCCTTTTCTTTTGTTAATTTCAACTTGGGAATCTAGAGTTTATGATTTTCTAATTTTAATTTCAATTTGTTTAGATCTTAAAAATAATTTGGAGTTCAATACCAAACAAGTTTTTAGATCTTAAAATCATTATTTGAAAACTCATGTATTTAAAAAGATTCATAGTTTTTTAATTTAATTTTTTGAGTAGGGTATAATATGTTCAATTGGATCGTAGTGAATAATGAGAAGATGGTATGATGACACGTGAACCTTTTCTCTAGGACTAGGAACTATCACGTGGCGTCTGTTTTTGTTTTTGTTAGGTGAAGGAAAAACGAAGACCCTTAGAGCACTTTCACCCATTTGCCATGGCAATGGGCAAGGGCTATTATTATTCATGAATAGTGGCCTTCTTGAAAGCTTGTGGTGCACATGGCAACTACTATTCACATGAGATATAAGGAGAGGAATATTTGTATAGAGTTTGGGTGTGGAAAGTGAAAAATATGACTAGGTATTTATTTTTAAAAAATTCTGAAATTTTTAGTTTTTTTTTAAAAAAATTTTGATTGCTGATGTCAGCAAACCCATGTAACAGTCCAGGGTATTCTTGTCTTCGGACCAGCCCAGATTTGTGGAGCTCACCAACTGCCCTGGCTGCATTTGCCCGCTGGAAACTACTTCTTGGGCCTAAGCCTCCCCTTGCCCGGCCTGGGGGGATCCACTGGAATTGCTCTTAGACACGTACTCAAAGTATCCACTTGCATGAGGGAGGACTTAGATTTCTGTTTTTATTTTTAAGGAATTTAGGGAGTATTATATTGAGTTGTCGCATGAGGAGTTAGTTATGTAAGCAACGAAATTGCGTTAAGTGGACCTCATTTTGGAATGATGACTTTTAGTATAATATAATAATATTATTTTATTTCGTGTAAGTTTTAAGTTTGAGCCAATTTGAAAGGGGCAACCGAATTTTGAGGCTATATAGCGGCCAAATTGTGGGATGCACAAAAGAGAGCAGAGGTGTCAGTTGGATCTGCTAAAATGAATATGACCACGTACGTTTGTTTCTCAACACACACTTAAACAACACAAGATAGTCAGCCAGTCTCAGTGACATTATTTGTGTCCACAACCACATCCACATCCATCCCACACGATAATTGACTGGCCGACTTGTATGTATGTATTGCGTATTTGCATTTGTATTTTCATATAAGTCACAAGAATGTTCCAATTCCAACTCTCAATAATATAGATGATTTCGTGTTAGACACCAATTAGCTTTTAATATATTTTGATCTAGTGATATTTATTTTCCCTCCCAACGACAACGTCGACAACGACAACGAGGGTGATTACATTTTATGGGTTTTATTTTTGGTAAATTATGTTCCGTGTTTTTGTGATTTCGTCTTGTATTATAACTTTTCGTATTGTTCCCTCCCGGAAGAGAAATTATAGAATACTACCGTAGAAATTATAGAATACTATCGTAGTATTACGCTAGACATCTTATGCGCGTGTTATAATATTAGTGGATATTTATAGATATTATTCCCTAAAAGGGGGAAAATAAGCGCCCACCCATATTATAACACATGCATAAAATGCCACGCCATACTACGGTAGATTCTATAATTTTTCCTCCCGGAATGATGATCTTAATAATTATCCTCGATGAGGAACTGAGTGGTCCCCACCCACTAATTTCTTTCTATTGTTACTCCAAAAATGCTATGCTTACCACATGTGGTGAGCACCACCTCTCTAATAGAGGTATTGTGTTGGTTTAGAGAGATGCCCATCTCTATTAGAGAGGTGGTGCTCACCACATCTGGTGAGCATAGCATTACTCATTGTTACTCTGTTCCGTTTAGTGTGAGTGAAAAAAAAACAGCATTTCAGTTGATCATTCAATATTCACAGGGTTTGAGTTGTGTGGATCGACCGACCATGCTAACTAGAATAATTATTCTAATCAAGAACGAATGAATGAAATAGTGGGTTAGGAAAAGAAAATGGCAATCAAGGGATATGGAAATTGTGTGTATTACTATTATTGATTGTTTGCGTACCTGACCCAAGACTGCCCCAGGGACTCGGCTCTTCAGTGCCTCCACCAACTCCTTTCCCAGCGGCGCCGCTCCCGACAACACCACTCTAATCGAGCTCAGGTCGAACTGCGCCACCATCGGATTCTTCGCCAGTGCTATCACCAGCGGTGGCACCACCGCCGCCACCGAAACCCGGTACCGCTGTATCAGCTCCAGCAGTGTCCCGATCTCAAACTTGTGCATCACCAGCACTGCCGCCCCTGCTCTCAGCGAGCACAGCATCACGCTGTTCAGCGAGAATATGTGAAACAGCGGCAGCACGCACAGTACCACGTCGTCTTCCTTCAAGTACAGGTTTGGATTCTCCCCGTCCACCTGCTGGGCCACGCTGGTGATCAAGCTCTTGTGCGTTAGAATCACACCCTTGGGCAGTCCCGTCGTCCCCGATGAAAATGGTAACGCTACTGGGTCCTCCGGGTCGATCACCACCTCCGGAAGCTCCTTCTCGTTGGCCTCCGAGATCACCGAGAAATGCAAGCAATTCTCCGGAGGATCGTCCACTGTGACAACCTTAAAGTGTTCGCCCAGTTTCGGGTAGTTATTTTGGTCGGGGGCGGCACCGTCGGCCGGAGCTTCTCGAAGCTTGTGGACGAACTGGGAATGAGTGATGATGAGCTTGGCATTGGAAGCCTTGAACTGCTTGAAAATCTCGGCGGCGGTGTAGAAGGGGTTGGCAGTGGTGGTGACGGCGCCGATCATGGAAGCGCCCATGAAGGCGAAGACGAACTCGGCGCAGTTTTGGAGAAGGATCATAATGACGTCGCCTTTCTTGATGCCGAGGTTGGAGAGGCCGGCTCCGGTCTTCTGAGAAATGAGGTAGGTATCGGAGAAAGAGTATGATTTTCCGGTGGAGCCGACGATCAAGCAGGGTCTGTCGGAGAATTCGGAGAGTTTTTGAAAGCAGTAGGTGTGGAGAGGGAGGTGGTTGGGGATGGGTATGTCTGGTAATTTTGACTTGAAGACATGGCTGGTGGTGGTGGTTGTTGAGGAATCAATATTATCAGGGACTTGGTTTTGTTGTGAAGATGTAGGATGAATGTCAGAAATGAGATTGGGGGAGAGATTTCAGCAGGCTTTTGGGTTCCGACGGAATTATTAGAGGCAATGGAAATCATGGTGTCTTAATTTTGACTTTTCCCTCTCCCTCCTGAAGCAAAAGCTAGGACAAATGATGATGATGGTGATGAGAGAGAGAGAGAGAGAGAGAGGAGGAGGAGGGTATGTGCGTGACTGGGGTGCTGTGTTGATGAGGGAAGTGAAGAAAGTGGCAAGTAATAAATATACAAGATGGAGTATTAAGGAGGAGGAGGAGGAGGAGGGAGGGTAGGTAGGAACAAGGTTGTGTGTGTGTGGGTGAGAGAGATAGAGGGGTAGATTTGGCAGATGGAGTTGAGTTTGTGTTGAGGTTAGAGGGAAAAATGGGTAGGGGGAGAACCCGCATGCCTTACCTCACCTTCAAATTCATTCACACCAAGCCTTCCTTCCTTCCCTATATCTCCATATCATATATATCATGGGCTGCTAGCCGTCTCCATATCCCTCTTTTTATAATTACTCTCTCTATCTCTCTCCCTCCTCGTCTACCAAGAAAAACAATGCAAAGTTGAAAACTAAAGAGATGACCACGCTGCCTTCCCACCCTATCACTCCTCCAACTAGGGTTGGGCACGATCCGGTCCGATTCGGTTCTCATCTCAAATTGGAATCGAAATTGATACTATTTAACCGGTCCGATTCAAGTGAATTTATTTTGAAAAATTGGCC
This sequence comes from Prunus padus, assembly GCA_024362665.1. Classification (NCBI taxonomy): domain Eukaryota; kingdom Viridiplantae; phylum Streptophyta; class Magnoliopsida; order Rosales; family Rosaceae; genus Prunus; species Prunus padus. The sequence continues at coordinate 325,479 of JANFAM010000017.1, read as the reverse complement.
GGTTCGGTTTTGACCGGTTCCAGTCCGATTCTGGCTGGTTCCGGTTTTGAACCGATTTATTATTATTTTTTTTTAATCCAAAAAATATTTTTTTTATTTTTTTTAAAAATACAAATGATAATAAATAAGTTATTTTTTGGGTTTGAAAATTAACAAATTATCCAATTCATACAATGGGAAATGTTTTGAAGTTGAACTTGGAAAAATATTGATTATAAAATTAAAAATATAGCATTGTATTTAAAAAATTAGTAAAAATAAAAAATAAAAAATAAAAAACAGAACCGGTCTGGTCCGGTGTGATGCAGTGTGAAACCGAAATCGAAATCGGTTGGAACCAATTCGGTCCAGTTTCGGTCCAATTTATTGATTTTTTGGTCAACCAATTTTTTCCCTTTTTTCACCCGGTCTGATTCGGTTAATTTAATTTTACATATAAACACACTAGTATACTACTACTACGCATTGAAAACGATTTGTAAATGCACATATCAATCAATTCTAACAAGATAATGACCATTTGATCCTCTTGAGAGAGAGAGAGAGAGAGAGAGAGAGAGAGTCCTCTTGAAATGAATTGAAATGATGATCTATCTCTTCTCTATCTAAGGTCGATCCACCGCCACTTGGATCTCTACTCCACTACTTCTTTCTTCATCTACTCCACTAGCATCAAAAGTTATTATTTGTTCATCATCTTTGATGACCTTATTATCTGCATGCATTATATTCATAAAATCATACGATATTTGAATGCTACAACTTCATAAATGTTTATTGTTACATTCCCATCCGAGTCCGACTCTAGTCTCTAACGGTAGGATCTCAACAAAAAAAAAAGCTAACTGATATATAATATCAAAGTTTTTCGTTTCCTTCATTACAAACTAAATGTTTCATCTATATTCATATTTATATTACTAGCCCCTTGTCACACGCTCACACTTGTGCCAATTGGTTTTCTTTTTAGTTTTAGTTTTTAGAATTAAGAAAAGAAAAATTGGTAGTTATTTTCCATAAAAATAGGATCCATTATTTGATTTTGTTTTTTTAATATGAAAAAGTGTGAATTTACCATATTATCCTCATTTAATTAATAATTTCAATTCTTAATGTTTGGATTAACTAAGGGCATTTTCTGGTATTTTGAATGTTTACCATTCTCTGCCTTTTGCTTTATATATATATAGATTAAGAAAACTCACTTCGTGAACTATCGTGGCCGTTGATACATTATTATTATTATTTTTTAAAATTTTACTATAACATCAAAAACGTTATTCAGTTTTCTCCAACTAACTGTTTTTCCTCCACGGCGATAAGGGGCTAAAAGATCTACTACTTTAATTCCTGTTTCAAAAATAGATAATTTTGTATCTAACTGTATAAAGGCAGGCGCAGATCTATGAATAGGAGATGTTGTGCGAGTATCTACGAGGCTATGTTGCCTGCAGACACGAATACGCGACACGGAGAAATGGCAAATCTCAAAAAACTATAACACGGGGATACAACAATTAACAAATAATAATTTATATAATACTTGTATATATTTTTAGAAAACAAAATATTGATGTTCATACTCCAATTTCACAATACTATATAATGAAATTCAAGCTTTATAAGCCTTTCAAATGTAGTTTATTAATTTTATATGAATTATAATTGAATGAACACATTAGTTGACTATGAGTATGAGTTGATCCGTGTCAGAAGAATGTCTTGACTGTGTATGGGGAGTGTCTTGACCGTGGATACGTTGACCGTTGGACACAGGTGTCCGACACTCTGACACTTTGGTTTAGTGGAGTGTCTGTATAACATAATCTACAGGACCTAAATTATCAACAGGCTCTCCAAGCACGTTGAAAATCCGTCCTAGAGTAGCTCCGCCGACTGGAACACTTAGAGGAGCTCCGGTGTCAATCACTTCCATTCCTCTCTTTAGACCATCTGAAAATACGTAAGATAGCTTAAAATACTAAAAGGGCGAAATCTGCGTTTGAGAAGTCAAGCGGAATACAATGATATAAAAACAGGCCAAAGAGATTGATAAGATGTACCAATCCTCGTAAGTGCAGAAAGTAAAAACAGAAAATACACAAGAATTATTTTACGTGGTAAAAACCCACTTTTGGGGAAAATCTAAGGGACCAGTAGTCCAGGGAAAATCTACGGGACCTTAGTCCAGTGGAAAATCTACGGGACCAAGAGTCCAAGGAAAATCCACTATAGAAATAAAATTACAGGAAGTATACAAACTTGTCCTAGACACTCTAGACAACGTACCAACTTCTTCGTAACTTAACTTCTCTCGGGATTTCTCCTTCTCTCCTTATGTTGAATCAGATACTTGATGCGATCGATTCAAGCTCTCTGGAGGTATATATGAGACCCTTTTAACTTATGCAAATGAATGCGGATGAATACAAAGACAAATCACCAAGATAATCTTACTCATGATGATTTATTCTTATGAAAAACAAAGCACACCAACTTTCTTTTGATTATATGAAACTCGGGAAGACTCTAGTCTAAAGTTGTAACAAAGAATGAAACCAAGCCTTCCTTTTATAAAGGTTTTCAAAACTGGAAACAAGATCAATTAGCTCCTAATCAAACAGATTAATTTCCATAATCAGACTAATTGATTTCCAATCAAAGAAAACTTTTAATATTCAAAACTGGAAAGCATATTATAAATTAAATCAATAAAAAGTCTTCTTAATCATAATGTTAACCAGATTTTGAGTTTGAAATAATTCTAGAAATAACACAATCAAGATGCATGATTGAATGAAGAATTTACCTTAGAGATCGTTGGTTGACATATGTGCCTTCAAATCATATCTTAGAATTTAGACAACCACCATTGCTCTTCTATCACAACTAATTTACCATCTATACTAATCTATTTGGAGTCTAGGGAATGCCAATCACAAAATCAATACTAACACCATCTGTAGCACTCATAGCTATAGGTCTAACTCAATTGTTTCCTAAGAATTGTTGTACTTCACTAGTCACATTAATTTGTTCACCTATGTAACATCATGTCACACTTTTCTTATATTCTCTTCTCAATCACACATATAACATATTGTTGCCTCAATAAAATCTTGCTAGGAGAAAAACCCAATGAGGTAGAAAACTGATGGAAGGAAGAATAGTATAGAAATCAGTGTAGCATACTTCTGGATGCTCCCCCTGATGAATATCTCCCCCTGAAATCTTCATGACCAACTTTTTGGAGCGAAAATCTTTCGGAGTGAGTGGAGAATGTAGCCATCAAATATTCCTTAGTTAAGCAAGAAAATATATTTCCAGTGAGCGATCTCTATGTAAATCATAGGAATATTCAGAGTCAACAGAACTTGGGCTATTTGTAAGTTCACTTTAATATAATATGCCTTTATATGTTGTTCTGCGGAGATAGCATCAAACATTGTCCCAAATAAGTGGTGATGAAGCTGAGTTTTATCTGGAAAATACAATGTCCGATCTAGTATACTTCCGGAAAATCATTTAAGTGCCCAATAGATAATCCACATAAAAATGCTTCAATACTTTCTTAGTATAAGCAAGAATCTCGTTGGCATGATACTCGATCTTCAGGCCGAGACAAATATTTCTTGAACTCTTCAGGAGTTTTAACCACGTATTAACTCTTCAGGAATTTTGATCAATTATCAACTCTTGATTGTAATGTGTTGCATGAATGTACTCACTGAGGCAATTTATACATATTAGGGAATCGCTTCTAGCGATATGCTTCGTGCATTTAATAACCCTTAAAAATAACATGTTGGTCTCCGTAAATGTGCAATAAGAAGGCACGATTGCATCTGTAAACATGGAGAATCTCAACATTCCTTGTTTCTACCAGAAACATTAAATAAAGTGAGTATATTCCTCTTTATTTCGAACACCCATGTATAACCTTCAGGGTTAACATCCTTTTGGGGTTCGTACTATGGGGTTGTTCTTTCACGTTCATTCTCATCTGTAATGGAATTGCTTCTTTCCATTTTTGCCAATGATATTGTCGACATTTGATAATAGAACGTGGTTCCATTCAACACAGTCCATTGATGATTTGAGTAGGTACTCCAAAACCAAAAATTGTCATTCATCAATTCGTGATCCCACCATTCTCATGTGCATGCGCATGCATCAATTATAAGTATTTCTTTGCTTTTGGGTACCCAAGCCACTTCAGAGGCTTTCATTGTCTCTTTCCGGACATACATCTCTTATAAGAGGAATTATGTGAGAATGTGGATCATAACATTCAATTGAGTGTTATTTAAAATAGGGTGTGGATAATCTCCATCCAGGGAGTTGGAACATTTTATAACCCATATATCAGTCATGCTTTAGGCATGCCACATATTAATACATACATGTCAATGAATTGTCCTTATGGGACCTCAATCCATATCATTTACTACGTAGTAGGTGTGCAACTCATTGATCAATGCTATGCTCATAATTTGCCTTTTACGAGACTTTAATCTATGCAGTGTATTATCAATGTATTCAACTTGAAATTTGTAAAGTTTGCATTAATAATTCATGAATACATATCAGGATTATACAAGCCATTCTTCTGGAATGGTCATAATTCAATATGATCTGCAAGTCATTCTTCCGGAATGGTCATTTGCATGCCGTTCTTCAGGAACGGTCTTATCTCCCCATTTTGTCATCACCGAATATGTCACCTATTAGAAGCAAAATATCAGAATACTAATAAGGATAAAACATAAAATAACACATATGTTGCTTACATCCTTCGGTGAGAGAAACTTTGCTCAAATATTTTTCAAGCTCGGATTGGCGCTGCAAATATAATCAGGCGCTTGATGATCTAGTTATATCTTGCTAAATCAAAATCACAATTCTTTTGTCTCAATCAAAAAAATAACCCTTAGTGTTAGGTTCACTACATGGATTTGTTCTTCTGATGAAGGTTCAAAAGAAACAAAATCCCCTATGAACATAGAGTTATAAAAAGAAAGAAAAGACAAAGAATTTTGATATTGATTGCAAGTTAGGTAAGCAATCGGGAAGGAAACTATTGAGGTAACAGACAACAAACTATCATTTCTCCTAGCCTAGGAGAACTTGAGAGATTAGAGCGATGTGGTCTTTCTTGTCCGCCTTACAGTTCCTCGATATAGCCGAAACTTGATTAGGGATAGTCTCGCTTCCTAAATGGATGATCGAGGTAGTCTCGCTTCTCAAGCACATCGAGCTCACCGATAGAAAAATAAGTGGATATTGCATCATTAGATATGGAGAAAAGCTGGATGTATTACTGCAAAGGAGTTTTGTTAGTAACATATTTATACACAAGAAAAGGAAATAGTTTGAAACAGTAAATCTCAAATTAATCATAGTTTGAAAAAGTGACTCAGTGAAATCCGTAAAGGCAAGATCGACTTTGACAAAAGTAGTCTTTATGACCCCTGAACTGCCGACAGACTATAATGAAGGCTGCGTGAAGTTTTGAAATCTAGAAAAGAAAAAGAGAAATATTGGGATCCGGGAATATATTGGGATCATGGAAACGTTGCCACGTTTCCGCATATAGATATTGCCTTTGTAAATCCTAATTGGAGTAACTGTGTTTCAACTCAACTTCCTTCCATTTTCTAAAAGTTTAGCATTTTCTAAAACTTTCCTCGAAACCTTTTCAAAATGGGTTAATCTTCTTCTCGCCCAAATCGTTTTGATTTAAACGTTGTTCCCACAACTACTCTTGACGCCCAAGTCTAGCGTCGATCCTTTGTATCCGAAAATCGTCATCTCACGGTTAATGATTCTGTGATGATGAATGATACAACTGCTATCATAATAGCTAGGAATTTCATTACTCCTATGGATGGAATTTATTAACAGGAAGGTCTGACAAAGAGGCTATTGATGACTCAATGGCTTTTAGCATTCAGAGTGCTGCTTCTGTTTCCAATCTGGCTCATCCTTTGCTTGCTAAGACAAACGAGATTGAGGAGCTCATCACCGAAAATTCATCTATTCGGAGATTGCTTCAGGATTCTCAGCAAATGGTTGAAAACCTTAAAAAGCAAAATAAGTCTTTGTCAAGGATGGTGAGCTCATATTCCAGGGGTATGCAGACAAAGCTCGACACGCTACAGAGTTCCAAATAAAAGATTCTGGAAGACCATGAGAGGCTCATGGCTAAGTTCTAGAAGAGCAGTTCTCATTCTCCAGGACCTTCTAAGCCATAATGTAGCTTGATAGACTTTACAAAGCCTGCTTAATTCTTGTAGGTGAAAAACAATATATCTATTGTATGCACTCTTTCTATTAATAATAATTGGGCAAAGCCTTTAAACTTGCATGTGTGATTTTTACATCCTTTCAAAATGATTGACAGGACCCGACCCGAATTCCACCCCGGAACCCGAGACGGACCCTGCTGACAACCGACATCATCGCGATGCCGGGCCCACATACTAAAAGAATCCCTCTTCCCGAAACAAGAGATAAAAGGGGTCAAGACTTCTGCCGAAAAACGGGCAGAGTCTCCCCTAGGAATAGCAACAACCCAAAAGTTCAACCTGAATATATACAACAGAATATGTATACACCAACAGTCAGCATGCTAACAAGAATACAACTCAGGCCTATGGCCATCAAATTCAACCCTAAAGAGCAATACAGAGCATATCTAGAGTACTCAAAAGTAAAGTTACAGAGTAACCATTTGTAGACAAGGACAAGTGTCCTACATCAGGTCGAAAGCTCGAGAAGAGAGTCACCCAGCCGAACCGATCAGACGCTACGACTACGGCCTGGGGGGCGCAAAACAGAAAGAGTGTGAGTGGACAAAAATAAGGTTTTAGTAGTTTAAACCAATGTACTAACCCCACCGTTTCAAAAACAATGCAAACCATGCATATGAACATTTATATACGTAGTTGTTCAAATCCCAATAGTTGCAATATAACAACACCAATATTATATCATAGTACTGTTTCCCAAACTTTCCCACTCAGACAACTACATGCTCGCAAGCACAACAAGCAAGGAAAGATCCTTACTAAAAGAAATACGAATAGGAAGATAATAAGACCTACATATAATAATATAGACCTCAACACCGAAACACGTGTACCGGGGAAACAATCCAACAGGGGATCATTTGACTGGACACCGGGACTTCATTCATGATGTGACCGGTGCCTAGGATTTACCTGAACACCCAATCAACATCATAATGGCCTCGTGCCCAGGGTTAAGCCGTCCAAATGGGACTAAGCTCACAGGCCCGCAAGGTAAGGAACCATCAATACCACTACGTCCTAAAAACAAGTCATACGCGCAGACTACCCAATCAAGGGTCTACAGCTACACCCCGTTAAGGTATGCACCGGATCGAACCCTATTCGATGCAGACGTCCATCTTCAGTAACCGTAACAAGAACAGGGGAGGTACATAACAAGGTGCTAAATGCACTCAAATCAAACGCTACACGCTAATCAACATATATAATTTAATCACATGTACCCGAACCCCAACATAACACACACCAGGACATATATACGTCCCACAATCCAATAACATCATAAATACTCAAGACAAGGACATCACCGTCCCAAATATACAATTCTATAGTTAAAATAATACCAAGCGTCAAATGACGGCATATCAACTCATAAACAATTAAAATGTCTTAACCATTGAAAAACCATGTTCAAACCGTATTCAAAACCCAAGTCAAGAAAACGTCAAGTCAAACCCCAAGTAAAACATATACTCCCAAAACAAAGTATAGGTACTATCCCTTAAAATATAAGATCCAATCCCGAAACGTATTATTCAAAATATACATATATATATATATATATATAACTGAGTATATATATATATATATATAGAAAACACAACGATCCATTAAAATACCAAAACTCAAGCCGAAGCATTCGAAATTCCCACATATCATGACAACCCTTAAATTCATAGTTAAAACAATATAAATAGTGGTTCATATAAAATATAACCAATATTCCAATCCCATATATATATATCCCAAAACTCCATATCAAAGTAGATATATATATAATGATATTCAAAGTAGGTATATATACACATATATATATATAAATATACATATGATCAATTCCCATTTATCCAACCTATATTCTCGTCATTCCCATTAATCCGATATATTCCTTCCCAGTTGATCTATATGTATATATATATATATAATCGAAATATAAGTAATTATATTTAATAAGGTTTAAACATCAAAACCGAATACGTAAACAACCGGACTATACTAACGTCCAAATCTTACCGCCCAAATACTCATTTCAAAGTATATATATAAGTTCTCAAAAGTATATAAGGTATAACTTACAGCATTCGTAACGATAAAATATTAAAGTCCGAAACCCAAACAAATCATAAATTCATTTATTAAACATACAACTCAAGGAAAAACCATCCTATCCCCACCGTACCCAAATCAGTACGTAAAATACTAACGGACGCTTGACTCGTCCCAAAATCAATACTTAAATATATTTATATATATATAGACTCAAAGTATAGCCAACAGGGCCCCACAACAGACCGGCAACCCAAAGCAAGTATAAAACACAAATACCAATTATAATCCAAATAACCCATCAATGGTCAAATCAAGATTTAAAACAATATTTAAATCTCACTTATATGCATTTCATGCAATTCATTCAAGTCATGCTCGTTTGAAAACAAAGTCCACTCACCTTTGGTCCCACGCTGCCCAACCCCAAGTGGGTCCCGCCGAGGATCACGAGAAGCCTGAGAACCTAGTTCAAGAATACGAGGATTAATTAATAACCCGAGTTGAAGCGATAACCTTAAAAGTCAACCCTAACTAAACCCGACTCGAGTGCACTAGTACGTCGTACATAGAACTCTAAGGTCAAACTACTTCCTTTAAGCAGTGGGACCGCCGGAAGACTCACGGTCAGCGGCGGTCAAACACCCCATTTCGGTCAACCCTGGCCCGCGGAGCCCACAACCTCCAAAAGGATCTGGACATTCCTAGAAGTCCAACAAAGTCAACTACGTGGCAATGCGACCTCGGGAAAGCCTCGGTCAACCCTGGTCAAACTTGGTCAAACTATACCCGAATAGGTCAAACCGGGCCCGTGGGTCCCATGACCTCCAAACTTAGATCCGAAAGTTCCTATACGTTCACTACGGCTTAGAGAACACGTCCTGAAAGTTTAGTCTCGATCGAACGGTCGGATCTCTAACGATCGCACGATCGGACGATTACGGTTTAATTCTAACTTCAAGTCATTGATTCGGAGTATCCGGGACTCCGAATCACGATCCGTCAAATCCTATAGACTCCTAGAAATACGAGGAATAACATACGTGAATTCGGATTCGATCCAACGGTCCGAACACATCGAACCCACGAAACGCGCAATAGGCGTACATTGGTTCGATCGTCAAACGACGTCCGAATCACAATCCGCGCTGCGTATGCGTTCACAACAACACGAGGATCGCATTGGAACGGAAATGCCCAATTGCTACAGTGTCACGCGCCGCCACACGCGCGCCGAGAGGGTGGGTGCCTAGAGTGATTCGGTCCAGGAAAACTATCAAATCTCGGGGCAATCCATATACCAATCGAACCAGACTTAAGGGAGTTCAAAACCGGCTGAACCGCTGAGGACCGCCGATGTCGCACCAGATCACGGCCAAACCACCTAGGGTTTTGGCCGGATGCGTGGTGGTTGGAACGGTGGCTACGCCACCAGGCTTTGTCGCGGACCACGGGGAAAGAGAGAGGGGAGGAGGCGTACCTTTTCCGGCCAGGTGGTGTAAATGCAAAAGCAGCCGGAGCGATCGCGGCGTTAATGGAGTTTTCGCCGAAATTGCAGAGCTCGATCGGCAAACGGCAGGAGATGGCCGGAGATCTTGGGTGGGTTGTGACCGGATGAAGAGAGCTTTCGAACGTGGGTGGTGGCGTCCCAAGCCGTGACCAGGAAATGGCCGCACGCACCGGCGCCGTTCTGGTGCGATTCGACGAGAGAGAGAGAGTTTCGTCGGGAGAGAGGAGAGAGAAAGACAGAGGAGGAGAGAGAGGAAATTCTGCGATTCTGATTGGTCCACGTGGACTATATCAGATTATCGCAATAATTAAAATGACGGTTATGTCCTTACTTTGCTCCGACGCTCGTATCGCAACGTGCCACCCGTCAACGAACTCGTTTCGACGAGCCGGACGCAATGGCGCAACTTGTTTCGCCAAATTACGTCCCGAACATAAGGTGGACCAAAATGCCCCTTTAATTATTAATTTCTTATTAAATTCCTATTTTACTATTTAATTCTTTTTAATTCCTTTTTAATTCATTTTAATTAACCAAATTAATTAACTTAATTAATTAATTCATTTTAATTTAATTTTAGGTCAGGGATGTCACAATGATGGTGTGGAACTTTTTGCCTTATAGATTCAAATAACCACATTAAATTTCTCAAATTATATATTTCAATGCATATGTGCAGGAACTTCGACCTCGGGTCAAACACAACCTCTGAATTTTAACTGCCCTTTTCAAATGGGCGTGAAATATAAATTGAGAAAAAGCCATGATAACATTGCAATATAGTAGTTAAGATCATTAACTATTATATATCCAAAACTTCATGTTTGGGATTTTTGTGATATGTTGAGATTCATGGGCTTTGGCCCAGATCATATAACAAAATATGTAAGGAGCCTCAATTCATCCTTTGAGGTTTATCCTGATATTACTCATTTCATAGTGTATCCTTAACAACCAGAATTTACAAAATAAATTTCTTCCTTAAGGTGTCGATTGTAATAGAATCGAGCTTCATTCAATTCATCATTTTTGTATGCCAAAGAAATATGTGGTATGCCACAACTTGCAATAATTCCCTCAAGGATTGTCCATTTTAATTGTTGGAATTTCAGGTTCTCAACACTGTTAGATTTTGAACTTTAGGCCAAAATCACATATTCTCATGGTATGGACATTCTTATAATTTCCATACTTTAGGACTTCAGGCCCTTACATAATTGTCCATGTTATTGAGGAACTTCCGCATCTCATTTAATTGCTCATCAATGAGTTTAAGGAATTGCAGGTTCTCTTTTATATATAGTGACGGTTTACCCAAAATGGGTACTATTCATGCATACGTCACTATTCATGTATACGATACTTATTCATCAAGTCATGAATACTTGTCTATTCATGCATGCAGTACATTTGCCATACAATTACTATTCAGGTGTCTTGTACTATTAACTAATACGGTATTGTTACATTATCAAGGAAGTTCTAGTCCTTATTTACAGGTCCTTGTTGTATGGACGTTAATTCCGCACCATTCTTTAAATAATAAAGTAAATGTGCTTGTATGAGTACTAATTCTACTCCATACTTTTAAATAAAAAGTAAAGGCAGTTGTGTGGACGATAAACCCGCGCCACACCTTTAAATAAATATTGTTGTATAGATCATAAATCTACACCATATAGTAAATAAAGTAAATGCGGGGATAAAACCACCACCGAATATATATAGGTATATATATATATATATATATATATATATATATAATATATCATATACTTTATATAATATAACATATTATATTACCATGTTTCAATATAATATATTATACCAAAATCAAAATAGTTAATGATCCTTTAATATAATATATAAAGCAACCATATATCAAAAATGAATCATGGCCGACAATGACATTAAAGTGATTATTGTGCATATGTGGATGCCTTCAATCTTGTTACTTTCTCACTTGCCATTAGCATAACTCAAACTCTTTGTATAGTCAACATATATAGAAAGTGGTATTGAATGTTGTAGGGTATTAATAAAATAAATGAAGAAGATAAAGAGACAAAGTGCTTATCATGTTTTGGTGGGTTTGATCTCTCAGCTTGCCTAATTCTCTGCTTCAGTCTCCATCCCTAGTAAGTCTCTTTCGAGGACTATATCCCCTGCTGCAGTTGTAGAGATTGGTAGTTGGGGCTTGAGAAAGAAAGGTGATGAAGTGGAGGAGTTTGATCGGAGAACTCAGCTGGTATTTGGGAGTGGATTCGTGCTGATAACATCTTGTAAAATGGGTTGTATAATACTAGAATATTGAGTGCACGTAAAGTAAATGAGGCGTGATATTTAACGAGGTTCGTGAGTGGTGCCTACATCCCCGGAGAGAGCAGCAGTAACCTTTCACTATGTAAAATAATAGGGCTACAAGATAAATACAACTTTAGTATTTACACTCTTACTGACTCATTGATTTTTCTTTCTTGGAGAATTTTTCTCTGCTATCTTTTCTCTCCTCCCTCTCTCTTCTTTCTTTCCTCTCTTCTTTCCTTCTTCTTTACCTAACTCTCTGTCTTCTCCTAGTTGGGGTCAGACACAAGGGAAGGATGAAGCCCTTTTATAGGCAAAGTTGATAGCTTCCCGTGGATGTGCAGTCTCCAACATGTGAGCATGCAGGGAAGGAATTGGCAGACAATGCATCTCCAAAGTCTTCATTGGTGGGCTCCACTTCCTTTCTTTATAACACAAAGAATAAAAGTCAAGCGATAAAAATAGGAACAGAGAGTGCACTTGAAAGTTGAAACCCACCAGTGAAAAACTGAAGTCCAACCCACTTCCTCTAATAAGGCCCAATTTGTTGGGCTGCCTCCGTCACTGTGAATCTGTGATCTACAATGCCTACATCTAAGGGTGGCGCGTGGTCAGGTTCGGTTCGGTTACGAGCTCGCATTGGAATCGGAATCGATCTTATTCATTCGGTCCGGTTTAAGTGAAATTTTTTGAAAAATCGGCGGTCAGGTTCTAACCGATTCAGTCCGGTTTTGATCGGTTGGTTTTAAACGGGTTTTTAATTATTTTTATTATTTTTATATTTTTAAAAATACAAATTATAATAAATAAGTTATTTTTGGGTTTGAAAATTAACAAATGATGCAATTCATACAAAGGAAATGTTTTGAGTTGAACTTGGAAAAATATTAATTATAAAATTTTAAATATAGCATTAGATTTAAAAATATGTAAAAATAAAAATAAAAAAATAACCAGTCCGGTCAGATCCGATTAGGTGCGGTGTGAAACCGGAATCGAAACCAGTTAGAATCGGTTCAGTCCGGTTCCAATCCAATTTGTTGACTTTTTTGGTCAACTAGTTTTTGGAGTTTTTCTTCCGGTCCAAATGCCCACCCCTACCTACATCTTCCTCTCCTCTCTGTCGCTTGACCGTTTTTTTTCCTTCCTTAAACCCTATTATATCTTTCTTCCTTTTGTTTGTTTTTTTGGCAACGTCCTTAAACCCTAAATTCACCTCCCACACAGTTGCGGTTTTAGAAGAACCTTTTAGTCTCTTGCAACACTATAATCTCTCTCTATCTCTGGAAGTACTGAGAGCGGAGCTTCACCAATTCTCTCATGGCGTCTCTACCTTTGAAGAAGAACTACCGTTGCGTGCCCTCTCTGCAACAGTTCTACTCCGGCGGGCCCTTCGCGGTCTCATCTGACGGCTCCTTCATCGCCTGCAAGTGCGGCGACTCCATTAAGATCGTGGACACCTCCAACGCCTCAATTCGGTCGACCATTGAAGGCGACTCTGAGGATGTCACAGCTTTGGCCCTTAGCCCCGACGACAAGTTGCTCTTCTCCTCTGGCCACAGTCGCCAAATTAGGATTTGGGACCTCTCCACCTTCAAGTGTGTGCGTTCTTGGAAGGTAATTAATTGCCTAATTGAAATTCTTCTATTTGCTTATTTCTTATATTACAAAGAGAAATGCAAGTGACTGATTCTTTAGTTTATATGGCATTGTTGGTTTGAAAATAGGGTCATGATGGGCCTGTGATGGGAATGGCTTGTCACCCATCTGGGGGATTGCTTGCGACTGCAGGAGCTGATAGGAAGGTTCTTGTTTGGGATGTTGATGGTAGCTTCTGCACTCATTACTTTAAAGGTCACAAAGGAGTTGTTTCTAGTGTTCTGTTCCATCCCGATTCTACTAAATCACTTGTAAGCTTCATGTCCACATAACTCTTACCTCTCATTTTCGACTTTACCTTTTCCAGATGAAATGGTTTGAAACTAGTTCTTTTGTTTATTTATAACTCATTATGGTGATTATTGGTCGCTTTTTTGAATTAGCTTTTCTCCGCAAGTGATGATACAACTGTGCATGTTTGGGACCTATTAGCCAAGAAGTGTGTTGCAACGCTTAATGGGCATCACTCGACAGTCACTTCTATGGCACTATCTGAAGATGGGAGGACGTTGCTCACAGCTGGAAGAGATAAGGTACCTTATATTGGGTTTGTGTGGTACTTCGCACTTCTATTTTACGTGTTATGTCCACATCTGTGTGCATCAAGTTCTTGCTTGTATGTTTATATTTATGTGATAATTATCAATTATCTGTAATGAATTATAGAATGTCTATCTTCTTGACATCTTTTTTCAAAAGCCTTCTTATTTTGCCTCACTGGGATGTTTACTGAGCATTATTTGTCATGCTCTTTAGTTTTCATTGCTGTTTGTATGTCAGCCAAAATTGATTGCAGAATGGTTTCAGGTTGTAATCTTGTGGGACCTTCTTGACTATAGCTGCATGAAGACTGTAACAACATATGAGGTCCTTGAAGCTGTGTGTGCAATCCATTCTGGACCTCTGTTATCTTCCTGTTTGAGTTCTTACAAGCAGAAGAGTGGGAAGAAAAGTGGGTTACCTGCAATATGTTTTATAACAGTTGGTGAACGCGGGGTTGTACGGATTTGGAATTCTGAAGGGTAAATCAGGAGGGCTCTAAAAATATTTTGTTTGAAGTAATTGTTGGTTATAAAGCATTGTTAGTTATGTGTTAAATGATTGTGAGGCCCTTGGAATCAATGGCTTGTATTTGGTGAGTTCGTTTACTGGTACTTTATTTATTTTGACAGTGCAGTTTGCCTATTTGAGCAAAAGTCCTCAGATGTTACTCCCTCCTCAGATGGGGATGAATCAAAAAGGGGTTTCACTGCTGCTGTCATGCTACCGTCAGACAAAGGGCTGCTTTGTGTGACTGCCGATCAGGAGTTCCTTTTATATTCCCCAGTTATGGTTCCCGAAGGGACGTTGGAATTTTTCCTAAGCAAAAGACTTGTAGGATACAATGATGAGATTGTGGATATGAAGTTTTTAGGTGATGAGGAACAATTTCTTGCTGTTGCCACAAATATTGAACAGGTAATTACTAGATTCCTATCTACCTTAGATTAATCATATTGATGGCTTGGAATTAGAATTGGTTGGTTCAACCAAATATGTACATGCTATAAAACTCTGAGAAGATCAATTCTCTCCTCAAAATGAAAATATCACATGTTAACCTTTCATTGCTTCCTTGTTTTCTTAAATGTCTTTGAACTCAGTTCTTTGTTAACCTTTCATTGCTTCCTATGCACCATTTTCATTCTTGTACCATGCATCAACGTATCTTCGTGAAAATCCTTGCTTCACTGATGGGGATTTAAAACTTGTGAATCTGAATCTGGTTTTACTAAAATACTATGTTTGACATTGCACACATACACATTATTGGTTTCAGAGTGTTTATTTAGCTGAAAATCCATCTGTTCAGCGTCAGTTGTCTTTTATTTGGAAGTGTCGTTAATAATTGAAAATTTTCATTGTTTACAAATATACATTTCTGTGGTAGTCCTGGTACTATCTATTTAAGTTGGGCGAATACAGCTTGATTGGGTCATGATACCATGTAGGCTAGTGCACCCATTAGATGAGTGCATCCTTCAAGTATTCATGTGATTAAAGTAATATGATGTCTGTTATATGGTTTGGTTATTGAAATGTTATTTAACCTGGAAACATGCAGGTACGAGTATATGATGTTGGATCCATGTCGTGTTCTTATGTGCTGGCAGGTCATACCGGAATTGTTCTATGCCTTGACACCTGCGTATCAAGTTGTGGAAGAACGCTTATAGTGACCGGAAGCAAGGACAACACTGTAAGTTTCTGTTTCTCTGTCTGCCATAAGACAGTTGTGGGCTTGTTTTTCTCCCTCCCGGTGCTGGTAGAAACGTGATCTCCTCGATTCATATAGATTGCAAGAACTATATTAGGCTAAGAATATCTGTTTGTTGTGTCTCCCTGTGTCTGCATGTGGCCTGTGTGTTTATAGATGATATATGTTGTCATTTCTGACTCGATCCTCTGTAGGTTCGGTTGTGGGAATCAGAAAACAGATGTTGCCTTGGTCTTGGCATAGGTCACATGGGAAGTATTGGAGCTATTGCTTTCTCAAAAAAGCGTAAAGACTTCTTCGTTAGTGGTAGTAGGTGAGCACTTATGCATGCCATCCTTTTACCAAATTCTGTCTTATATTTTGTTTACAATTGCAACCTATACTGGTGATGCTTTCAATAGTTAAATGATTACTTGGGTTGTGACCTCAAGGAGGATACCTCTGTCGAGCTCTATTTAGCTGATTAAGGTGTTAAGGAACTGTTTAGTCTTTGTATAACCTATATTATGTTTTCTTCTAGTGATCGTACCCTCAAGGTATGGACTTTGGATGGTCTTCCGGACAATGGGGAAAAGCCTATAAATTTGAAAGCAAAGGCTGGTGTAGCAGCCCACGATAAAGATATCAATTCAGTAGCTGTTGCACCTAATGATAGTTTAGTTTGTAGTGGTTCACAGGTTTGTAGTTTTTTAAGGCACTGCTTCTTTAATTCTTTTACATTTATCATATTACCTTAGTGAAACTATGGCACTACTCAACTTTCTGGGTTCTGCTCATTGATCAGGATCGCACTGCTTGTGTCTGGAGGCTTCCAGATCTTGTACCAGTAGTTGTACTTAAGGGTCATAAAAGGGGCGTTTGGTCTGTAGAATTTTCTCCAGTTGATCAATGTGTTTTAACAGCTTCTGGTGACAAAACAATAAAGATATGGGCCATATCTGACGGTTCATGCTTGAAAACATTTGAAGGGCATACAACAAGTGTATTAAGAGCATCATTTCTTACTCGTGGAACCCAGTTTGTTTCTTGTGGTAATGAGGCTCACTTCACACATTTGTTGTCGTGGCCTCTTGGAACTGTGGCTATATATGCATTGACTATATTATCATTTTCAGGTGCTGATGGTTTGTTAAAGCTGTGGATGGTCAAAACCGATGAATGCATTGCTACATATGATCAGCATGAGAACAAGGTACTGAAAATATATACATCTCAATTTATTAGTCAATATAATGTATGTTAAAAGTTAGAAGTGAGGAGTCTGAAGGTTCGTTATTGTCTATCATTTACACGTCTGTCATGTTGAGCAAACTATATAGAATGTTGTGATGGATTGACCTTGGGTTACACAATAAAAGTTCAGTAGGAGATTTGATAATATACCTGAAAACATGTGGTCATCAAGATGGAGTCGTCAAACTGTAGGTTGAACATTCAGATTATGGCAACGTAAATATGTTGGGTTTATGATCATCAATATGTAGGTTTTTATAATATACCTGAAAACATGTGATCATCAACTTGGAGTCGTCAAACTGTAGGTTGAACCTTCAGATTATGGCAACGTAAATGTGTTGGGTTTATGATTTGTTGGATGTACTGGAACTATCCTCTCATGGCTGAGATCTCCTGATCTTGGTTTTGGCCTTTGAAATCTGTTTTAATGCTTTTCAGCCCTAAGCTGGCTGGTCAAGCTAACTTTTTCCTATCTTCTCTACCAAAGTAGATTTTTGCTCTCCGTGTCATTTACTGAAAAGATTTAATCTGCAGGTTTATGCCTTGGCTGTTGGAAAGAACACAGAAATGCTTGCAACTGGCAGCAGTGATGCTGTCATCAATCTATGGTACGATTGTACTGCCTCTGATAAAGAGGAAGCTTTTCGTAGAGAGGTGAGTTGCTGTTTTTTTTTTTTTTTTTTTCATTTTTGGGTGCATAGAGGTAATACAGTTTTATGGAATGCGAAATATTAAAATCTAAAAATAGAGCAAATTCATCCAAGACAATTGATGCCTGGCATTAACCGAATTTCATTAATTAGTCAGGCTATTGTTACCTTTGGTTCCAAGATCTATTGTTATATTGATAGGTGAAATCTTAATCTATTACATGTGAACAACTTTTTGTCAAATTCACTTTTAAAAAACATAGATCTATTTACACTTGGGATTTTTCATTATGATTCAGGAGGAAGGTGTTTTAATGAATCAAGAACTAGAAAATGCTGTATTAGATGCTGACTTTACTAAAGCAATCCAAGTTGCCTTTGAGCTTCGCAGGCCTCATAAGCTTTATGAGTGTTTTTCTCAAGTTTGGAGGTTAGGAATGATTTTATTTTATTTTCTGTTTATGTTTTTTTCTTTTCCTTTTACTGGTTGTCTCTTGAACTTTTGACATGTAACTCATACAAGTTGTCTACAGGAAGAGAAAAAATGAAAAACAGATAGAGAAAGCCCTTCAGACCCTTGGCAAGGAAGAGCTCAAGCTATTATTTGAATATGTTCGAGAATGGAATACAAAGCCAAAGCTCTGTCATGTTGCACACTTCGTGCTTTCTAAAGTTTTCAGCATCCTTAATCCAATAGAGATTACTGAGGTAGTTCTTTTTACTTACGTTTGTGTTGTCTTTTAAGGTTACAAAGAAAAACATTCTATAGGATATTATCTTCACTAATTGTTGGTGTTGATACATGTTAGTGATTGGTTATCTGTCAACTGCATATGTTGACAAGCAAGGACGGATCTGCACTTGGGCTGGAGTGGGCTCCAGCCCAGTGCTGATTATTTTTGTAGTCTTAGTGGTTTAAGCTGAATATGGATAGAGTAAATAATAGTCTAGTCCTCTATTTAAAATAAGCCCAGCTCTCTGTGTAGAAATAAGCTCAGTCTTGAAGCATATAGGAAATAGCAAACATGCAATCCATAACCTATATAAATTTGATTAGAAGAAAACATCAGAATTTTTTTCTAGCCACCCAAAACACCATATTTGAACCTTGAGTCTAGAAGAAATAGCTCTCCCCCTCTAAAAAATTGTACCAACCTATCTTCAGTGGGTTCTTCAATCTTGGTAAGTTTTTCTCTATTTTTTATTCAATTTCCAATTTTAATTGTTGTTGTTAAGTTTTTATGATTTAGGGTTTGGGTGAAAACTTTTGGGGATTGTTATATATGTTTTATTTTTGCAACTTGAATTATTAATTAGTATATATGATTTTTGGTGTCTAGTATTTCTTGTTAGGATATCATGTCACATGATGATAATAGACCGACAAAGAGAGGAAAAACTATTTATTCATTCTTTAAAAAAAGTGGTAACGATAACAAGGATACACCTTCTGCGTCTGATGTTGATACTTCAATTCCTGAGGAACTTACTCAACTCGGATCTCAAGTAGTTGAACAATGTGTTTGATTTGATATTTATTTATATTTGTACTTCTTTGTGTTATATTTGCTCGTAATGTGGCCTTGTTTGATTTATAAAATTTTATTTAAATTTTTGTTTCAAGAGAAAAAAGGGCTTATAATATATCTCCTATAAAAATCAAATTTAGCCTACCCCTATAAAAATTTCTAGGTCCGCCACTGTTGACAAGCCTCCCTTAGTAGAAGCATTATTTCCTACACATGAGTATTGCACTTTAGATCTCTCTGGCGTTGTATGGTATTTCTGCTTGGTGAGGATCTTGTTTGTTCCTTGATCAATAATCATGGCTTTTGGTTAATCATTAATGAAAAATATTGGTTTGTTTCAATCTGGTTAACTTTGTTTCACTAAAACTACTCCCCCTCTCTCTCCCCCTTTCTCTGTCTGGTTGTCAAATGCATGATTAGGATGTTTGTGTTGGTGTTGACCCTAGGACACAAATTGAAATGGTGGTCATTTTTTCTGGCCTGAAAAAAGCCTTACTGATTGATTTTTGGTCTTATCAGATAAAAGGCATTGACGAAGTCCTTGAAGGTCTCTTGTCATATTCCCAGAGGCATTTTAGCAGGATGGACAGGCATGTAACAAGCACATTTTTGGTAAACTACACTCTTACTGGGATGTCAGTCATTGAACCAGAGACAGATACAAGAGTAATGGATGACAAGTCTTTGATGGACTCTGTTGGTGATGATGAGAATGGGACGTTAATACAGGAACCTGAAGATGAGGAGCAAAAGCAGACCTCTCAAGGGTTGAAAGAAAAAGCAGCTTCGAAGAAACGGAAATCAAAGAAATCAAAAGATGGTGTCAATAAGAAAGTTAAGGGGTCCAGCTTATAATAGGGTTTCAATTCTCGTATCAATTCAATATTGGTGGATGTTTTGGCCCATGTAATGTATTTGTCAACTGATTGAGCAGATTGCTGTCTGTGATTCAGTCAGAAATTTTGGGATCATATTGAGAATTTGTAGCCATTATAGAAAATGCGCTTGTGCCCTGTCCTTTGGCTTCCAACACCCCGGACCCCGGTCTGGGAAAAGTACCTCGTGTGTATTATGTTTGGTGTTCACTACTGCTTACCAATAGCAATTGCCAATTCATCATTTTTACATTCGCACTCACTTGTTGAAACTTTATTTATTTTCTCTTGTTATAATAGTACCCCCAAACTTGCAACTTGTTTAATCTATCACGGAGTGGTCCAAAATGTATATTTGACCTTTTCCAACAAGCACTGAATCATCAAATGTCATTTAGTTGGTCAATAACCATTTTTAATTTGGGAGAGAGAGAGAGAGAGAGAGAGAGAGAGAGAGCAGAGCAGAGCAGAGCAGCAGCTTAATAGTACTAGGCCGTACCCGATTCTTCAAATTTTATAGCAGATGATCCGATCAGTAGGTACACTAGGACTAGATCATCGAGATGAAAATGGACAACAATATAGCACAGCTGGTCAATGACATCCTCAAACCATAACCTTGTTCATGAGACGAAAGAAACAGAGAAGAGGCAGCAGCTGATGGTTTTAAATTTGCTGCGTCAGTTGGGGGCGAGGCAGGCACTGCAGCTGGTGTATTTAGATTATCATCAACGGGTGATGATGAGGCTGGAGGAGCTTTATCAGAACAAGAATCATGATCATCGTGATCAGGTGGTGGTAAAGGACGAGGAGGAGGTACGAGTGGTGCTAGAACCCCATCTATGCCATGGCATCGAATAGAAGAACCCGATACAGCGCATACATTTGGTTTGACAATTTTGACATTGTTGAGATAGAAATACCTCCCTGCATTGTTGCTGGCATTGTTGGAAACTGTGAATATGTAGCCTGGCTTTGAACTGGGAATTGTTGAACCTGTTGGGATATGTTCCAAATACTCGAAAAGCAATGGTGAAGGGATCGAATGACGAAGCAAGAAATCCGTAACAGCGTCCCCCTCCTCCTGTACCACTGGCACTGGCAACACCACCTCTGATAGCATCTGATCGTTGGGCATCAAGAAAGTGACGTTCTTTTCTAGTCTCTGGTCAAAGGACCCTACCATGTTCATCAGCATTACAAAGGTGAAGTAGTTGGCGCTTTGCATCTCTCCTATGGCAGCGGCAATCTCTTCGTTTTGATTCCTAGGGTTAATAGGTGGAGGAAGAGAAGTATTTGTATTTGTATTTGTAGAACATACTGATGAAACATAGCAGAGTATTATTATTGCAGCCCTGATCAGATTCAGATTCACAAGTAAGGAGGTGGCCATGATGACTTTCAGGTCAGGTGGATGATGTTATTTATAATTATGAAAGGGGTGAGGAGGACGAGGACGAGGGAGATGTGTCTGTTTCATTCCATGTATGTCTTATCTTGTATTATAGGAGGAGTAGAAGCAGAGCAGGACCATGCAACTCTGCTGCTTCAACAACTGAGTTCCACACCTTTTGTGTTTTCGGAGTTCTTTAGGGATACGGTTTTGCATGTGGGTCGACTCATGAGTTTTTCACTTTTTCTTGAATTTTTTTCTACTGCAATCTGCCGACTCTGCACTGCACCTTTTAAATATTCATTGGCGCCCAACCAGCAGCAAAATTTGTTCAGTTCAGATCTAAGTTTGTTTCAAACCAAAGTGGTGTGCCGGATCGGAAGCTCGACTGGTCAAACTTGTGTTTCGAAAACAAGAAATTTCGAAATAGGGCATCACTTTATCATCCGCCGCCCCAAAACCAAATTTACTAGTTATGTCAGCCAGACATGAAAATATTTGGATTTCATGTCGACGACTTCACTTTATTCCCCATTACATCAATTATAATAGATATTTGCAAGTGATAAGTAAGTAATACATCGAATCCTGATAGGTAAACAAGTATATATTGCATTGCAATTTGCTTGAGAGAGCGACGGAATGGAAGGAAACTGACAGAATTCATACTAACTTTCAAGTCAATCGATATCACAAAATAAAAAAATTATATCATAATCAATAAAAAAATCATGATCTTCCAAGTCAAAGCGAAACATTCAAATTAATTCTCCATTAAAGCATCAAAAAAATGCCGGGAAACCTACAACATCCCTATGCCTTTGTTGGTCCCATCCCAGGGCATCATAATACAGAGTCATACTCAAATTGCTCCCAGTTACTTACTGCTGGACAAAATTCAAATAGGAACAAGAAGCACAACATGCTAGTGCCACACAAAGCATGATTTAACTTGTTCTGGTATGAAACAAATAAAGGAATGTAACTGAACAGATTAACATCAAAGAATGACCTATTTATTAAGGGAACTGGAATGATCCACCAATTTGGTTGGTACCCGAAGGTGGATTGATTGCCACCCAAAGAAGAGAGATGGTAATCGCAATGAGCCCCGACCATACAAAAACAATGGTGGGTGTCCTCCCTCGTCTCCCCATCAACCCTTTGGCAAAAGGATAGAGATGAGCTAAAACCCAGAAACTGAAGAAAACCCCGCCAAGTAACCGGCTCCACTGCGGTATCACACTGTATATTGTTCGGCTAAACCCAACTGCTATTGCAATTAAGTTGACCATCATGATTGTTATTGGTGGGATCATCAGAGATGACCATTTCACAATATAGAGGTCGGCAAACTCATCATCCTCATCATCACCACCTGATTTTGATGTTAAGGTGAAAGAGATTTCAATCCCTGCAATAACTTTCAATAGCCCCTGAAGCACAGCAGCAAGGTGGGCACTAGTCCCTCCGATCAACCAAAACTGCTCGTTTCTCCACCACTCTTCTAGCTCGATGCCAGACCATTTAATCTCAAGCACAGCAAGCATGCATAGAGTGAGGGTGATGGTCAAAAGATAGGTCAGGAATGTAACATTGAGGCTCTGGACAATGAACTGACCAGAGAAGAGGGAAAGCGCTGGGAGGAAGCAGTAGACGATGAGGAAGATGGAGGTAAAGGGGTAAATACCCACATTGAGGTATGCTATCCTTTGCAGAAGCTTCATTCTTGGGCTGGCTAGGAGGGCATTGTTGCGGGAGAAGAATATCTCAACTGAGCCAGTAGCCCAGCGCAGAACCTGATGCAACCTATCAGTAAGATTGATAGGAGCGGTTCCACGGAATGCATCTCGCTTGGTCACACAGTAAACTGATTTCCATCCTCTGTTATGCATCCTATACCCAGTGACCACATCTTCAGTAACTGATCCGTAAATCCACCCTACACGCTGTCCCCACTCAGTCTTGTCTTCATACCAGCAGGAAATGACACTGATCGCCTCTGCAACAGTAGATGCATCGAGAAGCTCACGAGGAATGGTCAGAGCACCAGGTGGGCGTCCATTCTTCACAGCTGGGTGATCTGCAAGGGGACGACCTTGGAACTCTGCCACTGGAATCGAATCAATAAGGAAACTTGAGTTCCCAAACCTCTTAGGCAGCAGGGAGAGATTTATCTCTTCATCATCAGAATCACCCATTCTTAAGGCTCGGTTTTCTTCAGGGTTGCCTACCGAGGAATGCTTTCTGCGACGAGAAAAGCAGCAACTGCAACAACCTGGGTGATGTTCTTTTGACCGAGGTGGGTCGAAACCATAAAGGGAAATTCTACGAAAGAGACATCCAGTTCCAACATAAACTGGGCCCTGAAGCCCATCAAGAGCTCGCATATTGACATCAAAGAAAACAGTGTTGTGATTGGCATATCGATCTGAAGGGTCAATACCCTCAAATCTCTGAGGAAACTGGACATAACAAAGGCGGTCACCTCCACGATCCATCATGAAGCACATGCCTTCCCTCATTGCCTGAGAGTTGTAAATATAATGGTCACAGTCAAGGTTGAGAATGAATGGGCCATTGGACATTATGGCAGAGGCTCGAACGAGGGCATTCATGGCCCCGGCCTTCTTGTTGTGATCATAGCCTGGGCGTTTCTCACGCGACACATAAACAAGCATGGGAAGGCGGATATCAACATCAGTGAGATCGATGAGCCTAGCATCATCATCAGCTCCATGCAGCGGTTCATCACTGGGAGGTTTTAACATCACCTGCATCAACAGGGTGAATAAATGTTCATCCTCATGTTTTCCTAACTTTTTTTTGTTAAGTTATACATGCAAAATATGTAAGAACAATCCCTCTGCAGTTAGACAGCAAAATAATATAGTTTACCAGAACTAGAGGAATACCTGTATAATACCAGCATGGTCACTCTTAGAATGCTCAGGTGAAGCACTCAACCAAGTCCCTGGCCAGTGGGTTCCATCAGCCATCCATGTTGCTTTGGGAACCTTCACACTCTCCACAGGTTCATCCTCTCTATTCTCTCTTTGAAGCTTCATGGTCTTGATTTCTTCCCGAGCATGATAAGCATCTGACCGTCGGCGTATAGAGTCAGGCAGTCCATTAATCCGAACCTTGAACTCATCATATTCACGTTTTACCCTTCGACGATCCTTAACAAAGTCAGGCAGCACTTTGTTCTTGTATGGATCCCTTTTCAAATTGAAATAAGATTCAGGATTCCTGGGCTCAATCCTATGTTTACGGCAGAAGGGTACCCATATATTAGCAAAACTAGCAGCTTCCGCCATGGCCTCAAAAGTTAAAAGTGCACCTCCATCATCAGAAACATAGCAAGCTAGCTTTTCAACAGGATAATCAGTAGCCAGAATAGATAAGATAGTGTTTGCAGTGACAAGAGGTGGTTCTTTATCTGGATCTGCAGTGGAGACAAAGATATCTATGCCTGGAAGATCAGATTTCCCGGTGGGGTTGTTGGGGCTAGGTGTTTCAAACTTCTCCTTCAAGACATTAAGATCAGTAGAACGATTGACTGGGCATAACTTGGGCAGTTGGTCAAGCAGCCAAGAAAAAGCAAACCAGATCTCACAAACTACTGACATTCCCCAAAGCCAGATTGCATCATTATTTGGGTGGTTGACCCTCCATGCCAAGAACAGCGCAAGGACAACCATACGAATAAATATTAGAAGCCTGTGAACACATAAGCAACAGAGAGCAAAAGGCAATTATTTTCAGGGCAATGAAGAACGACCTCAAAAGGAATGTCACCAAGTATTTGTAGCTTATTTATAATCCCGCGGATCTATCTATCAGTAGGATAACATAAAGATGTAGCTCATTGTAGACAGTTAAATTTGGTGTGGCGACAAATAGGTCCAATGCATTCTCCAATCTCAAAATCAACCGATGAGCACAGCATACGACTGTGTATATATGTATACGTGGATCTTCTTACCACTTAATTTAGAAATGCATCTGAATGAAATTAAAATGTGGAATGGTGATGTTTTTAAAATATAAAGTTATCATTTTGCAAATGAGATTGCCATAATAACATAGTTTACCTTAGGAGATATAAGGACTGGATAAAAGTAAGGCAAGAAATGTACCTATAGGGACTTAGAATAGCTGCAGGTATCTTTAATTTCCGCGTGAGTGGCCTCCATGGTTTGTTCATCAACTCTGTTGGTTCAACGACTTCATCATCTTTCCCATTGCCAAAACCTCCCTCTTTGGGCCATATGGCATTTCCATACCCATAAGTTCCCTTTGTTTCAAAGAGCCACCGGTTGTGATCAAAATCCCCAGTTTGACTCCTCATCAGCACTGACTTTGTTGACTTCATCAATGACAACCTCCTCTCATTTTTAGACATCCCATTTGGCAGAGGAAGTGGGAGCGGTGGCCGTGCATTATCCACAGCCATTTCATCCAAATCTGTGTTTTTGTATGTTTCCTTGCATCCAGGGCAAATACCACCCCCTGTTTTCACAGCATCTGTATAGCAATCCCGACATATTTTGAAATCACACTCACAAGGAAGAATATCCGCTCCACGTTCATCACTCATCACCTTTGCATCACATCCAGGAATTGCACATGATGACCCTTTAGCACCAGCCATCTGAGGATGGTTTGCTTCAGATTCAATCACCTTATCCATAAGATGGGCTCGCGTAACACTATTAAACCCGCCTGTAAAAAGCGAATTCGACACATATTGCTCTTCAACCTTCTGTGAGATGGAAGGATCCATGGGTTGGTTATCCGGGGTTGGTGGTATGTGAACTGTATAGTTCATAAAGTCACCACTCCCGAGTTCACTATCAAGATCATCCCTTGAGTAGCTGATGTAGCGACCAGAGGAAGTTCTCCGGCCAAATGTCACAGTCGGAGGCACTGGAGGCTTGTTATGTGCATCAGACATATCAGAGTTTGATGATAGATTCGATCTGCTCGCCTTAAATGATCTGGATGCCATGCTTGAACCACTACCAGTTACTTATCCTTGGTTCCTGTTTTTTTCACAACGCAAAAGAAATTCAAACTGAATTAGCACAACTGAAAGAAAATAAAAATAGTGCTAAGTACAAACTCATCAACAACGGATCTTGTAAAAATCAAAACTGAACCGAAAGCAACACGATTGAAAAATGTGATCCTCTGTCGACAAATTAAAAGGACACAAAAAATAAATCTTAAACCTCGTCTATACATACACATAAGCTCAACAACAAAGCTGTCAAACTCTATCCCTCCTTTTGTGTATTTTCTCAGCAGACGGAGTCTAGAGTCCTCGTTGCAAAAATATTTGAAAGAGTATAGAGAAGTAGCTGAGTAAGAAGGGAGCAAATATCATCTATAGGAATCTCCAGACCTTGTATATGTCTGTTTCCGGAGAAAATGAGTAGAAAGAAAAGGGTATCAACTTTTCATTTCAAATTTCACGCCGACATAAGCATTTTCTTGCTTTATCGCAAATCATGAAACACCAAGTATATACTGAAAAACCCACATCGCATCAACCGAGTAAAACCCAAATCATGAAACACCAAGTATACACCAAAAACCCACATCACATCGACTGTGTAAAACCCATCACAAATCCAGTATCACCTTTTCCTAAGCAACCAAACACAAACAAAAACTTTGTACCTTTTTGTTTGCTAATGGAGAAAAAACCGGGCCATGTCTGAATCTCAGAGAGAGATCAGGCAGGGGGTCAAAGTGAGAGAAAACTGAAGCAAAAAAGGAGCTTACCTCTGTCTTATAAATGGTGCTCAAGTATGTATGTTTCAGATCTCTGGGGTCTCTGAGGCTGAGTATTATCAAAAAGCCTCAGCAGCGAAAGCGAAAACGAAGGGGGTTTGTCTGAACATGAGAGATGAGGGAATTGTTCAATTCAAAGGTGGTGAGAGTCGGCTCTCCAACTGTCCCCTGCTGCGTTATCAACTAAAGAGCACTCCAAGAGGACCCAGTAAGCGAAAGCAGCATTCCATTCAGACACAACAAGAGTAGAGAAGGAATGAAACAAAGAGATGACAAAAGTATTTGAGTATGAGTTTGGGACTTAGTCGTGAGCAGGACTAATATCCCATGATTGAAGGCTCTCTCTATTATTTTATTATATTTTTATATATACCCTAAAACTTTTTTTTTCAAAAAAAAAGAGAAAAAGAAAAACAACTTGGTTAATATTAATCAAGATGGGGTTTTATACATCTATATACGCGGTGGCAGGGAAAGAGAAGCTTCTGAATTTTTTTTTTCTTTTTGTTGAGGATCTTTCTTATTGGGAGGAATAATAATATATTAAATTCACACAATACGAATGATAGAACTCAAACTTAAAATCTTGTTTGTGAGAGTAATTACTCTAAATGATTACACTAGTGAATCATTCGTGAGAAGTTTTTGAGCTAGTAGAACTTAGAAAGAACTGTTTGGTTGCCGAGGATATGGCCGGCTCTCTCTCTCTCTAACACACACAGAAATCCTCCAATTGATTTGTGAATAGCGTGGGATTTATTGTGATATTAATTTATTATGAGTCATAGAATGAATTAATCATATAATGCTCGTCATGGTGTAATTGTGTGACAGTCTGAGTTTAGGTGTCTTTCCATTTTTTTATTGTTTGTTTTGGGTCATTTTGTTCTTCTTTTCCTTTTTAATTTTTATTTTCTTATTAAGAAATGGGAAGCCTCACCGTCTCAGGGTAACAGTGACTTTGACTCTTCTTGAGGAGCAGTTGTTTTGGACAGCAGAGCAGCGTATGATACGAGTAAATTTTGGTTTATCGCTCAAAACTGGACAGGGAATATTTTATAGGAATATTCTACAAATATATAATAAATAAACATCTTTCACCTTCCAAATTTAAATCTTTCACTAATAAAATATATAAATAAATAAAATCAGAAAGTTCATATGAAGAAGGTATTGGTGTGTGTAATTTCTGAAAGACCTAGTATCTTATGGAACGACAATAATTTAATAAAGAGACATGTTTATTTGGTTACACAAAAATATGCAGCTAGCTACCGTGGACTAAATCTAAACTCGTGTAATTCAAATCAAAGACCAAAAGTGCATTCTAAAGCCAATAAGCTTTGAGCTTAATTTTACCCTCTTATCCTCTTAAGTAAACAAAAAAGGAGAGTTGGTTGAGTTGATAAGGATCGTTCTCTTTGCTATCAAGACCCAGGTTCGAATCCCGTTGCCGACAATCTCTTTTGGTCGGTAATCTATAAAAACAAAAAAGGACCTAGGTTTGAGACCCTCTCTATAAGTCCTCAAAGAGTCCTTGGTATGTCTTGGCCGTGGGATGGGGTAGCCTCCCCTCCCCTAAATTTTTCTTTACTAAAAAAAGTAAAGGCGTAAACAATAAATTTACAAGTGTGATTCTTGAGCAAATGACTCACTAATGTAGTTGTTTGGAGTAATTACTTCATTAGGTAAGATCTTGGGTTCGAGTCTTATCATCCAGTGTAGTGTGTGAGTTTAGTATATTATCGCTCTTTTCAATAGGAGAGGTCTTCAAAAAGAAAAAGAAAAGTGTGATTCCTCCCCTCCCCTAAATTTTTCTTTACTAAAAAAAAAGTAAAGGCAGTAAACAATAAATTTACAAGTGTGATTCTTGAGCAAATGACTCACTAGTGTAGTTGTTTGGAGTAATTACTTCATTAGGTAAGATCTTGGGTTCGAGTCTTATCATCCGTGTAGTGTGTGTGAGTTTAGTATATTATTGCCCTTTTCAATAGGAGAGGTCTTCAAAAAAGAAAAAGAAAAAGTGTGATTCTTGATGGCTGTATTTGTTATGCAATGTTCCTGGAGTATAACATAAGGGCTATTTTTCAAAATATTCAGAAGAAAAAAAAAACATGATGGGTGGGTTCTTCTTTCTATTTTTCTGTGATAAATTATGTTCATGTTATGCTAGTGAGATTAAACATTGCCAAACAAACAGGTTATATTATTTATCGGGTTCCATTTGAAAATATGTTTTCAATTTAATTATGTATAGTATGTTATTCTGAATTTTATATTAATTGATAAATAATTAGTAAAAATCAAGGTACTCAATTCAGCTATAAATATATGGGTACAGATTTGATATTATTACACAAGTAGAATTACCATAATATAATCCTCTATGATGGAAAAATAATAATAATAAAAGTACCTTATTTCTGTACCCAAAAAAAGAAAGAAATTAAATAAAAATGACCAGATGATGAGCTGTGTATTTGAGCAATGAGCATAGGTCGTTGAGGTTGGTCGACTCGACATGGTGTCTGTTTACGTCGCACCGGGCCACTGGCTGGATATTGGGTAACCAAAGAGAGATGGTTAAACTGTGGAGGTGTCGTGTTGGTATCTTATTCATGTATCAACATTAACACGAGTCATGTACATGTTCTAAGAATAATAATAAATAAAAGAACTTGTAATGGAGAAGTGCTTCTTAGCTATTTGACTGGTGAGTGTTGCCTCTAAGAACTTGTATTTATTTACTCTTAAATAAATAATTCACTTTTTCACACCCACAATGAAATGTAATAATCTGAATTTCTCCCATTTCACCTTTCAAAAATAACCAAAGAAAATATGTGTATTTGGCCGGACGACAATGCTATCATCATATCACGGTCGTAGGTAGCAAAGCAAAAGCGTTTTAGTGATATGCATCATTCATTTGAAATTCGAATTTGAGAGAAAGAGAAAGCATGTCAGCATGTCAGCATGTCACAATCAACCCCAAATAAAGTTTGCTTTCTATTCCAACGGTAACGCACCAACCTTTTAATTTTAAAATTATAATATATGAGGCTGGGCTCATCAGGCACAGCTGGGGCTCATCCTGCGTCATGTTTGTATGCACGATGCCTGTTAGGCCCAAACAATTCCTATCTCTGTCTCGGAGGATAACGGCCCGAATAAAGCTCAGCTGACCCAGGCAGGCTCCGTCTCCATTTATGATTTATCTATCTATTTTAATTGTTTCGTATGCTTATTTTCTCTATCAGATGAGATGAGATGAGATGGATCCATTAACCAAAACTTGAGCAATTAGTCTATTATTACATATATTCATTAAAAGAACATAACAAGACCAACAAGGCATACAAACAACTACGGCATTTTTGTGTGTGAGAGAGAGAGAGAGAGAGAGAGAGAGAGAGAGATGTAATGTAACTAAATACCTAAACAATGGCCGACCACACCAATCCTATACCTTTGCTACAGAATCTTATGATTCTGCTTTTGTTTTGTCAATAATAGCCCTTTGCTACAAACAAATCATATAAATGGGATAACAGAAGCAATCCATTATATATGTATGTATATAAGGGCAGAGTATTTCATAAATTCCACTATAAATAGATAGCCAAAAACACAAGAAGAATACATTAGAATCACCCTGCTCTACATCCATCATGCACAGTAGAAAATAATTACAACTATAAGTGACCTGAGGTTGTAGAGTTGGCACGCTTGCAATCACACATGCAGATGCTTCTCGACTCTTTCACCACACGTTGAGATCTTCGAGTGTGAAGTTTGATATTCACCAACTTACCAGCCATCTGTTGCACAACCAACAACGCTAAAATCAAACATTTCTAAACCACTTATCTTTGTTTATGCAAGTGCATGTAAGTGAAAACAATACAGGTTTGTGGCCCAACATTTTACGGAGAAAGAAAATCATACCATTCGCCAAACCAAATCTTCTGGACCCAAGGGTTGAGCTGGACTGGAGTATAGGAAATGCCTTGAGTACTGGGAAACACGAAAATAACAAAATCAGTCCCCACAAAGATGTAGCTCGCTAGCTCAGAAAACATCCAGAAGCACAAGATAAAGAAACAGCAACTCTAGTCAAGCAGGGAACCTAGAAATGCATGTCTAGTACAACCTTTTGGCAAGAAATACAAATACAAAACAATAACACTCACTTCAAATATTCAGTCATTTACGGCCCGTTCAGTAACGTTTTCGATGAATGTTTTATGAGAATATTTGCTGCGAATGAAAACAAGAAAATGAATTTGCATTTTCAGGATTCGAAAATGCGTCTGGTAGATTAATTGGAAAACATTTTAAGAAAATAAAAACAGTGGAAACGTGTCTGGTAGGACAATTTGAGAATAACAAAAACAAAGAATCTGTAACTTTAATTAAAATGCATTATGTATTTTTTTTAATACAACATTATGTAATCAATATGTGAGTTTCCAAAAAAAAAAAAGTATGTATATTATTTTTCAAAAGTATTTTTTTAATCATCTAAAAGAATATCATTTAAAAAATAGAATAAAATTCTAAAGTATAAAACTAGAATTATCTTTATAAAAAATTAAAATGAAACCTCAACTCAACCTTCTCTTTCACTCTCTGCAAACCCACCCCAATTCTATAGCTCCCTCTCTCTCTCTCCCCCTCCAGATACCTCTCTCATTCTCTCTCCATCTCCAAAATTGATGAATCAGACCAACCCCCCCTCTTTTTCACTTTCTCTTCATGCCGCCCACCCTCTCTCTGTCTCTCTCTCACTGCAACCTCACCTTCCAGTAGCTTCCCAGCTCCTTTTCCTTTTCTTGGACTGAAAATTGATTCGGCAATTAGTTGTTCAACGATGGTGGTTCAATTCAATTGAGTAGAGATTCTGTTGGGTTCGATTGAGTGGCGGTGATGTCAATCTGGTTCGATGGGGCGGTGGTGATTTTGATTGGGTGATGGTGGTGGTTCAAGCTCTGCGTGTGGTTCTGTGCTGGCAGCGTTTGACGGTGGCTTTGGTTTGATGGGGAGAGAAGATTGAGTGAGAGAAGCAGCGTGTGTTCAGTGTTTGTTTCCTGTGAGAATGAAAACAGCTTTTTTCTGTTTTCTACAAGTAGACGTGAAGTTGTTCTTATTTTCTTAAAACGTTCTGCGTGTTTTCTGTTTTTGCCCACCGAACAGGCTTTTTGTTTGTTTTTGTTCTATGAAAATGAAAATGGGCTCTCAAAACTTAAACCAACGGGGGCCTTACCTTGGCAAGATTCTGACGCATTTCCTCAATCTGAGATGGGCGAATATTTCTAAGAAATGTTAAAAGCCAACCAGGTTGTACGGCATCACGGGAAGAAACAAATAAAGCTATCTGTAGGCAAAGATAAAAGGCAACTGTTGAGAACATTGGGTATAAGGCCAACCATACATGCCATGACACATGGACTTCGGGGCAGGCATTAAGCTGTGAGCAATTATCTACCTGACTAATATATCTTATACCCAATATTTAGATATGCATACCTTTCTATAATCTAGTATTCCTTCAAAAGGAAGTTCCAGTTCATCACTAACTATGACTGGTATGCAACCACTAACAATGGCATCGAACAATCTAGCAGAGGATGGAGTATCACCAGCTGGACTCAAGCAAAAGATAGACCTGACAGAGAAATCAACTCAACTAAATTAACAAAGGAACAACGAAATTACATCACAAAGCAGAGCAAGGATCCAAAAAAGTTTACTTGCGCATTCCCTCCTGAGCTGCTGCTTTTCCTCCCTCTCCTGCTGTCCCCTCCTCTATAGCTGCACCCTCAGCACCACTTAGTTCTGCTACAAGTTTTGAGCGTATCTTCCCTCCCTGAAAGTAGAACACAATAAATTAGCTACAAGAGTCTAAGATTCTAAAGTCGAGAAAGGGAAGAAGCTTTCTCCAGCATTGATTCATTAATCCACTGAACAACAATATCCATTAACTACAGCTAACAGCCTCTATATCCAATCCTATGCCCTGTTCTTCTGTCATTTAAGATCAGTTTGAAAGCACCCAAGCCTAAGAGTCTTCCTTTAGTGTATGCGCCTGTTGCTTTAATCCCCTAAAGTTAATATTATATTCACTTCCAACAGGTTCAACACAAATCAATGGAATTTGTAGCAAAGAAATCCATTAAGAAATCAAAAGTCTTACAGCATTTCTTTTAAGCCGGCCACGGAAAAAGAGCAGTGTGGTTCTCTTGGATTGAGTCTCGGATATGCATCTCGCATCACAAAAATCAACATTGGGAACATAAGGAAGAATTAGATCTTTCTCCAGAGAGACTTGTCCAGGTTTGTACCTAAAAGTAGGGCAAAAATAGAGTTAAAGCAGGTTGAATTTAGGGCTTTTTTATATATATAAATAAAATAAAGATCCAGTGAAATAAAAACCAGTTTCCGGTGGAGTCCATATCAGGAAGCAGCCAAATTGCATTCTTCATGAAGCGGCGAACAGACTTAAAAGACCAGGGATGGTGAACAGGAAGTATGTGATCCCTTCCTTGGGATCGGTTCCAGGCAGGCTGATCGGTGACCCACTTGAGAGCTTCCTTCATACACAAATAAATAACAATGACAATACTAAGATAAGCTGGCAATACGAAAGGGGTTCAAAGATACAGCACTCAAAGACTCAAAGGTCAAAGGTTAAGTTAATTGTGCATTAATTAGAGTGTAACATAATAGTAACAGTGTATGATCATACGATGTGCAACAATTAGCAAGCAATTAAGGGAAACCTTGGAGGATGCAGTCAGACCCTGTAAAGTGCTTTGCACTGCTGTTTCTCCAATAAGAAGAAGCTAATGGTGGTGAAGAATGGGATGTAGAAGAGGTCAGCATCCTCCTGCCTATGCACTCTCACTACGCTTTTCAACAGCCTCTCCGACTCTGGAGCAATCAAATCCGCCCAAAGCCAGTAATCAATGGAATGCTGCACAAATTAGGCCCAGGAATTAGGAATTGAAATCAGAAGATTAAAACGGAATCAGTAAAATGTTAAAAAGCAAAACCTGTTCGATGAGGCGATGGACGGGGCTGCCATTAGAGGTGAGATTGGAGGTCTGCCTGTAAGAGTTTCTGAAGAGCCAGAGGAGATCGTAGGTGAACTTGGTGGGCATGTCGTAGACATAAATCCTAATGGGCAGGCTGAGCGGGTAGTAGGGATCAGCGTACAACCTCTGGGTGTGGGTCTGGAAGATGAGATCGTCTAGGTGGTTGGGTTGGTGCTGGGTGAGCGTTGTAAGGGGGACGGTGTCACCGCGGCGGGATGATTTGTGGGCGAGGAGGAAGCGGTCGAGGGAGGCGACGAAGGAGGTTTCGGGTTTGTAAATGGGTTGGTGGTTTGGGTGAAGAAGAGTGGTGGGGTCGTCGGAGGAGGAGGGGGAGGGGCTATGAAAGGAGAAGAGGAAGAAGACGAGGGAGAGGGCGAGGAGAGCTAGAAGTAAGAGAAGCACTGGGGATTTGGATCTTGTCATTTGCTTTCCAGCTCCAGGCATTCTCGTTTGTTTGTTTGTTTGTTTGTTTGTGTGATTTGTGTGTGTGTTTTCGTTTTGCTTTGTTTAAACTAAACACGTTCACACGGTCACACCCACAAAATGTTGTCAATTGTCTTCTCACTGCCGGTGCCGGTGCTCTCTCTCGTCTCCGGTGGTGCTGGTGCTCTCTCTCGTCTCTTATACACAGTAGTGCAATGCAACAACAGTCTTACCTCTTCAATGACATAGATTCCTATCCTATCACCACTTGTAAGTTGTATACAACAATTTCGCTTCTATTTCTATTATGTCTCCTCTAATGAATGAAGAGGGTACCGTACAACAAATATCAATTTCTTGTTTTTATTTATTTTTATTTTTTTTGTGGACGCATATAATTCTAACACACATAAGTTCTAACAGAAGAAGATACACATGTAAATTGTCTACAACCCGCTTATAAGAAAACAAATTTCTAAGTTATGAGGACCCAAGTACATACATGGATACTTCATAAATCTAATATATTTAGTGTTACATAACTCCATCACATTACTGTGCATCCAAATTTGATAATAATTACTTACACAAAATGTTTGTGTGCAGGTCAATGTGCTGAGAAAAACAGGGAAGGAAAAAACGACAATTATTTTCATGAAGATGAAAATTTTCAAACATCAAACTTCAGCGTCTCCAACAATCAACATCTAAATAGCCTGGTATTCACACCAGCAAAGCTATCCCTCCAGTCCAAGTACATGGAATTAAAAATTTACACCCTCTCAAAAGCTGATCAGGTCATCCTTTGCTGCCGCCTGCTGCTTCTTCGGATCTTGGCTTCCTTCAGAAGAACTTCCACCTTTCTTGCCAAATATCATCTCATCCAGATCATCCATCATGTCATCGTGGCTCCCTGCATGGACCAAACCTAGAGAAGCAGCTGGTTTTCTAATCAAGGAATCCTCTTTCCCATGACTCGGTGATTCATCAGGCTCCACAGCAACGGGTATCATTGCAGGTTCTGGCTCAGTTGGAACAACCAAAGGCTTCATCAGTTCTTCATACTTGGATACAACTTTATGGATCTCATCATTCACATTCAAAGCTTCAAACAGCAAGGCCTCGTTTTCTCCAGCTGTCTCTATAATTCTCTGCACGGCGGATTGAGACTGACGGCATTGTTGTACAAGTGTGGTTGTCAAGTCATCCTGCCAAAGGGACAACAACATTTAATCCACATCGCTTTTGATAACACCAGATCTAGTTCTTACTTTCTTTCTAAACTTAAGTAAATAACTAGTTATTCTTGAACAAACATGTGTAATTGCATCAGAGAACATCTGCCCTCATACAGCACTATAATTCCTTCAGGATTTCTTATTTGTTGTCGGGCTGATATTATACAAGAGTTAAATTAACTTTGAAATGGCTATCTCCATGGCAGATATTATTGTAAGGATAATGGTTTAAGAAACCCCATGTATTGTCAAATTAGATATCAGGGCTCAAATAGGATATGCAAGTAAGAAAACAATGTAGAAATCACCTGTAAAGCATCTTGTTGGGTTGAAGAGGAGAAAACAGTACTAAGAAGCTCAATACTGTTTCTTGCAACATCAAATGCTTCCTTTGTTTGTTCAGCCGTAAAGCCTTGCACAGGAATATCAAGCGGAATTTGCTGGGAAAGGCTAGCATCTGACTCTGAAGCTGAAACCGAACGTGGGGGAGTGAAAATTGGTGCCAAACTCTCATTGTCACGACCAGGAACCGAATACCCCTTGATCTTAAACTCTGAAATTGAGATGGTCCAAGCATAAAAGTATAAATAGCATGAAACCACTTCTTTTAAACATCAGTAATATAGATATAACAACTGCACCATCCAGCATGATGAAAGCTAAAAACTGTAGAAGGAACTAGCATAAAAGCCACAGAAATTCTGAAATACTTTATACTTTCAATTTTGGGAGTTCCTCAATTTCTTTTTCAATATTAGCTTTGTGCTCCTTTGCACTGATAAACTGGCTAAATTTTGTATTTCCTCATGAGCTGCAATTGTGCCTAAAAAGAAGAACCTTGGGCCAAATTGCGGTTGTATATTTTAAGTACTTCCTATTAGTCCAACTAAAATCAGGAGGAATAGTAGTGGATTTGACAAGATATGAAACTATGTTTTAGTCAAGGAAGAACAAGATGTTATATAGATTTGACAAGATATGAAACTGGAACCAAAACTTTGCAGATACCTTGTATGTTTCCTCGTAAACAGGCAAATAGCGGAGCTCACCGGTCGATTCACCCCATGCTTCTATCAGCATCAAAGCCTTATTGCGATTATTAACAACAGTCTGAGGATCGTCAATCAGCTTCACCATCTCATCAAGAACTCTTTCTGCAGCTATCTCTGAGAAAGCCTTCTCACAGTTCTTAACACATGTTTCAAGCAGTACTAGCGAGAGGTACTGGACCCTAGGATTCTTCAACATAATCCGCTTTTTTATTCCACGAACTAATTCGACACTGTTGACTCTTTCCGTATTGATCATGTCACAAATATCAAGATTCATAGCCCAGTCAGGCTCGTCAAGTGCCTCTGATGTGGCATCTTCGACGATCTTATCAGCTTGGTTTGGGCCTTGGAAGAGCTCCTTCACCTTGAAGCTCACTGAGCTCAAGCCAGCGCTCATCTTTCGACCGACCTCCGACCCTTCGATCTTGAGGCGTTCGCCAAAAGCACTCACTTTCTCCATCAAATTGTCACTCATCTTCACAATCCTGCTAACTCTAAAACAGAAACCTCCTAAAAGTTTTCCTGCAAATTTACCATAATGCTAATTAGTTGTCATCAAAGATGGAAAAGATACATAATTATGTTTGCTAGTTGAGCAGATGTAAGAATTTCTTATTTTGAAAACCACAGGAAATTACTTTTCCGGAAAAGCCTGAAGATTAAGCAATCTTAACATAACTCTGGTTTTATTATTATTATTTTTCCTCTATCTTTCTTCAGAAACTCAAACCAGGTTGTTGAAATCAAAACACCGAAAAGAACCATAACTAAAGAAGCATCAAATCACAGCTAGTAAAAAAGATGAAAGTGAAAGCATAAAACTGTAGGGAAAAATCAACCTTAATGGGCAAAAGCTGAAACTTTTCTTCCCCGAAATCCCTCCCTTTTCCGCGCCTCAATTTTCTTAACAACCAACTGAGAGAGATGACAATATAACAAGATTATTTCAAAGATATCTAGCAGTGCATAGAACTAAATTTCCAAAAACCATAAAGAAAGCAGAAGATGGAACCCTGATGAAACTTTTTGGATACCGAGAAAAACGGTAGTAGTACCGGTCTCATTTGAATACGATATGCCTAGTTCAGGTAAACAATCATAAATCAGTTTTCTGTTTACTTTTTTACTATGATGACTTTTCTTCTGCTTTCTCAGCAACCAATCAGTAAAAATAAAAAGGGAATCGATGATCAGACTAGGAATGGTTGTGTGATGAATGACAAATAAACCCGATATTGGTCAAATTTTGATGAAGAAAAAAGAAAAGAAATTACCTGTTGTCTCTTGAGAATTCTGGAATGGGAACAGAGACTGAGTAGTGGGTTGGGAGACGGCAAGACGCAACGACTCAGTAAAGTGAATATTTGGTGTAGTCTCTCTCCTTCCTTCCTTGGAGTTTCAGCCTTTTCTTCAGGCGCTCTTTTTCTCTCTCTTATACGTTAGCTTAGCCTTACATCAATATTTATTTCTGATTTTGTGGTTTTTAATTAATTAATTAAAGCTGACGGTAACCGGCATAATTTCCTCGTGATGGTGTGGTGTGGTGGTATCCTCCTATTACCCTTTGGTACATGAAAATTGAAATCTATTAACCAAAGATTAACATACAAATTACACGATTCACAATACATTAAAATAAAAAACACTAGATATTCTGATCTAGTGTTATTTGTTATCGGGATAGCTCCCTTTACGTATCATTCATATTAGGGTGTATTCATATTAATCTAGCACAATTATATCGTCTTTTTATAATAAAAAATAAGACTTTGTCATGGATACAAGAAATATTTCTTAAGGTAAGTGTGTACATGTGGTTTATTGGGAGGGAGGCAAGGTGTGATTCGTTTGGAAGGAATCGGATTGATTAAATTTGACAATTATGGTATGGTACGTTGGTACTATGGTACTATGGTGTTAGAAGAAAGTGTTTAGAAGAAGAAGAAGAAGAAGGAAATAAATAAGGACAAAGGAACAATGGAAAATGCTCAAACCGCGTGGACTGTTCTTCTTCCTTCCCCCAAGTCAGTAGTCAGTAGTCAACGTCAAAGTTGTTGGGTAAATGTTAGAACTTAGAGGTGATGGATGATGAGGGCATCTTTTCATTTTATACCGTTGGATTTGGTTCCTAACCTTTGTCTCAATCACACGCAACGTCTAACTTAAACCACCAAACGCAACGCAACAACACACACTTGCATTAATATACACGCCCCTTCCCTCCTCCTCCTCCTCCTCCTCATGGCGTTTATCAACTGATTTGACCCATTTATTTATCATAAAGGGCCCATCAACCTTTTTAAACCCACATTTTAATCTCAGTCGTTGAAGTTGATCTAACGGCCACAATTGTTGTTCTCAATTTACCTTAGTTGTGAACGTTCACCATAGAAACCCAGCCGCAACCAGGCAGCATCGAGATCGTTTTCGGTTCCCGGATTCAACCCACCCCAACCCTCACGCACTCCACTTCACTTGTTCCGCTTCTCATGACCTCGTCCACTGCAAAACCCAAAGGAAGGAAGAGTTACACGGTCATGGCTGCGTGAACGCACAACCGTCCGATCTAGGGTTACTAACTTCCGGTAATCGATCCTGACATGTACACTCATTCGCATTGACAGTGACACACATTCCTCTCCAGGTACCATTTTTACTCCCATCACTCCCTACCCTCAACCCCTGTTTGTTTCCACGCAAAGTTTACTATGATAATATTAGGATGTTATATATTATATTTGTGGATAAATTACTTGGACATGTGTTTGATTTCGAAATTTGATTGGCAGCTATAAAGAGAATTGATTGTGGGTGGAGAGATTGGATTGTCCAATTGTGCAAGTATAGAGAGAGATGGTGGGGTTGGGGTGGGTGGGTGCCATTTTAGTAGGAGCAGGTTGGCTTGCTTTGGGTTATTGCTTTGGTGCGCGTTACCCTCCTGCTCGCATTGTTTTGTCAGCTAGACTAGCTAAGCAAACTGCACTTGCTGCCATTGATACTAATGGCAACAACAACCAGAAGAAGAAGAACAAGGATAAGTCCAAGGACCCACTTGAGATTGATAACCTTGCTGCCATTCTCCAAGATTTCAAAATGGTATTTCTTCCACTTACATCTCGAATATTTCAAAGAAAACCAAATTGCCTATTCACTTTCTTCATTGGTTTCTTCAGGTTTTGGTGGTCAGAAATGATCTAAAGATGGGTAAAGGGAAAATTGCCGCTCAATGCAGGTAGCTG
This sequence comes from Prunus padus, assembly GCA_024362665.1. Lineage (NCBI taxonomy): Eukaryota > Viridiplantae > Streptophyta > Magnoliopsida > Rosales > Rosaceae > Prunus > Prunus padus. Next base: position 284,855 of record JANFAM010000017.1, on the reverse strand, counting down.
TATAATTTTTTTATTTTATATTTTAATTCCCATCACTCTTCGCCCCTTTTAGATTTTTGCAAGCTGAGCATTTATAAGAGTGCTATGTTGAGGATGATTGATTATTTTGTCAAGTGAGAACTCGCTTTTTCCTTGGATACTTTAAATAGTTAGTTTTCTCTCTTTATTGAATTATATTTTTGTTCAAATTCTTTACCAAATTTTTGCCTTCATTTTTTTAGCCATGCGACTTTAGGCCTCTATAAAAAGCTCCTTCATCGAGCACCAAAAGCTTTAAACAGGTACAGCAGCAACAGACTACTCTGTGATTTTTTGTCTGCTGAACAACGTGGGTACTTTCATCTCTCTCTATGTTTCCTGTAATGCTGTTATGTCAATATGCAGGTGGGAGATGTGTGCACAGCCGAAAGTTGTTGTGAAAATTGAAAGTGAAGAAGATATGCTAGTTTTGCAAGTCAGTATTACAATACCAACATTTCTGGCGTGACATAAACATAATTATTTCTTGCATGCTCTGTTCAATCATATAGTCTCAGAGAAGCTGCAAGTTTACTAAAAGCAAAGTGAATTCAACTTTAAGGTTGATGGTGACTCTTTATTGATTTTGACAGGAGAGGGCAAAATCGCTGAAACTACCAACCCACATTACAATCGATGCTGGCAGGACTCAAATTGCACCAAGTGAGTTGAAACTTTTCCATATACGAGGTTGATCACAGTTTTGATAGTTTTGAGTGTTTGGTGATGTTAGTGTTAATAATGTGAATCAAATAAATTGGTAAATTTAAAGAAAAAAACAAATTCCAATGAAAAGAAAACATGGCACTTCTATTTACAAACATTTCAAAATACTACTGAGAAGTGTCGGCTATCATCACAACATGAGAAAGCTTGAATTAAATGGATTAGCCTGTTTTTGAAATGCCCTGGAAGAATGAGCATTTCCAAGTTTTGTGTACCCCCATCTTCTTTGAACACTTTTAAAGCATATTTTGATATTACCTGTTTTCTGAATACTGATGCAAACAGCTCCATTGTTACTCATCTTATTCGTTCCCTTTTTCTGCCATGAATTATATATTCTTCACTAGCTTCTTATCCATTTGACTGTTCAAAGTGACTTATTTGTCTCTATGTATTCTTCCAGATTCAAGGACAGTGATGGCTATTCTTGGTAAGTTTCTGTTCTCCATTATCTTCCGTTTGATGGGCCTCTTTCAATTTGTAACTTTGAAGTGGAGGACTCCATCAAGTATAAAAAGGAAGTTTTTAAGCCCAACTATTCCCCCTGGGGGGTTTTCCCTGGTTTAATCTTTAGATTGGGAGGCCAAGCCCCTAATATTTTGATGGGAGGATGGTAAGTAGGATTGGTTTTGAGCTTGTGAATGTAGCGTGTCTGACAAAATGTATAGAAAAGTAAAAAATACGATGCCAGGGTGCATAGCTTCTAGTTGTACTTGTATTAATGGATTATTCCAACACTCATGTGCAGGACCCGTTGAGGTGGTTGACGATGTGACGGGTGGACTGAAACTCTTGTAGTTGCTTGATTTAGATGGTGGCTATCTTATTTAGGATGAGATATGAGTTGAATCATGCCATGGGCACTGCAGCATCAACCATATTGGAAGAGTATCGGTGCAATGTTATATTCGAAGATCCATTCTCTGAAGGGGCTTGACTTAGAAATCTGCTTGTATTCTCCTAACGATTATGATGACGACGAAAGTCTCTGAAATGGCGTCATTTATTATTATGGAAATTGTACTGTTAATGTAAAAAGATATTTTTAAGGAGATGGTAGAGAAATTGAACTCAAGACATCAACGACGTTCCAGGTTTCGGCAATGGCAGCATTCTCTCATCTCATGGAGATGTGAAGCGTTGTTGTGTTGTTATTTACTTTAGTTTCTTTGTTAAGTGTTTTGGGAAATGATTTGAAATGGTTGGAAATTCACCACCATGTCGTCTTTTACTCTCAACAAACTTGGAAATTCCTTACTAATATGAGCCGCATTTGTCGTAATCACTGGAAAGGGAAAAAGAGAGAAGACATGGTGGTCGTGTCGTGGTACTACAATATCAGAAATTTCTAAGTTGCGTTGCATGGCAGCCGATTCACTTACTGAAACTACGAGTAGACTGTAGATGCTTGATTGCTTCATGATTATTGGCTAGGATAAGAAAAAACCAAGTAAAGTTGATCGCCCGGCCTTCATTTTGTGTAAAACAATCTTTTATAAAGCTTTTCTATTTAGTATCACCCATTCTATTATTTTGTTAAGAAATCCTGTGCAAAAACAAGAACAAAAATGTTCACAAATACTGTGAACTTCCCAAATTTACAAAAAAGAAAATGCTAACGTCGCCTGAGAGATTCGAACTCTCGCGGGGAAACCCCATGTACTTAGCAGGCACACGCCTTAACCACTCGGCCAAAGCGACATTGATGACATTTGAACGCCTTCTTGTTGTTTTATTTGCTCACTTTGCTTCTTTGATTAAGCAAGTGCAAGTGGTTATTCCTGTCGCCCACCCAGTAACTTGCTTTGGATGTATTATTGGATTGGAAGGACTTGAAAAAATAAAAAAATGAAGCTGTATAATTAGCTTTATTCTCAATTTTATTAGTGCCATTAGTTGTTTTGTTTGACTATTCGATTGGCTGAGGGAGGCTGAATGAATACATGTTCTTCGTCTTTAATTTCATCATAATTTTATTTGAAATTGTTTATTCCAACAAGTAACCAATGGAAGTTGAATAACTAGACTAGGATTCTTGCGATTATTGCTTAGCCAAAAAGACAAAAAATAATAACGAAAGAATCATGCAATACTAAATATATATTCAGTGAAATAAATAACAAAATCACTGAAAAGCTGCCTTTTAAGAAGAGAAAAATCTATCCTTTTATTTTTGTTGTTGTCGTTGTTGTTGTCGTAAAAGATGAGGACGTCAGTGCCAGTCAAAAGAATCCAAACACGACTTGACAAAACCTCTGAGAGGCTCACCACTCAGCTCAGCAGTCCAGTCCTGAAAACAAAAGGGGAGGTTGATGCAATGCAAGTAAACAACTCCAATATCATTTTTAAAACAAATTATAGTACGGAGTGGGAGTCAAAGCAAAGGATATAATTCGGCGAAGAATAGGACGGAGGAGGAGCAGATGGCGGAGCTGCGGGAGATCTTCAGATCGTTCGACGGGAACAAAGACGGCAGCTTGACGCAAGTGGAGCTCGGGTCTTGTGCTTCATTATTCTTTTTGGGTTTACTGTAACAACATTAGTTTGTTTGTTAGTCTGCAGAATCTTTTTAACTCATATCATTACAAATCACCTTCGTTTCAGTAGTCGAAATAACTTTATTTTTATTTTTGCTTTGGCTGATCTTCTGGTGTTTGGTACGTATTTTAGGTGAGTATTGTGCAAAACATAGAAGCCGACTGACTGAATGGAATTTTTGGTGTTGTTTCAACTTTGCCATGAGAACCTTCCACACCAATGAGGCTTCAAGAAGTAAACATTCTGAGTCATTGATGGTTTAATCCCTCTTATCAGCATACTGTTGCATGATGTTTATATTTTCTTTTGAGAATGCATCATGATTTTTCCTTGTTTAACTAAATTTTAATTCATCTAATTGCCCATGTACTTTTGGTCACTAGGTGACCAAGAGATCATGACTCTCAATATATATATATATACACGATAAATCAAATTCTGGTGTAATCAAAAGCAAAGTGAACTTATGCTCCTTCCTTTACATTGGCCTTATTGATCATTTTAATTAATCATTATATTTGTATGGTAACACTACTAGTATTAGTTTGTTTGAAAAACGAAAAAATAAATTACTTATTTTTGTTTGGGTGTCTATCCCGTTAAAGTTCGTCGGGCTAGGTCTATCCATATAAAATTCGCCGAGACATGTCTAGGTTAGGTTCAATTACATCATACTAACCCAAGATTGAGAGCGAAACTTAAATCGTAAAGCCTTAGGTCGAGTTACAAGCCTAATCGAGTCCTAAATGCACTACTATAGGTTTATAGTTGTGGTTCGAGGCTTGCGAACGGTTTTGGAACAAGTTCGGATAAGTTCAAAAGATATGGTTTTTGGTTCGAGACTTGGATTTAGGGTTTGGAGACTAAAATTCCATTTTGAGAATACTAAAATAATTTTATAGAATTTTTAAATAATTGAAACTATTTTTAAAATAAATTTAAATTCCAAAAATTATTTTAGATAATTAAATATAATTAACTAGTATTTATTAATTAATTTTTATGAAATTAATTAAAATATTTAAATATTAATTCTTCACTAAATAAATAAAAGTAATTAAAATATAATATATTCAAAGAGTATAGCCGCGCGGCTATACATTTAAAATATTCTATTTATTGTTCTATACCTTTAAATAGTATAGCCAGGCGGCTATACTTTTTAAATATAATATTTTAACAGTATAGCCGAACGGCTATACACCAAAAATAGAATAGTTTAAAAGTATAGCCGTTCGGCTATACTCTAAAAATATAATATCTTAAAAGTATATACCCCAAAAGGATAGTTTAAAAGTATAGCCGCCCGGCTATACCCTGTAAATAGCAAACTAAGAAAACACCTGTCCCGACGAAGTTTCGTCGGCACAGGTCCCTGATTTTCTTGGCTCCTTCCCGAATCTAAAGCGACTGTAAGTTCATTTATTCAATATTAATTCGATAATACGATGCACTGGTCCATCTGTACAATCAATATTTTCGATGCAATATATATATATATATATATATATATATATATATATATATATATATACAAAATTCTCTTATGCGGATATCCTGGACGTTATTATTGTGCGCAGCCAGATTCAGACTACACCCGCCTTGCTTTCCTCGCTTATTTACACACGATCCGCGACGCGTTAACGATCCGGATAAGAGACGATGTATATATATATATATATATATATATATATTCATGTGTGTGCTGTGCGCGCGCCCAGGGATTTGTCAAACAGTAGATTCAACGGAACCATACCCAACTCCGTATCAAAAAACAAGAATTTGGAACTAGTGTAAGTGATCATATATATATATATGAATATGATTACACATATGATATGTTTTCGTGTGCGTGAAACACAAATTAAACTACCCCCTCCTTGTACTACTATCACAAGTGTGTTGCAACTTGCATGGTGCATGCATGCATGGTTTCTGCGTTTTGGTTTTTGGCAATGGCAGCTAAAGAGATGGGATGGGGAGGGGATGCCGAGCGACGCGGAGAGAAGAGAACGTAACAAAATAGCTCAATAATGCTTCCGATTGATGAGTTAAGCCTTCCCTTGCCGTAATCATGTATAGTTGTTGATACTTGCAACAAGGGCTTGCTTAATGGAGAGACACAGACAGAAACACAGAGAGAGGCGAACTGTCTATAAACGACGTGCGTTTTATTCTGCCTGGAAATGGAAATTCCTTTTTTTTTTTTTTTCTTCTATTTTTCTATGGGCCTTGAGGTCCAACTTGAGTTAAATGCCCAACCCACACAACTTTGAGTAAAATAAACCATACGGCCTCCATTGAAAAGTCTAAAATACCCACCACCGCCTCCACCGCCAAAATCCTTTTTTTCTTTCTTATTTGTTAACAAATGTCAAGCCAGATTCACTCCAAATAGCCACCGCCGCGCTCAAAATGGATTCACTCAAAGAGTCGATTCCTAACCCTAACCCTAACCCTAACCCTAAAATTTCATCAATGGACAATGCTCAGATGATCAGATCCAAGCGGATCCTTCGCTCCAACCACGCCCGATCTCCGCCAGTCCGAAATCGCCATATCCGATCATCTCGCAGAACGTATTGTTGTATCTCCAACCCCATCACTAACGCCTCACCAAGAGAGGTAGAAATCAATAACGGCTGCGATTCAATTCGGTTCTCTGACCGGTAATCTTTGGTGATTGAGAATCGAGACCTCAATTATTATCTTACCGATAATCTTCGTTGGAAATGGGTTGCATATTCGCTGGCGAAGACCTCGATAGGATTTACAGTGAACATGCGCGCGACCAATCTGAATTACGCCGTTTCGAGTCGCGTTGAGTCGGTGTGGGCTGCTGTCTCGCGAGTTCGAATTCGCTTTGCATTTCAGTCCAATTCCATTGGGTCCCGTCGATGGCCGGCTTCTTCTATAAGAAGCGGAACTCGTTGATCGCGTGGTGGGAAGCCTGAGATGGATGATTTTGTTTCTCACTCTTTCGGTGCTTAGTTTTGTTTACCTTTTCGCTCCTTATATGCTGGTAATATTACGCTTCCTTCTATTTAGTTATGCGCCGCTTGATTAATTTTGTGAAGGAAATTAATTTACATTTCTATCAGTAAGTATGATGGATTATCAATTTGCATTTCAGTCCAATTTCATTGGGTCCCGTCGATGGCCGGCTTCTTCTATAAGAAGCGGAACTCGTTGATCGCGTGGTGGGGAGCCTGAGATGGATGATTTTGTTTCTCACTCCTTCGGTGCTTAGTTTTGTTTACCTTCTCGCTCCTTATATGCTGGTAATATTACGCTTCCTTCTATTTAGTTATGCGCTGCTTGATTAATTTTGCGAAGAAAATTAATTTACATTTCTATCAGTAAGTATGATGGATTATCAATTGACATGAATCCTACTTTAAGAAGAAAAAAATGTTTAAAGTCCATTGATTTTGTGGGTATGATATTAGGAATATATTTATTGTTACGTTTAGTTTTATGAAAAATAAAAAAGAGTTTGGATCAGTTAATATACAGTCAACTTGATGAACGTGTATTTCCGAAATACCTTATGGAGTTACATCTTCGGTTGCTGTTAAAATGTTATAAAGCTTGCTTGTCCATTTCAGAGTTACATAGTAGTTGCCTTTTATTTCAGTTTCACATGTTTACTTTCATTTGAGTTAGCTTTCTTTTAATAGCTGGGATTGCCAATTTTCATCATGTAGGCTTTTGGTTCTTGGCAGTGTTCCTTGCTTCATTTGTTATCTCTTACTTTTCCCATCGTTGATTTTTTGGACTCATACCTGAGTGTTTTTAAAGATCATGTCATATGCATTACCAGTGGTTGCCCTTACTATTTTTTCTTTGTTGTTATTTAGGTCTAGAAATTATGTCACATAGTTAGCACCACCTTATAGAATTTCATTGGCATGAAATACATCCGAGCCTAAACTTTCAGAACTGAATTTTTGTATCATCCACCTTCTGTTTCAGGGATAATCTGTAGTTTATATGGTAATATAGTTTTTTTGTTGGATAGGTGGATGATGAATGTCCATGCTAAGAATGTTGAAATGTCATACCTGTCTTATTTGATTCTTTAGAATATGGGAAATTTGGCTATAATAATTTACTTTTTATTTGATTATATCAGTGTCAAGTAAGAGAAATGAGGCTTGCTTGACATCTCAATGAAAGAGGGCCTGGAATGGTACCATTTGATTTATCAAGATTCATACCTTGGGTAGAAAGAGTGAATTGTTTTTGCCTACTTGAAATGTAATTGATTCTGTGTAGCCCCTCTCTCAACTTTTGTCAGGTGTCTGTCTGTTTTAACTTTTATTGTTCTAAAGTAGTTTTATATCTTGGCTTTGTGATTTGTGAATTTAAAGACCTCATATAATCAGGCATTTGAAATTGGGCTAGACTTAAATTTACCAGCTCTTATGAATCTGCTGATTCTGCTTCATTTGTTGCTGTTTGGTTGAACCTTTTGCAAACATCAGTAAATTACTGAAAATGACGCCTTTGTAAAGTTACTATATTTTCACTACCTGGGATCAGGGGTGGAATGGCCAGGGTCGTTGCATCATTTAAAGGGACTGCAATTAATACCGAGCAACTGGCCTAGAAATATCAAAAGGAATCTTTTTCTGATGCTAATGGCCCCTGCAAGGCTGCAGTAAATGTGTGTCATGGTCTGGGGGGTTGAAGTACCCCCAATCCTCCTTGGTGTTTGTCTTGTCACGGGATGGGTTGCCATACCCTCCTGATAACTAGATTTGTTTCTGGCTGCGGATAGGACGTTATGTTATGCGTGTGTCTCCTTTTCTCGTCTCAACCGTTGATGTGTTTTTGCTTTGTAATTTCGTTTGGTTTTGGTTGACTTTTATTTCGCCCTGGTTTTTGTAAGTTCGTTTGGCTGTGGCCTTGCTGCGTTGGCATGGCTTTAGCTCTCTTGATGTTTGTAGTGTCTGCCTTTTTGGTCTGTTTTATGAAGTATCATTTCTGACCCCAAAAAAAAGTGTGAGGAGAAGTGATGACTTACTAGATTATTAAGCCTTTCTTTGCTGGCAATTGGCTCTCTTGTGCTTTAGCTCATTTGTTTGCACTTTTTTTTTCTTTTCCCTTTTTAGTATTATTGTATTGGATAAGAATAGGCTCTAGCTAGATGGGTTTTATTAGAAATGCTCTGAAGAACTGTTTTATAGTTCAATAAAATTTTCAAAACAATGAGAATAGTTATGTAAATTTGAAAAATATGCTAAGGTGATCTGTTTTTTTCTCTATAATATGATACATGCATTCAATACAGTATAAGATTGGTAGATTAGAAATAAATTGATCTGAATGCACTGGAGCTGCGCTTCCAATTATCGTAAATCTATTTGTGTGTATTTTTTGGCCAGTACTTGATGTTATGCTTCTGTTTATATGCATTCATTTGGTTGTTAGCTGTCTTTGCAAACGGCCCTATTTTAAAGTTTGAGAATGCAAAAAGGTGATAAAATAACTGCAATGGTTGTTGGATAACCTCACTCATGGATTTGTAGATGAAGTGAAGGTCGCTGCTGAGGATCCTTGTGATCTTGAGTTGATGATAATTTATAAGGGCGTTGGAAGATGAGAAGATAAAATGAGAAAAAGAAAAGATTATGAGGAAGATGACAAATCAACACGACTGCAGTTGTTGATGCTCAGATTGGGGAATTTTTTTGTTTTGTTTTTCGGTTTGTGTGTTGGCCGCAAATTTGAAGGCAATGCTTGTTGGCGTGTGTGTGCGTGCGCTCGTGTATCCATTTTATTTCCTTTTCACTTTTTCAGATCATCTGATGCATGAGCACAGGGGATCCACTGAAAAGAAATATTAATTACTTAACTGGTAATAACAATTTGGGCCCAACAAGATAATCCGGAAACATGACATTGATATGACAAAATCCCAATATTTAGACTACATCTTTAGTTCGGTTGATTTTATATTAGTCACGTAAATAATCTGAATAGTAACTTCACATAAGTTTAATGAAATGATGATTTGACTAATATGAAGGGTCACCGTTCACATGATGGTAGCACTCTCATTTTAGAATTTTGGCAAAGCTTGCTAGTTATTGAGATATGGGCTAACTCTTGAAATTTAAGCCCGAAATCTGACAAAAGGAAGAGTACACCGGCCCCTACTTTTAATTATTGGGCTGAACAATGGGCAATATTTTTAAGGTATTGAGCCCTGAAATTGGGCTCTTTTTCACGATTTTAGGCCGACTCTGAGCCTGTTTTCATGTTATTGGGCAAATTTCTTAGCCTGTTTCTACGTTATCGAGCCGGACTATAGGCCGTTTTCAGATTATTGGTCTGAATTGGGCCTGTTCGCAAGTAAATTGGACCGAATTCTGGGCCTTTATCGCGTTACTAGGCTAATTTCTGGGCCTGCTTCCATGTAGCTGGGCCAAATTATGAGCTTGTTTTCACCATATTGTGCCCAATTGTGGGCCATTTTCACATTATTGGGCTGACTTCTGGCCCTGTTTCATGTTATTGGGCCCACCACTGGGCCTGTTTCCAAGTTTTTGGGCCACATTCTGGGCCACTCAGATTATGAGGCCGACTTCTGGGCTTGATTCCACATAATTGGGCCGACTTGCGGACCTATTTCAGTATTATTGGGCCCTTTATGGGCCTATTTTCACATTATTGGGCCGAATTATGGGCCATTTTCAGCTTACTGTGACTTGTGGGCCTATTTTCATGTTATTGGGCCAACTACTATGCTTGCTTCCACGTTATTGGGCCACATGCTGGGCCATTCTCAGATTATTGGGCCGACTTCTGGGCTTGATTCCACATAATAATTGGGCCCTCTTATACATTATTGTGGGGCATGATGTGGCATTTTCAGCTATTGGGCTGAATTCTGGGCCTCTTTTCATGTTATTGGGCCGACTTCTGGGCCCTTTTTATGTTGGGCCACAGTCTGAACCATTTTCAGCTTATTGTGCGATTTCTCTGCGCAATATAATTTTTTTGGGCTGAATGCTATGCTGTGTTCAAGATATTGCGCGGATTCATAGGCCCCTTTGAGAGAACTTCTAGGCCCTTTTTAAGATTGTTTGGCCGAGTGGTGGGGAGGTTTCATGTTATTGGGCCGACTTCTGGGTCTACTCTCACGTTATCTGGCTGTAAACCAGGCTGGTTTTCACGTAATTGGGCTGCATGCTTGACCATTTTCACGTTATTGGGTGGACTTATGGGCCCGCTTTCATGTTATTGGCACAGCATTTCGCTAATTACAAACATTTGGATATTTTGTCCAGTTTTATCTTAGCTTTTAAAAAGGGAGGTATCATCAGGACTTTTGATCAATCTTCAAACGGAAATACATGCTTCTTGTAAAGTTGTGGTTAAAAAAGCAGTGTAAAAAGGATTCGTATGCCATAAACACTCGGCCGAAAAAGTTAGTTTGGTTTCGATGGCAGGTTGAATAGTTTCCGTTGATGGATCAAAAGTCCTGATGGATGAGGAGAAAAGGTGAACGAGGAGGACCCATTAACTATTGAAAAATCGAAAACTCCCAGAGAAATTAAAGCAAGACACACCACAATCTAATAGGCTTTTAAATCAAAGAAAATAAACTATCAATTGAAAAAGTATGGAACAGAAACAGCTGGGGTGATCGATCACTGCAGAACATTGATTCGTATGTTTGGTTAATTGTCTTTTGTGGCCGGTGATGGACTTGGTTCCCCAGTAAGTAGACTTACAGGCAAAAAAATCCAATGCCGAAGGCCAGAGAGATTCAAGAAAAACGACGCAAATATAACACTGAAACATTTGCACAATTAAACGAAACACATCAGTTATGTCCACTATCAGGTTCCTAATTAAACATATACCTGTGTGCTAATTATAACTTTGGTTTATATTATTAGGAGGGAAATTTCTGGATGTAAATGATTAAACAAACCTTGTATTTTGAGGGTTTGAGGTTGCCAAACTCATCATCAGAGTAGCTCAAACCTTTTATTCTGTGTAGCTACCTATACTTATCGACTTTTCATAGGCGAAAAAGAAAAGAGATGCAAACAACTTCCCTCAACAGAAGTCTATTTGCACTAAAATCATATCCAACCTACTAACTGTTATTGGAGAACTGATGTTTCTACATGTTTCAGCAGCACGACAAAATTATGTGACAAGGAAAAAACATCAAAGTCAGCAAACCCTATAAATAATTATGTTTTATACGACAAACTTCCAGCATATAGGTTCCCAAGGTTTCTTTCTACAGCATCAATAGTGGCTAATGTAATTTGAGAAAAGCTAGCCCCAAAGGTGAGCTTTTCACCTTTGTTTTTGCCCAACTCAAAGAAACTCCAGGTATACTTTGTGTACTTTACTCAAATTGCTAGCAGCTTAAAAACTACAGGGAACACACAGGAAATTTGGTGCAACTGATTTTCATCGCTGGTATCCAAGACTTAGTAATTAATGTCACTGAGTTTAAGTTTCTAACCAAATGGTAAAGTATCAACCTGAAATTTCAGTTTCTAAGCTGTTTCCATAAGGATAGGCATACATGAAAGCAATTCAGCTCCTAATAGACAAACCTACATTGCCTTAATTTTCAATTTCAACAGAAAATGTTCAACAACCTCCTCCAAATGGAGTGCGACTCAGGCAACAACTATCTTCAAAGTCATTCAACGAATTCAAACATGATAAACACAAATCCAAAACATCCAGCGTAAACAGAAACATGATAAACATGAAATGCAACTAGATCTCAAAACTGGATTCAAACATCACTCAAATAAATGCAAGAAATTAGGGAAGAAAGATGTAGGGGCAACCTGCCGACTCGTCAGAGCCTTGCTGAACTCGATACCGAGCATAAATTTCTGCGGCAATCCGATCTAAGAGCACGTACAAGGCGGGGGATCTTCGGAGCCGAAATTGAAACCCTAGATCCAGATGCGAAGACTAGGGTTAAAGTTTGGGATTCCGTTGATGTAGAAGACGAAGAATGAAGGACGAGGCCATGGTAGAGTGATGAGGGGAAGGTTTAGGGTTTGAGAATTGAGACTTGGTCGCGTTGGTTGGTTCCGATTCTTGAATTCTTCAACCTCAACCAACTCACGACTCACAAGAGAGTTTTTATCAAAAATAGCCAAAATTTACCCCATACTTTCATAAATGTCAGTTTTGTAAAAACTTTCAAAAATAGCCAAAACCCACTTAAATAGACTCAAATGCCCTCAAAACTAAAACCCACATAAAAGTTAGAACTACTACTATTTGATTATATATATATTTTTGGACAAATTCGGGAAACATTAGGAAAAGGAAATCGCACTTGTGGATCCCGCTTCCATCTTCTAACTATCCATTCCATTACTGACGTCCTCAGCCCAGAGGCAGCCCCTCCTCCATCTCCATATAGAGCACTGATCACATACAATACACACTTTTATATTCAAGTCAAAGTAGCTGATTCCTCAAGGCCATCTTGGTTGTGCAAAGTTTCTGGGATAATACTATATAAGTTTTTTTAAAATAAAAATTCTTCCATCATGAAAATTAAAGAAGAATGATGGATTCCAATAAAAACAAGAAAAAGAACCATTCTGTCCAGTAAAGGGATGAACAGATACGGATCTGATATTACAATATTTAAGATGACACTTTGCAGTATCACTGTATCATATCATGTATGTATAACTCACTTCATAAACAGGTCCAAATGATTATAAGCATATAACTAGATAGTTAAGGATCAAAACCTGTATATATATGTTGTGGATTGTTAAGATCCCATGAGCACGACCATGTTTGGCCTTGCATATGTTTATTAAAAAAATGGTAGACTGAGCAAAGAAGCAAGGGAAACAAAAAAAAACCGGCACTTACAGTACAGGGAGTTCAACTAGTCCTGCAAACGTGCCTACTAAATTCTAAATTTTTATCTAGTAGGGTTTTGCATTTTAGGTTTATGTGGTTTTCGTTTTGAGGGCATTTGAGTATATTTAAGTGGGTTTTTTGCTATTTTTGAAAGTTTTTTATAAAACTGACATTCATAAATGTAGGGGGTAAATTTTGGCTATTTTTGATAAAAACTCCTCACAAGACTATGATATGTTTCGTTTGGTTACTTCTTTCTTTGGAGGGAACTTATGGTTGGGGATATTCCTTACTAATTCATCTTAGCCGTTCATGTCCTTGAAAAGATCTGACGGCTGAGAATACACCACATCAGCATATTGAGTTTTTATTTTATTTTTTTTCGTGTAGAATAACTTGACTTTTGATAAATTCGTTCGTAAATATTAGAGATATCCAATTCCAAAATGAATAGAAGTTTAAGTTACAAGCGATAATTTAAACTGGATAAGAGGAGATATCCCACAAATACAAATAATGTCATAGAAGTTTGAACTTGACTATAAGTCTAATTTTTATTTTTTAATGAAAAGAGAAGAACAAAAACATATATAACTTGAGAAAGAAAGGGATACATAAGTCAAGTCATTCATCATTCATGAGATTGATCATAATAAACATCCCGCAGAGCAGCAAATAATTCCTCCTATTCCTATATATTCTAAACAAACAGGAAAGTACTAGTTACTAGTACAAGTTATACTAATCTTGTAGAAGAAGGTGATGTACGAAAACTATATATGCATTATCATCTTGTAGCAAATCAGAAGATGAAGGACTTGGGGCGTTGCAGCCTTGGATTGGATGTTGGAAGATTGCTTGCTGCTCATGACTCATTAACTTAGTGGCTTATGGCTAGTGGCTAGCATCCTTGGGAGAAAGTACTTGAGTACTACTGCCTTCCAGTTTCTTTCCACCCTCTTCCTCTGCTGAAACCTTATCCATGGTCTTCTGCCCCACTTCACCTGCTGCCTTGGCTGCCCTGTTAAACGCATCGGTTACCCACGACGTCCCAGTTAGTATGTAACGGTTTTTCATGATTGCAGATCCAGCACTGCTCACCGTCTGCTCTGCAGCTGAAAACGCATTCTTGGTCTTCTCAGAAACCTGAAACTTTTCATCCATTTCCCTCACCTTATCATTTACCATACTTGTGCCAGCGCTAATTTTCTCAGTGAAACCAATCTTTTGGTCCAAAGAAGTTACTGTGGCTGTTGCAGTTGAAGTAAGCTGGTGTTTCTCATCAAAGGCCTTTGCCTTGTTGATTGCATCTTTTCCCAAAACAAAGCCTTTGGCTAGCATGCTGCTCTGCGTTTTGGCCAGCACCACCACAACTAATTACAGTATCTGTTGACTGAGGAGCTTGAACATTGTCATGTCAGGCTGTCAGCTCAGAAACAAAAAGCTATTAGATATTGTTAAGAGAAAATAATATTACAGTTGGAAGTGCCTGCAGCAGCTGGAAGCTTGTAATCTGGAGCCAGGTCTATGGTAACGGACTGATCAACTATAGTTGCTCCCTGAAACACACAAGCTTGAAGCTTATCAAATGAAATCACAGTGCGAAACTCAGGGAAAGAGGCCAAGAACACAAGGGAACAGTGACAAGTGAACCCACCGAAAGAAGCACTGAAGTTTCTGCCCCTTTGGGATTCTTGAAGGAAACATATGCAATCTGAGACCTCTCCTTGTCCTTTGAATAAAAGAAAAGAAAAGAAAAAAACAAAATCAACTTTCTCTGTCTCAAAAATATTAGAAACCAGAAACGAGAAAGAAAGAAAAGCAACCCTTGTATTTCAATGTATTCGATTTCACCGGAGAAGGAAAAGAATTCCTTTAAATCATTCTCCGTTGCACCCAGGGAGACATTGTTAACTTTCACTGTCCTTATCTGCCATTACCATGAAAACGCAATGAAATCTCAACTCAGACTACTCAGAGAATACATATTACCATGAAAACGCAGTAAAGAAATAATGACCAAATCCTACTTGAAAGTCGAATTGAATCCATCATCATCACAACAAAAAGCGTGAAAAGCTTCACAATTTCAAAAGGAAAAGCATAACATCAAAGAAGAGAATGGGGGTGGGGGGGAGATCAAATATTCAAAACCACTTTTGATTCTGTAACGATATTTAAGCAAGCAGATAAACAAATTTGGATCAGAATTCACAAGGATAGTTATTAAAAGTAGAAGAAAATAAATTGATAAAGGAATGAGTTAAGAGTGAGTAGAGAACTGACCTCCATAAAAAACAATGCGCTGTTTGGGTGTGCTGTGCCTGTGCCTGTGCCTTTGCAGAGAACAAATCTATCTTTCTCAACTTCTCAACAAGGAGGAAGAAGAAAGAAACAGAGGAGGAGAGGAGAGAAGGCGGTTATTTTGGATCAGGGACAACCGCCTATGTCAAATGGATTATAAAATTGGGTGGGCTTATTATTATCCATTACAAGCCCACTAACTAGCAAAGCCTTCAACGGCAGCTGGTGCGACAATTGTTGTGATTGTGAGATTGTCGTATGGATGGACGTTAGCAACTTGGGTCGGGTTGGGATGCGAAGGGAAAGCATAGTTTGACCTTTCTAGTTTCAAGTTTGAAGTACAAGTGAAATTGAACTGTGAAGGAGGAGACACTTTCAACCAACGAAACTTCCCTCTTGTCTTGTTGTCTTCACCCACCAAACATCATAAGCCAAGCAACCCAAAGGAAGGAACACTAGCAGAAACAGAGCCTTCCTTCTTCATCAATCAATCCGCACAAGGAACAAAGAGAAAGGAAGAAGAAAGAAAGAAAGAAAGAAAGAATGAGTTTCCAAGATCTTGAGGCTGCTACTCCGCAGCAACAACGACAACCCATTTACTCGAATTCAATTCAGAAGCAAAGACAACGAGCAGCATATCAATATCAAGATCAAAATCAAAATCAAAATATTTACGAGCCTTCTCAGGCTGTGTCTGCTGGGATTTTCCAAATCAGTACCGCCGTCTCCTCCTTTTTCCGCCTAGTCAATTCCCTCGGCACCCCCCGAGACACCCTTCAACTCCGTGACAAGCTGTGAGCTTTTCTCTTCTTTCCCTCTCTCTTTCTCGTTTTTACTTTATTATATAAATATCTTTTTATTCTTCCCATCCCATGATTCCCCCCCCAACGCCCCACCTCTTTTAAATTTCTTAGTTTTGTATAATTAGACCCATGAATGATTCATTCGACTTGTGGTTCCTTTTCCCGGTTTATTTGGTTCTATTTCAGACTTTGGCGCCTTAACTGATTGCTTGTACATACATTGAGCTATAAGTGCTCGAATTGTCTGTTTTCTACATTGTGTTTGTGGGTGGGTTTATAAATTATATATATTTGGGAAATAACATACAACATATATTTGAGAGAAAGTCCGCCTATTGAAATTCGTTGTCTGGTTTGTGCTGCTCCAGCTCTAGCAATTGCGGATTGTTTGGTTGCCAACTTGCGACTTGGAAACGAAAGCCCTTGTTTCCTCTTTTCTTGCATTAACATTCATTGACTACTTTTTACTGGCAGGCATAAGTCACGGGCACATATTGGGGAGTTGGTGAAAGATACTTCAGCCAAACTTAAGCAAGCTAGTGAAACTGATCAGCATGCCCAAGTTAGTGTAAGTGCATATGCAAATATACTTCTCTAAGTTATATAGTAGTTCAATATTTTCACTGCTTTGTGTATGGGGCATTCTGAGACATTCCCATCCCCTGAATCGAAACAAGAAAAGAAAAAGGGAAAATTAACTACTCTCAGTGTAGTGTGTGTGGTGATCTGGTTCTATTCTTCCGCTCTAAATATTTTTATTGGCTTCATATGTTTATAAACTGCACCCGGCAGAGTCCCACTTGACTTGGCCAAGGCCCATGGGTGTGATTCCTTTATAATTTCTTAATGAATTAGCCCTGGGTTATCATACGTATATGTTTCTTCTTGTGGTCAGTGGAGTGGGGGTTCTCACCTTTTCAGGGACACTTTTCAAAATGCAGGTTGTCAAGAAGATTGCTGATGCTAAGCTTGCAAAGGATTTCCAGGCGGTTCTTAAAGAATTTCAGAAGGCTCAGAGGCTTGCAGCTGAAAGGGAAACAACATATGCTCCCTTTGTTCCCAAAGACGTTCTGCCATCCAGGTAAATTAGTTTTTGCCAAAAGGAACACAGGACACACTTTACAGAAGCATTAAATTTTCTGTAAAATTTAAACTTGTGTCTAAGTTGACATAATTGTTCTTAACGATTAAACTATAATTGCAAATGCCAGTAGTTTCCCAGAGATTGTGATAATATGTATAGGTGCAAATTATCTCTCTTTTATTTACACATTTTACTCATATATGCCTTTTATCATATTGTGCAGTTATCTTGCCCATGAGCAGGAGATGAGTTCAACTACAAGTACCAAACAGCAAGCTCTTCTGCTAGAATCAAGAAGGTGGGCAAACAAATATACATCCATAAATTGGCAGCTCTTTGCAGTAACTATTGAGAATGTGTTTGCAGCTTGTTGTTATGGCATGTGAAAGAGAGGGGGGTGTCACAGAATTTGCCTCCAGGCCCACCACTAAACTTTGTGTAGTGGTTTTCTCAGTCTGTTCTCAATTTCACTCTTCTCTAACAATGAAATTTATTCTTTCTAAAAACTCTTGTCTTGGTCAACCTTTGTTTTGAGTAAGCAGTGAGTGTACCTATATTACTTCATGAGTTTGCATCTGTATTGGCTTAGTCAACCTAAATCTAACTAAGGAAGGTTTTTGAGTAATTGGGGCATGCCTCTCAAATTAATTATTGCCATTGAGGTTGAGTGCCTTGCATGATGCAATTTAGCTTCATTGATTTAAGTTATAAGATTGAATCTGTTGTATATGCAGACAAGAGGTTTTACTGGGGGACAATGAGATTGCATTCAATGAAGCTATTATTGAAGAAAGGGAGCAAGGGATCCAAGAAATTCAACAACAGATCAGTGAGGTTAATGAGATTTTCAAAGATCTAGCTGTCCTGGTCCATGGTCAAGGAGCTATAATCGGTTAGTCTAATGCCTGTTAGTTGTTATTCAAAAATTGAATTGGTATACGTTGAGTCATTTGGATTTTGTGTGCCGTACTTTGAATGATGCTGTACATGTGTTATTTTCAGATGATATTGGCTCTAACATTGAGAACTCTCATACTGCAACTGTGCAAGCCACCTCCCAACTTGTGAAAGCATCTAAGATCCAAAGATCTAATTCATCTCTGGTAATGTTTCCTTCAACACATGGGATTCTTCAAACTGTCTCCCATTTTATCAGGAACACGATTTCACATTAAGTTTAGCTGGATTGATTCATCTGCGACATGACTGATTGACTAGTGATTTAATGAAAGTTTTTGATATATAACTCTTAATTTTTCTTTCCTTTCCCTGAAGAAGGAATTGATGATGTAATCATTATTTGTGCGTGCAGACCTGTTTGCTGTTGGTGATTTTTGGAATCATCCTGATCATTGTCATTATAGTTGTGGTCGCTTGAGCAGTGATTTGTTGATGCTCTCAAAGGAAAGATATTCTAAGTCGTTGGTGGACTTTCCTTAGCTCTGTCTCCTACAACTTCAACTTCAACTTGAACTTGAACTTAAGCTTTTGGTCTGATTATGTTACCAAATGACTAACCTCTCTAGGGCTCTTGATGTGGCACTCATAATCCTCGTATGTAAATATGCCTTTAAAATGCATACTGAAACCTTCCCTCTCTAAAGGACATACAGAAACCACATGTAATTTTTTATTCAAAGTTCCGAAATTTTTTATTAATCTGTATTGTATCATGATTTTTGATAGGATTTTCACCCGTTTTAATCCTTGAACTATGACCCTTGACCTCCTGAACTAAAAAATCAGCCAATTTAACCCCCGAAGTAATTAAAATCCCAAATTTAGCCTTTGCTGTTAATTTTTTTCGAATTTCATCCATTTTTCTGTTCAAAAAGTCACGTGTCATCCACCTAACTTACTATTTGATTTTTAAAATTATTATTATAAAAAAGTAAAATAATTATAAAATAGAAAAATGAAAGAAAAAAAGTGACTTACTCTCTCTCTCTCTCTCTCCCCTCTCCCCCGTCTCTTTTTCTCCTCTCTCCCCATGTACCATTTTTGAAAAGCTGAAGGCCTTCAACTTGTTGAGAGGGTAATGACTCTTGATGTATCTTGTTGTTTTGTTGCATTATTCACATATCCTATGATTGGTGGGATTTGGGGTTGGGGCTTGGGGATGAGAGAATATGATTTGGAATTTCTGGGGTTATAGGAGGCAGTGGCGGCAACACAAGGTTGCTACGACGGCAAGAGGTTGACGGTGGTGTGTATGGGGGAGGTGGGGATGGAGGTTGGGGAAGATGAATGGGGTGGGGTTTTTTGTGTTTGGTTTGAATATTCTTGTTTTTGTTACATTTTCTAATTTTATTTTTTATACATTTGATTTTAAAATTTGAACTTTATTATTTATTATTATTATTATTTTATGTATTTAATTTTTATTTTATTAAAAAATACAAATATACCCTTAATATTAAAGGAGAATTGGATGAAATCATCTAAAATCTAACGGCATGTGTGTAATTGGCCATTTTTAATTAATTAAGGTGTTAAATTGGCTGATTTTTTAGTTCATGAGGTTAAGTTCGATTGGGGCTCTACCTCAATTTGTTCTTTTTGATATCATCCAAACAAAGTAAAAAAAGTAGTTAATCAAGATTGTTAGAAAATAATCAACATTACATACAATACAATACAGCTTGCCTTTGCAAATTGCATAGCAGGACAGTTGCTCTAACAAAGAATAAGATGCTGCCTTTGTTTTATTTTCTTTCTTTCTTTTCTTTTCTTTTCTTGCATAGCATTTGGACACGTCTCAAACAAAACTAAAGTAGCCCATTCCAAGCTTCCATTCCATTCCATCTGTTTTCTTTATTTCTTCTGTAAGCTCGCTTCAGCCCAAGAAACTCAAGAAAGGCAAAGATCCATCATCCATCTTCTGCATAATATTTAGCCCAACAATAAAGAAACTACTAAGTAGCAATATTTTTATTTTTATTGGTTCCTGAAAGACAGAGACAGCAAAGTCTTGGTCTTGGATGGTACCTTAAGTGAGAGCAGGGAGTAAGCTACTCAGAAAGAGAGAGGGAGAGAGAAGTCAGTGGCACGAAAGCATAATAAGATTCCAAATCACCAGTATCCCAACCCAAACCCACCGAAGCGATTCCGAGAGAGGCATGGGATTGGCAACAACCTTTTAGTTTTACAGAGAAAAACTGAAACTGCCCATTCCTATCTATCTCATCCACCCACCAAGGTAAGCGGTCTGAGATCTCAGCTGGGTTTCTGTTTGCTATCAAATTCAAAGTACTGTTGTGTGTGTGTGTGTTTGCGCGCACGCTCAAAGCTATCAAATTCTTGTTGTATTGAATTTTTTTATTTTATTTTTTATGGGGAATCAAGATGTACTTGTTTGAATTGAATTGGTTGGTATTACCAAATGATATGATTTCTCTGTGTCTTTGCACTTTGTTCTCAGTTGGCGATGACAATTGATCTTGTCCGGAAATTTTGATGCACTGCAAGAATTGAGCTTTTCTTGTTGCCTTGTGGGTGTAAGTTGCTCTCCCTCTCTCATTGTTCTTTTTACAAGCTGTTCCAATTCATGGATTCAATTCAATTAGACCATTATACAATTTGCCAATTTGTCAATTAGATTACATTTGAGTTCATACAAAATCATGCTTTAGACTTGAATTCATCAGAAACTTCAACTCGGCATGTATTACAGTTTGCAAAGCGAATCACCCTGGACTTGATACCAGTCTCCGAAACTAGGAAGAAGACGTGCATGGCTTGTGAGCCAAACCCATAAGTAATAATATGGTTTGGGGCAGAGAACGTGTTATGAACCATCTCTTTTTCTCCCGCCTACTTAGTATCATGTCATGTTCTTAATTCTAAATATATCTTGTTCATTCTGTTGAACTTGAAATACCCACGATCCTCTATTATCTCGTCTATACCTTCTCTGTTTTCTTGGATGGAATTAGTTTCAAGACTTGATTTATTGGTAAAATAAAAATGACATTCCTTGTTGACTCTGCAGGCCACATTTGAAGATTCGGATACTCTAATTTGCCCATTCATTGTCAAGGAAAGTGTCAGTCAAGGTAAATACTTCAAGCACAAAACTCTATTTCACCTCTATTCCCGTAACTGTGCATAAACATGTCGGATCTGTAATGAACCTTGTGCCTTTTATCTTGGGAAAAAATGTCCTTGCAGTTACCTTCCACAAGTGTAATTCTTGATCTGCTTTTTTGAGAGATACACAAATTTTCATTTTCAACTTTGTTTATTCCATATCTAACTGGATACTTGAACATATCTTGTAATCACTCAATGAAGATGCTAATCTTCATCAGTTTGTGGGCTTCATAGACACATCAGGCTTTCAAAACTTGTGAATGTCGTGTTGCTTTGTTTATTTATGATTTGTCAATATGGAAATTATTGTATGGCATCATTTCTTTTACAGTTGACAGAAACTACTACATGGCTTTTGAGGCTGATGTGGCATAAATGGAAGGAGAAATTCATGTGCAAATTCTCCAAGTATATCAAATATTTGCAGGGGATTGACCGCACAATCCCAATGGTGAACCCAAAACTTTCCCGTCGTCCAACCATATCCTACAGGCCTATACAACCGTCTGACCTTGAGATCTTAGAGCAAATCCATGCTGATTTATTTCCCATTAGGTACGTAATCTCATTTGATACTTTCTCGTGGGTATGTTCTTTGCTACCGTAACACAGCTTCCTCACTAAAGATTTTGTCAATCTCTGCAGGTATGAGGCTGATTTTTTTCAAAATGTAGTCAATGGACATGATATTGTGTCATGGGCAGCTGTTGATCGAAGTCGTCCAAATGGTCAAAGTGATGAACTTATTGGATTTGTAACCGCCCGAATTGTTCTTGCGAAAGAAAGTGAGGTGGGTCCCTCAACCATAAAACCGTAATGGAGAAAGGATTGGATTCTAGGTCTTTGGTATAATTTTTCTGTATTTGGTCGTATAAGTCATTGATAGCTAGCTAACAACTTGTGAAACACCAGTAGCAGATGGTAATAAGGAAATGGTTGATTAAAAAAAGTTATTGTGGTTATCATTTGGTCTTTTTGTTTTAATTGAAACCACGGAACTTGTGAGTGCTAACGGAGGTTGACATTGAAGCTATTGCCAGTATAAGAAAGTATATGTTTGCTGCAATTTTCTTTTTATTGTTAAATTTCATGAGTTACCCTAACTCTGTTATGAACAAAACATTGGCCCTGTAGATAGGGGATTTGCTCAGTTATGACCCATCGAAATCAGATCAGACGTTAATCTACATTCTGACATTGGGAGTAGTAGAATCTTTCAGAAATCTTGGGATAGGTAAAAGTTTGTCTCTTGTTTGATATGAATTGTATGACTTTCTTTCGCTATATGACCATATAATTTGTTTCTCCTTGGACTTGCAGCTTCAGCACTTATTCGTGAGGTCATAAAATATGCCTCAAGCATTCCAACCTGCCGAGCAATTTACTTGCATGTTATTTCTTACAATAATGCGGCAATCCATTTGTACAAGAAAATGTCATTCATGTGTGTAAGAAGGTTGCAAGGCTTTTACTTGATCAATGGTCAGCATTATGATTCGTATCTGTTTGTTTACTATGTAAATGGTGGCCGATCTCCTTGCTCACCACTGTAAGTAGAACACTCTTCATTTTTGGTGCATTCTGATATTCCTTATTATTTTCTGAATTATGGTATTGTTAAACTGATGAGGTCATTATAGATTAAACACACTAATGGTAATTTTCCAATTATTTGGATGTTGCAGAGAGCTTGTTACGGGGACGCTGAATTTGATGAGGAATGGGCTCAAGTCTGTGTTTGCAAGGCTACGGAAGAAGGAAGATAGGAAAGTCTCAAAATGGGGGAAATGTAAAGAAACTCTTTGCCTTGTATCGACAACACAAAACAGGAGAAACCTGACGACGGAGTGTACAGGGTATGAGTGTGTTTGATTTGTTTGTTTATAGTGAGAGAGATGAGCAGCAAAAGTATTAATTAATTAATTAGCAATCCATTGTATTGTTATTGTATACCTTGTATAACTACCTACCCTATTTCTTGTGTTCAACCATGGCATATACCAACATATAATTACTTTTACATTACCATCCATTTTAATTTTTATGCATGGAATGGAATAAACGGTGTTGTGTTGTTGTAACTTGTACCTGTTTGTTTGTTCTTTTATATTTTATGCTTTTGCCTTTGGAATCTAATTATATGTAACATACATAAACACAAAGACCAGGATAAATTTTTAAATATTCCGGGTACACCACGTGGTTGATGTACTATCCAATAGACATAGGACATGTGGAATTACCCTCCAATTTACTATATTATTTTTTATGACATGTGGTGGGCTGAATTGGAAATATTCCACATGTTCTATATCTAATAGATGGTACACCAACCACGTAGTGTACCGGAAACACCCAAAAATTAGAGCACAAGGAGCTAGTGCCCCTCCTCCTCCTCAACACCCCAACTCCAAATCCAAACATAAACCCTAAACCCATCGAGGTGCGACGTCCGAACACCCAAGCTAGCTAGCAGCAGTGCCACCAGTCTTCAAATATTGGGGTTACAATTGGAATTAACATATTTAACCACAGGCACAGGGAAGAGTAATATCCATAACCATCTTCCATCCCGTAAATGCCAACTCACACAACTCACTAAACATATTTTATGATCGTTTGATTTTTTATTTCTTTAAATTTTATAGTATCATTCAAATTTCAATATAAGAAGAGGGAGGGCCAAGATTCATTTTTGACTACGTCTTCTCCTAACCTAACCAGATATAGAGAGCGTCTTGATGATCTGAATCGAAAGGCTTTGATTGTCTGCCAGGTACAAAAACTAGGTCATGTGATCTAGTCTTGTGGTGTGTCCGTTAATTAAGATAATGAATTAAGGATTAGAGAGGGAGAGTTGCATGCATATGCATATGCATGGCCTTGATTTGTGGGCCGCCTCATCTTCTTAGGCGCCAATGCCGTATATATAAATAAGGGTGAGATGCAGAAATGAAAAAGAAAAGAAAACAAAAGGAATAAATTTAAATTTGAAAAAAACAAACAAGTAATAATAAAAAGGACGGATATAGAGAATCCTCCTCCTCATCGTATCAAGAAAATAGAGTGAAAAGTAAGAAAATGACTGCCTCATTGATGGGAAGTGGCCAGCGCCTTGCCGCTCTGGCGCTCTGCCTCATACTCCTCCTGGATATTACAATGCCTAGTTTGGTTTTGGCCAATAAGGCCAAAGGAGGAGGACGTGGACGTGGACATGGCGGAAGTGCACAAAAAGGTGGAAAAGGTGGAAAAGGTGGTGGTGGGCATAAAGGAGGTGGTGGTGGGCTTAAAGGAGGCGGTGGTGGACATAAAGGTGGAAAAGGTGGTGGGCCAAAAGGAGGTGGTGGGCCTAAGGGAGGTGGTGTAGCTACAAATGTTCCTAAACCTAAACCTAATCCAAATCCAGTTGGCAGTGGAATTCCTAAACCTAATCCTAATCCTGTGATTCATCCTAATCCTAAACCTAATCCTGTGATTCCTCCTAATCCTGTGATTCTAATCCTAATCCTAAACCTAATCCTGTGATTCCTCCTAATCCTATTCCAGCTGGTGGTGCTCTTGGTGGTGGCGGCGTTCCTGTTCCTGAAGCAGGGAAAGGCATCATATACCACGGAGGGCCTCTGCTCACCGGGGACATCAACCTCTCCATCCTATTTTACGGTCAGTTCACGGCCGAACAAAAGAACGTCGTCCGGAGTTTCCTGAGGTCCCTCGAGAATACCGAGAACGACCACATAGCCGCCGTGCACAAGTGGTGGGACATCGTCGAGGCCTACCAACTATTCACCAATAAGCCCGGCCTGGGCCCCACCGCTACCCCACCTAGACTCCGGATCAAAGTGGGCACTCAGCAGAGTGACGACAAGTACACAGTGGGGAAGGTGTTGACCATTGACTTCATCAACTCCCTATTCAAGAAGGCCGACTCCGGGAAGCCCAACACTCTTGTCGTACTCTTCACGGGGAGCCAAGTGACGGTGCACGGGCTGTGCAGAGGCAAATGTTACGAGCACGGCTTGGTTGATAACAAACCCTATCTCATCGTCGGCAACCCCGAAATCGAGTGCCCCGGAGCTTGTGCCTGGCCCTTCAATAGGCTCGACTACGGCGTTCCTAACCAGGTCACAGTGAAGCCCCCCAATGGCAACGCGGGCATTGATGCCATGCTCATCAACTTCGCCTCTGGCTTGGCTGCTGCCGTCACCAACCCCTTCAATACCGGATTCTTCAAACCTGGACCCAAGGACGACCCCATCGAGGCCGGGACTGCCTGCGATAACATCTTCGGAAGCGGCGCAGTCCCTGGCCAGACCGGAAAGGTTGAGCTCGACCCCGCTTCGGGTGGATCCTACAATGCCGTCGGAGAGAAGGGTATGAAGTTCTTGCTCCCCTCCGTGTGGAACCCACGCACCAACGACTGCTGGACCGCCCTGTAACTGTAAGCCCCCAAATGTACTCGTCATAAATATAACAAGAACAAGTTAAAAACGAAACCAGTTTTCCAGTTTTACAGCAGCTCACCGGCCCCCATGCATTCATGCAGCTGGATTGATGCTGAAAATAATCCTCATTCATCCATGTAATTTTCCCTTTTTGTTTATCTTTTTGGTCTCCACTGACAAATTGACAATGACATGACCCCTCGTCATCTTGCTATGCATGACGTAATGTCTTGTTTTCAGACCAATGAAATTGAGATTTTGTAATCTAATTATCTCTTCATTAATTTAATTACTAATGTTCTTAATTCTCCTTAATAATTTGCTCGAACGCCCGATAGTTTTCTTTCTGGCCCTCCTGTTTCGGATGACTTTTTGGCCGGATTTAAAGTTATTAGGCCAACATCTGGTCCTGATTTAATTTTTTAAAGAAGTTAAATTTGGATTTAATTTTTTAAATGCATTTTTACCGCATACATAACATAAGAATAAGATCGGTAGTTTGTATGTATTAATTTACCGCATATATATAAAGGTCAATTGCGAATTTTGTGTTGTTGCAGGCCTCCAAGTTATGACATCAATAATACAAAAGTTGAATTAATCATAAGTAAAAGATGCATTATTTTTATTTTAAAAGGGTAAAATGGATAGAGTTAAATGAGGAGATAGAAAAATAAAAAGCAAATTCCTGGGTAGAGCTAGAGGTTGTTGTTTTGTTTGTTGAGGAGATGGGTCTTTGCGACCTGTGCAATGTTTTTGAAGGGGTCGATAGACACAAGGGAGGAGGTGTTGGGAGCAGCGTCTTCCTTGACATCATACTCAATTGTGGTTTTGATGATGCAGCAGGAGGAATAATCATCAGCTTCTACTTTCTCCTCAATGATTTCGAAGCGAACTCTGTAAAGGCTCAATCCAAGCTCCACAAGTCCACCTTCAATCACCTCCACTTCCTTGATCCGCTTTTCATGATCCACTTTCGTGAACTTTTCCTTATGCACACCAGACCCTGCCCAGTAGGTACACTACTCCAAATCAGAACAATTTAAAACAATTTAGATTGCTAGGCCTCTAGGACTCTAGGACTCTAGGACTCTAGGCTCTAGGAGGAGTAAAAGAAATCAATAAGCTTAAAATGAATTAATGAGATTGGTGGCGGTGATCAGTTTGATTATTACCAGATGCAAATGTTACTTTGAGAATAGTGCCAACCCCTCCATCACCTTGTATGAGTTCAACTTTCTCAATCAGATTTGGAAGCTCTTTTTCCACGAATTTTGCCAGTTCAAGTGAGCCGTAGAGATCCCATGCTTCGCTTGCAGACACCTTCACTTCCAACTCGTGCACAACTTGCCCAATCGCCATTTGATGATGATGAAGATGATCTCTAGGTCTAGGTCTAGTTCTAGCTAGCTTGCTTAATTTCTCTTACTTTTCTCAGCTGATATTAATTGCTCTGCTTGATTGCTATGGTTTCTCCTTCTTTATATGTGTGTGTGTGAGTGTGCCACGTGTGATAAATTACAAGGTAAAAACGACAAGGTCTCTTATCACAGAATATGCGTCAACTTTCACACCGCAAGATGCCTAAACCTGCCCGAGTTCATATATAATTACAAGGCTACTCTCTTTCTCTACCCAAAACAAAGATAACTATTTTTTAATGTACAGCCGGCATATATAATATATGCTCAACAAGTCATAATATATGAGTCTCTCTACTCTAGATCTATACATTGTATTCGATCGGCCAAAAAGACCAAGTTAAGAAGATGCTTTATAAAGCAGCAAGGGATGCTTGCTTTATACAGCAGCAAGGCCGTCCCCTCGTCATGACCTCATGTCACAAACGTGGACGTTCGGCTGTCCATCGAATACGAATATGCCACAACAACATTCTCTATATTTTGGTAATTACCATCAATATTCTGCAATTATATATAATATATATGTATATAATAAAGACAAGTTGATTGATATATATATATATATATATATATATATATATATAACCGCAACGCAAGCGTACGTCATCCATGGGCTATTGCAATTTGCAAGCATCAAAACAGTCGAAAGCAAAACAATGGTATCCCCATTACAAGTAAGTATTTTTGAATTCTATGGGCTATATATTATTGTCTTGGGATGGTATTGTTCTTTTTCATTTTCAAGGTGGGAAGGGAATATTACATTTCCAATTGGAAGTGATAAGATAAATATGGGTTGACTAAGCAAAATGGCATGGTTTGGAAATTGGAAAGTGGATAATGAAAGCTTTATTGTAATATTTGAGGAGAAGGAAACATAACGCATGATAATACTATCCATATTGTGTCAATTAAGCTAACTAAAGCATGCTTTTATTTATTCCCATTCGCACACTTGATATTTTGAGCAAATCTGTTTTGTTTTACTCCATCCTCACTCACACACAGTATATGCATACGTAGTTGATCCTCTAACTTGTATATCCACAAGACAAGATTCATTCGATAAGCATTCACTAATGTCAATATTATACAAATTACTTATACCAAGATGAGGCTTTACCTTGCCGGGATGAATTTTCATACCTCCCAAAATGTTTAAATGTTACTGCGTGCATATATAATGCTTTTAACCTTTGCTACCTAGTAGACCATAGCGTTACGGAACATTCTTACCGTGACTTGATGAGAAAAACAAGCCAATCCAGCCAAAGGCGTGGCTTGAAATTAATGCAAAAAAGTTATGAGTCTCAGAGGTTATATATGGTTGCTCTGCGGATAGTTGAATTAAACAGCTCACCTTTTTTGTACAACCCTGGCTAATACCTTACTTATTACACAAGGTTACTTTTTTGACTTTTGAATCAGTTGAGTACAGTAGAAAACGGAAGGAACAATATGCCCTCAAAATGGCATCTCATGATCGATTCATGAAGAAAACGGAAGGGATCCAGATCGATCCAGTGTCAAGCTTTATGTTTTTTTCTTTCCCTTTCCCAATAATCAAGAGTCAAAGAGCTTTGTTATTTCAAGACATCACGCATGCATGCATGCATGCATGATGCATCCATCCACACAGTCACACAGTAGTATATATATACTCTCTGTACATGTTCACAATCAAGGTTCCCGACATTTTGTTTTTGCTACTTAACTCTCGTATATATTTGTTTATGTAATCAAGCTAGCTAGCTGGGCTAATTGAACTATCCACATATTATTCCTTTCATATTATTCCTTTAATTATTTTCCTACAACCTTTTATTTTGGTGCACAAGTAAAAGTACGTAGTTGATTTTATTTGATTAATGATGGGGAGATCAACATCAGCATCAGCATCAGGTTGGTTTGATGAAAAGAGCAGCTTAGTAAAGAAAGGGCCATGGACACCGGAGGAGGATGAAAAGCTGGTGGAATACATAAAAAGATATGGGCATGGGAGTTGGAGAGCTCTGCCCAAGCTTGCAGGCTTGAACAGGTGCGGAAAGAGTTGCAGGCTCAGATGGACCAACTATCTCAGGCCTGATATCAAGAGGGGAAACTTCTCCCAGGAAGAAGAGCAAACCATCATCAACCTCCATGCTCTTGTTGGAAACAAGTACGTATATATATATACTCTCTCTCTATATATGTTTAATTAATTCTTCTTCTTCTTATTTTCATATCTGTCTATCCATATATAAAGGTTTAACTAATTCATGTACGTACATACAAATTTGTAATTAATTGGTGGGGGCGCGGCAAAATGCAGATGGTCGACCATAGCTAATAATCTTCCAGGAAGGACGGATAACGAAATCAAGAACTTTTGGAATACCCATTTGAAGAAAAAGTTGCTCCAAATGGGCATCGATCCTGTTACCCACAGGCCAATCACAGCTAATAATATTCATCATCTGTATCTCATGATCAATCATATTCTCTCCAGTTTGGCACCGCAGTTGCTTGCTTCTTCTTCTTCTTCTTCTTCTTCTGGCACATGCAGCAGCTTGGCTAATAATTTGATGATGAGCATGAATCCATTGGGCATTAATAATAATAATTATAATGCTGATCTCATGAGGCTCCACTACTCCGACGACAAAATCCAAGTCCTGCGAAACATACTAGTACAACAACTCCTCCTAAGCAGCACTACTAGCACTAGCACTCCAAATGTGGAAGCAGCTTTTAATTATCTTTTGCCATCATATTCATCATCATCAGTTCCAGATTACCATCATCATGATCATATTGATCATCAATATTCAAGAGTGAATAATTCTCCTCATCTCCAAGGTTTTGGCAACCCATTTGGTTTTGATCCACAAAATCCCACTCATGCTAGTGCTCAGCCGTCCAACATAAGTTCAAACATTTCAGGCATAATCAAAGCTCTTCATGATCTTGATCATAGCCGGCCGCCACGTACACCCCCGGTACTACCACCCAGCGGCAGCGGGACATGTGATAAATTATTGGGATATGATCATCGTGTACCCTTCTTCTCTAGTACTACTGGCTCAAACAAGATTTGTACCAACAACGACAACAGATATCATAACCAGCAGGTTAAGCTTGGAGGTAGCTCATCATCACATGCAACTCCAACGGATGATCATGATCAATTACCACTTTTGGTCAGCTCAGCTGCGCCCTCTCCCGAAAGTTCCGCTGCCAATCCCACTATGGAAAACAATATCTCAAATACTACTTATTCAACCACCTTTGAAGCTTGGGGGAATCCTCCTGATCTTATGGATAACGACGACGAAGCAACTAATCACTCCTACTGGAAAGACATCATCATAGGGTAAGTAGTAATTAAGTAGCTCGATCGCTAGTACTACTTATTTCTCTTAATTGGCTTTTTTCTTTTTCTTTCCTGAATTATGATGATCTGCTTTTCAATTTGCAGCTTAGCATCTTCGCAGACATGGCCAATCTCGTAGAAGAGCACTATAGTTACAGCTCTCTCAGTTTCATTATTAAATAATACCACACTACTGTAGATCATCACATCAATAAGTCACCATTCTGTATATGTAGCCATGGTTGATTATGTAAAAAGGTAGCCATGTATGTGGTTGATAGTTTAATTCATGTTGATCATGTAAATGTTTTCGTTTATTGCATTGCAGCATTTGATCAGCTTGATGAAGTGATTCATATCAAAGTTGTCATGCATGTCCTTTTGTTTTCTTTTTGCACAGAATTGTGATGCATGTCATGGCAATCAAACGAGACCCATCATACTTGAACGTGATTTTTTAAATACAGAGACTGACAGACTTTATCCTCCTGGTTGCATGAGGCAACGACCCATTATTGGCGGGAATAGAAATTGGTACAAACCTCAATGGCTTATATTATTATGGGTCACGACTCACGGCCCATTATTTAATTTTCTAAAACCAGCCAGATTGCAGTCCTATTTTATCACTGTTTGGGCATCGTCCAGCCAGGCACTGAGGCACCTATTTTGAACTTGTGTCCTCATTCAAAATGAAAACTTGAGTTATATATTTCTCTCTCCTCTCGAAAAGCAAAAACAAAAAGAAAAGAAAAAACTTGAGTTCAGTTGGGTGTACCCTATCAGAAGTTGTCGAATTGGATACCCACTTGGAGTGGAACTCCCTTCGATGAGAATCTAATTGTGATTGTGATTCTCCATACATACATATGAGAATCTTATTTCTTGTTTTTCGAATCTTTTTTCAATTTAATTCATCCCAACTTGTGGACGGTGTAATAAAAAAAAATCCAATAATTGTGGTTATCAAATGAAATGAACACCACCTCGAGCTCGAGGCTCCATCCCAACCCAACTTCTGGACGCAAGGGCGGTCCTAGGTAGGCATGGTGTGAGCTCATGCTTACCCAAACCCATAAAAAATCTTAAAAACAGCTCACACAGGTGTTATAGTCCACTCAAACTAAAAAAAGAAAAAGGAAGCAATATAAGCAGTCAATTCTCTTTTGGCTGTGCTACAGCCAACAACAGTCCCCACCTCTCTTCCTTGGCAGCTTCTTCTTGACTTAATCTCTTGGAAGCATCTTCTCCTATCTAAGGCAACAAGTATTCTTCTTATTTTCTCCTTTTTAATTATCTTATCATATTGGGTATTTCCTAAAATAAATGTATGCATCTCAATTTTCATTTTAATTTGAAATTGAGTATAGGGTTTAATTAGGAATGAATTATAATTTGGGGATTTTGTTGAAATTAATTAGGTCTTTGATTTTAGGAATTTTGTTAAGATGTTTGATTTGATGTTGGTATTGTTGAGATGTTTGATTTGTTGTTGGTATGTTATTGCTATTATAAGAATTTGTTTGATTTTTTGTTGGGATGTTTGATTAAATAGGTTATCTTTTATTATGTTGGATTACAATCGAAACCCTAAAAAAACAAAGAATTTGTTCTCTTTTTTTAAGAAAAAGAATGATGGGTCATCATCTAGTAGTATCGATAATGCATCACCTTCCCTGCTTTAAGGAAATCACCACTCTTCATCAGTTATGTCAACAATTGGTGGAAACAACTTTGACAGAAAACTACCATTTGCTTTACAGGTTGATTCGGTTGGTGTTGACTCTTCTTGTTTCTACAGCAACAACTGAACAAACTTTTTCATATATGAGAATTATTAAGAATAGACTTCAGAGCACCATAAATGATGAATTGCTTGCTGATTGCATGATCCTCCACATTGAAAGAGAGTTTACTAATAGTATCGATAATGCAGAGATAATTGAGGAATCTAAGATTTCTAAGCCTCGTAGGGTAAAGTTTTAGATTTTAATAGTTTAGTTTTGTGTTGCATTGCATTTACTTGTTGTTTTGTTTTTTGTTTTTTTGTTAAGCCTTTATTTATGTATAGAGATGCATATTTGAGGGTAAGACTCATTACATCCCCCTCCCGAAATAGGTGTATTTTTTTTTTATTTATGAATAAAATTCACTGCATCGTCGAGTTTTTAAAGTAAGTTTCGCTACTTGACTTTTAAATCATGGATCCGTCACTGTCTGGACGGTTGAAAATCCAATCCAGTACTAGTCACCCGTCCATCCCATGATCCTATCCCATGATTTCAACTCCGATTGCATCGGGGATAAGATCATTTTCTTTATTAAATCCGATAATGTTATGTGGCGTGGAAATGTTATCACACGTATCATAACGTTATTAATTAGAGATAACAAAATAATGTTATCCTCGTTACTTTCATGGAAGTCTTTCTCTTCAACTCCAGCTTCTATTTTAATCTTCATCTTCATCTGATTCTTTCTTGTTTTTCGAAAATGAACGCCGCCCAGCATGAGCATAGGATAGCATGTGCTCCACTCCAATACTCGATGAATTCTTTTAAATATTTTGCTATTTTGCGTGGACTTACCTGGCTTTAGATTTAATCAGGAAACAATTTTGGCAGCACGACGAGAAGTAGGCTGGAGTGCAAAGTTTTGAAGTTATGAAAAAAATCGGACTTGTTATTCTAATAAGACTGAGAGAGGGAGACTTTATATAAAATAGAGAGAGAGAGAGAGAGAGAGAGAGAGAGAGAGAGAGAGAGAGAGAGAGAGAGAGCTATAATTAGCAACAGAAATAGGAGGAGAGGGGGAAGGTAACAGACAGTGCATAATAAACAACCAGAGCTGGGGGCTTGGGTTGGGGGGAGAAATAAATTAAAGTCGAAAACCCATGCATTGAAATTGAAACATTGGAATCGATTATTCGCATTGAAATTCAAGTAAGAAAGTAACAGCTGCTTGCTTACTCTCCATATACAGACAGACAGTACAGCTAAGGTATGCAGCTGCTGCTACTGATCAAACATTATTACTCACTGAGTTTTTACTCAAACATTATTACTCTCTGTAGTTGCTTCGGAAGAAAGCCGAAGCCCTAGCTAGAAGAAAATCGGCTTATTAGCTAATCGGATTTCGAAAACAAACCCACCCAACCCAATAAGAGGTGTGGGAAGGAAGGAAAGCTGTTTCGTCACCAACATTGATAACCAATAATAGCAACACTGGCTCTGTTCTGTTAGCGAATGATCAATTCAAGAGCAATTCAAGAGTTCGCTGTCCGTGGGAGGGAAGCATCTCCTCCTCCTCCTCCTCCTCCTTCTCCTTCTCCTAAGTGGTGGTGATCAGACTCCTCCTCCTCCTCCTCCTCAGTGGTACCTGGTTCCAGCTGGTGGTCCTTTTGGGTTGGAGTGGTAAGAAGAGCCAACAGAAAGTTGGTCAAGACCTGCTCATAGGAGGGTAACTTGGCATAGCCAGGAAAGTAATTGATGTCAATGACAAAATAGGTGTGAGGGTTCCCAGAATCCCGAATCACATCAAAGTTAAAGAAGTTGAGTTTGAGGCCGAGGCGTATCCCCCTGGCCAGCTCCTCCACAAAGTCAGAAGGAGGCATTTCATGAGGATCATGAGCCACACCCAGACCATGTTCATCCTCCTCCTGAGGCTGAGGTGAATTTGATATCTGCGAAAACGGCAACACTTGCCCTTCCGATGCGGTCAGCTGCTGCTCCGAAATATTGGGCAAGGAGCTCCGCTTGACGCACTGGACGTATTCGCCGATGACGTAAACCTTGAAGACGACCCCGCCATGGTTCACAAACTGTTGAAGCAAAATGGGCTGGGTACTAGCACTAGGAGTAGTCCTGAGAAGAAGAGTCTGCAAGCCCTTGGGGTCAAAAACCAAACACATCTCATGCGACTTGGCGCTGCCATTGGCCAGCAAGGGCTTGGCAATCACCGGAAACTCCACCTCACCATCATTAATATTATTATGAATAGAATCAGGCGACTGGGGGTTTCGAAGCACCACCTGTTTAGGCACAGAGACAGAGATGTTAAATTGGGAATTCAATTTGAGGGCGCTGACGACTTGGAGCATGGAGACCCTGTTGTGGAGGCGCTCAATGGAGTCGGGCGGGTCAAGTATGAGAGTTTGTGGATACTTGGAGGAGTATTGCTTCAACTGGTGGTTCCAGCGGTGGCCGTAGAGCTTGTGGATGATGCAGTGGAATGGGCCCTGTTGGATCAAGGCCTCCTCCTCCGAGGAGTCGGTTATTGAAATTGGGACGAAATCGATGCCGTTTTGGGAGGCATGGTCGAGGAGAGAGGGCTGGATGAAGCTCTGCTCTTTCTTGGGTGCAAAGGCGTACCCGATGCGGAAGCGTTGGGCTGCTGCTGCGTCTGATGATGATTCAATTTTCATTTTCCTTTTGCTTCTTTCTTTCTGTCTGTCTGTCTGTGTGTCTTCCTTTCTCCTAGGTTATATGGTGGGTTCGGTTCGTGTCGACTTCGACAGTCTACTGTCAAGGGAATACAAATACGAATCGGATGCCAATAGAATAAAGAGCTGAATGAAAAGGATGAATAAGAAGAAAGAAGAAGGAAAGTTGTCCTGTCCTGGGCTGGGCTGGGGTGGTCTGATCTGGGTTGGTTGGGTCATATTATTTATATTAGATTTACGGGAAGAAGGGTTTTAGGCATCCCATAATAGAAAAACTTGTATGAAACGGAAATATTACTGTTTGCAGGAATATCACTGTTTTGTTAACTGATTCCAAAACAAATGTGGAATGAGAATAACCTGCCTGCCAATTTGGCCATACATACATACTTTACTAGTCACTTTCTCTTCATAAATTCCATAACCAACCAACCTACGTTAATAACACAATCCCTAATGAAATAATAAATAAATCTTTCCAGAGCCCAGTTCGGGCGTGAGATGCATAGCATAAATCTTTCCTTCAGCAGTTCGCCTGTACATGCATCACTCTTTTAAAGGACAAGGTAAAGTTTGAGTCATTGAGGGAGATGATTCTCATGCACATGTGTTGATGCCGCATTATGGAACTGTGCTGCTGATGCAACATTTTGAAACATTGTCGACGGCACCGCATTCCGCAACTGCATCGCCCTTGTGTCAGGGAGTTCCTGCCACATGTAACAAGCATCTATTACTCTATTTTGCTCAACTTCACGCCCACCTGAATTTTCTTTTTCCCAAAATGACAAGTTCAATACAAAATCTCACCTTAGAGATCAGCATTTGATATTTTCAACATACAAATGTTACACATAGGGAATTCTCTCACACGCTTAACCATACTTGCAGTTAACCGCCTCACAGAAAAATGCTACACGCATATTATACTATAATGATATCTTCAAATCAAAATTATCGGTGTCCATGATCGTTCAATTTTGATTCAACTATCTACTAGATATAAAATGAAAAAAAATATGCTACACTCTTAACATACGTATAAGCATTGTTCAGTAACCCATCAAGTTCAGAATCTTCACCTCAAACATCCACCATCTAAGAAAAGGATATATATATTTCACATAGCATAAGCATAAGCACTGTTCAATAAGTTAATAACCCACTGGGTTCAAAAGGTTTTCCTAAACCTGTTGGTATATCTACAAAAGGCTACAGAATCAAGTCAATTTATCAAAGCATGTCAGGACTCCATGATGGTCAGTGAAATTCTGCCATCCTCACTTCTAACTTATACTAGCAGTATTAGATCCGTGATTTAAATTATGCTCGCAATTAGATCATGGCCCCTTATCAAATCCACGTCCAGTATTAATGTTATCTTGTTTTTGGCACAGTAAGTCTCTCGATTGGAAAGACCAAAATCTTCGGAGTGGACCCCTATTTAGGAATACCTCTATTAAAATTACCTACAATTTACTACATCCAAATTAAATTAGAAAAGGAAGCAATCGCCCATAACTAAACGAGTATTAAGATGAAAGCATGACATACCATTTGGTGAAAGCCGTCTTGTGTTCCAACACTCGTAGCTTCCAGCTGAGGTACCTGTTATGCCAATTAAGCAAACCTGAGTCATCAGTATTTTTCTTTCACATTTCATGACTCATTCTTGTATCAAAACTATATTTCAAATGAAAATAAATAAATAAACAAATTGACCATATAAACCATCACCATCAGGTACCTTTCCTTTCTTGCTTGCAGTGCTCTCATTCCTAGCCACCTCCTTCCCGGACCCAGCTCTTCTAGGAGTCTTGTTGGCATTACTCACTTTAGGACCAAACAACTTGTCACCAGATGCTGTGCTGCATTGATTCTCTTCATCAACACCGCAAATACCATGTATTGCTGTGTCATTAGGTTTTGCATTGTTCTCAACAGCGTTGTTCAAATTTGCACATTGTTTCAAAGCTTCTTTTATGGCACATAATGCTACATCATAACTCTCTTGAGATAGTGACCCTTCCTCACCCAGTATTATGGCTCGTCGACATAAATCATTGTAACGACGGACTTTAGACTGAACCTCATCCAATCTTTCGCCAATGGCATGCCTGCTCATAGCAGCATTTGTCCATCGTTGCAATATATATTTGGAAGGGATTGTGAAAACACCAGACATTTGAAGAACAACAATAGCATGTCTACACAGATAGCCTTTATATTCAAATGAGTGGCAAGAACAATATATATCTGATTTTGATTCGTTCCACTCCACTACATAATTCTGATTGTCTTCAAAGTCTTTTACACTGTACGTTGTCGACATGTCATCTTCATTTTCTTTCTTAAGATGACAAGCAGCTGCACCCAGAACCTCAACTTGGAAGTTTTTGAAAACTTCGTGCGTGTACACTAGCGACATTTGTTTCTCAAAAGGTGATGGAGACTTCAACTCAGGTGTTTCATGCCAAGCATCAAAATTTGATTTTGCTTCCTCTTCATACCTATCTTCAAGAATTACTCTGTATCTTTCCATAAACTCACGCAGTGAAGTTTCCCCTTGAATATATTTGTCAAACGAAGAGTTGAGACTTTCTAACCGTGATGTTGGAGACAACCCAGCAAAGGATATATCTCTCATGAAAGTAGGCACCCAATGAGTACGATCTTCATACAAGGACTGCATCCATTCAACCTCCCTGAGATTAAATCTATCAAGTAGTTTCCACCACCTCTTTTCAAATTGTTGTTCTGACCAAGACTTAAAAATACACTTATTAAATTTTCCCACAAAACTATCATGCCACATGCTCAAAAACTCGAGGTGCCTATGTATCTTCTCCATTATATGCCATAAACAAAAGCAATGGCTTGTGCCTGGAAATACTGCTGCAATAGCTGCTTTGATGGCGTTGTTCTGGTCGGTGAGTATTACTCGTGGAGCCTGTTCCCCCATTGCTATAAACCAGGTTTGCATTAGCCAGACAAAAGTATAAACTGTCTCGTCTGCAATCAATGCACAGCCAAGTAATGTGGGTTGAATATGATGGTTCACTCCTATAAAAAGAACCAAGGGTATTTTATACTTGTTAGTGAAGTATGTGGTGTCGAAGAAAACAACATCATTGAAGTTAGTGTAATCTTCCATTCCTTTGGCATCAACCCAGAACACATTTCTCAACCTATGCTCTTCATTTAGATCAACTGCATAGAAGAATTTAGGATTCTCTTCCTGCATGCACATAAAATATTCAAGTAGCACTTGAGCATCCCCTGCTTCTAAAACCAAACTCCGTCCCTTGTCATGCTGATTTCTCAAGTAACTCTCTAAACAATCAACATTTTGATACGCACTGAAGAGGCTGGATACTGCAGCTAAATTTTTCCGTCTCCGTATTCTAACATCATTGTGAAGCGGGTCTGTATTTCTGTGGCTGCGAAAGAAATGCGCTTGAGCTG
Organism: Prunus padus; assembly: GCA_024362665.1. NCBI lineage: Eukaryota > Viridiplantae > Streptophyta > Magnoliopsida > Rosales > Rosaceae > Prunus > Prunus padus. Next base: position 246,284 of record JANFAM010000017.1, on the reverse strand, counting down.
GTAAGAGCTCGTGGTTGTGCTCCTTTACGAAACTATAGACATACCAATTACCATTTGGCCTGCGCTTCACATGCATGCTTGCCTTGCAACCAATTTTCGGAGAAGGTCGAGGATTAATGGCATCATCAGACTGTTGCTTATTGCCATATCTAATGCATGAAAATTTGGCATCAATGAATTCCTTGGATGCTCTAGACCGACGACTGCTCAACTTAGCAGTGCCGAAGCCCACAGACTTGGCATATGCTTTGTAAAATGTATATGCGGCTTCATGGGTTTCAAACTCCATGGCATCATGAGGCTCTAGAGTTGGAGTGGCGGTGAGGCTGAGGGCATTAGAATCCATGAGGGTTGTGGGAAAATTCAAATCCACTCTGCATCCACCATGCACTTCACCTTCAAAAGCGCTCGCAAAGGGTCTAAAGGTTTTCATAGGTCCCATAAACATTGAACAAAAGCTTCTCCCATGGACATAAATTAAAATTTTTGCTCAGTGTTCCCATTACCAAGGCAGCCTGATGCAGGATATGATATGATACAGTGGTGTGTACAAACGTGCGAGCAAGAATTTTACTAGTTATCTGATTCTCAAGTAGATGAAGAGATGTACCAAATAGGAAGTGATCAGTAACCCTAAAGTTAAGAAGAAAGTGGAAGCAAACACACAGAGATGATGAAAGAATATACTGCTACTCACTCACTTTGCTTATTGCTAGAGAGATGAGATCCACTGGACTTGAGCTAGCGAGGGTTTCAAAACTTAGAACATGGAAGAGATGATAAGCCCTTCTTCCCTCTTCTTCTTCTTCTTCTTCGCCAATTTCAGAATTTCTCATTCAGGCAAGCAGGCCCTTTCCTTTGGGATTATTTATTTATTATTTTTTTAAACCAATCCAAAACTGAAATGGAAGGTGAAATTTGCTGAATTTACCCTTACTTTAAATTTAACTTTTATTTAACAAATGAACAGTGCAGAGAGTCGAGGCCCGGACTTGAGAAGGACATGATTTGGCCCAATATGGCAAAAGGCCCATAAAGGCCACGTCACCGCCATTCCATTCCACAGCGTCTCTGGCGTTCTTTGTCTGGCCGCTAAAATAATCGCCGATTCTTTAGAGAAATCGTGAGAGTTAGCCAAGCGTTTGGTAGAACTTTTTGTTAAAAGTCATTAGATTAATTCACATAATCGGAAAAATAATTTCCACATAATCATTAAACTCGCTTCTTCGAACCGATTCCTCGTGATAATCGTAAAACGAAAGACTCATTAGCTTTCCTTATATTTTCTCTCACAAGAATTTTTAATAATAAGTGATTTTCTCATAGTTATCAAACTACGCTTCCCAAAATTTTTAAAAAATCACTTATCATCCCAAATAAGAATGCCAAACTGGCACTCAGTCTACTCTTCACTGTCTCTCTCACTCAGACGCCGGAGACGGAGTCTGTGGTGGCGTGGCGTGGCGTATAACGGTATATATAGGCCCAATTGATAATTGATTGCTCATCAGGAAGAGATTCAGAGAGAGATAGAGAGGATGAAGAACTTCAAACCCTTCTTCGTTGAAAGCTCATTCGCTCGCTCACGCCCAACATCATCCAACCCTTTCTTCCTCTCCTCCCAACGCGTCAGTCTCTCTCTCTTCATGTATTACACACAGTATTATTTGAATTGATTCATTTATTATTGCTTCTTTTCTTTTTACGTAATGGAAGGAAATGGCTTTCCTGAGCTGAGAGCTGACAATGATTTCATTGTTTGGAAACTATAATGCGAGTTTAGGGGAGGGGAGGCGTACGGTACCTCCTTTCTATCATAATTTGATCCAATGATTATTGAACTTTGCAGAAGTTTGCAGCTTCAGCCTCAGTGTCCCAAGACGAAGGTGAAACAGTTGCCTTTCCTAATTCCTAGGTGATAATGTCTCAATGTCTCAATGTCTCAATGTCTCAATGTCTCAATGTCTCAATGTCGCAATGCCTCAATGTCTTAATGTCTCAATGCCTCAGCTCACAATATTTCTATCATTTTTCTATTTGTCACAGACTCACAGTCCACTTTTGGTATTGCCTACTACCATCTTCTTTTTTGCAGGGAGGGTTATTGATTATTCTTATGGCCTTAACTTGGCTTTGGCCGGAAAAAGTTGTAGTTGTCAAGGACCAAGCTTTTCTAAATTTGAACTCCTCTCAACTACAACACAAGGGTGCAACAATTGCAGGCATACTTTTTATCATCCTATCAGTTTAGTATCAATCAATTAATATCATTTGTTACATTCAGATTCAGTTACTTTAACTTTTTATTCCCCCTTTGTTTCCCTCCTAGAATCATTGTCAGGGCTTCCACTTCTTGTTAGAGGACATGTCCCTGGAGGAGGACCTTCTGAAATTTCCAAGCCGCACTTCACTAAACTTTTAAAACAGGCACGTTTGAATTTTTCCCTTTCTTCTTTCTTTTTCTATTTTCTTGCTCGCCTTACATTTTCCACCATGTTTATTTATCCATGATGTTTATTATACTATCTTTTATTTTATCTTATCAGGTCACAAATCATATATCATCCATCTCAAATATTTTTGTTCATGACGGGGCTATTTGGTTCATCACCAAAATGTGATGCGAAAGTTCGTTTAATAAGTGATAGTCCGTCTGCAATGCTGTCACTATCCCGTATGCTCTGGGAGACTCCCAACCCTGCAGTTTCTCACGATTCATGTCCTTTAACAGTTTATGTGGCTACTTCTATAAGGGAATAAATTTTAATTGCCTAATATGTGTCTTGTCGAGTAATTTGGTCAACCAACTACAACATGCACAAGAATTTCTTATGCAGTCAATTGCTGAGATATTCTCTCTGGACTAGTTTTTGTCTTTATGTTCTAGCTGCTAGAGCTTTAGCAGATCCTATCGTTTTGTCAAATTTATTACTCTAAATACCTATCCAATTCTTACTTTTCATCGTGCAGCCCAGGCATTGGGCAAAGTATTGGCCTTGGATCCAAAGAAAATGATGGATTCATAGCTGCTGATATTGAGCGCTCATCACTTATTTTATGTGGTAAAGCGTTCTCAGATTCAAATGCAACTAAAGAAGCACTAGCTGCCTTGTCTGGGCCTGTTATATTTGCAAGAGGAGGCCTTCCATTATCTGCAAGGTACAGTTCTCTGTTCTTTTGTTGAGCATTGTAGTTTTTATTTCTATGGCATGGGTGATTTACACTGAGAGGTTGCGAATTTTCAGGCTGTTAGTGTCTGGTGATTCTGTGGTTCTTTTATTTGCACCCAAAAGGAACTTTAAGAGTTGCAGAGATCTGTTGGTGCCTTCAGATGCAGGTGTAGTTCTTTCTTCTAAAGGTCTTGCCTTTTTGTTTCAAACTGATGGATCAAATCTATTCAAATTGCCAGCTTCTGTTTTCCTTGCATCTTCTGACAGGTAATAGAACCCTGTAGTGATAGTGAATCGTTTGCATTCTTTTTGGCATATTTAGAATAGGAATGTGTATCCCTCGTTGGCTGTGCTGGCTCAACTGTTATCCTGCACATATCACTACACTGTGAATTGATTCTGTCTTCCAAATGGCTATTGGTTGTACCTGTCTAAAGAAGGATAATGTTAGCTGAAGTTGCAAATCTGTGTTTGGCATCAACTGGAACTGTTACTTTTCTTTTATGGTGTACTTTTCTTTTCTGTCAAAAGTTTTGTTTTGTTCCCGCCATTCATTTCTGAGTATGTTGGTAATTTGTCTGAATAATCCACACTGCTTCCTTTCATGTTACTCCTCTTTCCTAATGTGTCCTGTGTGTAAAGAACTTGCCTTATCTTTTTCTTTTTTCCCACTCCGTAAAAGCAGTTCTGGTGTTATCCCTTCTGTTTCAAAGCTCTCCCCTGGCCAGGCAGCTTATCACTTCTTGGCTGGTTATCAGAATGGGAAGTTCATACCTGCATACAACAAAGGCACTTGGTCCATTGACCCATTGGAACTAGCTAAGGCGTTTCTGTCCAAGGTCAATACTAAAACTAATTGTTTCTTGAATATATTATGCAGTCTTGTTTACCCAAAATTAAATGTTCGAAGAGCCAAAGTCAACTTACCAGTGTTGTTATACAGTTATCATTTATGTGAACAATTTATCTTTCTGCATGGTTCTGCAGTTGAAAGATGACCAGATCTCATCTTACCTGTTCAATGTCAATGGAGGAGAAAATAATGTAAATGGTAAGAGAAATTGGGACGAATTCAACTCTCTGTTGGATAGGTCATAAGAGCGAGCCGCTTGATATAGTTACTCAGTTTTCATTGGCATCTTAGAAATCCTTTTTTCTTTCTTTCTTCTCCCTGCCTGTTGTGAGTTTGTGTGGCTTATCTTCTTATACGCGAACTAAAGAGTTTCTAGACTTAAAAATGTTGTACTCTTTGCTTTTTTAGATTTTATTCAACTTAGTCCATTTGTTGATATCTATATAATAAAAGCCCCTGCATCCTTACCACTCCGCAATGGTCCTTTCCACTTCTCCACCCGCTAAGCAGCTCCTCCCCTTCCCGACTAGACGCCTTCTTTTCTTTTTCTTTTCAAGTTTTTTTCTTTTTTCTAATGATATATTTTAGTTCAATTGAACTTTTAATGTATTTTTAAATTAATTCAACTTATTAACTTCAAAAAGCTTTATAGGTTTTCAAAATAAAGTGAAAAAAAAAATATTATCATGTTCATTTAGCGGCAACTTTAACAGAACAAACTCTAAACCCTGACTAATGGTCTTAAACACATGGATCAAATTGGCCAAATTGAAAATACATTTGACTAAAAGAACAAAGTTGATAAAAAATATTAAAAAGTAAAAGGTGGTGTAAGTAGAGAAAATGGGAGTGAGAAAATCAATTTTAAACGCTAGATTTTACTTTTTTTTAAAACTGAAAACGAAATATATTACCAAACATGTTTTTGGTTTTCAGTTTTCATAAAAAGTGAATGAAAAATGAAAATGAAATGGTTATCAAACAACCCTTTAATTGTTGTAGATCTAAGATTAAGACTCTCCGTCGTCAACTTGTACATGATAAAATGCCAAATATGTTTGTCATCCCTCCCTATTAACAATTTAATTTAACCCATGATTCATAATAGTTTCAAGACAGTAATATAGTAATCTTACATGTAATCTTATGTTCGTCATTCAGTTTCCATATCTACATCACCGCATATACAAAACTGAAAGACATACACAACTACTGTTTAAACGTACGTACCCGCCCCACCGAATATTCATATTAATAAATAATGGGTAGGATACCCGCAAGTACCCGAACAAGTGGGTTGGGTATTTTACACACACAGAATTAAGGCTACATGTCGCAACCTGCAGTGGTGCAATGTATACTCTCAGCAGGAATAATCTTTAAGCACTCAGTGACATAGAAACAATCGAAGAGAGCTTAAACTTGCGGAGTTTAACAGAACTTTCTGGCTGAAAGAGAACCTCTGTACTCGACCTTACATTTACTTCCTTCCACTCAGAAGCTGAAGCTCCTTCGCTACGATAATCACGAGGAGAGTACAAAACTTGAAGCCTTGAAGGGGCTGCCAAAAATAAGAGGGCCAATTTATAAACTTTGCCTATATCCAATGTCTACTATTATAACGATTATAAAATTCCAAGTTCCCAACCTAATTAGGATGCATCCTTTATCATTTTGTATTAGTTAAGCACAGGTAATACTCAGAAGTGAATAAGATTATAACTCAGGGGATTACCAAATCCAAGCATGCTCGTCTTTTGGACAACAAGCCGACTAATTTTTGATCTTTTGATATTTCTCAAAGCCTCGACATCTTCCTGCTTACCTTTAAATTCCCGAAACTCCCCAAGAACATACTTATTACCTTTGAGCTCCAACCTGCAGGCCAATCAAGAAACAATTTTTTTCAAGTGGCAGCCAGTCTGCTATCTCTAGGAACCAAAGAAATAAAAACACTAAACAGCATCCACATAAATGAATTCATTGTATACCGAACAGCCTAGTTCCCTGTGATTCCAACTTGTATGAAAAGGAATGGCTTAATGATTACCCTCAGCATAGTTGAGGAGGCGCCTAATCCCTAGTGACTTCATCCCAGTGAAGAGTTCGATGACTTTGTAGTGAATTTGTTAGATGACTTCTATGTATCTGCTTACCCATATATCTATTTAAAAGTATGTGTGGGTGTCTGTGGGTGTCTGTGTACTGTGTATATCAATATTTTACGTCAGATTGGAACTGAGTTGGCTTCACCAAGGCCTCAAAGTTAAGTAGCAAGCATTCAAAGTAAAGATGGCAACGAACCTATCCCACATTGGAGCCGTACTAAGGATGAAATTAAGCTTCTGATGTATAGATTCTTGCATCTCTTTCTTTCCACCACGGAAGGCACCCTTAATCCAACCAGAAAACATACTTTTTGGTTCTGGTTTTAGCTGTACCCACTGGTCATAGGTTACAACTTCTGATGGAAAATTGCTTGACTGAAGGGTACTGCAAGAAAAAATATATATGTGAGCAAATGCAGAAATGTTAGTAACAACAGAACTAATTAGATCCCGCATCCCCCTACATGTTTTTCTTAAAGACCATCTGCAATACATAGCTTTACACGTCAAGACCTTTAAACCACATATATCCTACTCCTACACGTCAACAACTCTCAAGCACCTGTCTCTGATAGCGTTTTAAAATCTTCTAATGGGGAAAGAAGACAATGTGCTGCATTATGAACAACATCAAATATAGATTCTATGAATATCTTGATTGCTAAATGAAGATCCCGTTGGGCATAAGTTTTAGATGAGAAGACCAGTGGAGAGAAAAGAAATGATGCATGTACTTTGCAAAATGGTACATAAAGTACTCTATGCGGATAACACAATGATGCTCAATCACGATCACTAGTAACATTCAAAGTGGAAAAAAATGAAAAGAAAAAAACAGGGCAGTAGCTATGTGGATGGAAATTGTACTGAGAAGTACAAGTAAGAATAAGCAAGAGCAACAAAGAACAGATCTTATGTTACATCCAAAAGATGAGAGGGATAATCGCAAGACATCCACTGGCTATCTAAACACCAGAACAAACCATCACCATTCTCTATGAGTTGAATGGGTATAGAGTTATAATAATCAAATCATGAGAAAACTCCAGAACGTACCAAACTTTAGGATTGGAAAGTATTACTTTGCAAGACAAATATCCTTCTGGTAAAGCAACTCCTCTTTGTTCTAGATATGACTCAAGAATCGAAGCTTGTTTTTTAGTCTCCGCCACCTGAAAGGTATAACAATTGAAGAGACAAAAGTAAGGCCAAGTTCCTGATTTCCCTTTGTGTTTTTTTTTTCTTTGCCCCCTCATAGATATGACTGTAAATGTGTAGTGCATGATCTGGAAAACCAAATAGAAGTGTATCGAGAATATCCATGTGATTTCTACGAAAATGGAATCTATAAAGAAAAGGAATCGAGAATGTATAGTGTGCGTGCATTGAATAAGTCATGAATTTGTGAGTGAAAAAATAAGTGAGCATATTATACACTGTCTGAGTAGGCAAGCAAAAGCAATGAACATGAACATGCTAGGAGTAAGACTTACAGGATCAGGATGGTGCTCCGTTTTGTGTTTACTGTAGCCCTCACAAACCCAACTGCCATCTGGATTGACTGAGACCAATCCTGATAAATTCTTGACGGCTATCACCACTGCCTCCCTTTGATTTTATTTATTTATTTATTGAAAAACAAACCAACAAAAGCACGAACAAGCAACAGATTAGTGAGGATTTTATCGTCTAATCTAATTAGAAAAAATGCATAAAATAAAAGGAGAAAGAGAAGGATGTTGATAGATACCCTTTGGAGACGAGAACCAAATCGATATTCTGAGGGGTAGCGGTATCAGCATCGGGAATCCGGAGGCCCGCATAGACCTTGCCGCCATAAAGCTTGACAAGCCTCTCGCCGACGGAGAAGAGAGCCTTAGAATCAGAGGTCTCCAAGTCCAAAACGTCGTCATCGTCGGTGAAGAAGCACCTGTACAAACTGTATATTATCAGACCGCAGATGATCTCGAACCACATCCTCCTTTTTCCTTGATGATACTCTCTGGATTTGACGACTCCTCTCCAATCCAATATTACAAAGACTAGTTGTTAATTTCTTTGGGTAAATATATAATATATGTTTTTTCAGTCCTCCTTTTATCTGATTTTAGTGAAGGAACAATCAAAAGTATGAATCTGCGGCCAATGCCATCTACTCAACTCACCTTCCTTCCTCTTAGTTAGAGAAAATAGAAAGGACTAATGTGGTTATTTATTTAATTTAAGGAAAATGTTACGGAGATCAACTTTGTGTATTAACTCTCTAATAGAGTGTGGGACACATTATATTGATGGATCCCACACTCTATTAAAGAGTTAGTACACAAAGTTGCTCTCCCTAGCATCACCCATTTAACTGTGTAGGACCGAGACCGAATAAGGAGCCGGAGAGACAGATGCTCATGCTTGCTTAACACGCTCTTTTTTCTTTTTCTTTTTCATAGAGGATTGCTTTATTTATTTGCTTGACTTTGAGGTTTGGGCCGGCCCACTTGGATGCACAAAGAAAAGAAATATGATTACAAGCAGCAGCAAGCAGCAACCAATCCATGAAAAGTAGGTGTTTTTTTTTTTTCTGCTGCTCCTTCGCCTTGAAGATACAAACTACAAAGAACAATGATATATTCATATATCCCATTTGAAATAGATGAAAGCACATCAAGATACAAGCTCATGTCACCACTCCTTTTCATAAGATCTTTAGATTGGATGGGGGAAAGGAATGGAGAAATGAAGGGGAAAATAAAAATCTCCATCACATACAAGATACTGCCCAGATAGGAAATCACAATTTTAAAAATAAAATAAAAACCCTAACCATAATACAAACCTCTTCATTTTTAACCTATTCTGAAAGCCAGACACCAAAAAATAGAAAATCAAACACATTTAGGTGCAAAACAATATCCAGTAAACCTGCCTGCCTGCCTGCTAGTTGGGCACAAGTCGGGCAAAACTGGTCTCTCTACTTCTGGTTGCTTGTGCTCTTCTTCTTGAGTAGACTTCCAAACTTCCGGAGTAACGGCTTCTTCTTCTTCTGTTGCTGCTGCTGCTTTGATGGAGAGATTCTACCATCGTCAATGCTTTCAGTTGAAGTTACTCCATTTATCTGATCCAACCCCTCCTCACCACCCCCCACCTTTGAGTCCACTTCCTCTTCAAAGGATTCCTGCTCTTGTTCCCTCTCCGGCGAGAATTCCTTCTTTTCAATCTTGCAGCTCTCCCACATCTTATATTCCACTTCTACTGAGTCATCCTCTTTCTCTTTGCTCTCATCTTCTTTTGGTTTCCCATTCAGAGTATCAACTTTAGCAAAATCCACTTGTTCATCCTTTTCATCCATGACATTATTATTCTCTTGCCATGAATTTTCCCTCCTGGCTTCCTCACATTGATTTGGGTGAAGCTCCATTTTGGGTTTCTCCTCCCTTCCATGCCCATTCTCTTCAGAGAATTCAACTACTTTTGGAAGCAAATCATAGTCCTTCTCACTATCTGTTAGCTCACCATTTTCCTCGGCTTGCTTCTTGGCCACAGCTTCATCAAGTAACTTAGACAACTCCTCAACCTTTGTATGAGAAGCAGCCTCCTTGTCTCGGAGCTCCTCATTCTCTTGAACAATACACTGGAACTCATTTTCTTTGTCCAATACGCTTTCCTTTAATTTCATGTTCTCAGCCTTTGCTTCTGCAAGAGCTTCCTGCAAACAGATAACTTCAGATTCAACTTCCTTCAGGCTCTCTTTCAATTGGGCTTCTTCGTCCTTCAAAGCCCAAGCTTCTTCATTAGTTTCTTTGAGTAAATTTTGCAGCCTGATTATTTCTTTTTCCCTAGAGGAGTTTTCTTCTTCTGAATGCTTTACACAATTCACCAGGTGACGTTCTTTCTGCTCCCAGTCAGCTTTTGCGTTGTGGAACTCAGTCTTGCATTGTTCTAGATTACTAGTAAGAATATCCATTTCATGTTTTGCATCATCAAGCATTGCTTCATACTTTTCGTTGGTTGCTTTCAATACCATTTTCAGGTCTTCTAGCTGGGACTCATTATTATCATGCTCAGCTTGACTAGTTAGCAGCTTTTCTTTGGCTTCTCTTGCTTCTGCAGACACTTCATGTAAAGCTGAAGCTAAGCTTTCCATTGCTTTCTTGCTCTTCTCTTCTTCATCCCTGGAATTTTCCAACTCATTTATGAGTTTGTTTTTCTCTTCTAATAGGGTTTGAACACTGGATGCTGCAAGCTTCTCATTGCTTGAAGCCTGGATTTTCTCCTCCTTGAGAGTTTCAAGCTCCGACTTAAGTGACTCAATCATTTTTGCCATTTCATAATTTTCTTCCTTGGCCATATCAAGGCAACGTTCCGAGTCCTCAAGATCCCCTCTATGTCTTCCAATTGTAATTTCCAGCAAGTTCACCTTCTCTTTAAGAGCAGAAATTTCAGATTCTGCATCATGCAATAACTCACTGTTCCCCTCAAGTTGTTTCATGACCGAATCTAAAGACTCTGATGCAGACCTCTCCAACTTATTTGCTTCCTCAACTTGCATCTCTAATTCCTCAACCCTATTTTTCCACTCCTCAACTATACTACGTGCATAGGATTCAGCCATCTTGGCTGATTCTAGCTCGACACTGAGCTGTTCAAAGGAAGCCTCTTTCTCTTTCAATCTCTCCTCATAACCTTTTGCTTTCTCAAGTTCTTGTTTGAGAGAGTCTACCTCTGATTTAAGGTTATGCACCATCTGACTGTTTTTGCTAGCCTCTGTTTCAAGCTTTGAATCTAGCAAGGCCTTCAATTGAGTCAACTCAGCCGAGAGACTCTCCACCTTCTTGGCATGAATCTCAGCAATCTTAGTTGCATCATCAGCATGAATCAGTGCCTGGTTTTTTGCATCACAGGTCATGCTCAGTTCTTGCTTCAACCTTTGAAGTTCCTGAGTGGTGGAGAGTAGAGTGGCCACATCCAGAGCATGTTGGTTCCTCACAGCTTCAAGCTCTTTCTCCCATTCCTCTTCCTTCTTTTGGGATGCTTCAATTCCTGCCTGCTCCAGCTCAACAGCACGAAACTTCTCAATTTCAGAATTCTCTTCGGCTCGCTTTTGAGCGACCAAAGCCTCTCTGAGCTTCTCATGTGCCTCATCGGCCACTTTCTGTGCATCTTTCAATTCTTCAATTGCTTTTGCCTTCTCTTTCTCAATCAAAAGTATCTGCTCCTTTGCTTTCTTTAGATCTGCCTGAACAAGACTTAATTGAGCCTGTATTTCTGATCCCTTTGCAACGCGTGTTGGTTGTTTCTGAAAATATTATTTAAAAAAATTAACAGTTGTAGATCAAAATTCACATTACTATAAGCCTATGACGAGAGAGCCACTTGGTTCCTTTTCAAGAAAGAATTTTTTTTTTAAAAAGGGAAAATGAAATGACTGAAAATCCATCTCCAATAGCTAGTATTATATTTGTAAAGCATCATTAATATCTTTGAAAGAATTTAATTTTCATTTTTCTGTCCAAGCAGACGAAAATAATTTGTAAGGAAGTAAATGTGCTCTAAATGACTGAAGATCAAAAGGGCACTACAAGTGTAGGTGTAGTTGCTAAAACTCACTTCAGGTGGGGTAGTGATCTTTGGTGAGCGGCGGTCAACTGTGGGCTTGGAGTTGACAGAGGTGGTCTTTGGGGAGCGATCAAGTGAAAGGCGAGAATTCTGCAAAGGAGAGGGTGAATCGGCATCTGACTTAGCGACTCCCTTGCTCAGTTTACTGACTCGAGGGGTTGCTGGTGATGCTTTTTTAGGAGTTTCAGATATAATAGCAGATCTGTTCAACTTCAAACTGTCAGCACCATATCCATATCAACAACCCATTGGCATTACATCAAACAAAACAATGCAGACATTATATAATAATATATATATATATGTGTATGTATGTATAAGCACAACACAACCCCCTGATCAAAAAATCAAACGGGGGTCCAAAGGAAGATGGATCTGGCACAAAATTGGAAATTTATGCAGAGAAAACGCCCAGACAACCAAACACAGAGAATAAGAAAGAGATATATGAATAATATGTGAAAAAATTGTTCAAGTACAGATCCATCGAAATTAAGGATTAAAAATCTAAGAATTGAATGAAAAACTCATATCAGCATCAAGAATCAAGAAAAAAGAAGTAAAACCCGTGTGCGTGTGCAAAAATCAAATTCAGAATCAGAACCGACGAAAGAAAAACAGTTGGAGAAAATATCAGAAAAATAAAAAACCTAGTGGTGAGGAGATGATAAAAGCAGATCCCTCGCACGCACTAATTAGGAAACCGACAACAAAATCCCAAATTGAAAATTTTAAAACATATGTAGAATCTATGGACACAGAGAATACGAAAAACGAAATCTGATCTTCCTCTCACTCATCCCGGCGACGGCACAGTTCCAGAGTAAGTGGTAGAGAGAGGAAGGGAGGGGATGAGAGAGAAAGAGAACTTACTTGGACTTGGAAGACATGGTGGCTGAAGAAAGTGGAAGTGGAAGTGGTAGTGGTAGTTGTAGTGGAGCACTAGGGAAGAAAGGAAACTTGTGTGAGTCGTGAGATGGGGTTGGGCTGTCTAAGATGCTGCCATTGTAAGTGAAAATGTAATATGCAACAAAGTTTTTAGATGACAGATAACATGTTGCTATAATTCCTTTTTTTTATTTTGTTCAATTTAAAAAATAAAAAATAAAAAAGGACCATGCCTGCCTAAAATAAACGGCGATGAAGTTGAAGAGAAACCAAAACAAGGAATTTACAGAAAAACGAACAAAAGTATTTTGGTTGGTTTTCCTGTCTCTCAGATGGCCACACACACTGCACAACTCAGCTTCTTCTTCTACTTGTACTTTGTACTCTCTCTCTTCTACTTATTTCTTTCAGAAATTCAGAGGGAGTGTGTGTTTGAGAGTGTCTGTATTTTTAGGAACGAGAGCTCGTGAATAGACAAAAGTGCCCCTAGTAGTTCTTTTTTTTCTTTCAACCTGTCGACCCGTCAATCTGTCAACTTGTCAAGCACACACATTACCAAATGCATGAGTCAAAGACCTGTGTGTGGTGTGAGTGTAGTCTACCATTGCTGCTGCTGGCCCTGCTTTTCAGCAAAGGGAAATATTGATTAATATGTTTACAATGCTTTAGATTACATCAAGTAACAAACCATAATATTCCCCTTAAACTCAATTGGGGAGGATGGTAAACAAACAAACACCGTTCGTTTTTAGGCTTTTATTATGTATGGTGATGGTGGGAAGCTGACTAGCAAGCAACCCAACCAACAAACCTTTCATATTTCTTCTTGGTGAGCCAAATTTGATTGGAAAGGAAAGGAAAGGAAATATCATTATATTGTGTTAATTAGGTGAGATGTCACCTTTACAAACATTTAAATCTTAGATCAATTCAAGCTTGTATATAAGTATGATATAACCGCTAGCCGTGCCTCTGAGATTTTCACACATATCTTGCTAGGTAGAGACTCATGTTGCTCAATCAGATAACTAATAATTGAATATAATCGTACAAATGGTCTTCAAATTTTACTCATCAACTCCTTATAAATAGTCGGGGTTATTAGGTCTATTAGTCCTTGAGCTTTAATCCGATTCGCATTTTTGTCTTTCAATTTCCAAAATCGTTCCCGTGGTCATTCAGCTTTAGTTTCTTTAGAATAAATGGTACTGCCATTAATTTTGTTAACTTTTTTGTTAAATATTGGGGCAAAATGGTATTTTTGTATTTTAAAAAAATCATATCTTTAAAATAACAATAAAAAAACCAAAAATCAAAATCAAAATCAAATCATTGTCCCCGACCCCCCCAAAATCTCATCATCCCCGACCCCATTCCAATTCCCCACCCCACTTCCACCGCCTCTCTCTCTCTCACCCTCCCATCCCCTCTGCATCAACTTTCTCTTTCTCCCTACCCTTGCTCTCTTTTTCCCAAATGGAAAGGCAACTCTGACTTTGATAATCAGAAAATTTAGTGGGTAAATTTTTTGTTTCCCATTTTTCAACAATGCGTTGCAGATCTGCACTTTGATTCTTGATATTCTTTCTTGGTGGAGGTAGGGGAGCAACAGAGACAGAGAGAGACAAACAACGAGGGGCGGGGATGAGGAGGTATGTCGAGGGTGGGGTGAGCTTTGGCTGTGAATTATCAATACTATATTTTGCTTTAAGAGCCTCTATCTTTGAAGCATCAAAGATAAAATCTCTTTGTTACAACATTCTGCTTTGTGATACTAGTCCTTGGATTAAACCCGGATATGTTTCTTAGTGGGAAGAGTGTGGCTAATACAAATTGGGGACACACTATACGTTCATCTTGTTGTCTGGCAATGGCTGCCCAAGTTTTGATGAACATGAAAAATGACAAAGCATCTGCAATCTTGTGGGAAAGGCGAGCACCAAGAGCTAAGCAGAGCAACTAAAGGATTAGTCTTTAGAAGTTTATAACTTTTTTTCTTTGAACTTGAATTTTCAGGATCCACCTAAGAGACCCAAAGGATAAAACCCTCTTGGTATGGTCACTGAGAATTTTCAGCGATGGACCATGTCTGGTACTCTTTGCCCAGAATGAATAATTCCAATTAGAAGAACAAGAGAGCAAGATATGATGAGAGCTAGCTATGTTAAAAGATTTGGAAGAAAATTGAGAAGGCATGTCATAAGAGAAAGAGGAGGTGGGTGAGATCGCGGTGGGGCTAGTTGGATGGCTGGGTAAGGGGGAGAAAAATCTGGGTGGGGGAGTAGAAATCGGGATAAATGGAGAGGAGAGAGAGAGAGAGAGATTTAGTTTTAATTTTAATTTTTTGTTTTTTAAAAATATTTTAATCAATTTAATATAAAAATACCATTTCGCTCTACACGTAATGTAAAATGAATAAAATCGATGTTATGACCATTTGTCTAACGAAACTAAAATTGAAGGACCAAGGGAACGATTTTGAAAATTGAATGACCAAAATGCGAATCAAGTCAAAGTTCAATGACTAATAAACCTAATAACCCTAAATAGTCGCATTTAATCCTCCAAATTAGACAACAACTTTCATGTTATACCTTGAATGCACGATAGATATATGTATAATTGTTCCCGTAGAAACACAAGCATGCCAGTTAATGCATACCCATATATACATACATAGCTTTCAATTCTTTGTTGACTTAATAAACCCTAAATTAAATGTGGATCGAGTTTGACCAAAATAAAAATAAAAATTGTGGATCGAGCGTGAAACACGTAGAAAATAAACAAATGCTGTGTGGAGGATTGTGGCAAACTCAATAATAGATATACAGACTGGGGTTAGTTTTATTTGCAATAAAAAGAAGGAATATTGATTTTTTTTTAAAAAAAATCAAAAGAGAGGGTTATGAGGTTAATATGTTAAAACTTTTTTTAATCATCATATATAATGTATAATATATAGGTTTACAGAATGATTAATAATTATATATATATTTTTTAAAAAGGAATGGCAAGTGAAGAATAGCGTTGGTTAATTCATCTCTGGGCGCGGATGGCAATCTCTACTTGTCTAGTGCATCTGATGCCAGCCTAACCTAAAGCCTTGGGCTGAGCCTGAGACTCAGAAAACCAGCTCACACACACTCCACAGATTTCCCGAGCTGAGCTCTGCAATTATTTCAATAATAGAATAGAATAGGATAATTTGGCCAAATCCCTCTGAGGAGGTAGCTGCTTTAACCACCACATGTCATGTTTCAAGAAATCATTGCCTTTTTTCATGAGAATGGAGAAACAAAGGCATATGATATGATCAGAGAGATTTATAATCATACACCAACTCTCTCTCTCTCTTTGAAAATACTTGGCAAAAAGTGGGGCTGACAATGGATCGGGTCGTGTCAGGATTATACCCGTGTCAAGTTCGGGTCAGTTCGTTATGACTCGTTTAATAATCGTGCAGATTTCAGGTTGACCCATTTATTCCCGTGCCAATTTCGAATTGAACCATTAACCCGCAAACGAAGCTAAGTGATAGCAAATAAAAATAAATAAAAAAATTCTAAATGTTGATAATTTAATAAAGTAATTACATTTTATATATATATAAAATAGTTATTTCATTTTGCCTCTCTCTCTATATATAAAGATTGAGAAAGAGAAATTAAAAAATTAAAAAAATGAAGAAGAAACAAAGAAAATAATTTCTGCATTTTGAACAATGCCATCAATTTTTTTTTTAGTGGAAGAAATCAAAGAGAGAAAATGAGATTGATGATGATGATATGAGAGCTTAAGAGAAAAAAAAAAGTAGACATTAGCATATTTTTGTTTTGTTTTGTTGATTGGACATTCGCTAAAATAATTATGCATGTAATTTTTTGAATATAAATATCAAATAATATACATGTGAAATTCTAGTTATTTGAAAAACAGCTTGTAAAGACATTATAAATATAAAATGTTGTAGTTTATAATTACAAAGAAATCAACAACATGGTGGATAAGGTGCAAAAGAATGGAAGTGGTAG
This sequence comes from Prunus padus, assembly GCA_024362665.1. Classification (NCBI taxonomy): domain Eukaryota; kingdom Viridiplantae; phylum Streptophyta; class Magnoliopsida; order Rosales; family Rosaceae; genus Prunus; species Prunus padus. The sequence continues at coordinate 229,621 of JANFAM010000017.1, read as the reverse complement.
GGTTTCGAAACACCTTGTGTGCGCTGAAGCCTCAATTTTTTCTAATTTTTTTTTGCGGGTTGTACACGGGTTGACACGACCTGTTTAATAAACAAGTTAAACAGATATTTTATCGGGATGGCGGGTTAACTGAAACCCACCCGTTTATAAACGGGTCAACAATGGGTTGACTCGAAAATGACCCATTTATTAATCGTGCGGATTCGTGTCGTGTTTTTTCCGTGCGGATTCGTATCGTGTTTTTTGTGTGGGTTTCGAGTCATGTATCGGGTCAAGTCGGAAATTGCCACCCCTAGCAAAAAGGTTGAAGATTTAGAACCGTTTTCTAATCTTTCCCTCAGAATTCAGTTGTTACTGGAAAATGAATAAAATGATATTTAATTAGTATACATAATTTGTGAATAGATACAAAATAACAATTGCAAAGAAACGGCTCTCAATATTAAATTAATGATCTGAGACAACACAATAATTTATCAAATGCTCCAGGTAAGACAAACACACCCATATCCAAAAATTGGAATAAATAATCAGAGTTAGGAAAAAGAAAAAGAAAAGAAGATCCAAAATCTATCATACAAGAAATTAGAAAGCAAAAACAACTGCTGTCACCCACATGGGTGGTGGGGTGGGATTAAATACAATCATGAAAATGGCCCAAAATTGCAGAAAAGAGAAACAAAAGGTGTAGGTAGTTGCAAGAAGCAAAGACATGTATCAAGTATCTCTCTGAGGAGAGGAGATGAGAGGAGAGCCTCAACTGAAGTTCCCTTCCTCCCTCTCTCCCTCCCTCCCTCCCTCCTGCCTGATGATACACAGCCACATGCTATACTCTATTGACAGTCAAGCCTGAGGCAATATAATTGACGTGCCTAAACTGTACAACCATATGACTCTCACGAAACATGCAAATGATAACCATGGCGATCTGATTGATAAGAAGGCGAAGCAAAGAAGACTAGAGAGAGAATTGGAAGTTTCTAGATATATTTTCTGAATCTGAAATGTATCTCGTCAATATTACAAAGGAGACTATAGCTTTTATACTTAGCTATGCTCGTAATGACTAACTCGACTCTTAAAGCCAATCATGTGCTTAACTATCTAATTAGTTACGTAGACTTAAACGGTAAGAAATCTAGTCAGCAGCTTTGACTATAGTCAACAACTTCAGACGCCAATATCGGCACGGTCTTCATCCCCCCTCAATCTCACTGGGGAGGACACAATGAGATTGGAACCGTGTGATGCACGAAGATGGGACTCGTGTAAACCCTTGGTGAAAATATCAGCCAATTGCTCATCAAGAGGGAATATATTGAACCTCTCAAATCATTACATTGAACCTTTTCACGAATGAAATGAAAATCAATGTCTAAGTGTTTAATGCGTGAGTGGAATACTCGGATTAGCACTCGAGAGCTAAGGCCGAGAGATTATCACCGTGCAATAATGGGGCTTCGTGAATAACAATGTGCATCACGTAATAATTGACGCATCCGCAAAAGATCGGCCAAAGACAATGAGCCAAGGCTTTGTACTCGCCCCGCTGGAACTACGAGATACTCCACTTGCTTCTTGGAAGACCAAGAGATAGGATTGTGACCAAGGAACACCACATACCCCGTGGTGGATCTTCTAGTGTTAGATCGCCACCCAATCGAATCACACAACTACCAATAACATGGACCCTGATTAAAAAGTAATCCCATGGTGTATTGTACCTTGAAGATATCGCAATATGCGCTTCACATAAAGCATATGAAGCTTCAGAGGGTCGTGTCATAAGCTGACACACCGTGTTGTGACAATAGCGATATCCGCCCTGGTAAATGTCAAATACCAAGGGCACCAACTAGACTTCTATACAATGTAGGATCAGCTAACAACTCTCCTTCATTGTGCAATAGCTGTTGATGAGGCTTACAAGGAGTATTGCAAGGTTTACAAGTATCCATGCTAGCCTTTCTTGAGCAGACATCTTTAGTATACTTAGCTTGATTCACAAATAAATCCCCATTGTTTTGACATCAATTTGTAAACCAAGAAAATAGGTAAGTCTCCCAATATCTTTCATGTCAAACACCTCACTAAGAGAATCAATAACAGATTGAATAAGCCCGTAGTTGGATCCTGTGATGATAATGTCATCAACATACAAAAAGCAAGACAACCAAGTCCTAAACCAGTTTTCTTGATGAATAGACTAGGATCGAATGAGAAGTATGAAAGCCAAGAGAGGGCAAATAACTGCGGTAACTTGGCATTCCAAGCTCGAGGAGCTTGCTTCAAGCCATAGAGAGATTTAAGTTTACAAACAAAGTCCACAGTTGTACAGATCAACAAAACCTTGCGGCTGCATATATACCTCTTCTTGAAGCTCACCATGGAGAAAAGCATTTTTAACATCAAGTTGTCTCAATTTCCATCCAAAAGAGGCAGCCAAACGAGAACAATTCTAACAAAGAGTATGCCGCACAACAGGGCTAAAGTTCATCATAGTCAAGACCATGCTCTTGACTAAAACCTTGTGCAACAAGCCTAGCTTTATATCTTGAAACAGAACCATCAAAGCATTTCTTTTGACCTTATAAATCCACTTAAAATTTACAATATTTTTATTTGTGGGAGGAGGAACAAGGATCCAAGTGCCTTGAAGTTGAAGGGCTTTAATTTCTTCTGTCATAGCTTCTTTCCACACTCTGGCCGAGAAGCAACCGCTTTTAAATGCACAGTGTATCACCTCCATATGAGCAAGGGTGAAGCAAAACAAATAAAGTCCGGATACTTCTTAACTCGATCGATGCCATCCTTAAGCCTTGTCTGCATGGAATGTGTATTAATTTGCTGAGACACCTGAGAAGAGGTACTAGATGATGAAGTAGCAGGTGAAGCAAGAGGAAGAATAATCGCCAATTGATCATCACCAAATAGGCAAAGAAGAATCAAGAAGAACACTGAAGATATAGGAGAACCAATTAGGTCATTAGATGGTAAAGAACTAGAAGAAACATTAGGCATAGGATCCTCTTGAGAACCAAAGTTGATTGGAGACGAAGAACAATGGGAGGAGGAGGAAGTATTGTGATGAATAAAAGATAACTCAAGTGTAGAAAGTAGAGAACTTGACTTGTGTGAAACACAGCTTTCATCATGGACAACATGTCGAGAAATAATCAATTTCCTGTTTGAGCATTGAAACAATACACCCCCTTGTATCCCATGGAGTATCCCAAGAAAATATCATTGTGCACTGGGTTCAAGTTTATGAGAATTGTAAGGTCTGAGGAATGGATATATAGCTGTACCAAAGACTTTGATAGTGTGTAGTTGTGGAAGTTGACCAAAGAATTTGAAATAGGTGACTGCATTTGAAGTCCTTTGCATGGCATACGATTAATAAGGAAAGCGGCATGAGCTGCAGCATAATACCAAAATTGAATAGGAAGACTTGCAGCTGTCAATAAGGTAATAGCCGTTTCAATTATGTGGCGATTCTTTCTTCTGCCACTCCATTTTGCTGTGGAGTGTAAGGACAAGACATTTGATGAACAATCCTTTTGATGCAAGAAAATCCTTAAAAGACTTGCTAATGTACTCTCCTCCACCATCAGATTGAAGATATTGCATATGAGCATGATAGTGATTTGTAATATAAGCATAAAATCTGGTAAAAATAGGGAAAACCTCTGATTTATTGATAAGTGGAAGATCCACAGATATTTGGTACAATCATCAATGATGGACATGTAGTACCTATATCCACCCAAAGCTGACCAGCAGATGGACCCCAGAGATCAGTATGCAATTTATGAAATGGAGATACAGACATTGATTGAGACACAGGAAATGGCAACCTATGCATTTTTCCTTGCATACATGAAGAACAAACTCCTAAATCACTATCGTGAGAAAAGGAAATATTAGCAGAGACTTAAGCATTTGCTGCATTATTTCATTAGACACATGTCCAAGACGACAATGCCAAAGCTTTGAAGCCACTTGTTGTCCAATAAAAGCTTTGTGCAAAGAACGTTGTGCAGAAGAAGACTTGACAGATGAAGAACTTGAAATAGCACTGGAACATGGAGGAGTTTCGAAACCGTCTTTGGAATAGGGTACAAGCCTTGTTACTATGGCCTTGGCAGAGGATTCTCTTTGTAAGCTTGTCCTGCACATATATATGAAACTCATCAAAGATAACTCAGCTATTATTCTCGGCACAATTGATAAACCGACACAAGACTAGGCATGAATGAGGCACATGGAAGACTCAATTCGTATGTAATGATCCCTCGGTAAATTGTTCAAAGTAGTAGAACCAATACGCTGAATTGACAAACCTTTCTCCACTTCCAACAAGAATTTTTTTCTGTTGATTGATATGGGTAGCATTCATCATAGCGCATGATTGTTGGTCATATGATGAGAGGCGCCATCACAAGAATCCACAAATCATCGAGGAAATTGTGATGGCAAGTGAGCATTCATAGCCGTGAGAGAAGAAGGTGGGGGTGTGCCTTGATATGCAAAGTTGGCTCTGCGTGGTGCTTGAGAGCAATGTGGCCTTTCTTTCCACGCATTTGGCATTCCACAATCCGATGGATTAGAGACATCAGGAGCCCGATAATAGCAATTGGGAGGTATGGCCTCTCTTACCGGCAGATTTGGCATTCTCCGCATAGTCAGGTCTTGACCCCGATGAGAATCTAGAATTATAACCTCCTCTTGGATTAGAATTGAACCTTCCAGAAAACCCTCGATGATAACCTCCTCTTGAATTATAACCTCCTCTTGGATTAGAATGACTGGGTCAGAACCGAGAAGCATGAGATGAAGAGCCCCGAGATTGAGATGGAGCCCGAGATCGAGAGGAGCCTCGAGAACCATGAGTAGGTGGATGTTTGAAACCAGCAAAACCAAGAACAGATGTATGTGGAGATGGAGCAGAATGTGACCAACACTAGAACCAAAGAGTAGATTCGGGAGGTTGATGAAGAGTGAGAAGAGGAACCATATTCATAAGTAGTAGACCCCATAAATCCTGTCATTGAATGTGACATGGCTTGGAGTCTTGACTCAATATTTCTCTCTCATGGATAGCAAATGTGCACGAAATTCTTTCAATGATATAGGGCTCTCTGAGCAAGCAACCTTGTCTTAATCATGTCGAATTCTGAGGCAACCCATTTTAATGCAGGCTATGATAATATCATCATCGAATAATTGAATTCCACTGAGATAGTTGATCTCGAATATGTTTCAACTTGAGAAGATACTTCTCCACGTAATCACCCTTTGTGAATGGTATGAAGTTACGTTTGGGGCTTGATTAACCCTTGCACGGATACGATGCATACCTATCTCGACGCATTTAACCATGCTTCTCTAGCCGCCTTACATCCAACAACATACTCTATGGCCTCATCCGACAATGTAGCAATCAATAAGCTCAAGTAAAGCTTTATCAACTTGTAGCCAATTTTTATATGCAGCAGTGAGTTCGTGTGTGACACCATCGCCTTGGTGACTACATACTTAGGGAGGACAGAGAATGTTGCCATCAAAGTGACCATAAAGATCATACCCCTGAAGAACTCGATCGAATTTGATAACTCCACTTAACAAAATTGTCCTCCGAGAGCTTAATTGTAATAACCCCCAACAAACCCTCAATTTTGGGAATGCAGACGATGACATGATGCTTTCTTATCAAAAGATGATACACAATGATGATCGTACAAATTGAAAGAAAGAAACTTGATGCCTTGATTTGTGCTTAAAAAAACAAAAGAAAGCTATGGCGTTGTGCTTAAGCTTTGTGCTTCAAAGTTAATGGAAAAACAAGATTCAACAATGACCTAAACAGAGGCTCAGTAATTATAAAGGCATCTCATGCTTCGTGCTTCAATATTCAAGAAAAGGAAAATCACAAACTTCGAATTTGAAGACATACCACGTAAATTCACAATAAGGTTGTGAAATCAAGAATTCAGATCCGTGAGCACTCGCTCTAATCAACTCCTGGGAAACATAGCGGAAGCTAGATATCGTCGTAAGCTCGCGATACCATGATAACCATGGCGATCCGATTGATAAGAAGACGGCTAAAGAAAGAAGACTAGAGAGAGAATTGGAAGTTTCTAGATATATTTTCCGAATCAAATGTATCTCAATAATATTACAAAGGAGACTATAGCTTTTATACTTAGCTATGCTGTAATGACTAACTCGACTCTTAAAGCCAATCATGTGCTTAACTATCTAATTAGTTACGCACTTAAATGAAGAAGAAATCTAGTCACAGCCTTTGACTATAGTCAACAACTCGTAGACGCCAATATCGTGCATAATCGTTTTCTTCATCCCCTCAATCTCACCGGTGGAGGACACACCTGAGATTGGAACTGTGATGCACGAAGATGGGATCGTGTAAACCCTTGGTGAAAATATCAGCCAATTGCTCATCAAGTAGGAATATATTGAACTCCTCAAATCATTACATTGAACCTTTTCACGAATGAAATGAAAATCAATGTCTAAGTGTTTAATGCGTGAGTGGAATACTGGATTAGCACTAGAGCTAAGGCCGAGAGATTATCACTGCGGCAATAATGGGGCTTCAGAATAACAATGTGCGAGATCACGTAATAATTGACGTATCCGTAAAAGATCAAGAAAGACAATGAGCCAAGGCTTTGTACTCGCCTCGGAACTGGAACTACGAGATACTCCAGCCTGCTTCTTGGAAGACCAAGAGATAGGATTGTGACCAAGGAACACCACATACCCCGTGGTGGATCTTCTAGTGTTAGGATCACAAATTTCACCTAATCACAATAACCAGTCAATAACATGGACCCTTGATTAAAAGTAATCCCATGGTGTATTGTACCTTGAAGATATCGCAATATGCGCTCTACATAAAGCATATGAAGCTCGTAGGCTGTGTCATAAAGCGACACTGCGTGTTGACGTAATAGGCGATATCCGGCCTGGTAAATGTCAAATCTTGAAGGGCACCAACTAGACTTCTATACAATGTAGGATCAGCCTAACAACTCTCCTTCATTGTGCAATAGGCGATGATGAGGCTTACAAGGAGTATTGCAAGGTTTACAAGTATCCATGCCGCCTTTCTTGAGCAGATCTTTAGTATACTTAGCTTGATTCACAAATAAATCCCCATTGTTTTGATACTGAATTTGTAAACCAAGAAAATAGGTAAGTCTCCCAATATCTTTCATGTCAAACACCTCACTAAGAGAATCAATAACAGATTGAATAAGCCCGAGTTGGATCCCGTGATGATAATGTCATCAACATACAAAAGCAAGACAACCAAGTCTCGAACTAGCTTTTCTTGATGAATAGACTAGGATCGAATGAGAAGTATGAAAGCCAAGAGAGGGCAAATAACTGGTAAACTTGGCATTCCAAGCTCGGGAGCTTGCTTCAAGCCATAGAGAGATTTCTGAAGTTTACAAACAAAGTCCGGTTGTACAGATCAACAAACCTTGCTGTCGTGACATATATACCTCTTCTTGAAGCTCACCATGGAGAAAAGCATTTTTAACATCAAGTTGTCTCAATTTCCATCCAAAAGAGGCAGCCAAACCGAGAACAATTCCCTAACAGTAGTATGCCGCACAATGTGGCTAAAGTCTCATCATAGTCAAGACCATGCTCTTGACTAAAACCTTGTGCAACAAGCCTAGCTTATATCTTGAAAGCAACCATCAAGATTTCTTTTGACCTTATAAATCCACTTGCAAAAATTGACAATATTTTTATTTGTGGGAGGAGGAACAAGGATCCAAGTGCCTTGAAGTCAAGGGCTTTAATTTCTTCATATGCTTCTTTCCACACTGGCCGAGAAGCCCGCTAAAATGCACAGTGTATCACCTCCATATGAGCAGTAAGTGAAGCAAAACAAATAAAGTCCGGATACTTCTTAACTGACCGATGCCATCCTTAAGCCTTGTCTGCATGGAATGTATTAATTCTGTCGAGACACCGAGAAGAGGTACTAGATGATGAAGTAGCGGTGAAGCAAGAGGAAGAATAATCGCCAATTGATCATCGTCAAAATAAAAAGAAGAATCTCAAGAAGAACTTGGCCAAGATATAGGAGAACCAATTAGGTCATTGGGGATGGTAAAGAACTAGAAGAAACATTAGGCATAGGATCCTCTTGAGAACCGGTTGATTGAGACGAAGAACAATGGGAGGAGAGGAAGTATTGTGATGAATAAAAGATAACTCGAAGTCAGAGAAAGTAGAGAACTTGACTTGTGTGGAAACACTTTCCATCATGGACAACATGTCGAGAAATAATCAATTTCCCTGTTTGAGCATTGAAACAATACACCCCCTTGTATCCCATGGAGTATCCCAAGAAAATACATTGTGCGCACTGGGTTCAAGTTTATGAGAATTGTAAGGTCTCGAGGAATGGATATATAGCTGCAAAAGACTTTGATAGTGTGTAGTTGTGGAAGTTGAATTCAAAGAATTTGAAATAGGGTGACCGCATTTGAAGTCCTTTGCATGGCATACGATTAATAAGGAAAGCGGCATGAGCTGCAGCATAATACCAAAATTGAATAGGAAGACTTGCAGCTGTCAATAAGGTAATAGCTGTTTCAATTATGTGGCGATTCTTTCTTTCTGCCACTCCATTTTGCTGTGGAGTGTAAGGACAAGACATTTGATGAACAATCCCTTTGATGCAAGAAAATCCTTAAAAGACTTGCTAATGTACTCTCCTCCACCATCAGATTGAAGATATTGCACATGAGCATGATAGTGATTTGTAATATAAGCATAAAATCTGGTAAAAATAGGGAAAACCTCTGATTTATTGATAAGTGGGAAGATCCACAGATATTTGGTACAATCATCAATGATGGACATGTAGTACCTATATCCACCCAAAGCTGGACCAGCAGATGGACCCCAGAGATCAGTATGCAATTTATGAAATGGAGATACAGACATTGATTGAGACACAGGAAATGGCAACCTATGCATTTTCCTTGCATACATGAAGAACAAACTCCTAAATCACTATCGTGAGAAAAGGAAATATTAGCAGACTTAAGCATTTGCTGCATTATTTCATTAGACACATGTCCAAGACGACAATGCCAAAGCTTTGAAGCCACTTGTTGTCCAATAAAAGCTTTGTGCAAAGAACGTTGTGCAGAAGAAGACTTGACAGATGAAGAACTTGAAATAGCACTGGAACATGGAGGAGGTTTCGAAACCGTCTTTGGAATAGGGTACAAGCCTTTGTTACTATGGCCTTGGTAGAGGATTCTCTTTGTAAGCTTGTCCTGCACATATATATGAAACTCATCAAAGATAACTCTGCAGCTTATTATCTCGGCACAATTGATAAACTCGACACAAGACTAGTCATGCCGAGGCACATGGAGAGTGATGATTTTTCACTCTCCTTCTATCCACTTACTCTTTTTTAATTATAAAATGAAATGTAAAGTAAATAAAAACAGAGTGAGAAAATCAATTGACTTCATAAAAATGAAGAGAAGAAAAGAGATTCACAATCAAGCGATTGATTGATCTATCGCACAATGTACGTCGTCCAATGAACCCTTGAGATATGCAAAAGTTAAGGTGAGAAAATCTTAGCAACAACAAACATCACTCTACTGATTCATAGACACTGACAGGCTCACAAAATATATCTTTATATTTTACTTTTACCAATGGGATTACATAAAGCCATTATTTTATTCCATACCACAATAGCAAGAACATTATTCCACAGCTAACACATTGCACCAGATCAAATTTCCAAACGTTGTTTCATAACCAAGAGTTAGAGTCCTATAAAATGAATTACTAAAATAATAAAAATTATATGTAAACCACTACTATGACGGTGACACCCATTCATTAACAACACTTTTTGACAATAAGATTATGACTCATTCGGTGCATCGTTGCTCCACGATTGAAACCATCTAAGCCTGCAAAAAGCTCGCATACTTGGCACCTAGGAAAAGCCTCTGGATACATAGTAGTGCATTTTTCGTAACCTCGGCATTCTCATGATTCATCAGTTTCATCACACGTTCCTTGGCCTTGAGGTCCGTAACTATGATTCTTCCAGCCGGATGCTGCTGGACAAACTGTGAGATATCAAAGCAGGCGACAGCCAAAGCCCTAGGATCACTGGATGTGTCCAAAATAGTAATCAAGACTCTTAGAATCTGCAAGAGGAAATCATGCATTATTAGTGAGTGTCAAGGAAGCCACAAGTTTTTTCAAAAGATCATTCAAGCGTGTTCACATCTGCAATCAATTTTAGTAGAGGAATGCTAGCAACTTCTCTCTAACCTTCTCTTTTGGACCTTCTCCTCATGACAAGTGTCACTTTCTTTACACTTAAAACAATGTTATTAATGCATCACACAAGTTAGTTTTTGTTTTCTAAATTTACCCTTATTAAATGTATTGGCTTTTATATTTCCTTCAATTTATCCAAATTTTGTTACAACTTCCTTAGCAAATTGTTAAAAATTAAATAAGAAAAAACATAAGAAAAAACGTCATTTTTTTCCAAAATAAAGTTTGTTTCATGACATTGTTATCATGAAAGTGATATCATCTTTCTTTTGTGTTTAACAAAACAAACGTCCTCTTTGGAATATAAAATTTTTTAAAAAACTTCAATTTTTATATTCTTATTTAATTTTTTAACAAGGTAGTAACAAAGTTGTAAAAAAACTAGCTTGTTATTTAAAAATAAAATTAATACATTTAATAAGGGTAAACTTGGAAAACAAAAACTAGTTTGTGTGATGCATTAATGACATTGTTTTAAGTGTAAGGAAAGTGACACTTGTCATGAGAAGAAGGGGGAATGTCCAAAAGAGAAGGTTAGAGAGAAGGTTGCTAGCATTCCCCATTTTAGTATCTGTAAATTACCACAATAATTCAATTCAATCCTGCCTTTAGCTCTAAGAACAAGGCAATAGTGAAAAGTACAAGGAAGCTATATCACAAGACCAAATTTACTACCACTTTTCCATGGAAGCCAAGGCTGTCTTGCAAAAACAGAGCTACAGGAAGACACAAACAAGTATAACACTAGGCCCACCTTGGGTAGTCCAGTAACCAAAATCCCTTATAGCATTAACGAGTGTCTTCGGATGCACACTCAGAGTATCTACTACCAAGTAATAGCATAATCCTAGAACTCATCAAAGGGGCCCCACTGGCACTGACACCAACAAAACATGGGAGACACATCTCTTGGCACGCCCAAATAATTTTAAGGATCTTTTCAGTCCCACTGAATTGACTAAGACCAATAGACCAATAAACAAACTATGCAACACAACTGTTAAGCAAATAATCTAATTGAAATCTTGGGCAAGAAACAAAAAAATTACCTGAAAATCATTCTCTTCAAAATTAGTAATATTCTCACGCCAGAATATTGGATCCTTGTGCATGGGTGACCAGTCAAGATGGCCAAGGAGGACTTCTTGCTTATACTTATCAAAAGAACTTAGTTTCTTGATGTTATCCTTCAGACCCTCCTCCAGTTGATTTAATCCCTCCAGGAGATCCTATGAGAAACTTCAATTAGTTAGAAAAAAAAAAAACCGATGATCTACAGTTTAAAATAACACGTGCAGAAAATCAACAATAGTTGCAATGCCCCATAATGGTGTAACCGAGTGGCCCAAAAGAAGAGGAAAAATAAAACTGGTTCTGAAAACATAAAATGCAAATCTATCAAAAAACGCACACAGTCTTAAAATTTCTCACCTCATCACTCCATGCTTGTGCTTTCAAACTCTGAACAATTTGTGGTAGTCCAAGGTCCACCATTTGAGCACCAAACGTCCCTTTGGAGAGCAAGTTCCTCAGGGTCAAAACAACAACTCTGACAACCTACCAAGAATAAGCAAATCCATATTACCACTAAAAGATGCATTTAACATGTACTCCTCTGATACAATGACAAACATTACTCATAACATGGATGGTCAGAAATGCAATGGATGGTGTTACGTTTGTTCCCCATGGATGATCAATATCAGAGGAATAAAAAATGTGGAAAGGGGCAAACTTATTAGAGAAGGAATCAAGATATACCCAAATTACTCTTGCTATGAAAATATTTAGCATCCAAAAGGACAAGATCCTCACCTTCTCCTTTGTGGAACTCTTGACAACTTCAATGAGTCGTGGAAGAGTTCTAGAAGTAGCCAAGTACTCAATCGCAGGTTCATAATAGGATAGGAGCCAGATACATAGACATGTTTCATAAAGAAGCTGTTTCAAACACAATCAATTGTCAATATAAAAATAAAAAAGTCAAGAAACTAATATGGAAGTTAGTTATTTGTTCCATAACTCGAAGCTTGCAGGTGATTAGAAGCACCATATGATTATTTAGCCTGCCAACTACAGGAATGGGCTGTGTAGATTGGGTGTAAACATATGTTTTTTTCTTTCTTGTTAGATGTCCAAAGTACAAAAAAAAGTTACCTGAATAGATTGTTGGGTGGAAGCTGGAGAAATTAAGGGAACAAGCAACTTCACCCCATCTAATTGAACAAAGGAAGATCTAACCACAGGTTCCTTTAATAAGGTTGCAAGGCAATTGACGGCAGTTGGGATGCCGCGACTAGGATGGGAAGGCTTCTTCAGCTGGAAAATACATCTACCATCAGAAAAATACTCTGACAACCAACATCATCCAAACTAAAAACCACCAAGTGATAACTGTGATATCATCAGAATAACTGATTGAACTTGAGGACTAATAAGAGAAGGACATAATATGCACCACACAACTGGAATACAGTAAAGCATTTATAAACAAGGTCACACATCAAAGCCAAGGGATAAATGTTATTTCTTTTCCATAATAACACACACAATAAGATATTTTTCTGCAGACTTAATTTTCTAACTTTCACAAAGCATGACCTCAGAACAGGTGTTCCATGATTACACATTCTGCATTTTGAAATTTGAAATGTCAAAAATAATGCTTTCATTTCCAAGGAGCTAGAGAAGAACAAGTGTGTGCATCTCATTAAGGTGGCCAATGGCCATGGAGTATAATTGAACTTTCCCAATTACAAGCTCATGATAAGTGGTTTAGTAACGTTAGCAGTATGATGGAGACATTCCATACGCCAATCACCTTCGCGACAAATTGCATCTCCTCTAATATTAAGGAATGATTAGGTTTCCGGTGCATTACCCCTTTGAGATGTGTTAACACCTATTCAACAACTACTAAAAGACTCTATTTCCAGGCATTGAAAAAGAGAAAGGCGCCCAGTTGCATTCAGTAGAACTTATAACCAAAAGCTGAAAGCATACCTGTGCACAAAGCCATTCCACCAATCCTTTCAAAACATCATCAATAGTAGTAATTTGTCTCTTTGAATTTGAGGCTTCTCCATTTGCCACAGTGCCATCTTGGGGTTTTGGCCTGGCACTGTATTAAAATACAAAACAATAACGAAAATAAATGTCGTTAATAAAAGTTTAAGATGGAGACCACACAAGAAACTGTGCTTAGTTGATTCCTTGGTTATTTGTATTTCACTTTTGGAATGCATCATGTTTGAGTACCTCACTATTAGAGCAAGTACATTACAGCTCTTCTCTTGTATGAACCAATTACCCTTCCAAAGCAACCTGAAAAGAAACTCAATGGTTTGTTTGTTTTATAACATAGATAAAAAGATTACTTGTATCACTGAATTGTAGAATCTGTGCTGACCTCAAGAAAGGCTCATAAATATCTTTATCGACAAGAGTACCATCATGGAACAATCTTGCCCTTTTTGGGTTAGCTGGGACAAAAAGAAAGAAAAAGGTTAAGTTTTGTTTTTGTTTTGTCAATGAGTGTGCAATCAGAAAGCCAGAAAATTTTCCAATTACCTGCAAGCATTTCATCAATTAAAGCAAGGACATATTCTACTGTTTCTTCCTTGAAAATATCACGTAAAATGCCAACAAACACTTGAACATAAGCAGGGCCGTCCTGCCACATTTGAACACCTTGTCAATATCATTGTGAGATACACACCATAAGAAAAAGAAAAAGAAATCACTCTTATCAGACAATTCAGAAGATATCTCCACCAAGATTAAGGTGAAGCATTGAAAGAAGGCAGCACACAGCATTATGGTTTGGGATGAATGTACAAATCAAAATGTGTTTGAGTTGAAGCATAAGATATAAAGAGGAGAAGGGCATAAAGTTGTAAATATGACAAAGAGCAGGAGGAATTACATCATCGAGCAACTGTGATCTGTAACTCTCTGATCTTTTATCGTAACGCCTTAACAGCTGAAGGCACGTTCCAGTGATAAGCTTAGTGGTCATGTATGTCTCCCATGGGATGTCCCTTTTCAAAACCTTAATAAAGGAAGGAAAGTGGGACAAGAATGAATGTTCAGATTTACGAAATGTAATTCCCATGTAAAGGGAGAAGAGGCAAATTCCAAGCAATCAAACAGCATCATCCATTCAAATTCAAATTCAAATGAAACCAACCTGTTCAGTGGTGAGCTCAGCATGGTCCATTGCTGCTCTGATAACACAAAAACAAGTCAAAAATATCTCCCAATTTCACCAATTCGAGTACCTACAGATGGAGAAACCAGATCAGGCTCCACAACGCACAACTCAGATTCACTTCACTTTCATTGAATGGAAGCAAAAGAGAGAGTAATCTACAAATGGAGAAACCAGATCAGGCTTACCTCTGTGTCTGTGTCTGTATCTGTGTGGCTTCGTCAGGACTCAGGACGCACTCAGGAAAGAGATGAACTAGAGAAGGGAGAGGACAGAGAGAGATGAACTGGACAACCGCAATTGTATTTTTTTGTTTACGTGGCCCTATCAGACAGCGACTCCTGGTGGGTACGGTATCTTTACATAAGGGATCATCGATGGGTTGTTGGGCCAAAGCCCAAATACTAAAGTTGCTACTTGTCGTGCTATGTGAAATTCTGTGCTATATATGACCACGTCAACTTTCATATTAACCACAATATTATTTCATCATCATCAAAAAATAAGTGTTGAATCCTATAGAGCCAGGCCCAATTAAACTAAATTTATCCCCTTTTAATTAATTAGAAGAAGATTAAAAAAAACATAAATATTTTTTTTTTTTTGGGTCAGAAACATAAATGAAAAATAAGTGTGAAGAAAGTTGAAGATTAATTTGTTTGAATGAATGAAAAAGAAGTTGAAGATAGAGAGGCAGAGAGATTGAGAGAAGAGAAGAAAAGAGAGTCTCGCGAGCATGTCTCTCTCCTGCTCGTTTGTCGTTGCTCCTATCTTTTCTCCTCCCCACAAAATCGCCACCACCAGTCCGCCCCATGTCTCCTCTCCACCGCTCTATTCTCCTACTTTCCCTCGCATTTCTTTCTTCTTATACCCACCAACTATCTCTCCTTTTCCTCTACCACATCCACATGGTCACAGTAATAGCATTACCTCCACCAGCTCTGTCTCTGCCTTTGCTTTTCTCCATCACCCACCCGCCGCAAAGAGGCTAAGGACTGCTTCCATGACGAGAGGGCCACATGGGTTTCTCAGGGCGTCCTCCTGTTGTAGCTTTAGAGGTGATACAGGTGCTCAATTTGAGACTGGGAGCGGTGCTGATGATGAACAAGATGAGGGTGCTGCTGATGAGGACAAAGAAGAAGAAGAAGACGACGACGACATAGTAGAAGAAGAAGAAGAAGCAGGGGGAGATTTTGGGTCTTCTCTTTTGCCTGAGAGATGGGACGTTTTGGGTCTTGGACAAGCCATGGTAATTTTCATTGTATTTCCAGTTTTCTGCTTGGCTGCTTGCTTGCTTCAATATTAGGAAAAAGAAGAAACCAGTTCATCTTTGTTTTCTGTTACTTTTATGCCACACTACGAATTTCGTTTTCTTTTTCTTCTATAGCCCCCCTTTGTTTGATAATTGATATATGACAAATTTCTTTTAAGAAAAGAATAAGGAACGTGATGATAATTTCAATCTTCTTTTTTAAAAGCAAACAAGCTTACCCGACTAGGCCAAATAGGTCAGCTGAATTTTAAGTCTTGTCTTTATTTGATAGCCAAGCGAGTTATAACTCATGCTGTTCAAGCTCCTACTGGAATTAAAATGATTCTTCAGATCATACAATCATTTTCCTTGAATAAGCCTAATGGTTGTATCACTAAGCTGAGCTATGTAGAGATTATACTAGCATGTTTGTTTGTACAAAGGACGGGAAAAGAATAACCATTGATTGGCACAAAATTGTAGAGTAGCTCTAACCTTTACTTCGACGATGTGAGGCTGGTATGCAAAGATTTAAACTAATTCTTGCATTTCTTCTGATATCTTTCTAGGTGGACTTTTCTGGCATTGTTGATGATGAGTTTTTGGGAAAACTGGGATTAGAAAAGGGAACAAGAAAGCTTGTGAATCATGAAGAAAGAGGTAGAGTTTTGAGAGCTATGGATGGTTGTAGCTATAAGGCGGCTGCTGGTGGGTCTCTTTCCAACAGTCTAGTGGCCTTGGCAAGGCTTGGTAGTAGGCCCATTGGAGGCTCTCCCTTGAATGTAGCGATGGCAGGAAGTGTCGGGAGTGATCCATTGGGTGGCTTCTACAGGTCAGGCCCTTCCAACCCCCCCTCCCTCCTCTCTCTTCCTCCTCCTTTCTCCTTTTCTTTTGTCTGGATGAATTCAACAGAGATGGCACCTGTTTAGAATATGGACCTTTTGCCTTTCAATTTTAAATGAATTATAGGGATCAATCCTTTTTTACTAGAATCTGCCTGTAATACGGCAATCATCACATAACTGAAGGTTGTGTTATCAGTGTACTTTTAGAGTGTGCCCTCATATTTTATTGGCCTCCCATCTCTGGCATTGTCCGAGGTATTTAAATTGATTATAGGGATTCTACTTTGTCAACAATTTGGAAATTTTGGTTCTTGTTCTGCAGGTTTTCTTTTTCTTTTTTCTTTTGATTGATCTGACAAAGTGTGGATTATTTCATAATGTATGTATAGGTCAAAGTTACGTCGGGCAAATTTGCATTTTCTTTCTGCACCTATCAAGGATGGGACAACAGGGACAGTAATAGTCCTCACAACGTCAGATGCCCAGCGTACAATGCTTGCATATCAGGTCTGATCTGTTTTGGATGTCTGAAAGCTTTAAGATTTTGTGATGTGAATCAGGGTTCTGTTTTCTAGCTGTTATTTGTTTCGTCAGTATTTGTGATTTCTTCACTTGGTCTAGTCATGCATATGGTATTTGAGGTAAATCAAATGAGACCCCAATATATCTGTCTTAATGGTTCCAGGGTACATCTTCAACTGTTAATTATGATCCATGCTTGGCTAGCACAGTTTGCAATACAAAAATACTTGTAGTTGAAGGGTATCTATTTGAGCTTCCAGATACAATCAAAACAATTACGAAAGCATGTGAAGAAGCACGCAGGAGTGGCGCCGTGGTTGCAGTTACAGCGTCAGACGTCTCCTGCATTGAGAGACACTATGATGATTTCTGGTAATTTTACTCTGTGTACTGCATTATACTTTATACATATTACATATGACGTTGCCTAGCATATTTTTCTTTTCCCCTTTATAATTATAAGAAAGCGAGAAGGAACAATTTAACTAATTCTGACCCTTGTTTCCAATAAGGATTATTTTAGTTAAATAATGGAATCTATATAGTGGCTTACATTTTTTTTTTCCACAAATTGAATGCAATCTTATGTTTCTGTTTCATTATAAATAGGGGAAAAAAAAGTTTTGAAATGATGAGGGCATTACAAACTTGATGATAAACTATCATTTGTCATCTGGTCTGTGTGTAAGCTCTTTGAAAGAATTTCTTTCCTTATTTGAGACTGACGTATAAATTCCATGGCAATAAAAATAGGTTTGTAAAATTGGACATTTTATTTTATGCAACTTACGTCATTGGTGACTTGCAGCATGCACGGATGGTGGTTAAGACTTGGAGTGTTCTGCTTTACATTTGTGACATGAACACTGGTTTATATCTCCTGAAATTTATATTAATTTTATTAAAATTTGTCCAGGGAAATTGTTGGAAACTATGCGGACATTGTTTTTGCAAACAGTGACGAAGCAAGAGCTTTCTGTCACTTTTCCTCAAAGGAGAGCCCCATTTCAGCTACAAGGTATCTGAGCCATTTTGTTCCCCTGGCATCAGTTACTGATGGACCAAGAGGCTCATACATTGGTGTAAAAGGGGAAGCTGTATATATCCCTCCTTCTCCATGTGTACCAGTGGACACTTGTGGTGCCGGAGATGCATACGCATCTGGAGTTTTGTATGGTATTTTACGAGGAATGTCAGATTTGAAAGGAATAGGTACATTAGCAGCTAGGGTTGCAGCCACAGTTGTGGGGCAACAGGGCACTCGGCTTAGGGTTCAAGATGCAGTAGAGTTGGCAGAATCATTCACATTCAATCTTGATAGTTCCACTATTAGGTCAGACATCGGGTCCGATCACATATCGAGCTTCTAATTAGACCCTTTGTTAATTTCCCAAAATTCTTTTGTTAGATGTATCTGTTGTTCATATGGTTGTACATTATATAAATGGTGTCTTCTCGTGGAAGGAAAACGATGAATTTTCCAAGGATTTGTTCCAAATCTGATGGTGACTGACTTGGTCTCATGAAATTCTTAATCTCATTGCTGCAGGGGCCTCGATTTGTCTATGACACAGAAACTGTCGCAACAGAAAAAAAAAAATTAATATGGCATTCTATTTTCTTCAGTAGAAATTAGAATTTCCGGGAAAACTTTTGTCTATAAATAGTTTAGTTTACGTTGTGTGGCCAATTTTTTTTTCTTTAGCGTCGTAGTTTCAATTTTGGTAATTTTAATATTGTAGTTTGTTTGTTTTGGTTGGATAATATTGTAGTTTGTTTAGTTTTGCAAGTTTAGTATCAATCGCTAACTCCGTTAAAGTTGACGGACAACAATCTAATGTTGTCGTATGTACATATCTTGTGTAAGCCTTTTCGACATTGTAAGTGCGATGAATGTGTGATTGGAAACCAAAATTACAAATTAAACAAATTACAAACTACAATTGTAAAATTGGAAACTATGAGACCAAAGTGGAAAATTGCTCATACTATGTGGGACCAAAAATGCAATTTGACATTTATACAATACTAAAGTTGAAGGAAAAATCCAAAAATTGATCTTAAATTGTTGAGTCAAAAATAAAATATGATAATACCATTATAAAAAACAAATATGATCATGGCAAAGCAGAAAGGAAAAAAATCCCAATTCCAATTTCCAAGTAAGAGTCGTTTTCTAGTTTGGTTTCTAATCTAAACTTAGCATTGGGCCATTGGCATTTCCAATTCCAATTCCATCCCTCTCCAAATCCAAACTTTGAAAACAAAGAACAAAGAAGTGAGAAAAAGAAAACCAGAAAATTTAAGGAGAGGAAGAAGATGGTTGATGATGAGGAAGGTAGAACAAGGCGGGTGTTCACGTACGGGACCCTGAAGCGGGGATTTTGGAACCACAGCTTAATGCAGGAGCTGATGAGAAGCGGAGACGCGGTTTTCTTGGGAAACTACAGAAGCGAAGAAAAGTACCCGCTGGTCTGTGGGCCCTACCGGGTGCCCTTTCTCCTGAACCTGCCAGGCTTGGGTCAGCGAGTTATGGGCGAGTTGTACGGCGTGTCGAGTCGCGGATTGGCTCGCATGGATGAGTTGGAGGGCACGAGTCGCGGACACTACGAGAGGCTCCCCATAAAGCTAGAGCAGCAGCTTGAGGAGGAGGAGAAGGAGGCGAATGCTTATTTTGCGCACAGCAGCTACGCGATGGAACTGTGGATCAAGAATGGGAGGATTGGTTTGAGCACGTATTCCGAGAAAGAGGCGAGGGGATACGTCAAGCGTCAAGATAGGCCGCAGCATCTCACCTTTCTCGACCACATCCATCTATTTCTGTC
This sequence comes from Prunus padus, assembly GCA_024362665.1. Classification (NCBI taxonomy): domain Eukaryota; kingdom Viridiplantae; phylum Streptophyta; class Magnoliopsida; order Rosales; family Rosaceae; genus Prunus; species Prunus padus. Next base: position 209,590 of record JANFAM010000017.1, on the reverse strand, counting down.
TTCTTCATCATCCTCCTCCTCCTCCTCCTCCTCCTCCTCTTGATTGATGAATTCATGATTATTGTTTGATCATTTGATTGGCTGCTCACTCATTACTTCATCATGATTGTTAGATCATCTCATTGGCTGCTCACTCATCACTTTGACAGACTCAGAGAAGTCTAAAATAAAGAAACAAATTGATTTTGGTTTTTACTGACTTCTTAATTAGGAGGGAGGAGAGGAGAGAGGAGGCCATGAATCTGAATGAAATGCTTCCAATCCAAATCCAAACCCAAATGAACGGACAGTAGGTAGCACAAGGAGGAGAACATACCATTTTAACAACAACAAGGCAACATGACAAAACCATATATCAAAACATTTGACCATCCATCCACTCCACACATGAACCATAACCAACCATCTGAGTTTTCATCACAAGTATACACTTGCGCATCACAATGCGTTACCTTTTACGTTTAGAAAGATCCAGAGACATACGATATTACTCATGCTATGCAGCTTCATTCATTATAGTGATCCATCCCCATTACACTTGTAGTAGGTATAAATTCTACTACTTGTCAACACAAGACTCAGAGATTCTCAGAAGCCGACCTGTTCAAGTAGCTGCACTGCACACCATACCCTATACCTTATTTTTCGCTTAAGCCATCAGTTTCCATCACTTGTTTTGTCCTGCATCGTTATGGAAGCAAAGCAATTATACATAGCTATTTGTTGGTCAGTTTTTTTCCTTCATCATATCATTTCATATGTAACTTTGTCAAAATTTTACTACAGAAAACTGCATTTACATTACCAAGTTGATGTATGGCCAATACCCAGCCCATTGCACGTAAGTATCATTCCTTTAAATCTGGCAAGATATTCCTGAATTGCCATGCCATATAACATCATCTATATTCAGTAATATAACCAACTATTCTGGTCCCCAAAGAAACCTAGCAAAACTGAGATTGACAATGGTACATTTGATGACATGCATAGGGACAAAGGTTCTTACCCGTAAAGTGTACTTATCAATCTCATAAGTTCCAGTTAAATCATAGTCAAGTCGCTTAGCAGGATCACTTAACACTGCACAAGAATGAAAAAAGGGAAAAACAATGAGTGAAAATCCATGGAGTCGCTTCCATTCTAGATTAGCCACAAAATGAAAATACCACCTATTCTAATAGGCATAATACACAGCTTTTTGGCAATATTTGATTCATAAAGAAGCCAAATGATTGTTTATCCATCCCAGGTTTTTAAAATTTTAAGATTAGAGACCAGCTACAAGTTTCGAGGTTGCAAATCCAGTACCTAGTCAAAGTCACCAACTGAGCAGAAAGGGAATGACGGAGAAACATGGAAACAGACCTTCACACTTTCTACAAGGAAAATTACCTTCATAAGCTTCATTAATCTCTTGAAACTTGGCAGTAACGTCACTGTCACCCTTGTACTTGTCAGGATGCCACTTCTATATTTAGCAAGCAGAACAGTGTAAATTTCCCAGAGTTCAATTGCATTGCATCAGATCAAGACACATTCACATTCAAGTAATGTTAAAGCCCCATCCAGATATTACGTAAAAAAAGAAGAAGAAGAAGGTTTTATGACAAACCAGAGCAAGCCTTCGGTAATTGAATCTGATCTTCTCGTCATTTGCATCATAATCAACCTCCAAAACTTTGTAGAAATCCTTGGAAAAAGTAAAAAGTTGCCTATCAGGTTTAGATTGAGGTAGTGAAGTGAAATGTACAATCTCAAGGTCTGAGAAATAAGGGATACAGATTTGTGCCAAAAACTTGGTCAATATGAACAAAAAACTTAAAGTTGTGTGGACAAAAACTACTACGAACTAAGCAAGAGCAGAAACCATAAGGAGCAATGGGAATATAACTTGGTACACTAAAGTACTAATGCCAGAGTTTGTTTTATCCCCATAGTATTAACCAACTACGCCAAACGGCTCAGGCTGAGATTATGCCTCCATGGACCCAACATGATCAGATTTTGATTGGTCAGGTTATCCATGATTGGAATGACACAACTGAAGCCGTTGAAACGCCCCTGATAGGCCAGAAGGGAAGAAAATAAAAATAAAAATAAACAATTTTGCCTATACTCCATACGACTGGTCCTAATTTCCTAAACCATTTGTGGCAGAAAAGTGGGAGAATCGGACCAGTAGGGTTCACAAAGCAAGTAACAAACAACTAAGTCAATGCCCTATCAAGCACTGGGCACGCGTCACTCTTGTCAATTATTAATTTATTAGCTCCTGCTCCTTCACCAGATTCTTTCTTATTGTGTTTTAGTACAAAGGATGGTCACTATGAGAAGTAAAAACATTGTAAAGGAGTGATTCTTCCAGTCCAACATTGTTAGTTTGTTGTTGCGTATAAAGTTACAAGGACAAGAAAAAGGAAAGAAAACAGGGAAGGGAACCTCTAATCAAAGGGGCTCAGGTCAGGCACCAGACACACGCATGCATACTAAGAACACCACCATCTCATCCATCCTAGTCCTTGAAATTGAAATTGAAATTAATTAACGTGCTTCTGCAGCAAGTAATCCTACTATCCTCCTCAACACCACAATTCCTCTGTGCTGCTTGCTGCTGCTACTCAATCCTAACTCTGTCTATCTCATTCCATATTTACACCAAAATCTTAAGCAACCCAACGAGAAAAACGATAAATGAAAAATGAAAAATGAAAAACGAAAAACAAAAAACGAAGAGGCGTGCGTGATGGGATGGGACTATAAATACCTTATGGTTGTGGGTGCTGATATTATCACTGCCCGCCATCTGCTATGGTACTGAGGTTGGTGCGCGGAGGTTTGTCCGCATACTTCTTCATTTGATAGAAGAAAGAAGCCACAAGGCAAACGCAAACCCAAGTTGTGAGAGGTCTTTTCTTGAAATTTTAGAAAATATATTTTCCACAAAGACTAACTTAATAGGAAAAACGAAAAAAATGAAGAAGAAGAAGAAGAAGAGAAAAAGAAACCCGGAAAAGTATGTTTTGTTGTGTGTTGGGATTTTGATGGATGGAGATGGAGAAATAAAGAAAAACTCGGACCTCAAAGATTGAGTGTCACAATCTGTCTGTCTGTGTGATTGATTCTACTAGGGTATTCTACTATCTATCTATCTAGTTCTAGTATGAACCAACTATATGAGATTCTGAGCTGAGACTGAGAGAGTACCCTAGAAAAATGGCTGAGGAAGAGATGGATTAGATAGATAGCTGAGGAAGTTTGATAGGCCACGTTGAATTGAATTGAAAGGCTTGCTTCATTTTTTTTGTTTAGGGTTGCTTTAAAGTTGAAACATAGGTTGCCCATCTGTGAAGCGAAAAAGAAGCCAGCCCGTTAAGGTTGACAACTCCAAAAAATCCAATCCAAGGAAGGACCTGCTGAGTGTGGGCTGCTTTCATGCCTTCAATTCATAATACTCTCGCTGATTCAAATATCAAAATAGTAAAAATGTAGCCCAACCCAAGAAAGAAACTGTAAATTCAAAATGGTAATTAATTTGTCTCTTAGTTTCACCGTTGAAGTTGAAGGCTTTAATTCCTTGCTACCATCTTAGTTTTGTAGTTTTTCCTTTGGGAAAAAAAAAGAAAAAAAAGAAGAGCACGTAATGGTCCATACGGTATGGCATATGAATCAAACTTGGTGAGCCGTTTCTATATGTTTGATATTGAAGGAAATCGGGGATGATATGGTTGGTCAGCAAAAGCTCATGTTTGACTTTGAATACGGTTCTCTTTGCACAAATCCCTTCATTCCGAACTTGATCTTGTAAAGTAAACGATGTCGAAAGACAGAAACATTGATTTTCATATTTATTTGATAAATCTGGGGAGCATTTTTTGCCATTTTAATCATAGGTGTCTTATCACTATTAAATATTTGTGGCGTGTCATATGTATAATTATAGTTAACTTTTCTTTGTATTTATGGAATGATTATACATATGACACGCGTGTCAAGTATTGAGATTGGTGATGAAAGACACCTATAATTAAAGTGGTGAGCAAAAATACACCCACTCTATATTACATGTTACAGCTTACATGCCGTCAGAGATTCAGAAGTTGATCCAATTTCCCAAATTTAATTGAATTCATTTACGCTTGTTTTGTTGAGATGAGATTTGATGCAGTGTATGTCGTACCGTACGTGCAACTTGTTCAATAATTATATATCTTCCACTAAAGTAAGGGAGGGACGACCATTGACCTGGGAGGCTGGCACTGACACAACAACAACTACGAGATGAGATGAGCCGCCATATGCGACTTTAAATTGTAAAGTAATAGTAAGACCATGGACTCACGGAGATGGAGGCTAGGCATGGTCGATGGAGGAGGGCTCAGGGCAGGCAGTTGCATAATGCATTCATTATTAATACTTTTTTCTTTATTTTTATATAAAAGAAAAAGTTTTCTGCAGTTTCATTCCCTCCCACCTTTCAAAATTAAATTCAAGATTTCTTTCCCAATCCCAATATATATATTTATTGTGCTTGACTTTGACTGCTGTTTTTTTCCTTTGGGAACCCAAACTCTAACTACCTTCTCCGGGAATTGAGTGTAAGACAATTCATTGTCTTATGATCGAACCTGGCTCTGATACCACATGTAGATTTGCACTAAGCTTTTATGCAATAATACTAACCTTGCTCTGCCATTGTAATCGTAGAGGGTTTGGTAATTGTAGAAAGTCTTCTTCACCTATGGAGCACCTTAATTCTCTTGTCTCTTAGATAGGGTGAGATCTGTATCGAGTGAATATTGCTGCAAGGGAAGGGACCCCTATTTATAGATGCATAACTTTGAAAGTCTTGCCTATCAAGAAGCATTCGAGTGTTGTTATTGTATTTAGATTAGGTTTGTTTCAATCCATATCGTATTAGGAATCCTATTAACACTTGTTTGCACTTTAATAAACTTTGAACAAGTGTTTAGATAGGAAGGTTGTAAGACTCGTGTCTTGGGGAAGTAAGAACAGTGAGAAATCTCACATTGCTCGGGGAAGGAAAAGTGAAGTGCCTTATATGTGTGGGCACTTCTCTTCCTAGCACGAGGCCTTTTGGGAGCTCATTGGCTTTAGATTCCATGGAATTCCGAAGTTAAGCGAGTTTGGGCTAGAGCAATCCCATAATGGGTGACCCACTGGAAGTTGCTCGTGAGTTCCTAGAAACAAAACCATGAGGACGGGGCCCAAAGCGGACAATATCGTGCTAGGGGAGTCGAGTCGTGACATAATGGTATTAGAGTTGGACCCCAACCGGAAGTGTGCCAGCGAGGACGCTGGGGCCCAATAGAGGTGGATTGTAAGACTCGTGTCTTGGGGAAGCAAGAACGGTGAACAATCCCACATCGCTAAGGGAGGGAAATGTGAAGTGTCTTATATGTGTGTTCACTTATCTTTCTAGCACGAGGCCTTTTGGAAGTTCACTGGCTTCGGATTCCATGGAACTCCGAAGTTAAGTGAGTTTGGGCTAGAGCAATAACAAGATGGGTGACCCACTGAGAAGTTGCTCGTGAGTTCCCAGAAACAAAACCGTGAAGCGGTGCCCAAAGCGGACAATATCGTGCTAAGGGAGTCGGGTCGTGACAAAGGTTGAGTTCTATTCCCTGATCAACCAAAATACCCGAATCCTCTTAGGATTAGAAGATCATCTTTCATGGACTAAGACAATGAATTGTCTTACATTGAGAACCCAAACTCCAGCCCCTACCTACTTGTAGGTGAACTCGTTGGCTCCCCTAAGTGTGAACTCATTAACTCCCCTTGACTTTGTGACTTGGCTATTTGGAGGCTATGAATTGGGAACCCAAAACCAGCTGTATTGTAGCATTATTGGCACCAACTACCTATCTCCTTGTAATTAGTGATGAGCTTGCTAACCAACCCATCTTTCCTTATATATGTATGTTGTAAGTAGTATCAAAAATATGAATGAACTTATCGAAATAAAAATCTCTGCACTCTATTTGAAACCAGAAACCTTTTTTATGATACTATTTTGATACTCTTCTTATACTATTTTGATACTCTGTTTGGCATATATATATATATATATAGTAGCTGATGATGGGCAGGCTCAGGCTGAGGTAGATTGGTACGTACTAGCTAGTAGCTAGCTAGTTATCTTATTTCCAGAAATTGATATAATTAATGTCAGAGATAGAGAGTAGCTGCAGCTCAAACTCACAGCAGGTCATAACATGCAAAGGTATTATATATGCGATGCGTGCTTTAAATTGGTGCTTGCTAGCTAGTATGATTAATGTATGTAATTAACATGATTAATTAAGGTTTAAGGTTTAAGGGGCAGTTAATTAATAAATTATTAATATGTGGGATTGCGCATGAATGAATAAGAATATATGCATGCAAATTGCAATGCAGCGGTGGTATGCTGGGGAATAGGAGAAGCAGGGAAGGTGGAAGAGATACAAGTAGAGCCTCCAAAAGCGTCTGAAGTTCGGGTGAAGATGCTCTACGCCAGTGTTTGTCACACTGACATCTTGATTTCCAAAGGCCACCCAATTGTTAGTATATAGTAAATTAGAAATATTATTTTCTTATTTGTGAAATATTATTATTCATCTTTCTTATTTGATCACAGCCTCTCTTCCCTCGAGTTCTTGGGCATGAAGGCGTCGGGTACGTACTCTCTCACTCTGTAATATATTGTATCTATTTATCTGGATATCTGGAATCTGGATGGAAGAGTAATGGAACTTTATTTAAATTAAATAATTGCGCATGCGTTGCGTAAATGCGTAAATGCGTAGTGTGGTAGAGAGCATCGGGGAGGAAGGAGGAGGTATAAAACAAGGAGACATGGTGATTCCAACCTTTGTTTCAGAGTGCCAAGAATGCGAGAATTGTGTGTCGGGAAAGACAAACATGTGCCTCAAATATCCTTTATCGTTCACCGGTCTCATGCCGGACGGCACTTCAAGAATGTCTGCCAAGGGACAGAAGCTGTACCATGTATTTTCTTGCTCAACATGGTCAGAGTACATGGTTGTGAATGTTAATTACCTTGTCAAGCTTCCTCCCGCTATGATCACTAGTACTAGTTGTAGTTTTCCTCTCGCCCACGCAAGCTTCCTCTCCTGTGGATTTTCTACTGGATTCGGGGCTCCTTGGAAGGAAGCTAAGCTTGAAAAAGGATCAACTGTCGCTGTGATTGGTCTTGGTGCTGTTGGATTAGGGGTATGTATGTTCTTTCTACTAGGCTACTAGGCTACTAGGCTACTAGCCATTTTTGTATTATTATAATATCTAACGAGAACAAGGACAGGCAGTTGAGGGCGCTAGAGTGCAAGGTGCCGCTAGGATCATTGGCATCGACAAAAATGACAAGAAACGAGAAAAAGGAAAAGCTTATGGAATGACTGATTTTATAAACCCTGATGATAATGATGATCATAAATCAGTTTCTCAGCTGATCAAAGACTTGACAGCTGGAATGGGTGTTGATTATTGCTTTGAGTGCACCGGCTTTGCACCCTTCATCAATGAAGCCCTTGAGGCCACAAAATTGGTATAATACTAATAATAATAATAATAATCCTGTAGCAATCGTTAATTTGTGTTGATAATTAATATTGTGCGGTTGTTGTTGTATCAGGGAAAAGGAACAGCAATAGTCATTGGAACCTCAAATACAACAAGCGTTCAGATTAATCCCCTTTCCCTATTGTGTGGCAGAACCTTGAAAGGTTCCATGTTTGGAGGGCTCAAAACCAAAACCGACTTTCCCCTTATAATCCAGAAATGCATGAATAAGGTGAACCAACTCCTCATAGACTCATACTTGTTGTAACACAACGCTAGTAATTAAAACTTTGTAAATTAATACTCAAATTTTGTTTTTGTTTTTGCCCCCAGGATCTGCAACTTGACCAACTTTTGACTCATCAAGTTCCTCTGGTAGACATTAACCAAGCACTTGGGCTTTTAAAGCATCCAGACTGTGTCAAGGTTCTTATCAAGATTTAATTTTGATTGTTTGTTTATATCTTTGTTATAAATAAATTATGAGATTCATACAATATAATATAATATAAATATAAATTCTCTTATGCGGACATTTAGACGTTATTATCGTGCAGACATCATGTATTTTATACTATCCCTTCCTACTTTCCTGCATATCTCCGGATAAGAGAATAACTCTATATATATATAACCCCCATAAAAGGAATAAATCAAAACATTTTGATTTGTTTTAACTCTCTCATCTCATGTATCATGTATGTGTGCGTTCTCTTTAATTTTGTTTACAAAATGACGTGCTAGTTTCAGAACCCTAAATTGACGCAACCCAACCACTAGAAAAAAAAAGGGGGGTGACAAATTATTGATTTTAAACTCATTGTTAAAGATTCATTTCATCCGAGAAAACAAAGGGATTCGGTTGTCTTATAAGTCCAGTGTAGTCTAGTCCTCCCTATCAAACAAGCCCTAAAAGAAACAAACTTTTATTGGTACCAAAGATGACATTACAGAACAAGGTGGACAAAGGCTTCCACCAGGGAAGGGAACAATGCAGAGATAAGCACAACCAACAGGCAGAAAACTCCCAAGAGCAAGCCCCAACTCAACCTAGCAAACATAAGATCGAATCCAGTCACAGCCCTAACTGCTGCTCTCCTCCATTCTAGCCAAATAACAGACCTAATCATACTTTGCCATTCAATAATATTAATATATAAAGAAAACCACACAGTACGTGAAATGGTGAAATGGTGAAATTGAAATTGCCCCCATGGGCATGGCTGGCTAAAAGGAAGGAAACCAGTCTGATCTGATGTTAAACGACACTGACAAGTCTAGAGATACAACTCTACAACACTACTAATTAAGGCGAGCTGCCTTTCCTAAGGGCCTGTTTTCTAATCATGTCCAGAACCTTGTAGTGAAATACAAGCCACACCAGATGATATATATGCATGGGACTATTTTAAATTTTAATGGAAGCTGACTAGCCTATTAACTGCGCTTCTGTACTTCAAACGAGCAATCAGGTGGAACAAAAGACACTAAATTGTTATTCAGCTCAGTTCAAGAGTCTGAACCAGGACTTTATCCCATTACCAACAAATTTCAAAAGGCTACAAGTCCATTTATTAATCCACTAGCTTGTAATCAAAATAATGAACTGTATGGCAGCTTCGGCAAAGCCTGAGCACTATAACCAAAGTACTGAAATCAACATCCTCCAAAAGAAAAATATGGCAAGACCACATAGTTACACATCCAATTTAAAGCATACATCTGATCTCCAAAGATATAAAGTCCATTAATACGAACCATTGGTACCTAAGAAACTGAAACGAATCTCACATGGTAGCTTCTACTTCAGGATCACTTTTAATTGGCACTGTCGGCACATTGTTCCCACCTCTCAAACGCGAAGAGACATTGTCAATGGCCGAATTGAGCTGGCTTATTTTTGCATTCAAGGTCTGCCTGGTCTTCTGCTTCCCAGGGAAAAGGAAAAGGAAAAGGAAAAGGAAAAGGAAAAGGAAAAGTCAGATAATTTGTCTTTGAGAAACATAAAAAGAATAAATCGCATCTCCAACAATTGGGAAAGGTTGGATGTCCAGTCATGAAGATGTGTTACCTCCAAACCTTCATCATAATATATTGGTCTTCTGGCCTTCCGGAATCCATATTCATCTTCATTAAGTAGAGATCTTCTAATCTGCATACGACAAAAGTGCAAAACAGGATCAAAACCCAAATGAAATAACATACGATGCATAATAATCATCCTATGCCTTTAAAGATCACTGTGAGAAGACATGTAGCCAACAGGAATCAAGACCATATACAGAGCAAGGCAGACAGATGACAGGAATTAACCGACAAGGAGTACAAGGTGCCAGTCTTTGTGAACAATAAGACTGGCCATGTCATGAGTACAAAGTAGGAGCAACAAATTTCTGCATTACATGCTACAACAGTCAAAAAATAGACAGCAAGGGTAGAAAAATGGAAGGGTAGGAGCTGAAATTTATCCTCATTATGGTAAATCACACAAAAATAGATGGCAAGGGCAGAAAAATTGCAACATACTAACATGCTACAACAGTCAAATAATTGATTCTTCTACAAAATAATATCTTTTTTCTTTCATTTTGCTAAAATATTAGCAAAATATATTCACAAAGAAAACTGATTAAATTGTAGCAAAAATTAATTGCAAGGAAGCACGGTAATGCAATGAAAACAAAAATCGACACATTCCTCTGTGTAGTCTTGACAAAGTATAACAATGCCCTTGATGCACAATTGAGAAGTGATTAAAACGTAAGTGCAACTAAACACAACCTCTTTTTGTAAGCATAAAGCTGGCATGTGTAAAGAAGTAAGATTAAACCATATGAGATGGATATGATGAACACAAGTAGAATATGCTGAAGGCAAGAAGATTAATAATATTTAATACCTGTGGAGCAAAAACATAAGCTAAAGTCCCAAAGACAGCACCTCCTAAGACAAATCCAGCAAGAAAATCAGCACCTCCACCCCTACTATCATCACTGCTGCATATCGAGGAATGAATCAATCAAAGTTGATAGATTATACAAAAACAAAAATGGTCTTGAACATCAACTCATCACTGAAATGAAATGGAATACCTGTACTCAGCACGAATAGCGAAATTGCGGTTTGTTAGCAGTTGAATATTTTTCCTTGGGCTTTGGGTAGTGAGCTTTGCTGATTCTGCCTGACTGTTGCTGGACCACCACATCTCACGCGCCTTCAGCTGACATCCGCCGCCTGCAGAGATTATATATATATATACAGTCTAAAGACTCTGAAATCTAAACTGGAGGAAACAACATACGAAATTACAAATGCTTTTTCTTTCACTCTTTTCCCCCACATCAAACAATTTACAAATACATTACAAACATACAATTCAAGATTCAACTCATCAAACTAAATATTATAATTTTAGTATATAAAAGATTTCAGTAATAAATACTAGTTAGTTATTGTAACAATTAAAAATAAAATTGGTCGAAGAAATTGATTTTTTTATTAAATAAAAAGTCCTAAGCTTTCTGAGGAACCGAACACGAAAGCAAGATGAGAACCTGAGCTGAGATTGCCGATTGAGTAAAGATATACCTGAAAATGAGGTGGATAGAGGAGCAAAGCAGATCGCCATTACGGGGGAAGAGAGACAGAGAGAGAGAAAGAAGCAGAGGAAAGGGCGATGCAAACTATTTCACTAAAACCTGGAAATGAAATGATTTGCCTTGTTGTAGCCTGTAGCCTGTAGCCTGTAGCCTAGGATAATACAACACACATATACTCAAATAGTTTTAACTTTTTTAATTTCTCTAATTACCCCTGATACTTTGAGAATGGAATTTGGATTGGATTGCTGGTAAATGCAGACCTAATTCAACAAAGGAGTTTGACCAAAAAGGGCAATACAGGAAAGTTCTTTTTTTTTTTTGGAGACGTTCAGTTCAGCCTTTGGTTCTTCCGCCCCGTTCACTTCCCTGTCCACTACTTTGGACTATCTCGACAAACTCCACTTCTCTCTCCGTTTACGTTTGTGTAATGCATTTATGATTAATTAATAGGCTATTCATGTGTAAATCTAACAATACAATAATAACTTGGGAGTTACCTAAATCCTAAGGCCCCGTTTGGTTCACGGAAACGTATTTGAGTGAAATCATTTCCTATATTATTTTCTAAGAAATGAAAATGAAGATTCATTTCTCATATTTGGTAATGCTAGCAAAGTAACCAAGAGATATTACTTTATTTCATTTCCCATATTTGTTTTGAGTTAGAATGAAAAATAAAATTGTATAATTTTCCAATTATACCCATATTAAATCAAATAAAAAAAGAATGCATTGAATGATATATATTGTAATTCTAAATTGTTAATGGGGACAAAATAGTCATGAAAAATGTGCATTTAATGTTGGCTCATTTTCCCAAACTTCCTTATGAGGAAGGAAAACAAAACTCAAGAGAGGAGGAGGGCTTCACTTTTCCCATACTTTCCAATATGACAGGCAACCATTTCTCATGCTTGAATTTATCAAACATGGGAAAGCAATTGATTTCCTAGTATTTCGGTCCAATCTTGCAACCCCTCCCCAATCACTCCCACAGCCAACCCAGCATCCCCCATGTAGCTTTTCTTATGCTTTCAAGTCTCAAAGTCCATTACCTGCAATCTTGAGTAAACAATTGTGTGACTTTTTAGTCTTAAACTCTGGCTTTTGTTTTTGGAAATTTGGGTTCATGAGGAGAGGCTTGGGGCAATGCATGGAATTAGGTTTGGAGTTTGATAAGAATGAGGAAAAAATGTTGGGCCGGGAGGGGGAAGAGGGAAGTGATAAAGTGGTTGTGGGGGTGGTTGGGTCGTGGGTATAGGGTATGGAGCAGGCTGAGTTAGGAGGAGGTTGGGTCGGGAGGGGGAAGAGGGATGGGATCATGTGATTGTGGAGGGGTTGGTGGGGTGGTTGGGGAGGGGCCGCAAGATTGGACCAAAATGACCATCTTAATTTAACAGAACTTGAGGATTGTCCTTAAATTGCTTAGAACTCAAACTACTGGGACCTTAATGATAAAAACGATAAACTACAACCAAAAGTTACTTTTTGCCAAAAATTTATACACATGACAAACTTTGAATACAACTATCACTAGCTGATGTGATGATATAGGTCAACTCAATTGTACCACTCAATAAATTATCCTATAGTTGATCCTAAATTTTTTTAATGTCATAATCAAAAGAAGAGTAATGCCTGAGAGACCACACTTATGTACCACCTCAACTCTCACATTCCAAAAGTTTGAGCATTACCTGTCAATACCATATCATAACAGCAGCTAACCATCAAAACTTGAAGACTTGGGCAACACGTTATTTGCAAATTTCTAGTGACATCTCCAAATTATGGTGGCTTATATATATACTCTTTCTATACAAACGGCCGTAATAATATCGCACTCAAAAACCAAAGAGCTAAACAATGCACAAAGAAAATTATCAATAAATCCTATATTGAGAGATGAACACGAGGAAAAGGGGTTTCTCGTACGGCACCGGGCAAGATCATCAGACATGATTGCCCCATGCAGTTGACGAAATATAATGTACACAATGCAACAATTCATCTTCTCACTTTATTTGTCTGGAAGGCGCCCAAAGAGAAGCAGTGATGTATTCACATGATGCCCTTCAGGCAGAAGCTGTTCCGATTTTGAAACAGGTTTCTCAGGCTGTTCCTTGTCCGGGAATGGGAATGAAAGAGAAAGGGAAAGGGAGGCAGACGCATCATCATCTTTCTCATCCACCACGACATCTAAAGGCTTATCCTGGTTATTTTTCTCATCCGCTAATCCAACAAAGAAGGGCAGGATTCCCTTATTTTGCGGTTTTGTTTCTGCCCCTAGAGCAAGCTCGAGACTTGGGAACCCATCACGAGACTTATCCTCATCTCCTGATGACAAACCCTTCCAAGGCACAGAGTTGTCAACCGTCTGAAAATGCTGAACATGCCGTGAATCCACAGGAAAAAAGTATCTCTCAGTAGTTCCCAAGTCCTCTGGAATAACTTTCTCCTCACATGCTTCAACACATCTCTTCTCAACCAAAGAACAAGGAGCCAAATCATTATGTGAGACAAAACCATCATCAACAGCATTTGTACCTCTAGATGTGCTACAACTATACAATCCACTTGAACCAATTTTTGGCTTCTTACTATCACCCTCACCATCTATCTGTGTACTATTCACCTCATTCCATGACATTTCTTGATTCGTGGCTGCAGAAGCTGCTGTCTCTGAAAGAGCTATATGAGGATGTTTTCTTTTACTAGACTGAAAAGAGTTGACTCTTGCTGTCAAGTCTCTCACCAAAGCTGCTTCTATTTCCTTATATCCGTAATCTCTCTTCAATTCCTTATCTTGTTTACGTTCAACTCTCTCTATGTTTACTCCATCCAGAATTACCTCCTCAACACCTCCTGCGAGACCAACCCTTTTCTTTCTATTTGGAATTGTCTCCTCACCAACACTCCCAGCAACGGCTACCTCTTGATTGGAAATAGGACGAATCTTCAAAGACTCAGCACCTTCTCTATCACCAGAAGTGACCCCATGCACTTGCCTCTTCTCACCTTTGTTGGAGCTATTTGACCCAGTTATTGGAATAGAAGATTTAATTTCTGTGCCAAGTCTGCTCCCTCGAAGACAAATTTCCTGCTGCTGCAGAATGAAAGAGCATTGAAACAGATAATAAACCTTTAGTAATATATAGAACCTCAATGTCAAAACAAAACTGACCCCAAAATATATAAACATCAGGTACCTATATTTCAGAAATAAAACAAATTTTTTACTAGGAAAGTAAATTGAACCACAAGACGAGGGCCAAGCTTCAAATATCACAACTTCTTAATATGTTGTTGTCCCTCTACAACGCAGTTCATTAGTAGAATACAATACACCATAGGACATGTCATTCAGCGATTCAATATATAGCATGGGCTTCAATAAACATTCTAGTCCAATGCATGATCATTGAGGAGTCAAGTTTTGTGACATCAGTAAAGCCATCTGCGCCAAAGTGCAGGTGCTAAGCAAATAAGGAACTTTTGACTAAGCAACCGATTGTGACCACTATTGTACCATTTGATAAAAATTCAAGTAGCAACATATTCCACTCATGATACACAAAAACGAAAAGAAATGCAAGCCACAACAGTATATATTGAAAATCATAATGTAAAAAATATCTAGAACAGGGGAGCAACACAGGTCAAAATTGTCAACCACACGAGTATGTCACATATTAAGAGATGTAAAAAGAGTGAGAGACATGGAATGAGAATAAGTGCTGCAACCATATGGTTCAAGAACATCAATGATGTCTAGTTCAGAAATTAAAAATATATAAATATGGTGGCAAAAAATGCTGAACGAAATTAATGTCAGATTGTATTGAGCGTGCACACATAACGCAGAGGACACACAGAGAGAGAACTCTTATTTGAATGTGAGAGTATTGTAGAAACATGTCAGCCAAGCCACAATATGATTTCACACCCCAAATGAACTGAATAGAAAAATCAAGTAACAACAAGAAGCACCTTATCAAGCCATATACATTCTGAAAAAAATAAAAATTACCAGGGGAGTGGTGCATGGAACTCCTTCATACAAGCCTGCACTGTTTGTTGTGTTGGAGTCAAGCCTACTATCCTGTACCACCAAGTTCACTTTTGAACCTGACCGTACCTCCTCAGGATATGTATCTTTGCTCTCATGATCCTTGCTAACTGTGGGACCCATATGAAGAGGGGAATTGGCTGCAGACGCTACATCACGACATTTGTCAGAAGCAGAAGATTCATCTATATGCTCAGGTATACATAGGTTCTCCGACAAAGTTCCGTATTTATCCAATGAGTTGCTCAAGCTGGGAACACATTCCTTAGTAAAATCCAAACGATGCACCCTCGTTGTCCTGAAAACACCCCATAAGAAAAACAGCATATTCCAACCTGCCAATGACAGATAAATTTCAGCAGATGGCACAAAAAGTTAGCAAACAAAGATCAATTACAGAACTAATAACCAACAACATCAGCAAGATGAGCACAGCAGCCAACGATTTTAAAGAAGGCACCCTCATACAACATAACCCAATTTTATACATGCTCACAATATCAGCATTGGCACTTGTTTATGCGTTAAGCAGTATGAGCCAACTTGCACAAAACAGAACCATATCGAGCATATTGTCACTGGATAGAACACCAAATCCCATATAATGAAACTTCAGAATTCCTTACGTTGTGATCTCTCAGGAAGCTGATTTGATGGGAATATCAGAAGTTCAACACCATCAAAATTCCCTTTGAGGGCTAGATCATTCTTGATCATAGCATCCAACAGGATCTTGTAGTCTCTTTCGTAACTGCATAGAAAATTGAAAAAGATTGCATACTAAGCAATAAAGGAAAATAAGTTCTGCAGAAAGGAAAACTCCTTCAAAATATAAAATGAAAAAACAAGTATGCTTATCGTTACCTCTCAAGATCTTTGGAAAAGAAGTAAAGTGCAATGTTATCTTCTTTAGCACCACTTTGATGGAAGTGTGATGGCCATACACTCAAGCGAGGTACTTCACTCAGAGGAACTTTGAACTGAAATTTGTTCACCACTTCAAGAACCTTTGGCGATGCACAAGTTGACAAATGAGCTTGAACTCCACCACATAAATCCAAATAATTTCCACCTCTCTGCACTTCGAAACTCCCCCTGCATGAAAATAAGAGGAGCCTATCTCATAAGAAATTGTCAAGATGAAACATACAGAAAAAAATGCAGAGCATGAAGCAGACAAGACTGATAAGAAATAGAAACCAAGAGACCCTACTGCCAGATGTATTCATATTCTGGTATGGCTGTTGTCTTTGCAAGAACAGACATGGCTACGGAAGCATGACTATGCAAATCTTTCACTGTAGACTTTCCAAGAGAAGGAACAAAAACAGAGTCTGCCACTTTGGAAGGAAACACAGAATCAATGGGCTGAAATGTATGCTGCTTTAAATTATTGACAGGTGTATTCTTGTCAGTGTCAGAAGTAGAAGTCCCAAGAATTGTTTGTCCATCATGCGATCCTTCACTACTCGTGATATCATTCAACTTATTTGAAATCAATGATTGCTCTTGAGAAGCTACGTCATAACTTAAGTCCACGTTTGATGTGGACAACTCATCAGATGGATCGAATACTCTCTTTTTTCTGTATATTTCAGGCTTTCTAAGCAAAGCTGCGTGAATTGCATCTTTCAACCTGTTACCTCTCGGCATATCCTCCCTAGAACTTATTGGAGTACAAGCATCAGTACCAGAAGCCTGTGAAATGCCAACTCTGCAAAATTCCGCAGTATGACCTATGTCTTTACATTTTGGACTAGCTGTAACAGTAGGTCTACAGCGAGCAGAGCTCTCCCTGGTTTTATCAGCCTGACTTGTCATTTCCACTGATTGCAATAACACATCTTCTAATGTTTCGTCAACATTAGAGCGTGATTTCTCAACAATCCCAGAATCGCTGGATAAGGGTTCATCCTTAGAGCTAACTTGGTTTGACTTTTGTTCACAAGCAGAATTACATATTCCATTCATAGATGAACCTCCAACTGCAACAGCAAACACATTGGTGATACCTTAAATTAGTAACACCAACTACTTCCAACATGTACCAACAGCAAACAAATTATAGAAAGAAACATAGGACACAACCACAAGCTTGAAAAACACAAGTTCCACCATCAAGAAGGCAAGAAAGCTACCTGAAGCATTTAGAGGCTCAACACCTTTACGAGTCAGATTACCCATAGATTTTGCTAAAGTACTTAATTTTCCATCAGGTAATACGACCTTCGACTCTCGATTGTTGCTCACAGATGAAAGCAAACTAGTTTCACCACGAGATGCTGGGTCAATCTTAGGTGTTGAAACAATAGGGCTAGCTGCGGGAAAACTAGCAAGGGGGCGGTCTAGTTTGGACAAATTTTTTCTTTCAATTGTGCTCCGCTCTTTTGCTTGTTTCAATCCTTTTGAATCTTGACCACGGCTAAATTTAGATGAAAGCATTTTAACTTTTGATTCAGAAACATTTGAACGCCCTGAGTTTGCAGATTTGAATGACACAGATTTGCCCATCATTCTGGCTACCCTCTCCTTCATATCAAGGGAAGAATGTTCTTTAGATCCCTTTTGCTTTTGAGGAACATCATCTACACTCTTAAATCTTGGTTTGGAAGTTAAGGTGTTGAACGAATTTGACTTTAACAATGTACCTGCAAACAAAATACGATGAACTGCTCTTTTTTAATATAAAACTCTACACAAATGTTAATATGAAAAATAAGAAACCCCACCTAGACATCACAACGCATATGAAATTAAGAACTACCATACAATAAAAAGAGAAGGATAGAGATGGAGCATTAAACATGAACCATGCAGCAATAACTACTCACCCTTGGTTGTTTGAAGCTGTATACCACTTGAAGGAGAGCGTGCAGTTTCTGATATATCATTAATAGACTGTGAAGTCTGATAAGTTGACCTCAATCTATCCTTATCTATGCTCTTGAACGAAGACTCACGTGATAGAGCACCCATTTTCTTAGGGCTGGATGGCTTTGGTGATCCCACACGAATTTCAAGAGCCTGCCTTTTCGCAGCAGGAGCTACTTCTATATTTTCTGCTAGTCTCTTATTAGAGAATTGTGTACTCAATATGGCTTTGTCCATTCTTTTTCCCTCCATATCTGAACCTTTATAATTCAAATGTCGAAAAAAAATCAGTGTATTTCACAAATAACAGCATGTTAGCATCTGTTTTCAGAAAACTAATATAACTCAATTTGCTTTACCTTGCTTCTGGTTGTCAGCTTCCTCAGCAAACTTGCATTCCTCACACAGCCATTGACCTTTAGGAACTCTCCGAAGCATCTTTCGCATGCAATAGCTGCTTTTAGCAATAATAATGTTAACAAATTTTGTTCACAGGCATGGGCTCAACATAAAATATCGCCATCAAAACCTGACAGCAGAAAGTACGGCGAAAGACTATTACATGTGTTCTGCACCATCACTGCACCTACTACACATGGCAAGCATATCTTCGCGACCAGCATCCCCACAAATATCGCATACTTTTACCTGTTTATGAACCCCGCCCCCAAAAAAAAGGAAATTTTTTAAAGAAAGAAGAGGCTAAAGTTTCTTCTACTAAAATATAGATCCTCCAGAACCTAAAGAAAAAAGAAGCCACCACACAGAAGGAGAAGCTATAAAGTATGTAATCCAAAAAATAGAGATAACAACAGATAGAAAATGAACTAGTTCATCAAGTCTCCAAGAGAGCAAATAATAAAAATGGATCGGCATCCCGCTTTTTCTATAAATGATACAAACTATACAAAATCTACTATCTCTAACTTAAACCATAAGATTATTAGGCATCAATACAGTTGAATGCATCAAGCATATCCCTTCAAATGAAAATGTGAAGGCATCAGTATCTAACTAAATAGCAAACATTTGACAAATTCTTAACAAACAAAAACGGATGTGTTCCTAATCACACTGAAAAAAGCTGCAAATACCTAATTGCTCAATATTTTCTGAAGACAAGTTAATCAACATTAGGCTTGATCAATCAATTGAGTGCTAAAGACAACAGCCAATTCATGGGACCACAAGAGGCTTATATTTACAAACCTTCAGCAGAACTAACAACTAGCAAGAAAATATCATTCTATCTGAAAACATATATAGAGGCCCTTAAGGGAAGCCCAAAAAAAAGTCCAAAGAACACAGATAACAAGAATTTCATGCAGACAAGTCATACATACAAATTTTACTTTGTGGGGGTGGTGGGGGACTCACATCATGCTCCACAATGTCCGATTCATCACTGTCATCTCCAGAAGCAGATTGCAAGGGCTGCTTCTCAGCTACTGCGACCAACTCATTAGACTTCACATCTTGTTCACCATGATCCAAACATTTCAAAGCTTCATCATTTAGGTCTTGGCCATTACCATTGGTCTCTACTTCTGTCTTTGGACAGATTTTTGTTGAGGCCCCCAAACCTTTATTAGAATCAAATTTCTGGTGAGCGACAGTATCAGATGGTGACTCTCGTATTAATGATGAATCCGTATTCCCCGAGCATTCTGGCAGTTTTCCCTGCATATGAGAAGACGCATCCTCCCTGAATCAGTTATTACAAAATAAAAATAAAAAGTTAAAGGAACATGATGCACCAATTTGTGGGAGCATGACTTTGCACCTTTGGTGCGCTATCGCCAACATCTGCAGCTTTTAACTTCTCTGACAAGACTGACTTGTGTGCCTTTTCAACTTCTGGATCTACACTACCAACTGAAGCTAAACTACAAGACAAATTCTTCCGTTCTACATTTCTGTTATGGTGATTGACTGCTAAATTTGCATCATTGACTCTACTTATACATGAAATGTTATCGTCATTGACTTCAACAACTTTAGAATCCTCGAACGTATTTGTAAGCATCTCAAAACCTTCTACAGCATCAGATGTATCAGACGACCTTATGGGTGCTTTGCTTTCAGCATTTTCAGACAAAGAATCGTGACTTGAATTAACACTAAGTAGGTTACTTGTCTCACTGGTGGTATGTTGTAAACTGTCACATGCCTTGCTCTTAAAAGAAGCTGAAGTATCGCCCACATTGATAGAATATTGACTAGCCGCATTAACACGACAGGTTTCATCAGAAAATTCATCAGCCTTTGATCCCATAAGAGCTCTATTAAAATGCATACAAGATGAACAGGGAGCAGAGCACAGGTTACAAGCCCCAGACTCGCATCTAATATGAACTTTCCGACTCATAGAATGCTTACCACATTCTTTTACAGATTGAGATGACACCTAATAAATACAATAAATCAATTAGGAACAGAAACAATACAAAAATTAATAATGGAGAATTGAAAAAGAAAAAAACATATGAAAGATGTACAGACAATTACTGAGTTTTCAAGCACCCATATTTAAGCATGGAAAATGTAAAAATCAGGTAAATGAGATAAAGGCAACACCAAAAGTCACTCTCAGTTTAAGGGAGTATTGATAAAAGAAAATAACACACTAAACCAGATTTCAATTCGAGAAATCATGTTCTCATGTTTGTCCTTTTATTTTGAGTTGTTAAGGCTCATTATTACTAATGTCCTCCAAATGCACCTGAATAACATCCTCCACTACTAAACAAAGAAGGATAACAAGTAACTACAACTGCAGGAAGCTGCACGCGACAATCCCCTCCACTGGCCTGTCAACATTCGCACAAATAAAAATTACTTCTAGATTAATGTATGAGAGAAATTCCTGCACTGTTCCTAGAATGGATTCAATTATCCATTACAGCCACACTCCTAGTCAGCGAGAAGTGTCCAGTGAAGTTATTAGCGAGAAATGCATATGGTTTGCAGCACACACTAATTCCTGCACTGTTCCAAGAACCTGGATTCAATCATCCATTACAGCCACACTCCTAGTTATTAAGAAATGTCTAGTGAAATTCTTATAACTCTAACGTTGTTCGTCATAGTCAACAAAAAAACAATAAACTCCTAGACGCCTTTGTCTATTTGTCTTTTTTTTTCTTCTTTGAAATACGCACTACTGCATGATACAGGAAAAGACAGCTGAGAATTAATAAAAAGAAAAAGAAAGAAAGCAAATTACCCGGTTTTCTCACCAGTCTTCTTATTATCATGATCAGTCTCATCAGCAGGCCCTTGCATGCGATGACTCCCTCTCAAGACTGGTGTGATCTAAAAGGGGACACCAAAATTACATTAATTCCGGTCTCCGGTAGCCAATTATGGAATACTCTGGACTAATTAATGGCTGAAAACTAAATCCATTTAGAGGCAAAGAGACTCATATCAAGCTAACAAATTTAATATGTATATATATGTACAAAGTGATGCAATCAAACCCAGAATGAAACTTGACAAAATATAGGCCCGAAAACCCTAACCATGAAATCAACACTATCATGAATTACAACCGATTGGCAATCAATTCAGCGAGTAATCCGATTATACTGAACAAAATCAAATTCTCCCAAAAGAGAAGGGGTTAAAAGAACCAAGTCGGCTAACAATTACGTGCCTCTAGTTTCATAACAACCCGCGTGGCGTTGTAAAGCTCATCGACTGCCCGTTCCTTCCGGCAGAACATCATCGAGAAGACAACCAATCCCAACCCTAATCTAATCCAAACCCAAACTCCGCTATTCCAATTGCAGGAATCCCTCACGGTTGAATTCAATTCAATTAAAAACCATAACTTCCCAGCAAATGGTATCCAAAATCAAGTTCTCAGACAACAACCACATGACCATCTACTCGATTACACCACAGAGAATCTGATTAAATAAAATGTTGTGTTTTTTATATAAAAATATATATCTCGCTTTCTCTCTCTACTTTCTTTCTATCTCTCTCTGTGATCTGGGAAAAAATCCTGCAATGGAATCCATCTACATATTAAGCAGCTTAAATCTCGCCAGGAATTTTATTTTCTACGGAAAATAAGTAAATGAGTAAATGAGTAAAGTTTCGTAGATTTCGAATTTAAATGCGGGTCCTAAAAAAATTAGGGCCCTCTGTTTTTTCATTTTAGGATTAAAGACATTGGTGTCATATTTAAATGGGCCATGAAGTTTCAATTTCATCAATTTGATACTTAAAGTTTTTAAATTTCATCAAATTAAGCGCTCCGCCAACTTCACTGTTAGATTTTCTGCTAAATTAATGACGTGACAATTGTGGTACCCACTTTGATGCTGATGTGTGAAAAAAAATAACAAAAAAATTCTTTTAAAGTATTATAAATTTAAAAATTTTAAAACAAAAATATATATATTCGCCACTCTCATTCTCTTCCTCTCTCTGCCTCTCTCCCATTGACCGCCCCATCCTCCGACCATCTTCTCAAAAACAAAAAACCCCAAATAGCCGCCAACTGGTCCTGTCTACGGCATATGACCAGCCACCACCTTCTGCAACAAATCCGATCCAAAACCCCACCCAATTACCCAACCCATGGGCCACAACACACGCCCAGAACTTAAAAAATTTCTCTAGAAATTTCAGCAACCCCACCCCATCTCCTACCACCTCTTCCCCTGGCGACGGCCCACCATCCATCTGTTCCCTTAAACAGATTCACATAAATCGGATCCAATTTTCAAAGACCCGAACGCAATTCCTTCCTGAAAATGGGTTTCGCAGCGCTTGATCTTGGACATGCAACCGAATCTGTTTTCCTTCAGCAGCATTTTGGGAAATCCGTTTTTGTTCAATGGCGATTTGAGAGAGGGTTTGGAGAGTCCTAGGGTTTTGTTCTTGCTTCCTTTTTGTTGATCGTTTGGCTCTCAAATTTCTCCGACTAAGCGGTGTTACATATATAATACACACAACTTGAAAACCATCCCAGAAATTAACAACAACAAAATTAATTGAATCTAATAGTGGATGAGATCGAACCCATAAAGTAGAAACATAGCATATTTTGAATCAAATTCCTTTGGAATAACTTTCTCCACGATCCAAAAGAGAGAAAATGAGAGTTTTTCTATTTAAACCCCACGCTTCTCTTTGTTCACCCATATTCTAAGTTCACCTCGACTTCTAATTCAAATTTTCACAATTTCTAAGAAAACCCCACTATCTTCCCAAACTACCCATAAATACACACCCAGCAAAAAAAAAAAAAAAAAAAAAAAAACTCATCAACCTCACACCCCACACCTGTGTGAATTCCCATGTTTGAAAACATAGCATTAGAAAAAGAAAAAGAAAAACATGATGGGTGTGTTTGGGGAGGGGAGGGACTGGAGAGAGAAGAGAGAGAGAGAGAGAGAATAAATAAAGAAAACATATCATGTGGTGACGAAGTTGTGTTTTGATTTTTAGGTACAAGAGCATGGGGTTGGCCACTGTGCGATCAAAAGAACGAATGGTCGGATGAAGGCATCAAGGAAATGAGAAGATCATGAGTAGAGGCTATGCGCAATAAGATGGGAATGAAAAGTAACGTCATCCGGAACCTGCCCGAGAGAGAGAGAGAGAGAGAGAGAGAGAGAGAGAGAGAGAGAGAGAGAGAGAGAGAGAGAGAGAGAGAGAGAGAGAGAGAGAGAGAGAGAGAGAGTAGGGGTGGGGTGGGGTGGGTGGGTGGATTAGAGTTTAGACGTGCCTGTGGCTTGGGGATTTTGGGTGTGTATGGGGTGTGTGTATAGATGTATTAGGGTTAAGTATTAAGTTGGGTGACCTTTTTGTCTTTTTACACAATAATAAAACATATGGGCTTAATAATTTTAAGTTTTGGGGTGAACAAAGAAAAGTGTGGGGTTTAAATAGAAAAACTCGAAAATAAAAAGAAGACAATATGTGCAAAACCCAAAACACATAAAGAAGGAGACAGTAAAATGTATGAAGGGGAAAATCAAAATAGAAACCGAGAGAGAGAGAGAGAGAGAGAGAGAGACGAAGAAGGGGAGGGAGTTGAGTGTCGAGGTCTTCGTGAAATTGGATGTGGGTTCGGCAATTGTGGCGGTTGCGACAGTGGCAGCGGTGGAGGTAGAGGAGGTATCAACGGGCCTAAAGGTGGAGGTAGACCATGAGGATGACAACGAAGAAGAGGATGATGATGGCACTGAGCATGATCTTGCCGCTGAGGGCGTATCCCTTGTAGGGTTGGGGGTGGGGAGGCTTCTAGCTGATCTAGGTCGCGGTGGTGGTCTATGATTGAAGATGAAGCCATGGTGTTTATTTTCTGTTTGACATAGAGAAAGAAGAGGAAATATGGTCTTTTTTTTATGTTTTAAATTTTTTTAATGTTATAATATTTTAAAATTACTTTTTATTTTATATTTTCATCACACTTGTCATGTCATCAATTTAACATAAAATCTAACGGTAAAGTTAACGGAGGGTGTAATTTGGTCAAATTTGAAAATGTTGTGTTTTAAATTGATGAAATTGAAACCTTATGGCCCATTTCGATACGGCAGCTAAACCTCAATAGAGTGAAATTTCGTTAGTCCTTTATTTTATTTTGACAATTAAAAATGAGTGCTGTTATTTTCACCATTTTGTCATATTTCCCTACCCACCTTATTTTCAAAATTTTAAAGACAAATTTACCACTTTGTAAAATGACTTCTAAGTACCAAAATATTAATAATAATAAAATATTTTCCTTTTAGAATAATTTAAAATGAAAAGGTAAAATAATAAACAAATAAATAACATTCTCAGCCGCACCAACTTATCCCAGGCCCTCTTTCCGACGAAGCTCCCTCACCCCTACCTTACTCTCCTCCACCTACACCACCTCCTTCTGTCTCTGTTCTCTGTTCTCCGTATCTCTCTCTCTCTCTCCCTCTCTCCTCCCCAACACCCCGAGATTGGTGGTGATGCGATTTTCGCTTGAAACAACTATTGTTTCCTTCATCAAATTTTGGATTCATGAGTGGGTATAGTGATTTAGAATCTTGCCCTGCACGCACTGGGAATGTGGGTTTTAACTAACGGAAGTAACCAAGGTGACTTGATTTGCTGACGAAGCTAACCCCAGTGACCAAAATCAGAAAATTAAAAATTCAATGACCAAATTTAAATTTTACCCCAACCCTAGTGACAAAAAAATGTAATTAGCCCTTTCAAATTTATATGGTAGGTGGGAAGATAAGGTGGGTAAAAAATCAGCACCCAAAAAAATTATGCCATAGATACCCCTCAAACATGAAAAAAGAATTTTGGTAACACTCAAACTTTCGAATAGAGAGCAAAAGTATAAGTCCTCTTTTCTCGTCTCCAACTTTTCTTATCTAAAACTACTTTTTCTTTGATATGTCGAACTAATACTTGAACTCAAGTTTATATCTTGTACAAACATGAACTAGAAGTCTAGAACCATATAGAAATGTTTGGAATTTACTTCGAATCATAATAATTAGGAGTTCAAGATTATACACCCACTACTTTCACAAAGGCTGATACCAATCTTCTTCTATTAAATAATAATAATAATAATAATCACGAACGCTAAGGCTTGGATGGATATTGATTTGAATTCATCTTCCTTGTGGTTCAAAATTCAAATCGTATTATCTTCCTATGTGGACAAGCGAAGATGATATGCCTAACAAACCAATGGCATGCTACAAACTCAATAAATAATAGGTTTTTTTTTTATCACAAAACGTAAATGAGGTTCACGAAATTATTAGATTGCGTCCTTTTTTTTTTGGGTGTCATTCGTGGTCCTTAACGTTAACATTCATGCTCACGAATAGTCCATGCCATGACTTTTTGTCAAAAATTTTGTTAACTTGCTGATATGGCACATATGCAGAGCCCACATATTTAATAATATAATGCCACATGAATTTTAAAATTGGAAATAAAAATGTATATCTTTTAAATAATTATAATTTAAAAAAAAAAAACAAATTGATTGCTCATGAATAGTTCATGCTGTGACTTTCTGTCAAAAATTTTGTTAACTTGTTGACATGGCACATATGCAGAGCCCACACATATTAATAATATAATGCCACATGAATTTTAAAATTTTAAAATTTGAAAAAAAAATTGTATATCTTTTGAATAATTAAAATTGAAAAAAAAATAAAAATTGATCTCCCCGATTTGGTCCCTGGTCTTTAACCACCCCAGCCCGTCATCCCAACACCTCCTCCAGCACCACCATCCCTCCCACCCTAGGTCGCTATCATCATCTCTTCCTCGATACCACCACCTTCGATTACAACCACCCCAGACGCTGCCTACCCGTCCCATCATCACCACCATCACCACCTTCTCCCCCATAAAACTAATAAAGACACCCAGTCAACCCCTCACTCCCCAACACATCTGCATAAAACTAACCAATAGATCTGCACACACAAAAATTTCGCCCCAACCCAACCCACCCACCAAGAAATACTCTTATTTCAATTTTATTTTAAATGACTAGTTTATGGCTTATTTGATGGTGTTTTTGAGAAACAGAACTTGGGAAGGGAAAAATCCATAGCTATCTGCAAGTTATTAAATATCTATAGCTATGTGCAAGTTATTAAAAATCGATTGATGGACAAAGCTGTATATTGCAGAAAAAGCTAGTTTTAGGTTATGGTGGTGGTGAGAGGAGGGATTAGCGGCTGGGGTGGGGAGGGATGAAGGGGCAAATAGGAGAGAGATGAAGATAGGAAGGGGGTCGGTGCACTGGTGTTAAGGGCCAAGTGGGGATGTTCTACAATACTACCGTAGTACCAGCTGGCTTTGCTGAGTGGTACTACTGTCCAACCAACGTCAGCCATGTTTACAATTTATACACATCAGCCGAACCTTGAAATTTCGCCGTTAACACCCCTTAACAACGTTGTTACAAACCAAAATAGACAGACAATACCACTCTGCAGGTTGTGCCGACTGAAAATTTGAGGAGGTCTCTCTGGTGGCTTTAATCTATGGTTGCTATAAGAGCATCTCCAGCAGACTCCATATCCTCTCATCCTTAGCTACTTTGGCTAAAAATAAAGAAAATCCTCCTTCCAGCAGACTCCTTACTTGGCTCTCTACATCTAGCAAGGAGGAGAGAGAATTTGGCTAATTGCCAAATTCAAGAGAAAGGGGAAGAGAGATATACATTTGGGAGGTTGGTGGGGTTAGGTTTCTACTTTTCTTTTTAATATATTTGATTTGCAAGAGAAAGATGGAGAAAGAGAAAGAGTAAATAATAAAAAAATATTTCAGGTTAGTCAAAATAAAGAACATTGTTGAAGGAAACACCTTTTAAGTGATTTGCTATAATAGCTTTCTAGCTATTTTAGTTAGAATTTGGCTAAAATTTGGAAACTCTTCTAGAGATGCTCTAACTCGACCAAGCTCGCCGCCAAGAAAAGTGCTCATCGATGCCCATCGCATACCTGGGTCTCCACTAATTCAGGGTCTCAATTCAAACTTGGGTTCAATCAGCCCATCTGTGCCATTGGCTGTAATTGAGATTTCTTTCATGCTCTCCCATCATGAAAATATTGAGATTCCATATTTCCAGCTGGTGTTGGTTGGACGGTAATACCACTCAGTAAAGCCAGCTGGTACTACGGTAGTATTGTATAATTTCTCGTAAGGGTGGAGCTACGGATGGAGAAAAACTTCCCTGTCACGGGGATGATAGGGTCAACTATCCACCTCAATGTCCCAGACAATGAGATCGCGCAAACTGTCAACTACTTTAACTTCATCTTTAATTTTTTTTTGAAACTTTCCATTTAATATTTTAAGAATACTTTTAGTTGGGAAAAAATCTCCACATTACCCTCTCCCACATCCCAACTTCTTCTTTTCTTTTGCTGGGATATTTCTCTAGGGGTCATCATTAGGCCCGCAAGCCCATAGGCCGCGGGGGCCCTCCCAGCCCGACCCGGCCATTGTTGAGTAGGCTAGGCTTGGGCTTGGGTGTCTAAAGCCTGGCCCGACCCGTTTGAGCCCAAGAAAACCCGTAACGGCCCACGGGCCCACATACATATAAATAAATATTTTTAAAAACCCAAGTTAAATGAAAGATGAAGAAAACCATTATCTATTATCATTGTAAGAACTAAAAAAAATGAAGTAGTGGATAAAAGTAAGATACAAATTGGAAACTAGGAATGAGTAAAAAAAAGTAAAAAAATGAAACAAAACAAGAAACCCAAAATAAACACAATCAGGAATGTCTATCACAATTTTATCACCACTGTATCACTACGGTATCACTGATTTATCACCTAATGGATAGCTACGAATTTATGAACTTTCTCTGTTTTCCAGTTCGACTTCTGTTAAGTTTTTGACTTATAACTTCCCAACCGTTTATCCAAATTTTGTGTTATTTATATGGTTGCATTCAGCACAGAAAAATGAAGAACATAAGGATGACCAAAAGTTAAAAACAGATACAGAAATGAGCAGAATTCAGTGGAAAGAACACTTAAGATTTCAAACAACACACAAACAAAATGGGGGATTATGATTCAAGTGACTTAATTCTAATACTTAAATGTAACCAAATGCTAATTTAACTAGTTTAACAAGATCAATTAACAAAATGTGACTTAAGATGTGGCAAACACTAGGGTTTTCGAAATCCACCTTAAACAATCATACTCATGTTCATAGACACTCAAGTAATGAACTCTAAATGTGTTGATGAAGATGTTCGCAATCAAGACCGGGTCTAGTAGCTCAAGAAAGTTATAGACAAATGTAAAAAGAGAACTATAAAATAAAAAAAAAAGGAAACCAGAGAAACACAACAAAACATAGAAAAAAAAAAGAATTGACAAAAAAAATCCATATATAAATGGGCTTTCTCTGGCTAGCCTATCACGCCCAAAATCAAGACACATGACAGCGGCACATATCTTGAGGATCCCAAAAATATAACACATAAGTCCAAGGGTTATACTCTCAAGATTCCTCAAATATGCTAAGCCTTTATAAATAAATTAAAACGGATTGGATCAGAGTATTTAACAATAGCGGAAAAATAACTTATAATATTATACAAAATTTATTTGAGAGTTAAACCAACCCCAGAGGTCATGGAATAGTATCGACAACCTTAGAAATTGTTTTACAAACCATCTATAATTCAAGTTTGTACATATGTAGTGAAACATGATCAGCTGTGATGAATAGGGCTCACAATTGGACAACAACGTGAGACTCAAGCCAAATGTTGACAAGTGAGCAACTCACACTAAGATGTTACCCATGAAAGGAACCTACAACAAAAGTAGGGGTGAGCATCACATACATTCATTTGCCTAGTAGGAGGCTCTCGGCCAGGTGTCAAAATAAATAATGAATATATTAATGATAATAATAATGGCCATAGATTTATTTCAAAATCAATGAAAGAATATGCACATACACAAACTGTATCCATTTATTGTGGATCTAGAACCATTTGGCATGCTCAAGCAATTTTCCTAAATTTTTTTTCAGAACATTCCTGTATTTGCTTGTTTAACAACCGATCCTTTAAGGCCAACTACCCATACCATAAATTATAATTTAATCCAACTCCTCTGGTACGATAGCGAGGGTGTTCATTTCAACCGGTTACACATAATCGACTATACCTCACCTGTAGGGTATTGGTAAAATCTGTTCGCGTAACCCCTCCGGAGATTTAGAGAATCGAAACCCAAGGAAGTCGTTATGCCCCCTTCATCCTCAAGTCGTCGAGGATAATGCCCACATGCGTATACCCTCCAAACTTTGGAGAATCAAAATCAAGCATTCATAAAACCAAGGCTATATGGTAATCATAAATAGTGCAGTTTTCGTATATACTATGTCATTTATACACAAAATACAAGTTCGGGAGTGATTCCTCCTACCCGGAATCCAAAACTGATACATGACTTGCATTATGCACCTTTGAACTCAAATTGTTCTTTCTTGGGCAATTGATTCCTAGTCCAGTCATTTAAAAAAAATGTTACTTAAAATCTTTCTTTGCAATATAGTTCTTATAACTATCTTTAATTGTACTGTAGTCCTCTCAATAGTCAACAATTTCACTTTTGTCTTTATACTTTGTCCAAATCATATTTCAATCCTCGGATTTATTTATAATTTCACTTTGGTCCTTACATTTTGTCCAAATCATATTTCAGTCCACGAACTTATTCATAATTTCACTTTGGTCCTTACATTTTACCTTATTTGTCCTTTGGCACTTACACTTGTTTTAAATTACCTTTTGGTCCTTCCATTTTCAAGACCGGCTTTCGACCAACAATTCAGAGAAAATTCCAGAACTCAAACCATCTTAATGACATCTGGACAAGGAAAATTGACATACAAAAGTGAATATAGTGCTGTATAGTAATAACAACAAAATATGAGGAAGTGACGAACATGCTTACCACAGACATAACTAGAGTACTTGGATTGCCCTGATTTTTGCATATGTCATAATTCTCAAACTGAGGAACAACTTCAGAGTAGGAAAGTTTGTCAAACAGAAGTAGAGACTACAGAAAAATGTTGAAAACCAAGATGCAGAGAACTCACTAGCCATGGACGAACACATAAAGTTCATAGCCGGTTTGAGGTAACTAAACTGGTCTAATGATGCTGAGTTTTGGATATGTTATAGTCCTCGAGCAGGTGAACAACTTTCATGAAGAAGATTTTCTGATTTGAGCTTTAGATATGGGAGTTCTATAGTGATGAACAATGCCCCCAATTTGGGTTTATGAAGAGTGAGAAGAAAATGAAGAAGAAGAAAGATGAGAGAAAATGAAATGAAGGGAAAGAAGAGATAAGGGAAAAAGAAAGGATAAGAGTGTTGGCAACCCACTTGTGTGTATAGTGCCGCACAATAATTTATCGCTTTTCTTATCTTTTCCTTTTTAACTTCTTCCCAACTTCCAAAACTAGCCAAAAATACTTCCGAGTTCCGTATGATTTTCCGAAAAATACCACACGCTCGTACGAACTTATATTATTTTTCAATGACATCAAATTACCAAAATTCCAATTTCAAAGTATCAGGAAATAAATCCTTTCTTGAATAAACCAATAGTTATTTCATGAAAATCCAAATTACAATCAATTAGACCAGGAAATTTTTATTATGAGCTTAAACAAAATATTTGGAAATTTTCCACGCATCACAAACAGTACCCAATAGTAACATGAACGGTGTCAAACAGTAAGAAGGATTGTTGCCATAAATCTCGTGTGAACTGTACGTGAACATTGCTTTTATTATTTTATTCAGCTGCCACGTGTCACATCCTCATTGGTTCAACTTCAATAATTCAGTAAAAATTCATCCGAACTCCGAAAAATTCTCCGAAAATTACCACACACTCGTAAGGATGTAAACTATTTTTCAATAACATCAAATTACCAAAATTCCAACTTCAAAGTATCAGGAAATAAATCATCATTTGAATAAACCAATAGTTATTTCATGAAAATCCAACTTACCACAAATTGGATTGTGAAATTTTTATTGTGAGCTTAACAAAATATTGGGAAATTTTCGAGGCGTCACATTCCACTCTCCTTCGAAAAAATCTCGTCCTCGAGATTTACTCAAGATATCCACACCACTTAAACAGGTGTTTCCTAGTTGGACTAAGTTCCCAAATTTTTTTTATTCGACTGAACAATGTTACCACCAAGCGGCACAATTCAATTTCTGAGTCGTTTAATCCATAAACTAAAATTGAAATTAGTCCTTCCACATAGGACATATCTTACTGCAGAGACAAGTCATTCTAGGCATCACTGTATTGTACCAAATGTATTCTTTTCCATCTAGGAAAATATTCAAAACATTGTGTATGTATGACATATGTGGCGGCAACTCTAAGTTATTCTTAACAATTTTGACACGTTTCCCTGCTTTGAATGGTCCAACACATCTGAGTGCCAACTTGCCACGTTTATCAAAACATGATATCCTTTTCTTGAGGATTTTATGTTTATAAAATTTCCTACATTGGATCTAGGAGTCTTTCTCCTTTTATCAGCATAGGACTTTTGTCCATTTAAAACAATCTTTAATGATTTAGAATAAAGTCTCATGAATCATCATTGAACCTCTTAATTTAGGTTGCATTATTTCAATGGGAAAAACAAAGAAACCAACATGGCAATGGCTGCTTCAGTTGAGGGAGAAATATCCCAGCTAAAGAAGAGAAGACGTTGGGATGTGGGGGAGGGTAATGTAGAGATTTTCTCCCAATTAAAAGTATTCTTAAAATATTAAATGGATAGTTTCATTAAAAAAAAGTTAAATTATTAAAAAATAATAATTTTTTATTATTTAAATCCACATGTCATTATAATAATGGAGATGTGGGCTCCAATATGTGCCATGTCAACAAGTTAACAGAAAGTCACAGCAGGGATGACTTGTGAGCACGGGTGTTAACCTTAAGGACCACTAATGACAAAAAAACAAAAAAACAAAATGGACGCAATCTGATAGTTTCGTAAACTTTAGGGATGTTTTGTGATAAAAGACCTAAATAATATGGGTACCTACAAGGCAAATTACTTCATAGTTAAGTTAAACCAATCGCAATGAGTGCTGCTATTTCCACCCACATGTCCTATTTTTCCACCCATTTTATCTTCCCACCCACCAAGTAAATTTGAAAAAACACAATCTTATCTTTCCACCACCATTATTCCTAAAATACCCTTTATATTTATTAAAAAACAAAACAAAAAACTAAAGCTTCCACCACATCCCCCAACGCAACCCCCTCCACCAAAAAAAAGGCTTCTGCAACTCTGCAACCAAAAGAGACGTAGGATAAAGAAAAGGCTTCTGCAACCAAGAGGGAGAAAAGAAGAAAAGAAAAGTCAACCAAAACTAAAAAAATGCCCGTTACTTTTGGGTTTTCTAGCTAACCAACAACCCTTCGCAAAGCATCCCCCACCTCTCAGCCACCATCCCAAAAACACCTCGCCTGCTTTGTAATTTAACTTCCAACTCAGGCCCCTTCTTTTTTCGTCATCTTCTTCATTGTCTTCAACACCAACCCACATCAAGCATCCAAGGCACCTGCCTATATCTTGCTCAAAAACCCAACAATTCGCTCAGCCACCCAACATATCCACTCTCACATTTTTACATATGGCTTAAACTCCACCAACCCAGGTGTCGGAAGTTTCATGAGTATTTCAAAATACAAAAGTAATTCATTACTTATTTTATGTTCAATTTAATTATCCAGATTTTATGTGGAAATTTTCCTGAAATCTAAAAACCCTAGACTCCATTGAAGATGTCTACACCCTCAAAGCTCAAGTACGGCTAGCTCTCCATCCTCTTCCTCTGCCTTGCAAAACCAAAACGTCGTCAAGCTTTATCTCTACATCGGCGGCAACACTCCCAAGGCCAAGTGGGTCGTCACCAATAAGACCTCATACTCTTTCATCAATACCTCTAATGTCGAAGGCAGTGATGATTACGACAACGTTCGGCTCCGGCAAGGAGTTGGCAAGGAGTTGTTGGGGTGGTGGCTGGGAGGTGTGAGAGGTCGTGGATGGTTTGGGAATGGTTGGG
This sequence comes from Prunus padus, assembly GCA_024362665.1. Lineage (NCBI taxonomy): Eukaryota > Viridiplantae > Streptophyta > Magnoliopsida > Rosales > Rosaceae > Prunus > Prunus padus. The sequence goes on along the minus strand of JANFAM010000017.1, from coordinate 175,815 downwards.
AAGAGGGAGATTTGTTGGGGGCTTAGAAGTAATTTTTGAAATGGATGAATTTGTCTTTAAAATTTTAAAAATAAAGTGGATGGGGAAATAAGACTGGTGGGTGGAAATAACAGCACTCCCCGCAATTTCGTAATAAAACCTAAATGCGTTATGAATCAAATCATTCAAATCGCATTCTTTTTGGAATTTTTATGAAACGGTTAAGTTTTTACATTACATAGTTGGCATTAAACTACATTAATCAATTGGGTGTTTGTCAGCCTGCCGAGAGGTATAATGTGCTGAAAGCAAAAGCAGAGAAAGAAAAGCACTGGCCACAAAGATTGCATCAAACCACCGGTGATAGAAGTCAAACTGAATATCTCCACCCAATACATCTGTTATGATCATCCTGCCAAGAGATAATAGCTCAGGCAACAATACTCTATCCAAAACTCGTTCAACATGCAATCAAGTTTAAATGACACAAGACCTAACAAAGTTTGACGACCATCATTTGGAAATCTGCACTTCTAGACAGACACGACATGGCTAAAGTAACAATTTCAGTCAATAATCAAGTGTACTATACTTGTTTTTTTATTAGTATAGTTCTCTTAATTTGTGAGTTCAAAATTTCAATTTATTAAATAGTAAGGTTTTAATTCCAACATACTGTAGATGTAGTTTACAATTACAACAAGAAATATTCCTCGTGCCATTACTATTGTCAATACATGTATGCATCTTGCAAGCCAAAGTATTTTGGTCGGTTACTATTTTTCCCTGAGCCCTCCATACTTATGAAGTATAGGAAGAGGAAAATGTTTTTGTTTTGAAACTGAGAATAGAGGCAACTTCTGGTTTTCATGTAAATGTGCATCAAATTCATTTCAAAGTTTTGAAGCATGTTTTCGCCCTAACAAAATACAATAATTAAGAAATTTAAGGTGCAGTAGCACACTCGAGTGAAAATAATTAGCACTTATAAACATAACCAGAGTCCAGACTATTCAACATCAAGGAAAGAAAAACCAAAACCAAAACCAAAGACAAAAACGAAAGTTGACAAACATCAATTATCAGCATACCTGTACTCAGTTGCCAAGCTTTTTCTTATCAAAAGAATAGAGGACAGGAAGTACATTCCCATAATTTCAGACAGAAACAGTACAACATTGCTAGAAGATCCACTCCCAACTCTGGACACTGCAAAAAAGAACTGTGCACAGCAAAGACAGAAAGCTAAGCCATAGGATATCAGAAAACAATGAAAAAAGATGCCCCATTTATCCTTCCACTAGTTTCTCTTTAAGAAAGATAACAAAAAATGAAACAGCTTGAGGGCATTGATGTCATTGCACCAGGCATGTATATAAAAAGGTCATATCAAAATACTATGCCACTTAATAATCCAGAGACTGGTAAGAGAACAACCAGCGTATTCCCAGAAAACGACTTAAAATGGGATTAAGACCTAGTTAAGATCAATTTATTTTTTATGTAATTGTAGCAATAGCATGTACAACCTAAAAAAAGTAAGTATCTGGTTATAAACTACAGAGCCAAAACAACTGTGTTTTAACTTTCAGCTCTTTAATCTAATGGCCTAGCCGGTTTGTCTGCAACTCAGTAAAAGTAAAAGGCATGCATTCAGAACTCTCTTTTTTCCTAAAAATACTGGACACCGAGTTTTGGTAATCAGTCTGAAGAAAGCCAATCAGTTCAGTGCATTGTGGTTCTCCAACTTAAATAAGAAATAAATGAAAAGGCAGGCATAGGAAGGATTACCTTCATTAAATTTGTCAAGAATCCACGAACTGATATAACAATCAACATTCCAATGAACAAGAGTGAAATATACTGTCAGCAATGGGAACAAAAGAAGTGTCAACAACGTGTTCAATAGTCTAACCAATCAAGCATTATAAGTATATATCATAAGACTAAACTACATATTTCCAATCCGTACTAGAATAAATGGAATTCAGAAACTAGCACATATTGGAAAAAGGCCAAAGTGAGGAGTCTAATTGTTTTGATGACCATGATTTGCATATAGTTTGTGCTACTAAAATCACAGGACTGCCACCCATTGCTCCTAATCCACTAAATTGTTGCGCTTCATCAAAAACAGGAATAAGATCGAGGTGGCTGTCCAAATTATTCCAAAAGGTAATACATTAAATAACTGCAAGTTTGTCCTTTGAGGGGGGGAAAGGACCACAGGCAAGCAGCTTCAGATATAAAACCAAAGGGTCAACCAATATAGGTGTAAATGTTAAGCTGCCTAACCTGTGACAACAATGCCGCATTGATACCAATGTCAAAGAACTGCAAGAATATGCTAATTGTCATTGTAACAGGATCCACAGAGCCAGCCTGTTAGAGAACTTTTTATTATTTATCCAATACAAAATTGAAAATTAATAGGCAGAAAACAGAAACATACATATAAGCAAGTGATCAAAAGTAATAAGTGAGAGACGAAAGCAATACCTCTTTGAAAACAACACTTTGCAAAGACTGCACAGAGCAATTAAAAGTAATCAGAAACTTTCCAAAAATCAAAAACCAAAACTAGGAAGGAAAAAAAATGAAGGATATTGCTTGCTTTAAAAAAACCATAAATTGAAAAAGAAAAAAAGGGTAATCCAAACCCTTTCTGCAGACATAATTTTCTTTTGTATCCCACAGATGACTCCCATATTTTTCTTACAAATGGGATGTGCAAAATTAATAAGTGAGAAAAAAAAAATTTAAGTGGAAAACTCTTACATTGGAGAGAGAAACACCACAAATTCTGGTGCGAATTTTAGAGTACTTTTGTATACCGAAATTTGGAGTAACCTAACAGGTCTTAGATTGCATGTAGGCCTACACACTAGATAGTATAATTATATCAGGGATTTGAGCATTAAGAGGCATCAAGTCCTCATATGTTGTGTGTGTGTGATGATATAATTTTTATGACATAAAACTCAAGATTTAAGATTCAAATATCTTTAGTATTTGACACAAGACTCAAGATTCAAATATATGATAAAATGTCATAATCATTAAAGAAAATACTTCCCAGAAAAATGGAAGACCAGTAAGCATATAATATAAAAATTGACCAGCAAAAGGTTCTGATGTGTTTGAGAGCTGTCCAGAGTATATATGCTAATGTAATGTCCAAACCTTGTTTGACTCGAAGAAGAGAAAATTATTTTAAATTTGACATGTGTACTTGTATCTCAACTAACTTTAATTCATACCACCTCATTGAGCAAAAAAATGCAACCCATACCTTAATCATTTTATATACACAGTAGATTGAACATGCATAACCAAGTAGATTCTGCATATGACCCTTCCAGGTTCGAGAATAAGCAGCTGCTTCCTGTAAAGTAATAACAATTTAAGTTTATATGCCACCAATCAGGCACAGAACAGGTTTGGGCATTAAATATAGGTAAGCATTATGATGTTCTAACTTTTGTCAACTGGATCATTTATATCATCCGCTATAATCTTTAATGACCCATGGAATTGTTTTTTTATAGCCTGCACAAATTTTTCACCCAGTACATAAAAGAACAGATGCATGGTTCAGTACACTCACAGAGAGCAGCAGTTCCAGAAAGGAGACATTTGAAATTAAATTGTATAATCAATAATACATAATTAGAACTGAACCTTTGCTTGACGAAGCTCATATATTTCCAGGAATAGCTGCTTTGAAAGCTCTTCTAATGCTTGCACTTCTGCTTCCATGTTTTTAATATCTTTGTAACCCAAAAGAGAATGGAGGGGAGGGAGGGAGAGAGGGAAGGAGAGAACATAGGAGGGAAATAAGTGAAATAAGACAACGACAAAATCTTTACAAAGTAAAGGCACAATGTTGATAGTCTGGAAAGTTCAATAAGTCAACATATTTAATAGTTCTCGATGCATGCAAGTAACATGGCTAGAGAAGTAGTAAAGAAAAGTAAACAATTTAAAAACATCGATAAAAGACCAAAAACAATCTTTTAGAAGGAAAAATGCAGGATTTTATCCCAAGGAAAAACATCAAACACCACCAACCTTGCTCGTTTTGATCCTCTTGCACAGATCGCACAACAGTGCCAACAATTCTTTTAAAGAAAGATCTAGCCTTTAATTTCTGCAACATATAACTTTAATTAGGCACAAGTCCAGATTGGGTTTATAACACTGCTAGTGACTAAAATCTTATACATATGCTAATATAAATACAATTTCCAAGTAAAATCATTTTGAACAACAGAATAAGATTATCATAGAGTGTCCATGTTGATACATGATGCAAGTAATAGTTGGAATATACAAATCAAGATCCACATGCATTTATACCGGAGACAAAATTGAACAAGTGTAGACTGTCAAGTAGATGTTTATCAAGTGTCAATCATGTCAAACGGATGATGAGTTCCAAATTTTAAGACAAGAAAGATAAATTATAGGATTGCTAAAGGGACCTCTTCTGATCCTTGAATCCGTTCCATCTCCATTTGAGACAGAATGATCTTCTTTTTCTTAGCAATACAAGTCTCGATGGATTGCATTAGCTGTCTTTCCAAGGACTTTATCTCTGCTTCCTCAATCTCTCTGATAAAGAGAGATAAGTAACTGTAGGGCAAATTGACAGCTCCAAAACCAGACAAGACAGCCATGACAGTAACGCCAATAACCCCAATCCGACTGACCAATTGAGGCATGGTGAAGAAGCCTTTATCGGGGGAAGGCATAGGGAAGTGAATGCCCATGCGCCAGAAAGCATAAAGGAAGGCGAGCAAGAACAAGACGGATCCAAGAGCAGCGCGTTCCTTCCGGAACCCTGAGATGAATAGAGGAGGAGTGCGAAGTTGGAATAGAAGAAACAGATGAGCATTCATTGTCTCTTTCTTCGTTAAAATAACATAGTGCCAGACTTAGACGTACGTACCATTGTTGCAGAGCATTAAGAAACAATGATAATAAGGCAACATGAAAACCAGTAATAGTATGAGACAAAACAAATCGAGCTTCCAGTTGAGCCATCGTGCCCTGCAAAATACAATTTGTTGCACAAAGCAAATGCAATTATGAAATGGTACCGAACCGTATATAATTATGAATTATTAGAAGAAGAAGAAAATGAAAAAGAGGGATGGGGCAAGCGGCTAGCAATTAGGGATTTAGCATACCTTTGGGAGAGAAAGGGGATGATCTCGAAGAGGACCAGCTGCAGCAGATTACAAGAGAAGGCGAAGACGACGCTGAATATGATCTGAACTAAGACCCTCTTCTCTTCGTACTCTTTGTAGAGCCTTCGGTTCAAGAACCACAGCCCCGCCCATCCCAGCAGCCCCAGCGATCCCAACGCCACCACTCCCTCGTAGATTGCCCAACCCCAACCCATCTATCTATCTTGTGCGACTTTTTAGTTTTTGTTTTTGACCGACTTTGAGGAACCAGATCCTGACTATCCTATTTGCAATTGCAATGGGCGTGGCTCAACTTTTTAACTTTTTGATTCACACACCAATAATTCACGACGTTACTGGCAACTGCGAACTAACGATTTCTTTCTCTTCTTCTCGTTTCTCTTTTTTTTTTTTTTTTAAACTGAGGTTTAGGTTGAGGTTGAGGGAGGAGTGCTGCTGAAGGAAGGACATTTTTCTACATCTTCTTGGCCTGTGAGTCTGTGAGTCTCTGGGTCTGTGACCGTGAGAAGGGTTATTTGTTTTGACCAAAGCCTGCAAATTGCTCAATATATGCAGGGTTGCTGTTAAACCAACCTAAAATTAAATGATTACACTTTATAATAAGTACACCCTAATAATTAAATCAAAATGTAAAATTAACTAAGTACATCCTATTTAACTATAAAAAATACCCTTGAGACACACTAATATACTATCACACAACACCCTAATACTAAGTACACCATATTTTACATGAATTGGTCGTCTTCATCAAATGTGTTCCTGTCAACTTATTTTCCCTTCATCAAATCAAAACCCTAAGGGATTCACCCACTCATCTTTGTTCTCATCATTCATCATAGTTGTCATCATTATCGTTATCATCATCATCATCAGATTGTCCTTTGATTTTGCAAACATAATACTCACCATTATCTAGGATTTCTGCTCAGTAAGGGAGGCAATTAAGTCTGGTAATTTTGTGCCCAAAAAGAACTAATGCAGTTGAGCTTTTCAGGATTCTTCCGCTCAGTAAGGGAGGCAATTCGAGCTTTTCAGCTTTGTGCCCAAAAAGAATTACTACAGTTAATATTTGAATTGCAGCTTTGTACTCCAATTCAAATATTTGAATTGCAGCTTTGTACTCCAATTCAGTATTTGAATTGCAACTTTTTACTCCAATATCAATATCAATATTTGAATTGGAGTACAAAACTACTGAAGTTGAGTTTAGTACCCAAAAAAAACCATGACTTTTTGTCAAGGAGTTATATTCCGCAGTTTTAATATGTCAAATATGTTTGGAATCAAACTCTGAAATTATAACTTTTGTTTCAATATTCAATATATCTTTTTTTGTCATTTTATATTAGAGTAAATTAGTAATTCAATAATTATTTTAGTAGTAGGGTGTACTCAATTAATTTTAAGATTCATTTAACAGCACCCTATATGTATCCAATATATATTCACAAATTCCTAAATACTTACCTTTAAATGAAAAAAATAAAATAGTTGTTCTTGTTCGAATTACAAGGGTAAAATAAAAACTACTTTTTGGAGGAACAACTTCTGGAAACCGAAATTATCTCTGCCACTAACTTCACAATGCTATGAATTGACACCTTTTTTATTTCATTTGATTTCTTCAATTTTATTTCTTCAATTTTATTTCATACATATGTAGTTTTTTTTAATAATGAAGTACACCAACCAATTTACAAGTTCAATCTATCCACAAAACAGATGAGACCACAAGTCCAGGCATGCAATGCATACAATAATGATACAAGTTACAACTTGAGAAGGAAGGAAGGAATGAAGAGGCCTCCATTCAAATCACCGGTCTATCGATTCTCATCATTCCAAGCGGCTACGAGTTGATAAAATTACGACAAGTTCATTGAATATCAACAAATCAAAGCCAAGACCGGCAAATGTTTCTCTTTCATGTTCTGGATATCCTTATCCTACATACATTATACATACTCGTGAATCGTGGTGTTGTTTGATTTATTCAGACCTAAAACTAGCATCTGCAAAGGTACTTTTAAACAAATATAAGTAACCACCAAAGCTTTGACAAACACGAGTGACTCTTCAAGCACTCTCTGAAGCATATCATACGACTTTCCCAAGCCTGGAATTCCCAAAGCATGATCTCTTCTCTCAAGTATCTGCAAAACAATACAATTTAACCACAATATTTAGAATCATCAATTAATTCGCACCAAACCCTCCCTACGTTGATACTCACCACGTGGGGATTGACAACTTGTTGCAGAGAAGTCCGATGAAGTCATTGGAATTGATATTGAGAGCTGGGTGGTGGAGAATGAGGTCTGGTTGGATCTCTCATCCTCAAGACCAGACCAGGAATCCCTGCCTTTAGGCCACTCGTCAAAGAAAGGTCGGAGAGATTGACCTTCCTGTTTCACAGATTCTGAGAGGAATGCATTATTGAAAAATGAATACTGTGGATAATCATGATGCAAAATGGAGCCATCACCCGATTTTGATGCGGGAAATGAGCCAACTCTGGATGGCATCAGAGGCCATGTGCTGTCTAGTGGTGAGTCCATCTGGAGACCCCTGTTGCTACCTGAAGCATCAGAGAAGAAACTATGCTCACCAATCTCGGGTTTAGGTCCTTGAAGATACCTGTAGTAAAGTGAAGGGTGATTCATTTGCTGTTAGACGAGGTGTCCCATCTTTTGTCATAGTAAATAACAGTGAATGATGTGTTTACAGCTCTATGGATATCTCATATCTAAATGAGAAGGAATCTCAAATACTTCTGATATTTCACTGAATATGAATAACTGTTTGAAAATTTGTTCCTTTAAAAACTCAGCTTGTTCTCATATGATCACATCTCTACACACCTTCAGCAACTTTATCATCTCCCCATGTTACGGCACCAAACCACTGCATTCAAATGCAAATGATGTTGTACGCATCATTTTAAGATCAACATGTCCTTACAGTTGCTGATATGGTTCAAACAGATTCACGTTGGTGTTGCCAGCTTATTTGCAGGAAAAAAATTTCCACCCAAAATAATAGATAAAAATACTATATTGATCACGTAAACACAAAGATGCATGGACACTAAGTGTAGTTTTTACATTTTTTTAGTAAGAAAAAAACTTAATTAGTTTTTCCTCTGAATTGTTAGAATACAATCTTTCTAATCTCATTTCCTCAACCTAACAAACCCATCCTCTACATCATGATGCAAGTCCCGCCTCCGATAGTGCATCAGAAAAAATGGAAATTGACAGACAAGTACTACAGGAGTTACAGGAGATCATATGGCATCTATAGCACAAAGGAAACAAGCAAGTGCAACCAGCCAAAAAAAGGGCGAGGACAGCAGAATATCATGTACAATAAATAATCTTAAAAATGTAAAATTAAGAGAGGAGTGACAGCGTAAGAGAAAGCTCATGAATTCATGAAATAGTTTCAGATGATCAATGGAAACAAATAAAAGGTCAATTCTTGCACAGCTATAGGCATAGCAGTATGCAAACGGTATAATATGTTCCTGATATTCATGCATAATATGTATATACCCAAATGTACACAAGCAAGAAGGCACATATAAAGCAGGAGAAAAAACAAGATGAATGCATTCTAACAATATTTATATATTCTATAGGGTTTATATCAATATATTAAGGTATGTAACATGTACTCCACTCAATCCTTCCGTCAAAAGATGCAGGGGATCAATTCCTTTGCCACTGTTGAGAATAAATAAATAAAATCTTTTCTGCAAAATTCCTAGTCAATACTAACTCAGCACAATTTAAATGCTGTCTGATTTCGTCCAGGAATTAAGAGAGAATGCAAACTGTTGATGCTCAAAAATGGATGGCTCAGATTTAAACCAACTTAGATATAAGGTATGATGATGGATGGCTGAAGGTGAGGACCTTCAGCAAATATAAGTGCCTTTGGTAGGCAAGGGGAAGGTGAAGACCTTCAGTATGATGAAGATGTATGAGACAAATATGCGTGGTTCACCCTAATGGAATGGGCTACGTCCATGGAGAAGTATATTCTCATTATAATATTGTGTACATTGTACAAAGGGTTTGACCCAAAGGAAATGGAATGAAAGCCTAAGGCCGAAGACCAAGGATCAGGCCGAAGGCCATGGATCCAAAGGCCATTCTTCAGGTCCCTTTTTAAGTGGAGAGTGGTCTCCTTTTATAGGTGAAGGGGAGCCTCCACAAAACTGTTTTGTCGATGTGGGACTCTTTGCATTGCTCCTAGCTTGCTTGGTCAGTCATGGTATCAACACAAACTATAGAAGCAAATGCAAAGGATGGCTGTCAAAAGGCCCTCACTGGAAAGACATCAGACTTTTAACCAAAATCCTTTTGGACATCAGGCCCTAAAGGGTGAGCGCTGACAGGAATTCACAAATTTTTGCTAGATATTCAATATAGATGTCAGCAGTCTTTCCATATCAATTATACCATACCATTTCATAAATGGATAAACGGATCCAGCAAACACTAGATATCACAATAAGCTTTCCATAAATATTTTAAGATACTCGGCTTAGGCACCAATATAAGATATACCAAATAGCAGCTAACATAATTAAAAACAACAATACAGTATAAGGCCATCTACGTATATGAGAGTCTGATATGATGTGGTGTAGGTGATGCTCAAATGATTAAATATTAAAAAAATTATCTCTTTACAACTATTCTTTTAAGACCAATTATATTCGGAAACTGATACATGCATTTCTTAAACAGATTTCAGGCAATCCTATCACCCAAAAAAATATAGAAATTGGAGAACCGGTAGGCCTACCATTCCTATCTTTTTGTTCAACAGAAACTTAGGATAGTATATAGTTTTTCACTTATTAGACTTCTGCAGAAAATTTAGCAGAGAAAACAAAATGAAATATGATCAAGACAGAAAGAAGACTGCAAAAGGGCCTAGACTTTCAGTGAAGACATAACAAAATTAAGCAACTATTCTAAGCACATCTGGGACCAGAACCCTGGATCTGACAGAAATTGAAAAGTATCTGCAAGAACCCCAACACCTACATGGCAGGAAGTCGCCAATATTGCTTCTACCACACAATTTTAACAATATGCGCCCAAGCAAGACTAAAATCATGTGTATGCATCCAATAATTTGCATCACACAATATGCATCCAATTATCCTATCTTCATTTTCTTTCTCTTCATGTTTCCATTTAATCAAGTTTCAACCTGATAAACTTATAGTTGGACTAGCCAGTTGTAAAACTTCTATTTCGCACAGATTCAAACATTTTGTTTACTTTCTTCACTAGCATTTTTTTAACAATAAACTGAAGTAAAAGTGAATTGCAGAGAAGGAAATACCTATAATCTTTGTTTGGGATTCCAAAAGGAATGGAGTCTATCTGATAATGAGACTGATTGGTTCTGGAACTGGTTCCTTGGGTGTTACCACAGGCATTCAGTGGAAGGTTCTGGAAGCTCCCAGTTCCACTGCTGCTCGTGGTGACAGTCAATGATGTCACAGTGGACGATGACTGTGTCATGGTTTGTGATTCCACAGGCTTTCTTGAACGGTTGCGGCCACGGTGCATGTGGCGCTCACAGTACTTGGAGTCCGGGTATGCATCCTTGGAGCACCTCCACTTCTTGCCGTCAGTCCTTCTGCAGCGTCCGGGTTCGGGGTCCACCTTCTTCCCGTAGAAGGAACAATAACCCACTGCAAAATTTATCCAGAATCTAGTAAGTGATATGTTTACTTCTACTTCATCATCAGCAAAACCACAGTATAAGTATTGACTGTCTTATGATGTATTAGCAGCAATAAAGACAGAAGGATATACATATACAGTAGAAAACAAAGAGTATATATATGGAGTTAGCCAAAAAGGAAAGTTGCGAATTTAGAAATTTCAAAACCAGAGGAACAACAAGAAGTGTTTGTTCCAATGCAGGATTTTTATTTTTGGTGGTAAATAAATAAAGGATGAACTTGAAAAACTGGTGTAAGAAAACGTGTAGAGTAAAGAAGCACGGAAATTCCATTAAATATCAAAAGGTGACTCCTGAAATTAAATTGAACACATCCAGTCCAGGCATAAGTCACAAATCCTAACGGTATTTCAAAGTCAAATAATTTCAGAGCCCACTGGGCGAGGCGATTCCCTGTCTATTCATTTCGAGTGAAAAGAAATAAAAGATCCCTGGTTGATTGAACCATAGGAAAGGAAATTAGTATTGTAAAAATAGTTTTAAAACGCATTTAACAGTATTACACAACTTCATAATGGGCATTTACAATCCCCTCAAAAGAAGAAAAGAAAGAGGTGCTTCTCAAAATAAATATAAACAAAATGTATAAACATATATATCCATAGCTAAAGCTCCATGGTTTCTTATTTGAAGAACTGGAAAAGCCAAAAAGAAACCCAGCGGAAGAAAACAGATTTTCTTCAGATCAAATATAAATTACATCCTGGAAATTTATTTAAATCGTTTAATCTGAAGATTAAAAACTTAATCAATAAATTAAAAATGAGAGAGAGAGAGAGAGCTAGGCTTACTGGTAGGATGGTGGAAGAATCTTTGAGAAATGGACTCAAAACTCTTCTGAATAGGAAGCACGAGATCAGGAGGCACCGGCATGCCTGCCATCATATACTTGAAGATCAGAGCCTGATGCTCCAGCTCTTGCCACTGAGACACTGTGAAAGGTGCCCTCATCCCCGTCATCCCAGCAGCCCCACCTCCACCTCCAGTAGCACAAGTATTCATCTTCGCTCCCCCAACCAACAACTATTCACCTCCAGCTCCAGGACCCAGGCAGGAGGAGCTCAAACATTACCGACGACGAGGACGACAGAGAAAAACATGGGACACACTAGATCAGCCTCAGTCTCGACTCGAGCATGTTGATGTTGGGTTACTCACTCTCGCTGTCTTCTGTTCTGTGCGTTTGTGTTGTGTGGGAAAGTGGGGCAGCGTCTGTGTGACTGTGACTGTGGAAGGAACAACCCCAAGGACTAAGCTTTGGTCTCATTTTATTGGGGGAGGGAGAGAGGGAGGCTTATTAATATTAAGTTTGCTTATTGTTATTTTTTATTATTATTGGGGTAAGTTTAGACTTAGTTATTTGAGTGAGTGTAACTTCTGTACACCACATTGGGATTTTCCTATGCATTTCTTTTTCTTTTTGATGAATAAAAGTTTAGGGAGAGATTGGCTACTCACCATCAGCGCCAATGCATACCCATAACGGCCCATGTAAGACCCGTGAGCTTGGGGAAGCAAGAATGGTGAGCAATCCCACATCGCTCGGGGAGGGAAAGATGAAGTGTCTTATATGTGTGGGCACTTCTCTTCCTAGCACGAGGAATTTTGGGAGCTCACTGGCTTCGAATTCCTTGGAACTCCAAAGTTAAACGAGTTAGGGCTAGAGCAATCCCAAGATGGGTGACCCACTGGAAAGTTACTCGTGAGTTCCCAGAAACAAAACCGTGAGGGCGAGGCCCAAAGCGGACAATATCGTGCTAGAAGAGTTGGGTCGTGAAATAATGGTATCAGAGCTGGACCCCGACCGGAAGTGTGCCAGCGAGGACGTTGGGCCCTAAGGGGGTGGATTGTAAGACCCGTGAGCTTGGGGAAGCAAGAACGGTGAGCAATCCCACATCGCTCGGGGAGGAAAGGTAAAGTGCCTTATATGTGTGCGCACTTCTCTTCCTAAAGACGAGGCCTTTGGGAGCTCACTAGCTTCGTGTGCGAATTTACACGACCCAATTTATAAGATAAAATGAATGAATTAATTATATTAATTAATTTGGATAATTTAAATGAATTTAAAATGAATTAAAATGATTTAATTGGAATTAAGTGAAATTAAATAATTAAAGGGCATTTTGGTCCACTTTATTTTCGGGATGGAATTTGGCGAAAACTTGAGTTGCGCCATTGCGTCCGGCTCGTAAACGAGTCCGTTGGCCAGGCGGAATGTCTCGATACGAGCTTCGGATAATTTGGAGGACATAATGGTAATTTTGAAATCAAATAAAATAATATAAAAGCGTTAACCAATCGTAAAGCGTAACCTTTCTCTCTCCTCCATCGCGCCGTCTCTCTCCCCCGAACCGACTCTCATTCTCTCTCTTGGTTGCCCGACTAACTGCAGCACTACATTGCCACGATACGGTCAGCGTTTCGAACTCGCTGGAGAGTGCTGATCACGCGGGCCCAAGTTTGTCGCCATGGAATCCACTTGACGGCCGGCCAGATAAATGCGCAACTTCGCCGACTGGTTCTGGTTCCGGCTGGCTCGGTCGTCTCCTTCACGATCAATTGGTGCGTAACTTCCTCTCTTCCTCCTCTCGTGTGTTTAAGGATTCGTGGGGTAATGCGTTTTGGTGGTTTTTTGGACCTGATCTAAACCCCGATTTTGGCCGAGTTCGAGGCGGCGGTTCGGCCGTTGCCGCCTGGGCTGGGTGAGGGCAGATCTGAACTCCTCCTCCTCCGTAGATCATTTTGGTATAGGTTTGGTTGGCTAGGTGTGAAGGTTTGTCATTGGCGAATCGCTCAAGCCACCCACCCCTCACGGCCGCGTGTGGCGGCGTGGGCCAGGTGGGGGTGGCGGTTCAGCGGCCAGTTGTGATCCTCGTATCGTTACGAGTGCGTGGGAGTTGACGGATCTCAATTCGAGATCAGTTTGGTTATCGAGCGGATCTCGCTTATGTGCGCGATTTCGGGTTCGATAGGATTGAACGGTTGGATCGTATCCATTCTGGATATGTGGATCTAGATAATTCTAGGATCGTGTAGGATTTGACGGATCGTGATTGAGTCCCGGATACTCCTAGACCGATGACTTGAGAAGTTAGAATTAAATCAGAATCGTCCCCGATCGTGCGATCGTGAGCAATCCGACCGTTCGATCGAGACCCAACTTTGAGGACACGTTGTTCAGGTCGTGTTGAACCTCTAGGAACTTTTGGATCTAAGTTTGGAGTCATGGGACCCACGGGTCGGTTTGACCCCGCCTGGTCGGTTGACTAAAGTTTGACCAGGGTTGACCGAGTGTCTCCCGAGGTCCTGCTTTGTCGTAGTTGACTTTGTTGGACTTCTAGGAATGTCCCGATCGTTTTGGAGGTCTTGGGCTCCGCGGGCAGTTGACGAAATGGGGTGTTGACCGGCCATTGACCGTGAGTCTTAAGGTGGTCCACCGGTTTTAAGAGGTAGTTTGACCCTGAATCCTTCGTAGGACGTACGCACGTTAAGTGGGGTTTTGTTAGGGTTTGAGTTTAAGGTTCTCGCGGCTCACGATACTAATCCAACTCGTCTCTATCGCTTTGGTGACGATTGACTCTTACGCCGCAAGTGGGACCTGTGAGGTTGTGCGGCCACGTGACCAACGGTGAGTGGACTTTGTTTTCTATCGTTGTGCATGATTTGAATGAATTGCGAATAACATGAATGGAGATTTAATGATTTTAAATCTTGAATTGATTAATATGTTAAGTCTTGGTTTGACTTTGATTTCATTATATTTAAAAGGGTTAGCATTTGAATTTAATGCTTGGTTTGGGTTTGGTATTTTTATGTGGGGCCCGATGGCTATTTTATTATTATTTATACCTTTAGGTATTGAACGGGACGTGGACAACGCCGTAATTTTCATATCGGATTTTAATTATACAAATGAGCTATTTTAAGCTTGGAACCGATATATTATATTTTAATGATATAATTGAATATATGGACATTAGTATAGTCCGTTTGATTTCATATCGGATTTTGGTGTTAAAACCCTATGATTTATAATACGTATATTTTGATTATATATATATAAACTTATATATATATATATATATATATATATATATATATGTATAGCTACTTTGAGTAAACACTTGTAATAGTGGAAAATGGTTATATAACTATATATATATATATATGTATATGTACTTTGGTTATATACATATATATATTGATATATCTTTACTTTGACTATATATATATATATATTATTTATATATATATATAGGTATATCTACTTTAAGAAAAGGATCACCATACTTTGGTTGTATATATATATATATATATATATATATATATATATATATATATATATATATGTACCTTGATATATATATATATATACATATGTTTATCTACTTTAAGAAAAGGGTTTTCAATACTTGATTATATATATATTGATATATATATATATATATATGTTTATACCTTATATTTGACGCCTTAGAGCTCGTATATTTTATTATGATTTTGTATGCTTGGTTTTAGCATTGAATGAGATTTAATTATGGTTTTTCTACTGAAAATGATGTTTGATTTAATATTAATATGTTATGCGGTCATTGACCCTTGTGATTATTTTGAATATATATAAATATGTTTTGGACAAGTGATGTCCTCGCTTTTGAGTATATATATAGGTTATATGCTTGACGGACTTGTATGTCCCGATATTGGTGTTTTTGGGTTGGGTATTGTGGTTGTATGTATATATATATATACTTGTTATCGCATGATGATTGATGTGTGTGCATTTAGCACCGTATTGTACCTTCCCCCTGTTCTCTTGAATCTTGTTCGTGGATTCGAGTACTGCTACTGCAGTTCGATCCGGCATACCTTAACGGGGTGTAGCTGTAGATCCTTAATTGGATAGTCTGCGCGCATGACATATTAAGGGCGTATTGGTATTGATGTTCGCTACCTTGCGAACTGTGAGCTTAGTCCCACTTTGGACGGCTTAACTCGGGCACGGTGTCATACACTGAGATCGTCTCAAGGCCTACCAAATGATCCCCTGTTGATTGTTTTCCTGGTACTTGTGTTTGTATTATAGTTATACTATACCTATCTGCGTGTGTTAGTACATTCGTATTCATATTTCTTTTAGTGAGGATTGTTCCTTGCTTGTCGTGCTTGTAAGCACATGATTGTGAGAGCTGGGGATGTTTGGGAAACTATTTAATTGCTTTTGGTTGTAGTACTTGATTTGATTTCGGTACTTTGTTAGGTTTTACTTATTTGATTGTAAATCCTGTTTTGTATATATATTTATATATATGATTTGAACTACATTTGAGTTACGTATATTTGTCAAGTTTGGTTTGCTTCTTTGCTGTAAGCAAGCTATTCGGCATTTTTAAGGTTTGTTTTACCTTATGTGGATTTTATTCCATCCTTATCCTTTTACGTTAATAAATCCTTTTGTTTATATTTTATAAACTTGTGTGAGATTTGTTTTGGGAGTATTATGCCTCAGAAATGTAAAGGGGTTTTAACTGAAATGTTTTCACGCATACTTTGAATTAGTACGGTTTTCAAATCAACCAAGTATAAATGATTTAATATGCATGTTTGCATTGTTTTAAACGGTGAGTTAGTACTTTGATTTAAGTATGAAAAACCTTGTTTTTGTCCACTCACACTCTTTCTGTTTTCGCCCCCAAATCGTAGTTGCGTCGACACCTTCGTGCGTGCGCTTCTCTTCTCGAGCCCAAGGAGTAGGATTGTAATCCTTGAACCCTAAACTCATGTGTCTGTTATTTCTATTTCCGCTGTTGAATTTGTACTCTTAGTTCTGTATCGCTTTAGGGTTGAATTAGGATTTGGCCGGAGGCCTGTTATGTATATTTTGTATGCATCTTTGGCGCTTGAGTTGTTTATCCGTGCTTGTTTGACAGGTTGAACCTTTGGGCTAGTACTTGTTTTAGAGACTCGCCCGCTTTTTCTACAGGTCTTGGCCCCTTATAGGTTAAATCTAGGGAAGAGGGTAATTGTTTTAGGATGTGGGCCCGATATGGGTTGATGTGGGCCCATCAGTAGGTCCGTCTCGTTCCGGTGGAACTGGTTTGAGGTCTGTCTTGATTCCATGGGAACTTGAGTTAAGCGAGTTTGTGAAGCAATCCCAGGATATTGTCCGCTTTTGGGCCCCGCCCTCACGGGTTTGTTTATGGGAACTCACTAGCAACTTCCTAATGGGTCACACATCCTGGGATTGCTCTAGCCCAAACTTGTTTAACTTTGGAGTTCCCATGGAATCCGAAGCCAGTGAGCTCCCAAAAGGCCTCGTGCTAAATGGAGGTGGGTATGTACATATAAGGCACATCACCCCATCTCCGTTGGTGGATGTAGGATGTTACAATCCACCCCCTTAGGGGCCCGACATCCTCGTCGGCACACTTGCATCACACGACAGAGTTGCTCTAATACCAATATGTCACGACCCGACTCCTCTAGCACGATATTGTCCGCTTTAGGCCCCACCCTCACGGTTTTGTTTCTGGAAACTCACGAGCAACTTTCTAGTGGGTCACCCATCTTGGGATTGCTCTAGCCCAAACTCGATTAACTTCGGAGTTCCCATGGAATCCGAAACCATTGAGCTCCCAAAAGACCTCGTGCTAGATAGAGGTGGGCATGTACATATAAGGCACATCACCCCCTCTCCGTTGGTCGATGTGGGATGTTACAGCCCAACTGCCAGCTGCCACTGATATGAATTTACATATTGCGCACTAACGAGAACTGCTAGTAGTGGGACTCGAACCTTGGTAGGGCTACACACAAGACATGGACCTCACCAACTGAACCAGGTTTTCCGTATATTTTGTATGTGTGTGGTAGAATGTATTTGAATGAGCTTGGTCCCATCACAAAGTTCAGTAGTTTGTTAAAAAAAAACAAAGTTCAATAGTTCATTTGAGTGATTGGAATAATACGGTAGTAAGACATAAGGTCGTTTAATTCCGACTTCAATCCTTATGTTCACCAGAAATTTAGGGCTCGTTTGGTATCTGTGGAGGTCTTTTTTGTCAAAAGGCTGGATGATGTGAATGAAGCATTCAAGTCCCCTTTTATGAGTTAGTAAGAACTAGGCCCAGAGCATCCCGAAGGAGAAGCAAGTCCTAGGGAATACTCTATTCTTCTTCCAGGCTCTTTTCCGACGGTGGGTTTCTACGACATGGCTTGGTATGAATCTGTTCTTCTTCCAGCGGCTTTTTGGATTTCTACGACATGGCTTGGTATGAAATGCTTGTAGTGACATGATCCAACCCAAATTCAATTTTGGAATCCGTGTTTCATGCTATTTTTACAACAAAAGTCCCTTCATCATTACAACTTGCTTTTCGGCCTCAACGAAGTTGACCCTGCCCACTATTCAGGTCAACTGGGCTCGTAGGGCCCATGACCTCAAATTGTTATAAGACAATTCATTTTGGTCCATAACTAGAAGTTACACCCATCCTAGAGGTCTCGTCATGATCCAACGGTCGGTTTGACCCCGATCGCGAAATTTGACCAATTAGGCCCGTAGGGGTCCACAACCTTCGATTTCTGATCCAAACGTTCCTATAAAAACAATAAGGTCTATCTATCAAGTCCCGAGAGTCTGGTTTCGATCGAGTGGTCGGATCGCTCTCGATCGCACGATCAGATAGTACTCAATTTACCTAACCCTAGAATCATTGATTCGGAGTATACGGGACTCCGATTCTTGATTCACAAGTTCCTACCCGATCCTAGAGGTACGGGGAATCACATATCTGAAAATTGGACTGATTGAACGGTCCAAACTTATCGAACCCAGATATCGCCTAATAGGCGTAATATCCGTTCGATAGTCAAACGGCAACCAATACTTAATCCGAGCATAACGTCGCACTCGGGATGATTTGGGGAATATTTTAAAACTCAATGGGCCTCCACAGTGTGGCCCACATGCCGCCACCCCCCACGGGCAATGGTGGTTGTCTAGAGAATTTTTCGACGATCGGAAAAACCCCAAATTGTCGGCCAACGCCTATACCAATAGATTAAGCACAACCCTATAAGTAGTTTTTGGTCTTGCACTGTGAGAGTCCGTTTTTCTTAAATAATGATTAAACAAAAATAATTGTTATATATATATATATATATATAGTTTTACGTAATAAATAAATTTCTGATTCTATTACCTATATCCTATTTTATTATATATATATGTATATGAATTAGTAGTTCTTGTTAATGGGGCTACGTGTCAAAGAAAAAAATATGTTAAGTTAGCAAGGCTATAGTTACTAGCTTTGTCAACTCACCAATAAGAATAGAATAGGATTGGAGGAATTGGAAGAGTCACAACATAAGATATTCTTCCTTATCTACAAGACTACATTAATAATTATATATATTACTTGGATAGTAAGTATATATGAACCGCCAATACACCATCCAATAGGAAATGAGTTATTGCCGACTTATTCTTTGTATAAATATAGGTCATTAGTTGCACAGCAAATGAACATAGAAAGTAAGAGAGAAAGAAGGAAAGAGAGTGGTGATGAAACTCTTGGAGCTTGGTTTGAGTGGTAGTATATGAAGATAGGTAGATGGGTTGTCTTGCCAATTTATTTAAAGGGTTCTCATTAGCGAGGTGAGTGGTTTATGTAATGTGTTCTAAAAATTCTTATTTTGTGATAAAATATGAAAACCATGAATTATCGTGGATTTGTTCTATTTACAAATTTCTCTCTATTTCAAGTCAAGCATGTCTAATTTGGTGCAATCTTTCACACTATATATGTATTGACTGGAATATTTGTGAAATATGTATTATTCATGGAACATGAAAACTTCAATGTTGGAGTATCCGAGGGATAGATGTACCACACGGGGACATAGGGTAGTGAGGCCAATAGGGGTCACGTGGTTGGTTACATGCTATGAAGAATAACCGAGATATGAAGGGATGATGTGATATGATCTGGACTGGTGCATCTTTTCATGATATTTTCTAGAGTGTGTAAAACAACATTGCTTGACTGGAATATTACATAATCTACTCACTGAGCGGTGGTTGCTTATCCCTCACCCTGTTTAATTTTTCAGATGAATTAATGGGCAAGACAAGGACTAAATCGGTTGAAGCTGAATTAGATTAGAATGATAGAGTTTTATTTATTAATTGTAAAGTTGTAAGATTTTGAGATCTAATTTTTAAGAAAAGTTTATTTTATGTTTCGGCTTCTTTTTATTTTAATTTTATTTTATTATTATTTTATTTTACTTTCTCACGCACTGGGCGCGGGGTTTCCGCCTACCCCCGGGTTCGGGGCATGACATGCACCCCGGCCAAAAAGTGGTCGGAGCTAGCAGAAATCATGGCTAAAATCGCCGAATTTCAAGGGTTCGAAATTAATTTTCAAAACTCCAAAATCAACCAAAATTGATTGCATGGACATATAGAACACGTTAAGTAGGTGAAGATTCATACCTAGATCGACGTTAACGGACGCCGAAGTCTCTGGAAACGGCAACTAAAACTTAAAACCTCCTCGGAGCTTTCGAAACTCGTCGCAGCTTAGGGATGGGCATGGGTGGTTGGGCATGTGTTTGTCGGAATGAGCCGGTCATTTTCCTACCGCAGAGAGAGAGAGAGAGAGAGAGAGAGAGAGAGAGAGAGAGAGAGAGAGAGAGAGAGAGAGAGAGAGAGAGAGAGAGAGAGAGAGAGAGAAGAGAGAGAAAAAGGGCTAAGGGAAGGGGTCCACACACGTTAGCGGAGTCAAAATCCGATTTTAAGGTTTTTGACAATTTTGGAAATTCTCTTTACTTCTTTTTCGTTTTCAGACTTTTTCTCAATCGTTAAAACTTGGAATTGAGCGTGCCGTCTGTCCACGAACTTGTATCGACGAGCTCGACACGACGGTGCCACTCAATTCTCCAAATTCCTTCCCGAACAAAAAGTCAACATTAAACCACTAAGAATCCCTAAGGGTAAAGTCGTCTTTTCACTTTAGAATTTTGAAATTTAAATTAATTTTCGAACGGGATGTTACATGTACTGCATGAGCTAAGAATCCATAATTTTAGCAAGAGAAAATGATTTGCTTGAGGAATGGATGATTATGGCAATGTATTGTGGAATGATTGGTTGGTGTTTTAAGAAAGGCATGGAAAGGTTGGTGCTTAAGTATGGTACTGCTTAATAGCTAGTGGATGGGCTTGCTCTTGTTGATGGTGATATGATTTGGATGGTGTTTAAGGCTTGAAGTGGCATTCTAACAGGAATGGAGCATCAAGAGGTTAAGGCTTGATTTTAAGTGTTTCCAGTAGCTAGAGTATAAGCTTGCCTCTTGCTGATGCCTTGCTTTGTTTCCCGATTTGGAATGGCTAAAGCTTTTCTGGGTTTTGAGCAGCTTGTGGATGAGATTGCCTTTGCTTGGTTTGGTGTCTGGGTTTGCAATGGCTAAGGCTTGCTCATATGTTGCAGGTAGTGTAATAGTGCTGGAGAAGTTGAAGCAGCATGGCATACGGCAGTGGCGGCTGATGGATGATGTGTGATGGCTTTGGATGGAATTCATATTGTACATAGACTATATAGGCTTGGCATGAAAGCGTGTTTCAGTGAATTAATATGGAATGTCTTGGCATGAAAGGCTTATGCCATGGGAGCTAAGCCTTCATCAGTTTAGCAATAGAGAAAGAAAGCTTGGATTTCTTTTGGAAACAGAGGTTCAGAGCAAAGGGAGAGGAAAATTTGGGGAGATTTGATAAAGGAAGATAGAGGAGATATGAGGATAAAGGGATGGGTGACTTGAGTAGATTTTCCAGCAGCTTGACGATTGCTTAGTCGTGCTCTCGATGGTTCCTTTGCTGGGTAGGAGGTGCCTCCTTTTATAGGCGCTAAAGCCCCTTGATGGCCAGGAACCTTAGCTGGCTTTCCCCTCAATTTTGCTAAGTCTTCTTCTCCATTTTTCTTCACTTCCTTTTATTCAATCCTTTTTGGTGAAAATTCATTAATCAAAGCACACTGGGGTATAGCTTTTTGAGGCTCTAAGGTTTTCCTACAGCTGACTCCTTCCATCTGGGTGAGGTCCCTCTTGATTTTTCTCATTGTTTTCCTACTAAAGCTTGCAGAGGAAAGAATGGGTAAGGGTGCTGGTCTGAAAGGTGCTTTACTTCCAACAGCCCGTGCACATTAGTTTCCTTTAGTTTTAATGATGGCTTGTTTTGATTTGGCTTTAATAGTGTGCTGAAGGTTTTGGGATATTTTCAAGGGTGATGGGCCATTTTTCTTTCTCATTTGCTTACTCATATGTTTGGGCTCAAGAAATAGGCCTGAGTTTTAATGCTCTCAAGCAGCCCAAAACTTCCATTCCTTGAACCATCAATGGGCCTTATGAACACTCGTATCCATACCACAACCCATTCAGCAAGCCCTAGCCATGTATGTGGCTTGGGCCCACTTAAGCTTGTCAGGTGGTTTAGCATAGGAAAATGTATTATTGGCTTGGCATGACATATACACTATTTTTATATTTATTTAATGAATTAATTCCCAAAATACAGCTTGGATTAACGCATGACTGACATTATATGTCATTTTGGGCTTTAAGTATCTTTGGGCTTCTCGTGACATTTTGGGCCTCAACAGTATCCTACTTGGATTCAATTTTTTAAACTCATTTTTTAAAAATAATTTTTGAGTTCAAAGCCAAAATTCGTATTTGATAAAGCCCATTTTTTAATATAAAAAAAATCTCATTTTGCAAAAACTCAAGACTCATTTTTTTATATAAAAAAAAAGTGAGGTTTTACAGTTTTTTATTTATTCCATCTCTCCACGTTGTATCTCTCTCTTGTCTCCTCCCTCCCTCCACCCTCTCTCTATCGTCTCTCCTACCTCTCTCCACACTCTCCCTCGTCTATCCTCCCTTTCTCCTTCCTCTCTTATTTTATTTTGTTACTCTCAATTTGGGAATCTAGGGTTTCTTATTTTCTTATTTTCTTATTTTAATTACAATTTTTTAAGATCTTAAAAATAGTTTGGAGTTCAATACCAAACAAGGTTTTAGATCTTAAAATCAGTATTTAAAAACTACTATTTATAATATATATATAAAAAGCCAAGATTTTTGAGTTTCTCGGTTTCATTTATGTAATAAGTGACATCTAATGTTAATTTGTAAAAAATTTATTTTATTAGATGGTTGTATTATGTATCACTTTCCATGTTATAAGATATTCAAATATAATCTCTCTATGTTTAACAACAAAATATAATCTCTCTATGTTTAACCAAAAAAATTATCTACAATTAGATTATGAATTTGGTTAAGCTTTTTAAAAACGACAAGTAAATTAAACGATTTAAACAACCAACAATTTTTTTACAATTATTTATACACTCAACACCTCCTCACTGTCACCATTCCCTTCACTCCTGTCACTATTCCTGAAAAATCAATATTTATGATTTTTTTTTTCTTTCCATCCCTATCTATATATAGTCTAGGGTTCCTCCTAGTTAGTGTATTTATACCTCATAATCTCCTCCACCCCTTCTCATGTCATCAGTTGTTCCTCTTCTTTATCAGTCAACGTTCTTTTTATATATGTTTTTGTTGATGCCTATATTTGATCTCAATAGCGAGATGACCTCTCGAGGTTGATGTTGGACAATTTGTCCAAACTTGGTCAACGTGACCAACCAAGTCGTCATCCAAAATATACAAAAAGGAAGGCTAATGGGGAATCTTGACGTGATGTCGACCGAAATCCCTCTTATGCTTAAGTAGTTGAGTGTTTGATAGCAAAGTATACGGGATGTTATGGTGCTTAGAATTGCATACATTGAAGATGAGGCGTGAAGCCTTTAGATAGGGGTTTGAGATGACCTAATCTTTCTAAGAG
The DNA here is from genome assembly GCA_024362665.1 of Prunus padus. Classification (NCBI taxonomy): domain Eukaryota; kingdom Viridiplantae; phylum Streptophyta; class Magnoliopsida; order Rosales; family Rosaceae; genus Prunus; species Prunus padus. The sequence continues at coordinate 151,927 of JANFAM010000017.1, read as the reverse complement.
TAGGATTATACAATGATTTCGTGACAGGACCCGACCCGAATTCTACCCAGGAACCCGAGCCAGACCTTGCTGGTTTGCCCAACAACAACCCTTGTCGGGCCAATAAACTAACCAGTTACCCTCTTCCCGAAACAAAAGTGAAAGGGGCTAAGACTTCTGCTGAAAAACGGGCAGAGTCTCCCCTAAAACAGGGACTATCCCAAAAATTACAACATGTTCAAACAAGCAACATATTACAACTCAAGCGCCAGCATGCATACAAAAATACATAACAGGCCTCCGACCATTAAAATTCAACCATAACGGATAATACAGAGCAATCTAAGAGTCAGCGGAAAAGAAATAACAGAATACAAAGTTTAGGGTTCAAGGACGACAATCCTACCCTTCCAACGAAGCTCGAGAAGAAAAGCGCACAGCTGAACAGTAACGAAGCGACGACTACGAGTTGGGGGGCGCAAAACAGAAAGAGTGTGAGTGGACAAAAACAAGGTTTTACATACTTAAATCAAAGTACTAACCCCACCGTTTAAAACAATGCGAACCATGCATATGAAACCATTTATATACCTCTTTGATTTAAAAACAACCCTACCTCAAAATAGGTGAAAACATTCCAGCTCAAAACCCCTTTTTCCGAACAATCGAATCTTTTACTTTTCCCGAGGCATAACCTCCAAAATTACCAACCCAAGTAGGTATATAAAAACATAAATCGAAATAACATTTAAAAATATCAAAGACCTCATTAATGTCGAGAAAACCAAACCCGACAACAATACAGAACTCAATTGGAGTTCAAATCATATATAAAAATATATATAAAATCAGGACTTACAATCCAACAAGTAAAACCTATCAAGTACTGAAATTCAATCAAGTACTGCAACCGAATCAGATAAACAGTTTCCCAAACTTCCCCACACTCACAACCACGTGCTCACAAGCACGACAAGCGAGGAACGATCCTCACTAAAATAAATATGAAAATGAAGGTACTAACACACTCGTATAGGTATAATATAACCATAACACCAAACACAAGTACCAGGGGAAAACAATCCAACGGGGGATCATTTGACTGGACACGGGTATAGTCTCATCGAGACCCCATGCCCAGGGTTGAGCCGTCCAAAGTGGGACTAAACTCACATGCCTATATGGTAGAAACTTACCAACCATAACTCCGAAATTTGTCCGACGCGCGCAGACTACTCAATCAAGGGTGTACAGCTACACCACGTTAAGGTATGCACCGGATCGAACCATACCAAAACCAGGTAATCGTATCATATCAATCGCCATGCGATCATCGATGCTCGAGCAGGGGAGGTACAATACAAGGTGCTAACATCACTACATCAATCGCTACGCGATAATCAATATATATATATAATCATTCACAATGTACCCAACCCCAAACATCGAGACACCAGGACATATACAAGTCCATCACCAAATACCCAATAATAACACTCAAAGTCGGGACATCACTGTCCAAAACATATATTTCTATATTCAAAATAATCACAAGGGTCAAAAGACCGCATAACAGACCTTACTCAATTCAAATGTCACATTTCATTTACAATCATAATCAAAACCCAACTTAAACCAAAAGTCAATAAACATCAATATAGTTACATAAGGGACCTCACGTCCCGACACAGGCATTCCAACCCAAAGGTATATAATTAAAGTATAAAGAACTCGTTTGTAAACACATACCGTTAAACCAAACGTATAATCCAAAATATACATATGTATATATATAAATATATATATATATATAAATATATATATAAATATAAATATATATATATATATATATATATATATATATATATATATATATATATTTATATATACACATAAAACATAATGATCCTTTAAAATACAATAACTCAAGCCCAATCCCATATACATATCCATATATATATATATATATATATATACACGTATAATCAATTCCCATTATTCCAAAGTATTTATTCAAAGTAAATATATATATATATATATATATGTATAAATATATACATATATATAATCAAAGTATAAGTAATTATACTTCATAAGGTTTAAATGCCAAAACCGAATACGTAATTAAACGGACTACACTAACGTCCAAATATTCAATTATATAATTAAAATATAATATAACAACCCTTTTAAATATAATATCCCAAAAGATCCATAAATTCTCATTTATGTATAATAATCCATTAAATCTATATTTTATAAAGTATAACGACTTCAAGATTAAAAATAGCTCAATTATATAACCCAATTTCAATACGAAAACCACCGGGCGTTCACCACGTCCCGTTCTATACCCAAAGGTATAAATAATAATAAAATAGCCATCAGGGCCCCACAAACAAACAGGCAACCCAAATCATGCATATACCTCAATGCAATTCATTTTAATATAATTCAACCAACGTCAAACCAAGACTTTAAAACAATTATCAAATCATATTTAATATGCATCGCATTCAATTCATTCAAAACATGCTCGTTTGAAAACAAAGTCCACTCACCGTTGGTCCTACGCTGCATAACCCTAAATGGTCCCGTCTGCTGCGTAGCAGAGTCAAAGTACCTAAAGCGATAGATACGATGATTGGATTAGTACCGTGAACTGAACGAGAACCTCAAACTTAAGTCCTACCAAAACCTCACTTAACGTGCACGTACGTCGTACGAAAGATTCTAAGGTCAAACTACCTCTTCTAACCAGTGGGACCGCCCCGTAAGACTCACGGTCAACCGTGGTCAAACACCCCGTTTCGGTCAACCCGGGCCCGCGGAGCCCAAGACCTCCAAATCGTTCTGGGCATTCCTAGAAGTCCAACAAAGTCAACTACGTGGCAAGGCGACCTCAGGAGACCCTCGGTCAACCCTGGTCAAACTTGGTCAAACCGACCATGAATAGGTCAAACCGGACCTGTAGGTCCCATGACCTCCAAACTTACATCCGAAAGTTCTTACAGGTTCAACATGACCTAAACAACGTGTCCTGAAAGTTTGGTCTTGATCGGATGGTCGGATCGCTCACGATCGCACGATCGGACGGTTCGGTTTAATTCAAACTTCAAGTCATTGATCCGGAGTATCTGGGAATCCGAATAACGATCCGTCAATTCCTATACATTCCTAGAAATACGAGGAACAACATACGTGAATTCGGATTTGATCCAATGGTCCGAACACATCGAACCCATGAAACGCGCAATAGGCGTACGTTGGTTCGATCGTCAAAAGACGTCCGAATCAGAATCCACGCACATGTACGCGTTCACAACAACACGAGGGTCGTATTGGAACCAAGAACCGCCACCACACCACCACCACGCGCCGCCACAAGCGCCACCGTAGGTGGTGGGTGTGTAGAGTGATTCCGGCCAACGGAAATTCGTCAAACCAAGCTACACCACCTATACCAAACTGACCACCACCACGAGGGGAGTTTGAAACTGGTGGAACCCGGCCTAAAATCGGCCGACAAACAGCCCAACCGTCGACATGAAATCCGGCATAAATCTGGGTTTCAGATCTGATAACCTAGAGGCCAAATTGATCGAAACCACTTATGCAAGAAGCAAGATGAGGAAGAGAGAGAGAGAGAGAGAGAGAGAGAGAGAGAGAGAGAGATAAAGCCAATGAGTTGTAAATATCTCTCTCTCTCTCTCTCTCTCTCTCTCTCTCTCCCCCTGTGTATAAGATAAAAGAGTGGCTAAGTTGCATGGAGCGGTGTTAATTTCAATTTAGTATCATGAACTATTACCTTAAGGCACATTTGCCCGTGCACTCTCAATTTTAACAATTACATTCCCTAAGCTTTTCAATTTTTTGCAATCTGGTTCCACCTTAAACTTTGACATCAAACTTTCAGTTAATTGATTTTATGGTAAGCATAGGTCTCACCTGTTCGCTTATTTCAATGTCAGTTGAAGAGTATTTTCGGGTAATTGGTGTCTTCCCGCCCATGAAGAACACATTACACGCATTAATACCAAACCATTTTTTTTTTAACAAAATACCCTTCAACTCACATTGAAAGAAGTGAATAGGTGGGACCCAAGCTTGTCACACAAGCAATTAACCAGAATTTTGACGATGAAGTTAACGCTTGAACCATGTTGCAAAAAATTGAAAAGCTTAGGTTATGTTATCGTTAAAATTGAGAGTGCAGGGGCAAGCGTGCCTTAAAGGTAATAGTTCAAGGTACTAAATCTAAATTAACCCAAATTTTTATTTACAATGGTTACCTAACATGTTGATGTGCCAAGTGTACCATCATAATCATGTATATATCAATGGGGGCATTCTCCAATAAGTATTTAAGTTAAAGATTGGTTACGTATTTCTAATCTCGGCAGTTGTATTGCATTCATTAGATGTGTTGGTAGATTTAATATGCAATATACATGCAATCCAACGATCGAGAATAGAAATATGTAACCAATCCTTAACATAAAATATTATTGGAGAATCTCCCTACATCAATGTTCTACTTAAACATGTTACAACGCCAAAGAGAAAGAGAGAGAGAGAGAGAGAGAGAGAGAGAGAGAGAGAGAGAGAGAGAGAGAGAGAGAGAGAGAGAACAAGCCCTCATAAAGTAATTCACCATTTTGGTGTACGTGACAAGTTGGCATCCAGATATGTTGGACTGTTCAAAGTGATAGAACTTGTCGGAATTGTTGCTTATAAATTGGAGATGCCGCCACAGATGTCATACATACACAATGTCTTTCATGTTTCTCAGTTAAAGAAAAGTGCACATGGTGCTCAACAAGTGATGACTTGGGACGACTTGCCTCTACAGAATGATACGCCCTATGTGGAAGGACCTATTGCAATTATGGCTTATGAAACCAAACAACTCAGGAATCGACATGTACCACTTATCAAAGTTTAGTGCCAACACCACGGAATTGAAGAAGCAACTTGGGAACTCGAGTCCGACATGAAAGAAAAGTATCCACACATGTTTGAGTAGTGTGGGTGTCTTGAGTAAATCTTGAGGATGATATTTTTTCTAAGGAGGGTAGAATGTGACACCCTGAAAAATTTTAGAATATTTTTTGCTCACAGTAAAAATTGCACTGTCCATTTTGAGGTAAGTGACATTTTTTCCCAACTAAATATTGCCATTATGTTTGAAATTAACATATTTCCAAAATTATGAAGTTAGAATTTTGGTGTTTTGACTTCATAGAAAAATAGTAGACGTCGATACAAGCTTGTGGTATTTTTCGGAGCTTGGAAGTATTTTTAGTGAATTTTCGAAGTTCAAAAATAGGAAATTAAATTGGAATTTTCACATGGCATTTTGTGATTGGTTGGAACCCATTACCATGCCACATGTCAACACTTGATTAGTTGGAAGACTTGGAAGACTTGGACTCAAATTACTATTCTTCGGTTGACTCATTTAAGCCGTTGATCTGATTCTGGATCAGATCTGGACCGTAGATCAAAATCAAAGACTTTTGACAAGATCTAGGCCCTTGGATTGGTTGTTGGGAATGCATCTGGACCATCCATCTTGAAGCTATCATGTGTCTTCCCACACTTGATCAAAAACTCATTTTTAATTTGGGCCTTTAAATTAAATATTCGAATCGATCCGAGCCGTCGGGGATTTCTATAAGTACCCCCCTCATCTCTCATTTTTCTTCACCCCAAAGATTTTCATAATCTTCCTCCCTCTCTTGCTCTCCTTCTCCTCCATTAGAGTTACCATTCCGACATTTTTCAGAGTTACTATTTACCCCCCTATACTATTCATCAGAGCACTATTCAGTCCACATACAATTCAACAAATAGTATTCATCCAAAATTTACTATTCACTTCCCGTACGTAGTATAAGACGTTTACTATTCATTTTGGGAAGTCATTATTCACGACGAATTTCACTATTCATCGTTACTCTGACCAAGGTAATTTCTACTCCATAACTCGTATTTCATTTGTTTTAATTCCGTATTTCCATTTCCTAAGTGTTATGCTGCCCAATTTAAAAGTGTCAAATACTCAATTTGTATTATTTTCTAATTGGGTAATTTTCAAGTTATTCCTAAAATATGCCCCATATGTCGCTACTGTGTTCATTTAAAATTTAATCAAATTGGATAATCTTTTTTGTCATTTTCCTTCCTTAAAATTCTTGAACTAAATTATACATATTCCTCTGGTCCATGTGTACGAACAATAAAGTACTATTTAAACTTTAATTTTACCATTCTGTGATTTTACCGTTTTCGAATAAGAGATGGAACTTCAAGGACTATTGGGACAATTTCAGAAAATACAAGGACTATTTTGAAATTACTTGAAACTTTAAAGACTCATAAGGATTAAGTTGTAATTTGAATTAAGGATCAAAGTGCAATTAAAGATAAGAAAAAGGACTAAAGTGCGATTAAGGATTTTTCGTAATGTTTCTGAATGTTGGATTGTGATTTAGTTGCTCAAGAGTGGCCAATTTGAGTTCGAATGTGTAGAGGGCAAGTCAGGCTTAAGCTTTGGATTCCAGGTAGGGGACCCACTCTCGGACTTGTATTTTGTGTAGGTATGACATAGTAAATATTGTTGTGTGCGAAAGATGTACTGTTTTTAAATGTCATATTGTTTGGTTTTATGAATGCTTGACTTTGGTTCTCCAAAGTTTGGAGGATATACGCTTGCGGGCATTATCCTCGATGACAAGAGGGTGAAGGGGGCATAGCGACTTCTCTGGGTTTCGATCCCCTAAAACTCCGGAGAGGTTACACAGACAGACTTTACCAATACCCTACGCGTGAGGTATAGTCAACGAGGTGTAACCGTTAAAATGGACATTCTTGCTACTGTACCAGGTAAGTTGGTTATATTTTATTTCTGGTATGGGTAATTGTCCTATAGGGATCGGTCATCAAACAAGCATATTATGGGTACCCATAAAATGTTTGGGAAAGTTTTGTGAGCATGCCAACTGTTTTGGATCCTATATTTATATGGAAAATGGATTTTGTTTTGCATATTCTTTTTACTGTTTTTCTTGAAAACTACTATGTTATTTGCTATCTATTTTTAAACCTGGCCGGGAGCTTCCTACGGGGCAAATAAACATAAGTGATGCTCACCCCTACTTTTTCTTGTACATCAAAATCCTTGAGCATCAACTTGTTACTGTTCTTGTTCCTGTCAACACATTTGGTCCTTGTACCTCGTCATCTCTAACAGGTTGTGATTTCCTTTCCTAAGAGTTGAGGATGTTTCTTGTTCATTTCATTCATCTGTATAAATTCTGGATGGTTGGTGTGTATTTAAATCTTTATGGTTTGTAAAATAACTTAAGAGGTTGCTGGTACTCTTCCTTAACCTTTGGGGTTGATATTTCATCAATAAAGTTTGTATAATGTTTTTTTTCATTTTTCCGCTGTTATTTACAACTCTGATCAAACTCGTTTTATCTAATTTAAAAGGCTTATCAAATTTTTGGAATCTTGGAAGTATAACCCTCGTATTTAGGTTTTATATTTTCGGGATCCTCGATTTTGGGGCGTGACATGAACTGCTCATGGTGATTGGTGGGTTGGGTGGTGGTGGCGGCATGAGAGAAAAGGATGACATTGAGGCGTTGTGTTTTCAGATTTTTTTATTTAGTTATTTTTATTCATATATTTTTTGTTTTTACAATTATCTACCAAGAGTGATTATTGGCAGCAGAACTCGAACCTAGGTCTTGATAGCGAAGAGAATGATCTATCCATATTTTGTTAGAGTGCTGCTATTTCCACCCATGGTCAAATTTTCCCACCCACCATGTAAATTTGAAAAAAAACACAATACTATATTCTCACCCATCATTATTACTAAAATATCATTTAATTATTAATTCAAGCAAATTCTCTTTTATGTTCAGAAGTCTAGTAACTAGTGAGCGACACTTTCAGACAACCTTCGGATTAATCCAACTTCACAAACTTTTACAATCTTATTAACCCACATTTAACAACCCGCATCCTTACTAACTCGGAAAGATGAACAGTCTCTGTTCTACAGTCTCCTACAAGCGGACTCGTACAAGCATCTCTCCTCCATCTCCATTTCTCTTTCTTGCTGTCTCTCTATCTCTCTCATTAAAGAAAAGGGAAATTTTGGTTGGGTTCTTTTACCTTTTCCCTATTTCATATGAGTTTTCCAATATTATCGATTTTTGTATTGTTGACTCATCAGTATATCTGACCTAGGAAAACCTCTCAATTTTGCCATTTTCGATGGATTTGATTTTCTTTTCCCCTCTTGATTGGATTGTTAATTTTTTTTTCTTCTTTTTGTGTAGGAAAGCCTTTGTCTTTACATTATGTTTATTTCTTAACCAAACATACAAAGAATTTTTTTTATTAAACTTCTTGAAGCTTGCAACACGAGAGAGTTAGAAAGAGCAAGGCAGAACGTCACGACCTTAAATTAAAAATAAAATGAATTAAATTAAATTGGTAATTAAATTGGGAATTAAAATGGAAATTAAAAGAATAAAAGAATAAAATTTTGGAAGTTATGAATTAATTATAAATCTAAGGGCATTTTGGTCCAATTAATTACCGGGATGGAATTTGGCGAAACAAGTTGCGCCATTGCGTCTCTACTGGCCGAAACGAGTCCGTTGATCGGGTGAACGTTTGTCGAGCATCGGATCAACTTAAGGACATAACCGTCATTTTAATTATTGCGATGTCCGTATAGTCCACGTAGGACCAATCGTGATTTCACAATTTCCACTCTCTCTCCTCCAACGCGTCACTCTCTCTCCTCAAAACCGCACCGCCTCTTTCTCTCTCTTTCTGTCGACGATTGACAGCGGTGAGCACGAGACCACGGTGCTCGACTCCTCTCGTCCTCACGGTTCTAACCCACCCCATTTCGAGGGCCATCTCGCCGGCGTTGACGGACCCAACCTCGCGCAAACTTCCTGGCGACATCCGGGTCTTCGTTCCCGATGTTTTCGCGGTTGATCTGTCGCGTAAGGTATGTAAAACCTTCCTCTTGACTACCTCGAAGATGATTTGGGGGTGTGTTGCCATCGTTATTGTCTAGGTAGTTCGATCCAAAACCCAAAAATGGCCGGTTTCAATCTTGATTTCCGGCCAGTTCACGGCCGGTTTTGGAGGGGTGAGGCCGGTTCACGGACTTGGGAGGCGGAGAGGAGTGTTTTGGTGATAAGTGTGTAAAGTTTATTCTTTGAAGTTGGCACGGTTTTTGCTCAAGGCACCTAACCCACGGCGGCGCGTGTGGCGGCGCGTGGGCTGGGGTGTGGCGGCGGTTCGAGGTTCCTACACCATCCTCGTATCGCTGCAAGCGCGTGGGAGTTGACGGATCTCAATTCGGAGATCGTTTGCCATCGAACGAATCTCGGTTGTGCGTGATTCTCGGGTTCGATAGATTGAACAGTTGGATCGCGTCCATTCTTGGATATGTTGATCTAGATAATTCTAGGCTCGTGATAGGATTTGATTGATCGTGATTGAGTCCCGGATACTCCGAAATCACCAACCCTAGCGTTAGGTTTGTTAGAAACCGTCCGTCCCATCGCACGCTCGCAGAAATCAAACCGTCGGATCGTGACCAAACTTTGGGACATGTTCTTTAAACCGTAGTGAACCTATAGGAACTTCCAGATCTAAGTTTGGAGGTCATGGGTCCGTGGGCCCGGTTTGACAGTTTGACCAACTTTGACCAGGGTTGACCGAGTGTCCTTCGAGGCCGTCTCATTAGCTAACGAACGTCTTTGATCTTAGAATTTGTCGACAAACGTTTATGTACATCGGTCGGGTAGTTAAGGGTTAATTTTCAAGTTATCGTTCTACGATTCGGTTGTTAACCCGATACTTGTATTCTTGGAATAGGTACCCCGTGCACTTCCTATCGCCAGCGGGACCCTCCCGGGAGTCGACTTTTGGGACTACTTGTGAGTGGACTTTTGTTTTCTAACTGTGCATTTATTCCAACGAATAAACAACCATGCATCCGATTTTGTGTGATTGATGCTTGTGACTATTTTTGAATATCTATATTGGTTATATGTTGAAAGACATATTTATATCCTAATGTTTAATGGTTGGGTTTGGGTACATGAAAATGGTTTGAGCTCGGGTAAGAGTCCGATTGTGTGGAAATGGATTACGGAGGATGTGTTGATTGGAGTCTTTGTTTCGCACCACCGTATGTACCTCCCTTTCGATAATGATTATATTATATTATAAATCCGTATATCGGATATACGTAATCCTTAACGGGATGTGGCTGTAGGCCCTTGATTGGGTAGTCTACGCGCGTAGGACTTTGTTTCGGAGGTATGGTATGAGGATTCTCGCCATAGACCTGAGAGTTTAGTCCTTTTGGACGGCTCAACCCTGGGGCACGGACCTTTGCGATGCGGTGCGGGGCCATCACCATATGGTTCGTGGGCCCATTATGATGTCGTTCGGTGTCCGGTCAAACGATCACTGTTGGATTGTTTCCCATTACTCGTGTTTGGTGTGAAAGTGTTATACTACTATATATGTGTGTGTTATTAGCCTTCGTATTCGTATTTTATTGAGTAAGGATCCTTCCTTGCTTGTCGTGCCTTTGGGCCTCAGTAAATTTATGGGTTTGAATTTGAATGGAAGCAGTGGTATGAAATTATTACTGGTGTTTACGTTTCTATAATTGGATTTTGAATCTGCTTGATACTATGTCTTTATGACTGAATTTGCATGTTTGCATCATCGTTTTGGAAACGGTGGGGTTAGTATCTTGTTTTGAACTACAAACACTTATTTTTGGTCCACTCACACTTCTTTTCTGCTTTTGCGCCCCAGTAGTAGTAGTATCCGACGTGCTAGCTACTGTGCTTTCCCGAGCTTGTGACTCGAGAGTAGTACTCTTGTCCTTGTACTAAACTTTGAATTCCAGAATCGAACTCGTTTACTTGTAGACTTGCTCTGTATCACCCGTTTTGGGTTGAATTTGACGGCTTGAGGCCTTGGTTGTATATTATATGCATGCTTGCAAGTTGGTGTATATATTTATGCCGCTTTTTATATCAGGTTGAAATTTCTGGTTTATCCATATTTCGGGAGACTGCGATTTTCATAGAAGTCTTGTCCCCTTTCTCTGTTTGTCTCGGGAAGAGGGAACTTGATTGTATGGGCCCGACATTGGGTAATGTCGGTTTAACCTGAGGACTTGCACGAGTTCCGAGGTGAATTCTGGTCGGGTCCTGCCAAAGACGAACTTGAGCAAGATAGATAGTTGGATTGGGCGTGTAAACGAGTTGTGAATGGGTAAATCCGGTGATTGGTGGGTTATAAGATTTTGAATTAATCTCAATTAATATTCCAACTTAATTTTCCCTAAGTTCTTAGAAGTAATTTTATAAAAGGTAAAATAAAGTGAGTGGAGAAATATGACAGGTAGTTGAAATAGCAGCACTATTTTGTTATTGTAAATTGATCTAATAATTTGACAAAATAGATAACATTGACTGAAGGAATAAAATACAATGATTAAATAGGCCAAATAAGTAAAATACTGAGAACATTTTAACATTTAAGCCGAAAAACAAAAATGCAGAGGTATATAGACAATAATTTATCGGCAGGAAATATCCCGCACATGAGTGAGAGTGACCCTAGTCCCTAGGCTTTATCAATTTATTTATTTTTTTGTCTGAGGCTTTATTAATTATTATCACTTCAATTGATAAAAAATCAATTTATCGCGAGATTGTTATTTTCCCGCCAAAAGAAAGACAGTCGGACATCCCCGCACCATTAAAAAAATTATAGAAATACCGCCCATTAGAGCGGGGTAGGAAACCCTAAATTTGGCTAATTCTGTATTGTGTAGAAGAGAAAAGAGCATTAATGGCGCATTCATCTGCAAGTGCGGGTGATTCACCACCTCCCTCAAGCCCCGATACCACCCAAAACGACCTCCAGGTCCCTTGCGTTCCTTTTTTTTTTCCCCCGTTCTTGTGCTTCAATTTCTATATCTTTTAATTTTTGTTTAATATTGCTCTGTGGTTGGGCTTCCTCTCTAATTTGTAATTTGATTTATAAACAGCATTTTTTTGTTCTTCACAAAGCATCTGAAAAGTTAACTTCCAGTGGGAAAGCCCGAAAGAGGCTTGATCTAAGCCCAACAAAGCTTAAGCCTGAGAAGAAGGAATGGGATGAGTGCTGCTTGCGACTGGAAGCTTTTCAGTTGGTTTGGTCTGGAATTGAATCCACTATCAAGGATGTTCTGAGGAATATGAATGCTCGTGTATTCAATGACATACAAAGCTGGGTACGCGACTCCTTCAATACGAATACTATCAAATCATTTCCGCCACATTCTCCCATTGTCACCCACGCTACTTGTACACAGCTCTTCACTGCGCTCCTTCTCACCAGTATGGTCTCCAACATCTATTGTTCAAATTGAGTTGAGTGAGTTGATAATGTTAATCGTCATCAATGATCTAACTTGACTGAATCGTTACTGACAGAGAATATGGAGTTTGTTGATGATTTCTTGACATTTCAAGAGCTTGGCCTCTTCTTGAAATCTCATGGATGCCATGTGGCTAACCTTTCCTCCTTCGACTTTTCACCCAAGAATGGCATTGCTGGTTGTCTCACAAGTTTATTGAGACAGTTTTTGATGCGGACTTTTGATGTATTTACATTTCCTTGTTCCTTCAATTCGAATTTCAGAAGAATTCAATTTCTTCGAATTCCATTATTGCTTCTAATTCTGCTTTGCCTTTTTATGCAGGCAGCTGATATGTCCATATTGGCATCATGGTACAGCCAGCAAGGAAACTATGGTTCTCCAGTGGTTGTCATTATAAACGATATGGAACGATGTTGTGGTCCTGTCTTATCTGATTTCATTCTTATGTTGAGGTATTCTAACCCCAACCCTCATATGTGGCTTATAAAACAAGTTTCCAGATCTTTTTCACTCTCTCTCTCCCTCTCAGTACAAGATTTTGCTTACCTGCGCTTGTAACTTGCTCCCTTGTTTCTATCAGTGAATGGATTGTCAAGATCCCGGTCATTTTAATCATGGGAGTTGCAACAACATTGGATGCCCCAAGTAACATACTTCCTTCAAATGTCCTGAAGAAGTTGCGCCCTTGCAAGTTCACATTGGGATCACCGGCTGAGAGGATGGATGCAGTTGTTGAGGCTGCTCTTGTGAGGCAGTGTTCTGGTTTTGCTGTTGGTCAAAAGGTGGCTATTTTTCTGCGAAACTACTTCTTAAATCAGGATGGTACATTGACATCTTTTTTTAGAGCTTTGAAGGTTGGTAATTAAGTTTTTTTCAGATTTTGTGAAGACATGGTCGTTGTTCTATACACTATGTTGCATTTCCTCTCATGTTTTCCTGCCAGCATGACTAGGTCCCTGCTGATGTCACAAAGTGTTTTTCAGATAGCATGTGTCCAACATTTCTCCACGGAGCCTTTAAGCTTCATGCTTGGACAGTTGCTTGCTAAAGAAGACAGCAAGGTAGCATCCATGAACTATATCTGTCCTCTTTGTGGCTATCATGTTTACAATGCCATAGGTAGATTGCATTCAAGGCAAGGTGCATAACTCATGCCCACATTTATATTCACATTCATCTTCTGCTATCTCTTGTTCAGATTTTTCATTTAATAAAAAAGAAAAAGATTTTCTTTTTTGTCCTTTTTGTCCTCTACTGAACTGTAACAAAGTCGTTAGTTGGCAACTGATCCTCCCCCCACCCCCGTGGTCCCCTTTTTGGATTTTCCATGAAAATTCTTTTAACGCAGAACATTTGGTTTATGCCTTGATGTATATACGTGCAATCAGATATAAAGCAACAATAACAACTTTGTCAATTATAACTCCCTGTTTGCATTTTTAATTTTTTTGCTAATATATGCATCCTTGATAAGCCTACCTGCCCCCACCCAATCCCAAGCAATGTTTGTCATAATTTACTAAGGTGTAATTTGACCATTGAAGGGATTTCAGAGTGAGAAAGTGGTTAAGGGGGCTTCCGAAATTTTACGTTATGCAAGGTAATCATAAAGGTCAACGATATTTATACATTTTGTTTAAAGGATGAGTTTAAATTTTTTTAATAAAAAATATAATATGGTGACATCTTTTGGAAACTCTGTCATCAGGAATCAAATGGCTGAACAAACTGATATCCCTATAGCTCATTGTTTGACAGAGTTGAAGAGATTGCAGATGCTTTGGAGCTCTATTGTTCTGGTGACTCCTTTATTTTTCTTATACAGATGTTAATTATTAGTGAAAGAACACAATTTAATTTTTTCGTCTTCTTTTTCTGTTTTTAAGGTCTTGTACCTTTCCTGTTTCATATCATCAAATTGGCCTTTCTGCATCCTGACACACAAGTGTTTTGCAGTGCTTATATGAAGCTGGGAAGTGTGACAAAATTCAATTGTTAGACTTATTTTGTGAGGCACTTGATCCAGATATTTACAACTCATTGGCTTCTGATAATCCCACTGGAATCGGAGAAAGTTTGGCTACATCTTTGTCAAGTGATCACTGTATGCTTGAACAAGATTTGAGCTTCCAGAAGGGACAAACTATTTGTCAGGTAGTACGCAAAATTAGGTAAGTAATGAGTTTCAAAGAATGCAGATGGATTGAAGTTGGTCTGATGTTTTAAGGTAGTCTTAGGGATAGAGTTCGTGGAACTAATCAAAGCCATCTCCTTATAGAACTCTGGTTTGTGAGGATGTCAACTAATGAAAGAAGGATGAGGCAGCAACCAACTAAATTAGAAATTTCTGATAGAACAATTAAACACCTCTCTCAGTCCCAGTCTTGAACACTTCAAGTTATTGGCTCGTCAGAAAATAAAGAAACTCATGTCAGGGTTTAGGGTTTAGGGGAAACAAGAATAAAATACAATGATACAGCATTACCTTACCTTCACCATGATACAGACTCTGGCTGGTTCGTTCTTCAAGCCCTGCCTCTCCCCTCCCCCTCTCCTCGTTCTACCATCCAAACCTGCTGAGACTTATTTCCTCTCAACTATAGTTTTGCACACATGGTTTAGTTCTTATGTTTTCTTTGCCTGAAATCTGATGAGAAGTGTAGTTCTGATTTTAATAATTAATTTTCTATTTATTCTTATCCAAGCATCATGCTACTTAGAGTCAATTTAGATGAGCATCACTTTTGATGTTCCATGTTTTTCTAGATATCATTTAAAATTTATTTTCTCCATTTATGTTCATAGAAGTACAAAAATAAGTTCTGCTCATTAGTTAACTTAAATTTCTCTGCTTCACCCATAGACTGTTTTCCGAACTGTCTAAACTTTGAAATTGACCAGGGATCTTCCTGCAGCATTGCTCTGTCAGTTGCTCAAAAGTTGGGAAGTTCTCACTGTGGATGTTCCTGAGGTATGACCGCATTTTAGCCTCAGGGTTTGCTGAAATGTTAATACGAATTTTGTTGTGTTTTGCTGTTATTTATATAATATCCTTTTTTGATTATCAATATATAATATCCTTTTTAATACTTTACTTTTTCCTTTTTCCTTTTTGTAATTGGAGATTATCCTTGTTAGTTGAGTGGGTATGAATACTATTCTTTACTAGATTTTGCTTGAGCATATGGGTAAGCCTTTTCAATGGAAAATTTGCAATAGGGTCTTTTTGTTGTCACACATTTTAGTGTTATGCAAATACAGTTTTTTTACAAAATTAAAGACATGAGTTTCTTTATTTTCTTATGAGCTTTTGATAGATTTCTGTAATGACTTGGGAGCTTGTGGATGATGTCTAATCAATTGGTAGCCCAAATTTGTAGGACCTGCTCCTTGTTTTTGTTGTTTCCATGGCCTAAGTGATGGTTAGATATCTTTGGGTTGCATGTGTGGTTTGATGAGTACTGTAGCTTGACAAGAGAGTACAGAAGGAATTGAAATTTTGTAACTAAACCTGAGCTTATGTCTCTGTCTGTATACTTTGTTATAGCTTTGCTTTCTTCCTCTTTTTAAATCTGAATTTCTTAATAGTGAATATATGCACCTAAGATAATTTGGAATACTGATGTACATCTCATCATTTGCACAGAACCCCCCAAGGAAATCTGAACTATCAACTGGACTCCTTAAGGAAAATATTCTTTCTTTTATCAGTGAACACCAATCAAACAATTGAATATGCACAGAAGATAATTTGGAATTCTGATGTACATCTCATCATTTGTCTTTTCCTTAATTCAATATATTTTGTGCCTAAACCCTTTTAAAAGTATTCAATGGTCTATATATGATGTACCCTGTGTGTCTTATAGATGCTAAGCTTTGTTGTAATTTTGTTACCTTATCATCTAGCTATTACTTTGACATGTTTTAAGCAGTGATAGTAGTTGATTACTAAGTCCATATAATATCAGTTGAGTGATCATCAGTTATGTGGTTGGAATAGATTCACGACAAGGTAAAGGAGTTGCAGGCCTTGTTGAAATTTGAGGAAGGAAGTTGTAAACCAGATTTTACAGACATATCCAGGTAATCTCTCTCTCTCTCTCAATAGCTTTGACCCACCCATGTTATATTTTATATTTTTAACTTGGCGGATCTCAGTTTCTAGTGGCTTGGTTTTGACTCCGTTCATGTGACAGGAGACATACATCTCACAGTCCCTTAAAAATTGGCAAGTCACAATCAATAAATGGAAAAGCTGCTATGTTAGTGGATTGCATGGTTAGGTAACTACTATCATTTTGCCATTGCCTTCTTTAGTGCTTAAGTTCTGATCAGCATTGGAAAAAAAATCCATACTTTTGACTCGATGGACAAACTCTTCTGCATAACATGTCTCAATCTTAAGCTATCATGGGCAAATATTTATATTGCCATTTGGCTTTGCTTATAATATGCGTTCATATGAAGTGACTTGGAAGTTGAGGCTAGACAAAAGTTTCAGAAGATTATTTCACAAGTTCTGAGCTAATCGTTGTATGGA
This sequence comes from Prunus padus, assembly GCA_024362665.1. Classification (NCBI taxonomy): domain Eukaryota; kingdom Viridiplantae; phylum Streptophyta; class Magnoliopsida; order Rosales; family Rosaceae; genus Prunus; species Prunus padus. The sequence continues at coordinate 134,906 of JANFAM010000017.1, read as the reverse complement.
AGCAAAATGCTTTGGTTTTAACAATTGTATTTCAACCACAGCAGTTTGTTTTGTTTAAAAGATTTAAAAAAATCGCAGAGGTGTTGAAGATCTGAAAATTTCTTCCCCTTTTCCCCAAATTTAGCTCAAGCATATAATTGTTCTAGATCTGAAATTTGGAGACAACTCACACGACTTAAAAAGAAAATGGAAATTATGGTTCTATTCTTTTAGGATAGGGTCAGAAGGCAAGGTTATTTTCCTTATTTAATTTAATATTTCTAAAAGTGGGTCTTTAAGTCTACATATGAATTAGTAACAACATAATTAGTAATGAAATGCTTCTTTTTATAGCAAAGCATTTTGTGAATTTTTCTTTTCCTCTTGAAAGATATAGAATGAAAAACTTCCCATACATCCTTGAAGTATTGAGTCTATTGACTTCTCTGTTCGCAGTGATAAGGTTTTGGCAAACACACATGACTCCTTTTGTGTAAGATCACCTTCACGCAAATGAAATGGAGTTTCTTAATTCCTATTATCTCATATGATTTTATAGCTTAATATGGTTATTGAAAAGCATCCTGGGTTAATATCTTTCTGTTTTTATTTTTATTTTTATTTCTTCATGACAGGTATTTCATGAGGCCGATTGAATGCATACAATGTCATGAAATTGTTTGCTTTAGAAATGTTGAAAAACTTCAATCGGTAAGCATTGCAATGGCTGCTCTGACTAATTTACATATGCCAGCAACTTATCATAATGAAATCTGTATAGGATTTTATTACTACCAGATTTTCAGATATTTTTGTGGTATTAATTAATCACAGAAACTCTTGTAGTTTGATATTTAATGTTTTGACAGGCTATTTTTATCAGATTAGTTGATTAGCATGCTGCCACTTATGAAAGTTTTGTAACTGAATCCTGAAACTCTATAAATCTCCTTTCAGTTCTTAACTTCACGCTTATTTCAGGCTTTGATTGGAGATTCAAGAAAGAGGATTCAAGTGGATCTTTTGGAGTTCCATAAAATCCTACGATGCAGTTGCTGCAGCAGGAGTGGCAACATTCCATTGTCATCCATGCCCGATACCTCAATTGTGTGAGTATAACCGTAGCTATAATATTGAAATTGTTTGAAAAATTATGAGAAACACTGATTGAGGCTAATAGAAGTCCCAATTCAAGTCTGCACTGTACTTTCTTAAAACTGATGGTAATTTTCAGATGTGTTGGCTTTCTATCCAACTACTTGGTCTAGACTTGGAGGGATTTTGCCTTCATTATCAGACGCAAAATCAAATTTTCTACTGGTTTCATATCATTGTGCTTTTGGTAGCTCTTGCATTTTTATTTCCCACTCTTCTGTTTGGACGTTAAAATATATTTTCTTCCGAAAGTTTCTTTTCTAACAAAGAATAACTTATTATTTCCGGGTAATATTTTTGGAATTGCCTTTGCGGATGATCAAGAGGCCAAATATTAGATAATAGATAAAAATTTCTTATAATCCATTACCAGCAAGGGTGTACAATACAAGATTGGTTTAAATCATAAGATCTGTAGCTGGTAATTGATCATAATTCCAATGTGATATACCAATGTGACTTAAAACATTGGGCATGAGTGAATTTGCTTCATCTTAGCTGCCTACTTCCGATCATAATTCAAAGTCTGCAGTGGCCACTACTTTAAGGTTAAGGTTAAGGTTATTACACGTTAATTAATTTTATCTTGTAGGTATACCTTGGCTCAAGAGCATGGCGATCTTATCAATCTTCACGACTGGTTCCAGTCTTTCAAAACAATTGCCAGTCGGCCCAGGAGGAAAGGGGAGTGCAAGTTGAAGCAGCCCCCACTACCTAAAAGACGAAAAGAAGTGAATGAATCTGAAAACAAGAGCGAAGCATCTATTCAGTATCCTTTTGTTTTTTCATACTGCACAGTGCACATCTTTGTTTTCTGTGAGTTGACCATCTTCCCAAGTTGTATGCAAAGATCAAATTACTAGTTACAAACCAAGTTTCGAGTCGAGATTCAATGAAGTCCCCATGGTTTTGCTGTGTTATAAGTGCATATCATGCATTACATCTGCCTGCATCAAGCGTTGTGTTTTCCTGTTGTTTTTCCCTCATTGAATTACTGCCAAAATTTAAAAGTCGGATGTGCATCAAGATCCTTAACTTTGCTTTCCTTTTTTGTTGTTTGGATCCTTAACTTTGCTTTTCACAGAGCCCGATTTTGCAGGGCGATTACCGAACTACAAATTACAGGCCTCATTCGGATGCCCGGCAAAAAACGTCGTGACTCTGTGCAAAGAGTGGCCTTTGGCCTGTGACAAGTTGTATAAGTTTGGTTGGCTCATAATTTTCCCCTTAATTAATACTTTCGGTTACTAATGTTATAATTAAATAGGAGGTTGGTACTAGTGGGTTCAAATATGCTTTCATATCTTTTGAGATCTAAAAAGTTGAGATATGCGGCATCCAAGATAGTGCCCATCGTTTTGATGTGGCTAAGATCACACATGATTGATTGACCACATGAAAAAAGAAATGTGCTACAAGAATATGATTAAAAATATATAGTTTTCAATTTCCTTTCTTTAGTATACCTTGTGCTAAACAAAAGAGCAAGCAAGGGCAAAACAAGGAGAAATTAAGACCAAACCAATTACTATATAACTCCCACTAGTTGGTTTGATTTGGTATTTTAACTAAAATTACGGATGAAAACGAATCAAACAAATCATTGTTGTGTGGTTTGGTTTAGTAGTTTGGATCTGAGTATTTCCAAGGGAAGAGACGAAAGAGTAGGCAAACTTTATTTGCTTTGCTACATTGACATTTTCAGGCTCTAAGGAAAGAGACAAATGGATACACTCTCTCTAATAAGGCAATATTGCATACTTCAAAGTGAAGAATTATATTGGGCTCTACTTACTTTTTATAATAAAATATCATATCCATCCTCTCACATACTTTCTATAAAATATAATAGTAAATATATAAGATAAAAATAAATAATATAATAACGGTTTGTAGACTTGCATTGCATAGTCCCAGGGGCAGAGCCACGTAGGGACCAGTGTGGTCCCGTGCCACCCCTCAATCTGTTTACCCATTGCATTTAAATATTATAATATATTATATGTTGAATATTTACTCTAAAATAAACAATAAATTAGGTTCTTTTTGTCTAAAAATTAACGATTAAACTTCTTAATCACTCTTCTACTTTCAATTAAATCTACTAGGTTATGTTATGATATTTGCACTAAAAACTCCTAATTTTTTTCCTTCTCTTTCTCTTCCTCTTTTGTTTACCTTAAGCTTAAGCTTTGTGATTTTTTCCCCTACCTTTTTACATGTCTAAGTAGGGTACTTTAATATTGGGATTTATGAACTTGTTTTGTACTTCTTCAATATGTTGGAATATATAAATAAATTATTAACGTATGAGTATTTAATAGTGTAGATGATGAATTAATATTCAACCATTTTATAATATGAAATTAAGGACAATTATGATTGTAATGAACGGATAAATTATATGAAATGATATTATGAAGAGGGCTAAACCAAGTAGTTAGTATCCTATTAACTAACTTTGGCAACAACAACAAAGTATCCTATTGTTGGGGTCTTTTTCTATTTGAAGGCTTAGCTGGACAGGATGATTGCTAGTATTGAATGAAGCTTTCAAGTCCTTGTTTCTGAGTTAGCAAGAACTAGGCCCAAAGCCTCCCGAAGGGAAAGCAAGCCCTAGGGGAGTACTCTGTTATACTTACAACGACTACTTGTTTTTTTTTATTGGCTTCAAGTGCTAATACATAGAACAGATGCACGATGGCTCTAGATGGTGTACGACACTGCTGGAAGGTGTACGACGTGGCTGGATGGCGCACATTGTATGCTTCAGTGACTTGACATGAGAGCGTGCTTCAAAGAATTAATATGAAAGAGCTTGGAAAAGCTAATGCTTGTTTATGGGTTTGGAATGGCTAAGGCTAAGCGTGGCCTCCTGTGTACGACGCCTCTGGATAAGGTACGACGTCTTTGGCTAATGCTTATTTTTGGCTTGTACATAGATCGTATGGGCTTGGTATAGACCATATGAGCTTGGCTTGGTGAATTAGAGCTTGGCATGTTGAACCAGAATATTAAAGGGCTTGGCATGAGAGGCTTGTGGTGTGGGAGCTGAGAATCCACGAGTTTAGCAAGAGAGAGAGTGGGTTTTGCTAGTTGGGTTGGAACAAAAGATATTGTAAGAGAATAAGGGTGATCAGTGAGGTTTGAAGTTTGGAGGATATTATCACAAGAAAAGGGGTAGGGTGTAGACGTTAAGTCTGGTTTTCTGGGTGTGCATGGCAGTGGATCCCCCCTTCTTTCTCCTCACCTACTCCTGTCTCCCTTTTATAGGCCTTGCGAGTTCACTCCCCCACACGGCGTCTCTAGTATCAAGCTTGTCTGGCCTGCTCCCCGGATTCGAGGCTTTTGGTTGACCCTAGGAGTCTTTGCCTCCCAGCTGAGGTGACATGAGTTCTTCATTCTATGTAGGTGCCGGGTAAGGACTTATTCATTCTATGTAGGTGCGGGGTAGTTGGTTTCTACGAGAAAAGATAAGGTGGTTTGTTTTAGTATGGGTACTTTAGGCGAGATATGGGTAGGTGTTGGGTGCTGGGCTCTTCTCTCTGCTTACCCCTTTAATGGCTCAAGAAAATGGGCCTGATTTTGGTGCCCAACCCAAAACCTCCATCTTTTGAACCTCAAATGGGCCTCGTGGACTTTGTAACCATCCACACCACAAATCGATTAGCAAGTCCCATGGCATGTATGTATCGGCTAGGCTGCTTTTATAGCATGATAAGTATGGGCTTTAAAATATACATGGGCCTTACTTGAGATTTTTTGGGCCTAAACACCTATTAACTTATTAACCGGTTAGAGCTTAAGCACTTCTATTTGAATTATTTTATAAATTTTTTTGAAGGACCCCCTCTAATGCAAAATCCTAGCTCTACCACTGCTTAGTCCTTTAGAGTGACCAACTTTTTTCATGAGGTAGACAACATGTCACTAAATTGTTATAGTACAATTTTGCATACTCCATCGGGGATCCTCTAACCTCAACAATCCTGTTCATTTTTTTCTTTTTCTATTAGTTAGCCCAATTCTAGAGCCGGCTAACATATTTTCCCTTTTACAATAGAAAATCACATTCTTTTTATAATTTCTAAATCTCTAACATACTAAAATTCATCATTCCATCAAAAATAACAAAGTAACAATTTAATGATATCAGTTTTTAGTTACAATCCAACATTTGCATGTAGGTGCACTTCATTGTTTTGAAATTAAATATCATATTCCTTAACTGGCAATTTACCGCATTATTTTGATAGGGAACTGCTATTTTTCCTTTTAATATACTATATTAAATTTCTTAATTTAAATATTTTGGAATTTGGGTTATAATTAATAAAGTGATTTTTTAAATATAAATTTTTTAATGAAAGATATTCTAGATTACTCATAAAAATGAGGAGACACAGATTTGGTCAACTAGTTTAACTCACATATGATTGTCCGTAGTTTTAGCTAAACTTGATTAGTGAAATTAGAGTAGAAATTTATTGATTATCCATAAGAAATTCTCTTCAAATTATATTATTCTCTACAAATTTATAGTTTTCTGTGTAGAAAAAGAAGAGCTTGTTTGGGAGTGCTTCTGGAATGGCTAAAAGCGCTTTCTGACAACTAAAAGCGCTTCTGACAGCGTTTGGCAGAACAGTTTAGAAGCGCTTCTGGGTCATAGAATCACTTTCTGGAGAAGCACCTGTTATGTGCTTCCTCAGGAATCACTCCCAAGTGTTTTTCCAAGAAGTAATTTTTATAATAAAAGCGCTTTTGTTAGAAGCACTTATAAGCAAAAGTACTTCCTAGAGAAGCGGTCCCAAACGAGCCCGAAGTCTCCTATTTATATGGGAATTTTCAGAAAATTTCGTAGCTCCAGTTCCCAATACCGGGAGATGAACGGATGACGTGGCGTAAATCTTTTTGCAGTCACGTCCCCGTTTGTCGAAAGAAAAAAAAAGGGTGCTGTTAAACGAACCCTAAAATTAACTGAATACACCCTATTATAAAATTATTTATTGAATTACTAATTTACCCTAATATAAAATGACAAAAAAAGATATATTGAATACTAAAACAAAAGTAATTTTAATAAGTACATCCTACGCAACATATTAAACCCTAATCAAATTAGAATTTTAGAGTTTGATTTCAAACATATTTGACATATTGAATATTATTTCATTTTGATTATACCATTGAACTGGGAAAGCTCTAACAAATACTAACACAAATTATTATTCACTCTGGTGGAAGAAACTACAACTTCATATCAGACCTACAGTTTTCCTAAGCAAGAAAATTATAGCCACATTTGACTTTTCTTTAATTCTTTTTGCTTTTAAAAAAAACATCGTTATGAATCCAAAAGAATGGGGCTCAAATTGTAGGAGGCATGTTAATATGGCAGACTATTATTGCAAAGTGAAAACTCATACCCAATTGCATTGATAGGACAGAAAATGACGACTCTATCAACAATTTCAACTGGGTTTTTCATTACTATGCGAATGTGAGAAATTTTTTTTCTTGGGGATATCATATGGGGATGAATTTTGGTTGAAATTTTTGTTGGCTTCACTGTTACGGAAGTCAACTGCTGATCCTTTCTTCCACACAGTCATGATCAAAATATTGCCACATTAAATTTAATTTACTTGTCCAATCCAACACGCCCAGTTTTTATTTTATTTTATTTGTTGGATAAACCATGTTCTTCTGTTATGCAAGAATGAAAAAGATGAGAAACTGTAATAATTAAATTCTAGCAAAAGCTTTTGGAAATTAGGCATTAATAATACAAAAGAATTAAAAGTAAATCTAAATACCAATTCATATAAAATATGGTGTACTTAGTATTACAGTGTTGTGTGATAGAGTGTATTAGGGTGTATCATGGGTATTTTTGGTAGTTAAATATGGTGTACTTAGTTAATTTTACATTTTGATTTAATTCTTCAGTCTTATATCATCGCATCTTTCAATTAAATTTAGGGTTCGTTTAACAGCACCCAAAAAAATTAGAAACCATAGATAATTACTTTTAGAAATAGATATGCAAAAGCCGCCATTGTAAAACCCTCACTAAGTCTGTAATCTGCATTTTCTTTTGTTGTGGTTCTAAAGAGGGAAAGCGAAAAAGGGTTAAACGACCGAGTGACTCAGTCAGTTCTCTAATTTTTCGAATCGAATGAGCGAATATCAGAAACCCTAATGGTTACCATGAATGCGCGAATCGCATAAGCGAGGTAGGTTTCTTTTGCTTCGAATGATAGTTATATCTGTGCATATTTTTCTTTCTTTCTTCAAATATAACTACTAATCTCTCTGCGTCATCTTTGGAAAAAGAAAATAGAGAAATCTTGGGATTGTTTTATTGTACTCCACAGAAAATATATCTCTACCAGAATCCCCGATTTTTTTCAAAATTCCAGACGCCTGGCTGATAATCCGGGCCAATTTTAGCGTGTGGAAACCGTTTGAGGCTTAGGGTTTAGGTTTTAATGCCCAAGCCAAGGTCCTAGATAACGTCCAAAGTGCAAGACTTAAAACTTAAAGCCTATATACTCTAAGCTTTAAACGGGTGCATTTTGACTTTCGTTATAGTCACGATCAATCGGTGTGTGCATTTGGACGATCGGAGCCTCCAGTCATCTGGACTATATATAATTCTACGTCCAGCCATCTTAGTAATTCTAATTGCTCCATGTCCAAATCTTGGAGCTTACTGTCTTTTGGTTTATTTTGGTTGGTATTCATGCAGCAGTGATTTTATTTTTCATGTGAAAATCGATTTACATTCTCTTTCCTGATACAGTTTGACCTAAGATGTCTTTCATATAGATAGCATGGACTTTTGGTGTATTGTTGATATAGGTCATTCTTGGATGATTCAGAATTTTTTCCTCCGACACTACACTAGCTCTTAAAATGAAACCAAAAACAACTGCTGTACCCGGAGCTCAGAAGTCCAAACCTTTTCAGGGCGATGGACCTAATTGGCTTCTTATTGCTGGTGGTGCCTTGTTAAGTACACTGTCAATTCGTCTTGGTTACAAGCTGAAGCAAGCACTTGACACGAAGCACCAGGAGAATGCTAGTAATGGTTTGAATTGTCTTTTAATATGTACTTTTATTTCTTCAAACTGCCTGCTTCTAACTTTTGACATTGTGATCAACTTCAGGAAGTGGAAAATCCTCTGACAGAAAGACATCTGCAGGTTGCCGTGTGCACTCAAATGTTTATTCCTTTACACAACAAAGTGATGGCAGTTGCTTTAATTGCACGTCAGGTATGAATTAATACTTCATCTTTTCTCGAAAATTTGTGAGAGTTAAACCTGTTAGTTTCTGTTCAGGACCCAAAATTAGATTTGGGCTGGTGGTTGATCACCTTCATTGCCCCTTTGGGTGTTGGAGCTTGTATGATATATGATGACACATACACCTATATTGAGAAAAGAAGATAATGAGGAACTGAGTGTTAAGTTTTTGAAAGCTGCACCCTATTCTAACTTGGTTTTGTTGCAAATGACAGCAGTTGAATTTTCTCCAAAGAGCAAGACTGAAAAACTAAAAAAGTATTCTAGATATGGCATGACCTAGAAGTTAATTATCTGTATGAGCAGTCTTATTCGGAAACAACTATCTGTATTAGGATTGATGCTAGTTGAGCTTGATTTGAATTGTATTATATTTGTCGCAATCTATTTGCAGTTTTCTGTTACTTTTACTAACATTAAACATAATGCAGTTAGTGATACCATTCACTAGATAATTTCCCGTATTCTTTTAGTATGGTCTTATGTGGTCTTCTCATTCAAAGACCTCGTTGACTGGGAAGTTACCTTGGCCCTTTACTTTCTTCCTCATTGCTTAATTTCACTTCTTTGGAGTGTGGATGAGCCATAGCATGATAAACAATTTGACAGTCCATTTTTTATGATGATAATCACGTTGTTTCATATTTGTAATGGATTTGAAATAGGAACTGAGGCCATGATGGAGATGAAGTGCCTGCCCAATGGCCAGATGCTGAGTGAATCTGATGGAGCTCTGCCTCTAGTTACGGTTCCCACCCCTGAATTTAACAAGGAGAATGGCATTGTCTGGGCATCTTCTCCTGATCGCCTTGAGTTGCCTCAAAAGCCATTCCTCCATTATTCAAACTGCTCAGATTCTCCATGTGTTTCAGAGTCTGGCTCTGACATCTTCAGTAAGCGGGATGTAATACACAAACTAAGGCAACAATTAAAGAGAAGAGATGACATGATACTAGAGATGCAGGATCAGATTGTAGAACTGCAGAATTCACTGAATGCTCAGCTGGCACATTCAACCCATCTGCAGTCACAACTTGATTCAGCAAACAGGGACTTTTTTGATTCTGAGAGAGAAATTCAAAGGCTTCGGAAGGCAATTGCAGATCACTGTGTGGGACATGCGAGCCCCAACGGCAAATCATCCCCAGTCACTATTTGGCAACCTGAAGCAACAAATGGTCATGCAAATGGGTATCTTGATGGGGAAAGCAATTTTGATGCAACCGAAAAAGGAAGAGGGGATGGGGAGAGGGTTGAGATGCTCAAGAGGGAAGTGGGAGAATTGAAGGAGGTGATAGAAGGAAAGGAGTACTTGCTGCAGAGCTACAAGGTGCAAAAATCAGAGCTCGCTTTGAAAATCAAAGAGTTGCAGCAGAGACTGGATTCTCAACTCCCCAATATTTTGTAGGCACTTCTAGTTCATGTGTATTCTTTTGCTTGTTTCCTTTCATTTTATTTGATTTGAGGCTTCCGGCTCAGAAGCTTATTTTTCCTCCTTCCTCTCCATACCTAGTTTAGCTTTATTTCTTAAAGGTCATGTAATGCAAATCGGGATGAATATGAGAGTTTGGTATTCTGGTAGGGCCATTTTCTCAGGGTGTACTGGAAGTCACTTTTATCGAGCAAATGTTTGCAGCGTGAAAACATTGTTATAGCATTTTGATTTTGGACTGATAAGTGAATCCTACTGCGAAGACTGCGAACGACTGGAGAGAAATCCAAGTTCAGACTTCAAACCCCCACTGATGGAAGGAAAACTGAATATGGATTATTAAAAAAAGAAAAAAAAAGTCAATAATAATAACCATTCTTCATGCATGGAGGGACAATAAGCCTCTGATTCTTCTGACTCAAGGCCACACAATTCCAGATTTCAATAATAGACTACAAGTAAATTCGTAAGCTTAACCAAGTAAGAAATGATCAAAATATAAAAACTTGAATCTCTCAAAGAAGAACCTCTTGTGCCCCACGTGCTGCTCTCTGACAGTGGCAAGAGCAACCCGCTAATATAAAAGCTATCCATCTCTCGTAGTAACTGCAGTACGTGACTTCAGAGATCTTTTCTTCTATTTGTGATTTTAATTTCAACAGGGCGCATTTTCTCCAATTTTCATGCTGCACGAAATACACAACTAATCAAAGACAGCCTAGGCCAATTCATTTTCCATCTAATGGGCTTTCCTGTTTATAAACAGACTTTCTGTCCAAGACCTCTAATGTTTATCGCGTGTTCAAGTCAAACTCCCCAACTTCACGCCAGCCATCCTGCATGCCCGTGGATCCATTCTCAGTCTCTTCATCATTCAAAAAATCTTCAGATGGTTCCTTCTCATCTCTTTGCATATTATTTCCCCATCCATTTATCATCTCTTCTGGGTTAACCCCATGTTCCTGCTCTCTAATGTCATGACCGATAGCAACATCATTGCCTTGAGACCCAAGTGCACTTGCCCTTATTGGGGCCCGAGCCAACATTTCAGCATGTGCTTGTGACTCAACCCGAGCTTGCTCTGCCTGAACGATTGCTGCCATTCGTAATTTAGCTTCCCGGTCAGCTTTCTCTCTTGAATCAAGCTCTGCTTTCAATTCCAGACACGTTCGTTTTTCTTCTTGGCAAAGTGCCTGCTCAACCATAAGTCTCTCTTCAGAACGAAATTCCCCCAAAGCTCGTTTACGAGAAATTATGTTAAAGGCTAGTGCCTGTTTCTCAAATGTTGCTGTAAACTCTGCAACTTTAGCAGATATGTTGTGATCCCACTGCTGAGAGCGAGATGGTATCAGGCCTGTTGTGTCAGAGTCGAGGATTCTGTCATCCTCCTCAGCCTCATAATCTGCCACTACATGATAAGGCAGTAACCTGCCATATGGGGAAAATAGGTATAAGAAATCCTCGGAAGTGCATGAATTCTCAAAAGGTCAAGCACAAGTAATTTAAATAAACACATGGACATAAACTTAACTACTTTCAATAATCAACTGGGAATAATTCAAAGGAGAAGTTGGTACCACCATCTTACAGGTAACACGGCATACAAAACTGTCATCATCAGAGATTCATAATTAATGTATTGGTGTATACAGAAACATCAGACTATACTGAGCTGGCAGCCATGTGATCAATCACTTCGACTAATCAGTTAGAAAAACCACAGTTCTTGATGACATGAACAATATGCCTTCTCCTTGATTTCCAGAAAAGATGGCTGTTAACAAGATAAAGCAAACTGCTGTGTCATAATGCTTCTTAAAGGCCATATTGACTTTGGATTGATATAATGGTATTCTGGACACTGTACCATGCATCCTAAACTACTCAAACGTATACCGAACTTCCAAACAACATTTATATTACGGAATGAAATCATATCAGTGATTTCTCATCACACTAAGACACCGTAGAATGCTGACCGGTTAGGTTTTTATCTGAAATTAAGGTATATGTTCATATGGTCTATTTAGCAACAAGAGGCAAACAAAGGTCCTCAAGAAACACAAAATGTAGAACAGAATCCATCAAAATCTTAAGGTAAGTGAAATAAGCCAGCTAAACCTTTTAAATCAAGAGAAGAAAGGACAAGTCATCCCTCAGATCATGGTAAACTACAGGGAAAAAGAGCTTATATGCCACCAGCAATCATATCCAAGACCAACCTCTTTGACTCAAATGATATTTTGTCAACTTCATGTAGCAATATGCAGACTAACAGATAAAAGATAAAATAAATAAAAAAATTACGAGTAAATGAAATTATAGCCCAAGGCTGTTTCATGTTGTCTCACTTTGCTTATTCCATCTATCCTATAAGAGGTGGTGGCTGTAAAGAGTAGCTTTTACATGACACGTGACACACAAGACTCCAAGTCTTTATATTTCATTTCCTAATCTAATATTCTTCTTGCAAAAATTATACCCCTCCCACTTTCAGATTAGTCCAAGGTTTGGCTCTGTTATGCAGTGGAGGATATAATGGCACTAGGCACACAACTCCTAAAAAAGAAATCATACGGAAGTTATGAAAATTAAAATGAGTGGGAAGTTTAGACACAATGTTCAATAATCCAAAAACTTATACAGAAATATCCACAAGGGATAAATCAAATCAAAAAGAAAAAGAAACCGTACAGAACATACAGGAATTAAATGAGTGGGATCAGTTTGGACACAATGTACAATATCCAAAAACCTATACAGAAATGTCCACAGGACTGCATAGAATATTAAATAAGTATTGAAGTATCCTTTAGCTTAGGCATTTTAAAGAACTTTCAACATAACTTCCATAGTGGTAAGTCGTGTTGGTTCCTCATCCACTAACGATACCATCCTTTTGAAGAGAGAGAGGTCATGGGTTTGACTTTTAATGGAGTAGGTTGCCAAGCTCCCAAATGGTGGGAAGGGAACCCCGGAAGAGGAAAGCTTATGTTGCACAACTGAATCAAAGAAATCAAAATACCAACTGTCTATATGGTGGGAAGACAGTATATATTGTGGTGAAATGGTAGACACGAGACTCAAAATTGAGCTAAAGATCGTGGAGGTTCGAGTCCTCTTCAAGGCATAATATACTGTTATACCAAATGCTAACTCTCTTGTGTGGATAAAAGATGAAGCACTCGAACTGAATCAAAGAGATGAAAGATTGTACAACTAGTTCTTCTTAAAAGCAAACTACAAAAATGACAGTAGAGCTTTGCTGCAGTGACAAGATAGTGAAAAACCAGAACTACAAGGGCTATCTCATACAGTTAATTTGGCATAATGTTATTCTACCAAATATCAAACCAAAGCATAATTATGGAGGGAGATTCTCCAATAAGTAATTTATGTTAAGGATTGGTTACATACTTCTAATCTTGGCTTGGGATTGCATTCATTAAATGTGTTGGTAGTCCCTTCGATGCAATACAACGGGGTGGAGATTAGAAGTATGTAACCAATCCTTAACTTAAATACTTATTGGAGAATATCCCTAATTGTGGATATTAAGAATGCTTTTTTCTACTAATAAAAAAATAAAAAAAGAAGAAACATAGGTGTTAGTGCACGCCAAAATACGACTATGATGCATATCTTAGCAGTTAGCATGTAACTTTAAGTGCACAGCCACTGCTGTAGTACAACGTTAGTTGCCTGGTACGAAGAACGTGAGGGTATGTGGAAAGGGAACGGGTTCAGGGTAGTTTCTATGGTACGGGATTCAAAGGGGTAGGCATACAATCAGCAATTGGCAAACAATAATAATCAAGATGTTTGAGCATAAATGAATTAAGTCATAATATTTATAAAAAAAAATCGTATGCAAAATAAGGATATATCGTATGTGTATATGTATAGATCTAAATTTGTAAAACAGCAAAGAATAAAGCACACAGAGCCTACTCCGAAAATGCAACCGAAACCAAATGAAAATTGAGTTTGATTTTAATGAAATGGAAACCCTAATCAGTTCAATACTTAACCTCTCGCAGGCGTCTTCGAGGGAAGAGAAGGGACGCTTGAAGTCGGGATGGCAGACCCGCCAGGCGTCCTGGTACGCCATCTGTAGCTCCGCCTGGTTCCCGGGTCGGATGGCCCTCTGTTGCTGCTGCTGCTGTTGTTGGGGCTGCTGCTGCTGTTGTTGGGGCTGTTGCTGCGGGTTCGCAATAGGATTTTGTTGGAGATTAGGAGCAGAATTAGGATTAGGGTTAGGGTTAGGGTTAGGGTTGGGGTTGGGGTTGGGGTTGGCGTTGGCGTTGGCGTTGGCGTTGGGGATAAGGTTAGGTTGGAGATTAAGGCCTCGGAGTGGGCGCAAATGGGCGTCGATGTTGGAAGGGAATCGGGAAATGGCCGCGGCCTGTTGGGCTTGTTGCTGTTGCCTTTGTAGTTGTTGTAAGAGCAATAATTGTTGCTGTTGCTGTTGATGGTGTTGCTGCTGCTGCTGGTGTTGTTGCTGCTGCTGCTGCTGGTGTTGTTGCTGCTGCTGCTGGTGTTGCTGCTGCTGTAGCATTAGTTGCTGTTGGTGTTGAGCCAATACCTTTGCCTCTTCCATCTTTCTTTCTCTCCCTAAAACAAAACTAATCTCCTCTTTTTATTATCTCTGCCTGTGAAGACTTCTGCTGCTGCTGCTTCTGCTTCTTTTTGGCTGATGATGTCCTTCAACAGGCAGAGTACAGAAGGAGAGAAGATATGATCCCACATCCGCAAAGACAGATCATATAGGTTAAGAAAATGTTAATCATGTAATCGACCTCAGTGGAACGCTGCCCTTCCTCTGGTAGAACCCGTTCAACCTTAACCCAATTGTAGAGAGAGAATATACTTTGTAGGGAGAGAATATACTATGGGTCGTTTGGCGTGGGTAATTAGAATTAAATTTATCGTGGATTAATTTCGGATTAGCTGGAAATTTGGATTAAAATCTTGAAACTACGTTTGGTCTTTGCGTCGGTTAAAAAGCTGAATTATATAAATAGTGAAGACCTATGTTTGTTATTATGTCGACTAACAAATAATTATTTTAATATTTAAAATTAATAATTTTTAAATAATTAAATGTAAGTTTTTTTGTTATTATAATTACCAAATTGACATGTAAATTTATTTTTCTCCAAACTAATGGCTTCTTATTTGTTGTTAAAGTTATAAATTTCACCGAGTTTATGTATAATTGAGTCTTTATTTGTATGCAAACACAAAGAATTTGATTAATGTATCAATAACAACCACTTACCTCAACTCATGCTTCAAGAATTTAAAATATGCATATATGCAAAACTTAGAATTTACATGTAGATGTCAATGTCAAAATTTCTTCATATATGCAAAAGTTAGAAATTCTTTCTATATGCCAAAGTCATCTGCATGACTCAGAAATTTGAGATTCAATTCACTACGCACAAGTCTACCATTAATAAATACAAATAAACATACATAATTTCAAAATGAAACGGTGGCAATACACATATGTCGTGGCATTTTCCAATTAAATCAAGGATTTGGTTATAATTTTATTTTTTCTTCTTTCTAAGGGGAAACGATAAAACCAAAGAAACTAGAGATTGACAAATAGTACCAAAGCCTGGATGAGATCCATCATCCAGGGAATTTTTTCACAACAGATTTTTATAAATTTAGAATAAACATCTATGATTAACTCCATTCAAGTCCACAACGAAACTAGGAAAAAATTACAATATGCAATAAAATAAATAATCCATTAACCACATGTCAACACCAAAATCAGCATAAAATGGTGATTTTTGTGAGTAGCTGAAATGACAACGCAAAATGGGGCACTAAAAATATTACAAAATGCTATTCTAAAATCTCCCTCTGCCCCTGAAGCCACCACTGCGGCTTCCACCCCTTGGGGGGCCTCTGCCACCCCTTGGAGCACCTCTTCCACGAAAAGCACCACCTCCACGGCCACCACCACAAAAACCACCACCTCTGCCTCCTCCACGGCCTCCACCTCGAGAAAAAGCTAGTTTCTGTCCCCTGCAACAAAACCATCCATTTAAATTCTTTGAAGGAAAAATACAGTTTTAAGATACCTCAAGTGTCACTCGCAAGCATGGATTCATGCATCAAGAGACTAATATGACAACTAATATAGACGAGGATTGGAAGAAGACCTTTTTTATGCTACTAAATACAAATGACAACACAAAACCAGTCACTGTAGACCAAGGATTTTACTTTTGGGGGAGAGAACTAATGACAATAATTGATAAGATCAAAAAATAATTAAAACCATATCACTAAAATCAACAATGAAGCTAGCCCATAAAGGGAATCCATAAGAGCAACCAAAATGAGCCATGGATCAACCATAAAATTAGCTTTTAGATAAACCTTATGAAAATCATGACTATTTTGAGATAAAACACATTTTATCAACCAACTCCTGCTGTTATCAAACAGAACAGTTGAAGATAGGCCAAAAAAATAAAGAGTGCATTGACAAGTTGCCCAAGGAACTCATGGAACATCTCTAACAAGTAGTACTTGGTCCAGCAAAGTGACCATGAGTAAGCTAGAGAGATTAGCTTTTTGCTTGTCCTATTAGATTGAAACCAAAGCCTGACCTCAAGTTGACATTATAGAAGACTGACTTTGTCATCCTAATCAAAGCACGAATCATGCCGTCACACTAAAATAAAAACTTAGGACATCAAACTTTAGATTACATTATCATAAATCCCTACCCTGCCAACTTCTTGATAATAACCACATTCAAGAAATAAGGGCAGACAGTGATGTGGAATGATATAGGTTGTGCAGTTGTTCATTACAAGGCACATGCTGTAGAGTAGAGCAAGCAAATGAACCTTATCACTATTTCAACTCAAATATGACAATGCAACAAGTCTCAACAATCAACAAATCATCTAGTAAGAAAAAGTGACAGATTTTCTAACATATCTCTATTTGCTTTCAGAGTAAAAATCAGGAGGACAAATATAAATCAGAGATCTAACATGTTAATTAGTGACTTGAAAAACAAAAGTAAACTGTTTGACACCCTAATAATACTAAAACTAAAGCACCAAACCAATATTTTTGTTCTTTTACAGAAACTGATACATATTTCCACCAACTCAAATTTCTAACTAACAGATTATTTCTTACCCAACTTGACAGCCATAAAACCAAAATATATTATAAAGAAAAACAAAGTTGATCTCTTCAGAGAAAACCCAAATCCCCATCAAATATAATAAACAGAAACAATTACTAAAAGGGATTTTTCCTTTCATCGAAAACCCAACAAGGTGAAGAAAAGCAAAAAACCATCTAAACATTAAATTTTTCAACACTTATTTCAGAAAGCAATAGATTTTATTGTCAATGAAACCTCCCTTCAAACAAGCAAACACATACAAACAACACATATATAATAACATCACAAGCATATTATACCCAAAAAAAAAATCAAAAATTGAAATACAAGGCGAAAAAATAAAGTACAAAAATTTGAAAAGTAATTAACTATAAAAGAATGCTTAATAATAAATTGGATCAGAGAAGTATAAACAACTCAAATCTACTAGAGTAAAAGGTAAATCTGAGTTCAGACAAAAAAAGAAAGAGTAAAGAGGTGAACTTGAGAGGGAAGCCCTAATCGAGCAGATCTGTGAGAGAGAGAGAGAGAGAGAGAGAGAGAGAACTTACGCTTGCCAAGCAGAGACGATGAAGATGGAAGGGAAGAGGACGCAACTGAGGAAGGAGAGGCGGAGTCGTGAACCACGAGAACGAGACAGAGAGCCGGCGTCGCGAACGAAAGAGAGAGAGGCGGACTTGCTTGTTCAGTTTAGCGAACCTTGTATTTTGCGAACCAAGTTTCCCCCTCTTTGTATAAGGAAAGCGAGTGAGGAGTGTGTTTTACTATTTGTACTCTACAATCCCATTTAACTTAGTTCCCATCTTACCAAACATGAGCTCCAAGTTCTATTTAGCACAGTCCAAGTTAGTGAGGGCTACCAAACATGCCCTATTTTTATTAGGCTTAATAGATATAGTACACTCTGAAATATTGGTCAATTCCTACTTTACCCCTTAAAAGTTAAAGTGACTCATTTTGCCCCGTTGACCGATGTTTTGCGTCTCACTTTGCCCCTCACCGTCTAATCTGTTAAAAATTCCATTAAAAATACTGACGTGGCACCAATGGAACTCGCATTTTATTTTATTTTTAAATTTTAAATTGATTAAAAAATATATAAAATATTAAAAACTAAAAATTAAAAATAAAACTCTCTCTCTCTCCCTCCCTCTCTCTCTCTCTCTCCCTCTGCACCATTGATTTCTTCTCCACCCATCGATTTTTGGGTGTTGAGAGAATTTTTTTTGGCACCACGTATTCCATCCCCTCTTTTCCACCAATCTCTGCAGTAGCAAGCTTTAGCCACTGGACTTCTCTAGTGAAGGCCTCATTTAAAGCTGAAACATCAAAGACTAAAGAAAAGATAAAGGAAAATCAGTCCAGATTTCATCTATAAAGTGTTAATCAAGCTACGCTGTTAAACATTTATGCAATCTAACTACCACAAAATTATGGACCTAAAATCTGACTACCACCCATTGATAGGATTTTTAGTACCTGCACAAATAGGGTTAAAATCACTTAAAATACTTGCAAGAATACAAGGCTATTGTAGTATAGATGCTCATGCAAGGTCGTTGTCCCCAAAGATTGTTTGACTAATTTGTAATTAAACTAACTCTTAGTTACTAATTAAAATATATTTTATCAAAGATTTGAATTTTATGACGTTGAATAGATTAAATTAACAATAAAAGAAACATGAAAGTTGGGAAATAATAACAGCAAGGAAGAAAAATGTCTTTTAAAATTAACAATTTAGAGAAAACTAGGGTTTAGCCGTCACCGTCACAATCATATGCAATTCTATCAATTACTTATGAATTTCCACCCACACACATGCTTTGAAGGTTAGGTTTTCCTAATGCATATTTTCCTTGTGATGTTCAAGCGAAAACATATATCTAACATGCAATCCATCTGTGATGTTCAGATTAAATATAAACATGCAAGACTCATTAAGCTTTGTGAAAACCCTTTGAAAACCCATTGAAAACCCATGCAACCCTTAAAAGCGTGATGTTCACCTTAAGTGAACTTACAATTACTAATCACAAGAAGTCCTCGTCAATTTCAGGGTGATGTTCCAATAGCAATTGCATCAAATTACTTGTCTAAATATCCTAATGGTGATCAATCATTAAAACAAGTAGATAGTTTTAATCGCGGTGATTAATAATTCAAAGCAAGCATGCATCCATTCATAAGCAAATTAATAAAATCACATATTCATGCTAAGGCTTATGGTCTCGCCCTAGCAAAAGGAAATTAGTTACGCATATTCATAATTGAAATCATAGAAAATATTATGGAGAAGAAAAAAGAATGAATACACCTGAAAGTAGCAAATCTCCAAAACCCTAGCAATAGCTCCCCTCAATGTCACGTTCCAGAAGAAAAGAAGAATCTCATAAAATTGTTGTGAAAAAGAACTTAAATACCTCCTAAAACTTAGCTACCCAATACCAGCTTTTCTATTACCACAAGGAAACTAATTAAAATAAAATAATGCTAGGATATAGAATCCTAATGGGATTTGGAAAATCTGCTCAGAATTTTCCTAGCCACGTTTTGGGTTCAAATCTCCTCCAAATCAGGCCCAAGATAGCTTGTTTTAAAGATAAAAATATTCTGAACACATCTCTAGAAGGCCACGAACCCATCCGAGTTCATCTTAGGCTCCAAAAGCACAATAAAGGCCCAAAACGTCACTTTTCAGCACCGCGCACTGCTCCTTTAATTTACTGCCAGAAAATAACCATTTGGTAGAAAAATCTGAAATTTTGATACAATCAACCTAAGTGAATCACGAACGTCCTCCAACTAAAATTACTCCAAAATACGTCCATTTGTTTATGTTTTTCTCCAGATGAGTTCGAAAGTCATATATTGACAAAATAATTCAAAGTATCAAAATTCTTCCAAAATATTAACCAAAATATACTAAAAATAGGGTTAAATATATAATATAAAATATGCCCATCACCCACCAAAGTATTTGAGACAGGGAAGGGAGTGGAGAGACCCAAGTCTTAATCAAGTTCAAGCCTTTGAAACCAAGTATTTGAGATTTCCTGCATGATCCAAGTATTTGAGATTTCCTGCATGATCCAAGTTTTGTTTCATTCCTAGCAAATGGATGTGATCCTCTTTACTCAGGAAAGTGGCATTTTCCACAATCTTCAAACATTTCAAATGCAGAACCAGGCTCCACACTTCTTGCCACCAAATCCACCCTAGCAAGCCTCCAACTTTGTCACGAATACCCGTATGATAGCTAAACTCAAAATCATCGGCATAGCCACCATGGAAATAGAGCAATCTCCACTCCTGGGCAGATGCAGATGCATTCATACAAGAAAAAGAAGAAATGAGAGTAAGCCTGTACCTGGCCCTCCTCGAGTTCTTGCCTCCAAAGACACCAAATGAAACCTCCCCATTTGTCATGAATGCCCATCAAGTAATCCAACTCAAAATCAAGAATGCTAGGACAACCATTGCAGAACACAACAAAGGTGGGCATTGCAACAAACAGTTGGAGTGCAGGGCTGGCGCTCGACTCTTGGACCCAATATTGAGCAGGAATCTTGATTTCTGCGATCTTAGATTCGCTTACCAGAGATGAAAAGGCGTGGAATTGAGGCGGGTAGGTACTCTGGAACATCGAGACAACATTTGTTGACTCGACAATGGCCATCGAAAAAGTCTAGAACTTGGGACCATTGGAAAAGTCAGCATCGTCGGTGCTTGGCAACAAAGAGTCACATGAAGCAAGAACCGATGGGGACAACAAATGGGGATTAAGATCCCAAGAAAACTTGTGATCCAAAGCATTGATGAGCTCCTGAAAACGGTGCAAGATTTGAGCCAAGAGGGCGTCAACTCTATCAAATAAGGCCTCCATGGATGCATCAAATCTATCGAAGGAAGCCTCCATAGCCGGTGTTAACATATCGTCCATGGCGGCAGCTCAAGGAATCGTACACGAGAAGGGAAGCTTAGGTCCACTGGTCTGATACCAATGTTAGAACCCGTTCAACCTTAACCCAATTGTACAGAGAGAATATACTATTTTTATTACTCAAAACATCAATACAATTCAACAACCTTCCTAATACTAATTAACCACCTAATATAGTCATACAATGACAGCTGGCTACTAGATTGCAAATGACTAAAGAGCTTTAGGATCCTATCATCCTCACCGGACTCTCTCTCTATAAGTAAATGAATCGAATTTTGATCTGAGTCCGATCCCCATCCGATATAATTAACTGGGTGTGATTTCAATTTTATATATTTTTTAAATTCCTTAACTTAATCAAATAAATATGAACTAGCGTCTACCAATTGATTTTTTTAAATCTTAGTAATTCAGTTTAAAATTAAGAAAGACCAAACTGAATTCAATTGTGTGTTATGTAAATAGGAGTCATATTCTCATTTTATTTTTTATTTTATAAAAATATTATTAATTTACTATGTTGCTCTCATTTAATAAATATATTCATTTCTTAAAACTAGTCCCTTGACACACGCTCCAATTGGTTTTTGTTTTTGTTTTTTATGTTTTTCAATTTTTAAAATTAAGAAAAGATAAAATGGGTAGTTATGTTCCATAAAAATAGAATTCATTATCTGATTTTGTTTTCAATTTTAAAATCTTTAATATGAAAAATTGACATTTATCATATTATCCTTATTTAATTTTTAATATTTGCATTAACCAAAGACATTTTCTGTTATTTTGAATGTTGCACCATTCTTTACCTTTTGCTTTATATATACTAGCCCTTTGGCAACATGTGCTAATTGGTTTATTTTATTTTATTTTATATTTTAAAATCAAAAAAGATAATGGGTAGTTTTGTTCCATAAAAATAGGAATCATGATCTAATTTTGTTTTTAAATTTTAATTTTTTAATTATGAAAAAGTGTGAATTTACCATATTATCCTCATTTAATTAATAATTTTAATTTTTAATGTTTACATTAACCAATGACATTTTCTGGGATTTTGAATGTTTCATCATTCTCTGCTTTTTGCTTTATATATAGATTTTCTTTAACTAATGCAATTTTTTGGTATTTTGAGACTATTTTTTAATTGGGGTTTGTGCTAAAATAGTCAATTTTAACTTTTATTCTATAATAGCCTTTATCGCATTTAGTCTCTTTGTTGTCCTTATAGTTCCCTCTTTGTTGTCCATATAATGACTCATTAATGCAAGGGCTATTTTACAATAGAAGTTGCGAAAAATGGCTATTCGGTGAGACCAATGTAGAAATTCGTGGTTTAAAGATTACAAAACCTAGGACGGAGGGTCAGAGTTCTGGACCTACAGAGGCTACTATTGAGACGCCTAGGTTGAGTCCTATTATAATAGAGGATGAAAGCCCAAAGTTTGTGGAAACTAATATGGAGGGCCAAAGTTCAAAGCCTTCTAACGCTGATAATGAGACAGAAGGAGTTCGCAATTTGCTTAATCTTAGCCCTTTGAAGGGAGACAAAAATGTTTAAGTGAGGATTGGCGGTGTCTTGTTAAGTCTAAATATTTTTTAGTTGGTTATTGAATGTTGTAGTTTTATGTGGGTTGAAAGAATTTTTATGAAATGAAGTAGTTGTGTTTCATGATTGGTACATGAGTAAAGTTGGAATTAATCCATGAACCACTATGGTTTCAATATAAAAATTTCAATGATGAAAGCTTACTAGCAGAAAGATTCCAACTACCCATCTCATTTGTTTTCTCACTTTTTGCGAATTTGTTCTTACCTTAAAGTTGTAAATGGTCACTTTCGGACAACCTTTGTTAAAGTTGAGTTTTGCGATTTTTCCTTGTGCTTGACTGTAAGCGCAGACACAACCCGTTCGAAATTTTGAATTCAATAGAACAAGTTGAGCGTGATGATACTCGTCACTCTTATTCATCAGACCTAAACTTTCTTTTCAAAGTCTCTTAACATGAATCCTTTTTCACAAAAGTTGTTAAATCGCTCAAAGTTATGCCTAGTGGCAGTTTAGTTGAACAACTATAGTTATCTCGAAACCTGGTCTGGCTTGAAACCAATTTATCATTGTTCGATATCTTGCATGTCTTAATCTGGAAGACTCGATTGCAACATTTTACGAAGATTTATGGTGCTTGGATACCTAGGTTTGTTCATTGAAGTTATCCAATATCATGTATATGACAACATGTCATGTGTTCATGCTAATCGAAGGTCTGTGGATACCTTGGTAAAGTACATACAAGAATATACTCATTATCTTCTATCCTGATTTGTTATCTTGGTTTGAGTATGGACAGTTATGATTGATGAACACTCAAATGTCAATGGTATAAGATTTTACTAGGACTGAAATTTTATAAGGAGGTGAAAATGAAAGCTTATGGTCTCGCAATGATCTTCTAAAAGGGTTTTTATTATTTATTCTGAACCTAAGTTGAAGAGGTTCAATGATGATTCATGAGAATTTATTCTAAATCATTAAAGATTGTTTTAAATGGACAAAGGCACTATGCTGATAAAAGGAGAAAGACTCCTAGATCTAATGTTGAAAATTTTATAAAGATAAAATCCTCAAGAAAAGAATACCAATGTTTTGGTGAATGTGGCAAGTTGGCACTCAAATGTGTTGGACCGTTCAAAGCAGGGGAATGTGTCAGAATTATTAAGAATAAGTTGGAGTTGCCGCCACAGATGTTATACATACACAATGTTTTGAATATTTCCCAGATGGAAAAGAATATATTTGATATAATACAGTGATGCCTGGAATGATCTGTCTCTGCAGAATGATATGTCATATGTGGAAGGACTAATTTCAATTTTAGTTTATGGATTAAACGACTCAAAAATTGAATTGTGCCGTTTGGTGGTAACATTGTAGAGTCGAATAAAAAAATTGGGAAATGTAGTCCAACATGGAAACACCTGTTTAATTGGTGTGGATATCTTGAGAAAATCTCGACGACGAGATTTTTTTAAGGAGGGTGGAATGTGACGCTCTAAAAATTTCCAAATACTTGGTTTAAGCTCACAATAAAAATTTCGGTCCAATTTGTGGTAATTTGGATTTTCATGAATATTTTCATAAAATAACTATTGGTTTATTCAAGGGATGATTTATTTCCTAATACTTTGAAGTTGGAATTTTGGTAATTTGATGTCATTGAAAAATAGTAGACATTCATACGAGCGTGTCTCATTTTTTGAAGAATTATTCGAAACTCGGAAGTATTTTTGGCGAGTTTTGGAAGTTGGGAAGAAATTAAAAAGGAAACGATAAGAAAGAGACAAATTATTGTGCGGCACTATATCCAGATGGGCTGCCAACACTCTTATCCTTCTATCTTCTTTCTTTTTCCTTTATCTTCTTCCTTTCCTTTCATTTTATTTCACTTTCCCATTTTTTTTCTTCTTCATCTTCTTCTCCATCTTTAGAAACTCAAACTCATGGCATTGTTCATCATCATAGAACTCTCATCTCTAAAGCTCAAATCAGAAAACCTTCTTCATGAAATTTGTTCACTTGCTCGAGGACTATAACATATCCAAAAATCAGTACCATCAGACCAGTCTAGCTACCTCAAACTAGCTATGAACTCTCTATGTTCATCCATGAGTGGTGAGTTCTCTGCGGCTTGGTTTTCAACATTTTTCTTTAGTCTCTACTGCTCGTTTGACAAACTTTCCTTCTCTGAAATTGTTCCTCAGTTTGAGAACTATGACATATCCAAAAATCAGGGTAATCCAAGTACTCTAGCTATGTCTGTGGTTAGCATGTTCGTCTCTTCCTCAGATTCTGCTGTTATTACTATACAGCACCATATTCACTTTTGTATGTCAATTTCCCTTGCCTAGATGACAATAAATCCTTCATAGAAAGTGTTCAGAAGTCTGTTCTCTAGAACATATCCAAAAATCGTGGCAATACAGCCATTGTAGCCTTCTCGGGAGTGGAAAAACTGACACAAGCTTTTGTTAGTTTTCAAGTATAATTTGAGTTGGTTATTGTCTTTGGGAGCTTCACTAAAAAAATTCTGAAAAATTCAGAGGGTTAAGGTAAAGATTTAAGATGGTTTGATTTCTGGAATAGTCCCTAAATTGTTGGCCGAAAGCCGGTATTGAAAATAGAATGGCCAAAAGATAATTTAAAACAAGTATAAGTGCCAAAGGACAAATAAGGTAAAATGTAAGGATCAAAGTGAAATTATGAATAAGTCTGAGGACTGAAATATGATTTTGACAAAGTATAAGGGCCAAAGTGAAATTATGAATAAGTCCAAGGACTAAAATATGATTTAGACAAAATATAAGGATAAAAGTGAAATTATTGACTAGTGAAAGGACTACAATGCAATTAAAGAAAGTTATAAGAACTAAATTGCAAATAAGGATTTTAAGTAACATTTTTTTTAAAAAAAATGACTGTACTAGGAATCAGTTGCCCAAGAAAGAACAATTTGAGTTCAAAGGTGCAGAATGCAAGTCAGGCATTAGTTTTGGATTCCAAGTAAGGGGGACCCACTCTTGGACTTATATTTTGTGTATGTATGACATAGTATATATTGTTGTGTGCGAAAATTGCACTATTTATGATTGCCATATATGCTTGGTTTTATAAATGCTTGGCTTTCGTTTTCCAAAGTTTTGAGGGTATACGCTTGCGGGCATTATCCTCGACGACCTGAGGGTGAAAGGGGTATAGCAACTTCCTTGGGTTTCGATTCCCTAAACCTTTGAAGGAGTTACATGGACAGACTTTACCAATACCCTACGTGTGAGGTATAGTCGATGAGGTATAACCGGTTGAAATGGACACTCTTGCTACCGTACCAGAGGAGTTGGATTTAATTATGATTTATGGTATGGGTAGTTGACCTTAAAGGATCGGTTGTCAGACAAGCAGATACAGGAACGTTCCCAAAAATATTTACGAAAAATGAATATATTGCTTAAGCATGCCAATTGATTTTGGATCCACAATAAATGGATAGGGTTTGTGTTAGTGCATATTCTTTCATTGATTTTGAAATACATCTCTGGCCATTATTATTATCATTATTATATTCATTATTTACTTTGAAACCTGGACGGGAGCCTCCTACGGGGAAAATGAACGTATGGGATGCTCACCTCTACTTTTGTTGTAGATTCGTTTCGCGAGTGACATCTTGGTGTGATCTCCTCACTTGTCAGTATTTGGCTCGTGTCTCACGTTGTTATCAGGTTGTGAACCATATTCATCACAGCTGATTATGTTTCACTACTTATGTATAAACTTGAATTCTAGATGGTTAGTATATTTTCATTATCGGTTTGTAAAACAATCTATGAGGCTATTGATACTATTCCATGACCTCTAGGGTTGGTTTAACTCTTAAATAAATTTTGTATAATATTATAAGTTATGTTTTTTCCGCTGTTGTTAAACACTCTGATCCAACCCGTTTTAATTTATTTATAAAGGCTTATTGTATTTTGGGAATCTTAGGAGTATAACCCTTGGACTTAGATGTTATATTTTTGGGATTCTCAAGGTACACACCGCTATCACGTGTCCCGATTTTGGGGAGTGACAATTAAAATATAAGAGCGTTAAATTATAGGGAGCCACCATCTGTCCTTTCTCTCTTATTTGATTAGATTTAGAAGCTGCTAGAGGTCTCTCTGTTTTTGGAGGTGGATAAGGGGCATGGTTGAGTTGTATTTTTTTAATTACTCCTTATAATTTATCTAAAGAGGTGTTTTTAGGAGTACATTATTGACAGGATCCTACCCGAATTGTAACATCCCGAATCAATTATATGATAAACGAATTAAAATAAAATAAAAATAAATATTGGAATTAAAATCCTATTTAATAAATTAAGGGCAAAAAGGTCATTTGAAGTTTGGAAAAGAATTTGGGGAAACGAGTGGCGCTATTGCGTCCGGCTCGTCGAAACTAGTCCGTAGATGGGCGGCATGCTCGAATAGGAGTTGTAACGAACAAAAAGGACATATTTGTAATTTAAAATGCCTAAATACCCCCATTGACCTATCAGATCGCGCGTTAGCCCCAAACCCTCTTTCTCTCTCCTCTCCCGTGTTCCCTCTCTCCCTCATCGTGAACCAGGAAACGGCGCCACCACCACCAAAATTCCTCTCTCTCTCTCTCTCTCCCCTCTACCTAGCCCAACATTTTTTCCATTCCGATTCGAGTTGGATAGTCGACTGCGTCAACATGTTTTTAGGCCAGTTTTCAGACGTCGTTTTCGACCACTTCAACGAGATTTTCCGTCAATCAATGTACCAATCTTCTCCCCCTTGGAGTGTTCTTGATGTTTTGGTAGTTGATTTTGAATGATTTGTAGTTTTGGAACTCGAATTAGAGGTTAGGCTAGTTGAATAAGTTGCTCCACTAACTGAGCTTGTCATTTTGGTATAGGTATTGCAGGTGGTTTTGAGAAATTTCCGTCGTCGGAAATTTCTCAAGACACCCAATCTGCCCGGCTCGTGGGCCAGGTTGTGGCAGCCCATTTTCGTTCTAAAATGTTCCCCTTGTTTCCTCGAGCACGACGGTATGCTCGAATTTCAATTTGGTTATTGTATGACAGTCGATTGGATTTACTCATATTAGGCGTAATCCGGGTTCTATATGTTCAGACTGTTGGATCGGTTCCAATTTCACGTATGTTGATCTCTGTACCTCTAGGACCATGTAGTAACTCGCGGATTAAGAATCGGAGTCCCGGATACTCCGAAACATTGAGACTAAGTTTAGGCGAAACGATCGCCGTCCGATCGTGCGATTGGTTTAAAATCCGACCGCTTAATCAAAATCAAACTCTCAGGATGTGTTCTGTAGATTGTGTTAATCCTTTTGGAACTTTCGGATCGGAAATCGGAGGTCATGGGCCCTGAGGGCCCAGTTGACCAAAACTGGAAGTTTGACCGCCCGGTTTACTGTGAATCTTCCGAGGCCGTTTCACATGTCAAAAAGCTTAGTTTGACCTTAGAAACACTCCGTTAGACGTGCACTTACACTTTGAGTCCCATGAACTTAGGATTTGAATTTAAGTTGGTTATCGGTTCACTATTATTGATTAAATCCTCGTGTTCTTCAAATTAGGTACTTCGACTCAATGTACTCAGCAGGCATGACCCTCTCAGGGTCAGGCAGCTTGGGATTATCTGTGAGTAGACTTTGTTTTAAATGTGCATTATTTTCAAAAATAAATTACCGTGCATATAAATTGATTTCCTCGACTAATTGGATTTTAATGTTGTTTTAATTTAGGATATGGGTGTTTTATGAAATTATTGGAATTAAAATTGATATTTGAAGCTTACGGTTGCACTGAGATTATAATATCATTTTTATTCTTGATCTATGGTATATTATGGATTTTCTTGGATTATATAACCAAAATGACTCCTTTTTCCCGCAATCATACCATTTTTTAGGCGTATGCTTGCAAACATAAATATTTCAATTAATTCTAAATAACACAACTCAAACCCCATCCTTGTTCAAATATCCATACATTTTGCAGAGCGGTATCAATGCACATGCTCAAGAAATCTCAAAACATGGGAAGTAACTCCACACATATAACATAATCCACTTTAAAACCAAGATATCTCATATACATAATATAGCCTATAACAAAACTCAAACTGGACATTTTCTCCTTTCCTAGACCACTCTCTGCCAAAACTCATGCCCGTAGGCACAGCAAGCGAGGAAGGATCCTCATAAGTAAATATGAATAAAAGTGTATAATATATATATATAAGTAAGACCATTTCACCAAAACTTGTACCAAGGAAACAATCCAACAGGGGAATTGTTTGGCTAGACCACGGGACGACATCACATCATCCCGTGACTAGGGTTGAGTTGTCCAACCAGGGGACTAATCCCCAGTAGCACACGCCGGCATCACATCGCATGTGCGGCCAATCACAAGTCCAACGCGCACAGACTGCCCTGCAAGAGCCTTCGGTAACACCCCACCAAGGGTGCCCGGGACATAACCAAGTATCCATATCCAAGTATCCTATAACAAGGGAGGTATATATCATGGTGTACATCATGTACCGAGGGAAAATAATCCAAAGGGTGGTGCTAATAGCACTCCAATATAACATTTTCCACATCCCAACACATATACATATATCAAAACCATATCCCAATTTCCAAAGTATTCCATATGTACCCAATCCCATATACAAAGACACCCAGACAATAATAGTGTCCATAACTCACTACCCTAAATATATAATTAAAGTGTGTATATCAACTTCTTAAAAGCATATAATTCAAAGCTCAAAACATTTATAACTTCAAATAATCAAATCAACAAATAACTTCATAATTAAAACAGTATAAAATCTCAACAATCAAAATAATCACATTTATATGCATGGTATTTCAAATCTTTGAAAATAATGCTCATTCAAAACAAAGTTCACTCACCACCATAACTCGTTAACCGACCTCAATCGCAAATTTAAAGTCAAACCTTTGTTCCCGGAACTTAACATGTAGACATAACCTTAGAAAAGTCCTAAGGCCATTCTAGTACTTTCCAAAGGACGGGACGGTCTCAAAAGACCCGTGGTCAGTGGTTTGGTCAAACTTCCCATTTTTGGTGAACCGGGCTGAAAGTTCCTATAGGTCCAACAAAGTCCACTGAACAAGTCCTGTAAGTTTGGTCTCGATCGAGCGGTCAGATCTAAGCCAATCGCACGATCGGATGACGATCATTTCGTCTAGCCTTAGACTAGTTGATTCGGAGTATACAGGACTCTGATTCTCGATCCGTGAGTTTCAACACGATCCTAGAGGTACGAGGAACGACATATTTGGAATTGGAATCGATCCAAAGGTCCGAACCTATTGAACCAGGATATCACCTATTAGGCGCAATATCTGTTTGATAGTCAAACGGTAACCAATTCTAAATCTGAGCATACCATCACGCTCAGTACGACGTGGGGAGTGTTTTAGAACACAACGGGCCACCACACAGTGCCTCAAGCACCGCCACACACGCCGACAGCGTGTGGGTGTCTTGAGAAAATTCCGGCGACAAAAAATTCTCGAAACACTGTACAATATCTATACAAAAAGGACAAGCACATCAAAAGAAGTATTTTTTGGTTCTTGGACCATGGCCAACAAGTTATCGGAACAGTGTCAATCGAAGCCAAACCCTTGAGGGTTTTGGCCAGAACTTCCGGCCTCGATATGGCTGCGGCAGCCACCAACGGCGTCATACACCTTAGGGGAAAGCAAGAGGGAGGAGAGGGCCACCTGCTCCAAGTGACGGAGCAGCTTGAGGTGGCCAGAATCGTTGCCGGCGAAGGTGACAGTTTTGATCGATTTTTCCCTTCAAAATCGACGGCATTACGCTGGTTTTTGACCGGAGATATTGGGTGGGTCAGGTAGAGGGGAGAGAGGTGGTTCTTTTGCAAGTAGAATAGTGAAGTTTGGTGGCCGGACGGCGACAAACTCGCCGTGTAAAATTTAGCGTCGCAACATAAGAGAGAGAGAGAGAGAGAGAGAGAGAGAGAGAGAGAGAGAGAGAGAGAGAGAGAGAGAAGGAGGGTTTGGCAAGCGAGAAGAAAGAGAGGGAGAATCTAGGTTTTTGGACAATTTTCAAAATTCCCTTTACGTCCTTTGGGTTTTCAGACCTTTACGGGCTCATTACAACTCGGAGTTGAGTGTGCTGCTTGTCTGTGGACTCGTATCGATTAGCTCTACGCAACGGTCCAACTCAATTCCCCAAAATCATTTCGGATCAAAAAGTGACTAAAGTGACCCTATCGCAAAAGGCAAAATTGTAAATTACAAATAGA
Source organism: Prunus padus (assembly GCA_024362665.1). Taxonomy (NCBI): domain Eukaryota; kingdom Viridiplantae; phylum Streptophyta; class Magnoliopsida; order Rosales; family Rosaceae; genus Prunus; species Prunus padus. The sequence goes on along the minus strand of JANFAM010000017.1, from coordinate 104,016 downwards.
ATTAATTTGAATAAAATGATTAAATTGGGTTGGGGATGTTACAATTATAGATACTCTTACCACCCTTACCCGCTAATGTATTAAAGTGCGAACTTTAGAAAATTAAAATAAATTCATACATGTTCCGTTTAGTTGGGTTGAAGCATGCATGCGATGTTGAAATTAAAATAAATTCATCACTAGCCAACGAGGATTGGTTTAGTTGGTAATGATAGTTTTATTCGCTATAATGGCCGACAATCACTCTTGGTAGGTAATATGTAAAAACAAAAAATGTTAGGACTCCCTTTGTGAGTCCTCAAAGGGGCCTTTATGCCTTGGCCATGAGATAAGGTAGCCTCCCATCCCCTAAACTTTTGTTTATCAAAATAAAATAAAATTTCATCACTTATATGTTGTGCCCTAATTTTCAACACATGCCCACACATAATATGCATCATCATTCATCTATTTAACTGGGAATGAACCCTAATTATAATATTTTGATTAAAAAGTAGCTAAAATTATTTGGTCACTGTCCCTAATTTTCAAACTATCAAGTTCCTACAAAACCAACGTAAAGATAAACGATAAACTAACATTTAATTGGATTAATTTGATTAGAAAACATTAAAATAATAAAAAAAATCAAAGAAGTAATGTAGAGAATAGAAGAAAATCCAACTACGGCGTAGTCCCTTCTTCTTTACTTGTTAACTTTACTATTATTGAAATAAAAGAATAAAGAAAAATAAAAGAGTTTTTCTATTTAAACCCCACACTTTTCTTTGTTCACCCCAATACTTAAATCATTAAGCTCTTAAGTATTTGTTCGTACCAAAAATAGCACAGGCCCCGTTCTGCAGTATTGAAAATCAAAACTTTGGTTGGACGGAAGGCCCAAGATGTCAAAGGCTTATCTTACATTCGTAAAAGCCCAAAATGGGAGTCAGTCGAGCCCAATGGCCCTCCACCCGCAATTATTGACCAAAAAATCTGTGGTCAACAAGGCGCTTCGGAGACACCAGCGCATCGGACACAAATGTTTGATGCTTTATGTTTCTTTCCAAATACAAATGCCACGTCTCCCTTCGGACAGAAAATGTTCGAAACGAGTACCTTAAGAAAATCCCTCTCACAAGGAAGATTTTTCGAAGATTGGTCAAATCAAACCACGATTTGGTTTAATCACTGGAAATTCTGAATATGACCCACCAAATCAGAGGAAGTATGGCCTTCAACAAGTGGAGGAGCGTAGTAAGTAGAGGCGTTTCACACCACCATTAATGCGATTGCCACCGCATTTAATGTAGTATGACCACTATTCCTATCAGAAGAGGTCTAACCCACCAATGCTAAGTACTGGAGGCCATCCCCATGATTTTCTTATTCGAATCAACCTACAAGATCGTCCCATTACACACCAGAAAATCCTCACTTTGACGATTTCTTGCTCACTTCCAGGTCACATAAGCAGGAGCAGGTTTTCCACAAGTGGCAAACAGGCTGCGATCATCTACAAAATTCCCAAAGACCATCCAGACACCACCAGCAAGGGGACTAGTTTGCCTATATATACTAAGTCCCAATGACAGCGCGAGGACACACACAACTTCAACCAAAAAGCCAGACTCAACGTCTCAAAATCAAGACTCAACGTCTTAGATTCAATTTCTTGCAAAGTGTCTCTCTGCAGACAAAGCCAAGACTTGACTCAACTCCCTTCGCTTTCTTTGAGTTCCCAGTTGACAACTCCTTGTTGGAACTCTCTTCTTCTCCCAAACACATAGCTCTATCTAATTCCCAGTTGACAACTCCTGATTGGAATAACATTGCCATTGTTTGTAACCTATATGCTCTGCCAGCAATGCTTGGTATGATTTGATAGTTGGTTTCGATTTCCAGCTCACCCGTTTCAAAGCAAGTCTCCCTGCCTGCGATACGGGCTAGCTTCTGGTCGCAGGTACTACTAGTTTGCCGCCATCGGACAACACGACACTGTCACAGACAGACCATTGTCTTCTGTCTGATACTGCTGACTTTCTGTCCGATTGTACCATTTTCAGCTTTTCTTGTTTGTTGATTTATTGTATTTAGATCAATCTCGGTCTAACCAGGCTTGTATTCGATCATCAATGAAAATATCATGTTTATCGGACTGATTTTAGTACAAAGATTTACCATTGAGTGTTCAGTCCGATCAACGGACTAGAACATTGCCTTTCCTGCAGTTTGCTTAATTATACTTGAAACATTAAAAGTCCTCTTCATTGAGGCAGAGAAAGAACCTATCTAAAGCCAGATTCCCCTATTTGGAGCACAGTGGCCTTGGTTAGAAGAAAAGATAAATGAGCGCAGTCATATCCTTTCTACTAGAAGAGTATCACTAGTAGTGGCACGCCTTTCGCATCCCTTCAAGGAACAGTCTCTGAACCCATAATCAGGTTCCTTGAAGCACAAGCAAACCAAATACAAAGCCGCTAAGTTGCCAAAGTACAGCCTGCTCAGCGGCTAGGGGCATCACAAGGTGTTCAGAAGCATTTCTAAATGAACAATTTTATTATTGTGTAAAAAGACAAAAAAGATCATCCAACTTAATGCTTAACCCTAGTACATATATACACACACCCCACCACTCTTCAGAACGGACCTTATACCTTAACATTGCAAAAATGGTTTTTGCTAGCCGTGCTACACAAACTTAGCAAAGTCTAGGAAGACGTGTATTTGATATCTATATTCAAGTAAGGCTGCTAATGAACTATTTGAAGTAAGGGCAACCTCATTAGACATAATTATTTAACTATCTCTTCATTTGTTTCCTAGGAGAATCTCAGATGGAAGGACGTTGACATGTCGAAGGAGGCAAGTGGGGTTAACAGAGTAGTTGTGACACCCCACCCATATCCTCTCTCTCTCTCTCAAGAACAATCCCTAACTTTCGACCTTCTCCCAGTAGGATCTTCCCCAACTCAACCAGTCCCTCCCCTCCCCTCCTCAAACACGCCCATCATGTTTTTTTAATTTTTTATTGCTATGTTTTCAAACATGGGAATTCACCTGGGTGTGGGGTGTGAGGTTGATGAGTTTTTATTTTTTTCTCTTGGGTGTGTATTTATGGGTAGTTTGGGAAAATAACGGGGTTTTCTTAGAAATTGTGAAAATTTAAATTAAAAGTTGAGGTTAACTTAGAATATGAAGTGAACTTCTTCTAATTCTAAGTGACGGGTTTAAATAGAAAAACTTAAAAGAAAATCCGAAACTCCCATTCGGAGGAAGAAAGACGGTGGATGTCCCTCACATAACACAAATTCCTAATGCCTTGTATGCTATTTGCTCCTGTAAGCCCCAAATCGCATTTCCGTCTATCTTCTATCCTCGTCTTCCTCTATCTATCGACTATCGTCATCTGTCTGCAATAATCTATTTGACGGCTGCTACTAATATCTTGTTGTCGCCCGACAAGTAAATGCATTCATGTATAACGTATACAATTAGGGTCAGATTGTCCTCTTAGAAATCCGATTCGTATTTACTAACTCTATTCGTATATACGAATCCAATCCTTGAGTATTGATTGCAACTCAGAACAATCAGAATCATCTGATAATTTTTGGGTATGTTGATGGATCGTCTGGTGATGGGATGGTAATGTTGTGGGATTGAGAAATGAAGGATGGGATTGGAATCGGTTGGTGGGCTTAATTGGAGCATCCAACAGGTCCGTCCAATTGCTGATTCAACATCCTTAGCACAGTAATAGACTAAAAGTGTGTTTGTTGTTGCTGTTGTATTGTGTATATGTATATGATATCATCACCATCGTCGTCGTCATCATCATCTTCATCTTCATCAATGGAGGCACTAGGCATGGGCGATTTCTGGGTCGGCGCTTGATTTTCAATTTTGGACAATGGATGAGCTCAGCCCTAGTCCACAATCCAAAGACTCGGCTGCCTCTTTGTGGCGTCCCAGCCAGCTCGTCTTTAGTCCCTATTCCACGCAGACGCAGAGTGAAGCTCCCAACAGCAAGTCCCAAACTTTGCGTGTCGTTGTCACAAAACCCGTAAGTATTTTCCCTTCTTCCTTGCAATTTTTAAGTGGTGCCATGAGTCGTTCACTTCATTTCTTTTGCTGTAGAATTATTCATCTTCGGAAACTTTTGCATCCTGCAAACTCCCGTTCATACACATACATACATGTACAATTATATATTTACATATTGAGCTTCCATTCTTATGGGTGAAGAATTAGCCTGCTAGACAACTGTGTTTTTTTTATTTTTGTTTTGGGTGGAGTGGTTGTACTGGGAAAGTTTAGGAGGTGCTCTGATTCTAATAATGCCTTTCCTGGAAATGTCAGGATAGTGTGTTGCCTATCATACAAAACAGAAAAAGTAGAATGCAAAATACAAGTGAAATAAAAAGAGAAAATAGGAAACAAACTCGCCGGGAGGAATAGGGGTAATAATGTAGTTGAGTAGCTCAAAGGATAATCCTATGCAGAGGTTTGGCAAATTGGCAGACATAGCAGAGATGCCATTTTAAATGATTGCTGCTTTGTTTAAGGTGTTGTATATGGCAGGAGAGGAATTGGTGAACTTTTGTGTACCTCCCATGTCATATCCTAGTCCTGTAGTATTGTTGCTTTTAATTATGTGATGGGATACAATCATACAACCACCTATGTTTCCTTTAGCTTGTTATAATTGTTGTGCGAAAACACTCCAAGACCTTGTTGTTGATGGACTATGCGACGGCACACACAAACCCCTTGAGAATAAAACACACACCAAACCACAAAGTAAACACACCCACAAGAACACAAAGATTTATAGAGGTTCGGCCTCCTGCCTACGTCCTCTTGGTGATCCCCCCGAGAAATTCATTAGTATATGTAAGAACAACTTTGGTTACAACTTAAACCCCCTTAGCTCTCACAAGAACCCTAGATCTCTTTTCTCTCACCCTTGGAAATACTCAAGAATTCACCCTTGAATTCTATCTTGTGTTTCTCCCTTGAAAATTCACTCTTGAATTTTCCTCTCTATTTTGTGCTTATGAAAAACCTAGTTCTAAAGTGCCTATTTATAAGTATAGGGCTTTAGAACAATCATACAAGGAATAGGAAACCTAAAAGAATCCCAAACAAAGAGAAAACCTAGTCCAACTCTGACAAGGATTCCAACAAGGAGAAAACCCAGTCCAAATTTGTCAAGGATTCCATCATTCCTTCCTTCTATGGTGAGCCAATCTTCAACAATAATTGCTGAAAGGAAGTCTCAGATGCTGACTTATAACACAATTGTTGATGCTTAAATCAGTTATCTTATGTACTAAGTATATTCCTCCCATCACATTATTGGTACTATATCACTCTGTTAAATTAGATTCTGTCTCTCATAAAGAAAAAGGTATTCTGTCTCTCCTTTTCCCCCACTACAGAAATCGCTGGTCTTATATCACTCTGTTAAATTGGTTCTGTCTCTCCTTTACCCCATCTGTAGAAATCTTTAGAAGGTTCTTTGTTTGTTATACTCTTTGAGTAGGTAATAAAATAAAAGTAGGTTGGCAAATGTGTTGCACAATTTTTGTACTTACCTTTTAATAGTATACCACTTCTATGAATAGCTGTGAATTCTGTATCTCTTTCGAGACACGGACCTTCATTTTTGGCCTTGGGTTGGATACTAAAGCTGTAAATGGATCAGATTGGTTCGGTCAGGGTGCGTGTGAATTTATTGAAGTAAAATGTTTCAAGGCTGGCATGATCCTTCAACAAATTTATTTTCATTTGATAGGAGTGAAAAAGTGCCAACTCTGATCTTTCACTTTATTATAACTTTTGATAAAAATGCTGAAGATTCTTGAACTATATTTAACTTTGGGTTTATATGTACCTTCACCCAACAAGAATTTTTAATGTTATTCAGTCATATGTATCAAATAATTGCTATTTAAGGGGGAAATTACATATTGAATTATTTACAGAATCATGTAGGTATTTTGCTGCAGTGGTGCATTCTTTGCAATAACTGTTTAGAATCGACGGACCATCTTTTCTTACAGTGCCCGGTGACTTTGAATCTGTGGTTTCATTTGTTTAGGGAGTTCGGAGTCAGTTGGGTCATGCCCAAGGACTACCAGTCTTTCTTGTCTGAGAAGCACAGAATCCCCGTGAATGGGAAGAAAGCCAATGTTTTATGGGGTTGTAGTGTATGGGCTGTTCTTTGGGTGGTTTGGTTAGAACGGAACAGATTAATTTTTGAGGACCAAGCAGGTCACGAAACAGAGGAATTATAGGAGAAAGTTAGACTATGTTCTTCACTATGGACCTCGACTTCGTTACTCTTTAGAGATATGTCCTTTAGGGTTATTTGGCTAGATTGGAAAGCAGCCATTTCCTAGCTATAGGTTGTGTGCGCTACTGGGGTTCTTTGCTAGTAGCTTAGGGTTTTGTTCAGTCTGGTTGCTCTTTCTTTGTTTATGTTTCTTTGTGGCCATATTGGCCATTTCTGTATTTTATTGTCTATTGCAGTAAAATTTGTTTCCTTTTCAAAAAAATGTAGGTATTCTGCTGTTATACTTAAACAAGGATAGCCTCTGAGTTCTGTTTATTCCTGAGGATTGGTACCATCAATGGGAATTCTTTCTCAGTTGCCACATTGTTTTGGATATAATTTCATACAGCATGCTTTGATGTATTATGTCATTGTATCTCATTCTCTGTACATGGGTATATATGTCTCGACTTGAAATTATTCGAAGAAGATTTTTGTGCTGACACATAACATTGTATTATGCAGTTTGTGGCTAGGCTAACCAAGGACATAGTTGAAACATACCATATATGCAATCCAGAGTTCAAGTATTCAGAAGAATTGAATCCAAAGAGATATTTGACCAGCCCATCAATTGGAGTACTCAACGATGGCTATGATAATGTTAACTCAGATCTTATTCTGACTGTAAACTTTGTCTTGGTCAATCTAGACACGCAGCGAAGGTGTGTTCTTATCTGTGTTTTTTCTTTTCATGCTATGTTGACTGACTTTAAAGGAACCTGTTCCTCGTTTTTGCTTCACTGCTTTGTGTTTCAAGGTAAATTTTTTTCAAATTTAATCCCTTACTTGATCTTGTTTTTTGGTTTTCCAAAATGGTATCAGAGCGACTTGTCTATGTAGAGTTATAGAATCTTGTGTGCTTCACTTCTTTTCTTTGTAATTTAGTTTAATGGTTTGTTTCGTAGTCCATATGCTATTTAATGCTGCTTAATATGCATTGTTGAGCCCATTTCCTTTTAGACCAATCTTATGGTGCAATAAGTTATCTAACGCGCTTAGCATGGTAGTATTTCAAATTTCGTCAAGCCTTTGTGATTGTAAATTCATCAAGTTTGTTCTTGTGATGTCTCACTGTTAAAAGTTAACAAAAATGGGAACATATGGTTAATTATAAAAGAATGGCAGAGATATCAAATGTATTTACAAATTTATGTTGTAATCTGTAATTCCCATGGTGGCCCAACATCAGACTAACTTAGACCTTTTTAGTTATTATTTAATTTTTAGGGTTTTTCCCTTGTTCTTTTCAGGTACGTTGTCAAAGATGTTCTTGGCCATGGGACATTTGGCCAGGTTGCTAAATGCTGGGTTCCAGAGACTAACAGCTTTGTAGCTGTGAAGATCATAAAAAATCAACCGGCATACTATCAACAAGCCCTGGTTGAAGTATCCATTTTGACAACGGTAATGCTATTCTCTTTTTCAGCCGGTCTCTCATGTTCACTTCCTTACTGTTTGCTTTACTTTTTTCTTTGCAGTTAAATAAGAAGTATGATCCTGAGGATAAGCATCACATTGTTCGTATTTATGATCACTTTGTATATCATCGTCATTTGTGCATTTGCTTTGAACTGCTGGATACGAATCTGTAAGTCACTGACACTACCTATTTAGTTGTGAGTTGAACTCAATGTAACTTGATGCACCATTTAACCCCTTAATTATTGTAATTGTTGTTTTAGTTTTTCCCCGGACATCATTTTGACATTTTGCAGTTATTCAGGTATGAGCTTATCAAGATAAATCATTTCAGGGGACTATCCCTGACCATTGTCCAATTGTTTTCTAAACAAGTATGATAGTTCTTGCTTGTATTTGAATTTGAACATTTTATCTCTTTGCCGTTACTATATCTTAACCCTTATTTTCTCTCTTTTCCCTTTTTGGTAATATTTGCTTTAAAATAGATTCTACATGGATTGGCTCTGTTAAAAGATGCTGGGATAATTCACTGTGATCTGAAGCCAGAAAACATTCTTTTGTGCACAAGGTGAGTTACTTTTAATGATAAATTTGGGACTATTTTTGTTATAGATCTGTTTCATTTTAATCTTTGCATATTTTCCCTTGATGCAACAGTGTTAAGCCAGCAGAAATTAAAATTATTGACTTTGGATCAGCATGTATGGAAGATCGAACTGTTTACTCCTACATTCAGGTTTGAATTACTGCATACTCCCCAGGCTTATTGAAGTCTTATCTTTCATAGAAGGGTCTCTTAGATGCTATTTTTCATTTGTTCTGCAGAGTCGTTACTACAGATCTCCTGAAGTTCTCCTTGGATACCAGTATCCATGAAAATGAAGTGACGGCTTTGTAATTAATTTATTAGTTATTCTGTCTCTTTGGTTTTGATCTTGGTTGGGAAAAATCATAATCAAACCCATCAGCAACCTGGCTATGGGTTTCATCTAAGGTTGACCTTTTATTTTCTGTTATCTATTTTTATTTATGTATTTTTCTAAAGGTAAAGACAGTGTGCAAGCCTGATAAGATCACATTAGTAGGCTAACAAGGTTATTACTCCCGTCCCAACTGAACATCTGGTCTGGTCTAAGTTGTTCCAGCTGGACCTTGGATTGCCGACTTCTGGAGTTGGCTTAAGCTTTGTGACCCTTGCCTTTATATTCTTCATTTGTTTTGCAGGCTGCAACTTTCCTAAGAATATCTAAACCTAGTGGTCCTGAAAATATAAAGTGATGGTTGTATCTGTAGATAATATTCTAACTTCATATTTGATGGATTAGATGTTTAAACTTGGGTCCAGTTTTTATGCTTATACTTTTTTATATTGGAATTTTTGTGGTACTTAACCCCTTGCCAGATATACTACTTCTATCGATATGTGGTCCTTTGGATGTATAGTTGCTGAATTGTTTCTGGGATTGCCATTATTCCCAGGAGCTTCAGAATTTGACCTCCTAAGGCGAATGATTGAAATACTTGGGTATGCCTTTTTCTTTCGTGTTAGTAATTTAAGGAAGGGACCTAATTTCATTTATTTATTAGGTACGATTTTGATGTGCATGATTTTTGACGTTTTCTTTGTTTACTTTTTTATCATTATGATTCCCCTTGTTTTCATGAAATGCTGTTTAATTAAGGGCTTATATAGCTTTTGCAGTGGTTTTAAAATTATCAAATGAAAAATTCTGATTCTTTCCTATGAAATTAGGTCTATTGAGTATTGAATCAAGATTTCTCCTGAAAGCTTTATCTCTATGCCTAATATTAATAATGCTCTTTATTCTCCTCTTCTTTCTTTGTTATTCATCTTCTCTCAACCTTGACTTCTGTCATTACTGGAGTTTCCATAGTTAATAGTTTCTTGCCATATGAGTCCCAATCAAATAAGATTTCTCTTATTTTCTATTTGAAATCCTAACCCCCATGGTTTTCCCTAAATTTTAGCCACCAATAGATAATTTAGATTTACAGTTTGTACTTTATGTCCAATTTTAGCCTCCAATTCTTTATTTGCTGGGATTTCGTCTGGGAGGAGAGTGACCATTTAATGAATTGGGATATTGTTTAGAAACCAAAAGAGAAAGGGGGTTACCTATTGGAAATTATTAAAAAGGAATAATGCATAGCACAGTTATTGGTTATCATTTTCTCAAAATTGATATTTTGAAAAGATAAGTTTTTTTTTTTTTTTTTTGTGTGTTTGCAATGGTTTCAGACATATTTTTATGTATGGTTGTCATATTGTAGAGGGCAACCTCCTGATTGTGTACTTAAGGAGGCAAAAATACGAGCAAGTTCTTTAAGTGCATTCGGAGTGTGCACAGTGTGGAGAATGGGGAACTTTTTGCAAGTGGAAAACGTGCTTATCAAGCACTAACAGAAGAAGAATATGAAGCTGTAAGTTTCTATAGTATAGAATTTTTCGGAAAACAAAACTGTTGGTTATGAGAAAAGGATCCTATAGAGAGCTAGAGAAATGAGAAACAAGTGATGAACATTACACATGTATTGGTTCGATTCATCTATGAGCCTAACTGATATTTCTTTTCAAATTTCTCTGAATTTACAATGGTGGAACCATTCTAAGATTTTTGTTATTCTTGACCCCCCTCCCCCCTCTTTCTTTTTTCATAAATTATCATAATATATATTTTGCTTTTCTAAATACTCTGAATTTTAATATTTTCTTTTTGGTTCTTATGTTCACTGGTTTCTGTTCAGAGAGAGTTGAAAAGACCATCAATCGGGAAAGAGTATTTTAATCGTATGAACCTCGAAGAAATTGTTACAAACTATCCATATAGGAAGAACTTACCTAAGGAAGATGTGGTTAAAGGTTTGCTTTATGCTTTTGAATATTCAAAGCTGATGACACTGAAGCAGTTCTACTTAATGCTTAACTGCTTTCTCTAATTGAAGTTAGTAATGCTGTTGCATGGTATCAAATATGCGCAGAAAGTCAAATACGACTAGCTTTGGTTGATTTTTTGAAGGGACTTGTTGAGTTTGATCCTGCAAAACGCTGGTCGCCTTTTCAGGTTGCTAAATGTCATCTCTGCTACTTTATTTCCGATACAGTAAATAATTACACGCAAATGGATTTTGAGTTGGACTTGTACCTGCAGGCTTCAAAACACCCTTTTGTTACGGGGAACCTTTTACACGCCCTTATAAACCTCCCTTGGAGACCCCTCGCATGGTAAGTGGACCCATTTATGAAGTATTTAAATCTTTTCCAGCCTCACTCAGATATCAAATGTAATTGTGCTTGGTTTCTTCTTAATCGATACATCGATTAATGTGTTAGGTTTTGGCATAATCTGATATTGCTTTAGTTCATGATTGAATGTAATTTGTATACATATATTATATGCTTGTTAATGAAATACGCAGGTAGTGATGAAAAGTTTATTTTAAATTGGTTTTATATTCTAGCTGTAGTTCAACATCAGTAAATATGATTTTGAGTCTCATACTGAACGAGTGAGGATCGCCTCATCCTACATCCTGAGTTTCAGCCATACTTTTGAAATTTGTACCAGGACTAGGTTGCTTATTGCAGTAGTTAGTTATTGGCTGCGTTAGAAGTTCTGCAGGATATAATACTAACTGCTTTTCTTTATCTCTGTCCTCCTTGTCTTCTTATTTTCCCTTAGCCTGTTGCTCAAAACATAAGGGTGGATCATCACCCTGGTGGGGGCCATTGGTTTGCTGCTGGTCTCTCTCCTAATGTAAGCTGGCTGCTATGCAATTGCTTTTATTTTTAGCTTGTCTATAATAATCATCTCAGCTATAACTATGCTTTGATTATTCAGATTCCAGGCAGAAATAGGGTCTCCATGCATAGCAGCCCGCATTTTCAGGTGGTGCCATATGCGCATGCTAATAGCTACGGCAGTGTAGGAAGCCATGGTAGTTATAATGATGGTACTGGACTAGGAAGCAGCTATGGAAGTTATGGAGATACTAGCAATGTGTTCGCTTATTATTCTCCAGTTGGCCCATCTGGGATGAACATGCATGCACAAGGCAATGTGCCGATGCTCGGAAGTAGCCCGGATGCAAGACGGAGGATTATTCAATATTCACATGGAAATGGACTTGGTATGAGTCCTTCAGCAGGAAGTTTTGCTCCTCTGCCACTAGGCACTAGTCCTTCACAATTTACTCCACCAAGCTCCTACAGTCAAGTTTCGGCCGGCTCGCCAGGGCATTATGGTCCCACTTCTCCAGCAAGAGGCAGTTGTCATGGATCACCTTTAGGAAAGATGGCTGCAGTTAGCCAGTTTAATAGACGAAAAAGCTGGGGATATCCTGGAGGTTCTCAAACTCAAGAGAGTTCATCTTCACATTGGCAAGGGCAAGCAACTGATGGCACCAGTTCTAGTCAAGCTGAGGGGAACTCTCAAATACTAGGTAGTTCACCATCACATCTGCATTTAAGTTCTAATGCTGGAATCTGGAAGCAGCAGCGAGGAGGCAGTGGTATTTCTCCTGGTTACTTAACCATTCAGAGCATGCCAGCTTCCTTCACAGTTGGTTCCAATATGCAATTCCCAAATACCACGGGAGTGGCTCATGAAAAGCCCGAAGCTAGCCTGTCATTGCCTGATCCTGGGGATTGGGATCCCAATTATAGGTAAGTGGGCAGTATACTAAGGGGTTTTAGCAGTAAGCGCCAAAAAGGAACACTATTTTAGCAATAAACCTCTAATTGTTTAACACTTATTTCTAAGCCCTCATCTTTTTCTATTTTAAGACTGCCCTTTCTGGGTAAAAGTTTTATTATAATCCCCATTTAGGGCCTAAGAATAAATATATTTTTTTTTTGGGTAACTAAAAGTTTAAATATTGACAATGTTTTTACTAAGTTTCCCATCTTTTAGTCGCTACAAAGATATGATTCCTATGAGTGTGCTGCATGCTTTTCTTTCATTAATAGATGTTTGCAGACAAAATTTAGGTATCAAGCATACAGAGAACTTTATTTGTGAGCCTCCATAAGAGTAGGGCCTTATATGATGGTGGTTTTATGACTCAGCATGACCCAATTTTAGCCTTTCGCTGACCCCTTTCTGAGTTTGTAAAGGTGCTAGACCAGATAACTCAAAGACGTAGGGCCAACTGTTAGTTCCATGAAGCTTACTGCGTGGTTGGGGAATGACATTAGCCTGGTTTCTCTTCATTGTAATTCATTGTGACCTATAAAGATCTCCTACCATATAATTAAGCCAGTCATGGTAATCTTTCACTTTTTCAACAACGTGCATCTTAATCAAGAATGACGTAGTACAAAGTTATTGCATTGTTTCCATGGTTAAGCAAACCTTATATTGGTTTATCCATACATAATTTTGACCATAATGGGAGTGTCTTCTATGTAGCAAGAATGTTAAAGTTGAATGCCAATTTCATTGCTAACCATTCGTTGGGCTTCCTCACTGGATTTCATCTAGGCTCAAGCAGTTGGTTTACTTGTTGAAGTCTTGAATCAACCTCGTATTTGTTCTGAATTTGATGTGCATTCTTCTTTCTTCTGTCTTTCCATACTCATTCCAGTGATGAACTTCTTCTGCAAGAAGATGGTTCAGATGTAAGCTGCTTTACTACTGAGTTCAGCCAAGGTATGCATCTTAATTCTGCAGAAAAATTGGTTGGGGCGGGAAGATTTAATCATGTGTCAAATACGAGCTCAGGCCTATCCTTTCAAAGGTAAGTTGTATCGTCTATCTATCAAGCTTATTCACTTAGTTACTCTGAAATTACTTGAGCAAGTTTTTGTATAAGTATTTACCACATGACTGATGCAGTCTGTAGAGTCTGCAGTAACATTAACGCATGTGGATTGATCTGCAATGATATAATTACTTGCCTTGTTTTCCTCAGCTAAAAATTATATGTATACAAGTATATTGCAAATAACTGATGTAGTCTTCGGTATTCGTTTAAAATGTGGGGATGGATCTGCAACAATATATTCAAATGTTTCCCCCTGCAAAATGCTTTCATGTGCTATTTGCTTTTAATGGAGGTTTCTAATGATGAACAATTTTCCTAATGAGAAGAGGCAGAATGTTAGAATTGACACATTTCCGTACTTGTCTTTTGGAATAGAGTTCTTTCTTCTCCTATTCTTATTTCTTTGGTCCCTCTGAATATTGATTACAATTGTCTACCATCTCTCTTCAGACAAAGTGGGCCCATTCAATCGTTTGCACATGCAGAGGTGGGTAGCCCTCCTTCAACTAATGAACCACTTGCTGGATATGCGCGCTTGCCAAAACCTTCTCATTTTCCACATATATCACAAAATTCTCCAAGCCGGTTGGGACAGCAATATCAGCGGTCCAGTCAAGGAAGACCCACCAATTCTCGTGGTGGTGATTGGAATCACATGAAGGTGCAGGCTCCTCCTCCCAATCTTAATTCTGGAGGCCCACTTTCTCCGGGAAATAGCTCATTCAGCAACGGCATGTCATGGGGTACTTTCTGACTTCACATCATAAGCCATTCTACCCTCCATTTTTCTTTGTCCTATCATCCTAGTAAACAAAATCTGTCAAACTTATTAATGCCTTTATGGGAGAAGGGGGATTGAATGGAGGGTTGGGAAGCTGAGAACATTTAAACTAATTGTGGAACTCTATTGTAGGGCGTAGAGCCAGTCATCCTGTCACTAGCATTCCACCTGCATCCCGAGGAAGAAAGGACTATGGGAGGATTGCCTAATGTTGGAATTAGTTTTTTACTGTGAACAATCAGATCCTGAGAGTTGGCAAGAACATTGTACAACTTGTACTCAATAGTTCACATGGGTAGTGGGCTCATGCTAAGAAAATCCACATACAGATCATGCTCATTCATTGTGCTTGCACAATATAATTTGTGGTTAATGATTCTCTTGGTCATGTTACATTTAATGATTCCTCAATGGCTTTAGTCTTCTCATATGTTTGTCAAATGCCATAAATTTAATCTAGATATCGTGCTGATTCTGAAATGGATTTTTATGTGTTTGAAGGAATTTAACCTAGTTATTGAGATAAACTGCAGCAGCTGAAAAGAATTTCAAGAGTTGGTGTATACTGATGAATGAAGTTCAGAGTTTACCATGGGTTGGGGTGTAAATTTGATCTCTCTCTCTTCCAATTTTTTTCCTAAAAAAGAAAGTGTCCAAGGTTAACTAGAGGTTTTTGAGAGACTAGCTCGCTAAATCCGCGTTGTAAGAGATCCACAATGGGTTCCATAAACCACCTATTTAACTAAAATTTAGGGAGGAAATCATGCTCCCTATCCAGCTCCTAAACTAGGGAGACCTCTAGGAGCTCCTAAATTTGAGGAGAGAGAAATGGCTCCTAATGACTCCCTATAATTAAATGCTACTATATTTTATTATTATTTTAAATATTTATTTAATGATTTCAACAAAATAATCACGATAAATTCTTCGATGACCGCCATTTCTATTACGTGGAACTATAGTCCGACCTCGTCTTGATGTCAATTGGCTAGCCAATTGCTCTTCTTTTGTGGCCACTGCAAAAAATATTAGTATATCATCATCAAAATCATCATCATGATTATATATTGAACGGTAAAGAGACATAACTAGTACTAAAAGAAAATGAATTGAGATGAATCAAAATTTTGAGAATGATATTTAGTGGTAGACCACCACATGATATTGGGTGATATAGTCATTAGAATGGATATTGGCTAAAATTCAACAAAGAGATGAGCAAGAGGAAGAAAGGATAATGTCACAAGATACAACTGGGATGTCTCCAATGCTAGCAAATTATTGTAAGGGATGCCAAATGGAAATCCTTGCAAAACGAATGGGGAGTTAAATTTAAATTATTTTTCTAGTTTATTATTTGGGAATATTCAATATTTGAATATGAACATTTTATTGTAAATCATAAATTAAATTTAAAAAGAAGTAAAGCATTTATGACTCTCCAAATTAGGGAGAATGGTTGGAGTTGAATTTTTTAAAGAGCTCCTAAAATAGCTTTTTTGTGTTTTTAGCTAAATTTTAGCTAAGAAATAAGAAGCATGATTGTGGATGCTCTAAGTAAATTAAGCTGAAATTTGTTTTTAATTATATATATAGTAAAAGATAGAGAATGGTGAAACATTCAAAATACCAGAAATTGCCCTTGATTAATGCAAACATTAAAAATTAAAATTATTAATTGAATGAGGATAATATAGTTAATTTATATTTTTCCTATTAAAAAAATTAAAATTAAAAATCAAATCAAATAATGGGTTCTATTTTTATGGAACATAATTACCCATTTGGTCTTTTTTTAATTCTAAAATAAATAAAAATTTTAAAAACAAAACAAAACAACAAAGAAAACCATTTGCACACGCTCACGCGTGTGGTCATGTCAAGGAGCTAATATATATAATATGAACAATGCTGAAGATTTGTTCAGTTTGAGTAAGGGAGATATGTAAGAAGCTTAGAATTTAGCAATTCGTCGTGTTGTGCAAAATTGTGAAGAAAACAGTGATGTAATGCAGTGGCTTATGTATTTATTAAACTTAAGTGGGTTACTGGTTCATTTTGTTGTTTGAATAATAGTGAGTATTATTCATTTTTGTCTTCATAAAAGTATTATTCCTTTGGTGCATTCCTATATTATTTGTTTTCTTTAAAATTACGGTGGTACTCCTAACCCACTCAAGCTCATCTACTGCGGTTCACAAGATGGACAAGACTTTTTTTTTTTTTTGAAGATAAATATTTCAAGCTAGAGGAAACAAGAACATAAACAAATATAAAGGCCTTTGCTTGAGTTTGAGAAACAGCAAGAAGTGATGCCAACTAAAAAACTCTTCTAGTGCACTGACTGTGTAAGGCCCGTGAGCTTTGGGAAGCAAGAATGGTGAGCAATCCCACATCGCTCGGGGAGGGAAAGGTGATGTGCTTATATGTGTGGGTACGTATCTTCCTAGCACGAGGCCTTTTGGGAGCTCACTGGCTTCAGATTTCTTGGAACTCTGAAGTTAAGCGAGTTGGAGCTAGAGCAATCCTATGATGGGTGACCCACTGGAAAGTTGCTCGTGAGTTCCCAGAAACAAAATCGTGAGGGCCAGAGAGGGGGGCCCAAAGCGGACAATATCGTGCTAGAGGAGTCGGGTCGTGACATAATGGTATTAGAGCTGGACCCCGACCGGAAGTGTGCCAGTGAGGACGCTGGGCTCCAAGGGAGGTGGATTGTAAGACCCGTGAGCTTTGGGAAGCAAGAACGGTGAGTAATCCCACATCGCTCGGGGAGGGAAAGGTGATGTGCTTATATGTGTGGGCACGTATCTTCCTAGCACAAGGCCTTTTGGGAGCTCACTGGCTTCGGATTCCTTGGAACTCCGAAGTCAAGCGAGTTGGAGCTAGAGCAATCCCAGGATGGGTGACCCACTGGAAAGTTGCTCATGAGTTCCCAGAAACAAAATCGCGAGGGCGAGAGAGGGGAGCCCAAAGCGGACAATATCGTGCTAGAGGAGTCGGGTCGTGACAGACTGCGCGCATTAAAAGAACTCTTCGCACTCTTTCACCCTCATAATAATATTCATAAATGGTGGTCTTTTAGCAATCTATTTAATAAATGGTATTTTTTTAAATGCTTGTCATTATATTTCAGGAGTCGCTATTGGTATTATGAAAAAGTCATTTGTAATGTAATTTCTCATTTATGTATTTGCAAAAGGCTTAATTATCGATATGCCCCCTGTGCTTTATCGAAAATCTCATTTTGCCCCTTACAATTCAAATTGTGTCATTATGCACCTTGTGCTTTAGTTATGCGTCCCCCGTTCCCCCATTCCTTTAATTTACTCACTAAAACTATTAATTTGATGACGTGATAAGGGCTTTTTAGTAATTTTAGCATGTAAAAGTTTTAAAATTCAAATAAAATATTTTTTTTCTCTAAATTCAAATAAATTTTTTTATGCAATAGTTTTTTTAAAAAAAATCCAGTAGCCACTCCTTCCCCTTCCCCCTCCACCCTCCTCCCACCTCTCCCCAACCACAAGCCCCCATCAATTGAATAAATCTATACTCACCATATTTTCCTTCTCCTTCAATTAATCAAACACAAAAAAAAAAAAAGTTCTTGGTTTCCTTCCATTCATCAAACTTAGTTTCTCCTTTTTAATTAATCAAACCCATATCTGGGTTTACTGGTGGAACTCAAATTCATGGCGGAAGGGAGGAGGGGGAAGGGAGAGATAGAGATACATAGGGTGGAGGATGAGTTGGAACTTAAACCTCATGCCCAGATATTTTCCTCACCCATGAAACTCAGCATCCTTTCCCAACCACTCCTCGCAACTCAGCAAGCCCAAATCATCACTCTCCACCACCATTTCATGAATCAACGGAGACGAGGAGAACAAGTAGGCCCACGAATCGACTAAAGCTGTGTTCTTCGCGATGTCAAGCTAACCCAAGAAGGCGATCTTTGCTATGATGACAAGGGCCACAAAGAAAGGCATCAAATTGGACCATTTTCTCTTGGGCGCAGTCAAAACCCCATGAAACTCAGCATCCCTTCTTGTCTCATCCCATGAAACTTAGCAAACCCAAATCAAACCAAACAAAATTATCCATAACCCACATTCAGAATCAACAGTCTAACCCAAAATCAAACACATCCAAGACTGGAAACAAAACAAGCATGAAAAGTTAACTAAACCCAAATTCAGAGACTAAAAACTAAGCCCATAAATTGAACCAAAATTCTAGATCTCAACCAAGCACAAACCAAATGTAGACGGCAAAGGCGAAGATGGTGAAGGCGAAGAGACGAGGAGAGAGAGGGCTAGGTTCGTGTATTTTTCTTTTTGTATAAAGAGAGAGACTTTCAGATGGTTGTTGTGCTGATGCTGCACGAAGACGAGGAACAGTACGCCCCCAACCACCTCGCCTGTTAGATCGGCAAGCATCTCATCTTCAAGGTTTGAGCTCGAGGGAGAGGCGGTTCGTGGCTGGTTCGTCGGGCTCAAAGAGAGTGGTTTAAAATAATAATAATAAATAATTTTGTTAAAGAAATTCATTTTCTTATTAATTTTTTATGCCACATCAGTACTTTTAAATGCTAAAATTACTAAAAGGCCCTTGCCATGTCATCAAGTTAACGAAATGGGGGAACATGAGATGCGGAACTAAAGCACAGGGTGCATAATGACCCAGTTTGAATTATAATGAATAAAGTGGGATTTTCGATAAAATACAGGGGTGCACCGATAAATAAGCCTTTGCAAAAAGAGGATTGGAGCATGATTTTTTTAGAAGAATGCTAGCAATCTTCTCTTTTGGACCTTCTCCATTCTCCTCATGACACATATCAATTTATACACTTAAAACAATGTCATTAATACATTAGACAATCTTTATGTCAAAATCTCCATTTTTAAAGTGTAAAAAATGACACGTGTCTTGAGAAAAATGAAGAATGTCCAAAGAGAAGATTAGAAAAAGATTACTAACATTTCCTTTATTTTTTTAAGACTGCGATGCGAGCGTGTGAAATGTATAGTTGGTTAACATAGTTAAGTGGTGATGTGTGGAGTGGCGGGTCCATCCGTTTTTCACATATGCAGTTGTTTACTTATTATACTCGTTGTTTTTGGCTCTTGGAACCCCAAATAATGATGGGCATCCACAGGAACAAATTATTTAATTACAAAAAAGAAAATCGAAATATCAAAAAAGTTGAAAAAACCAAAAAATCAAGAAAGAGAAGAAGAAATTGTGTCTGTCCAGTGAGTTTACACATAAATCAAATGGCAGGTCGCTCACCACACAAAGCCGGACCCAATCTCTACCAACCAATAGCATCCCTCCATCCCATATCTCTAAACCCCCTCTTCTGCCCGCTGTTTTTTCTTTTTATTTCTGTCTTTAGCAATATATCCGAATTTCTCTAATTTGTATTCAAACTTGAGACAAAAAAAAAAAAAACCATTCATTTCCCTATCAGAGTTTCAGTTGTCACCACCCACTCTCCTCAACCTCTCCACCTGTTATGCCGTTGTGCAAACTTTGGGTTCACCGTCATTCTCTTGTTTCTCTCAGCTCATAATAGAAACAACATTTCCTTCCCCTACCCACCCACCCACCCACCTACCTGCGTCTACTGACTCATTCAATTCAGGTACGCTTATTTTCATTTCAATCAACTTTCTCCTTTACTCAAATTCTTCTTTCATATTCGAGTCGAGATGGTCTAAAATTGAACATTTCTCTCTAAGTTTTTTTGGGGTCTCTTCTCTCTAAGTCTATGTGTGCATACAGTATATGAATGTCGAGACGTAAAAACGCTGCAATCAAAATCAAAAGCTGATTGATAGCATGAAAGTTTGAAACTCCTCATGGCTTGGAATTTTATTTTATTTTATTTTTCAAACGATAAGATTTGAAGCTAGGAGGAGGAGCTACCACTTTCCCAACCATCCATCCCAATCCCAATGCCACTTGCTATCGAGATTTCATGAAATGTTCTGATATTCTCTTCACCTTCATATGGCGCCTAGAATGGTGTACCTACCAAACCAAGTACCAACAGCCAATACAATAGTTACTATGGAATCTGGTTGAATTGGATACAATGAGTTGGGGACCATTTCATGAAATCTTTCCCCCTTCATTTATGTTTCATTTTTTGCTTCATTATTTTGTTTCCTTTTTTCTACTTACTTTTGCTTTTCTATAACTAACCGCAAGTCTTACTAATTGATTTGTGGCAGATCCTAGAGCAAGTCAACCAATCCACTTGCTTTGCTTGCGTTAGTGTAGTGAAGCATATATATATATATTCACATCATAAAACAAGAGAACATAAGTTTTTCTCGGGTTGATTTCTTAAGAAATTATTATGGTAATTGTATAAACAAAAGAAGAAGCCATATGATGGCCACAGCTGCTGTTATTGGGCTTAGTACGGGGAAGAGGCTGTTGAATTCTTCCTTCTATTATTCAGATATCACAGAAAAGCTCTTTCATCTCAATGATCATCATGGGTTTTTACATTGCTATTTCTCGTCAACAAAGAATGTTGTCACTGCCAGAAAGCCTTCCAACTGCAGTTCCAGATTTCCATCTTCGAATCGACCTCAACAGTCCATTAGGGCTCTGAAAGAACATGTACATACTGCCTCTGCTCCTTCATCAGCCACGCAGCAGCAATGGTTTCAGGAGCTCAACGACTTGGAGGAGGAAAGCTCCGATCTTGAATATTCAGTGGAAGCACTTCTTTTGCTACAGAAGTCTATGCTGGAAAAACAATGGAATCTTTCTTTTGAGAAAAAAGTATTAAGGGATTCAACAACAAAAACAACTGACAAGAAGATACCAGTCACTTGTTCTGGGGTATCTGCTCGTCAAAGGAGGATGACTAGTACTAAGAGGAAAACTTTTAACAAAAGCACTTGCGTAATGCACCCTAGCACCAATAAGCCTTTGAGAGCAATAGTCAGTCCGGAGCTGCTTCAGAATCGTGTCAAGGGTTATGTGAAGGGTGTTCTAAGTGAGGGTTTGCTGACTCACACTGAGGTTGTACGCCTGTCAAAGAAAATTAAAGTTGGTCTTTCCGTAGAGGAGCATAAATCAAGGTTATAATACTTGTTTCCTTTCAATCTTCAATCATGTGAATCATAAGTAGGTCAATATCCACTGTAGGAAAAGAATTTCGAAGTGATCATTGTTAGAACCCCGTTCAACCTTGACCCAATTGTACAGAAAGAATATACTATTTTTATTACTCAAAACACAATACAATTCAACATCCTTACAATACTAACTAAACTCCTAATATAGTCTATTAATTGCTAATGCAAAAGACTGAAACACCCTTAGCATCCTATCAATCGATAAACTGAAGCATTGATTTATTGTTTAAAAACTAGATATTCTGTAGGAAGTATGCTGCTTTTTTCGTGAAGCAAATCCCTTTTCAACTTGCTAAGTTATCAAACTTATCCACAAAAAGCAGGTAGTTTTTCTTTTACAGGGTGAGGAGTGTGGGTGTATTTCATTTTTCTGAAACTTTTAATTCATTAATCTTCTGAGTAAGTTCACCGTTATGGAGACTGGTTCCTCATGCAAAAAGAAAAAGAAAATCGTTGTTATCTGGTGGTTTTTCTTTCTAATCCTAATCCTTGCATTCGGATCTCCAGACTGAAGGAGAGATTGGGATGTGAGCCCTCTGATGAACAACTTGCAACTTCCTTGAGGATTTCCTGTGCTCAATTACAGTCGAAGTTGATTGAATGTTCTTTGGCAAGAGAGAAGCTGGCAATGAGCAATGTTCGTCTGGTCATGTCCATTGCTCAAAGATATGATAATATGGGCGCTGAAATGGCTGACCTTATCCAGGTTATTTTCTGTTCTTTTACTTCAACTATGAGGCCCCGATATATATCCAACAAATGAACCAAACTACTGTAACTTAAACAGAACGTGATTGGAATCTCATAATCTCTCATGTAGGGTGGGTTAATCGGACTACTGCGTGGGATTGAGAAATTTGATTCTTCCAAGGGGTTCAAAATTTCTACTTATGTTTACTGGTGGATACGTCAGGTAAGGCTAATGTTTTCCCTTGAAATGGTAAATATAGTGGGTAGCAATATATAGCAGATATCATCATGCAAAACTGACTGATTGACAAAACTAACCCTGGATAATTTTTCCTTATATATTCTCAGGGTGTTTCAAGAGCACTGGTTGAAAATTCCAGAACCTTAAGACTGCCTACACATTTGCATGAGAGGTTGGGTTTAATCCGAAATGCAAAAATTAGATTGGAAGAGAAAGGAATAACTCCATCAATTGATGTAAGTTTTTTTGTTATTATAGCAAGCAATTGTTAATTACCATAAATTTCAATGTTTCTTCATTTTTAATTACCACAGTATTGTTGATTATCACTCTGCTCTTGCCTGATATGTGCTTACACTTCATTATCAGAGGATCGCAGAAAGCCTGAATATGTCCAAAAAGAAAGTCAGGAATGCTACAGAGGTACTAAATGCTTGTGTTATTCTGTTTTGTGCATTCCTATGTTGTTATCTCCACGCTCACCATGCAGTTTTATAATATGTAGGCAATCAGTAAGGTTTTCTCACTTGACAGGGATGCATTCCCCTCTTTAAATGGCCTTCCGGGAGAAACTCATCATAGTGTAAGTGTTGATTACATCACCTCAATTTTTTCAATTTCAGTTTAGTAAATATTTGTTTCCATGCGTGCCAGTATTCTGCCTCGTAATTGACCTTCTCCTTTATAAATCTTTTACAGTACATTGCAGATAATCGCCTTGAGAACATCCCATGGCATGGGGTGGATGCGTGGGCACTGAAGGTAAGAAGAGGAATATATGAAAAATGTAAAACAACATACCAAAGTGTGACCATTGTAATAAAAAGGAGATAGTTCAAGCATATCAGAAAAAATCCCATTAAAGTTCCTTAAAGAAAAACCACATTGATTTGATCTTATAAAGTTCATTAAAACTAGTGATACTTTTGTCTTAAATGTTAATTCTCACCTTTTAGAGGGCAGAAGCTTTCAGCTTTGTCTCTCACTTTTTAGTTAATTTGGTTTTCAATTAAAATGGGAGTTTTTTTATTTTATTTTTAAAAATTTTTATAAAAAGAGACTATTCATCCTTTTCTTTGGTTTCCAATAAATAATTTGGATTCCAGCACTGGCACTGGAGCTGGTATATGGGACTCATCCTTTTGTTTTCCTTCAGAATATGGGTAGTTGTAAACACACCGTTTAAAATGCACCCTTAAAAGAATTATTATTGCATTGACAGAGAGATCATATTTCAAGTTACTTGTGTGTGCACATATGTTGTGTGTGTGTGTGTGTGTTGGAAGATTGGGGAATGCGTGTCTATGTGTGTATTAGATTTCCATCACATGTTTGTTTCTGAATTGTGAATTTTTAAAAGATTCTAAATTCTGCAGTCGTACTCCAAGAGTAGCGGAGAAAATTAACTGCGCCAGTGATATATATTTGCAGGAAGAAGTAAACAAGCTCATAAATATGATGCTTGGGGAACGGGAGAGAGAGATCATACGGCTTTATTATGGTCTGGAAAATGAATGTCTTACTTGGGAAGACATTAGTAAACGGTGAGTCCAAACAAGAGCCTAAATCCAGAGGTTAATATTTTGTAGTCAAAAGGGCAAAAGGGAATGAAGTGCACATGATTGGAAACACCTATGGTCTCTGTTCTGTATGCCGTAAAATCAAAACAATCAGATCAACCTCTAGCTCTCTCTTCAAACTACCTTTAGTCTTAATGCTAGTCATGTTTGCAATCTCCACTTGCTTCTTGCATGCATCTAACTTTTCCATCCACTTGATTTGACTATGTTATTATGTCAATTCTTCAGTATGGGATTGTCCAGAGAAAGAGTTAGGCAAGTTGGACTTGTTGCTCTAGAGAAACTGAAACATGCTGCGAGGAAAAAGAGATGGAGGCCATGCTACTGAAACATTAATTTGGTCTTGTATTTGAGACACCACAATGCATGTACATATATACACGAGAGGACGAGACAATTGTACCTTGAAGTTGTTTTCAGGTTTGAGATAGTATAGAAGGAAGGAGAGGGTCCATGACCTGACCCTAAACGTTCTGTAACAAGACTAGAAATCAATCACTAAGAGCTCATAAGTTGGAGCCCATAATTTTTCCATGTATTATCTTTGGAGAAAAACTATCCAAGTGTTGGTCATGTTTTTTTAGTTATTATGATGATAAGGATTTTCCCCAGCGCCTTGATGATCTACAGGCCAGATCATTACATATACAACTTACAAGCAAGCATATGTTTCTGTAATTGACAAGTTCTATTCTCTCTCTCTCTCTCTGTGCTATGCACAAACCTGGGAAGAGTGGTTTTTTTTCTACCCATTTTCAACCCAAAATGGTAGTAAACTCAGAGAAAAGAAAGAGAGGTATTTTGAATGATGTGTTAGTGTCGAAAAAGTCTGGGAAAAGTTTCACCTTTTTTTCTTTTAAAAAAAAAGGTATTCATGTTCCTTTTCCTTTTCTAATTCCTAGAATTTTGGATCTAGGAAAGTTTTTCTCCTGCTTAGAGCATCTCCAAGAAATGTCAAATCCAACGCGTGGCAAGTTTTGACAAAAAATCGAGCTTTTAAGCCTCCAACCGTTATACAATCCTACAGTTGAATTGACATCATTCACTTTTGTCAAAAAATGACACCATGTTTGAGATGTTTTTTTTATTTTATTATTATTTTAATGCTCGCCACTCCTTCTCTCCTCCTCCATATACAATTTTTACCCTATTTAATATTTTACTTTCTTAAATATTGAGCCCACTTGCCTTTGAAACTAATAAAATAATATATATATTCGATATATCGGTTGGATAAAGAGTTTTATAATATGTCAATCACACATGCTCCATCAAATTTAAATTTAATGTTTGGAATTTACATCTCCTGAGACGCTTCTTAGAATGTCAGTTTTGCGTTAAATATCAATCTAATACACACACAAGTGAGGAATGCTATTCAAACTCGCCCAAAGCGAGTCTAAATTCAGACTCTCTCACTGTAGCCCTCCACGTGTCCATTGAGAGTTCTAATGCAATAACAATCGAAATACACAAAAATAAATTTTCCCGTTTTACCCTCTCCTCCACCAGATCCAGACATAACATTAATCTAGTCTTCATCTCTCCTCTCCCACCTGTTGGCAAAAAAAAAAAAAAAAAATACACACATGGACAACAATATAAATTCCAAATACCAATTACCAAAGCAAAGTCACCACGTGTCATACGTTTATTAGATGGTATATCACTTATAGATAGTACATCGGAACATTTAAAATTTTCTCCCAAAAAAGGGAGGAGCAAAAGCAAGAAACAAATATCTACTGTCCACGTGTCGTCTGGAGATACGCACATCTGACACACCCCAATCTCCACCTGCAAGTGTTGGTTTGCTCTTTTCTTTTCTGAGCTCAGTTCTTGAGTTGAACTTGAGAGTGCAATCTCAATCTCAATCTCTCTGTTATCAAATCAAAGAAATCAATGGCCAAGTGTCTAGTGGTGCCCTATTCCTATTCCTCTACTGGAACTATAAGTAGAAGTAGCGGTAGCGCTAGCACTAGCAAGGCACCTGGACTGCAAGTACAATTGCAACATCATCCTCTCAAATATTCCTTGATCCAACAAAACTCTCTATCCGTCTCACTCTCCGTCTCCGCCCAATGCTACTACAACACCCACACCTTGCTTCGCCGCCGAATTCTCTGCGCACTCGACTCTGACGTCCCTCACCCTTTTCATCATCAGGTTCAGGTACCTTCTCTCTCTCTCTCTCTCTCTCTCTCTCTCTCTCTCTACATACACAAACTACGCATTTCAGCAATGCATTCCTAATAGTAATCCATAACAATTGCACCTTGTTCACTACTCTTCTGCCTATGCGTAAGCGTATTTATGTAAAACAATATAAACCTTTATTTTTTACAATTTCCAACTTCAATTAATTATTGCTATCTTTTCTTAATTTATTCTCTCTTTTAAAGAAAGTCAACATATAATTTCAATTTCTTTCAGATTCCTATGCTCTTCCCAGTAACCAAACCTATGCACAAACAATTTATGTAGTGATTTCCATTTAAATTTCACATGAGCCCTTAATTTGGGTTGAAAATGCTGATAGTTCAAAATTGTTTTTGGAATCTCTGCAATGGATCGGTGAAATTCAAGAGCAATAAAAGTTTCGAGCAATGGGACTCCTGGACAGCAAAATTCTCTGGTGCATCAAATATCCCATTTCTGTTACTGCAAATGCCTCAGATCATACTCAATGCCCAAAATCTTCTGGCAGGAAATAAAGCTGCTCTTTTGGCAGTCCCATGGCTGGTAATACATTGCACCGGCTGACTTGTTATAATATAGCAGCGCCTTTTGCTGATTTCTATTTTCTTGGCTATTATCTTAGATGCCCTTTACAAGCTGAAAACTTATCCCAGTCAGACCAAAAAAACAAAACTTGTCTCAATAACAATATAACATATATTGCTCCATTTAGCTAAGTTGACTAAGCTCTAATACTTACAAGCTCTATGTGCCTAAACGTGCGAGATTTGAACATACATATTTCTTTTCTTACACCTCAGCAACCAAACAGCTCATAGGCTTTTAATTACATAAGGGAGGGAATGTTGTAAATGCAGGGAATGTTTACTGGTTTGCTTGGAAACCTTTCACTGCTTTCATATTTTGCAAAGAAGAGAGAGAAGGAGGCGATTGTGGTGCAGACATTGGGTGTAATTTCCTTATATGCGGTTTTTGCTCAACTTTCCATGGCAGAAGCGATGCCTCTACCTTACTTTGTGATCACCTCCGTGGTTGTGGCAACTGGTCTTGTTTTGAATTTCTTGAATTACTTCGGTCTGCTTAATGCTGGAATCTGGCGCTTCTGGGAAGATTTTATTACTGTTGGCGGGCTATCAGTTCTTCCCCAAGTGATTTTCTCTACCCTCTCTCTCTCTCTCTCTCTCTCTCTCTCTCTCTCTCTCTCTCGTTTGATTTTCTTGTTAATAATTTTGATTACAGATTATGTGGTCTACGTTTGTTCCGTATATACCCAACAGTATCTTGCCCGGAGTATTGGCTTTTCTTGTAGCTGTGGTGGCTGTTATTATGGTAAGTTTGGCCCCATGTTGAGTTATATTTCGACTTTTGGTCCTTTGATGTATTAAGATATAATTCCTCAGAAATTGTGTGATCAACATGTAGATAGTTAGTGTTACACATAAAATGTGCATGAACTTCCTTGTTTCTGATTAAATAAGATACTCATTTGAAGTGATCTCTCATATGCCTTATATGTAATTGCATTTCCTAATTTCATCAGTTGGAGTAGCTCTGTTAATGGCCTTTTTGTTTCTGGTGGTTTCTAGGTCTAAATACAATCTGTTTTTTTATTTTATTTTAATATTAAAGGATTAGGCGAGATTAGCTCCTCAATGGAGTTCAAAAGATGCAAGCATCCACCCTCAATCCCGAAGGAGAAGGGACCTACACTTACAATCTGTTAAAATCAAGACTAGACTAGAAAACTCGGGGATGCAATCATTGTTTGTATGCCAAAGAGAACCAGAAGTTGTTTTGAGATCTCCTCATTTGCTGTCTGTTAGTAATACGGATCACAGTCTTTTGATCAGGGAATTAAACATCTTTTTTGTTTTATATAATGATTGTATGCCTTTTGAGAGGACGCATTAAATGGGTAGGTCTTAAAAATGCTTATTTTGTTTACTCTTAAGTCAAAGAATCTTTATTCTGTTACTTGAATCATGACATAGTGAATTGATTGAAGGCGACCTGCTTTGAAGTTAACCTCTTGTCTTTATCATGAGTGATGCATGCTTGTTTATCATCTGAAATGAGAAAAACTTTTAACTCTTTTTCCTTTTAATTTCTCAACTTCTTTGCAAAGCTAAGATAGAGATACAGGACACTCTATCGTGCATCTTTTTAGACTCTGCTTATATTTGCAGGCGCGATTGGGGAAACTCTCTGCAAAAGGCATCAAATTTGTTGGAGCTATATCTGGATGGACAGCTACACTTCTTTTCATGTGGATGCCAATTTCGCAAATGGTACTGTTTTAGAATTTCTAGTGTTAATTTTTGTATACATCTGACAACAATTGGTGCTTTCTGTTCAGTGGACAAATTTCCTAAATCCTGACAACATCAAAGGTTTATCAGCTTTCTCGATGTTGCTTGCAATGATTGGAAATGGACTTATGATCCCACGTGCCCTTTTTATTCGTGATTTTATGTGGTAATTATCTTCTTTTAAAAAAAAATGGTAATTATCATTTTCAATATACTTCTTAAACTGCTCTAGTGATTGATATATCTGTTGATTTAATAATGGGTTTATATTACTGAGTTTAAGTAAGAATAACGGTAAACAATGACTGCAGGTTCACTGGTTCTACCTGGGCTTCTTTGTTTTATGGATATGGGAATATTGTGTGCTTGTATTGGTATTTGTTCCTGATATATGGTTATTCATAGTTTCTAATGTTCTTTTGGTAGAAAGTTTGATCTCTACTAAGAAACGGTATCTTATTTGTAATTTCAGGTTCAACAGTATCAGCAAGGAATTTTTCTTAGCAGCAACAGCTGGTTTGATTTTGTGGATAGGTTGTTTCTTTTTCCAGTATTATTCTTACATCATCGCCCTCCGAAAAACGATAGTATCGCCAAAGAAAAATAATCAAATCTAATATTAACATTTTCTCACTTTATGCTTAGGCTGATTAAGCATTCGGCATAACTAGCTCCGATATTTTTCTCCTTACAGGAATGGCTCTATGGAGAGATGCTGATGTCTATGGATACAACTCA
The DNA here is from genome assembly GCA_024362665.1 of Prunus padus. Lineage (NCBI taxonomy): Eukaryota > Viridiplantae > Streptophyta > Magnoliopsida > Rosales > Rosaceae > Prunus > Prunus padus. The sequence continues at coordinate 74,787 of JANFAM010000017.1, read as the reverse complement.
CCTTTCACATCTTTGAAAGAGTTGGTTTCTGGATCCTAACTTCAAAAGTCTGAGGTGATACTGCCAAGAAGCCCAAAAGATCTTAAAGCGATCTGGTATGGCAATATCAAGGCATGAGATATAACAAATCTTCTCCACTGCAATGCCATTGCGTGATTCTTGTTGCGGTCATTGCAGTTTGGCAAGAGTTCTCGCAAGGACAGCTGATTGGGAATTTATTCCTCACAGTGGCATGAATAATGCATCTGGTAGAATGTCTGACGATAATGTGTAGTCTAATTCCAATTAATAATGTACGTAAAACTCCATGCCCTATCTTTACAGTGGCCTGCTTGGTAATGTCCGAGAACACAACTCCACCAACCTTACATATATGCAATCACACCGTTTTCTGCCTGGTTTGCAGCCCCCCTTTCTTTTGGGCAGCACAATTGTATCGATTATAAAACAGGCTGAGCATTAACCAACACATTTAATTAGAAATTTCTAATTAAGTTTCTTCGGGTAGAAACCATTCTTATATAGTGCTGCATCTCCTAGTGTGAGGAGTAATTCTTCGATGTGACAGTCATAGCGTCATGTTGTATTACAATACACCAAACTCATGCAGTTGTTATTTCTAATTCCGATGAGCAGAGGAGAGGTTGGTTTGGTGCCCCTAGCTCCTTCTCCTCTTCTTTTAGTTTCTCCATATTTTTTCATTCTAATGTTTTTTTTTTCTTTCACGAGGGTTTTGATGGCAAGTGGGATGCACTAATTTTCCCTTTGGTGGATTTTCCTCCCTTTTGGGGGTTTTTTTATGTCAAAGGTTTTAGGTAGCTTTAGTTTTCACACACAATATAGTTTATTATTTAGGTAAATAGGAATTCAATTTCAGCTAATTAGGATAAAGCCAAAAGCCAAAATATAGTACTGCTTTTACCATAATATAATTAAAAAACATAAAAATTACAACACATGCCATTATGCCATTATTTTCAAATTTCAATATTTAGTTTCAAATTTACAAAATATGCCATAATGGAAACCACTAAAAAGGGAAAACACAATCAAATTAAAATTCAGAGGATAAAGTCCCGTTGGATTTGACAGTCAACCCTCACCTTATCTGAACTCAACACAAGACCCCATATTTCCCCCCATCTCAACTACAAACTCAGAAAGCACTCCCGCTCACTCACGGCAGCACGTACGATGAACCCCATCAGGTTAAGGTCAACACTCCAATATTGGCTGGTCAACCACCCAACCATCCTCCACTTTTCATGGGCTCCAGGCCAAACCCCAGCCTCCACCCCGCTCTTCCTCACTACTCTCTCCTCTCCTACCTCTCTCTCCTTCCTCCTCACCCTCCTCCCGCTCTCCCCCATCAACGCTGCCCTCCTCAAACCAATCACAGCCCTCCAGAACCTCATCCTCTTCCTCCTCTCCCTCATCATGGCCGTTGGATGCACCCTCTCATCCCCTCCCCCCACACCCCTAGCCTAGACTGGATCCTCTGCTTCCCACCCCATATTTCCCCAACTGGGCCCCACTTCTTCTGGGCCTACATTTATTTTTGGTCCCATGAAAAAAGAATCATCAGGGGAAAAATCAATTAAATATTCATATATTGAATATAAAAAAATTGAAAGAAATGAAGGAAATTAATAGAAAAATTTGCAAATTTATAAAGAAATTTCTGGATATCTTTTATGTACTAAAACTACTTCATTTCAAAGTACTAAAACTAATATCCAAACACATTTAACTCCATGAGTAGTTGTAACATTCCAATATTATTATGAAATTGAATTATGAAACAAGAAACTGCAATGTAGTTTCTGGTCAAAAACAACAACAAACGAAAACTACAGTGCAATTTATGAAACAAAATATGCTCAAATGTGAAAACAAGCATTAAATGGCAGTTAAAAATGAATATCCACTGATGAAACAATTGTTTAATTTTCATTAACTTCAAAAAAGAATCATAATATCCAATTAGAAGCTCTATAGCCAATTACAAGCAACTAAAAATTGCAATGCAGTGTTTACAAAAAATGCAATGCAGAAACTGACTATACATTTACTAAACCATATCTAACATAAGCAATCGTCAACTGAGAAGGAATGTTCATATCACCGCCTTGCAAGTCTTCCTGTTGTGCCCAAAGAACACCGCACCGATTGCATTTCAATGGCCTTGTACCTTCACCAAAAGCTTTGATCCTCTTCGTTGGTGGTCTTAGGTTGGCCTCTTTGTAATTGGCAGAAGCACAACTCCAGCAGCTGAACCATTGCTGCCCAAGCCTTTCCCAAAACTGCAATGCAGTTTCCAAAAGTCCAATTTTGAGTTCCCTTCCTCTTGGGTAGTTCTACTCTTCTCTTGCCCACCCAATTCCTCATCTGGGTAGCCTCAACTCTTCAAATTGGTGAGGTTGAAGGCCAAGGAAAGAGGAAAAATCCAATTGTAATTAAATGAAAACTACAATGCAGTTTCCAAAAGTCCAATTTTGAGTTCCCTTGCTCTTGGGTAGTTCTGCTCTTCTCTTGCCCACCCAATTCCTCATACGGGTAGCCTCAACTCTTCAAATTGGTGAGGTTGAAGGCCAAGGAAAGAGGAAAAATCCAATCGTAATTAAATGAAAACTGCAATGCAGTTTCCAAAAGTCCAATTTTGAGTTCCCTTGCTCTTGGGTAGTTCTGCTCTTCTCTTGCCCACCCAATTCCTCATCTGGGTAGCCTCTACTCTTCAAATTGGTGAGGTTGAAGGCCAAGGAAAGAACAAAAATCTAATTGTAATTAAATGAAAACTGCAATGCAGTTTCCAAAAGTCCAATTTTGAGTTCCCTTACTCTTGGGTAGTTCTACTTTTCTCTTGCCCACCCAATTCCTCATTTGGGTAGCCTCTACTCTTCAAATTGGTGAGGTTGAAGGAAAGAGTAAAAATCCAATTGTAATTAAATGAAAACTGCAATGCAAAGCTATAAACTATGGTGGATGTAGCGTTATGGGTGAACCACTCAAACACTTGTGTTATGTGTGTGATTATGTCTTAATCCGTTATGTACAAATCCACCCGTTAACATTTGGCGCCGTCTGTGGAAACACAGAAAGATCCATGTCGTTCTCACCATTTTTCGTATTGATCATGAAGCACCTTCGGCAACCAAGGTACAAAACCTGGTTCTCCCTTATTTCCCTTTGGTGGCAGAAATGGTCTATCACGTGGAGGTACCGACCCGACCATCGTGGATGAGCGCCGACCACCTTGTATGGTCGCCCACCACCTTAAATGGTCACCTATCACGTGGAGGTACCGACCCGACCATTGTGGATGAGCGTCGACCACCTTGCATGGTCGCCCACCACCTTGCATGGTTACTTACCACGTGGAGGTACCGACTCGACCATCGTGGATGAGCGCCGACCACCTTGCATGGTCGCCCACCACCTTGCATGGTTACTTACCACGTGGAGGTACCGACCCGACCATCGTGGATGAGCGCCGACCACCTTGTATGGTCGCCCACCACTTTAAATGGGCACCTATCGCGTGGAGGTACCGACCCGACCATCGTGGATGAGCGCCGACCACCTTGCATGGTCGCCCACCACCTTGCATGGTTACTTACCACGTGGAGGTACCGACCACCGACCATCGTGGATGAGCGCCGACCACCTTGCATGGTCGCCCACCACCTTGCATGGTTACTTACCACGTGGAGGTACCGACCCGACCATCATGGATGAGCGCCGACCACCTTGCATGGTCGCCCACCACCTTGCATGGTCGCCCATCACCTTACACGGTTACCTACCACATGGAATGACCGACCCGACCACAATATCTCCAATATGTCCCAATGAGAAGGAAAATTCTCCATATATGTGCCCGGCTCGGCAGGCGATGACTATTTCAACACAACTATATTATCTTCGTATTGTGCTCGGCTCGGCCAGACACTAGTCTTACTTAAAAGTCCCCTGACCAAGAACCAATTCTCAGCTGTGAACTTGGGGGCTTCGTTGACACCATGCTGACCTCACCTCATTCTTAAGCAAATCTCACACCAACACATATGTGCTCGGCTCGGCCTCACCACATTCGACAGATATGTGCTCGGCTCGACCTCCTGCTTGGTTTTACTTGGGGTTTCGCCGACACCATGCCGACATAGGCAAAACCCTAGGTCAATGACAGCCAAGTAAAGCACGATCAAATGACAACCAAGTAAAGCACGATCAAATGATAGCCAAGTAAAGCACGATCAAATGATAGCCAAGTAAAGCACGATCATTCATAGCCAAGCAAAGATCGATAAAGGATAGCCACATATTCTCTACCACTACTTAGGCTATAAAAGTGAGCTCTCCACCTCCAAGCAAAAGAGGGATCTACCATTTCTCCAAGGCTCTCCCAAGCTCTCTCCTTTCTCCTACAAAGGCTCTCAAGCCTCTTTCTTTCATGTATCATGTAAACCATTCTCAGATATAAATACAAAGCTATAAACTATGGTGGATGTAGCCCCGTTATGGGTGAACCACTCAAACACTTGTGTTATGTGTGTGATTATGTCTTAATCCGTTATGTACAAATCCACCCGTTAACACATAGTAAGTGAGCTTTATAATAAGAAGTTGCAGCTAAATTAGAAAGACTTAAATGATCAATTAGAAAGAGACATATTAACATGAATCAATTAGAAAGACTTAAATGATAAAAATCTGTTGGACTAGTGAATTCCAAAATTGGAGCTCGAACTTGTAAGATATATATTTTACATCTTACCTCTTCAATAGCAGTGACAAGGTGTCGGCACATTCCACAGCTACGATATTGACTGCAAGTTGCAATAAGCGGCATCTGCAACTCTTGTGTCATGCACCACTGCCAAAAACAAAGGTTAGCAAAATATTCCTATAACCAAAAAAGAAAAAAAAAGGCAACAACCCAGTCATACTCTTAAGTTCAAAACTCACAACCAAGAAGCGGTAAGAAACTCTGAAAACTTAGATTTGTAAAGAGTTGAGAATCCACATTGAAATTGGTTATGCCTAGTTAAAGACAGGAGAGCTAAGAAGAACAGAAGAAAAGTTCACAGTGTGGGTGTGCAGTACCACATACATGTACCAAAATGATAGTGATGCATACACAAAGATGTCAATGCCAAGTATTGAAAACCTCCAAACCATCAAGTCTTGGCAATGCAACCTAATTAATGCTCCCCACACAGAAAAAAGAAAAGATATGAGAAACCATTTGCTATTGCAGGTAATCCTACGATGTGAGCCACCAATTATTTTATATTCGAACAGCATTCTTGAATGCTAAAAGAATCCAAATAATTAAACTTTTGCAATAGTTGTACCAACTTCCGTTGCATTCCATACATAAAACTCATACCCCTCTATGAATATATTGCAGCCATATGACAAGCCACATGGTGTGCCCCGTCATTGAGTAAAAGAGTTCTCTAAAGGAGCATTACTCATTTCTTCTCATTTATTATTGAAGTCAAGAGCATAATGTCCATGAACCAGAGGTTCGAGTGAAGAGTATAAAAAAGGAAAATTATCTTACAATTTGGATGTTTGGTTTTTAAAGGAAAAAAACATAACAACAGATATCAACAACTAAAATAATGAGGATGCAAGCTGGAGATTTAAACAATATATCAAAATATTTATGTGAAAGTCGATATGAAATTAATATCACAGAACTGAGAAACTAACAAAAACATTACACGAAACCGGAGATTCGAACCTTGGATGTTCCAATCTTTGTTATTCGAACGGATGAGCCGTGAGTCAATCGATCTTGAACTCAACAAGATAGTAATCGTAATTGCCCTTCATCTTGAGCTAGAAGACCTTGGAGTCACCGGTGAAGGCCGAAGGGATGAGCCGCCAATCAAGCAGCTTGAGAATTTCATCGCAGATTGGTCTCTCGATCTTGGATCGATGATCGCAGATCATGGCGATGTGGTTGTTGTTGCTGCGAGAGAGAGAGAGAGAGAGAGAGAGAGAGAGAGAGAGAGAGAGAGAGAGAGAGAGAGAGAGATCTGATCAACGAATTTGAGTTAGGCTTTTAAACAAAAAAGGGTATAATTGTCTTTTTAGTGATTAATGTAAGATGGGCCAACGAATCTGGGCCTCCTCTTTGGCCAAATCCAAAACAAAATTCAATTCCTAAGTATTAAACCCAAAACTGAAACACTATTTGTCTCAAATACTAATTAGTAAAGATAATTATGTGTAATACCTAATTTTTCTAAGGTTTTAAGAGGCCCAAGCTTGTACATTTTGTTTTCCTCTTTTTCATTGTATTATGCTGTTTGGTTAATGAATTAAATCCAGTTACCTAGATTTTTTTTAAATAAAAAATTGCTCATTTTAGTCTTTTTGTAAACGGGTATTGTTTTAATTAAGGGTGTGTTTTGATGAGGGATTTGTGGAGGAATTTGGGGTTTCTTGGGATTTATAAATCCTATGGCCCAAATCACTTGTTTTGCAAGCCCAATAGGTGGAACTTGAGAAATGACTTGGGATTTGAAGGTTTAGAAAGCCCAAATCCTATTCATAAGTAACACCTGTTTAGGCGTTACTTTGAAATTCCGCAAGACCTCGAACATGTCGTGAACCAGACCACGACAAACGCTGATGAGCCAAGATCATCGCTGACGAGCCACGATGAATGCCGACGAGCCACGACAAGCGCCGACGAACCACGAACGAACCATGTTCGACGCCAACGACGGTACAAATTCTCTCTCTTTGTTGTCGCCTCTCTCTTCTATCCTCTCCCAATCTCGCTTTTCTCTCTCTATGTTCCATCGTCTTCGACGCCTCGGAACGTCGGACCTTGAGCTTTCTGACCAAGCAGAGGTACTCACAAGTGCCTCCTCCTCCATTTTCGACCTGGTTCTCAACCATTCTCAATTGGTCTCCTCTGTTTTGCTCACCATCTTCGCCAATTCAACAAGCAAAGCCTCATGTTTCTCTCTCTAGCCGGCTTTTGGATATGTGATTGGAAGAGATCCACTTGAAAGGGGTATGAGATTAAGCAATCTGAGGTTGATTTTGGGTTTGGATTAAGCCATCAGATATGACCTCTGCATCGTCTCAGATTAGGGGTTGGTCTATGATGGAGTTTGATTGGATGATGGGGATGAAAAGAAGTGGGAGACGGAGAGGGGCTGAGTTTTGTAGTCGGGAAAAGATTGCATTTGAGGATTTGAAAAGCATACAAACCAGAGAGTAGAGAAGAAGAAGAAGAAATAGTTGTGGGGCGCATCGTAGATCTAACATGTATTTTTTTATTATTTATCTTTTCAGATTTTTATTATTTATTTAGTTATGGGCACAATTCAAATTTTTTAGCTAAACAGAAAGAAGAAAAAAAGCATATTTATAACAAATTACCCAATCAAATCTCACAAACAAAATATTTAGCCAAACAAGTGATTTTATAAATCCCATCACTTGGAATCCCCTCATTTCAAAATCCCATCATTTTGAAATCCCCTCACTTCAAAATCCCATCATTTTGAAATCACATCATTTCAAAATCCCTCATCCAAACACACCATAAAGAAAAAGGAACTTATGCCCTGATTTTTGGACAAAGAACTTATGCACTGAAGAGCGTAGTGGTTGGTATCCAAACACTCCCAAATAAGCTATGATAATTATCATCAAACAATTTAATGTTTATAAATAATACTATATGTTCGTGTATTTATTTTCATCCACTTTTCTTCTTTAATTTAAAATTACAAATTAAAAAAGTTCACAAAATTGAAAAAGAATCCCAAATGGAGCCACTCTCAACTAGACCTGTAAACGGATTGGATTCGGATCGGATATATGTTCAATTCAAATCCGAATCCATTTATAATCGGATTATTGGATTCGGATTATATTTGGACTATCGGATTGCACCTATCAATCCATATCCGTTACACATCGGATTCGGATAAGATAATATTATTATCGAATTTAGTTTGAGATGTACAAAAAATCAAATTTTCATTAGTAGCCTTGTTCTTTTATTGTATTTGTCTACTTCATTCAAGGCTCTTCAAGAACTCACCAACCCTCCTTGCCCATCAAGCTGTTCGGCCAATCATGGTCGTTCATGTCGCGGAGCCTGCCAATTGTGCCCGTTGTTATATTAAAATTTTAATTTAAAATTTATTTAAAGGATAAAAAAATTTATTAATTTTTTTAGTCCATGCTGGAGGTGGGTAATAGCCACGTCACATGTACGAAATTACCTTATTACCCCTGTCACGTCATCAAAGTTAACAGAATTATGAATGGAGATAAGGACATGGGACAAATTGGAAGACCAAACCTTGTCGAGGGGGCAAGGTGGACCACTTTGACTTCCAAGGGGGCAATGTATGATTTGAACATAATTTCAGGGGACACTACAGTAAATAATTTCAAGGCAAGGACGATTGACTTTTTATTTTAAAAATTTAATCGTTGATTGACTGGGGTCTAGCCGAGTGGAAAATTGTAATAACCTCAAAAATGAATTTTTTGTTGTTATTAATATTCTAAAATATCATACAAGGTTAATTATATGTGTAGGCAATTTATGAAGTGGTTTGGTGCGAAAATATTGGATTTACGAGTGTTTAATATTAAGTTGGACAAAAATGCCTCAACGTTTAATTTAATGATTTTTCAATAGAAGTTCAAGAAATTGAAGTGAGAAAATTATAATCTTTGGATTAGAAAATCGAGTTTGATCTCACTAACGCATATGCGCAAAGGAGAATATTGAATAGTGAATAGTGAACAGTGCTATTTTCGGAATTCTATAAATTGGAGGATCACTGTGCAAATAGCAGAAAATCCCATAATTTTCAGAAAATTCATTTTGGTACAGAACCGCGACTGAGAGGCCAATTCCAACGGCTGCGACGGCGGCGACGGGCTAAGGTGTTCAACACCGCCAACCCAGATAGAAAGAGGAGCATCACGTGAACATAAGCCAACTGGAATCACGGTGATCGGATCAGCTATGAAGGCGTGGTGACGCCGTGAAGTTCGTTCGTGCACAGTGAAACCCAAAACTTTGGACGGTTATTTGACTACATTAGATGTCGATTTAGGTAAAATTCCAAGAATTAAAGTTGTTTATCTCGCCGAGTACCTTAGGGTAGGGTAGTGTTTGTCCTGCAATTCGACGATTTTACGGTCTCCAGAATAGTACTTGAACCACCACGCGGTGGCAGCGAGTGGCGGTGCATGGAGGTTGCACTGAGTCTGAGTATAAAAGATAGTTTATAGTACTCGAGGTGGTGAGCGCGGTGGTGTGCTCTGTTTTGCTAGATTTCGTCATTTGACCTATGATCGGAGCCTTATAAATCTGGACCGTTAGATCGGAGATAATTGGACCGTTAGATCGTGTCTGATTTTATATATGTCGTAGTTGGTGTTGTTGTGAGTCTGTGGGTACAGACAGTGAGCGATCGATGTTCGATTGTGCATGATCGTGCGATCAAGATTGATCCATTCGTTGGATCGGGCCCAAATTGATGCAGAGTGATTTTGGGACTATTTAGAGTCCATTGGTGCGACCGGATGCTAAAGCTGAGGTCGTAGGCCCGATGCGGATTTTTGGAGTGTCGGTTGGACTGTTGGGACTCGCTGGACCCAAGTAGTGACTTTTTGGACAATGGATGTCATTGGTCCTTTTTTGACATCGACAATGTGTACGTCACAGTTTTGGAGTTGTTTGGACGATAATTGATCGCTTTGGACCCTCGGTTGTTCTGAAGGGCATTTTCGACATTTAAGTTAAGTTGCAAACTTTTCTTAGGTTTTGCAGAGCCATAGTTTGAGGATTGGAAAGCTTGAGTGCTTATTGTGGATTCGTTGAGTTGACATAGTAATTGCAGCTTGGATGAGAGGTGAGTAAAACCATCTGGATTGTGAGTAAAATCAAGAATTATTATGTTTATTATAATGTGGTTTTGATAATGTTAATGGATATAATTAATATGCTGTGGTGGTTTTTGAGAAACTGTTTTCTGTGAATTTAAAATCAATCAAATGTGTTTTGATTTTAAATGAATTGCAGGTTTTTGAAAAATGTATGGTATTAAGGGGAATTATCATATTATGTTATAATTGTATAGTGGTGTTCATAAGTGAATGGCACGTAAATATATATAATTATATATATATTGATATGCTGGATGTATTTGAGATAGAAAACAATATTTAACGTGAAGAGTGCATTTTATTGTTTTTCGCGTGTGTTGATGTTGTGATTGGAAGGATAGATGTGAGAATGCACTGATTCCTTCAATTGGAAGATAACATTTAGGTGGTTGACCGTGGCAAGTAATTAGGGAATTGTAGCCCTGGCGTGCGAGGCCCCAAACCAGTTAGAGCTCTAGTTGTCGCCATTACAATGTTGATGAGGGTAGCACATAATTACTTGACGGCTTCGGCGAAAATTCGTGAACGTGCATCGTGCCATTTCGGATGGTTTAGGTGTTTGTGAGTTGGGAGAGTCTAGCATATTCTCACTTATGTTGTCCAAGAGTGACATTTATGAGTTGTGTTTCTAATGGATTTGAAACAGGTTTTGGGTCATTTGAGGACCGAAAAGTTCTTATAAAATAAAAGAATTGTGATTTGATGTGTGAAAAATGCTTTTAAGATGAAAGAGTTTTGGTGAGGTCATATGCGGTGAATTGACAGTTTTTGAAAATAAAAGAATTGTGATTGTGTGAGTTGATTGATTATGAGTACCTTGATTATACAATGATTGTGGTATGCTAATGAAAGTGCATGTGTTTTTATATTATGTGTAAAATGACATATTTATACTGCTGGTTGTGGTTTACTCATATGAGCTTTAGAAAGCTTACCGGGTTTGTTAGTGATGAACACGGTACACTATTCAACGGTGTAGAGGTTAATCCTGCAAGTAATAGGAACGCATGACTAAGGTCAAGAGCATAAAGTAAGAGGTGTACTTGAAGGGTACAAAGTTTGTTTTGAGAGTATTGTTGAGATTAGACTTCCGTTAGGTGTGATAAACTCTGAGGAACAGATATGTAATAGGTTGAAGTTTCAATTTATTATGTAACTGTTGGAATGTAATATTTGACGCAGAAGATTGAGTCAGTATTGACATTTTGGTTTAGAACAGTGGTGTTGTATTTAGAAAAAAAAAAAAATTTAGGTACAATTGTTGAAGGTTCCGAGCTTCATGTGCCCGATTTAATTTGATTGTAATAACTTTAAATAGGTTATTTGAGGTTGAAAATTCGGGGCGTGACAAAAATAGTCTTAACTTGCAAAACAGTGGTTTAAGGTTCGACCCTATTACATCTTGATAGTGTGTGTCGAAACCCCTCCTCAGCATAGTTTAGACTATCATTGTATTAAAAAAAAAAAAAAAAACTATAAGGCGGACCAAATAGATGGGGGGATACTAGATGGGCCGCCTGTTGTAGCCCATTAGAGTTGTTGGGGTTCTGGACGGCTAATGAAAATGAAACAAGCCCTTGTACCAATTAAAGAAGGGAATGAAAATGAAATAACCCCTAAACCCTGTCCTGGGTGTCACTGTCGAAGATTCTCTCATTTTCTTACTAGATGGGTTTCCTTCATTATTGAAAGAGTTGTTTTTTCATTTCGCTTAATTTCAGATGAACAAGCAATGACCAAATCACAAGCATTCTCGTGGTCGCGTCTCATCCTCAATCAAGCCATTAAAAATCCAACCAAATCCCCACTCCGCTTCTCCCGGAAAATCTCCACTTCCCCACACTTTCCCACCTCTCATGCTCCCAATCCCTCGTTTTCGTTTTCTGGGAAGACCCATTATTGCACAGTATCATCCAGAGCGGCCCAAGACCTTCTTGCCGAGGTAGAGAGAGAAAAGCAGAGAGAAATAGAGCAGCGGAAAAGGGCTGGTCTGGACACCAAAGACATTGATCAAGAAGATGAGGAGGACTACTTGGGTGTTATACCATTGATTGAGAAGCTCGATAAGGAGAAGCTCAAAGGGGATACTGGGAACTTGAACTTGTACGAGGAGCCTACTGATTCTGATAGCGACGAAGACGACGAAAGGTTCACGCCCGACGCCGTCAATAAGAGGTTTGATGAGTTTCAGAAGAAGTTTACGCGCCACGAGGAGTTGCTCAAGAACTTCACCGAGGCTGGTATTCAGTACTCTTTTTTCTGTTTTGCTTGTTTCTTTGACTAGGTGGCTTATTTTTGTTTATTATTATTGACATTGCTTGATTGGATGATTGTGGGTGAAAAATATGAGAATGCAAATTTTTTTAATTATTATTTTTAGATTCCGGGTAAAACATGATGCTTTGTTTTATTTCTTGTTTGTTTTAATATATACATACATGACAAGATATAGTGATGCTTTTTTGGTTTCAATGAGACCCTTAACACTCCGGGCAACTATTTCAAATGCTATAACGGACATAAATTTATTTCTGTTGCAAAATTAAATTAAAGTTATGAACACTCATGATCGATTTATTTCAGTTCTTTTGAAGAGCATTTTATCAGCAACAAGACAGCATCCGTGCACTATTCAGTTTGATTGGTATTCCTATTAAATTTTTATGTCAGAAGTTCAGTGTGCACACTTCATAGTGCTCCTTACAGTTGCTCGGAAATGTGAAAAAAACTTCTCTATATATGGACTTTCATAATTTCTAAATGATTTCCCATGCTTTGTTTATTCACAACTAGATAGGGGATTCAGGGGTATCTTATGCAATACTCTTCAGATTTGCACTTTACTTTTTCGTCTCTGAGATGAATTCTTATGTAAATCAGTGTAATACATTTTGTATTTCTGTAGTACATCATGACATTTGTTTACTTGTATTGAAATTTATGGCAGGAACACTTGATGATGCTTTTAAATGGATGAATCAAATTGACAAGTTCGAGCAAAAACATTTCCGGCTTTGCCCTGAATATAGGGTCATTGGTGAGTTGTTTAACCGTCTCAAAGTAGCTGAGGGCAAGGATAAATTCATTCTCCAGCAGAAACTAAACAGGGCTATGAGATTGGTGCAGTGGAAGGAAGCCTATGATCCAAACAATCCTACCAATTATGGAGTCATTCAGCATGAACAAGTGGAGTCCTCAGTTGATCTCTTGGAACATGATGGATTTGAAAAAGAAAAGCAAATTATACCAGGAGTTGATGATGATGACGAGGAAGAGTTCAATGACATGAAGGAGAAAGATGACATACTGTTAGAGAAGCTTAACGCGATTGACAAGAAACTTGAAGAAAAGCTAGCAGAGTTAGATCATACATTTGGGAAGAAGGGTAAGGTTCTAGAGGAAGAGATCAGAGATCTAGCAGAGGAAAGAAATGATTTGACAGAGAAGAAGAGAAGACCTCTCTACAGGAAAGTAAGTACATTTATCATCAAGTGGACCTTTTACTGTTTATAATTCAGCATAGGCGACAACTGACAAACTGATTGTAGTAAGTATTCAGAAGTTTTGAAATTGTTGTGGGTTAATTTTGATGCATTTTCTTTTCAATTTTCTATCCAATGTTTTTGTTATTGTTATAATCTTCTCTTCTCTTCGTTTTTTGTGGTTTTGGAAGGATTTAAGAATTTCATGAATTTGCCTGTTCATTTTCTTTATTGATCTTAGTGTAAACTTGTTCAATTTTTAATAGTGTATGGAAATGACTCATTACTTGATAGTACACATATCATCTAGTACATATGATGCCTGTACAAGAAAGATTATGTGTTGATTGTTTCTTATATGGTTAGCCATGTGATACTTTGAAGTTTGAGTGGAGTTTCCACAATTTTTTTTCTGTGTTTTCCAATCATTCTTACTAAATTCTGTTATTCGAAGAGTTTTGTATTGTTTTGATCACCATTGCAGATTCCCTTGCATTCGTATTCATGCTTTTTTGCGTGCAAACTCCAATATTTTTGACCATTCTATCCATTACATGCTGGCAGGGCTTTGATGTTAAAATAATCAATGTGAACCGAACTTGTAAAGTTACAAAGGTATTCGCACCACCTTGCTTCTTTTTTGTTTTTTTGGTTGCAGTACATACATTGCTTTTGATTTCTCGTAACAGAGAATGATGTTTCCACATTTCTATTTATGGCTTGTAGGGGGGGCAAGTGGTAAAGTACACTGCCATATTAGCTTGTGGGAACTATCATGGTGTTGTTGGTTATGCTAAAGCAAAAGGCCCCGCAGTCCCTATTGCTCTTCAGAAGGTATTTTGTTGAGTGCTATGAATTTTACAGAATTCCATATGTTTACACAGTTTTAGCCTTATATTTTTTATTTGTTCATTTGGTAATGATTCAGGTTGCATGTCTCTGTGTGGTTTGGTTTGATTTTTTTATTCAAGCGTTAATATTTTAGACGTAGCTATTGTGGTCAAAGTAATAGAACTGATTATTTTATATTTAAACTTGAACATGTCATATACAGTGTTGTAATATATCATGTATGTGATACACATTCTATGTAGGTATTAATCATATAGGATTGGAAATGAGAATTTAATTGGATGTCTGCTAGTAATATTTGTATTCAGACTTCAACCTTAAAAAGTCTACCAAGTAATTTGGTTGGATCTATTTGGATAAGTTTCCAATGGTCGATATTCGGATATATCTTGGTATAATCTGAGATTTTGATTTTATTATTACAATTTTTTTTTTTTACAAGATAGGCTTTGGTAAGTTCAATTCCCTATAACTTTATGTATCAATGGTTCACCTGCGTTGGTACTCAAATAACAAAAATGCTTTTCTGTTGGTGAGAACAAAATGTGGGCAGATCACACCAACTAGCAGTGGCGATTGTTACCCTTCTGGTCCCTTTTTTTGGGTATGGAGTATTCGACACCCCTAATATGTGCCTAATGCCTTGTGGATAGTTCATTGTGTATCTAGTTTGACTTTTCATACGACATTGATACGTGAGGAATCCAGGATGGATATATGAAGGATTATTTTTTTAAAAAAATTAGGAAAAAAACATATTAGTTGATTTTAAATAGTGTTGGAATTGTTTCCGGAAAAGAAGGGAGATGAGAGTGGTATTTCAAAATTTTAAAGGCTAATATAAAACATAACATAAATAAGAACCCTAAACCCTACTCAATAGAAGAGGATGGTACCGATCATTGGAGCACAATGAGCGCATCCTAGTTTCCAGAGAGATGTCATGTCCTTGCATTGTACCCTGCATGTATATGCATGCAACATATTTGTCTGTCATTCTTCTTTTGGTTAGCACCCCCATTATCTATCGGCAATACGCTTTTTCCATCTCAATTATTAGAAAACTCCTGTGAAAATGGCCATCTGTGAATAACACTTCTTGTTCAAGGAGATAAATCAACTCAGGGAGTATGACCAATTTTTCCATTATCTAGGACCACATGAGGAGCATGCAATTGTACAGTTGATACAAACAGCATATTAAAAGCTGGGAAGCCCACCATAGTTTATCAACTTATAGAAATTAAAAACAGTTGTTCTTGTCAGTTTGGTGAATGTTTTCACTCTTGTTTGCTTTTGTCAGGATTTTGAACTTAATGTAAAGAGATTCTCTTATTCAAATGGCAAACATTACGGGTTTTGAAGTGTTTCCTCTTTTGCGCATAGACTTGCTGGCAACTGTCATTTGGGAAATATTTACCTGAGTCATTCATGTTTCTTTTCTTTTGGTGATGTACGCATTGGTTTTACAACAATCAGGCATATGAGAAATGCTTTCAGAATCTCCACTATGTAGAACGACATGAGGAGCATACAATTGCACATGCAATACAAACAACGTATAAAAAAACAAAGGTGATTGGCTCGTCTTTCTTGTATTGATTTTTTGTTCTGGTTTAGTATTTTCTT
The DNA here is from genome assembly GCA_024362665.1 of Prunus padus. Lineage (NCBI taxonomy): Eukaryota > Viridiplantae > Streptophyta > Magnoliopsida > Rosales > Rosaceae > Prunus > Prunus padus. The sequence continues at coordinate 58,879 of JANFAM010000017.1, read as the reverse complement.
TATTCTCCTCCTTTTCTTGTTTTTCCTCCATGATATAGAGCCTACCTTTAACCTGTAATTATTATTAGGTGTATCTCTGGCCTGCATCCACTAGGACGGGTATGAAAGCGGGAAGAACTGTTCAAACCATTCTAAACTTAGCTGGTTTCAAAAATGTCAAGTCTAAGGTAATTGACCGTCAAAAGGAAGTCATTTTTACCAAGGGGTGGCTCCTGCAATTTGGTTTGTTGGTCTAACGTCCACACTTTTGTCAGGTTGTAGGTTCAAGGAATCCTCATAACACAGTTAAGGCTCTCTTCAAATCCCTTAATGTGGTAAGTAGCCCCTTCAAATGGTATGTGATTTTCCTAAATTCATTGACTTTGAATTTATATTCACTGTGTCTATCTGCGCATTTTCCAGATTGAAACTCCAAAGGATGTTCAAGAGAAGTTTGGCCGCACTGTTGTTGAGAAGTACCTGCTGTGATAGATATGTTTAATCTTGCTTGTTTGCAGAATTCTTTAAGTCCTGTTATGCTGGTCTGAAATAAGCTTGCATTCACTTATTAGATAATGTGATAAAAATGATAAGTTATTTATATGTTAGTTCTGTACTTGGTTACCCTGGTTGGGAGGGGAGATGTGAGGAGGAAAAGCAAGTGCTGCGTAAGTTGAAAACGCAAGGTAAAGGACCTAGAGATTAGTAATTCAATTTGTTCCCCCTCATCCTGCCTAGCACTTGCAAGTTTTTGTAAGGTTGCTTGGTTTTTTTTTTTTTGCTGACTTCTACCCCAACCCGCTCCCCAGAGTTGCTTTGTTTTTTGTAATTCAGTTCGAATGAGAAACAGAGAAAAAGGAGGAAGACATTCGGTTTCGGTAAAGATGCGTGTATTTCAACTTCTGTGAGGTATATTTAATTGATTTTCTTACGCACATTTTTATTACTTTTTAATACATGAAAAATGGAATATTCTGTTTCATCTTTCTTTAAATGTTTTTTTTATTAAAAAGTAAGTAAATTACAAGGTGGATCCTCTAAGGATCTTATGTCCATACAAATCACAATGTATTCTAAAAGCGACCTCCCTCAGGAAATTACTAAACCATATACAACTGGATGAAACTTCATGTCCCTTTTTAGAGAGTGCATGTGCGATCATATTTGCTTCTCGATAAATATGGTACAACCGTACTTCATGAAACTTTTGAAGCAGCTCCTTCGTATCTCCAAGAATAGATTGTAACATCCGCGGGGTTTGTGCCTTGTGAAGTAAAATTTGGATAAGAACTTTGGGGTCTTCTTCAACTCCTATCTTGGTCCAGTTTAATCTGTGTCCAAATAAGAGCTTGCTTAATGCCTGTCTGAAGAACTGAAGTATATTCACATTCTTTCCTTGCTTCGCTGCTTTAGATAGTGTAGTTTGCGTTAAAAAAAAATTTAGCTATTCAATATTTTTTTAGTACAAGCGAAGGTTTAAACTACAAGGGAGGGGGATTTCTCACATACACAACTATGATGCCGTCGGAATTCGAACTTGAAACCTCTAATTTGCAAGTCAAGACCGTTTTCTATTAGGCTAGACCTGTTGGCCACAACCATTCAATTTAATCGAATGGAATGGAGTCGGTCTCTTTTCTCCTCTCTCAAACTGACTCTGCCCTCTTACATTACAGAATTGATTTATAACCAAACGTGAAATTCTAAGTAAATATTTGAGGAAGAAAAACGTACATAACAGTAGTTTCTTCCAAAAATTTACACAAACATAACAATCATTTTTCCATTATAATAATTGATAAACAGTAAAAAGAAGAAGAAGAAGAATCGTATTAATTTGCTGTGTAAGGCCATTTCCAACCCATGGGGCCAAACCCAAAATATCTCAAATTTTAGCCCAAAAACTCTCCAAACCCATGAAAATGAAGGGGCCAAAATTTGGGAAAAAACTTATGGCCAAATAGCAGTATAGGTATTGCCTGGACTAAAAAAATTTCGGTGGACCCCACACAGCTAGCGCAGCCCATATGCAAGGGAAGGAGAAGTAGGCCCCGCGACGCTGATGTGCTGCTGTGGTCTGTCACCTTGTCTGGACATGTGGCGTCTTTGTGGTGAAGTTGTCGTTGGAATACAACGACAACAATTCAAACTTCCTTTTAAAAAAAAAAAAATTCTAATAGTGACTTAAATCAACGATCTAGATTAAATCTAAGCTATTTTAACGATAAAAATTTAAATCCAACGGTCAAAATAATATTTTAAATTAATCTAGATCAGATCCAACCTCAAAACTCACTCCAAACTCTATAAATACGCACTCATTTCTAAAATAATCTACCAAAAATATTTTATCTATTTCTCAATTTATTTTTCCTTTGTCAATCTCATCAATCTCCTTTCATTCTTGTTGAAGATGTTGACAAAATCTCAAAGAGGTGTGAATTGGAGGACCGAAGAAGATGAGGCATTGTGCAAATGGTGCGTTTCTGTTAGTGAAGATGGGGCTATTGGCACCAATTAAGCAAGCGACATATTTTGGAAGCGTGTATATCAAAAGTTTATGGAACATGATCCGGGCATTAGTGGACCTGAGCGATGAACATACCAAGCCATTGCTTCTCGGTTCAAGACTATCAATCAACAGTGTTCTCTTTGGAAGACATGCTTGACTAAGGCCAATATGAACCCACAAAGTGGCTCAAATCTACATGATGTGGTAAGTAACCATTCTTATTAAAGCTTTAAATTTATATTTGTAATTTTATTCAACTCCAAACTTAAATTTATTTTTTCATGCGTAGGTCGTGTATGCGTAAACGATATTTCTTAATGATAATAAGCCTCCAAATAGGCCTTTCAAGTTGTAACATGCTTGGGAAATCTTAAAAGATTGCCCAAAGTGGAACGATATAAATGAGCCTCCCACACAACGTTCTTATGGAGCTAGTGACAGGACCCGACCCAGATTCCACCTCGGAACCCGAGACGGTCCCTGCGGTTATGCCCGACATCAACCCATGTCGGGCCCACAAACTAAACAGTTACCCTCGTCCCGAAATTTAACCTACAAGGGGCTAAGACTTCTGCCGAAAAACGGGCAGAGTCTCCCCTAAAACAAGGACTAGCCCAAAACTTCAACCTGTCAAACAAGCAACAGATAAACAACCTAAGTGCCAGCATGCATACACAAATATATAACAGGCCTCCGGCCACAATTTAACCCTAAATGGTGATACATAGCATATTTAAGAGTCAACGGAAAAGAAATAACAGAATACAAAGTTTAGGGTTCAAGGACGACAATCCTACCATTCAGTTAAAGCTCGAGAAGAGGGGCGCACGGCCGAACGGTAACGAAGCGACGACTACGGTCTGGGGGGCGCAAAACAGAAAGAGTGTGAGTGGACAAAAACAAGGTTTGACATACTTAAATCAAAGTACTAACCCCACCTTTGAAAACCATGCTAAACATGCATATGAAACCCTTTAAATACTTGATTGATTTGAAAACCGTACTATCTCAAAGTACGTGAAAACAACCCAATTTAAAACCCCTTTTTCGAACGACTAACTTTTTACTTTTCCCGAGACATAACCTCCCAAAACACGAACCCATATACATATGTATAAGTATAACTGAAATAACTTGAAGAATGTAAGCATGAAAATATAATAAAATCCTCAAATACCAAAACAACATTTAAGATGTCAAAGATTTCACTCACGCCGAGAAAACCAAACTCGACAATAATACAGAACTCAAATGTAGTTCAAATCATATATATAAATATAGATCAAATCAGGATTTACAATCCAATAAGCAAAACCTATCAAGTACTGAAATCAAATCATGCACTGCAACCGAAACAGGTAAACAGCTTCCCAAACTTCCCCACTCTCACAACCACGTGCTCACAAGCACGACAAGGGAGGAACGATCCTCACTAAAATAAATATGAATACGAAGGTACTAACACACGCGTATATGTATAGTATAACCATAACACAAACACAAGTACTAGGGGAAACCAATCCAATAGGGGATCATTTTATTGGACACCGGTACAGTCTCATCGAGACACCGTGCCCAGGGTTGAGCCGTCCAAAGTGGGACTAAACTCACAGGACTATATGGTAAAAACTTACCAACCATAACTCCGAAATCTGTCCTACGCGCGTAGACTACCCAATCAAGGGTCTACAGCTACACCCCGTTAAGGTATGCACCGGATCGAACCATACCAAAACTAGGTAACCATTTATATCAATCGTCATGCGATCATCAGTATCAGAACAGGGGGAGGTACAATACAAGGTGCTAACAACACTCAAATCAATCGCCACGCGATATATATATATACACACAACCAATCACTATGTACCCAACCCAAAACACCAACATCAGGACGCAAGCGTCCAAAACCCAATGACTAACATATATATCCAAAGTAGTCATAAGTATTGAAATCATAGATTCATATTAAAACCATAATCAAATATACATTCAATCAACGTCAAAACGTATTAAAGTCTTAAGTAAAGAAACGTCAAATGGTATGAGAAACCCAATATATAAATATATCAAAATAGTTACATAAGGGATCTCACGTCCCGACATAGGGCATGCCAACCCAAAGGTATGTAATTAAAGTATAAAGAACTCATTTGTAAACACATGCCGTTAAGCCAAACGCATAATCCAAAATATACATATGTATATATATATGTTTGTGAGGTAAAATACCTCTAGGTTTAGCCGGGCCAGACCACGGTGTTAGTGGTCGAGTGGGCTAGACCACGATGTTCGTGGTCGGCTGGGCCAGTGTGCATCAAAGTTGACATCAACTTGATTTACGTGGTGTTCACTCAAAGGACTTCTAGTCCTAAAGAAGTTGGGATATTTCAGGATCACCAAGACGCCTATCTAATGGAGTCCTAGTTTAAGGAGAACTAGGTTGTTCGGGAGTCCTAGTTCGAGGAGAGCCGGTTGCTCTGGAGTTCCATTTCGAGAAGGATTAGGTCGTCTGGGATAATATAAAAGGCTAAAGTCATCCTCCGTGAAAGGTATGCAATTCTAAGCACTAGAACTTATTGTGCAATTTTACTCTCAAACACGCGATCGACTTAAGCATCGGAGGGTCCTTGGTCGACACCACACCGGTGTCACCCACCGTAGCTCTCGATTTTGCAGGTTCTAGAGGACGACTTGGTTGGTCACGCTGACCTAGTTCGGAGGAATTGCCCGACCTCGATCTCGAAGAGGTCATCTTCATTGAACCAATTTTAGGCATCAACAATATATATATATATATACATAAAACATTATGATCCTTTAAAATACAATAACTCAAGCCCAATCCCATATACATATATGTATATATACATATATATATATATATATATATATATATAAAGATACATATAATCAATTCCCATTATTCCAAAGTATTTATTCAAAGTAAATATATATATATGTATAAATATATACATATATATAATCAAAGTATAAGTAATTATACTTCATAAGATTTAAACGCCAACACCGAATACGTAATCAAACGGACTATACTAACGTCCAACTACTCAATTATATAATTAAAATATAATATAACGCTTATTGAAATATAATATTCAAAGAAAACCATTAAAGTCCCATTTAGGTGTAATAATCCATATTTTATATAGTATAACGGTTCCAAGTTTAATATATCTCATTTATATAATCAAAATCCAATACAAAAACCACCGGACGTTCACCACGTCTCGTTCAATACCCCAAAGGTATAAATACTAATAAAATATAACATCAGGGCCCCACATACAAACCGGCAACCCAAATCATGCATCTATCTCAATGCAATTCATTTTAATATAATTCAACCAAAGTCAAACCAAGACTTTAAAACAATTAAAAAATCCCATTCATGCATTGCATTCAATTCTTTAAAATCATGCACGCTGAAAACAATGTCCACTCACCGTTGGTCCTATACTGCACAACCCTCAAAGGGTCCCGCTTACAGAGTACGCAAAGTCAAGGTACCTAAAGCGTTAAATACGAGGATTGGATTAGTATCGTGAACCGTACGAGAACCTTAAACTCAAACCCTAACAAAACCCCACATAACGTGCACGTACGTCTTACGAAGGATTTCAAGGTCAAACTACCTCTTATAACCAGTGGGACCGCCCTGGAAGACTCACGGTCAACCGGCGATCAAACACCCCGTTTCGATCAACACGAGCCCGCGGAGCCCACGACCACCAAATCGATCTGGACATTCCAAGAATTCCAACAAAGTCAACTACGTGGCAAGGCGACCTCGGGAGAGCCTCGATCAAACCTGGTCAAACTTGGTCAAACCGACTCGAATAGGTCAAATCAGACTCGTGGGTCCCATGACCTCCAAACTTAGATCCTAAAGTTCCTAGAGGTTCAACACGACCTAAATAACGTGTCCTCAAAGTTTGGTCTCGATCGGAAGGTCGGATCGCTCACGATCGCACGATCGCACGATTACGGTTTAATTCAAACTTTAAGTCATTGATCCGGAGTATCCGGGACTCCGAATCACGATCCGTCAAATCCTATACGTTCGTAAAAATACGAGGAACCACATACGTGAATTCGGATTCGATCCAACGGTCCGAACCTATCGAACCCACGAAACGCGCAATAGGCGTACATTGGTTCGATAGTCAAACGACGTCCGAATCAGTTTCCGCGCACACGTACGCATTCGTAGTGACACGAGGATCACATTGGGACCAAGAACCACCACCACACCACCACCACGCACCGCCACACGCGCCACCGTGGGTGGTGGGTGGTGGGTGGCTTGATCAATTTCGGCCAACCACCAAACTTCAACTCCGGCATCCACCTTTATACCAAAATGTTCACCTCCACGAGTGGAGTTCAGAACCGCCATAGAACCGGCCATGAACTGGCCGGAAAACCAATTTGAAATCAGGCCAAAACCTAGGTTTTAGATCCGATCTTCAAACGCAACAATCGTTCAAATCCTACCCCAAAAATAGATAAAACAGGCAGAGGGGATTCGAAAACTAACCTGGATCGACACCGTGCGCTGCCGGAGCAGCTGGATCAAATGCCGAAAAAATGGAGTTCAGCCGAAACTTTCAGTCGATCGCATTTCCTCACGCCGGCGAGATGGCCTCCGATCCAAGGTGGGTTAGGACCGGACGGAAGAGAACTTTCGATCCAGATCGGTCTCGAGCCAAGCCGTGGTCGGAGTTGTCGATGCCGAAGAGAGAGAGTGAGCGGTTCGAGAGAGAACTCAGGGAGGAGAGAGAAACCGAGGAGAGAGAGGGAAAAATTGGATTCTGATTGGCTGAGGGGTATTTAACAATTTTCAAAATGACGCTTACGTCCTTTGGACAATCTATCGCTCGAATCGAGACGTGCCGCACGTCCGGACTCGTTCCGACGTGTTGGACGCAATGGTACAACTCGTTTCACCAAATTCCGTCTCGAAAATATCGTTGACCAAAATGCCCCTTTATTATTAAATTCTTATTTAATTCCAATTAATTCCTTTTAATTCATATTAATTCATATTTAATTCCCTATTTGTTTAATTCAATTAATTTTATTTATTTTCCTTTATTTTTAGGTCAGGGATGTCACAGCTAGTGCAAGTATGGTGAATTTGGATAATGACGCAAACAATATCACCATGCCTAGTCCAAGACACGAGGGGCGAGATAAACAAAAGGCTGCAAAAAAAAAAAGAAAAAGGAAGATGGCTGACCCTTCTCAACAAACAAGGGATAAGTACTTGGAATCATTGGTTGAGCAAGGTATTGCTTTCGAGGAGGATAGGAGATGAAAGCTCAACATATTGGACAAGTTTGTCCAAGATCAAGCTGATGCTTATGCGTATCAAAAGCAACAAGATAAGGAAGCCCAAGAACAAAAAATAATGTCCATGGACGTGTCCAAATTTACTCAAAGAAAGAAGAAGTATTGGGGGGATAAACAAGATGAAATTATGCAAGAACATGCACATGGTCAACAGTCTACCGTTAATCCTGAAGACAACTCAAGGGACTATCATCCAAGCCCCCACAATGGTGGTTATTAGTTTATTCCTATTGGGTTTCATGTATGGTGAATTTGAAGTATTGTGTGTTTTCTTTTGGAATAAAATTATATTTGTGGAATTTCAATTTTTTTAGGTCAAATTGTTCAAAAAATTAAATTATGAAGTTATGTAAAAGATTAAATGAAGAAAAGTTATGACAGGACCGGCCCCAAAATCCTCGTAAACCGGGACCGACCCTGTGGTTTTTACGACATTAAACAAATACCGGCCCAATTACTAAATTAGAACGTGTTCTTTTCAAAAATAAAAGAGAAACGGGTCGAGACTTCTGCTGAAAATTCGGCAGAGTCTCCCCTGAAAAACGATCTTTTCCCAAATTTTCGACCTGTAAAAAAATAGCAAATAAAAGAAACACCAACTGCCAACATGCAAACAGAATTACAAAACAGGCATCCGGCCCTAAATTCAATCCATTAACAACTTTCTAGTGAAATCTCAAATGTTCAGCACGCACAGATATCCAAATTTAGATTTTAGAAATAGTTAATCTCGCAGTTGCACCTGAGGAAGACCCCAGGCTACCTACGTACCCTTACGGAGGGATCAAGCCACACGTAATTCTTCCAACAACAATAGTTCACAACACATTTTATTCCGCATCCAAATTCTCATTCCCGAAAACAAATCCATACTCATATAACCACATACATTTACATATATATATATATATATATATATATATATATATATATATATATATATATATATATATATATATCGATCTCGATCTCTTGGACCACAAGTGTCCAAGAGATTGTGGTCACCCACCATTGGATTTAAATTTAACGGTTAAAAAAGTTTCTTAAAAGGAGTGTAAGAGTGAGTGAACCGTTGGATTTAAATCCAACGGTGGGTGACCACAAATCTCTTGGACTCGTGGTCTAAGAGATCGGAGATCGATATATATATATATATATATATATATACACACACACACACAAAGCAATATGTATACAAATATGCATATGACCACACCATCAACACCACCACACGTCGGCATCCTACCTCGCACGTGTGGCCCCACACGCCCGCATCCTACATCGCACGTTTGGCCTCACACGCCGGCATCCTACCTCGCACGTGTGGGTGAAATCCATACCATAATCATCATCTCCGCATGCCGGCATCCTACATCGCTCGTGCAGATATGATTCATACCATCAATATCATCATCACCACACGCCGACATCCTACATTGCATTTGTGGCCCCACACGCCAACATCGTACATCGCACGTGTTGGTAAAGTACTGAGCATCCACTCACACGCTGTAATCCTACATCAGCCCATGTGAGTAGAATACTCAATATCCAAACATCAGTTTCTACCCACAAGCTGGAATCATACATTAGCCTGTGTGAGTAGAGTACACAGTATCCGCTCACGCTCGGGAATCCTACATCAGCCCGCACAAGTGACGTAAATCCGTAATCCATAATTATAAATTCAACTGTAAATATATAATATAATGTAATGTAAGATACTTTTAACCAAAATCAAATCTCATATACTTAAATATTAAATAATAATAATAATAATAATAATAATAATAATAATAATAATACTAATAATAATAATAATAATAATAATAATCCCAACATCTCAAATTCCAAACATTCAGGCATACTCAAACTATTTAATGCCTAATAAATGTATTAGTAAAAGTAGAAATGTGAAAGGCACCTAAATTGTTTAAGTAAAAGTTACATAAAATCAAGGAGATTTTCCAAGAGAAAGTTTGCACATTATACAAGATCGATGGCATGATATCGCAGACTTCACTACTTTCAATACTAGCTGTTTGAAATGCAGGTTTCTTACTTTGTCCTGGATTAATAACACCCTTACATTATTCTTATTTTCTAAAACTATTACTACCCGCACCTACTTCAAGCTATCTGATCCAGTTGTGTATGGCTGCTTCCCAAATTGGGAATTTGTTAGGTCCAAGTACCCTACATCAACTGCTTTGTGATCTTGATGTGTTGCCCGACCTCATTGAGGCATTTGATCGAACATTTGGTAGGTATTTTGTAAGGCTACATCCAACTTTCAAGGATTAAAACCATATCCTTCCATGGGAAATTTTTGAACTTCAGGGGGTCAATGTGTATAAATATCCCTTAAAAAATTAAATGAATTGAAAACACTATTAATACTAACAAAGTACGAGGCTAAGAAGTTGAGAAGCTGCAAAAAGAAGAAAAACAGAGAGAACAACACATATTAAGCATATGTCATATGACACCAAATGTTGAGGTGTGAATTAATTATCTAGTAGTGTGTGAGTTACTTGGACAGCCAATATATTCATGTTGGTTGCTTGCTTGTGAGAGAGTTAGTGATAAGAATAGCTGGCACAGGAAAAGCAAGCAACCAACATGAATATATTGGTTGTCCAAGTAACTCACATGCTATGATTGCAGCTCTCCAAGCTTTACAGTTTTACGTTATCCCTTATTATATTTGTTTTAATTTATTTCCTTATATTTTAAATTTAATTCCTTTATTTCTCGGTTCGGTATGTTACAAGTTACCCATTAAAAAAAATTTAGACTTAAACAATTCTTAAAGAATTTAATAAAGTTGTGGACTTAAAATTGGAGTCCAAAGAGTTGGGAGAAAAAATAATTTGAGTCCGGACAAAATTCAAATAAAATTTCGGTTTACCCCAAATGGGTTGGAGAAGGCGAATGATGAAAATTTTGAAAATGGGTAATGCTAGGCTTATCACATTTTCCTACTACATCGTATACCACATCTCTAATAGAGGGTAGAGCCCACCAATACAATGGGGCCCACCTCTATTAGAGATGTGGTAGGAAAATGTGATAAGTCTAGCATTTTCCTTTGAAAATACAAGGTTACGTTATGGTCTTTGGGACACCTCAGCGGTGAGTGCGGTGTCACGGTATCAGTTATAAGGGGTGGGCGCGATCCGGTCCGGTCCGGTTTTCAATCAACACCGAAACCGGAACTGATATTGTTCATCCAGTCCGTTTCAGTCTGATTTTTAACTAAAATACCTAAAAGAACCGAATCAACCCGGACCAGTTTATATCTGTATCGCTTTTTCCATTTTTCGGTTTGGACAGGCTCTTGAGCCCAATTGATTTTTTTTAATTTAATTTTTTAGAGCTTTAAGCCCAACTGAATTTATAAAAAATTTATCCAACAAATCCACAATTAGCCCAATTCTCTCATCCAATCATGGCAAACTGAATCTAGCAAACATTAAATTTAAAATTACAACAAAACAAATACACATAATAAATCGAATAAAATTACAGAAATTCCATTCAAACTGCTTCGGTGAAAAAAAAAACTGCTCCATCTTTCCCCTTGTCCTTCTCGGAGGGCCTTGGCAACACGATGAGGAGCCTTCTTAAAACCTTATCTATTGTACCAGAAAAGCATCAAACCACATCTTATTTTGAAAAACTTCTACAGTTCAGGCAATGAAAAGCAAATTTCAAAACTCATAGTGTGAAAAGTAAAGTTCCCTAATATACATCTTCAGCACTTCCTACAATGAACAAACCCATATGAGATCATTCTTAATAGAAAAGTAAAGATGTCAGGTCAATAAAACTAACAAATAAAGAGGGCAACTATTTCACATACACACATAAACAAGGGAAGATTAGCATAACAGAAATACCTGGAGATAAGATTGTTGAAAGCTATTGGCATCTTTGGGATTAACAACCACGAACGAAGGATTAACCCTACATATATCCAGAAATAAAATATCAACTATGCCCAAATTTCAAATTTCCAACTAGAAATGTTTCATATACGAAATAAGTAAAATTTACCTCTATCTTCATATTTAAAATGTGCCGCAACACTATCATCACCATTATTTCTCTCCACCTCTTTCCTCACTGCCATAAACAACAACCCAATAAGCACAATCAACAGTAATGAGTACCTAGAGATGAGATTGTTGTTTTTGCATGTTTCAATCCTCCAACATTCGTTTCCCAGAAAAAAAGTAAATAAATTAACAACAACAACAACAAACCCATTTAATTGAGAAAAGAACAAAAAAAAAAAAAATACCTCTAAGATCTAAGATCTAAGATCTCAGATCTATTATGAAATGGAAGAAAAGAACAAAAAAATCACAAAGTTCAGTGACTTGCCATTTAATTGAGATATGAGAGGACGGAAATGAGAGAGAGAGAGAGTCGATGATGACGAGAGAGAGAGAGAGAGAGAGAGTCGATGATGCTGAGTATGAGAAATAGGCGGAGAAAATGATGAAGATGGAGGAATGAGAGAGTTGAAGTAGGGTTATGGAATGGGCTTTGAAAATAAAAGATATATGGGCTTTAATGTAAGACCCGTGAGCTTGGAAGCGAAGCGGTGAGCAATCCCACATCGATCGGGGAGGAAAGGTGAAGTGCCTTATATGTGTGGGCACTTCTCCTCCTGCACAATACTTTTGGGAGCTCACTGGCTTGATTCTGGAACTCCGAAGTTAAGCGAGTTGGGGCTAGAGTAATCCCAGGATGGGTGACCCACCTGGGAAGTTGCTCGTGAGTTCCTTAAACAAAGCTGTAAGGGCAGGGGCCCAAAGCGGACAATATCGTGCTAGGAGAGTCGGTCGTGACATAATGGTATCGAGCTGGACCTGCCAGGAAGTATGCAGCCGAGGACGTTGGGCCCCAATGGGGGTGGATTGTAAGACCCGTGAGCTTGGGGAAGCAAGAACGGTGAGCAATCCCACATTGCTCTGTGAGGGAAAGGTGAAGTGCCTTATATGTGTGTGCACTTCTCCTCCTAGCACAAGGCCTTTTGGGAGCTCACCTGGCCGGATTCCTTAACTCAGTTAAGCAAGTTGGGGCTAGAGAATCCCAGGATGGGTGACCCACTGGGAAGTTGCTTGTGAGTTCCCAGAAACAAAACTGTGAGGGCAGGGCCCAAAGCGAACAATATCGTGCTGAGAGAGTCGAGTCGTGACATTTAAAGTTTAGGAGAATTGGGCTGTTTATTTGGGTTAATTAGAATTGGGTTGAGATGTTTTAAAATAATTAATTAATTAATACAGTCGGTTCGGTCCAGTCCAGGCTGGTTTCGTAATCTGTAAAATTGGAACTCGAACCAGTTAGAATCGGTTCAGTTCGGTTCGGTGCTAATTTGTTGACTTTTTACTCAACCGGTTTTTTCCTTCCGATTCGATTCGGTTTTCCAGTTTTCCGGTCCCCGTGCCCACCCCTAGTTATAAGGAGCTGCTTCATCATGATTCATGAGTCATATGATCATCATTGATATCAATCGGATCGGACCACACACTCCAAACTAACTAGCCGAATATCCAATAATTTTTCTCCTAACCACAGAACATAATTGAGGTTAAGATAGAATTTGACAGTTTGGAAAATGGTAGAGTCATCGGAGGAGGGGACGGAAAAGATCCGGAAGGTGGTGGGATTTGGGTACTGGGTGCAGGGCTTCAGGTGCTTCCCATGGATGGCCGTCAACTTCTTCCTCAAAGACGGCCTCCGCGTCGATTCCTCCACTCTCCAGCTCCTCCAGAACTCCGCCAACCTCCCCATGGTCGCCAAGCCCCTTTACGGTGTTGTTTCCGACGCCGTCTACATTCGTGGCCAGCACCGCATTCCTTATATCGCCTTCTGTTAGGACCAATTTTTGGTAGATTGGCAATTTCCTGTTACAAAAACATAGAGTAGGTCTTTGAGTGTAATCTTCAGTTTTTAAGTGATGTTCCGCTATCCTGGATCAGTGTGGCTCAGAGACAATGCCAAGGTATGTTTTGCATCCATGCATTCATATTTGCATATTTGAAAATTAATCAAAAGTGGATGTCGAATTTATAGGACTGATATATGGTTTCAGTCTTACATAATCCAGTGCCAGACATAACTGAGTTTTTTAACGTTGGTTTTATATTCTTTAGTTTGGTGTTTATTTTAAGCAAAAAGGGTTTTTATGTTTTGTTTAATTGGGCTTTTAGTTAAATGGATTTGTTTGATTTAAAGAATTACTATGTTTGTTAAAAAGCCCATCTTTGCTAGGTTGTACGTGAGATACAAACAATAGATGACCTAGGTTTGTCTCTCGGTGGTTTTTTGTAGAAAATACAACGTGAAAAACATCCTTGCAGAGGGCTTTTGAGAGTTTACATGGAAAACTCATGTGGCTGTTCCTTGTTAGCCTCTATGAGTGATTAAATCATCATCTTTTCATATATGTGTGAGTTCATGAGCATTATGCATGTTGGTGATCAACAATCGTGCCTTGAGGTGTGAGCAGCCGAGACCAGAGTTGTGCCATCTCTTGTTGACGAAGGAAGACAAGATCACTGATTGGGTTGAGTAGCAAAGGCGAGTAGGCAAGTCTGGCTTTTGAGTGTTAGTCTTGTGAGTTGAGACTTGTAAGACCTTTCTGTATTCGTTCTCATAGTGATTTGTTTTCCGGCATAGTGCCCGCAGTTGTTTTCCTCATCTTGAGGTTTTTTACTGCGTCAACATATCTTGTGTCCCTTTTGCAATTGTTTGTATTTTGGTTGAGTTTATTACTGCTGCGTATTCTGGAACTTTTGTTTACAGGATTGTTACAGCATATCAATCCTGCTGCGCTGGTTGAGTATTAAGAAACAAATTGGTTGGCCATTCTAGGGAATTTCACCTTCGGAGGTACCTTCTTACTACTTACTGCTTACTACACCACACCGCACCGCACCAATTTCTTTTTTCTTTCGTTCCTGAATGGATTGCTTCATCTTCTTCACCTTTGGGAAAACCTAATTTTGAACTTCGTTATGAATTATTCCTTTCGGAAAACCTAATTTAGAACTTCGTTATGAATTATCATTGATTAATTATTGTAAAGAAAAATAAATTTTATTTATATACAGGATTGGCCTTTTTTGTCTTAAGCTTCTTTTTTATTTACTCTGTCGATGTCGATGTAGTTTTGAAATAATAATTTGATCTAAGGAATCAGTGCAGTGCAGAATACAACAGGGAGTGCACACAGTCAGGGCCCGGCTCCCTTTTTCTTTTTACGTGGAATTTGGATTATAATTTGAATCATTCAAACTCCTCATAGCTTCAACGCTTTCCTTTGCTCAAAGATTCTGGAGCAGCAAATAGCCAAATAAAAATTAAAGTAACAGATGTGCTAATACTTCTCCACAGCTCTTTAAACCCAGCTTGTATTTACTCCTCCCCATTTAATTAGGATAAAGATGCAATTTCTTTGTGATGAGTCAACTATTACTCTTTTGATTATGTCTCCCATTATACAACGATGTGCCATCACACAACAAAATTTTCTAGATGTCTAAATATCGGTTCAAACATTGAAATTTAGTACTTTGCCAAAAAAATTCATTAGTTAGTTTAAATAAATGTAACATTCATATAATGCACCCCTTTCGTTCACATGATAAAAATAATAATATTTCCTCTTTTAAAAAAATGAGAATGTGAAGTTTCTATTCTCCTAGGCTTAAATTTGGTTCATAGATCCACCAATTTAATCATAGTTCTAGTTCATTTCCAACTCTCTCTCTTTTTTGGGTCTGAAGTTCATTTCTAATGCAACTCATCTGTTGTTGCAGCATTCTTACAAGCAGTGTCATGGCTAGCCATAGCAATCCTCTCTGAATCAGGCATTTCAATTGGGACCATGACACTATATCTTCTCCTTAGTAATCTCGGTACTTCAATAGCTGAGGTAGCCAATGATGCCATTGTTGCAGTGGCGGGAAAGCAATCTAAGTCCTCCAAAAATTCTCAACCATCATCCTTGGGCGAGCTCCAATCATTTTTCTGGATGGCTTCAGCTATGGGTGGAGTCCTTGGATTTCTGCTAGCTGGTCTTTCCATTGACAGATTCTCTCCCCAGAAGATGTTCCTGTTCTATGGCCTTCTTACCGTCCAGTTTTTTCTAAGCATTTTTGTCCAGCAGAGTTCTTTGGACCTTCCCAAGAGGACAGCCGATGTTGGGATTCGAGAGAAGTTTACCGAGCTCTTGGTTGCAATAAGAGAACCTGAGATTGCTTACTCAATTACATGGTTTGCGGCTTCTTATGCCATTATTCCTGCATTGACAGGCACCATGTTCTTTTACCAGACGCAGTATCTGAATATTGATTCATCAGTGTTGGGAATCTCAAAGGTGTTTGGCCAGGTGGCAATGCTTCTATGGAATGTCATTTATAATCGTCACTTGAAGTCAGTCACACCAAGAAAACTGATTTCTGCTATTCAGCTTACAATGGCTGTGTTTATGGTTTCTGATTTGTTGTTTGTGAATAGGATTTATCGAAATTACATGGGGGTGCCGGACAATTTCTACGTTGTGATGTTTTCTGGCCTTTCGGACGTTCTCTTCTTTATTAAGATTCTGCCCTTCAGCATTCTTATAGCCAAGCTCTGCCCAGCAGGATGCGAGGGATCTCTAATGGCATTTGTGATGTCTGCAGTAGCGATTGCATTCGAGATTTTATCAAAAATAGCCAAAATTTACCCCTCATTTTAAAAAATGTCAGTTTTTATAAAATCTTTGAAATATAGACAAAAATTCACCTAAACAGACACAAATGCCCTTAAAAATTAAAACCCACATAAACTTAAAAAGTTCCAATATATTTTGAGTTCCAGTTATTGATATAGACTTAGTATCTGACTAAAGATTGAGACTTTGAAGAAAATTGATGCGTGAACTCGTAGATGCCCAACAAAACCTATTAAAAAAATTCTACGGGTGTATGTTTACCAAACCTTTGCCCATAGCCTAAAGGAGGAGATATCAAGAGTGCTTAATATACACAAAAGAATTTCAAATGACAACATGAAGGAAGCCAAACAACCTGTTAAAAAAACATATACTGGTATATGTTTAAAAAAATACCATCACACCATTAAAACACACCTAAACTGATGAATATTTCAATTTCTTGTTCCTATCAAGCCAAAGAAACGAAGAAACAATTGAAAGAAAGAAGCAACCGCTCGAAGAAGCACAAAACATGCATAAAGAAAAAGAAGATCACTCACCAATAGTTTGACTAAGGTGCGTGTGATTCCAAACTTTGTGTAGTAGGGTTTTGGTTTTTAGGTTTATTGTGAGTTTTCATTTTTAAGGGTATTTGTGTCTATTTAGGTGAGTTTTTGACTATATTTGAAAGATTTTATAAAAATTGACATTTTTGAAAGTGGTGGGTAAATTTTGGCTATTTCTATTTTTGATAAAATCTCCCCAATGTCTTGCTTGAATTGGAAACTTGACATTCACCAAATAGGGAATATGAATATGAAAGGTTTCTACAAGCAAAGGAAAAGCAGCAGCATCGGTGGTATCTCCAAGAAGAACAAATCTCAATCGACCACTCACCCAGCTGCTGCCTCTTTCGGCTCGGATGTCAAACCCACCGCCCTTATTTCACACGGTTCTCTAGACCTCAAAGGTCCATCTCTCTTCTTGGTTTGTATTTTTCATAGGATTTTTCAGGGTTTCTTTTCTATTGTCTGAATATTCGTTAGGGTTTTCAGTACAGCATTTTCTTGCGATGTATTTGTATTGTATCCATTCCGTTGCCAAATTCCTTCTTATTCTCCGTTTAATTGGGCGTCTCAACATTTGGGCGAGTTTGTATCTACTAAAACAATAGAATTTGGTGGATGATTCATTAGTTTTATATAATTTGATACAGACCCACAAATGACCTATTGTTGGTTTTACTCCGCATATTATTGTCTTTCTTTATTTGTATTGAAAGTTTGAAACCCCAATAGTTCAGAGTTATCGGCTATATCAATGTACCTAACGAAAAGAGTTGATTGGTTCCATTTTCTTACTGGTGGTTAACAGGATCTGTCCTACCAACCCAATAGGTATGGTGTTAAATTTTGTATATGTAGTCCATGCTTCCGGTTGAGATTTGGTATGTGTTAGATTTGATTTTTTGTTTTGTTTTTGTATTTGTTAATAAACTGTTTTCTTTTGTTTTGTTTTTGTGTATATTCTCAATTTTTCTCCACTGTTGAATCAAGAGTGAAGGAAACCACATCTTATTTGCATCACTAAACTGGATACGGTTCGAGTAGTGACAGATTTTTCTATGCAGTTTTATTTTTGGGTTTGACGCTTTTTCTTTTTCGATTGATAGATGATTATGATGAGCAAGAAGAGCTGTTGAGGCAATTTGATATGAACATGGCATACGGACCTTGCGTTGGGATGATCAGACTTGAAAGGTGGGAGCGTGCTTGCATTCTGGGTTTGAAACCTCCTAAGGAAGTCGAGAGTCTTTTGAAGGGTGGCAAAGTTTGCTGTGAGTGCGTGTGGGATGGTCGCATTTAGAAATTACCCTGATTGGTGTATGGACACCCTTGTCTAATGTATAAGGTTAAAGGAAACGTTCAGCATCTGCCCAAAACATGACTCTTTTTATAATCGACTGAATTACTTAAATCTATTTTGTGCATATTTTTTAATTTATAGTGCTATTGCATTGGTGCCTAACCTTATATATTTTGCCTAACCTTTGTATGTTTTGCACTTTTAGCATTATTCAGGCATTGATGTAGGCTTCTATTCTTCTACGATAAATACATAAGCAAGCGAGCGTTCCCAAACTGGATCAATGTGATTGTTACTCACCATTTCGCGTTTGCTACTGTAGGCTATTGTGGAAGAGTCGTTCTATTTGATATTTGAACCCAAATATACTGGCTTCATTCTCTCTGTCTTGCGCTTTTATAAAATTCTACTGGCTTGGTGTTATTCAACCACCAAGAATCGTTCTCGTTAAGGTTTCAGTCCTATATCTGTTTTCTGGTCTTATTTAACGTCCCTCTATATGAAAACACTAGTTTTAGGATTGAATTAACGTTTCGGTCCTATTTCTATGTTATGGTCTTATTTAGGCAACCTCTATATGAAAACACTTGTTTAGGATCGAATTAGGGTGTGTTTGGGTGATGAATTTTGAAATGATGAGATTTCAAAATGATGGGATTTTGAAGTGAGGGGATTTCAAAATGATTGGATTTTGAAATGAAGGGATTCCAAATGATGGGATTTATAAAATCACATGTTTGGCTAAAAATTTGTTGGTGGGATTTGATTGGGTAATTTCTTGTAAACATAAGAATTTTTTTTGCTGTTCCACTTTTTTTGTTCTTTTTTTAGCTGTTATTTATTTTCTCATATCTCAACTATATTTTCCAACAGGGACTGGAATCGGTCCGGTCCGATTTGGTGCCAGTTTGTTGACTTTTTTAGTCAACCGGTTTTTTTTCATCTAGTCCGACTCGGTGTTCCGATTTTCCGGTCCCGATGCCCACCCCTAACATATAATCCTCAAGT
Organism: Prunus padus; assembly: GCA_024362665.1. Classification (NCBI taxonomy): domain Eukaryota; kingdom Viridiplantae; phylum Streptophyta; class Magnoliopsida; order Rosales; family Rosaceae; genus Prunus; species Prunus padus. Next base: position 39,422 of record JANFAM010000017.1, on the reverse strand, counting down.
ACTGCATCTAAGAAGGCACATCCGTGACTGGAAGGTATACATGGGTCATTATAAACAAACAAATTAAGAACCTAAAAATTAGTATACAACAACTAGAACTGGTTTTATGAACAAATAAATGGGGATCAAATCTAAAGAATAAACATTTGGACGAAGGGTGCTGCGACTGTTAAAATAATAATAATAATAATATTTACAATAATCAGTGGTAGGATTTCACGCATCAGCATCAATACCATTTAGAATCCCAATGAACTTTTTAGAATGGAAATTGAGTGTCGAATGGAGACCATGTCCTCCCTGTAATCATAGTATGCAACTATTATAATACAAGACGAAGCTAAAAAATAACCAAGAACATGGAAGCATGGCAGTACAAGACCAGACACAAAAATGATAGTTACAAGACCAAATATACTGCTATTTCGTTGAGAATTCATTCTTCAAATATGTAAAATTGAAACAGAAACAGAAAAGAAAAATTACAATAAAAAGTTTTCATCAGTTATATGTAAAAATCCCAGAAGAGCAAATGTGCAAATCTTAACAAGAAGAAGCAGAAAACTCCATAATTTTCATATTAAAGAACAAAGCACTATAACTACAAAGAGAGCTTCAAATGATTGAAGAGGGGCAAAAGGGTAGAGAGAGTTCATACATACATAGACAGAGAAAGGTGTACAGTAGGAGGGATGGGGAACGAAGACAGAGACAGAGAAAGGTGTACAATTATGGGAAATAAGTGGTAGGAGGGATGGGGATGATGGTGTAAAGTCACAAAGAGGCTATTTCTACAAGAAGCTATGTAAAAGCTTGATTTTTCTACAAGTTATATTCTGAACCAAATTATTGTTCTACATGGAAATATGTCAGCAATGCAACATTGACTCAATTAACTTGAACAACTTCCTCTGAATAAACAGGCCTTTGAGTTCACAAAGAAGCATATCAGCAACATTGCCATAAAAGTAAGCTCTGACTCTTCGATGGTCATAAAAGAGCTTGCAAAGACTATGAAAACAATGAAGAAGTCATCTACAACAGATTTCATAGTTGGAGAAATGAAAAATGCAGTCCTGGAGCTCCAAGAGGACTTAAAATCATCTAAAACAAAACAAAAGACATGTGTGTTCCTCCAAGTAAGTCTGCTTCCAAACAGGAACATGTTCAAGATGATGGGTAGGATGCAGCCAGAAATGATAACTTCAAAGTTCAGACAGTCTAGGTGATTGAAAACTGGAGATTCAATGATCCATACATGTAGTGCAACAAAATCTTGTAAATGTCAGAAATTTCATTTCATACCAATTTGAAAAAATTACACAACTAATCAAAGGCATAGGAGATTGCACGAAATGATGCAAACCCAAAAGGAAAATGGTATCAAATTAAAATGCATACCCAGAAGGTGAAGGTATTAGAAACGGCATAAGCAGCTTTCTCAACTTGTTCTTAGAGCACTTCCAAAGAATGAAACCCTTGCCATGGCAAGGGGGACTAGGCAGCTACTATTCACGTGAATAGTGCACGTCGCAAAAAGATTGTGTAAGTTTCCAGCATTGCCTAAAGAAAGCAAGAAACACTATTCATTTTTTTGTCTTTTCCCAAATTTTTTTACCTAAACAATTAATTTCAATAATATGTTCAGATAATATTTTTGGGTTCAGACGTATGTCAATATTTATTATAAAATTCATATCTCATAATCGGATAAAATTTTTGGATAAGATTTTGGTTTCAAATTTCATATAAATTTCAAATTTCAAATTTCGTATAAATTTCAATTCAAATTTCGAGATAAATTTCAAAATTCAAAATTCGATAAATTTCAAAATTCAAATTTAAGATAAATTTCAAATTTCAAAAAATTTCATCCGAATTTCAAATTTCACCATTTGAATTTCAAATTTCAGATAAGATTTTCATCCTCTAAAATCGTGCCACGTGTCATATCTATCTCCCTAAATTTTTCTATAAAACCGAGGTTGGGTTCATATCTATCACACCAAATCTTCTCCATAGTTTCATTTCTCATAGTTTCATTTCTCATAGTTTCATTTCTCATATTTTCATTTCTCATATTTTCATTTTCTCGTATTTTAGAATTCATACTCCATTCTCAATGGAAGACATGAACGATCTCTTGGAGAGGCAAATGAGAGAAACTAGAGAAAGAAGGCGAGACGAGTACGTGTGCAAAAGGGTGCAAAGAGAACTAGATCAACAAATTGTCATAGCGTTGGCTTTGCTTGATGAAGAAAACCAGAGCGTGGTGGTTCACAAGTTGGTCGTGGCCCGAATGTGGACAGACATAGGCATTCTCAGGTAAGAATCTTCTCGGAAGATTATTTTATCCCAACTTCTCTTTATTCGATGTTGACTTTCTCGAGGGAGATATAGAATGAAACCACACTTGTTCAATAAAATCATGCATGCTATTTGCAATTATGATGAATATTTTGTTCAAAAGAAAAATGTCAGCTGGAAATTTGGGACTCTTCCCAGGAGCAAAAGTTTACGTACCGCTTATACGAATGTTGGCGTATGGTTCATCTCGGCCGATCAAGTGGATGAGATTGCCCGGATGGGGAAGTCGACTGCGTTGAGAGCTTGGTGAGATTTTGTGATGCACGAAACTCTCGTACACAAGGGACTACCTCGCCGGACCTACACCCAAAGGATGACTCGCTTCTACAAAAAGCCAAAGATCGAGGATTTCAGGAATGATTGGTAGCATAGGCCGCATGCACTGGGCAATGGAAGAATTGCCCAAGCTTGGCAAGGAGACTATGGGGAATCGGAAAGAGGCAAAAAGTATCATCCTTGAAGCCGTTGTTGGATTTGATACATGGGTTTGGCATGCTTTCTTGAGTTCAGGATCTCAAAATGATTTGAATGTGCCGGGTCAATCCCCGTTGTTCAACGATGTTTTGAGAGGTGAGGGCCCAACTATGACCTATACAATCAACAATAATGTCTACCAGAATGGGTATTATCTAGCGCATCGGCATATACCCGAGGTGGACTACATTTGTGAAATCAATTCCACATCCTCGATCCCAAAAGCAAAACTATTTGCTACCTATCAAGAGGGCTACAGGAAAGATGTGGAGAGGTGCTTTGGTATCCTCCAAGCCCGATGGGCTATTATTAGGGTGCGGCACGTCTATTTGATGAGGAGGTGCTTAGGAGCATAATGATGACATGCATCATCCTCCATAACATGATTGTGGAGGATGAGTATGATTACTGATGTTGCGTACGTGTACTAACCAGATCCTATGAACACGGCCTTGACTAGAATATATGAACAACCCATGGGGCCAAATGAAGAACCAATGGAGCATGAACCGTTGGTTAGGGACGGTCGTTTCACGACCCGTATGATTGATCGACATACGGAGATGCAATCGCCTTATATTCATGAACGACGTCAAGTTGACTTGATGGAGCATTTATGGGCGGTGAATGGCAATGACGGTGAATGAAGTGAAGTGAAGATGTTTTGCATATTTATTATGTTTATGTTTTATTTGTTTTTTTTTAAATGCTTTAGTTGTGGTTTGTTTTTTTTAATGCTTTGGTTGTGGTTTGTTTTTTTTATGTATGGAATGTTTTGAATAAAAATGTAACTTATTGAATACTTTCTTTATTCACTCAAACAAACCCAACACTACTAATTAAAGAAAATACATGAATTGCAATACCGTCGATAGAAGAAGCCATAAGATGATATGGAAAAATAAAACTTCAAAGTGAATAAAATGTTGAGTAAAAAGTGAATAATAGTAAGTAGAAGAAAATGTATGAGGATTTGGTGTTGAAAGTAAAGAGTATTGGTAGGTATTTATAGGAAAAAATTTCAGTATTTTTTGGTATTTTTAGAATTTTTCGAATTTTTTTCATATTTTTATTGCAAAAATATTGAGAGCCGTTGGATTGGAGAGAAAACCCCAACGGAGCGCCCAGACGGCGACACGTGGCGCATTCCCGTTGAGCAGCAGGCAGCCGACGCCGCCGTTTTGGACCCGGGCGCTCGCCCCGCCTTGGGCCACGTTTCCGTGGAGCCCACCGATGGCCCGAGCATTTTTGTTGCCGAAACGGAATTTGGGCCAAACCCCTGCCCTCCCCAAGTCCCCTCTGTCGGAAATGCTCTTAGGCTTCCTCCAAGCCTCTCTTCTTCTCAAGACTCTAATCTTTACACTTCTCTATCCCTTCGATTATGCTGGCAGAGTTCTCATCAATTTCGCTACAAAAAAATCAGATCGCCATCAAAACTTCATAATATGCAGAACGATCAAACAGCTCCTTCAAATTAAAATCAAAATTGAAAAGCATTTGAAAACTAACCTCATCATCTTCAACATGTTCTCCATTTCGCCCTGGACGACTTGTGAAATCTCTGCACGATTTAATCCAATTTTTTTTTTTCAAATCAAATAGTTTCATCGGTGATCAAAAATCTCAAAACCTCAAACCAAACCGAGCTAAGAAATTGCAAATGAAAATGAAATTGTGTGAGAGAGAAATGAACTAACCGTAGACGATAGATGACATCTGAGACTCGGTTTCCAGTTGAAGTTGGAGCTGAAGATCTGGCTGAGATGGTGAAGAAGTTTGTACAGTCGTTGGCGTCGAACCTGGTTCGTTCGTGGTTCGTCGGCATTCGTTGTGGTTCGTCGGCGATGGTCTTGGCTCGTGTTCATAGTCCCCTTGCCTTATGTGGGGAGGAAACGGAGAGTGATGAGTGTACTATCTCTGACGGTGCCGATGATGAGAACACCGAATCAGAGTATTTGGTAGAGGGGGTGATAGTTGTTCATGAGAGATGCCAGACGTGTCCAGTGGCAGAGATCCAGAAAATTTCCTTCCAGGAGTCAATGTCTAAAGGGTTAAAAAAATTTGTTAATATGAAAAGCAAATAAACATAATTATATGTTCTATGCAACTCTTTTTCAAACATAATTTTGTTTGTCAAAAGCTATAAATGAATCATCCACCCTCACCTCCTCTCCAAAGAAAAAAACAAAAAAAGAGAACAAACTAACACCCCACAAGTGAAGGCAGCTACAAGCATTCAAATGGGAAATAAATAGGAGACAATTGATAGAACTATGACTTGAAGAAAATAAATAGAATTCATTGATCTACTAAACAATAGACAAAGAGGGCAAACAGAAGCAGAAAAAACACACAATGACAGAGTTATTCTACCTCAGGTTTAATAACAGCCATGTCACCTTCTGACATTTGTACAAAGCCAAGTTCTGAGACTTAAAAGCTGGAGTGCACCAGGCAAAAGAAAATAACTCTATGCTTCTTAAGCAATGAGGCTCATATGCAAACTAATTTAATTTGTCCACAGTTATTTCCTGTCAAGTCAAACAACATTATCATTAGCAGCCCTTCTGCGTAAAACTTGCCCAAATTTTTATCTAACACAAATTAAACAACACAGCTCTTACATGCCACGAAACAACCATTTCCAATATTTCTTAACAAAATCTATACTTCATACTTATTTCCTTAATTTCCAAAGTTAAGGAAATAGGATGTTGATTATTATATTTCCCTAAATCATGTGATAAAACTTACAATTTTTAGGTACCTAAGCTGAGTTTTTCGATTATGATAAATATTATAACTGATAGATGATAGAAAACTCATTTTACTAAAGATTTCAGTGCACTGAGCTCCGAATTAATGGGTAAATCGCAATTTTTGTTCTTTTCAGCCAATTTCTTTTTCCTGCACTTTCTCGGCAACCAAACAAGTATATATAGAAGAACCAATACATGTAGGAAAGCAAAAAGACAGACAAACCAATTAACACAAAAAGGAGACATACTTAAAGTACGGATTGAAGATAGAGAGAGCTTTGAATTGCAGATATTTGGGGGAAGCCACCGTTGAATTGGGTGAATAGTGGTTTAGTTGGGGTTGGGGATTTAGGATTGAGAACTTGAGAAGAGATAAATGAATAAAAACTGATTTGGGGAGGTGGAATTATCGGGCCAAGGAGAAGCAGCAATTGCTGCGTTTTTTTTTAAAAACCTATGCAAAAAAGACGTCGTTTTGGCCAGGTTCTGAAAAAAAAAACCCACTTAAGTGGAATGACGTCATTTTGACGTCGAGAGAGCAAAAACACGCGCGCTCTGCTGGCGCAATAATTCATTTGTGCGGCTAATGGAGCTCGGAGCTTGCCCCTTTAGGGCATTTCGTCGAACACTTTGCGAGGGTCAAAACTTGCAACTCTAATGGAGGATTTCAGAGATTGCAGGGGTCAATTGACCACCCTTGCTCCTCTGTGGATCCGCCCCTGGACGTGTCATTATAGGACCAGGCAAAGAGGTTCGACCGGAGATCAAGGAAAAGGGAGGTGCCGATATTCAACTGCCGATATGGGACCTCTTCCTGCAAGCAAACAAGTTCAAGATCCTTCACAAGTTGTGCTTGAGGTGTGACTGACTCTTCTCGAGGATCCTCAGGCCATTCGTTATTGGCGGGAGGAAGGGGTTTGGGCACCGAAAGTGTTTCACATCGTTGGTATCGGTTGGTGAATTTGATTGTCGAAGCATAGAAGCTTAGTGCACTGAGTTAGTCGCCTCGCACAGTGACCGTGCCGTACAAGGTAGGAAACTTCAACATGAGTATGTGTAAAGATGAAGACCCTCATATGGGCGGAAAATGGGTGTCACAGAATGACATTATACGTCATTGGGCAGTCAACAATAAGGAATGAGGTAGTGAGCATAGCCCTTTAGGTGCTGAACCGGTTGCAATCGGCAAGTTGATGCTCCTTATGGGTTGGACAACGTCACCAGAGAAACTAACCAGAGGCGTAATGCTTCAGTTGAGCAAATGGTCAGCAACCTGGAAAGCGCTGAAAGTTTCGATAAACATCACATTCACCAAACTACCATTATCAACAAGGATGTGCCTAACGTCAAAATTAGAAATATTAGAACGGATGATTAATGGGTCGTGATGAGGAAAGATAACACCACGCTCTTCTTCCTCACTAAAGGTGATAGGTTCCTGACCAACCTTGGGCATCTTCGGCATACGACCGTGTTCGACGATGAAGACCTGATGTGTATAAGAAGACTTAACGTAGTGCTTCAAAGAGTTAATGAATGTGCCAACCAGAGTAGGACCACCACTGACGGTGGAGGTGGAGCGTTATGCACATACTTGTCCAATTTGCCTTTGCAGATGAGGGATTCAATGATGTTTTGCAATGCGATACATGATTCGGTATCATGGTCATTGAATTGATGGAATCGACAGAAGACACTCGTGTTCGACATAAGTTTGTTGGTGGGCCTTCGAGCATGAGGTTTAGGGATGATGGGTGCCTCATTAACCAGCACTTGCTCATAAGTGGTGTTAAGTGTGGTGAAGACTTCGAACTTTGGTTTGGGCTCGAAGGGCAGAGGGGCCCGATCGTTTGCCTTTGGGGGTTGCTTACCTTTGGTTTGGTAGTTATGAAAATTCTTGCCGCTTTTGCAATTGTTGAAAGATCGCTGGTAACTATCATTCCTTTTGAAATTCTAACCACCATGAGTGGTATTGTCAGGGGTGTAATTCTAATGGCTGGGCTTTGGCTGAGTTGTCACAGGAGGGGAGGGGGGAGGGATGAGGGTATAAAGGATCGATTGATACAGGGTTTGCTGTTTTAAAAGAAAAAAAAGAAAAAAAAATGTTTTGCTGCTCAAAATTTGCTTTAAAAAAAGAGTAATACTACTCTTACTATATTTATATACCACATTTTCATATAACTTTATGTGGCAGATAAGGTGAACAGCATCATCAATTAAAATTAATTGAACATTTTTATTTTATTTTATGATTTATTGATATTTTTTAATTGATGTGGTTATCCACTTCATCGGCCCGATAAGGTAGTATACAAATGTGGTAAGAGTATCATTATTCTTTAAAAAAAGAAAAGAAAAAGGGTATGCTCCTCAAAGGGTCGTTCCAACTTACTAAAAAGCTCAGCTGATACGACGTCGTTCATAGAGAAAACCTATAAAAAAAATACGCGTGCTCTCTATCCTCCGTCCTCACACAGCACCGTTTTCTTCTTCTTCCTCGCTCAACACCTCACACAACCAGAACACGGCGCCTCAAAAGCTTGCGGCAAATACAGGTAAGCCATCTTCTTTCCCTCTCTATGGTAAGGCTGCGAGATATGTTCCAAACCAAGCACAAAATTTTATAGATATGTACAAAAATAACCCCTTGCCGTATCGACGACCATAGCGATGACCGTATCGGGGGAGTATCCGTTGGTCAACATCTCAGAGAAGTCAACGATATGCCATACGTAAGTCGCCGTATCGGGCCGGAATCATATCCGATACTCACATACCCCTCTTTGGAGGCGTATCCGAGCATCCTAGTGGTTCACAAATTGAGTCTAAACAGGGTATAGGGTTTCACCCATACACAATTCAGAGTCTTTGCCCTCTCCGTCACGTCAGCCCCACTTGCCCCAGCAACCGATATTTCTATAACCTTTTTAATTCTACAGTCCTTTCATCTGCTCGCCCTAAAATCTCCTATTTTTGTGAATTAGAGTTCAATTGGCATCTCTGTGTAATCAACAGATCAGAGTACAATCCTTTTGCTGTAGGTTTGTCTCTACACGGTTTACCAGGCAAGTTTGCTCCCAAATTGCTCGACTCCCCCGGTAATCTCTCCCTCCCTTTTCCTTCATATTCACCTTGCGATCTGATGTACATGCGTTGGTCCCAAGGATTAAAATATCAGCCGTGCAGATAATATCGGGCCTCCAATGACAGATATAGGCGTTGAAACAAAGAATTTTGGAGTAAAAATTTTCATAGATGTTATGTACATTATCAATGAATGTATTGAACAAATAAAACTCAAAATTTACTAATAATAAGATATACATATGATGAAATATAAGTGGTATGTAATACGGTTAATGAAAAGTTCGAAAATAAAATGTTGATTAGAATGAATAAACCATGCATAAATCCATAGTTTGTTTAAACATTGGATTACAATTTAGATAAGTGTCCATCTACATAAATGAAGAGCTCCTATGAGGTTCAAACAATGAGGAACAACCATCTAGATTCATACAATAGTCATCCCAAGTCATGTAACCCGAGCAGTTTGTAAGCCATGTTTGAACATGGTGCACATATGTCTCTCTTGAGCTCCCTACTGTCCTCCCATATATGGGATAGTTAGGATTGAATCAACTAGTCGGTACATGATCTATTTCATCATCTTGGGCTCCATAACTAGTTCCACTATAATCATACATGACATAACCATAGCCATTATAAGATTCATTTGAGTTAGTACTAGGTCTAGTTCCTGGAGGTATGTGGGCGATATATCGGATGTTTTTTTATGGAACTAAAGGTTGTCAGATGTTTTTGGAGGTATGTGGGCAGTGGACTGTGGATAAATTCTTCATATTAATATATTATAGGGTTTTGGGCAAGGATTAGAGATTTTTGGGTTTCAATTTGCATCAATTGCCTTCAAAACTTCTAAAAAATTTCTGGGTTCTGTTATGGGTATCGGGAAATATCGAGGATATCGGCAAAATATCTGGAATATCGCACTTATCGGGGATATATCGCTGATACAGGGGAAGATATGGCCTTACCCCCCAGTATCGGTGTCGACAGTTGAAAATACTGATATATCGGCCGATATATCGGTGTATCGGCCGATATTTCAATCCTTGGTTGGTCCTACCTCTAACGCCAAGCCCATCAACTGAGCTTACTACCCTTACTGTGGTCCTTTATTTCTCAGCACGCCCAGGATAACATATCAAGATTAAGAACAAGAACAACTGTATTATCATGGTCCAAATTGATATTATTATTTTTTTCCCTTTTCACTATGTTCGGTTGACAAGTGCTGTGCATTCTGTTTACAGGTGATTGCGGATGGCGGAGGTAAATTTGAATAAAAACGTCCCTTTTGAAGAAAATGAGACTTTAGAGCCCATAAATGGCAATGGCAATGGCAATAAGGAGGCTGCCGAACAATCTAAAACTTTGCAAAACGACGACAGAGGTGATATTTTGATATCGAAATAACTGCCATGTTACTCTGAGAGCATTGCCAATAGTAAACTAAACTCTTCAAATAAAAGATTGTTGACCTATGTGACAATTTGAAAATGTTTATTTGCTACTTTAATAATTTATGCCCAACATACTCTTCAATTTAATTAATGTAATGTTATTGAAAAGAATGAAAAATATGAAAACATGTGAAGCTTTCAAAAGAGACGTTCGTAAATTACCTAGTTATGTTTATATTTGGAATTTACCATAGAAACAGGAAACCCTTTTGCATTTGTACTCTGATGTATTCAAGTTATAACTGTACTAAATCATCAGTTCCTCCATTCCTTAAGTAGTTCTGTATCAAATAATCTAAGTGGTGGTAAAATCCGCTTCCCAGGTTATTAATTCCATTATGGTGTGCCTACCTAATTAGAAATGAATACTTTTGGCAAATGAAATAATGTGAAATTTAATTAAATTATAAGTAATAATTTACTATGGCATTTAAATGTGTTCGTAATGTATGAAGTTCTGCATCTCACACCCTTCTATCTCTCTCTCTCTCTCTCTCTCTTGGTTTTTCTTTTGGCAGACGTTGCAAAGAAAAAAAAGAAGAAAAGTAACAGCAAGTAAGGAAAATTTTGTGGTATTACTATATATGTATATTTGTTTTGTTTTTAACAATCTCACTATAAATTTTGTTACTTTCTTTTCTTATCTGCAGGAAAAAGAAAGCACTGCAGGAGCAGACTAATCCACAATCTATGCAAGCGCAGACTGATCCACCATCTATTCCTGTTGTTGACCTGTTCCCATCTGGGGAGTTTCTTGAGGGTGAAATTCAACAGTACAAAGACGAGTGAGTATATTGTATTGCTCATGCAATTTACGGCACTTATTTTAAGGTTTTAAGTAACTTTGGTAGGGGTATGTTGTTCAACATTAGTTCAATAGGCAATCCTGCTTTGAGGCAATAATTAACCCAAATGTCTCTAGTACCTTAATTAAGAAGGTACCTGTTTTTTGAAATGGAATCGTGGGGAAAACTAGGATTATTTATGGCAACGTTTGATCTGCTTCTAGTACCAGCTGAAGGTAATGAGAGAAAAGCGAGGAAAGGGAAAAGTTGTTAAAGAAATAAAGTGAAGATGGAAGAGGGAATTAAATAATTTAATTGAAGTCTGATGTTATTTATGAGGGGAAGGATGTTGGCAGAGCAGGGTAGAAGCAGTTAATAATGAGGTGAATCAGTTGGAATCTACTTGGGAAGTCAAAGGAAAAGAAGTCTTACTAATGAGGCTTTAGTGAGGCTTCAGTGAATCCAGTCCTTGGAGATTTATCCTTTTATAGTTAGGTAGGATAGTGATGATATGTGAGCGTCTAGAAATGTAACCGATGTTTTTATTTGGATTGCGGGATAGTCTGGGATTTATTTATTGGTATCAAGGGGAAGTTGGACCTCTTGTCCACCTTTTCTTTGTATTTTGTACAATAGTTGAAGGCTAAAGCACCCTCTTAAGGTGCACGTTTTTTGCTTGGATAAGTGCTCATGGTAGAGTTAAAACCTGTTATTTGATTCAAAGGAGCAGACTAAATGTCTTTCTCTTCAATAGTGCATAACGCTTAAAGTGTGGATCATCTGTTTTGTCACTCCTGTATAGCTTTAAGATTGTTTCTATAGAAGTTAATTTGAGTTGGGTGATTCTAGCTGCATATTGCTCTCTTTTCGGTGAGATGCATAAGGCATTTGGCGACTCTTAGAAGGCAAAATCTCATGAAATTGTAGTGTGCTGGTTGTGTCTTGGTTAATTTGGATTGAGTGGAATAAGCAATGTTCGAAAAATCGCTAGGCGGTAGGCGGGCAGCAGGCAGGGGCCTAGCTCCTAGAGGAGTAATTGGGGCCTAGGCCTTTTTTTTTTGTATTATAAATTATAAATGATAAATTTATACCAAAATCATGCAAAATAAAAGGATATATAAATTGTAAAGTACCATAATTGATATAAAACATGGGGAAAAAGTTGAGCATAAAGCATATAATAGTACTACAAAGAAAAATACTTGAAATGAAAGGTTGGCCTCTTAAGTCTAACTCTTCCTCCTCTCCTTAGCCCTCAAAGACTCGGTATCGTAACCAAACTCAACATCGGGTGGGTGAGGAGGTCGCAGGTCGCGGCTTGGTGGTGGTCATTGTGGGTGGAGGCCTGGTGGTGGTGGTTTGTTGTGAGAGAGAGAGAGAGAGAGTAGGCGACGACTCAGAGGAGGGAGGCAGCGTGAGGTAGGTTTTCTTTAAAGTTAGGAAAATTATTTTTTATTTTAATTTTTAAAAAAGGACCTGACTCGCCCTGTGGCCTAGACACACCCATGCGTCGCCTAACTCCGTGGCGCCTACCCCTAACAATTAGGGTGAAATTGCGGCGGTGTCCTCCCACCTAGCGCTTAGGCCAATTTTTCGAACACTAGGAATAAGAGGAATTTTGAGAATCATAGTTGGCATGGAGGTGTTATGGGATAAGAGCATATTGTGTTACGAGATGAACTGAATCTGGAGCCCACCATTCTCTATCTCTTGAATGGAATTGTGCAAAATGGCTAAAATCGATGCTAAGTAGTCTCTCTTCCTGTGTTGCTTATGACAATTTCTTTCGGTAGTTTAATGGATAGTCCTATCTTTTATGGGTAGAAAAACAAAGAAACAAAAATGGTCCTTTTCTTCGGCTGTCCAAGTGTGTTCAAGGTACAGTTCGATCATTGATCCTTCCTCAAGGTGCAAACGACGTTTAGAGGAATGCCTTGGGAGTTTCTTCCCACAACCGGGCTCTCCGGCTCTTCAAATCGCTGGTTTGAATCGCGGATCGGTTCGTGACCCTTGTATTTCTTTCTAAGATGCTGTCCTTGACGGATTGGGGCTCGCTGGGTCACAACAATATAAAAAGGAAACACAGGACGAAACATGAGAACTTAATTGGGAGTGGACGGTGGTCATTGAAAGGAAGGTCGTATATCAATCTTGGACGGAGATAATTGAGGCGCTAAACTTGTGGTTCAGCAAGGAAGTCGTACTGTACCCCTTCCTTAATGACCAAGCATGCCTCATTTGCGATAACAGAGAGGAAAAGCAGCGTCTGCTTAGAATCGTAAAGTTCACAATCATGAACCAACTAGACATTCTATTCTCAAACTGGGAAGGTAGTTGGAACAGACTTAAGCCAAAAATTGTGAGCTACGGAGGTTGGATTGCAGTTGTCGGTGTGCCCCCGCACCTATGGTTTCTGGAAACTTTCACCCTGGTGGGAGAGGCGTGTGGCAGATTGTTGGATATCGATAAAAGAACGATAAATTTCCAATACCTTCATGAAACATTTATTCGTGTTCGCACGAATAATATCGACTTTCTACCATAGAAAGTCAAGATCCCGGTGAGCAACGAGTTTGTGTCACTTTATCTCCTAGATCTCTATCGATTAGGCCTGTCCTGACCGTCGTCAACCCTACTTCTCGGCCGTCGTCGAATTGGGAGGTGGTCAACCGGAAGAAAAGGTGGGCTACACCTGTTAAATTCGGTAATCATCTTGACACTCTGGGTGAACCACGATTTTGCAGGGGTAGGCAGACCTCAATAAGCAAGAATATTGGTAATCTCGAGAATGTTTTTTCATCAAGTGGGGCAAAAGCATTGGTGTCTGACCGTAGTCAGAATGCTTTTCTGAGTGCGATCCTTCCAATTGATTATCGTTTGGGAGCGGGGGAAAACAGAGTCAACAAGAGATGCCGATAATGACCATTTAATGGACGCTAATTCCCACTTGGGCCACTCTCACACTTTTGGGCCCATTTCTGAGCCCAATGAGATTACTATTGCAAATGCAATTCCGATAGATAGCCAGCTCACCTCACCTACTCTCTAACATGTTGACCTCCATCCCTTCCACTCTTTAACGCAAGGTGGAATTGGTGTCGTTAAAACTCGGAATTTACAAACAATATCCAAGTCTATCTCAGAGTTTACTTCCAAGCAGAACTTCTCTCAAAGTTTAACACTCATGATGAAGAACCATTTTGTCGAATCTCCAGGTTAGATCGGTGGAGATCGAGGGCGAAATTGTGGGGGACTCTCTGCAATCCCCGACGGCTGGTGGGAACGATAGTGACTCCTTTGTTCTTGCCTCGATCAAAATCAAAACGGCCCGAAACCTCTCATCTAGAGTACCTAGTGAGAAGCTCTCATCTACAAATGTTAGTGAGGAGGATGACGCATTGTTGGATGATACGAGGTCACCGATGGGTATCCTGGAGTACGAAGATGGTCTGATCGAGCAGTTATTTAATCACACCCCAAATTCTCGCTTGGCTCCTCTTGATGGTACTGGTAAGTGTAAGTCAGTGGCGGCGGAGGGTGCAACTTTATACAACAATAGCAAAACCCATGGCAAATACAGATCAAGGGGAGTGTTACCTAAAATGGGTTTGCCCTTGTTTCCCCTGAAAAGAAACTTGTTTTTGGGCAAATCTGGAAGATTTGGCAAATCAACTTGCACGTCCACTTTCGTTTTGGAAAATCAACCGGTGTGTCCACTTCTGTAGTTTCGGATCTCAGCGTTAAATCGAGGAAAGTTCGTCGGGATTATACCTTTCATTAATGAAGATTTTAAGTTGGAATGTGAGGCTTGAGAAGCAAATCGAAAAGGGTACTTCTGAAAGGGCAATTAAGAAGAGCAAGACCGGATATTATCATTTTGCTCGAAGAAAAAAAAAATGTAGTTTGACAGAAAGTTGGTGGCTTCTGTTTGGGGAGCAAGACACATGTGGTGGGCTTTCTCTCCATCTTGGGGGAGATCAAGTGGCATCGCCGTTCTGTGGAATACTCAAACCGTCACAGTTGTTACCTCGATTATAGGGATCTTCTCGGTATCTACTCAGATTAGAGAGTCTTTTGGCGTTGATTGGTGGCTGTCTAGAGTTTACAGCCCCAAGCAAGCAAAGAGACAGAATTTGCTTTGGGGAGGAATTGGCTGATTTGGCTGGGTTCTGTGGCAGTGATTGGTGTCTTGGAGGAGATTTAAATGTTGTCCGGTTTCTCTCTGAAAAGTCAAATGGTGGTAGTCACTAAAAGCATGCAGGATTTCAATGACTTCATTAACGACTCTAATTTACGTGACCCCAATCTGCTGAACGCCTCGTTTACCTGGTCCAATATGAGATCTTACGCTGTATGCAGAAGACTTGACCGCTTCCTTTTTTCCGCTGAATGGGAAGCTCACTTTCCCTACTGTCGTCATAAGGTGTTACCTTGTATCACCTTTGATCACTGTCCTGTCGAGTTGGACACTTCTAAAATGAAGTGGGGTCGTGGTCCATTTCGATTTGAAAACATGTGGTTGGAACAACCAGATTGCAAGAAAAACATTAAGCGATGGTGGCTTGAGGAATAGAGGTGCGATTGGGAGGGGTACAAGTTTAAGAGGAAACTTAAAGTTTTAAAAGAGAAACTCAAACTTTGGAACAAAGAGAGCTTTGGATGTGTTGAAATGGCTACAAAGGAGGCGGAAGCGAGATTGGTGGATCTTGACCTTTTAGAAGGGAGGGGCAGTCTGAACACTGCACTGAGAAAGGAAAGAGAAGATATCTGGTTTTTATTAGGAGCTTAGCACTCAAAGAAGAATTAAAATGGAGGCAATGAGGAAAAGTTAAATGGGCAAAATATGGCGACAGTAACACAAGTTCTTTCATATGGTAGCCAACGTCCATAGGAATAGGAACTATATTGACAGCATTGAAGTGGAGGGGTTTGGTGTTATTGAAGACGAGAAGAGCATTGAGACGGAAATTTTAAACTTATTCAATATGTTATACTCAAGCAACTTGGAGGTTGGGTGGGGGTTTAACGGTTTAGATTGGCACCCCATCAGCAGCGATGAGGCGGCATGGCTTGAACGACCTTTTGATGAAAATGAAATTCGTCTTGCAGTTTTTGATTGTGGGAAAGACAAATCTCCCGAACATGATGGGTTTCTATGTTTTTCTTCCAATCATGTTGGGACACAATCAAAGACGATTTACTGAAGGTAATGCAAGAGTTTTATGAGAATGGGATCATTAATGCTATTACCAATGAAACTTTCATCTGCCTTATCCCTAAAAAGAAAGACTGAAAGTTACTGACTTCAGGCCTATTAGTTTGGTGACTAGCCTCTATAAAGTGGTGTCCAAAATTCTGGCTTCTAGACTGTGGGAGATACTAGGAAGCACCATTTCTCAATCTCAAGGAGCTTTTGTTAAGAACAGACAAATTTTGGATGTTGTGTTAGTGGCAAATGAAGTCGTGGAGGAGACCAAAAAACTTAATAAGTCTAGGTTAGTCTTCAAAATTGACTTCGAGAAGGTTTACGACCACGTAGAATGGATTTTCTTAGATGAACTTCTGGTCAGAAAAGGATTCGGTTCAAGATGGAGACAGTGGATAAGGGGATGTCTAGAGTCCACAAATTTCTCTGTCATGATAAACGGGAAACCATGAGGCAAATTTAAGCCGTCTAGAGGGGTGAGGCAAGGATATCCTTTATCATCTTTTCTGTTCACTTTGGTTATCGATGTGTTGAGCCGCCTTATGGAAGCAGCTCAACACCATAATTTAATCCACGGTCTTTACATCGGTAGTGATCGTGTCGAGGTATCTTTTCTACAATTTGCAGACGACACCATTTTCTTACTTGGAGATAAGGAGGAGTACTAGAGTAATTTGCTTGAACTCCTAGACAATTTTGTACCGCCTCTGGCATGAAAATTAATAAGTGTAAGTCTTCAATTTTGGGAATTCAGTATAGCATATCTTATTTGACAAGGTTCCCTTCTATCAATATATTTCGTATCTTTTCAAAAAAAAAATTTGACAAGGCTGGCCGCTGATTGGGGTTGTGAGGTTGGTGAATGGCCTATGACTTATCTGGGCCTCCCTCTCGGTGGAAATACAAAAGCCATTGTTTTCTGGGAGCCGATGATGGAGAAGATTGAAACAAAACTTCAAAACTGGAAAAAGGCCTTTCTGTCAAAAGGTGGAAGATTGACTTTGATTAAAGCAGTGTTAAGTAATATGCCGACATATTTCATGTCCCTTTTTAAGATGCCTACTCGGGTGATAAAAAAAGTGGAATCGCTCATGAGAAATTTTCTTTGGGATGGCATGGATAAAGGAAAAAGGGACCATTTGGTAAAATGGGATTTTGTAACCAAATCTATGTCGCAAGGCGGTCTCGGTTTGGGGGCTTTGAAAGAAAAAAATGAAGCGCTGAAGGCAAAATGGTTGTGGCGCTTCCCGCTGGAGCCCTGCTCTTTGTGGCCTAATCTCATTAAGAGTAAATAAGGTATGTCTTCGAATGGCTGGGATGCTAACTCTTGCACTAATGGCTCCTCCCGCAACCCTTGGAAGGACATTTCGTTTGAGTATCGGCCCTTTCTTGATTGTTGTAGAGTTGTGGTTGGCAATGGGAATAGAGTGAGGTTCAGAGTAGATTCCTGGGTAAATGAAGGAGTGCTAAAGCTTCTTTTTCCTAGACTGTTTGTTCTGTCCTTGGAAAACATGCTAACTATCTCACACTTTGTGGATTTAAATTCAGTCCCGGTAAACTGGGATCTCGGGTTCAGAAGAAATCTCAATGAAAGGGAGTTAGATGAAGTCATAAGATTGCTGGCTATCCTCGAGCCAGTCAGCCTGTCTAGCTCAAGGCCGGATAGTAGAAGATGGCAGCCTGAAAAGTCTGGCTTTTTCTCTTGCAAATCTTACTTGTCGCATCTTCTCTCTGGTATTTGGGCGGATGAGTTCCCCCCGTATCCCCACATTTGGAAGGTTAGCTCTCCTCCGAAGGTTAAATTTTTATAAGGTTGGCTTCCATTGGGAAATTCAATACATGTGACATGATTCAAAGAAGACGCCCGCTTTATGTGTTTATCTCCCCATTGGTGTGTTCTCTGCAAAGGGCAAGAGGAAAGTGCAGCTCATTTATTCTTACATTGCCCCTTCTCTCTAAAATTGTGGTGGTCTTTATTAAGGGAGGTGAAAGCCATTTGGGTGATTCCTAAAGATTGTTTCATCCTAATCAGCGCCAAATTGGATGCCCTCGGTAAGAGTAAGAAGTCCATAACTTTATGGGGCTGTTTAGTACACTCTATGCTCTGGAATATTTGGCTTGAAAGAAACAGAAGGATCTTTGGAGAGTACAGCGGTGTTAGTGAATTATAAGTCTGGGAGAGGGTAAAATTTTGGGCGGCTCTATGGGCTTCCATTACGAAGGAATTCAACGACTAATCCTACTCTGATATAGCGAGGATTTAGTTGCTGCAGTGTTGTAACCTCTTCCTGTCTTCAATTATATTTACATTTTATGTATAGTTTAGGCGGGGTGATGCTGCTTCATTGTTTTTTTGTGTTTGCTGAGATCTGTTACTCCTTAGGTCTTTGCGTTCTCTTCGTTCTGCCTTTGTACATCTTTTGCCTCTTTTTTAATACAAATCGTTTCTTTTAAAAAAAAAAAAAAATATTAGGCCCAAGTTTCATTTGCATGATCTGTGCTACTTATTGCATTTCTTTTGTTTGTATATTTCTTCAATATAGTCAAATTTGGTATTGTGTTTCAGTAACCTGTGGAGGACTACCTCTGAAGAGAAGAGGGAGTTGGAACGCGTTGAAAAACCAATGTATAATTCGGTTCGTCGAGCAGCTGAAGTTCATCGCCAGGTGCAGTTTTACTATGTGAATGTACTACTGCTCCAATTAACATAACTTGACCTGGGAAAGTAAATCAGCTGGAGGCTTTGTTTACTTTTAATTAGGTTCGGAAATACATCAAGGGAATTTTGAGGCCTGGAATGTTGATGACTGATTTGTGTGAGACTTTGGAGAACACAGTACGAAAGTTAATATCCGAAAATGGTCTGGAAGCAGGCATTGCTTTCCCCACAGGATGCTCTTTGAATTGGTAGACCTTTTATATTTGCCACCTGTGAATTTAATTTCTTCTATTGTTCGCCACATAATTCTATTTGTGTTCATTCCGCCTTTTTATTGTCAGGGTTGCTGCTCATTGGACCCCAAATACAGGCGACAAGACAGTGCTTCAGTATGATGATGTAATGAAATTAGATTTTGGAACTCATGTTGACGGTAATTCAATCTCTACTTCTGTGTTTTAAATCCTGTGGAGAAGTCAACTCTTGGTGAACTCTAGTACGCATGGGCAAGTAGTCAAGCATGAGTTATTGTTGACTTTACAGGATGTATAGTTGACTGTGCATTTACAGTAGCATTCAATCCTATGTTTGATCCACTGCTTGAAGCCTCACGTGAAGCAACAAATACGGGTATCAAGGTACTATACCGCCCCTGTTAAAGGTTAATTGCTTAAGTACACTTTTTTATCCTATAGTTTAGATAAGTATCAATTGAGCAAATCTACTTATAATTTCCATGTGACCCTAATTCCTTACAATTGCATGGTTCGAGTCCAAAATTATTTCTAGTAAGTTTGAAGGTTGTTGTTGTGACTTTGAGGATAGGATCTTTGAGCTGATAATAGATTGTGACTTCAAATTTTATGCAAATGATCGTAAAGTGAGACTGATAAGTATCCATTACACGATGCAACACAATTAAGTATCATTCCTCAAGGTTAAATTAATACTTTATACTAATTGAGGTGAAATATATGAGCAATTGCGTCCTTAGTTTTAGAGGCTCTTTGTTTTTATTGTTAATTGTAGTCCGTTAATTTTTATAATTGTAGCAAAGCAAGTCTGTTTAATGCTATCACTAGTTGTAAGACAATTAATATATATTTCCGTGAGGTTAAATCATTATTGATAGTTTCATAATATCTATGAGCACGTTACCTCTTACGAAACCCTTATGCAGAAGTGACAAAGAAAGAAGAAAAGAGAAAAAGGAAGCCAATTCTTTAATTATTTCTATGCACTAATAGCAGTTCTTTGTTGAGCTAATTACAAATTACTACCTGAGGTTTGGGGTGTTCTTCAAAGTGGGGGATACAATTTCAATTTTTTCATATTGCAACCTATTTCATCCAAAGTTTAGACCTCCAGGTGGTTATTAGTTACATTGCTGACATGGCAGACGGGGACTTATTTATGGACTGACGCCGAAGCCAGACTTGTCATACATAGCACTTGCCTGCCTCAAGTTGCCAAACCTTCCCCTTTGTCATGAGTGTATGCTGCTACCCATCCAATCCCCTATATTAAGAGTTCTAATGGTTTTTAATTACCAATTAGCTGCTCTTCATTTTCTAGAGTTCTCCATCAAAGGCTTTTGGTCTTTCTCTTGCTGGAGTTTTCTAGAAGACTCTTGAATTTTCTCCATTAATCTACTTAGTGTCTTTTTAGATCCTCTAATAAAGTTTTAGTGCATACACTCAGAATGATGGGAGTTACCCAACTTAGGTTTTTATTAGGACAATTGGAAAAGGCTTTGTAGTTGAGAGTCTTAAATGCTAGTCTTGGCTATAAATATATGTAACTGCTTAGGCAAAGACATGAACTAAAAGAATAAATTAGTTATCAGAAAATTTCTGGTCTACTGTCCTGATGGGAATATGAGTTAAGGGTTATAAATCTGAAATTATCTTGGTTTTCTTTGAAAACAAATCTTCAAAAAGAACATGAAATAGCTTTGTTTTGAGCTTTGTTTTCAGATCAAAAAATGGCATAAAGCATTGAAATCCAAATTGAAAGCTAAATAATTTACTAGACACCCAAAACCAAATAACTCAAATTCAAAGTGAAAGATGACACGTCAAAGAAACTAACCTGGAAAGCTACTTCTGCAAAAACTAAGCTCTCAACTATGGTTTTCAATCAAAAGTTTTGATGGAAAACAGAGCAGTTGAACAAGTTCTTTGTTCATGATTTCAATCCCAGCCCAACCTTCCTATTTATAGGTAGAAAACTCAAGCTTAATAGGTTCGACTAGTCATCCTAGTAGACTCCTCTTAGAGCAACCTGAAATCACCACGAACTGCCACCTTTGCCATAGGTTTGACACCACACCATCTAGCTATTCCACCTCTAGATATTTTGAAGAGATATGAATAGAGGAAGAAGACGAGAAAGAAAAGGACGAAAATTTCGTAAATACTTTTATGCCTATATGACTAGGCGACCACTCCTAGTCATCTGCACTTGTTTTCTTTTGGGAAAAATAGGACTTTACATATACCGGTCTAAAATTTAGCTCCTAATTATTCACCTCACAGGTTAGCTAATTATACAATATAACAAATGCCGCCTTATCTTAGGATGGTGAGAAAGTAAGACCATAACTCATAGCATTTGATACCTTTATCTCCTTCGTTGCTTCCAACTTAAGAAGAAGAGAATTTCTGTGTATTTGATTTTCTTTTCCCTCTCGTTTAATGCTGCTTTTGCAATCATTCCGGTGCGCTTCTGCATTGTTTTAACTTATAACTAACTAGCTTATGGTTGTTTATCATTACATGTTAACTGGATATAATTTTTCACTGAATTTATATTTAGTGCTTTAATTGAAAGGTTAGTTACTCAGAAATATGTTGGCTTTGTATTTTTCTAGGAGTCTGGAATTGATGTGCGTCTTTGTGATGTTGGTGCTGCAATCCAAGAAGTCATGGAATCGTATGAGGTTGAAATCAATGGAAAGGTGTATCAAGGTATTTTTCCATGCGATGTGACTATCTTTTACACTCATCACAGAGTACATGTTATGCAGTTTACTTGTTAAAAAAGAGCGGAGCCTGCACCTCACAAATATTTTGAGAATGATATTTGTTCTTCATTATGAGAGTGTAAATGGTACAAGACACATTCTAGCTAAATCACGTAACCAAACCCAAAACTCTTGTGCAGTTACTGTCATAATATCCATGCCCAACTTGTTTTCCATTAGAATTACGGGTATTAGATAGAGCAGAGTATGCTTTTATTTGTCGCGACCTTACATGAAAACTTGCTTATCACTGTCTTGAACAAAATAGTTATATTCTGATATAGAGATATTTGTTATTCCGTCATTAAGAAGGCTTAAAATTGCCGCAACTAACCAAAACCAAATTGGTTTTCATGATTGCTTTAAACTATCAATGCATAACACATAGTTTGCTGTAAACTACATGCAGCTTATACTGAATGCATCGAAACCAGCCAAGTCAAATATAGCTGCTAACTTGTCACTTTGTCAATCCTTGCACAGGTTTCTCATCAATCGTCTCACTGAGCTATCAATATTTTTTCAGAACTAAATTAATTGATGAATTTTGGTGGTGAAATAATGAATCTGTATGTTGTCAAATTGGTGGCTCGTGTTTCCTAGTAACTTCTACCTTTTAACTGATTATTTCAACAAGACTAAACTTTCAAAATTATTTGTTGAATTAAATTTGTAGAAGAAATTATGGCTCCAATAACTGACCCTATGTCATTCCCATTGACATGCAATATTCTCACTTTTTCACTAGCTGGCTGAGTCAACATAAGTTTGGCTCATACTTGGAGAAAGAAAATTTTATAGGTAGGTTTAAGCGTTATCACTGGCATTATTATAATATTCTCGCTCTTTCACCTTCCCTTGTGTATTCTGCAACTGACTCTGAAAACAGTTTGTTTTGTTTTTCTTGTTGATTTTTGTATTTGCTCATCAAGTAATGAGTTTGCCACTTTTACTCATTATATCAACAACGTTTTTATGAGATGCCCTGTTGATAATTCTGTACATGTGAGGTAGACTTTGTCTAATGTTGGCAGTTAAAAGTATCCGAAACTTGAATGGACATAGCATTGGACGTTATCAAATTCATGCTGGAAAATCTGTTCCTATTGTGAAAGGAGGGGAGCAGACGAAAATGGAAGAGGGTGAATTTTTTGCAATTGAAACTTTTGCATCAACTGGTAAAAGAAAGTTTTTGTATTTGGCAGGAAATTGATGTGAAATAGGTAGTAGTTCACATGTGACTGCTGTGCTAACTATCCCATGTTATGTACTTATATTCAGGGAAAGGGTATGTCAGAGAAGATCTAGAGTGCAGCCATTACATGAAAAATTTTGAAGTTGGCCATATCCCATTGAGGATGCCCAGGGCAAAGCAATTGCTAGCAACAATTAACAAGAACTTCTCTACTTTGGCCTTTTGCAGGCGGTATTTAGACCGCCTGGGAGAGACAAAATATCTTATGGCGCTAAAGAATTTGTGTGATGCTGGCATTGTCCAGGTATTTTTCGTCAATATACTTGTTCATCCTAATACAACTGTGCTTCAATACGAATTTTCCATCACTATTTGGTATTATGAAGCGTGGCGTAGTTTGATTTTGTTATGTTGGGAAATAGGAATTCCCCTCTTAATTGCTTTGTGGTCACAGCAAGATGATAGTAATGGTCTTTGCTGCTATATAAATTCATCCACACAAACGCTAGTTTTAAAGTGTTACCTGGTACTTGCATATGTTACGCTTCTGGACTAAAGCTGAAATTGCCTGTAGTCAAGTCCATTTGGTGTTCTAAACTTCTAACATGTTTAAGGAAAGGATTTATTTGAAAATTTACTAATTGAGATAAGTTGTCTCTGAAAATATTTGGCAAGTAAGTTTAGGTTGGAAATCAAGAATCAGGAAAAAGACACAGATTAATGAAAATAAGAAGCATTAAATGCTTGAATGGAATTCACCATGAAACTATCAAAGAATATTAATGGAAATCCTGGACGCTGTCCTGATTGCCAACGAGGTGGTGGAGGAAACAAGAAAAAAGAGAAAAAAAGGTTTAGCTTTCAAAATTGATTTCGCAGCTTACGATCACGTGGATTGGAACTTTCTATGCGATGTAATGGAGAAGAAGGGATTCGGAGTGATATGGAGAAAATGGATCAAAGGTTGCATTGAATCCGCTAATTTTTCTGTGGTGATTAACGGAAGACCTAGGGGTAAGTTTGGGGCCACAAGGGTATTAGGCAGGAGATCCTCTCTCTCCTTTCCTATTTACCCTTGTGGCGGATACACTAAGTAGGATGGTGGATAGAGCAGCTGAGAGGGGTAGGATTGAGGGTTTGGAAGTAGGAAGGGATAGAGTGAGGGTGTCGCACCTACAATTTGCTGACGACACTATCTTCCTGCTATCTGACAAAGAGGACAATCTCCGTAACTTACTCCGTATCCTGGAAGTATTCAGCTGCTGCTCAGGCCTTAAAATTAATAGAAAAGTGCTCTCTGGTCGGTATTAACCTTGACACCATTTTAGTGGAGAATCTCGCTTGGATCCCTGGGTTGTGAGCTGGGTAGTTGGCCTATCAAATACCTCGGGCTGCCATTAGGGGAAAGCCTAGGACCCTATCGTTCTGGGATCCTGTGATTCAGTCCATGGAAAAGAGACTTGGAGGATGGAGTAAAGCTTTACTGTCCAAAGGGGGCCGACTATCACTAATTCAGTCGGTTCTAGGCAATCTGCCCAGCTACTTTTATCCCTCTTCCGTGTGCCGGTGGCCGTTGCTAAGAGGATGGAGCAGGTTAATGAGAAGCTTCTTGTGGGAAGGCTCCAATGAAGGAAAAAGGATCACTTGGTTAGGTGGGATACAGTAGCTTTGCCTAAAGATAAAGGGGGTTTGGGGTGGGCAATATTAGGAAAAGGAACCTCGCCCTCCTTGGTAAATGGCTTTGGAGGTTCCAAAACGAAAACAGCGCGTTGTGGTTCAAAGTGATCAAAAGCAGAGTACGGAGGCATACCAATGGGTGGGACCCCAGGGAGGTGTCTAGTAGGCACAGTCGCAGCCTATGGAAGGATATAATGTGTTCCTTCGAGTCGTTTTCACACTGCTGTAGCTTTAAAGTGGGAAATGGGGAGGATCAGATTCTGGGAGGAGAAGTGGCTAGGGGATTCTGCGTTCCGTGATTTATTTCCTCGGATTTTTGTTCTATCCAGGAAACAGAATGCAAGCATAGCCAATATGTGTGTTGACCGAAATTTCCACCCTCTAAGCTGGGATTTTGATTTCCGGAGAAATCTGAATGAGCTGGAAGTGGTGGAGTTCGCTGACCTGATCACAAGGCTGGAAGGGGTGACTCTGATTAGGAACAGGGCAGACTGCAGAGCCTGGATGCTTGAGGCCTCGGAGATATTTTCTGTCAAATCATACTTCAGGCACTTAACTGATTTTCCCCTACTTCCCACTTTCCGCCCTTCTTCTGCTATTTGGAAGGCCAAAGTTCCGCCTAAGTGTGAGACTGCTTGCCTGGCTTGTTGCCCATGGGAAGGTAAATACATGTGACCTGGTTCAGAGAAGAAGACCATCCCTTTGCTTTTCTCCTAACTGGTGCATTATGTGCAAGGGGCTAGTGAATCTGTGGATCACCTTTTTTAACCTGTACTACTGCTTCTGTTCTTTGGAAAAAATTGGATCAGGTGGCTGGGGTAAGATTAGCTAATTATGGTTGTTGTGCTGAGTTACTAAGCCAAAGGGTGAATTTCTTTGGTGGAAGGAAGAGGGGGTATGTGTTGGGTTATTGTCGTTGATGGCAGTCTTTTGGGTGGTTTGGGGAGAAAGGAATAGAAGAACTTTTGAGAATTTCAAAGGAGATGGGATTAATGAATTATGGGAGCGAATACGATTCTGGGCTTCGCTTTGGGCATCTATCTCTTCTGAGTTCAAGGGGATTCCTTTACAGCTTATACTGCTGGACTGGAAGGCGTTAGTTTATAGGCTATGCTCTTGTTTCTTCTTTTTGTTTTGTTCTTGGCTGCTGTGGCTACCTTGGCCACGGCTTCTTTGTGCTTGTAACTGTTTTTGTTCTTTTAATCAAGGATATTTTTTCCTTCTGATTATTAATACAATTGTCTCTATTCAAAAAAAAAAAAATTCACAGATTAATCTTATAGATGATAGAAGTTGCTATGCTGGTTTGTTTTCTGGAGTAGACTAGTACTAGTGTAGTCAAGTGGTGCTGTCGTGTGGAGGTCAAATCCTATTATTGGCAGAAATCTAGGCAAAAGGCACCATCATGAAAAAAAATCTGATTAACTGATGGAGAAGATGATTTCTTGAAGGAGACATGAGTCTGGCTTACTGAATTGTTTAATTGGTATACGCCTACATGGAATTTTTCCGTTTGAAGTTCCTCTGATGCAAGTAACACCTGCTTATCTATAACATGTCATGCTTTCCTTTAGGAAACCTATGGGTAAGAAGACTTTACTGATCTAATAACAAGTGTGCATGCTAGTTTATTGCAATATTAGTATTTTTATTTTATTTAGTTGAGTTATGTACTCATGTTGGATTTTCATGTTGGTCTTTATGTCAATTTCTCAGTAAACTGCCTAATGAGGAATTGACATAAAGACCAACATGAACTTCTGTTTATGCCCCACATATTCAGCAGTCTTAATTGTTGCAAAGCCAGCAGCATAAACCCTATATTATTTGCTTTTGTCAACCTATTCTTCTTTAGCTATTCGGTGTCATTCCGAATTTCTAAGACACAAGCACGAGTACTATTGAGTTAAGTTTTGTTCATCCTGTTGTCTTGTAAGTATCCTCGACTTCTACCAGAGATAAAAAGTGAATATTTCTTTGGTGCCAATCTGCATTCCTAAAACCGTAGTTTGCTACAGTGGCTCCAAAAACTCAAAGCAAGTTGGGGCAAATGAGCAAAGACTCCCTGAATTTTACCAGAGTTATTTATGTAGATGTGTCAGAGTGATTTGTAAGTTTGGAGGAACAGCTCCTTCCAAGTAAGGAGCCAAGCGAGTGTCAGTTCATATTATAATTGTACTGTAGTGCTCATCTGAACTCAGTATATTACAACATAGCTTTTGTTAATATGCTGCTTTGTTTCACTATATCGCCTCCTGCAATTGGTGCTGATGAAGAACCTTGTTCATTTTTCTTATGGCAGCCCTATCCTCCTCTATGTGATGTTAAAGGCAGTTATGTATCCCAGTTTGAGCATACCATTTTGCTTCGGCCAACCTGCAAAGAGGTCATATCCAGAGGTGATGACTACTGATATGGGCAACGATAACTTTGCCATGAAGACCTGCATGGTGGTTGTACCATGTTTTTTGAGACTACAAACAGGAATAAGTTTATTTTTGAGTTTTCTGCATTTGTCTCTGTTATCTTTAACTGCAATGAAAAATTTTCTCAGTATTTTGCTTGTCGTATGTGACATGTCGATTGAAAAAGACACTATTTTCATAGATACATTTGAATGTCAAATTGAAAAAATTTGGTGACCAAAGAAATCTATATATTTCAAATCCATAAATATAAAGCCTCTAATGAACGGAGAAAAAAAATTGATTTACACCAAATTACAATGAATTTTATACCCAGTTTCAAAATTATTTGAAATGACGGAGCATTTGCCTGTCTACTCTAAACATGTATAACTGGATAAAATCGTTGAAGAAAGTGCGAAACAGAGAAGGCCCTTAGGAAAGAAAAAGGAAATGAGATTTCGTCTCTCCCTTTCATTCTTCCCTTAGTCCCTCCCATTTTCTTTACTTAATCCGTTCCATAGTCGGAAATATCGATAATATCGACGAAATATTGAGGATATTTCTGTTTTTTTGGGTTACGGATATTTCGGAACGTATCTTTACACATATTGTATAAATATCGAAAATATCGATGAAATATCGAGGAGATTTCGATGTCGATAATTTCCGTCACATTTCAGCAATATTTGGTCAAAATATCGATGTAATATTGCTAGAATATTGAAAATATCGTGATTTGTGCATGAAAGGGAAAAAAACACAGCACACACGCAAAGGGAGATTCGGACTTTGTTGGAGTGGGAAGTAGTAACTATGGTTATACTCATAACCAAGCCTTTCCCTACTCTTCATATCCCATTCCTTTTGGGATGGAATCGAGCGGCTCATGGAAAGAATTTGAGACCCAATCTTCAAATGATTTTGCTTATAGACAACGTCAACCAATCTCGGATCCATATGGATGACATGTTAACAATTACATGCAAAACGATTTTGGGGATTTATCATTTGATGACTACTCTTCACAATACACTTACTCTACACATAGAGATGATGAAGATAGTGAAAATTTTGAACCTCCTAGGAACTCTATATGGTACTAAGTCACTAATGTATCTTATCATGCAATATATAAAGTGTAAAATATTGTAGTAAATCATTATATATAAATGTTTATATGGTGTGTTTAATCTGCTTTCATTAATTACTACATATTTTTTACACTCACGGTGTTTGTCAACTCGCTATATAATCAACTTAAATCAGTTAAACCCATAATGCAATGCATTTCTTTCCAATTTTTTTTGATAAACTAATAGATAATTGACTAAATAAACATCATCTAAAGTTTCAATAAAAATTTCCAATTTTTTCTTACAATTTCTATGGTTTTTATTCAATTTTTATCGATATCGATAATATCCCAATATTTCCATCGAAATTTCCATGTTTTTGGACTATCGATATTTCCGAAACCATCGATATTTTAGTTCTTGATCCTTCCTATCTTCTTTTCTCCATTTTCTATTTTTATCCTTCGTCTCTACAGTAAACTTTGGCCGTGCATTGGCATGAAATTATTGGTTTGGAAGGGCATGCCTTGCCTTACATCCTTCCATTTAAGGGTGGGCATCTAGATATAGTTTAAAGAAGTAAAAAAATCAAAGGGTTAACTACAGTAAACTTCCTAAATTATGGCGTCATTTTTAAGTTCATACCTAACTTTAGAGATATTTACGAGTACATTCTCAAACTCCCGGAAACCCTACAATTTACCTCATCAATTAGCCAAACCGTTAGTTAATCTGTTAAATGTTGATGTGTCATTTGTGGGACTCATTTTTGATTGACAGGGCTCCACATAAGAAATAAAAGTAATAAAATACATGAAAAACAATAAAATAAAAAAAACCCCATCTTCTCCGATATCCCCTGCCTTCAAGCCTAACCCCCAACCCACCCTCCCCACATCTCCGATCTAGCAAAATGAAGGGCGTCTGGACTCTCTGTAAAGCCGACTTCTATAGCAACCAAAACAGCGTCAAATCTTTGAAGAACACAAATTCCAATCTAAAACCTTAGATTATCTCAATTCAATCGCAAACCCTCAAATCCCAATTCACCTTAAACTTCTAAATCCGATCTGAGAATGGGATTAATTGCTCGGGTTTGGGCGTGGAGAACCTAAATCCGATATGAAAAGGAGCGTCGAAGTCTCAATTCAATGGATAGGAATGGTTTTCTGACAGTGTTCTTATGTATCTTCATTATTGCGGAGGCTTCTAATGCTTGTTTGCTATCCAAGCATAGAATTTTGATTGGAGAGCCTCAAAATGACCATTCGACAGTACCAGTAACTCTCTTTTCCCTTTCTCTCCCCACCTCTCTTTGTCCCCGGTTTTTTCTCTCTCCCTGTCTCTGTACACACGTTATGCATTTATTTTTGTTGGGTATATTTGAATTGGGTTGGCTTAATTTTCAGGGCTCTTATGGGCTTCAGGCTACTAATCTGTGTGTGAGAGAGAGGTGGTTGGGGAAGGGAGGCTGGATTTCACCCAGATTTTAAGTTGGTTGTCGAGGTTGGGGTGGGATGGGTTTGTTTATTTTTTAATTTTTGAATTTGATAACCGGCCAAATAAAATCACATTGCAAATGATAAAACAATAATAGAAACCAAAATTAGCATTAAAATCCTAGATCATCAAAATCAAATTAAGGGAAATGTCTGCAATGATGAAATTACGGGGAGAGGGAGAGTGAGAGACGAGAAGAGAGAAAAAGACGGCGGGGGAGGGGAGAGAGAGAGAGTGTGAAACAGAGTGAAAGAGATAGGGAGAGGGAGAGAGTGGGTACGCTGGGAGACGGTGAGTTCAAGGGTCTGTTGGGGGCATGGGGAGATGTTGAAGAAGGTGACGAGGGTTTGGTGGTCTTCTTGGTTTTGCTGGATCGAAGATGTGGGGAGGGGGGCTTGGAGGTTAGGTTGGAAGGCATGGGCATATCGGAGAAGATGAGTTTTTTTTTGGGTTTTTAGATTTCTTTATTGGTTTTATTTTATTGTTTTTTATTTATTTTATTTCTTATGTGGAGTCCACGTCAATTAAAAAATAGGTCCTACAAATGCCACATCAGCATTTAACAGATTAACTAACGGGTTGGCTAACGGAGAGGGTAAATTGTAGGGTTTCCGAGAGTTTGAGTATGTACTCGTAAATGTCTCTAAAGTTAGGTATAAACTTGAAAATGACACTATAGTTTAGGGGGTTTACTGTAGTTCGCAGAATTTTTTTATAAAAAAAAGTATCCCAACACATGAACATGCTGACTCTTGTTTTGTTCCTTCTTTTTTTTAAATTCCATTTTCTTTTTCTTCGTGTCTCCGTATCTGTCTGTTTTTTAAATTATTTTTCATCCTTTATCTGTCAGTCTCATCTTTTTTTTTTTTTTATTTTTAATAAGAAAATTCTTATTTATCTTCCCAATTCCTCTTTTGCCGAAACCACTGTCTCGAAAAATAGCAATTCCTAGAGTGGTTTAAGAGCTCATGGGCACCCTTCCCTTACAAGCCGGTTTTTAGGGGCAAGTTCTACCTATTGGGTTCTTAACATTTGGTATCAGAGCCAGATTTCACCAAGCAACTGGGCCCAAATCCATGGAAGGGACAACCTATAGGCTAGATTAAAATGATCGGTGTTATGTATGGGCATGATATCGAGTCATTGAATACTGATAGGTGAGTGAAACCGCCTCAAAGGAAGGAAAAGGCTACCATCGGGTCAGTGTCGATCGAGTGGGCCAACAAGGACGTTAGGTACCGAAGCGTGGTGGAATGTTAGGACTCAAGATCCCACATTGGAAAAATAGCATATCCTAGAGTGGTTTAAGAGCTCATGGGCACCCTAAACCCATATATCCCTCTCTATTTTTATTTATGTTTTCCTTCTTCTCTCCCACTCTCTTTCTTTCTTTTCCTCCTCCTTTCTCTCTCAGTTAGTCTCTGGATTTTTTTTCCTCTTCTCTCTCGTTTGTGTCGTCTCCCATCTCTCTCTTTTTTCTAGTTTTCCCACTCTCCCTCTCTTATCTTTTCTATCCCTTTGAAGCCTCATTCTCCAATTAGAATCACGGTACAGACTGGTATTGTTGAACGGGTTTAGTTTGTTTTATTTTATTTTTCAAATATCTTTTGTGTCACTTTGAAACCTCACTGTCTAATTAGAATTCTCATACTTTTTCGCCTTGAATTGACCACTCCTAGCTTTTGCCTAGCCAACCCTAACTCACAGTACACCTTGGTATTGTTGAACGGGTTCAGATTGTTTTATTTTTGTTTTAGTAGATCTTTTATATCCCTTTGAAGCCTCAATCTGTAATTTGAATTCTCATATTTTTCCCATCAAATTGACCAATCCTAGCTTTTGCCTTAGTGAACCCTAGCTCACGATACACACTGGTTTTGTTCAAATGGTTCAGTTTGTTTTGTTTTTCCTTATGTATATCTTTTGTATCCCTTTGAAGCCTCAATCTCTAATTGGAATTCTCATATTTTTTACAATCAAATTGACCAATCCTAGCATTTGCATGAGCCAACCCAAGATCACGGTACACCCTAGTATTGTTGAACGAGATTGGTTTGTTTTATTTTTGTTTTAGAAGATCTTTTGTGTCCCTTTGAAGCCTAAATTTCTAATTTGAATTATCATAATTTTTCCCATCAAATTGACCAATCATAGCCTTTGCCTTAGCCAACCCTAGCGCACGGTATAGATTGGTATTGTTGAACTGGTTCATTTTAATTTAATTTTGTTTTAGCAAATATTTTGTGTCCCTTTGAAGCCTCAATCTCTAATTTGATTTCTCATATTTTTATTCCCATCAAATTGACCAATCCTAGGTTTTGCCACAACCAACCCTAGCTCACGGTACAACATGTAATTGCAGAATAGGTTCAGTTTGGTTTATTTTATTTTTAGCATATCTTTTGTGTCGCTTTGAACCCTCAATCTCTATTATGAATTCTCAAATTTTTTCCCATCAAATCGACCAAACCTAGGCTATGCCTCATCCAACCCTATCTCACAGTATAGACCGGTAATGTTGAACTGGTTTAGTTTGTTTTATTTTTGTTTTAGGAGATCTTTTGTGTCCCTTTGAAGCCTCAATCTCAAATTTGAATTCTCATATTTCCACCCATCAAATTGACCAATCCTAGCTTTTGCCTCACCCAACCCTAGCTTACGGTATAGCATGGTATTGCTAAACAAGTTCAGTTTGTTTTAGTTTAGTTTTAGCAGATCTTTTGTGTCCTTTTGAAGCCTCAATATCTAATTTGAAGTTTCATATTTGTTCCCATCAAATTTACTACTCCTAGCCTTTGCTTCAGCGAACCCTAGCTCACGGTACAGACTGGTATTGTTGAACTTGTTTAGTTTGTTTTATTTTCGTTTTAGGAGATCTTTTATGTCCTTTTGAAGCCTCCATATCTAATATGAATTCTCCTATTTTTCCCCATCAAACTAACCAATCCTAACTTTTGACTCAACCAACCCTAGCTCACGGTACAGCCCGCTATTGCTGAATTGGAACAGTTTGTTTTAGTTTTTATTTTAGCAGATCTTTTGTATCCCTTTGAAGCCTTAATCTTTAATTTGAATTATATATATTTTCCCATTAAATCGACCAAGCCTAGCTCAAACTACGGACTGGTATTGTTGACTTGGTTCCGTTTATTTTAATTTTGTTCTAGCAGATCTTTTGTGTCCCTTTGAAGCCTCAATCTCCAATTTCAATTCTCATATGTTTTCCCATCAAATTGACCAATCCTAGCTCATGGTACATCCTAGTATCGTTGAACCGGTTCAGTTTGTTTTATTTTTGTTTTAACAAATATTTTGTGTCCCTTTGAAGCCTCAATCTCTAATTTGAATTCTCATATTTTTGCCCATCAAATTGACCAATTATAGCTTTTGCCTCACCCAACCCTAGCTCAAGGTATAGCCTAGAATTGCTGAACCGTTTTAGTTTTTTTTAATTAATTTTGTTTTAGCCAAACTTTTGTGCCCCTTTGAAGCCTCAATCTCTAATTTGAGTTGTCATATTTTTGTTTTTCCATAAAATTGACCAATCCTAACCTTTGCCTCAGCCAACCCTAGATCATGGTACAGACTGGTATTGTAGAACTTGTTCAGTTTGTTTTTGTAGATCTTTTGTGTCCCTTTGAAGCCTCAATATCTGATTTGAAGTGTCATATTTTTTCCCATCAAATTGACTACTCCTAGCCTTTGCTTCAACATACCCTAGCTAACGTACATATTGGTAGTTTTGAACTAGTTTAGTTTGTTTTCTTTTTGTTTGGCAGATCTTTTATGTCCCTTTGAAGCCTCGATCTCTAATTTGAATTTTCATAATTTTTCCCATGAAATTGACCAATCCTAGCCTATGCCTCATGCAACACTAGCTCATAGTACATACTAGTATTGAAGAACTTGTTCAGTTTGTTTTAATTTTGTTTTAGCAGATCTTTTATGTCCCTTTGAACAATCAATCTCTAATTTGGATTCTCATATTTGTTCCCATCAAATTGACCAATCCTAGCCTTTGCCTCAGCCAACCCAAGCTCACAGTACAACGTGGTATTGCTGAATTGGTTCAGTTTATTTAATGTTTTTTTTCAGCAGATCTTTTGTGTCCCTTTGAAGCCTTAATCTATAATCTCAATTCTCATATTTCTTGCCACCAAATTGACCAATCCTAGCTGTTGCCTCAACCAACCCTAGCTCAAGGTACAAGTTGGTATTGTTGAACTTGTTTAGTTTGTTTTAATTTTCTTTTTGAAGATCTTTTGTGTCCCTTTGAAGCCTCAGTCTCAAATTGGAATTCTCATATTTTTTTCCCGTCAAATTGACCACTCCTAGCCTTTGCCTTAGCGAACCCTAGCTTACGATATAGCGTGGTATTGTTGAACAACTTCAGTTTGTTTTAGCAGATCTTTTGTGTCCCTTTGAAGCCTCAATCTTTAATTTGAATTCTCAAATTTTTACGAATCGAATCAACCAATCCTAGCCTATACCTCAACCAAAACTAGCTCACGCTACAGACTTGTATTGTTGAACTGGTTCAATTTGTTTTATTTTTGTTTTACTAGATCTTTTGTGTCCATTTGAAGCCTCAATATCTAATTTGATTTCTCATATTTTTGCCCATCAAATTGACCAATCCTAACTTTTGCCTAACCCAACCCTAGCTCATGGTACATCCTGGTATTGATGAATAGGTTCAATTTTTTTATTTATTTTTGTTTTAGCCGAACTTTTGTGTCCCTTTGAAGCCTCAATCTCTAATTTTAATTTATATATATATATATATTTAATAAAATTGACCAATCCTAGCCTTTACCTCAGCTAACCTTAGCTCAAAGTGCAGCATGGTATTGCTAAATTCGTTCAGTTTTTTTTAAGGTTTTGTTTTAGCATATTTTTTGTGTCCTTTTGTAGGCTCGATATCTAATTTGAAGTATGATATTTGTTCCCATTAAATTGAATACTCCTAGCCTTTGTGTCAGCGAACCCTAGTTCACGGTACAAACCGGTATTATTGAACTAGTTTACTTTGTTTTATTTTTATTTTAGCAGATCTTTTGTGTTCCTTTGAAAACTCAATCTTAAATTTGAATTCAAATTTTTTCACATCAAATTGACAAATCCTAGCTTTTGCCTCACCCAACCTTAGCCCACGGTAAAGCCTAGTATTGCTGAACGCGTTCAATTTTTTTTTTTTTTTTTTAGCAGATCTTTTTTGTCCTTTTGAAGCCTCAATATCAAATTTGAAGTATCATATTTGTTTCCAACAAATTGACTACTCCTACCCTTTACGTCAGCGAACCCTAGCTCACGGTACAGACTGTTATTGTTGAATTGGTTTACTTTGTTTTACTTTTGTTTTAGTAGATCTTTTGTGTCCTTTTGAAGACTCAATGTCAAATTTGAATTCTTATGTTTTTCCAATTAAATTAACCAATCCTTGCCTTTGCCTCAATCAACAATAGCTCATGGTACAACCAGGTATTGATGAACAGATTCAGTTTGTTTTCGCATATCTTTTGTGTCCCTTTGAAGCCTTAATATCTAATTTCAATCCTCATATTTTTTTTCCACCAAATTGACCACTCCTACCCTTTGCCTCGTCCAACCATTGGTCACGGCACAGATTGGTATTGTTGATAGTGATTAGTTATTTATTTATTTTTGTTTTAGCAGATTTTTGTGTCCCATTGAAGCCTCCATCTCTAATTTGAATTTTGCTATTTTTCCCCATCAAATTGACCAATCGTAGGCCTTGCCTCAGCCAACCCTAGCTCACGGTACATACTGGTCTTAAATTTTTGTTTTAGCAGATCTTTCGTGCCCCAATGAATCCTCATTCTCTAATTTGAATTATGATATTTTCCATTATCAAATTGACTAGTTGTAGCCCTTGCCTCAACCAACTCTAGCTCACAGTACATACAGGTATTGTTGGATAGGTTCAGTTTTTTCAATTTTTGTTTTAGCAGATCTTTTGAGCCCCACGGAATCCCCAATCTCTAATTTGAATTTTGCAATGTTTCGCCATCAAAATAACCAATCGTAGCCCTTGCCTCAACAAACCCTAGCTCACGGTACATACTGGTTTTTAATATTTGTTTTAGTACATCTTTTGTGCCCCATTGAATCCCCACTCACTAATTTGAATTCTACTATTTTCCATTATGAAATTGACCAATCATAGCCATTGCCTCAGCCAACCCTAGCCCACAGTACACACATGTATTGTTGGATAG
The DNA here is from genome assembly GCA_024362665.1 of Prunus padus. Taxonomy (NCBI): domain Eukaryota; kingdom Viridiplantae; phylum Streptophyta; class Magnoliopsida; order Rosales; family Rosaceae; genus Prunus; species Prunus padus. The sequence goes on along the minus strand of JANFAM010000017.1, from coordinate 3,508 downwards.
GTTCAGTTTTTTTCATTTTTGTTTTAGGAGATCTTTTGTGCCCCACTGTATTCTCAATCTCTAATTTGAATTATGCAATTTTTCGCCATCAAAATGACCAATCGTTGCCTTTGCCTTAGCCAACCCTAGCCCACGGTACTTACGGGTTTTTAATTTTTGCTTAAGTAGATCTTTTGTGTCCCACGGAATCCTCACTCTCTAATTTGAATTATGTTATTTTTCATTAAGAAATTGACCAATCATAGTCCTTACCTCCGCCAACCCTACCTCACGGTACATACAGTATTGATGGATAGGTTCAGTTTTTTTAATTTTTGTTTTAATAGATCTTTTGAGCCGCACCGAATCCTCAATCTCTAATTTGAATTCGGCAATTTTTGCCATCAAAATGACCAATCGTATGTCTTGCCTCACCCAACCCTAACTCACGGTACATATTGGTTTTAAATTTGTGTTTTAGCAGATCTTTTGTGCCCTAAGGAATCCTTATTCCTCTAATTTGAATTCGATATTTTCCTTTATCAAATTGACCATTGTAACCATTGCCTCGGCTAACCCTAGCTCACAAAGATGCATGTGTATTGTTGGATAGGTTCAGTTTTTAATTTTTGTTTTAGTAGAGCTTTTGTGCCCCATTGAATCCTCACTCCCTAATTTGAATTATGCTATTTTCCATTATGGAATTGGCCAATCGTAGCCCTTGCCTCACCCAACCCAAGCTCACGGTACATACAGTTTTTAATTTTTGTTGTAGGAGATCTTTTGATCCCCACTGAATCCTCATTCTCTAATTTGAATTATGATATTTTCCATTATCAAATTGACCAATCGTAGCCCTTGCGTTAGCCAACCCTAGCACACGATACGTATAGGTATTGTTAGATAGGTTCAATTTTTTAATTTTTGTTTTAGCAGATCTTTTGCGTCCCACGGAATCTTCACTCTCTAATTTGAATTATGCTATTTTTCATTATGAAATTGACCAATCGTAGTCCTTGCTTCTGCCAA